>CM028134.1:858888750-860189166 GCA_016271365.2 Neoceratodus forsteri
TTAAATGCCCCAGAAAAGGCCCTCAGGAAATATTCTCCCCTAGTTACAGGTGAAGGAACATTTGTTCCTTTCTACATACTGGCCTCACGGAGAGCGGATGCTGCTAAAAGATTTTTGATGGCCATACTGCTCTGGCAGCGAAAGATGCCTTACCGAGCAAAAAGATGCTACACCAAAAGTGGCTAAGTAAATCCCCCTACACAGGGATAATGGCACCAGCTGGTTGAAGGCATTTATGAGATGCTGGAGTTGACCTTCTCTGTTCACCAGCAAGATGAAGAAGGGAACAAATAGGTGGGCAAGATGGGTAACTTCTATGCTAAATGCTGATTCTCAGTTTGCACCTTGAAATATGGATCCCAGGAGGGGATGTGGACACGGGTTGAATTAGGTGGAAAGAGAATTTCATTTTTATATGGAACATCAGCTCTACTAAGATTATTTCCTTCTATGGTTTGCTGTCCCAAACAAAGGCTGCATGCATCTCAGTTAAGGTTAACTGTAGTCCATTACCAAGGTAGAAGTCTGTTTCTGTATTGATTTGTTCTGTATTTTATCAGAAAATTCAAAAACACTTATTTAAAAATAAAAGGTATCAAAGGCTGGAATACAGAAGAAGAGCAAAGAAGTATCAATAAGCTCTCAAAACTGTTGCTCAAGACTTGCAAAAAGCCTTGGAACTAGAGGCAAAACTAAAAATATGTGCATGGTCAGCCTAAGACTGCCCACATTTGCACCAGCAGTATCCATAATGCTGCCCCATGTATTCTGCCTGTACTCTGGGTATATGGAAGTACCCTGTTCTGCACTTTCAGGCAAATTCAAGTTAAAAAGGGATGAAGCTACCTTCATGGCAAGGACAGAGTACCGTGTCCAAGTCTCCACAGTATAGAAAGTGTGCAGTTGTCAGTTCCATCCTTGTAGGATATCTGCCAAAGTACTTGGCCATACCTCATGCAGGCCTCTGTAGAGATGGCTTATGAGGTCGTGACAGGTATACCTTCAAAAGGGCCATGAAAATCCGTAATAACAGCGGGGCCAGGTCTCGAATTCTAGGCAGACCTCTATGGAAATGCAGGAGATGTGTTCTAATTTGGGATAGCGGTAGTGTTCCCACCCTGTCAATCCAAATGTCTCCTCGACATGTTGGAAAGGAACTATCCCCTGTTCATTTATAAACTGAAAGATACATTATAACCTCAACTACCTCCATCCACGAAATGTAAGTTAAACTGCAAAGGGAGGCATTCAGAGTCCTTTTCAGGACTCTGCAATGTCTAAAATATTTACATGGGGCAGTTTTTAAAAGGACTGCCACTGCCACAAAGTAATGGCTGTATACGATGTGAAAAGTCTCAAACTCATTACCTCCAAGAGGTGAGAGAATGCTAATTTAGCTGTATCAAACAAATTATTAAGACAGAATTCTATGCATTTCCATGAAGCAGAACAGGAGATGAATAACCAGCAAAAACAGGTTATTCACCTGTAACAGTAGCTCTAAGAATGGTATATATGATGTTCATCCACACTTTCTGGCCGTGCCTTTCCCTTTAAGATTTTGACGGAATGTCTTCAAGCTGGCTCTTCCCACCCACCCAGGTGGTAACTCCCTCAGCTCTGCCCATTACGTCAGATCTTGCCCACTGGACGCACTTGTGTGAGCCAAACCCAGGGGAGGTCTGTGTGGATGAACATCATATACCACTCCTTAAACTACCGTTACAGATAAGTAACCTGTTTTCTAGGGATGTGGATATATCTACACTTTCTGGCAGACTCTTAGCAGTTCTCCGGGAGGAGGGAGGCAAGTGCACACCTCCTACTTTGAGAACAGAGACTGGAGAACTGAGGCCCCAAAACCAGCATCCCGCCGTGACTCAAGGTCAATGTGGTAATGGGAAATGAAGGTGTGTGCTGACCTCCAGGTAGCAGCCCTGCAGATTACCTGGATGGGGACCTCCCTGGAAGCAGCCACCGAGGCAGCGATATGACGGGTGGAATGAGGCCTTAGCCCTACAGGAATGTCCCTACCCAACCTGTAGCAGAGATCAAGGCAGGATACAATCCACCTGCCGATCGTCCATTTGGCTGCCATCTGCCAGGTACAGCTTCAGCGTAGGCGACAAGCAGCTGGTGAACCTCTCTCCAAACTCCAGCCATGCACTCTTTATAATAAGCGAGTGGCTGCCTCAGGTCGAGTATGGAGCCTGTGTTCGGCCTCCAAGTTGTGACTGGTGAAGTATACCGGAAGATTAATCACCTGGTTAAGGCGAAACTCTGACACAACCTTCAGAAGGAACTTAGGGTTGGGGCAAAGGACAACCTTGTCCCTGTGGAAGACCAAGTAAGAAGACTCCACTGAAAACACCTGGAGCTCACTGATCCTTCTGGCTGACATGACAGCCACCAGGAAGGCAGTCTTCCAAGACAGGTAAAACATGCTACACCTGTGCATCGGTTCAAATGGCCTGCCCATGAGCTTTGCCAGTACCAGCAACAAGTCCCAAGGTGGTGGTGGTGGATCACGCACTGGAGGGGAAATGGGGTTGAGGCCTTTAAAGAAGTGCCACAGAACCTTCTCCTGCATCGACTGCTGACCAGCCCGTGCCAGGTAAGCACCTTGAGGGTTGTCAACTGAAGGCCCGACAGAGAGGGACCACAGGTAGTCAAGGATGCTAGCCACTAGACAGGACAGAGGGTCCAACCCCTTGCCCTGGCACCAAATGGAGAACCTCTTCCATTTGAAGGCATAGCATTTCCTGGTCAACTCCTTCCGAGATGCCTCCACAACAGTGAGGACATCGTCAGAGAGACCAAAAGCCTGGAACTCTAGCTGCTCAGGAACCAGGCTGTCAGGTGCAGGGACTGAAGGTTCAGATGCAGTACCTTCCCCTGACTGATGAAGAGCAGGCCCAGGCGAAGAGGAAGATGCCTCGGGAGCCTGCTGCTGAGGCTAAGGAGATCGGGTACCAAAACCGGTGCAGCCAGTCCGGATCCACCAGGATCATCTGTGCTTTGTCCCTTCTGGCCTGGAGTAGCACCTTGTGGATTAAGGGAAATGGAGAGAGGGCACAGAAGAGGCCTGGGATCCAGGGCCTCGAGAAGGTACCCCCTGCAGCGTTCCCTGCTGAGAGGGGAAGGCACAAACAGCCTCAACTTTGCATTCTCCCAGAGGCGAACAGGTCCACCTGAGGGCACCCCACTGGGAGAACAGACTCTGTACTACCTCTGGGTGAAGAGACCACTTGTGAGGCGCCTCCCCGCAGGCTGGAGAGGTCTGCCAGCTGACTGAGGCCCCTGCCACCACGGATAGCGGAGATCGGCCCCAGGCTGCACATGAGATCCACACACAGAGAGCTTCCTTGCACAGTGGCAGAGTGCAACCTGCCCTGTTTGTTGACATAGTACATGGTCGTGGTGTTGTCCATCGGACCTTGACCACCTGACCCTGAATGATGAGGAGCAAAGGCAGTCAGCACTAGTCAAACTACTCAGAATTCTAGCAGGCTGATATGACATCGGGGGTCCGGAGCCCGTGGACTCTGTGTTCCTCCAGGTGGGCACCCCAGCTGGTGAGAGAGGCATCGGTTGTCAGGATGACCGTCGGCTCTGGGCGGACAAATGGGATCCCTTCCTGCAGATGTTCTGGGACTAACCACCACTGGAGAGCACCCCACATCCGCAGGGTCACAGTGACCAACTGGTTGAAGTGACCCCTGCACTGAGACTACCTGGCTGCCCAGCTCCACACAGAAAACGCATTCTCCAAGCCCCAACGGACCACACTGGTGCAGGCCGCCATGTAACCCAGCACGCGAAGGAAGTCCCGGGCCGGGTGCAATTGCCCAACTCGAAATGATAGGGAAAAGGAGGAGAGACTCTCCGCTCTGTCCACCTGAAGCCGGGCTCTGGCTCGGCAAGAGTCGAGTTCTGCCATGATTAAGCTGATCACCTGCAAAGGCACAAGTTCCAACTTGGCCTTGTTGACCAGGTCCCTGGACCGTGCCACCTCCTACCTGGAGGGACCTGCAATCAGCCAGTCACCCAGGTTGGGGTAATCCCGGACCACTCGGTGTCTCAGGTAAGCTGCCACCACTGCAATGCACTTGGTGAAGACCTTGGGGGCCAAGGACAGGCCGAATGGCATGGCCTGGAACTCATAGAGGATTCCCTCTGCTTGGAAGCTGAGGAACCTTCTTTGAGATGGACAGATCAAGACATGAAAGAATGTAGCCTGAAGATCCAGAGAGCAAAACCACATGTTCTGCTCTAGAGACAGTATTATCTGAGAAAGAGTGACCAACCTAAAGGTGCACGACCGAGAAACCTGTTCAAGTCCTGCAGATCTAGAATGGGGTGCCAGATGCCCATTTGGCACCAGGAAGTGCCTGGAGACAAGCCCTGGGTGTCCCAGAGGATCATGACAGGAACCATGATCTCCTATGGAGGAGCTGGGCAATGTTGTCCTGAAGAGCCGACAGAATGTCTGCAGATACAAGTCCTCCCGTGGTGGGGGCGGGCTTAGCAAGGAGGGTACTGAATGAATTCCAGAGGCAGACCCTAGCTGACCACCTCAAGAACCCACCTGTTCAGCGACCCAGTGGCGCGGAGGGATGAGGTGCTGGACACCTTTCCTCCACGAGCACCGGTGACCTGGGTTTGGGAGCGACCTTAGGTCATTGGGGGAGCCCGGCAGGGAGGGAGGGAAGCAGGACTGGCGGCCGAGCTGGTGCCTCCCCTTCCAGGGTGGCTGTCCATCCCCTGTAGTTACGCTCCCATGGGATGGAGGTCCGATGGGAAGCGCAGGCAGGAGGCGGCAGCAATTGCCAGGGTGGGGCAGAAGCGCCGAGCGGTACCCAGCGTCGCCTCCATGCACATGAACACACGACTGCTGGGGTCTGGGGAGCAAAGACAGGAAAAACTACTAATGGGAAAAGAAAAAAAAAAAAAGGTGCCCACATGTCCATGGTGACAGCGGACCAGACAGAAAAGGAAGTGGCAGAGCCCGCCACGGCAGGACCCAGGGGATGCGTGGCGAGCATGGGGAGGCACCACTCACCCCATCACTGGCCAGGCTTGGAGGAGGGCCCGGCTGAGGAACCACCAGGGCCCTCTCCCTTCAGGCTTACGGATGACCGAGGCCACCTACTTTGGCCGAGGTCGCCAGGCCTGGACCTGCTGTCCAGCCTAGGGCTGGGTTGTTAGACGGTAGGAGTAGAGGTGGGCCAAAAGGGCTTCTTTTTCTGCTGCGTAGAGCCCTTGTGGTACTTCTGGGCGGATGTTATCTACTCCATGGTGGCACTGGAGTTCTAAATGCAGGTGGTGGCCCTTGACCCCAGGCTCAAACAAGTTGGTGCCCAGGAGGGGACATCTGCCAGCCTCTGCTGGAGTCTCTGCCATGAAGGTTGAGATCCGCAGCAAAGCCCTGTGGTAGCATGGTTACTGCTGGCCACTATGGAGCGGGCACAGGAGTCCCCAATGTCCATAGCTGCCTGGAGCTGTTGCTTTGCTACAGCCCAGCCCTGGTTCCAGATCTGTTTGACCGTGGTCTGGAGGTCCTCTGGTAGATGAGGAGGCACCTCATCCAGAGAGCTCAACAGGGGATGGGAGAAGTGGACCATGAGAACGGCTGAGCTCACCTGGCGAAGGCCAAGTGAAGCGACAGCGTAGACTTTTTAAGCCGCATAGTCCAGCTTCTTGGACTCCTTGACTGGCAGCTTGTCAACATCCCCCATGTTGACAGAGCGCTTGAACACAGAATCGGTCACCAAACCCTCAGCTGAGAGGTGTCAGGATTTCACAGAACACCTCTCAGCTGAGGGTTTGGTGGCCAATTCTGTGCCCAAGCGCCTGGCAACATGGGGATGTTGACAAGCCACCAGACAAGGAGTCCAAGAAGCGCTGACATCGGTGGTAACCGCTCGACCCCCGAGAGTACAACCGAGACCTTGACTCCGACCGCCGGGGGGGGCCAGCGGTGAGGCTCGGAGGGTGTCGGTGACTTCCTAGGCAACTCTGGGTCTTGGTCGATGACCAGAGGAGGTGGGTCAGCAAACTGATCCCTCCCTCCAACGGTCTGAATCAGGACCAGAGTCCTGGATAAAGAAGTATTGGCCTCTTCAGTCGACAACTGGTCAATCGGCTCAAGAAAAATCTCAGTCGGAAGATCCACCAACATCTGCCAACTAGCCAAATGGGATTACCGTGGAGCGGCGTCTGGGTCAAAGATTGAATGAAGTCAGATCTAGAGTAGCACAGGAATCAGAAACCCTCAACTGAGGCGTTCCCGATCCAACGATCGGGCGAGATCATTTTTGGTCTCTGTTTTCAACACACTTCTGCCCGAGGAGGCCCTGACCAAGGGTTGGTAAGGTCTGGCAAATGTCACTGAATGCCCCGTGAAGGAGGTGCCCAGCGAAGTGAAAGGAAGGTCAAAGCCGAGGAGGTGTGAGCCTTCAAATGCTACTAGCTGTTAGAGGTGGACCCACAACAGCAAAGACCACATGATGGGCTTCTTTAGATTTGACTAGAGGTTCCGTTCACTCGGACGACCTAGGGCAAGTCAGGCGTGGCGGTCTTTGAGAACAGAGGGTGGAAATGCGACAAGTAGCCGCGGGCCTGAGGCTCGACTCGTGACCCAGGCGGTAGGCGCATACAGTTATGCGGATCTGTTCAGGACATCTTCTGCCTACAAAGGCACCAATGGAACCCTGGAGAGGACTTGTCATAGTCCATCACGGTCCGATCAAAGATCGAGCCTGAAAACAAATTATTTTATTAAGTTTGGAAGTAAATTAAATGGATTTTTGGTAGCCAGCGGCCTACAGCGTGACAGCGGTACAGGGAAACCTGCTTCTTCCAGTGGAAAGGACGATCTGGCATCATGGGGTGGAGCCAAGGGAGCTACCACCCAGTGGGGTGGGAGAAGCCAGCTTGAAGACATTCCGGTGAAGTCTTAAAGGGAAAGACTCTGCCAGGAAGTGTGAATAGATCATCATATCCACGTCTCTAGAACAAATAATTTGTAATTGTACCACTACTGCATAATCTTTAGGGCTGAAGAAGTTAAGTCCATATTTGCCTCTAGGAAACTGTAGTGTTCAAATATCTAATTCTTTTGAGAGGTCACCCAGCTATACCAGAAAATCAATTTGTTTCACTCAATAAATACAGTCTACAGGGCATCAAGAGAGCTGTTTGTAAGGATCACCATTAATGTGAGTCTATTGAGAAAAATGCCAAGGAAGTAAATTCCAGTTGGAAAGGTCATGGATAACCTGTGACTGAGAGGATCAAAACTGAGGAGTTCAGCCTATCAAGATCTTTCTTGAATTTGTATACCTGAACATTTTATCAACCTTCTGCTCCATCAAATGAGAACCGTCTTTTCAGCTCTGGGGATTGAATATAATGCATCTGTACTAGTTTGTTTTTTTAAGGTTAAGTTTAAAACAAGATACAATGCCAAAATCTGAGACCCCTTGCCAGACCTGAGGATTGAAGTGTCTGGGGACAGTGGGGTAAGGAGCACATATATACAGCGCCTTCATAAAGTATTCGGCCCCTTGGATTTTTCACATTTTGTGTATGTTGCAAACTCAAATTAAAATACATTTATATGGATTTTTTGTCACGAGCTACACAAATTACTCTATAATATCAAAGTGGAATGAAACTTCTGGAATTTTCTGTACATTGAATTTAAAATAAAAACCTGAAATGTCTTGAATTGATAAGTATTCTCCCCTTGCTATGACACTCAGATTGAGCTCAGGTGCATCCAATTTCCTTGTGAGATCACTCTAAAACTTGAATGGAGTCCACCTGTGGTCAGTTCAAATGGTTGACATGATTTCAGAGGAAATACACCAGTCTATATAAGGTCCCACTGTTGACAGTGCATGTCAGAGCAGGAACTACCATGAAGACCAAGGAGCTGTCCGTAGAACTCCGTGATAGAATTGTGAGGAGGCATAGATCTGAGGAGGGGTATAAAAACATTTCTAGGGTGTTGAAAGTTCCCAGGAGCACAGTCAAGTCCATCATTAGGAAATGGAAAGATTACGGAACCACCCAGACTCTTCCTAGAGCAGGCCATCCTCCCAAACTGAGCAACCGGGCAAGAAGGACCTTGGTCAGAAGCGACCAAGAACAATGCCACCCTGACAGAACTACAGAGTCCCATGGCTGAGATGGGAGAACCTGTCAGAGGACAACAATCTGCAGCACTTCACAGATGCAGCCTCTATGGGAGAGTGGCTGGACGGAAGCCACTCCTGAGAAAAGGCCACAGAATAGCATGCCTGGAGTTTGCAAGAAGGCACGTGGCAGACTCTGAGACCATGTGGCAAAAGATTATCTGGTCTGATGAAACAAAAATTGAACTCTTTGGCCTGAATGCAAAGTGCTATGCCTGGCGCAAACCGAACACAGCTCAGCACCCGTGTAACACCATCCCTACCATGAAGCATGGTGGTGGTGGCAGCATCATGTTATGGGGATGCTTTTCAGCGGCAGGGACTGGGGCACTTGTCAGGATAGAGGGAACAATGAATGGAGCCAAATACAGGCACATCCTTAAGGAGAACCTGCATCAGTCTGCAATAGACCTTGGACTGGGCGATTTACGTTCCAACAGGACAACGACCCCAAGCATACAGCAAAGCAACACTGGAGTGGCTTCAGAACAAGAAGGTGAATGTCCTTGGTGGCCCAGCCAAAGCCCAGACTTGAATCCCATTGAGAATCTGTGGAAAGACTTAAAGACTGTGGTTCACGATGTTCCCCATCCAACTGACAGAGCTTGAGCAAATCTGCAAGGAAGAATGGTGAAAAATCCCAAATCCAGATGTGCAAAGCTGATACAGACATACCCAAGAAGACTCAAAGCTGTAATTGCTGCCAAAGGCGCTTCTACAAAGTATTGGCTCAGGGGGTGAATACTTAAGTAAACAAGATATTTCAGTTTTTAATGTTTCATTCATTTTGTTACAATAAAAATATTTTGCCCTTTTAAATTGTTGAGTATGCTGTGTGAATCAAGGGAAACAAATCATTTCAATGCATTAAAAATTCTGGTAGTAACACAACAAAATGTGACAAAATCCAAGGGGTGAATACTTTCTGAAGGCACTGTAAATAATACCTACCCAGGGGTATCCCCTCCAGACCCCCAGATGCAGCTGGACAGCTTGTCCCAGCAGTTCAATATAGAAGAAAATAAAACAGGAGAAGCGCAGATACCTCTGCAGAGTTCCCCTCTGTAAAACTATAGTATCATTGCAGGAATCATTAATTCTGATCGTGCCACAGGTGAGGCATAAAGGTGCAAAGCCAGTCACGATCCAAGGAGGAAAATTAAAAACTTCTAGGGTCTCCTAGAAAGGCTGAGTGACCCTATCAAAGGCCTCCTCATCAAGGCTGACAAGCGCCAATGCAAGGGAACACTGCTTTGCATAGCCGAGCACTAGGAAGGCTCCCTGATAATATCCAGTCTTTCTTATTTTTTTTTTTGTTTTTGGTTTTTAAATGTTCCTTTATGTTACCATGTCTACTCCCAGATCATTACTGTAATAAGGAAACTGTTACAACTGGCTCATCTGGTCAACAAAATAAATACATTATCCTGCCACATTACAAGGTCCTAGTCTGGCCCCACCTAGAGTACTGGGTGTGCAGTTCTGGGATCCTCAGTATATAAAAGTACTTAAATCTGAAGTGGTGCTGAGAGACTGGAGTCAAAATGGGTACAACCGACTACAAATGCTGGAAAAAAAAAAGGCCAGAATGGAGGTGGTTTATAGTCCACCGAGGCAGAAAGATAAGACAAACAATGAATTAGTGGAGGAAATTCTGAGTGAGGTAACTACAAGAGAATATAAATATAGTGGGGGATCTGAATCTGCAAGACAAAGTCTTTGATATCCTAGCAGCTAAGAGCACCAGGAGTTAGGCGCTGCTTGACATGTTGCAGGACTACTTACTGGTGCAGCTGGTCAGAGATCCCACACTGCAGGACACCATGCTCAGCTTATATTAACAAATGCGGAGGTAGTGGATGGGGTGGCAGTCAGAGAACCGCTGAAGTCCAGTGACCACAATTCTGTGTAGTGTGAACTAGCAATGGGGAACATCGGACCCTCCTCAAGGTCGGTGGTCCTGGACCTCAAATGGGCAGATTTTCGTCAGATATGAGAAAGGGTCATAGAAAACTTGGTGAACATGGACCAGATCAAGGGAGTAGAAGAACAATTGGGATAATCTAGAGGGCAATACTGGAAGCAAATAACTCTTGTATAAGGAAGGTCACCAAAAGAAGCAAGCACAAAAGACTAATCTGGTTCTCAAAAGGAGGAAAAAGAGGCTCTGAAGTGTAGTCGAGGCACAGGCAAACCAGAATAAGTTATAAAATTCACAAGTATCATGTTATCATTATTAATAACAAAACAAAGTTGTGCAGAATAGTGCTTCACAAAGGTAGAAAAAAAAAAAACCTTTATCTAAGAGTCCTCTTTCAATTTAAATTTTAGTCTCTCTGTAACTCCCTAAACAAACATTGCTCTTTTTGTAAAATGTTTTTTCCTAGCAATTAAATACTGCATCCTGTTTTCATTAAGCCAGGTCTCCTTTTTTCACAAAATGTACCAAAATTTGTCACTGCTCTTCCTGGGACCAGCCTGACAGTACATCTAGACTTCCTAACAGATGCCACTAATTAATATAGTCTGTTCCAGGGCTGGTTTCCTGTTGACAATTCTGTAAACAAGCTTGTGAAGGTCAAAGGTATCTCAAGGTTAACCAACCCCTGTGTTTGAGCTGCTATCTTTCTAATAAACCCCAATAGCTATCTGCACCATTTCAAAATGTAACTACATCGTTTGCAAACCAAGGGATCCAGTTTCACATAACTTTTAACACAGAGAAGCAAGAGGAGAGAACAGAAACAGCAAGTGAAAGAAGAAACCGTGAAACCATCAGGTGGCCAATTCCCAGCTGCCACAAGGAAAATTTGATTGCACAATCAGGCAGGGAAGAGATAGAAAAGTAGCAGAATGAAAGGAGAAACAAGCATTTATCAGTGCCCGAATGTTTGCTTGGCACTGGCATTGATAGTGTAGAGTTAGAGATGCATAATAGAAATGGCAGTGAAGTACTGAACTGAAGCCAACCCACCACCACCCTGCAGAGACTGACAGGCATTGGGGTGTGCCTTTGGGTGTCAGGCATAACACAAGCCATTTCACCACACCCCTACCCTGCAGACACCGGCCAGGTATCACGGTGTGCCTTGGTCTTTGGGCCTTATGCTGACCCCATTCCTTGGAAATATGGTGAGATGGGTGAAATATGGGAGAATGGGGTGAACTTTGGGGCGAAGTGTCAAAGCACACTCGATGCCTGTTACTGGCTGCAGGGTGTGGCTGGGGGTGGAATGGCATTAGCATTACAGGTGACAATCCCAAATCACACCCCGATGCCTGTTAGTCTCTACAGGGTGGGACGTTATGGTTGGAAACCCTAACGTCCCATGCGATTGTTGGTATTTTTCACTCCAAATTTTCAACATGGGTTTTGTGACCCCACCTCATGAACAGTGGCAATATCAGTTTGTTGGCAAAGCTGATTTTGCACAGCGACTACACCATTTGGCACACAGGTGCGAAAACACATTTCGAACAAGATGTGAAAAATGACAGCTGTACTGTTCATGGGAAGGTGTAACAAAATGGCAATGTTGAAAATCTGGAGTGAAAATATTAAAAAACTGGTGAAGTCACGAGTGTGCATAGAAACTGTGCAACGCACACCCGTAATGTAATTAGTTTGGGGACTTTTTACAGCCAATTGTCAACACAGGCATTTTGGGACCTCCGCTCATGAACAGTGTCACTGTGATTTATTTTATTTATTTTTGTTGCATTATTTGTTTATCCCCTCTGTGCTCCTGGTGACCCGCACTCCTTCAGGCCCCTTTCCAACTCCTCACCGACCCCACCGGCCTTACCCAAGCTCCTTCGTCTCACAACGCAGCCGGTCCCTGGGATATCCCGGACGTGACCCTTTATCAGGCGGGTCCCCCTCCGAGGGAAAGGCACCAGTGGGGAGTCCAGCGCACTCTTCAGTAGGGCCCAGGATGCTGCTGAGGAAGGAGGCCCATTGAAGGCACCAGAGGAATCGTGGGGGGGACAGCCGTCATCCGGTGGCCTGTGACGGTATTTCTGGTTTTCTAGGTTCCCTCATCGCGCCGCTCCTGCAGTGCCTCCGGTCTCCACTGGGGGGCGCTGTGGCCGAGGCAAGTCTAATCCCACCCCAGGAAAGGAAAGTAGTCCTTGGACGCTCAATCCTGTCTCCTGCCGACCCCGGCATCCCGAATCCGTTCCCAACCCGGCTGCCAGTGTGGCTGGCAAGGTGCCAGCTCCTCAGCACTGTGATTTTTTTTTTTTTTTTTTTTTAGTTGTTGTAACCAGGTATAGCACACTAAGCTGAAAGCTTTTTACAGAAGCAACCTGGGAGCACAAGGAGGTTAAGTGACTTGCTCAGGGTCCACAGTATGCAAGTGGATTAATCTGTCCGAACACTGATTTCCCACAGCGACCATGCATTTCTGCACCAAGTACAAAAACACATTTCGGCCAGGGTGTGAAAAACGACAGCTGTACTGTTCATAAGGAGGTATGGAAAAATGCCAGCGTTGAAAATCTGGACTGAAAATATTACAAATTCATGAACTCATGAGGATGCGTGGAAACTCTGTAATGTACGCTCGTAATACAGTAATTTTACAGCCTTTTGTCACCAAATTTTCAACATAGCCATTTTAAGACCTCTGCTCATGAACCGTGTCACTGTGATTTTCTTAATCTGTCCCAAACATTGATTTCGCACATCGACTGCACCATTGTGCGCTACATGCACGAAAACACATTCTGGGCAAGATGTGAAAAATAACAGCTGTACTGCTCATAAGGAGGTGTGGTAAAATGGCAATGTTGTAAATTTGGAGTGAAAATAGTAAAAATTCTCAAAGTTACGAGAGTATGTAGGAACTGCGCAACGTATGCTCGTAAAACAGCCATTTTTGGGAATTTTTCACCAAATTTTCAACATTGGGTTTGGGGGGCCTACCTCATGAACTGTGACACTATCATTTCTTTACTCAGTCCCGAAAGGTGGTTCCGCGTAGCGAACGCGAAATCACCTTTCGGGACCAAATAACAAAATTACAGTGGCTGAGTTCATGTGGTGGGGTCCCAAGAACCCCATGTTGAAAATGTGGTGAACGAATTCCCCAAAATGGCCGAGATATATACCAAGGTTGGGGAAAAAGAAAACAAAAAAAAAAAAAACACACATTTTGTCATTATACAGCTTACCAGCATTTCTTCAGTTAGCGGTCAGCTTTGAAGAGTGCAGGCGTGTTCCAGGTCCACCGAAGATTGTCACGCCAGCCTCTGCCGAAAGTAAGTATGGGGTGAGGGGGGTGTGGGGAGGTGGGGTACACAAAGGGTGTCCACGGGTTGGGTTGAGGGGGCAAGAGACTCAACGAGGGATTGTTTTCTTTTGTTGTTTTTTTTAAAGACGACATGGGACTTTTGCCATGCTGGGGTGGGCTCCCAGCGTGGCACCTGCCAGATTTTTGGGGTGGAGGCAGTGGAGCTGACGGGAAACTGGGCACCCCCATGGGCCACAGACTTTGGCCACACTGGGGTGGGCTCCCATCATGTACAGGACATGGGACTTTTGCCACGCTGAGGTGGGCTCCCAGCATGGCACCAGGAAGTTTGCTTTTTGTTGGGGGGGGCAGTGGAGCCGACGGGGGATCGGGCACCCCCTTCTGTCATACAGTGTGCGGGGGTGGAGGGGAGTGCATGAGCATGCTGGGGTGGGCTCCCAGCATGCTACGTAGGTGTTCGTTGGGAGGGCCGAACAGTCTATGACAGTTCAAATGCAGTGCTGGTGTCAGCGCTGGCAGTATACAAATTGCCCACATTACCACCGCTGAATGTGGCGGTGTTTTCTCAGAAATGTACACACTGCATCTGAATGACTGTCTCACAGACAGCTCGGACATTCATTGATGCGTTGCAGCGCACCTGCAAAAGGAGTAGGGCACTGGAAGTGGGAGGCACCTTGAAAACTCATGCGGTGGCACTATGTTTCCTGCACATGTGTGCAAGCAAATATAATTCTCGTTCTTAAAGGAAAAACTCTCCAAAACAGTGGTGGCAACTACCAGAGCTGCAAAATGCCAGATTAAAACAACCCATATAGTTTAAAATGACTGCAGCTAACCTTTCATCAGTTAGTTCTTGTTGTAATATCAGTCCTGGATCGCCATGTCCAAAGTGCGCTGCACGAAGATGGAGTGTGCCCAGGTATCCAGTCCTGTTCGGAATGCTCGTAAAATGATGAGTGAGCCACATTTAAAGAGAATAAAAGAAACACTGTCCCATGTTGAGGTCTCTTAACTGTACCTCTAGAAGCAATTCGGTGAAATCAGAGCAGTGTAAAGGTACTTAAATTGTTATTAAAGTTGGCACTCTGAGTTCGGTCATGCACAGTAAGCAGCTTAGGATTTGGGCATGTGCAGAGTAATGCTAGGTGCTGCTGCGCAGGACTGAACTCAGACTCCAACTTTAATAAATTTTCTGCTTGGTATTCAAGGCTGAGGATAATGAGCCTCTCTTGGACAGCAGGGTCAAGTAGTCACACTTGGTGGGGGTAGAGTACAGGCAAATGGGGAATGTGGTGATCATAGCTGAGTGATAAAAGAACGAGAAGCCCTCATGGTAGATAGGGCTCCAGGCCTGGTTGGCCTATACCCAAGGCTACTTGGAGAGCTGGATTCAGAGCTGGCTGACCTCTTGACTGAGCTATTTAATAGCTTACTGGAGTCTGGAGTGGTGCTGAGAGATTGGGGATCTGAGGGAGTAGTCCCACTCAATGGGGGGGGGGCAGCACAGGGGACCCAGGTAAATACAGGTAGGTCAGGCTTCCCTCCACTGTAGGTAAGCTAATGCACACCATGGTAAAAGAAAGCCTAGCGGCTCACCTAGAGGAAAACAGGCTGCAGGACAGCAAGCAGCATGGGTTTGTGTGGGGAGGCCGTGTCAGACCAACCTGATTCTATTTTCGACTAGGCCAAAAAGCGATATATCAGAGGGCTTGCAGGTGATACTGATTTGGTGCCCACAGGAGACTTCTGGAAATGTTGGAGGATTTGGGAGTAGAGAAGGGTTTAGGCAGGTGGGTTGGAAATCGGTTGGGGGAGGCAACAGAATGTGTTAGTGAACAGGGTCAAATCTGGGGACAAGAGGGTCATGGTGAGAGTGCACAAAGGTCAGTACTGGGAACTGTCGTATACAATATGTTCATCAGTGACAGGGGAAGACAGTTATGGCAAGATAAGTCTCTTTACCAACAACAGAAAACTCTAGACAGGGTGGATAGTGAAGAAGGTGTGGAGAAACCTCTGAGGATCTGGAAAACTGGAAACATCAAAACATAGAAACATAGACTTTGACGGCAGATAAGGACCGCTAGGCCCATCTAGTCTGCCCATTTCCCTACCTACAGGATAGGCCGCAGATCCTAGTTAACCAACAGCCTATATCTTCCTGCCCCCACAAGA
Organism: Neoceratodus forsteri; assembly: GCA_016271365.2. Lineage (NCBI taxonomy): Eukaryota > Metazoa > Chordata > Ceratodontiformes > Ceratodontidae > Neoceratodus > Neoceratodus forsteri. Next base: position 858,904,385 of record CM028134.1, read on the forward strand.
ATTGCCTTATGTCTGTCCCATGCATTCTTGAATTCTCCCACAGTTTTAGACCCCACAACTTCCTCAGGAAAGCTGTTCCATGCATCCACTACCCTCTCTGTGAAATAATACTTCCTCACATTGCCCTGAACGCCCTCCTTCTATCTTTAAATTGTGTCCCCTTGTTCTTGCAAGTCTCTTTTCTGAAAGATGCTACCCTCTTGGACTTTGTTGATTCTCTTGAGGTACTTGAAAGTTTCTATCATGTCCCCCTCTCCTTTCTTTCCTCAAGGTATACATATTAAGCTCCTAGTCTCCTCATCACGGCTTCTCTTGCAGACCCTGCACCATTTTAGTTGCCCTCCTCTGGACTGCCTCTATCCTGTCTATGTCCTTGGGAGATGGGGTCTCCAGAACTGGACACAGTATTCCAGATGGGGTCTCACCAACTGTCTGTACAGAGGATAACAACTTCCTGTTTTCTGCTGCTGATGCCTCTCCCTATACATCCCAGTATACCCCGGCCCTCCCTACTGCCTTCTCACATTGCTTGCTAACCTTAAGGTCATCTGATATGATTACTCCCAGGTCCCTTTCCTGTTTTGTTGTTGTTACTACCTCCCCACCAATTGTGTATTCTTCCCCTGGGTTCTTGTTTCCCAGGTTCATTATTTTGCACTGAATCCTAGCTGCCATACGTCTGATCATTCCTCCAACCTTGCCAAGTCCCTTTTCATCCTTTCCACGCCTCCTTGTGTATCAACCCTGTTGCAGATCTTTGTGTCATCTGCAAAAAGGCATACTTTTCCTTCCAGTCCCTCTGCAATGTCACTGATGAAGACATTAAAAAGGACTGGACCCAATACTGAACCCTGCGGTACCCCACTAGTAACCGCCCTTTCTTCAGAGTGGACTCCATTTACAATTACCTTCTGTGTCTTGTTGTCCAGCCAATGTTTTACCCAGGCTACCACCCTGGGACCCACTCCCAGGCTGGTTAATTTGACTAATAATCTTTTGTGTGGGACTGTGTCAAATGCCTTGCTAAAGTCTAGGTAGGCCATGTCCACAGCCCCTCCCTGGTCTATTACTTTGGTCACCCAGTCAAAGAAATCTATTAGATTTGTCTGACATGACCTTCTCACTGTGAACCCATGCTGCCTTGGATCCTGTGCTCCACTGAGCTCTAGGTACTCAACTATTCTTTCCTTCAGAAGTGACTCCATCACTTTCCCTACCACAGAGGTCAGACTGACAGGTCTGTAGTTTCCTGCCTCTGTCTTGGTCCCACTTTTGTGAAGGGAATCACATCCGCCTTCCTCCAGTCCTCGGGTACCCACCATCCTCCCATGATTTATTAAAAGAGTAGCCAGTGGTTTCACTAGTTCCTTCCTTAATTCTTTTAGAATTCTGGGGTGAATTCCATCAGGACCCATTGCTTTGTCCACCTTCAGTTTTAGGAGTTCTTGCAGAACCCTTTCTTCTGTAAAAGGACTGGGATCGACCCCCCTATCAAGAGTGCTTCTGTTAATTGGATTAGGCACTTCCTCCTCCTCTTTTGTAAAGGGAAAGATGATCAAACTTTTGGCAGTTGAGATTCAATGCCAAGATGTGCAAGGTGATGCACCTGGGGAAAAGGAACCCATGGATGGAGTATAGGATGGGGAAGGGGTTAGGCTGGCCACTATAGGAGGGCACCAGGAGTCATTGTGTGACTCCTCAAGCAAACCAACCAGTGCAACAAGGCATACAGTAAGGCACTGAGGATACTGGGGTGTACTGGGAGGGGTTCTGATTATAGGAGATAGGAAGTGGAACTGTTCTTATACAGAACACTGGTTCCCAGACCCAGCTGTCAAGTCCTCACTTGCGAGATGATATAGGCAGGCTGGAGTCACGACAGTGAAGGGTCACCAAAATAATCCAGGGCCAGCAGGGCAGGTCCTATAAGGAATGGCTAAAGGGCTCAAACAAGAAAGGGTGGACATGATAGGGACCTCTAAGTTTCCAAGGGGTATAAACAGATTGAACAGTGAAGATCTTATTTTTCAGAAATAGAAATGCAGTCACGAGGCTGGTGGAGGTTTGTAAGGGGCAGATTCAAGAGGTATGTGAAGAGGTTCTTCATAAAGGTTGGTAGCACCACAGAACAGACTGCCGTGGAAGTGGTGAGGCAGGCACCATAATTGGTTCAAACATGGCTGGGACAGAGAATAGGGACTTACAGTCCCATAAAGGAAGCAAGGGAGGAAGGGATGCTGGGGGAGGCAGAGAGAGATAATCCCTGCAGGACACGGGGTTGGGGATGGGGGAGGTAGATAACATAGGCAGACTTGATGGGCTTTTGGTCTTTTCTGCTATCAAAGTCTATATTTCTACATGGAATAGTCATCCAGTGGAGACTGTGGATATGAGCACAGTACAAGTCTTCAAAATAAGCCTGAGCAAATTTCTGCTTTCCATGGGAATCAAGGGATTAATTCCCTGTGAAGCAGAGTGGGCAGCAATTCCTATGAATTAGTAGATGTTTGCACGGCATACTTTTTGAAATTCCTGCTTATGAAGAGGGGACATTTTATTTATTTGAGTTTTGGTGACGGGTAAGTCCACTAAGACAAGTACAGTCCCTTTCAGGGTCGACCCAGGGTGAAACAATTCTTACAGAGAGCAATTAAATATAGTTTGCAAACAATGTAGCAGCTAGATTTACTGTCACATGATATCTTACATACAGCAAAGATAGACAAATATGATATGATACATAACATATAAACATAATGTACAGAATAAAGTAACATAGCAGGGAACTAATATCTCTGCCTTCTCAAATTACGATGTTGCTAAGTATGCAAGTAATTTCATAGTAATCAACCAACATACATAGATACGCATTTAGATACATAGATACCACAGTGATAAGGACGCTTAGGCCCATCTAGTCTTGCCAGAAAGCCCTATACTTGTATGCGGTCACTGACACGAAGAGATCAACGGCTTTCCATCATTCCCTCCCCACCCAATGTTCCCTTGTGCCTGTCCCAGACATGTTTAAACCCTCCACTGTGCTTGCCCCATCACCTTCTTGTGCAGACTGTTCCAAGTGTCCACCACCCACTCTGTGTAGAAAAAGGTCCTCATGTTACCTCTTAATCTACCCCCACCTCCAATTTCATATCGTGTCCCCTCATCCTGATATGTTTTCTACATTGGAAAAGGTCCCCTACCTGCACCTTGTTTATGCCCTTGAGGTACTTGAAAGTTTCTATCATGTCACCCCTTTCTCTCCTCTCCTCTCCTCCAGTGAGTACATATTGCGGTCTCCAAGTTTCTCCTCATATGTTTTGTGTGTAACCCCCCTACAAGTGGGGGTTCCCAAAAAGTCTTCCTTGAGCTTGTCTAAATGCTCACTGTCAGGCTGGTGTCCTGCGTTCTTTGCAGTTTAAATGTGACTGCCAGAGAGTGCCTATATAGCCTCTGTGTACCGTGTCGTTTAACAGCTGCCGGGATTGCAGTCATAATTATTCTAAAAGGGAGCTCTGTTAGAAAATGTACTTGTTTGCTGATCATTTGTTAGAATAGTAATAATATTGCAGTTTGCTCTAACCTGCCTTCTTTGCAGCATGGACAGTTCTGTTTGTTTCCATCATCTCGGTCATGAACTGCTAAAATGGGCCAATCAGTACATTTGGAACTCTAAAATGGAGCCTGCCTACAGGGGCTTGGTGGGGTCAAAACTTGTAGGAATTGTAGTTTGGGGCTTTTTGCACCTAAAATAACCTGGAGGGGGAGCCCTTGTTGTGACTGACAGACAGTTCAGCAAACCGAATCTTTTGGATCTTGGGGAAGTCCCAAACTGCTTGCAGTTTCAGTTAGATCCAAGTTGGGAAGTGAAGAAGTAACAGCTCGAGGTAGTTTGAGCAGCAATCCATAGTGGATTCGCACAGGAGAACTGTGGAAAGGCCTGAGTTTTGGCATGCATGCCTGCCTGCTGTCCCTGAAAGGGAATTTGTGCTTTATTCAGACTGAATCCGAACTTGGAGAGCGAAGTAAGCCACTGAATTGTGACCAGGCTCCTACCTAAAGAAGACCGAAGATTTGCTGAATGTGATCGACCTGTCTGGACTTCCAGCCACCTCTGAACTCCCGGATTGTGCAGAGACTCTGTAATTGCGACCGGAAAGACTTTTGCCTTGTACAGTGGAATTTCCTTACATACAAATGTGTTGTGTGCTTATAGTGGGTCGTGATTTCGTTCCCCACTGTGGTTTGAATTGTATTCTGCCTGCTGGAAGCTGCATTAGAATTTTCTTACATGTAAATGTGCTGTGTGCAGAGTGGGTCGTGATTTGGTTCCCAACTGTGGTTTGAACTGTATTCTGCTTGCTGGAAGCCGCATCCAGCCCACAGACTGAATCAAAATCATCTCCATTGGGCCTGGGTCAGCCAGACTACCCGCTGCACAGAGAATGCCATCGACGAGAGACCTGCCTGGGATCAGCCCCTGCTCAACACTTGAACAGGAGCGCGCCTGTTGCTTTCTTCCATCACAGGGCCCCAACCAGCTGCAACATTCCTGGCTAGACCACCATTTTCCTACCTGGGTACCCAGGTGTGCAACTGTGGGGACTTAAAGTGCATGCATAACTGTTTGACTAATATAGCCCTTAAGCCAATCAACCTGATTACACCTTCCTTGTTCAAGTCCCTGAATAAATCAGATCTGACTTTTTTTTTTGCTGCATTTAACCTGACTTTGGTTCCAGTTTGTGCCAAGTACTGTACTGCTGCTCTTTACTGTGCATAACCTTGTTTTACAGGGGTCCCCAGGGTCGAGCCAGAGGAACCAGCCCTGGTGGTAAGTGCAAACAGTGTGGGTACTGGTATGGTGTACAAGGGGTACTGTGAAAGTGATTATCGTATATTGCTCAGACCACTAGAAGGGAAAGAGGGGGGTTACAGTGTCCCGGAGAGCTGTGCCCAGGTTAGTTTGATCACTACCAACCCTGACCTCCGGGTGGAGGCACCCGTTTCAGAACTCAGGCCCCTTAACCTGCTACTAGCCGCGCAGGCAAGGGTAGCAGCCCTTGGATTAGCGCCACATAGGGGTTACATCATGGAGGCTCACCGCTGGGAATTTGTGCCTTCTAGTGGCCAAAAATTACGAATTATTGTTAAAGATTAATGGCTACCCCAATAGAAATGGCTGTACACCTGTTGGTGGGGCGGTGTACTGGGCAGGAGATCGACCCCCAAAATGCTCTGCTTATACTTGATATTCCCATTGTTACCAGTAAGAACACTGTAGAGGGAGCACTCTCCAAAGTTGAATGTTTAAAAAACCCCGTGGTGGTGGGTCGACAGGCTGATTTGATCACCTAAACTTTCATAGCCTTGGTAGAGTGTAGTGACCTCGTGGACAGCTCTAAGGTGCCACAGACTATTGCCTCAGAAGGGGGCCTAGCCGCCTGGAGAGTGATAAAAGACAGTAAAGACCCTTGGGAGGATGAACTCCCACAATTATCGGACACTTCTGAGGAGAAATTTGCCAAGTTGTTGCTGGAGGAAGGGAAAATCAGAGAGGACTTTAAGAAACTATTCCTGACACCTGGGGGTATTCCTTCCCTAACACCCCCTCCAACTCCACCACCTGTTACTGCCCCGCCTTCTGTGTCCGTGCTGGCCCCCAATATCTGCACCCGCCATTAGTCCCGACTCGTATCGCCGGCTGAGGATGTTTTCAGGCACCCTCCCTGCACCCCAGGGGGAGGACAACTGGGAGACTTGGATAGACTATTTTGCCCCTCAAATCTAAGAATGGCAATGCCCCAAACCAGAGAAGAGTGGTTGAAAGCCTCAGAGGCTCCGCCCAACTTATTATCCACGCTACACAGGCTAGTAATCCAGAAGCAACTGCTCAAGAATTTTTGAATGCATTGGAAAATGTGAATGGGAGTCCCTATTCGGATGAGGACCTGTGGGGTAGGGTCAGAAACACTCAGCAGTACCCAGGGGAGCCCTTATCCATGTATGTGGCTCGACTCAGAGCGGTGCTACAGAAATGCCTAAAGAAGGGTGGCATGGCCCCAGCTAAGTTAGATCGGAACAGCCTGGACCAGCTCCTCAAGTCAGCCCCATTCTCTGAATTATTGCTGCTCCAACTACGCCTTGCTGCTCGGTTGGATGCACCTCCTACCTATGACGGACTGATGAAGGAAATTTGGAGAACTGAGAGGAAGCAGCCACGTGGGGGGGCCCATCCTGTATCTGATGTTGCTGCTGCCCAGATGACCAAGGATGCACATGTAAGCGATGCTCAGGGGCGAAATAAAGTGGCAGTTGAACACTGGGAGGCTAGCAAGGACGCTCCGCCCTGGGGCGAGATACTGCAAGAGGTCCGAGAAATGAGAGTCACCGTTTCCCTACAAGCCCATTCCAGAGATACTATGGGCCCAAACCCCTCTCAGAGCGTGTCCGCTATGGGGGTGGGGGTGCACTCCCAGGCATCCCCTGCTGATAGCAGCTCAAAGAATGATGAATTGACTATGGAAGTGAGGGAATTACTGAGGCGTCTCCCCATGCTCACCACACACCAGACAGAGGTTGAGTCATGATTTTCAGTTGGTGGTACCCCCGCCTCAGCCCCCAGTGTGATGCCCTGGCCACATCAGACTCTAGAAAGCATACTATGTCATAATTGTGGGAAGGAGGGGCATCTGAAAAAAGAATGCCGGTCCCCAAAAGACTTAGATAAGGTTGTATACAGACTTCAAGGGGAGCTCCGGAAAGCGAAACCATGGCTGAGCGGTGCTGGAAACTACCGCAGTGAAGGCTCAGGAAATCCCAACTCCAACTTCTTTCTGGCTAAGTCGTCTGTACCGGCCCCTGCTACTGTCCCTCCAAACTGGTCCAAGATAGTGGGCCCTTCAATGGAGACTAATGTGGCTGTGAATGGTATTCCTACTCGGGCTGTGCTAGACAGTGGGTCGTAAGTGACCACTGTGTTTCAGGACTGATATGACAAACACTTATCTGATGTGCCCTTACAATCCCTGGAAGACCTATATGTGTTGGGGCTGAGCGACAAGTCTTATCCATATCTAGGATATGCCCACCTCTGGTTGCCTTTTCCTGCAATTGTCACTGGCGTAGAGGAGCAAGTAGAGACACTGGCCCTAGTGTGTCCCCCCAACGGACTGTATGATAGGGTTCCCCTGTTAACTGGAACAAACTCCCACATGTTTGGGAGACTAGCACAACTCTGCCATGAGAATCAAGGGCAGCTGACTGGATGGGCCCTAAGAATTCCAGCCTTAGTAAAAAGGGCTTATGACTGGCAACAGAGACCCGATGAAGTGGACACAGATGAGCCAGTGGAGATAGTGTGGAAAAAGGAACCTGACTCCTTGGTACTGGCCCCAAACGCCCAGTGCACAATCCATTGAGAAGTCCGCCCAAAGAGAAACGTAAAGAACACAATATTAATGTTGGATGCACCAGGGGATGGAAAGTTGCCAGAGGGATTATTGGTCAAACCCAGCATCTTGTCTGCTTGTGCCCACGCCTATGCACGAAGAGTAATGGTCCAGATTCAGAATGTGTCAGATCAGGAGATTCGGGTGAACAGAGGGTGCACCCTAGCTACAGTACACTGCGCCGACATTGCCTTATTGCCCAGCAACAAGTGCTCTGGCAAGAAGGAGAGTGTGACTCGGACTTATTTGACTTTGGTGACCCCCCAATGCCAGCTGAATGGAAGGCTAGAATTAGCAAGAAACTTGCTCAGAGGGACCAAGTGTTTTCATTAAAAGAATGGGACGTGGGGTGTGTCCAGGGTGCAGAGCATCACATACGCCTCCATGATGACCGGCCATTTCGAGAGAGATCCCGACGTCTTGCCCCAGCAGACATAGATGATATGAGGAGACACCTGTAGGAAATGCTCACTGCTAGTGTGATACAAGAATCAAGGAGCCCATATGCCTCTCCCATTGTGGTTGTGCGTAAGAAGAATGAATCGATCGGTAAGGATGTGTGTTGATTATCTAACCCTGAACTGGCGGACCATCCCCAATCAATACACTATACCCCGTATACAAGGCGCCCTGGATTGTTTGAATGGGAGCAAATGGTTTTCGATATTGGATCTTCGCAGCGGATACCACCCCAGATCCCAATGGCCCCGGAGGACCATGAAAAAACAGCCTTCATCTGTCCTTTTGGGTTCTACGAATTCCTAAGAATGCCACAGGGGTTTTCAGGCGCCCCGACCACCTTTCAGCGACTGATGGAATGTGTGGTGGGAGATATGAACTTGCTGGAATGTCCAGTGTACCTAGACGATGTCACTGTGTTTGGGTGCACACTACAGGAGCATGACACCAGACTGTTTAAAGTCCTAGACCGACTGGAAGATTTCGGCCTCAAGCTGTCCATTGACAAGTGCCAGTTTTTTCAAACCTCCGTGAAATACGTAGGGCACAGAGTATCTGCAAAAGGGATAGAGACTGATCCCAGTAAGGTTGAATCACTGACTACTTGGCCCCAGCCCCATAATTTGAAAGAACTACAACGTTTCCTGGGGTTCTGTGGCTACTACCGCAGGTTCTTAAATAACTATTTAAAAGGTGATTTGCCCGCTCTTGAAGCTTACCCAGGGTTACCCACCAACCATAAATATAAAAAAGGAACCGTCAAAGAACCAGAGAAAGTGTACTTCCGCACTGGTGAACTTTCTGGGCCCTGCTGGACATCCGAATGTGAAGCAGCCTTTCACAAAGTCATATACCAGCTCATCCACGCCCCCATCCTCGCCTATGCTGACCCCACCAAGCCCTATGTGCTGCATACAGACGCCAGTCTGCAGGGTCTAGGAGCTGTGCTGTATCAAGCCCATGAGGATGGTTTGAGACCAGTGGCCTTCGCCAATAGGAGCCCGACCCCATCGGAGCGAAACTACCCTGTGCACAAGCTGGAGTTCCTTAAGGTAAAATGGGCCATCGTCAACCAGTTTCATGAATACCTCTATGGGGAAAAGATATTGGTGAAGACCGACAGTAACCCATTAACCTATGTACAGACTTCAGCTAAGTTAGATGCCACTGGGCACCAGTGGCTTTCCGCCTTATCACTATGATTATGCTGTTGAATACAGGCCAGGATTGAACCATATTGATGCTGACACCTTGTCACGAAGGCCAGTTTCCAAGTGTGATTGGGTCAGGCTGTCTGAACCTGACATCCGAGCCTTGTGCCAAAAATCTGACAAAGATGAACAGATGTCTGCGGACACAGTGGACTATTTAGTAGATTGCTTGGGCCCTCCTGATACCTGCATACCCGGCTGCCTAATGCCACTTTTCTGCTCTAGATATTAGTGCACTACCTCAATTTGACAATGACAGCATTCAGTGGGCTCAATCCCAAGATCCTATGATTCAGCCCACACTTCATGCCCTGTGTGTGGGGAAAGATGTGTCCAAGTTGCATTCCCCTGACTTGCAAACTGCTCCATTATTTAAAGAAGGCCCCAGGTTGAAGCTACTCAATCAGTTGATGTACAGAGAGACAGTAGATCATGGTAGTCAAGTAGACAGGCAGCAATTGGTCCTGCCCACGGCCTTTAAAGATTTGGTACTGAGGTCCCTCCACAATCACATGGGGCACCTTGGTATTGACAGAACTCTCGACTTGGTACGATCTCGATTCTACTGGCCCAAGATGGGGGCCGATGTTGAGCACCATGTAAAGACCTGCAGTTGTTGCCTGCAAAGGGAAAGCCCTGCCTCAGAGAGCTGCCTCCTTGTCAATATTACTGCCAGCACCCCCATGGAACTGGTCTGCATATACTTTTTGTGTTTAGAACCTGATCAGCAGAATATTGGCAATGTGTTAGTGGTTACAGATCATTTCACACGGTATGCACAAGCTTTTCCAACTAAAGATCAAAAGGCCTTTACCGTGGCCAAGGTGCTAGTGGAAAATTTCTTCGTCCACTATGGTGCCCCCCAGCGGATCCACTCTGACCAAGGCAGAGATTTTGAAAGTCAGTTAATCAAAGAAATGATCTCTCTATGGAGGGTGCAGAAGTCAAGAACCACCCCTTATCACCCACAGGGGGACCCTCAACCAGAACATTTTAACCGCACCCTTCTAGACATGCTGGGCACCCTCCATCCCAAAGACAAGCCTAAGTGGAGCCAGCAGATTAGCACCTTGGTCCATGCATACAATTGCACAAAAAAATGACGCTACTGGGTTCTCCCCCTACCGCCTCATGTTTGGGAGGGAGGTCCGACTGCCCACTGATGTCTGCTTTGGGGTCTCTCCAGATGGGGTCCGAGCCAAAAATTACCTACAGTATATACAGAAACTTAAAGCTCAATTGAACCATGCCTATCAACTGGCTCAGACAATGGCTGCCAAAAAGAAATCTCGCCAACAAAGAGAGGCATGATAAAAAAAGTAAAGGCTCAAGAGCTTCGGCCTGGAGACCGTGTGTTGTTACGCAATTTGGGACTGCACGGCAAACACAAAATTGCTGATAAGTGGCACTATCTTCCCCATGTAGTAGTTGGAAAGTTGAATGATTTACCAGTGTACAAGGTGCGCCCAGAGAATAACTCCAAAGCTATCAAGACCATGCACCATAACCACTTGCTACCTATCGGCCAAGTCACAATTGAGGCTGAACCATCAGAGATTGATTCCCCTGGGCCGGTGACTCGTGCTGCTACAAAAAAGAGACAGAATCAACCTACCCCAGTAGTTACAGATTTAAGGTTTCCCCCGCAACAGGCCCAGAATGATAGTGACGGTCAGTCCACCTCTGATGAAAGTGAGTGTGACAGTGCCTATTACCCCTCCTATGAATTGAGTCAGCTGTTTCAAGGTAACCCTATGACTAATTTTGGGGATGAAGCTGGGACTTCTGGCCTGCCTAACCCCCCCCAGCTTCGTCCTTGGAGCCAATGCTCCCTGAAAGTGAAGTGCAAAGTATTACGTCTGAGGTTGCGGACTCTGTGTTTTGTGGAACTGTGTGAATTGCCAGAAGGGGCTGATGGTCTGAGTCACTCTGGTGACACACCAGAAGCTGAAGAACAATGTGAGAGTGCTGACAGCCCCCTTCAGTGCCGCAAAGCCTAACTGTGCCAGAGCCTCCTCAAAATGAGCAACCTGGGCCTCCGTCAGAAGATAATGAGCAAAGTGTTGTGGAAACAGAGCCTACAGAGCAAGGAGCTGACAGTGCTCCAAGTTTGGACATTCCCATCCATGCAGAGGCACCCTTCACAAGTGACAAAAGCTCCAAAGTTAGTGTTGAAAGTACAGAGACTGTGGCCGCTCACCCCAGAAAGACTGGCCAAGCTGTCAAGCCAGTGCTACGCTTTAGTTATGATCTCCCTGGGAGGCCAGTGGATTTGCCTCTCAATGTGGTTCACAAAGGGGTTTATGTTTTGACAAGCTCACTGCCCAAATTGAGCCTGGCGGCCAACTCCAGGTTACCTGTTCTTCCGACTCACTATGGTGCCCCTGTCCCATCCAGCCCCAAGTCAGCTGATAGAGAAGGGCCCCCTATTAAATTGTTTAATGTACAAGAAATTATTAAATGAATCAGTAATATTTGTATAAAACACTCATAAGCATTGTCAAGATGAATGTAGTAATGTGAAGTATATTGAAAGGGATAATAATGTAACAAACTAACAATATATGTCACGTTTATATTGCATTTTTGATGTTGTGATGGTACAGACTTGATGCAGACGCCAAGTTTTCTCCAGGTAGAGAAGGGTATAACCCCCCTACAAATGGGGGTTCCCGAAAAGTCTTCCTTGAGCTTGTCTAAATGCTCACTGCCAGGCTGGTGTCCTGTATTTTTTGCAGTTTAAATGTGATTGCCAGAGAGTGCCTATATAGCCTCTGTGTACTGTCTCTTTAAGAGCTGCCGGGATTGCAGTCATAATTAATCTAAAAGGGAACTCTGTTAGAAGATGTGCTTGTTTGCTGATCATTTGTTAGAATAGTAAAAATACTGCAGTTTGTTCTAACCTGCCTTCATTGCGGCATGGACAGTTCTGTTTGTTTCCATCATCTTGGTCCTGGACTGCTGAAATGGGCCAATCAGTACATCTGGGACTCTAAAATGGAGCCTGCCTACAGCGGCTTGGTGGGGTCAAAACTTGTAGAATTGTAGTTTTGGGCTTTTTGCACCTAAAACAACCTGTAAGGGGAGCCCTTGTGATTGACAAACAGATCAGCCAACCAAACCTTTTGGATCTTGGAGAAGTCCCAAACTGCTTGCTGTTTCAGTTAGATCTAAGTTGGGAAGTGAAGAAGTAACAGCTTGAAGTAGTTCGAGCAGCAATCCATAGTGGATTCACGTGGGAGAACTGTGGAAAGGCCTGAGTTTTGGCATGCATGCCCGCCTGCTGTCCCTGAGAGGGAACTTGTGCCTTTTTCGGACTGAATCCGAACTTGGAGAGCGCAGTAAGCCACTGAATTGTGACCAGGCTCCGACCAAAGATTTGCTGAATGCGATCGGCCTGTCTGGACTTCCAGCCACCTCTGAACTCCCGGATTGTGCAGAGACTCTGTAATTGTGACTGGAGAGCCTTTTGCCTGGTACAGTAGAATTTCCTTACATGTGAATGTGTTGTGTGCTTATAGTGGGTTGTGATTTGGTTCCCCACTGTGATTTGAACTGTATTCTGCTTGCTGGAAGCCGCATCCAGCCCCACGGACTGAATCCAAAATCATCTCCTTTGGGCCTGGGCCTTGCCACACTGGCCCATCCTGACTACCCGCTGCACAGAAAACGCCATAGACGAGAGACCTGCCTGGGGATCAGCCCCCTGCTCAACACTTGAACAGGAACGCCGCCTCGGTGATTCGTGTGGGCCCTGCTTCTCCAGGCACTCCTGCTCAACAACCTGCAGTCTCGATTTCGTCCTGCCTGTGTCCAGTATTGCGTATCGTGAGTAAACATCAGGGTAGCTCCGGCAACAACAGTTAAATCTAAAGTGTGGTCATCGATTGTCTTGTTGCTTTTCTTTCTGGAACCGAGCCCTCCCCAGCTCCGGATTACAAGTAGTGTGTGTTGTACATGTTGCTTTCTTCCATCACAGGGCCCCAACCAGCTGCAACATTCCTGGCTAGCCCACCATTTTCCTACCTGGGTACCCAGAGTGCGTGACTGCATGGGGACTTAAAGTGCACACATAACTGTTTGATTAATATATCCTTTAAGCCAATCCAATCAACCTGATTACCCCACTTCCTTGTTCAAGTCCCCTGAATAAATCAGATCTGACTTTTTTTTTTTGCTGCATTTAACCTGACTGTGGTTCCAGTTTGTGCCAAGAGTACTGTACTGTTGCTATTTACAGTGCATAACCTTGTTTTACAGGGGGTCCCCAGAGTCGAGCCAGAGGAACCAGCCCTGGTGATAAGTGCAAACAGTGTGGGTACTGGTATGGTGTACAAGGGGTACTGTGAAAGTGATTATCGTATATTGCTCAGGCCACTAGAAGGGAAAGGGGGGGTTACAGTGTCCCAGAGGGCTGTGCCCAAGTTAGTTTGACCACTACCAACCCTGACCTCTGAGTAGAGGCACCCGTTTCAGAACTCAGGCCCCTTAACCTGCTACTAGCCGCGCAGGCAGGGGTAGTAGCCTCTGGGATAGCGCCACCTAGGGGTTACATGTGATGCAAGGTATGCACCATCTTTGTCTCCCTTCTCTGGACAGCCTCCACCTTGTCTATGTCCTTACGTATGTGTGGTCTCCAGTACGCACGCAGTACTCCAGGTGAGGCCTTATCAGTGTTTTATACAATGGCATCACCACCTCCCGTCTCCTGCTAGTAATGCCTCTGCACCCCAGCAAGCCACTGGCCCTTCCTGCAGCCTTTGCACACTACTTTGATACCTTAAGGTCATCAGATATAACCCCTAGGTCCCTTTCCTCTTTGGTGCCAATCAGCCCCCCCCTTTGCTCTCCCAGGGTTCCTCCTACCCAGATGCATTATCTTGAACTTTTTTGCACTGAACCTCATTTGCCACACCTCGACCATCTTTCAAGCTTCTCCAGGTCCCTCTTCATTTTCTGCACCCCTTCTGAAGTGTCCACCCTGTTGCAGATCTTGATGTCATCTGCAAATAGGCAGTCAAGGTCAGAACAGCATAGACTGGAGTGAGCAGAGGAACACTAAGAGAGACGTGTAAATGTCCGACTGAAATGCATTAAGATTCATTTTGTAACAGTAAAATTAAACCAGCAAAGACCAGACTATCCATTAAACTGCATCGATAGCATTGTTTCTAAAATTGAAGTTTACCTAAAAGGGATAAGAATACAAAGCAATGAACAGACACATTCATGTGCCAATAAAAAGCTGTGCAAGCTATACTAACAGAAATTTTTAGGAAACTTAGAATGAGACTTGGCACTGTTACAACTGCCTCGAATGTTTCGATAACATTTAATTATTTCGTATACTTAGGAAAAATGTCGCCCTAACGGTAAAAACAGTATGAGTCTGTGACTGTCAAACCAACACGTAGCAACGAACAGCACTGTAACGGTATCTGATCGTCTTACCTATTTCTTACACATTCGCAAATATAATGCGCATAAACCTCCGCAGCTTGCACCACCGTCTGCACCTTGTTTACAATACAGATTAAAAACTTCCTGTGGGGGGGATTAAAACCTTCCTGTATGACCGGAAACCCATTGCATTCTGGCCTCCCGGAAACTTCTTCCGGGTGGTGCAGCAACCTGCGGTACAGAATGCGGATCAGAAAACTGGAAAAGAAGACTAGAATGACAATGCCTTCTTTTGAGCGTACCGCCATGTTTTGGATGGCAAAAAGCGCTGCCTGCCTGCAGGTTGAATCTGGGCTGCATGCAGTTTATCCCAGCTTTGCTTGCAGCTGTCTTGCCCAAAACCGCACGACGCTCATATTACTGCTCTTCTGGCCCGGTCAGGACCAAAGAGCACTCCTAGTACCGCATAATTGGAACGACACCGTTAAAATCATCAACTATTTTCCTTTTCCTAACTGCAGAACGACCCGGGCACTGGGAGCACAAAGTAAACCTTAATTTGGCTGCCGGTGAAGGGATCTTGCAGTGAGGATGGGAGCGAGCTGGTCCCACACACCCCAACTGTCTTGGTACGAAGAATGCTCCACATACAAGCCAGTAGGGCTAGTTAAGGGAAAATCTTGCTAGCCCAACACAATAGTGAGCCGGTGCCAATTTCGACCCCTGCACCTGTTGTAGTGGTCAAGGGCAGATGCTTAGCTTGGTTGAGAATGGTGCTCGCGGGGGGAGGGGGGTCAACTGGGATGGTTTCTAGCTGCAGGAAGGAATGGTGGTATAGTTGCAGGCAGGGTGATTGGGGGTTGTTCCAGTTGCCGAGGGTGGGGGCGGGCAACTGGTCTGTGTACAGGAAGGGTGGTATAGGAGAGAGAATCCAGCTGTATAGAGGGTTGGGCAGAATAATGCAGGTTGGGTGCTGTAGTGGGCCAGGAATGGTGCTTGGTTTGATAGAAAGTGGTCAGCTTGGGGGGTTGTTGGCTGCATGGAGTGGCTGGCATGGTGCGGGTGGAATATGTAGTCTGGAGTGGGGGCATCCAGCTGCAGAGAGGGTCCAGGGACTGTGGTGTTGTCCAGAAGGGTGATAACCTTTATACAGGCCAGTTTTGGGAGGTTGGTCCAGTTGCAGGGACGGTGGAGGGGTGTGCTCCAGTTTCAGGAGTTGCTGTTCTGTAGGCATTAATGGTGCTCTGTTGGGATTGGTCATCTAGGGGAAGAGGCTGGTGCATGGGCTAGGGGGTGATTTAGCTTCAGGTAGGCTGCTCAGCTTGGGGGGGGGGGAGGCTGGTCTGTAGATGGGAATAGGGAAGGTTATCCCAAGGTAGGAACGGATATGCTCTTTGGTCATCGTACATCAGCATGGAGTGTGGTTGGCTGGGGATAGAAGCTGTAGCAATTGGGAAATGAATAATGGCATGAGGGAATTTATTTTAATCAAGGTGGGGCATAACTCAAGCGAGTTCAAAAAACTATTGACTGCTATTCTCAACATATACAGCCCCCCGAGACAGCAGCCAGCACTTCCCTCTGCTGCAGCCACTCTCTCAGGCAAGTAGTCAAACAAGTAGCTTTATTGATCGTGTATTAATGTAAGTATAACACAAGTGACTGCACTTGCGTGGGACGGTGACCAGCAGCAGAGCGGAGGGTAAGTGCCATATGCACTGCTCCCACTGTACTGTCACTGTGTTGTGTGTAGTTGGGTATCGCCACACTGTGCCACGTGACCTGTTCAATTCAATTCCATCTTTATAGAAAGCACCTTTCTAAAACCAAGGCGCTTGTACAGCAATAAATAAAATACACCAAAAGGTAAAAACAATTAAGTAAAACCAATCAACAATAGCGGCACTAAAAATCAGGGTAGGGTAGGCTAGGCTAAATAAATGAGTTTTCAGGGCAGCTTTAAAACTTTGGACGGTCAGGCAATCTTGCACCCGACGAGGTAGAGAATTCCACAGGGTCGAGGCCATGAAACTAAATGACCTGGCCCCAGATGTCTTCAGACAGACCCTGGGAATCTCTAGCAATCCCTCGGAGGATCGGAGAGGGCGAGGGGGGGAGTAGCGGTGAAGAAGATCTTGCAGGTAACTAGGTCCCTGGTCATGTAGGGCCTTATAGATCAGCAAACCGACCTTGAAGGTGATCCGCCACTGT
The DNA here is from genome assembly GCA_016271365.2 of Neoceratodus forsteri. Lineage (NCBI taxonomy): Eukaryota > Metazoa > Chordata > Ceratodontiformes > Ceratodontidae > Neoceratodus > Neoceratodus forsteri. The sequence goes on from CM028134.1 coordinate 858,921,117, forward strand.
ACTGGCAGCCAATGCAGTCCGCGGAGGACAGGCATTATATGTCTGGTCCTAGAGGTACAAGTCAAAAGCCTGTCAGCCGAATTCTGCACTAGCTGCAGGCAGCAGATATCAACCCCCGGTAGCCCTAGGTAAAGGACATTGCAGTAGTCAAGGCGGGAATTAACGAAGGCGTGGACCAGAGTTGAAAGATCATCAGAAGGAACCAGGTGTTTTACCCAGGCGATATGCCTCAGATGGTAAAAAGAGGTTTTGACAACTGCCAACACCTGTGATTTAAGGGTCAGGCAGTCATCAAACATAACGTCCAGATTCCGCACCCAGTCTGAGGTAGTTAGCTGAGCATCACCAAGCCAAAGACCCGAAGGTTATCCTGCCAACAGACCCACCTCCCAACGACCTGGGTCCACAACCAACACCTCAGTTTTTTTCTGGGTTTAACCACAGCCAGCTCACACTCATCCAATCCTGGATCTCGGTGAGAGAGTTATTAAAGACCGAGACAGCATCACCCTGGCCAGGCACAAAGGACATACAGCTGAGTATCATCTGCATAGCAGTGAAAACTCAAGCCGTACCGCCTAATTATCGCTCTCAATGGCAGCAGATACACCGCAAACAACATGGGTGCCAAGATGGAGCCCTGTGGCACCCCACAGGATGGGGGAGTGGTGCTGAGGAAAAAATCCCAGACATCACCCTCTGAGTCCTATCCTTGAGGAAAGATTGAAACCATCTGAGGGCCATACCAGACAGTCCACAGATGAGCCGCAGGTGCTCCAACAGCACACCATGGTCCAAGGTGTCGAATGCTGCAGGAGGTCATTTAGTACCCGGACAAGGGCTGTCTCGGTACTGTGTCTCTTCCTAAATCCGGACTGGACAGAATAATAGTGTGGCTGGTCAAATGATCGTCCAGCTGCGACACAGCCACCTTCTCAATAACCTTACCCACAAACGGTAGGTTAGAGACAGGCCTGTAGTTGGCCAGACAGTCCGGGTCTAAAGAGGGCTTTTTAAGAAGGGGCCGGACCATGACTTCCTTCAGGGGATCGGGAAAGATCCCCCTCTCCAAAGGTAACCAGACTATCTTGGCAAGGACCAGGCCGATTTTATCCACACAGCCTACTAAAAGGCATGTGGGGCTCGGGTCCAAACTATGGGTGGGTCGGTCGCAGTGATTGGACAACCATCACAATGTCATTGATTGTGGGCAGGCCGAAGTCACACTACACAAACTGGGTGTCCGACATCTCCTGCCGACCACCACAACTGCCATTAGAGTCAGGAGGAAATCGGACCTGATTGTGGCAGCCTTATCTGCGAAGAATCGAGCAAACTCCTCACACTGTTCTTGTGAAAAAACAGTTCAGGGCTGAAAACAGATTGGATTGCACAATCTGTCCATGGTCCAGAAGGGCTGAGCTGGTTGATTTTGTGTGGCAGCAATTTCCCTGGACAGGAATTCTGCCTTCTTACAGGTAATTGCTGATTGACAGACCGCATAGTGCTTCCTTCAAACTTAAGTCTGTCACACTCCAGGCCTGCCTTCCGTCAATATCTCTCTAGCCTTTGTCCCGCTCTCCTCAACTCCTCATCAAACCAAGGAGACCTGGGGCAAAGAGTGAGGGGACGAGCACAAACAGGAGCAATGGAATCCAGGGCCCCTACCACCACCACCTTGTTATAGGCAAGTACTAGGTCCCCCTTGATCCATGCATTCACTCGGTAGACCCAGTTGGTCCAGCACCGCCATCAGGCCATCAGGGGAAACACCCCATCTCCGTAGGGGCCGGCCTACTGGGGGGGCCACGAAACTGAACCCAGTGGTATGATGGTCAGACCACCCGACTGGTTCCACCACCAAGTCGGATAGCTCCATTCCCAGGAGAAACACCAAGTCCAATAAATGACCACCTATATGGGTCAAGGAGGAAATAACCTGTGTGAAGCCGAGTGAATTCATTAGCTGGAGAAAGTCCTCACCAAACTGCGAGAGTTCATCATTGATCCAGGCATTGAAATCTCCCAGGATCAGCCATCTGGAGGATCCAAATGTCAGGTCGACAAAGAAGTCCGCGACTTCCCACAGGTAAACATTTCCATCACCTGGTGGACGGTAGATGAGAAGAATCCTGCACCCCACACCCTCACCCATGATACATTCAAAGAAGTTGGGGGTCCCCACTGGTACCTCCACCAGGTTCAGTTCCGATCTAAAACAGATGGCAACTACCCCGCCCCTACGATCCAGCTTCGGACGATGTATCACCAAGTACCCGGCTGGTATAGCTGATGCCAAAATGGGGCCAGCATTTTCACCCCGCCAGGTCTCGTTGATGCGCGCCAGGTCCGATGACCCAACAAGATCAGCTATTATAGCAGTCTTGTTTTTAAAGGACCTGGCATTACATAACACCGTCCAAGTAGGATGAGTCACTGGTGAAGATCAGGCAGGGAGGGCCCCTCTCCTGAACCCATTTTGCCCCAGGGCGTCTTTTTGTCCCCACTGTCCCAATCCGCCCTCTCCTTTCCATCTCCCTGCCAGGCCTAGCCCCCGCCCTCCTCCATTCAAACAATCCCCAGAGCCCGACACCATCTATATACCTCTGGGGACAGTGGGGGACACCTAAAAGGGCAGAGGTCCTTAAGCCTGGAAGGAGAATAATGCCTGACCGTCCCAGCACCTTCCCAACACATCTTCACACACTCGGTGAGCACTCAAAATAAACTACCACACCAACACCACTTAATCCACACCACACTTATACACCCAACCACTCAGCTTTCCAATCATACACCCACACACCATACACACTCCAAAATATTCAACACTTTAAAGAAAATTAACAACAATACAACAAATAAACATAAAATATAAAAAGCACAACAGAAGATGAAGTAGTGAGGTAATTAAAAAGAGTTGCCACAACTCTCTCCAGCAAGTAATTTACAACATCTGTGAGCTCTTACCTCACCAGAGAATTAAAAGAATATGTCTCCATCAAGTCAATTTTTAAACTGTTTGCAATAAAACAGGGCACTCTCACTGCCCACCAGGCAAAAAAGCAAAAAGAGGTAGAGTCTGACCATATGTCTGGCAACACTCTTCGGGCTCTAGATTCCAGAAGGACCTCTGGGCTTCTAAGAAGGTTTTACTCCACTCTGAGCTGTTAACTTTCCTATGACTCCTCTGGACTTCCACAGGGGACTTCGCTCCACTCCCAAGCAGCCAAACCGTCCCCCAAGAAGAATGTCACCGGGAGATAAGAGTGCAAGTGGATCTCGGCGTTGGACAGACTCACCAGTCCATGCCCCCCAAAGACCAACGAGGACCGAGCCCTGTATGCTCGTCCTCCGACAGCCACAGGCCAATCCCCGCATCACCGCCAATCACCCCAGCAGCTCTCCCTGGGTTCAGGTCAGGACAACTCAAAGAGCAACAGGTCCCCCTCGTAAAGCAGATAACAAAAGTCTCTCATTGGCAAAAATAAACCGCAACAGCAGTCTCGCGGAACGCAATTAAAAACATCCCAGGATCCAAACAGCCCGACCTTGGCAGCCATCAACTCCACTCCACTCACATTGCTCTGTGCCACATGCACTGTCATCACGACATTGCCGTACCTGGACTGTGCCACGAGCACTGTCATTATTGCACTGTCATATGCACTTCTGGCACTGCACTTGGCAGCACTGTGCTATGTGCACTACTGTCACTGTACTTTGTGACATGAATGCTTTCACAGTGCCATGTGCACTGCTGGCACAGCACTGTGCCACATGCAACTGTCAGTGCTGCACCTTGCCACATATAGGCTGTCACCATACTGTGCCACATGGACTGCAGTCGCACTGTGCCACGTGGCCTGTTGACTCCACGCTGCACTATGCCACATGTACTTTTCTCACCCATGATTTAATTGCACCACGTGCACTGCTGACAGCACTGCCAACACTGCACTGTTCCATGCGCACTGCTAACAACAGTGTGCCACATGCACTGCAGACACAGCACTATGCCATGTGCACTGCTGACAGCACTGTTCCACGCGCACTGCTGACGGCATTGTTCTACGTACACTACTGACACAGCACCATGCCACGTGCACTTCTGACAGCACTGCAGTGTGTACTGCTGATACAGCATTTTGCCATGTGTATTGCTGTCGTCACCTTACAGTGTCATGTGCACTGCTGCCACTGCACTTTGCCACACACAATGCCACCACTGCACTGTGCCACATGCACTGTCCAATCCATGCTTTGCCAAGAGCACTGCCAGCTCTTGCTGTGCCACATGCACTGCCAGCTCCACGCTGTGCCATGTCACTGCTATCATTGTGTGTTGCCATGTGCACTGCCGGCAATATACCAACACTATAAGGCATTTGTAGTGGGGGGTAGGAGGAAGTAGGCTGTTGGTTAACTAGGATCTGCAGCTTATCCATTAGGTAGGGAAATGGGCAGACTTGGTGGGCCAAGCGGTCCTTATCTGCCATCAAATTCTATGTTTCTGTGTTCTATGTTTCAATAATAATAATATGCAGATTGGCCCCAGCAACTTCCTTGAAGGATATTAGTGCGCTGTATTAGGTAGCTGCCCGCTTTGATAAAAGCAGATTCTCATCACTGAAATCCATTAACTACTCTTAACTGGTTTTTATTGGCAAATCAAAGAGCAATACCCAGGTTGACTTGTGCATTCAGCAATTGCTGGGAAGCTCCCCAATATTTAACAGTATTTCTTATTTGGCTAAAGGCAGCTACAGGAACAATAACTGGAGCTCCAAAGAAAATTACTAACAATACCATGTGTAAAGTTTGGGTAACAGAACTGGTTAAAAAGTCCATAACAAAACTTGGACAAATTAAAATACTTAATTAGAAATAAAAAGGAGGGCGTGGCCAACCGCCGAGCTTGCAGCAGCAATTTCACAGAGCTCTGCAGATTGCAGCCAAAAACGTTGACTTTCTTATTTTAAAGCCGATATTAGCAGCTCCAGAACAACTTACTTGATACCAGACGATTTGGAGTAGATTGTTCTTTTCAGGAGCTTCTGCGACAACCTATTCTGGAGATATGGGCAGGGGACATAAGCCGGGAGCTGGAGATGGGGCCTGACCTAAAGATCCAAAGCCAGGCACGAGCAAACTAGCAAACAATCTGGTCTGGGAGAAGGAGATGAGGTAGTACAACAACCCTCAAATGCTGGCCTGCTCAAGGCAATTCAGAGCCTTGATAACAAATTTGCAAACTTCGCAGCTCAGTATAAAATGCTGGATCCTCCAGATGGGACTTCAAGAGGTGGAGATGAAGTCGACATCTAAAACGGCTGAGATGTTATTGCTGGTGACATTGGGACTAGCTAAAGAAAATTTAGTGATTCGCCGGAGACTTGAAAATCTAGAAAATGCCTCCCGATCAACTCGTGTCCGGATCTTGGGTCTCACTGAAGGAGCAGAAGTGGAATCTCTGAAAGACTTTATTTTAACTCTCCTCCATGAAGCCCTACAAATTGAAACCCCAGTAATTGTCCTGAAAATTTACAGGATAAGTCCCCGAGGAGGGAGAAGCCACACAGCTACAAATGAGCTTCCACCACACACTGTACTTGTGCTGGCTACAGTGCCCAAGAGGGACATCATTTTGTCACAAGCTAAACTGTGTGGCCCTCTGGAATGGCAGGGCAATAAAATTCACTTGTTTCCTGATTTGAGGTATGCTACTTGTCAGCATCAGAAAAGCTTTGTTGGAGTGCAAACTCAGCTCCGACAGCTTGGGGTGCACCATATTTTACTAATGTCAGTCAGCTTGAAGATAGTGTATGGGGAAAAGACCTACCAATTTGCTGAGGCTGGAGAGGCTGTGAAATTTATTGACAAGATTCAGAAGGTGTTTGGGTCTAAAGGTGAAGAATCTGATAAGGACTCTGAGGACAATGCATGAATATAAGATGGGACTCAGGAACATGTTATTGCAATGTTTTATTATTTGATCACTGTTTCCCATTTCCCAGTGCCTCCAGCCCAGGTCCTAATATTGATATTAAGTCCTCTCTGAATTTTCTTATGATGAGATCTGGCTGCAGGGTGCAGGGATGTCAGGGGACGGTGTCAAAATGGCATCCTCTGATGGCGCATTTTCAGTATTTAGACAGGTCTTCTTCATTGGGACTATGGCTTTACGTGCCTTGGCGTTCTTGCACCTGCTCAAGGCCATTTACTCAAATCCTGTTGATGGTGGCTCATTTGGGACTAATGAAGTGCTTTCTTTGGAAAGCCCATACCCATTAAGCTGGAAGTGAGACCTATTCACTACAGATACTAACAATGACACTGTGCTGCATTAAATGACAGTTGTCTCTGTATGCCAGCCCGGTGGTGCTGAGAGTTGAGGCGCTGGAAGCCACACTGGCGACCCGGGTTCGCATGCGAACCTGGGGCACCAGGGGTTGGCAGGGGAGGGATGGGATTGAGCGTCCGGTGGACTGCTCTCCCATCCCAGAGAGGGAACTGAGGAACCACCACTCTGTAGCAGCCCTGGTGATTGCAGGGGCACTACGAAGTGATGCAGTAAGGAGTGTGGAGCACGGCAGATGCGGCTCGATGTCATTGCACGCTTGCACTCCAGGGACAGAATTGGAGGAAAACATGGCAGCTTGATGCCCGCAGCTTCACTGGCCAGTGAATGCCTGGATAGAGGTGTGTGCCGATAATGGATCCTGGCTGGGCGCGGGGGCATCGGAGGGGGCCCCTCTCAATGGTACAGATGTGTATGCCAGCTGGGTGCGCAGGACTCTGGGATCGGCGGTGAGGAGGAGCGGTGGCTGGAGGCAAGGCGGGGCTGGTGCTGTAGGAGGAGGATAAACATAGAGGATAAAACAAAAAAAAATGACTGTTGTCTCTGTTATTTCTCTTTTTAAGCTGTTACTCAGGAAATCAGGGCAAGTTGGTCTTTGAAAATTGGTTGACTTACGATTACATGTTAGATAACCAGCCTTATTCCAGAACCGAATCTAACTTCGATCTCAAGAGGCTCCATAATTGTGGTGCCATAGTTCTACAAGGTTTTGGATCTATGTATTTTTTTTCCTTTCCTTAATCAACAAAGTCACTGGTCATGAAACATATTAATAAGCATACATGGCTGTTAAAGTTCTGTGTAATCACTATGCAGTTTATTCCTTATATTGGTTTTGGGGAAGCTATACTCGTATTCATACCAGGTCAATTTGTCAAAGTGAAAACCGTGCATGAAAAACAGTGCGGTCAAAACAGCTAAAGCAAAATAGCTACAGGGACAGAATAGCGAAGGTAAGTTACTGCTATCCCTGTAGCTATGTTGCTTTTAGGGAAAGCAATGAAAGCCTCTGATTGGTGTGCTGTCGAGCCTCAGGGGCTAGGGCCATAGACGGACAGGGCAGTGGAGTGTCAATGTCCAAGGGTTCGATTCTCTGTCCCAGGACATTTGATTTGAGTTTTTTCTTGTGTCCCTTTCCCTCCTCAGGTATCTCCCCAAGGTTTCTCCCTGTCCCCAAGCTTCCCTCCCCGGAGTTGGTTAATTAGAATATTGGAGGGATCAGGGCTGCCCCCCCCCATAAATATACAGTTTATGTCTTTGTGCCCTGTTTTCAAAGGTTGTGCTTGCTGTTTTTGTAGCTGTCGGTGTTTTGGTGAGTGCTACCTTTGATTTCGGCATTTTGGGTGCACGTTTTTTGACCATGCTGTAAATGCTGGCAACATACTGACCCTGTGCCCTCATATCATAGGGTGCACGATATTGTAGTATTGTATTCATGGTTATCCCTATTCGTGGCAGTAATAGTCGTTTGATACACTTCTGTTTGGAATGTTTTTTAATAAATTGTAGGCCCCCCCGTGCTGTACCATGCGATAGCGGCATATCAAATCCTGACTGTAATAATGATGTTTTCATTATGTATAATGTTTGTTACATCTAAAGTGCCTGTCTCTGGGCTAAGTGTACTGTGTTGTATATAGTTAAACTAATAAAAATAAAGTTTAAAAAAAAAAATAAAAGCAGTATAAAAAAAAAATAAAAGCATGGTATGAAAGCAGCCTTGAAAAACACATACAGACGCACAAAAATGTTGACTGTTCAGGGAGAGTTGCTGAAAATATCCAAGACAAAACTCAGACAGGTTAAAATACTGTATTCAATTAGAATTGAAAAGCATAGCATAATAGCAGCTGACCCTGAACAGTCAACGGTTTTGTGCATCTATGTGTGTTTTTCAAGGCTGCTTTCATCCTGTGCTTTTATTTATAATTGAATACTGTAAAAGTATTTTAATTTGTCCAAGTTTTGTTTTAGACTTTTTTAACCAGTTCTGTTATCTTGACTTTGCATGTAGTCTTATTTATGTATGTATTTATTGTCGCTAACTGGATAGGTCTATGGTGCATAATACTCTCTGTCTAGAGTGCTTACAAGGTTAACACAAAGTAAATAAATAATTGAATGAGAGTACTCTGCTGTCATACATTTTCTGTCTGAACTTTTTATCTTGTAGCGCACTCAGTCCCCCACATGCACTGCCATCACTGTTCAGTGCATAATGCAGTACCAAGTGCACTGCCATCACTGCACAATACCATGCACTGTTCTGCCCCTGTGTGATGCCATCATCATGCATTGCCATATGCACTGCCATCATTGTGCAGGGCACATGCACTGTCAACACCACACAGTGCCATGTGCACTGCCATCATTGAGCAGTGCACCATGCACTGTCAATACCACAGTGCCACGTGCACTGCCATCACTATGTGCTGTCACATCACTGTGTTGCCATGTGCACAATCACTGCGCTGTACCATGCACTATGCTGTCACAGGGCAGTGTCATGTCCAACTTTGTGCAGTGCCACATGCACTGTTAACACCACACACCATCACTGTGCATTGCCATGTACACTACCGTCACTGTGCAGTGCCGCAAAAATTGTGAATACCACAAAGTGCCACATGCACTGTTAAGACTACACATCATCACTGTGCATTGCCAGGTGCACTGCGGTCTCTGTGCAGGGCACCTTGTAAGGCCGCCTGCACTGCCAACACCACAGTGCCACATGCATTGCTGCCATTTCGCTGTTCACACACATTGCCACCACTCTACTGTTCAGTGCACAATCCTTCCGCTGCTCTGTGCCATGAGCATTTCCACCATTATGCTTTGCCACAAACACTGCTGTCATTATGTGGTGCCATGTACACTGCCATTACTGCACTTTGCCATGTGCACTGCTGAAACAGTACAGTGCTACATGCACTGCTGACACTATACTTGCTGTTTAGTTTTATCTGGTCGATCCTGCCGTCCCTCCCCTCCAAAATTTTGAAACGAGCGCCTCTAGGGGCGCATCCCAGAACCTCCCCCAGCTGACATCAGAGCTGGGAATCATCCATGTTAGAGTGTATTGTAACTATTAATAGTACTAGCTATTAAAAGCTCAGTTTTGTGAGTTCCTGATCAGTTTGCCATGCCAAGGGTAACTCTAGACTACACAGTCTATACTTAAGCTAGGCTTGTCTCCAAGATCTGTAACTCACGAAGTGGAACTAATAATAGTTGTTGCTATTAATAGCTACAATACAGTCTCCGCGCCCTGATACCTTTTTCTGCCGTCAGTCACGGGAGGTACTGGGATATGCCTCTAGAGGCACTTGCTACATAATGTCTGGTTGGAGGGACGGCAGGATCAACCAGATAAAACAAATATCACAAAAAACAAATAACATTTTTCATTTTGGTATGAAAACCTTAATGGAGAACTGTGCTGAACCTGTAAGTCATTTTTCCCAATAATATCTGTTTTTTAAGTAGTGGTTAAATTTCTGTTATTGTTCCATCTGTACATGCCTTTTAGTAACCTCAGTGGGTGTTTCTGCTTTACACTGTGGTGTTAAGTGCCATTTTAGAACTGTATGATATAGTCTATGTCCCTCTCAACCACAGACTTTTATAATAGATAGAACATGGATGCATTGTGCCAGCAATAGAGGAGTAGAACAGGGACATAAACTATATCATACAGTTCTAAAATGTTTTTCTACCAGCAGCTTGTAAATCAGAAACACCCACTTGGATAGCTAAAAACCTGGATAGCTGGGGCTGTAACAGAATTGGAACCTTATTTAAAAAGCAGCTTTAACCGGGGAAAAATGACTTATAGATTCAGTGCAGTTCTCCTTTAATCAGGGACTAGTCCACATTGATGGCCAGGTGGTAGCATGGCCAGGGGCACACGCAAGGGGAAGGACTGATGTAGGATATTCAGGCATGTATGCATGCCATAGCATGCATGCATGCTTGATCCACCACACACAGAATCCCTGGGGAGAAATCAAAGAGGGATCTGCTGCTGCTGGGTCACACTAACCAGATGCTATTCTTATTTCAGACTGTAATGGCCACTAGGAAGAGTGTCTTCCATGAAAGGAACTTCATGTGTGCCGAGGCCGCCGGTTCAAAAGGAGGCAAAGTAAGTTTCTCAAGAACGAAGTTCAAATCCCAAGGAGGGATGGGAACTCGGATAGGGGGTCTCAAGTGAAGAACACCTCTGAGGAAAGTCTTAGAGACTTCCAGTTGAGCAAACGTCCTATCTGTGAAGGGAACATGGTAGGCCGAAATGGCTGCCATGTGTAACTCCAGAGACGAGTGACTAAGACCCAGGTCGAAGAGATGGCGCAGGTACTCCAGCAGTCGCCCAACTAAGCAGAAGAAAGGCTCGAAGCCTTTTGAAGCGGCCCAGATTGAGAACCATTTCCACTTCATGGCATAAGTAGACCTAGTGGAGGGTTTCCTAGCCTCCACCAAGATCTCAGCCACCTGGGGAGAAACCTCAAAGCGGGCTTGAGCTATGTCTGCAAGAGCCATGCATGTAGTTGAAGGGACTTGAGACCTGGATGGACCAGGGTCCCCTGATCCTGGGTCAGTAAAATTTGTGACAGCGGAAGAGGAAGAGGAGGTTCCACTGAATACTGTTGCAGAAGAGAGAACCAAACTTGCCTGAGCCAGAAAGGAGTGCTCAGAATCATTCGTGCTCCTTCAGGCTGAGTTCAAGACACGGGATCAGAGGAATCGGGGGGTCATAGGCAGATCTGTCCTTCCAATCTAGAGACAGAGCGTCTCTCCAGAAAATGCCTCGCTCTTGAACGAGCAAGCAGAAGTCGGGAAGCTTTGCATTTAGAGGTGAGGCGAACAGGTCCATCTGAGGTGTTCCCCAACGTAGGAAGATATCGTCTAGGACCCCCGATCCAGTTCCCACTCGTGAGCTTGAGCAGATGAGCGACTTGGTTTGTCTGCTAAGGAGTTCTCGAACCCCAGAACATGAATTGCCATGAGGTGAAGCATGTGTTGTGTTGCCCAATCCCAAACTCTCATCGCTTCCCTGCAAAGAGGGTATGACCGAGTCCCACCCTGTTTGTTGATGTACCATACCACACACATATTGGACAGCTAGGTGGCCTGGAAGAAGATGCAGGTGGAGAGCATAGAGCACCGCCCGGAGCTCAAGCACATTAATGTGCAGGGATTGTTCAAGCTTGGACCAAGTGCCCTGGGTCCGATGTGAGCCGAGATGGGCTCCCCAACCTTCGCCCGAGGCGTCTGTGGTCAGAGTCTGGGAGGAAAGAGGAAGGAAGAATGGAACTCCCCAAGGAAGTTTCTCTCGAAACATCCACCACTGCAAGTCTTGAATCATGGGAGAGGAGACTAGGACCAACTGGTCCAAGTCGTCTACCAACTGATCCCATTGAGAGTGAAGCGTCCACTGAGAGACCCTCATGTGGAGTCGAGCGCAAGGGACTGTTGGGATAGCAGCCACTATAAGCCCGAGGAGGCGAAGAACTGACCTTGCACTGACCCGCCTGCAGCCGGACAACAGGCTTACCTGAGTCTGGAGTGTGGCCACTCTGTCCAGTGGCAGGAAGGCCCTGCCTAGGGTCATGTCCACTATCGCGCTGATAAACTGGAGCCTCTGGGATGGGATCAAGTGAGACTTGGAATGGTTTATGGTAATACCCAGACGGGCAAAGACCTGCTGGGTGAGGAAGAGGCAGTGCAGGAGTTCCTCCCTGGACGAGGCCACCAGGAGCCAATCGTCCAAGTACAGGAAAACCTGTACCCCCCCGGGTATGCAGGTAAGCCGCCACCACCGCAAGGCATTTGGTAAATACTCGGGGAGCCGAGGATGGGCCAAATGGAAGTGCCTTGAACTGGTAGTGGTCCCCCTGGAAAGCAAAACGGAGACATTTGAGGTGAGACGGGCGGATAGATATGTGCAGTTAAGCATCCTGCATATCCAAAGCGCACAGCCACTGGCCTGAGTGGAGGAGGGGCAGAAGGCTCTGCAGTGAGAGCATCCTGAACCTCTTGTACTCCACGGAAATGTTCAGGGAACTGAGATCTAGAATAGGTCTTACATCTCCTGTTTTCTTTGGGACCAGGAAGAAGTGGGAATAGTAACCTGTTCCTTGCAGGGGAAGGGGGACAGGTTCTATCGCTTCTTTCAGCAAAAGTGCTGAAAATTCTTCCTGGAACAGAAGAAGATGTTCCTGAAAGTACGATGACCTTGGGGGAGGGTGACGAGGTGGTTTCTGTAGTAACTCTATTGAGTGTACTTCTGCGATTAGCTGGAGCGCCCATGAATCTGATGTTACCCTCTCCCAGCCCGGAAGGTGGAGGGAAAACCTCCCTCCTACCGGTTCCTCCGGGAAGCTCGGAGGTTGTGGGAGAGGGAGGGAGTCAGGTGGTGTGTGGCAGCGCCGCAGCAGAGGCTCCCGCTGCTTTTTTGGATGGGGGCTTAGCAGCTGGGGGGGCCTGATGTTTAGTGGACCTCTTTCCCTGTGGTCTCGCTTTGGGCTGATTCCATCTGCGAAAGGGATGGCACTGCAATTGATGGGGATGATACATAGAGTCCACAGACTTTAGTGCCATCCCCTTCTCCTGCAGGTCGGTGATGATGTCCTTGACATCACCTCTGAACAGCACCGAACCCCAGAAGGGTGCTTCCTGGGTGTCGGACTGCACTTCCAGGACCAACCCTGACACTCAGAGCCAAGCATGACGCCATAGGCCTATGGCGAAAGCTGAGCTCCTACCAGCAGTGTCCACTGTATCATAGGTTGCATGAAGAATGTGCTGACTGGCCGAATGTGCAGAGCGGACAAGGTCAGCCACTTCCTGCTTGATCTGAGAGTCCAGAAGGGAGTCCAATTTAGATTCTACCTCACTGAGAATCACCTTCTAGTAATCCCCATGTGGCCGACATTGTTCAGGGCCCTAACACCCAGAGTGGAAGAATCAAAAATCTTCTTGCCATACTGGTCCAGAAGGCAGGATTCCTTGTCAGGTGGAGACAAGCTAAGGTGTTTGGGTTAAGCTGACCGGCCATGAGCAGCGCTAATCACAACCGAGTCGGCTCAAGGGTGGGAGTCTAAATAGTCAACACCCTCAGGAGCCTGGTATAGCCTGTTCAACTTCCTGAGAAGTGGGGCTAAGGCTGATGGCTGTTTCCATATAGTGATAATAAGGTCGGCATGAGGCTCGATCCAGGGTAGCACCAAAGTGGGAGCTGTCACGGGCAGATCCAGATGCTCAGCGAGTTTTTTACACTGGGGGTCTGGCTCCAAGAATTGCCACTTATGTACTTCCTGGATTGTAGCAACTCCGTGAAGGAAAGATCCTCTGGAGGAGACTTCGGAGGAGTCCTCGGCCAGGGATTGGACGGACAGCGTGGCTCGTTGTCTTGCTCAGAACAACCGTCGGAAGCATCCGAGGTGTCCAAGGAAGACGAAGATGAGGGAAAAGGTAGACTCCCTCTCCTGACGAGGGGGAGGAATGGACCCCTTGGGAAGCCCTCGGGGAAGCATGTCCCACCCCTTTCTGGGCTCAGAGGGTTTAGCCCTGGTGTCCGGAGGTGGGGAGGGAGTTCGTCATCGTGGACGTACAGGAACCGGCATCAGCACCATCGTCGGAAGACGACTCTCCACCTCTCTGGTGAGCTGAGCCTTGGCCTCAGCCCACCAGGAGGCCAGAGTCTCACTTGGAGATCACGGTGGCTGGGGGGTGGAGGGGACACGGTATGGACTATACCCATAAGGTGTATCCATAACCAATGGCGGGAAGCCCGGCATCGGTATTGAGGTGCCGGGTACCGCGGTGTCGGATAGGTCGGTGCCGGTACTGAGGTGCCGGATACGCAGTCCCGGGTATGATGGTGTCAGATACTGACGGGTCGGGTACCCAGGAACCGGGGGCTGCCGGAGCAGATGGCAGCCAGAGGCCCACGGGCGGTTCTGGAGCCGAGGGCCCGTGTCGGGACGGATCCGGAGCCGGGATTCGCCCGGAGTCAGCAACACCAGCGTCAGAGCCGGCGTCCGGGGAGCTGACGTCAGATCGTCGGACCAGCAGGTGGATGGTCTTACAGAGGTGGAAAAGGAATCTCAGCATCGCCCGGGGATGGGGGGGAGAAATCCTCAGGGTCAGGCTGAGGAGACTCAGGGTCCCCAGAGGGCAGGAAAGGCTACGGGGAGCTAGGAACGATGGACGTGGGGGGGGTCTGGTGTTGGCTCATCCACTGTGTGGACGTCGGGCGAACCGACGTGCAACTTAGCAGCAGGATCTGGGCGAGCGCCAGAGGGGCCGGCATCTGACTTAACAAATGGACCCATTGCCAGAGAAAAGCCGCGATGGAGGGGCTGCCTGGTCAGGCAGAATGGGAGCTGCGCGCCGCCCCGAAGGGTCGGGTGACTTACCAACCTTCTCCGTGCGGGCAACGGAGGAGCCAATGTCTGGCTTATCGGAGCCACTCACACCAGTAGGCTGTGAAACCACAGCTCTACTGGGAGCAGAGGCCTCTAAAAGCCCGGAGGCACCCAAAGGACCCGAGCGCGAGCCAGCCAGTGGGCCGATGCCGCCTTAGAAGTCTCTAAGGCGGCCATCGTGGAGCAGTCCCCTAGAGAGGATGTTACCTTTAGCACAGTGACTCCCGAGGAAGTCGCGGTGGGAGAGGAGCCCTTGTCCCGGTGCTTTTCTTTGTCCTTTTTCTTGCGACGGCCTTCAGGGGAAGTTGACGCCTGCTGAAGCTTTTTCAATTCTTTCTCCATGGAGATCATTTTCTTTTTCAAAATATGGGCCTCCAGGGACTGCTGCCACTTTCTCCGAGTAGCCGGATTAAAACTAAGGCAGTGCTGGCACTTCTCTACTGGATGGTCGGGGCCTAGGCAAAAAAGGCACAGGGAATGGCCGTCCTTGTGCAGGAGTTGAGCGCCGCACGAGTCGCACTTATTTTTGTGCTCGGAGGGTGTAGGGGATAACATACACCGATGAATACCTGACAGATGATAGGAAAAAATCGAAAATACTCAGTTAAAATATCGACGAAAGAGCCTGACGAGCAGGGAACTTTTCCGCGAGGCGCTGGCATGAGCTAACGGTGGGAAAGAACCGGAAGGCAGGCGTGAGGGACCACCCCTTTATACCAACGTCTCCTGGTGCCAGTCACCTGATGTGGGGGCGGTCCCTTGCCAGAGACTGCTAGCTAGAAATCTTTCCATGGGGTCCTGCCGCCTGCCGACGGCAGTCCTATATGTAATTACCTACTGCAAAAGCCCTCTCGAAGAAAGATCTTGGGGCAGAATTAGCAGCCCTTCTGGCACTTCTATTCACAAAATCCTTCAAGAGTGATGTGGTAGCCAAAGATTGGAAAAAAGCAATAGTGGTTCCACTTCACAAATCAGACAGTTGCGAAGAAGCTAGAAATTACAGACCAATGAGCCTCATGTCTATAATAGGGGAACTAATGGAGACACTACTCAAACAAAGGATCATAGCATTCCTTGAAACTAGCGGCCGACAAGACCCTAAACAGCATGGTTTCACAGCAGGTAGGTCATGCCAGACAAATCTGCTCAAGTTTTTTGAGTATGCTGCAAAAATAATGGATGACGGGCCAGTAGATGTGGTCTACCTAGACATTAGTAAGGCCTTCGACTTGGTTCCACACAGTAGGCTGGTAAAAAAGCTTGACCACACAGGGGTTGGTCCAGAAATAGTCAGATGGGTACAAAACTGGTTACAAGGAAGAAGAACCCAGAGGGTACAAGTTAATGAAGTGCAATCAACGGAAGGCAGGGTGACCAGCGGTGTGCCCCAGGGCTCAGTGCTAGGGCCTATGCTCTTCAATGTTTTTATAGCAGACATCACTGACAGACTGGAAGGGAAAGTGTGTCTGTTCGCAGATGACACCAAGATATGTAGTAGGGTGGACACCCCAGAAGGAGTGAGCAAAATGGAAGCTGCCCTCAAGAAACTAGAAGAATGATCTGGAGTGTGCAGCTAAGATTTAATGCCCAAAAGTGCAAGGTCATGCACATAGGAAAGAAAAATCCAAGAAAGGAGTATTACCTAGGAGGCAAAAGACTGGCAGCCTCAAACCAGGAACGAGATCTGGGAATCATAATCTCAGATGACTTGAAGATTAGTAAGCAGTGTGAGAAGGCAACAATGAAGACCAACAGAATGCTGAGATTTATTGGGAGGAGAATCACGAGCAGGGAGAGAGAGGTGGAACACCACTGCATAGATCGCTGGTCAGGCCTCTCCTGGAATACGGAGTCCATTTCTGGAGACCTCACCTCAGGAAGGACATTGACCAGGTGGAAACAGTACAGAGAAAGGTGACAAAAATGATTCAGGGTCTGCAGTACACGTCCTACAAGGAAAGACTTAGGGGAACTGAATATGTACTCCCTGGAGCAGAGAAGAGAGAGGGGACATGATTGAAACATTCAGTACATAAAAAGCATTAACAAGGTACAAGCACAGGAACTTTTTCACTTCAAGAAGAGCTCCAGGACCAGGGGACATGACCTCCAACTACAAGGAGGGAGGCTCTCTACCAACACCAGGAGGTTTTTCTTCACAGAAAGAGTGGTGGATGCTTGGAACAGTCTGCCCCAAGAGGTTGTGAGGGGATTCAAGAATGCATGAGATAGACACAAGGGTGCCCTGACTACAAAGGGCAGCTCGAGTGTCAAAATAGGTCTAAAACAAATGGGCGGGGGTGGGGGCGCTGTGGAGCCCAAGCAGCGAGCAGCAGCTTTTGAGAGCTCTCGGTAGAACTTGTTAAAATCCCCTTCAATCCACCATTTCTAAGCAAAGAAAGTGATTTCTAATTATCTCGATGAAAAGCGTGACCCTCTAATTACTTGAATAGGGTAATCCCAAGAAAGATAAAATAGTCAGAGGAGCTGGAAAAGGCAGACGTCCTGGTGGGGCCTTGAGATCGGAGGAAGTTATGCAGGCCGAGGAGACGTCTGGTCTCTGAGAAACTATTGCAACCCTAGGACACAGACTTCAGGCTTTGATCATCTCACTATCCTCCCTTAACCAGAAGGTGAATGATTTTAATAGCTGAGTCCTGATACTGGAGACAGCAGTAGATGGAATGAAAGGGGACATGCGAGAGTTAGATAAAAAAGCCGATGTTTCTTCTGCAGTAACCACCCTCATGACAAAAGAAAACCAGCATTTACGGGCAAGATTAGAAGCCCTGGAAAATCAAGCTAGATCTTCAAATTTTCGTATAGTTGGATTGCCGGAGGGATGTGAGGGTGATCATCCCTTGATGTTTATCCAGGAATGGCTTACCAACAAGCTGCTGTCAGAGTGTATGGAAGGAATGTGGGAAATCCAGAAACTCTACTGGATCACTCCTCACGGCTGTTCTCAAAATTCAGATGAACCCCAGACTCTGATGTTGGTTACCTCAGGAGTAGGAGAGCGAGACAACATCCTACGATGTGCCCCTCGAGCAGCCCCCTTGACACAGGATGATTGCCAGGCTCATATTTTTCCTGACATCAGTTATGCCACAAGACAACATCAAAAGAAGTTCGGGCCCTGCATGAATTGGCAATCCCACACACGGTCATCTTTCTGGCCGGCTTAGGATCATTCACCAAAGTAAAGTGTAAATCTTTTCTGAACCGAACGACACTGGCAAGTGGGTAGATCGTAAGAGGGCTGAGTCTCGCATTCGAACAGAGGATTCAGATGACGAACATGCCTCAACTGCAACCTGAAGTTTACATCAGGATATTGGATTGACCTAACATTATAGCTTAAATAACTAAGTTATCCGGTACTGTTTTGTTTCCCATTGATTTGGTGATGTTTAATGCCACATTAATAATTTAAAGCTTGCTTAAGCTAAACGAGGTCTTATTTGAACATAATAATAGAAAGTTTGTTGCTTTTCATCAAGGTGCTTTTCATGGGGTAATAGGATAATGCCTTAGAATGTATGAGTTTGAGATAGGGGAGGTGGATGGGGCGGATTGGACTAGGTTTTAAAGTTGGAATTAAATTTTCTGCACAATAATTACAAATTGGTGTTTTTCTTTTCATTTTGCTTTTAATGCATGGCATTAAACAGTCCCTTTTCGGACGTTTATCTTTTTGCTGGACTGGAATTGCTAGGCAATCCTATTTCATCTGATATAGCCATGTGGCTCATGGTCTCAAATTTGCAGCACAGTTTGGACTTAATATAGGAGAAAGTTTAAAGTTGATACCCTTCTGATGATGTATCTCTATACAACAAATCCATTTGATTTTTCTTTGATTAAGGGAGATGTCTTCCAAAAGTAGATCTAATTGTCGGTCTGTTTGCTGTATGTATTTTTCTTAGCAGTCATGCTTATGATAAATGAATAAAAATAAAGTTAAAAAAAATAAAACAAATGGGCAGACTAGATGGACCTAGCAGTCTCCTACTGTCAAGCTTCTATATTTCTAGAATAAGCTGTTGGTGTTTTCGTGAATGGTGGAAATTTGGTCAAGACTCTGGGGAAATTCCCCTACTCTTCTCGAAAGTGCTGTGAGATCATTAAAATCCACGTGAACAACCACCATAAAAGGTAAGCAGGACCTCTATTTAATGTCTCATCCAAAAGATGACGCACCTGACAACTCATGAGCCTCAGCCCTGGCCTTAAGCTCCCGAGCCACTCTATCCTGCCATCAGGCTACTGAACTCACCAGCCATGGAGGCATGCTCCCGAGCCCACCCACCATCCCTAACCTTTAACTCTGAACCCCCACCCCTAGGCTTCTCAGATTTCCCCATAACCATGGCGATATGCTCACTAGCCCACCCCATACCAGCCCTGACAGCATGCTCCCAAGCTCCCACGAGCAATGGCTGCAAATTCCAGTGGTCCCTTTCACCAACCTGATGTCAGGCTTCAGAGTCCCCCTCCACGCCCTGCTTCTAAGCCTGATAGATGGATCCTCAGGAGCTCCTGAGCCCCTCACAGCGGCAGCTCCTGATCCTCCCCAGGCCTGGCAGCATGCTCCTGAACCCAAGACCTGGCAGTAGTCTCCAGAGCCCCCACAGCCCTGATGGCAGGCTCTTGGGTACATCCAAACCTTGACACACTTCCAAGCACCCCCCGCACTGGTGGCATAATAACCCCCATCCATAACTCTGTGTTTATGCTCACAGGAGCCCACCCTTCCTAATCGGACCAGGCTTCTGGCTCCTAAATGCTCCACCATTGGCCTCCTCCTCCAGAGCCCCCAGCCATGGCTGCAGGTTCTGGTGGTCATTCCCCCAGAGCTAACGGTAGGCTCTCGGGTCGCAAGCTTCTGAGCCCCCATAGACAGATCTTCAGGAGCTCCTGAGCCCCCTATCCCGACAGCATCTTCTTATCGCACCAGGCCTGGCAGCAGACTCCCTAGCCTGAGCCCAAGATCTGGCGGCAGCCTCCACAGCCCTCTCAGCCCTGACATCAGACTCAAGCACCAACCAGCTCCGGTGGTTGCCTCCACATTCCCCCCCAGCCCTGATGGCAGACTTTTGAGCAAACTCTAGGCCATGATGGCAACCTCCACAGTCCTCCATGGAGCACCCTCCAGCCCTGGCGGAATAACCTCCCCCATCCATAACCCTGCATTCATGTTCACAGGCTCACCCCAGTCAGCCCCTGGCCTCTAGATCCTAAACCCTCCATCTGTGGCCTCTTGCTGTAGACTCTTCATGTCTGGCCTCAGACTCTTGAGTCCCCCCTGACATATTCCCTAGCACACCCCCAACACAGCCCTTTTGGCTGGTTATTGATCCCCATCAAACTTAGGACCCCCCCACACAACTCTTGTGGTGCCCCCCATCACAGCCACAGGTTAGCACACCCACTCCCAAGACATGGGTGACATACAGAATGACAGCCCCCAACCCCTCACCCCAGCTCATTACTGGGCTCAATGCAGCAGTGAAGACAGATGGATAGATATTAAGTACAGTCGAGCCCACTTAATAGAATACCACTTAAACAAATATCCTGTTTAAACGCATAGAAAATCTATTCCCTGGGGGGTGATGACATAGTGACGCATTACGCCAGAGGATGGGCTAGGCTGCAGGACATTGTTGCTTTGCTTCCTGCTCCGAGATAGTCGTTAACCATTGAGCTATTTTTACCCATAAGGATGGAGTTTTTTTGGACGGTCTGGTTTTGTTCCTTCCTTCACACAACAAAACTGAACTGATAGAAGCTTTGTTATGGAAGGCTAATTCATTCTTAAGCGGGGAATGAATTGAAAATAAGAGTCAGCTCTAAAGTTATAAAGGGGTTATGGCAGAAAGAATAGCTCGGTTGCCTTTCAAACTACACTGTTACAGAGCTTGTCATCGTCGGTAAAGGGGCAGACTTTCAAGTGAGACATTGGCATGGTTATGCTTGTAAGAAGTGCGGTAGTAGTGGGTCGAATTAAAATGGCATAGTGTTTGCCAGCCCGGTGGTGCTGAGGGTTGAGGCACTGGATGCCACACCTGGCACCACGCCCGGCTGACCCATGTTCGGGAGCAGGCACGGGTGGAGGTTAACCAAGGCAGAGAGTAGAGCCCCCCAGCAGCTCTCCTTCTCCGGGGACAGTGACTGCAGGCTCCCGCTGCAACACTACCACCTAGGGGAGCCCAGGTGGATAGCGCAGTAGGTGGAGAAGCACTACGGGGATTGAGTGACTGTCGGCAGAGGGGCAGAGCAAGAGGTACGTCTCAGCGTGCCTCTCAGCTCACAGCCCCTCATTGCACGCCGACGTCAGGGGGAAAAGAAACAGGAAAAACACCTCATCCCTCCTAGGTGATGACACCTCCCTAGGACCTCCGACCACTCATCAAGGCAGACTCCGCTGTGTCGGACCTACACACGCACGATAATAGAATGCTAGTTTGGAGAGGTGTTGCAGCATCCCTTCCACCATCTGGGAGGTATACCGGGGGTCTTCAAGGGAGTGTGTGTGTGTGGTCAAAGCACTCTAGGGGCAGACCACGGTGGGGGTTCAAGGGTCCACTGAGGATGTCCGAGTGAATGGAGGGAAGAGGGAGGTCAGGCGGATAAAGACAAGGTTAAAAAAAATGGCATAGTGTTCTGATATCATTGAAGCGAACGAACTCTTCTTCTCTTACGAGGATAATGCGCTACATTTACTGCGAATGGGATCTTTTATTCAAGCATTTGAATGATCAACTGAGGCCTTGAAATTAGGCAAATGCCAGATGCCAATGCCACTCCAACATTAGCCTACCAACTAGAGAAAAGTTTATGACTGGGCCAACACTACCGCAAACGCCAAGCCGATCACCGCCGAGTTGAAGGGAATAAAAAAAAGATTTATCAGTCTACTGAAAGGAAGATGAGGCTTATTCAGATAGGTAAAACTGCTTCCGATTGTTTAATTCATTATATTGCTGCTATAGTATTATAGAAGGAGAACAACTGAGCGTATAAGGAACTTTTCTATCATTGCAATGCACATATTCAGATTTACCATCCTTCTTCTATTACTTTTAAAAATTCAGCATTTAGTAGAATTTGTGGAAAATATAAACACCAAGGAAATTTCCTGAGTGAAACTTGATATCGGGGAATCTGGCATATGGGAGAAGAATTAAGTAAGGGGTAAAGGCTATCGAAATTATTCCAAGCATCTAAGAAAAGCCAATACTCCCCATATCAAACTGTAAGTCCCACATATAAGCAAGATCTTGGAAGCCTTCCAGAGGCAAGATCAAAAAAATACAAACAATTGCTGCTTCCCTTTAAAAACTGCTGTGATCAATCTGGTTCTAAATACAGCATGCCTCCAAAAAATGACAATAAGGATAAAAAGAAAGTCAAAGTTATAAACAGCAAACTATCGTCCTCTCAGAAAGATGTAGAGATTCCAGCAGGAGGAATGTCGGAAGCATTATTAGAGGTTGAAACAGAGCAATTTGTAGAATCGGTGCCTACAGCGAATATAGCATCTGGAAGGCAGGGAGTTCCTACTTCCCCATTACCTTCAACTTCCAAGTTCAATAAAGAGGAAGTACCCCCAGTATGGGCCCTATAGGCGATACAAAGTGTTTCAGAAATCCAATATACAGCTAAAAGGCTGCAGGGCTTTCCAGAATCCATTAAGGAACTTACTGAGAGTATTCCATTATGGACTCTAAATTAGAAAAAGGCTTGGAACGAATAACTGAGTTAGAACAAAGACACAGTAAATTAGAAGATATTGTGATTCCTTTGGAAAAAGAGGCTGGATCCTAAAAGAGACAGCAGTTAATTTTGCAAGAGAAAATGGACGAACAAGAGAACAGAGCAAGGAGGAATAACATTTGGATAGTTGGAATTTTGTCTGAATGGGAGGAAGAATCATCACTGCAAAGTATCATAAAAGATATTTTTGTTAAGCTGTTAGGTTCTGATCAAGATCCCCCTATTATTGATAGAGTTCACTGGTTAGGCCTTCCAAGGGACTCTAAAAAATGTAGGCCTGCTATTGTTAAAACATTAACAACAAAAGGTAAAGATTTGATGATGCAAGCATTTTACAAAAACAAAAACTTTACCTTTACAGGGCAGACAGTTTACTTTAAAAATGATTATTCAAAATCTTTGTGGCAGCTAAGGAAAAGATATGGGGGGATACAGCAAAAGCTATGGTCAGAGGGAATAAAAGAATACATTGTTTTTCCAGCAAAGTTTAAGGTACTACCGAACAACCAGACTATCTTTTATAATTCTGTAACTGAGGTAGTATCGGATTTAAAGTTAAGATTACCAACGTTGTTTACATGGTTTGAAAATGGTTAAAATTGAACATAGTATATTGCTCAGGTGATGGACTGTTGCGGGGGGGATTAGCTTCAATCTATCGATTGTATTAAGTGATGTGGGACGATGCCTGATTGTATTTAGGCATCAGGGGGTAAGGGGGGTATTAGTTTTGAGTTATTCTTATTGTAAGGGACATAACCAGGCACATATTTTTCAGCAATGGAGTAAAATGAGAAGAAGGGGAATAAATTGGATATGTTGGCACTGTTGATAGGTTGCACTTCGAATGTTAATGGTATCAATTCACTGGTTAAAAGATACAGGATTTTACGTAGAATCAAAAGAATAAAATCTGGTGTCTCTATGCTATAGGAAACTTATTTAAATGTCCAAGAGTGGGAAAAACTTAAGATCAGATACCCTGGAAAGTTATATTTCTCCGCCACAACCTCTAAGAAGAGTGCAGATGTCACCCTCCTCTTTGATAGATCCTTTAAAGGAGAAATACTAGATCCAATTGGTGATAAACAGGGAAGAATAATATTAGTCAAAACTAAAATTGCTGGAAATGTGATTATTTTTGGATCAGTATATGCCCCTTTTAAGGATTATAACAATTTCCTAGCAGAATTAAACAAATTGATGTATACATGGAATGAAGGAAAGGACTTAAATTGTATATTGAATTTGGATTTTGGATTTAGATAAAACCTCAAAGGCATCTGGGTGGGACAAATATAAAGCAAAATTACTCCAGAATTTTTTAGATTTGAATAATTTAGTAGATATCCCGAGAGAATTTAATGGCGAATAAAAAGATTACACTTATTTTTCATCCAGACGTACAGTCCATTCTGAATTAGATTATTTATTTATTTATTGAATTTTGATGACCCTTTTTCAGGGGCGACCCGGGAGTTACAGGACTAGTAGGATACACAATTAGTACAGATATAGCTTATGGCATGTGACATGTTAACATATATATATATATATATATATATATAGAGAGAGAGAGAGAGAGAGAGAGAGCAATGATATATTACATAGTAGGTTATATTGATTAATGAAGTGAAACAGTATAGGTATTATGTCCAGAGCCATAATAATTGATAATTTTGGGTTATGAGCTAAAATTAGTGTTAGATTGATATCAGATCATAGCCCAGTGATTTTTGGACTAAAGATTAGACAGAAAGGAAATAAGAAAAATAGGTTGTGGAGGTTAAATAATGTCCTGTTACAGGATGATCTGGTCCTAGAGAAACTTTCTCAGAATATTAAGTTTTTAATTTTAGAAAATAAGGTATCTAGCACTACTGTAATAGAGAGCTGGGACACTTTTAAAGCTACCTTATGTGGTTGATTGATTTCAGAACAATGTTGGAAAAATAAAAAAAGATTAAAGCAACAAAAAGTCTTTGAAAAAATTGTCTAAACTAGAAGAAGCAGTTAAAGCAGGAGATTCTTCTAAGATAGAAGAATTGTCCAATTTTAGAAAATTACTGGAATCAACAGACTATACTCAAACAAAAAGTACTTGGGCCTGGCATAATAAACATGGAAGTGTTCTAGTGAAGCAATTGGGAAAATTTGATATGCTAGAATCCAAGCTTTGGATAAGCAAAAGTCTGAGACTGTAGTATTAGAATCAGAAGAGGGGGAGATAATTGGGGACCAAACAGGAATTTGGGGTGAATTTACTAGATTTTATTCTAAACTATATTCTTTGGAGTGTGCCCCTCCAAGTGAAGCGCTCAGGCTCTGATGAAAGAGATCTCTGAGGAAGAAATTAAAATTACGATCCACCAGATGGCCAGAGCTAAGTCACCGGGTATTGATGGTATTCCATTAGAAGTTTATTTAGCACTGCAAGACATTTTAATACCAATTCTTTACATGTTATTAAATCAGATTGTTAAGACTAAAAAAGTACCCCTATTATTTTTACAAGCATACATTACAGTAATTTTAAAGCCTGGGAAATCAAAAAGAAAAATAGAGACTTGTAGACCCATAGCAATATTGAATACTGATTACAAAATGTTGTCTAAAATATTAAATAATAGAATGCTTCCCTATCTTCCAAGGCTAATTCATAGTAATCTAACTGGATTTGTACCAGGGAGGCTAATTCAATCAGGATTAACCAAAATTAAATTTTTAATAGAATATTTACAAAATACAGATTTTCCAGCTGTCTTTCTAGCACTTGATACAAACAAAGCATTTGACAGACTGGAATGGGATTACTTATTTCAGATTCTGAAAAAATGTGGATTTCTGACTGAATCTGTGGCTTCCATAAAAGCCTTATATTCAACCCCTGTATCTTTTATCAAAGTAAATGGATACCTTTCAGAGAAAATATTGCTTTTTAGAGGAGTCAGGCAGGGCTGTCCACTCTCCCCCACTCTCTTCGTTTTGGGTTTAGAACCTTTCTTAGAAGATATTGGAGTTAATACAAGAATGCAGGGTAATAAAATAAATCAGACAGAAACAAAAGTAAATGCATTTGCAGATGATATCCTTTAAACTTTACTGGATACAGCTCAAGGTATGGAATAACTGAACCAAAGTTATAAATAGATTTTCTAAAGTAGCTGGTTGCAAAATCAATGAAGAAAAATCAGAAATGATGACCTTTAATATCCAAGATCCCCAAATAATACAACAAGTTATAGCAGCAAAGGTTAAGACTCAAGGAATGAAATATCTGGGAATTAATATATATAATCATCTAGGCATGATGTTTGAGTCTAATTTCAAAGAATTGGTTGAAGAAGTCAGAATTAAACTTCAATGCTGATCTAAGATCCCTTTATCCCTTAGTGGTAAAATTCAAGTTATAAAAATGATGATTGTTCCCCTACTGTCATATAGACTACAAACAGTGTTGGTTCCTATTCCAAACTCTTGGTTCAAACAGATACATAAACTTTTTAAACAATTTATTTAGATTTTAAAAACCTAGACTTGCATAGGATAAAGTCTTCCAACGGAATCAGGAGGATTGGCTTGTCCAAATGTAGAAAAATATTTCCTTTCTTATCAGATGAAGAGGGCTTTGGAGTGGGCCTTCCAGGAGAATCAGGGAAAAAACAACTCTGGAACTTTTAACTCAAATGATATATATTGCTTTTAGGGAACAAGTCGATTTTTCTAGACTCGTTTTTTTCAGCTAGAAAATTAAAAAATTCAAGATCTGTCATAGTAAGATATTTAGCTGATACAATAATAAAATACACAAATAAAGTTCAATGGGAATTACATTTTTCTCCTGAAAACCAGATATGGAATAATTTAAATTATACAATAGCTGGAAAACTCTTACAGAATAAGGTATGGTGAAATTTGGGAATAGATAGATGGAATTGTTTCCTTGAAAAGGGAAAATGTCTAACATGGGATAAATCTAAAGAAAAATACCATTTAGATACAACTCAATTAATGAAGTTTAAGCAACTATTAAGTCTTTATAGGAAGGATTATTCAAGGTGGGAAAGGGCCCCAAATAATAAATCATTGGAGACTAAACAGACAGTAATTCGAGCCAACAACATGTTGTCAACTTTTGCCTGGTTAAATAGAAATTTACAAAAGTCTTACTCTCAAATCTATAAACAGGTCATTCATAAATGGGAACAAGAGCTTAAGACCTCTTATACTGCTACATAATTGGGATTAGCTCTCAATATATCAGCTCATTATAAATTATCCCGAGACAAAGTAATTCAGTATATGATATTAAATATGGCATATTTTACCCCACATAGACTATTTAAGGTTAAACTATTACTAAATGATCTTTGTTGGCATTGTAAAGAACTATTAGCTGATATGCTGCATATGTTTTGGACTTGCCCAGTTATAAGAATTTGGTGGATTAGATCTTTTCAAATTATGTAGCAAAGTGGTGTGGTAATCACTTTTTGGAATGACCCTAAAATTATACTACTTGAAATGTACAATGTGCTAAGTTTAGGGAAAAATCATAGGATAATTTTCCAATCCAATATTATGTCTATCAAGAGACTCATTTTAAAATATTGAAAATGTGGAACATTGGGAGGTAATTTCCCAGAATATGAATGGAGACAACTGTTTGTGGCAGCACTTTATAATTATGATTACTTTAAAGACTTCTCCATTGTATGGAAATTATATAATAAAGAAACAGAAAAATGGGAGAAGGGAGATTTTTAGAAAGAATTTAAATAGATCTAACTTAATGATTTATAACAGAGATGAGTTGTCATTATATGGTATATTCAAATTTTGTATGTATGGAATGTGATAAAATAATTTTTTGTTGAAAAGCTATTATGCCTTTTGAACTTTGTGAGCTTATGGTGCTTTTGTACAGATACTCCTTGCTTATAAAATTATATAATTCATTGAACTGTTTATTGGTATTGTGTCCCGGAATGTGCATAAAATGTTGTTATACAATAAAATATGTATAAAAAAAAATGAACCTATTCCCCAATTCTTTCTCTGTGTTTACCATTATAATGCGATTGGTTTAAAGCGCTAAAGCTGCACACCTATTAGATACATTTTTTCAATCCCGAGCACACATCTCTGCACTCCTCTAGCTACCAAGCCAATTAGGTTCTCTCGTTAGCGGCTCACTAGCAAGCCAATTAATGCCTTGCACCTCCGTTATGAATGAACTGTTGACAGCACTTACCCTAGCCTGTAGCTAATCAGATGATTAACACCTTTTGAAAATAAGGGGCCCGTGATCTACAGCACAGCCATATCACTTGGGCCATTTCTCACTTCATCCTCACCTCATCCTGTAGCTGGCAGCACTGTCAGAGCGACCACAGGCAAACATGTATGCAGTTCCCAAGAAAAGAAATTAACTTTCCCTTGTGGACAAGGTGCAGGCTCTCAGATTGCTGGAAAGTCTGGGCTCTTCTTAATCTAAGGTAGCACGTAAGCTTGATGTATCTCAGAGCTAGATTTGCCGCATTGTTAAAACTAAAATTATGCAGGAGTTTAACAGCAATGGTAACACAGAGAGGAAAAGGGAGAGGAAGGACAATGCTGTAGAAGATGTCCTTGATACGTTGGTTTGAGCATGCCGCATCCAAATATCATGGGGCTTTATGCACCTGCACTTCTGTGACACAATGTACAGTATCAAACTAAAGTGTGAAACAAAGTATGAGATCGCATATAGGAATAACCCATTTAAACACTTAATTGGCCCCCGGCCTGAGCCTATGCATTTCAGCAGGTTTGACTTTACATAAAAATATAGGCTTTATTATAGCTATTTTTATTGTTTTTAGTACTGTCTATACCTGAAGGCAGTGATAGCACACAGCAGCAGCTCACATATTCCAATCACGGTATAACTACTGTTTAATAAATCTCTCAGAACTTGTAATCTGTAGTGCTAACTTGGCTCAGTCATGTCCACTGCAATCCCTTGTTTCCTAGCTCCAAAAAATGCTTCTGAGACGTTTTAGTCATTAAAAAATCCTTTTATTAATAGTTCTCTGCTTCCACAACAGATAGACCACAATGTTGAGTGTGATGCTTCTGGCACTGTTTTGACATCCACAACATAGCGCTGTACTCAGCTTGGCATGCCAAGGGGAGCTGCCATTCCAGTCTCTTTTTTCAAGTTCTGTGATGCAGATTATCTTTACAAGCAATGCTAGGCTGATAGTGAAGTGACTGAATGTGTAGTGGCAGCCATGTCGCACTTCAACACCCACACACAGCCTGGACAATTGCATGAACCGGTTTTATAGGAAGGGAAATATTGTTCAGGATGCTGGGAATGTTCCCTACTCTGCGAAGAATGCCTTGGGTTCTTTTACTTCCATCTGGACACACACCAGGACTGCACCAGGATGGGTAGAAGGGACCTTGGTTTAATGTCTCCTCCGAAGGATGGCACACCCCAACAGTACAGCACCTCCCCTAATACAGCACTTGGGTGCCAGTGTTCATAACCTTCTGGTCCAGGGTGGATATACTACCAACTGAGCCACGCTGACACCTCACTAGCCCACCTCATGCCAGCCCTGACAGCATGCTTGTGAGCTCCTGCGAGCAATGGCTGCAGGTTCCAATGGTCCCTCCTGCTGACCTGATGGCAGGCTTCAGAGTCCCCCCACGCTGCTTCTAAGCCACATAGACAGGTTCTCAGGATCTCCTGAGTCCCCCCCACCTTCTAACAGCAACTCCTGATCCTCTCCAGGCCTAGTAGCAGGTTTCCGAGCCCAAGACCAGGAAGCAGCCTCCAGAGTCCCCACAGCCTTGACAGCAGGCTCTTGGGTACATCCAAACCTTGACACACTCGCAAGCACCGTCAGCACTGGTGGCATAATACCCCCCATCCATTACCCTGCATTTATGCTCACAGGAGCCCACCCCTCCAGGTCTCTGGCTCCTAAACCCGCCACTACTGGTCTCTTGCTCCAGAGCCCCCCAGCCATGGTTGCAGGTTCTGGTGGTCATTCCCCCAGACCTAACAGCAGGCTCTCGGATTACAAGCTTCTGATTCCCCCATAGACTGGTCCTCTGGAGCTCCTGAGCCCACTTTCCTGACAGCATCTTCTTATCCCACCAGGTCTGGCAGCAGACTCCCTAGCCTGAGCCCAAGACCTGGCGGCAGCCTCCAGAGCCCCCTCAGCCCTGACATCAGACTCCAGCACCAACCATCTCTGGTGGTTGCCCACAGTCCCCCCACCCCCAGCCCTGATGGCAGGCTTCTGAGTAAACCTCAAACCACAATGGCAGCCTCCACAGCCCCCCATGGAGCACCTTCCAGCCCTGGCAGAATAACCTCTCCCATCTATAACTCTGCTGTCACAGAGTGACCCCTATGATGAATAGGGGCCCTGATATTTTTATAAATATTTACCCCCCCACAAGGAAAGGAAAGAGATAAAGTGCCTATGTAAATGTAGAATGAATGGCATTCAATGCCCAACCAGTAGCCTTTTCTCATTGGGCACTGCTGTATAACAGGTACAGGGCTATATTTGCAGTGTACAGACAAGAACAGCAATTGGGGTAATTATGTGACCCTGTCCCTGCTGTTTTAGGTCCTGTACCTCATAAAAATAAAAAAGCCTGTTAGAGTGGGGTGAAAGCGGCTCTTACCATGCTATTTGCTATTTTAAAATAATTATGCCCCTATTTTTGGGAGGAAGCCCAGGTCGCGCTAGGTGAAAACAAAACACTGGTGCTCATAGAAACATAGAAACATAGACTTTGATGGCAGATAAGGACCACTTGGCCCACCTAGTCTGCCCATTTCCCTACCTACAGGATAAGCTGCAGATCCTAGTTAACCAACAGCCAATTTCTTCCCACCCCACAAGAATTGCCTTATGTCTGTCCCATGCATTCTTGAATTCTCCCACTGTTTTAGACCCCACAACCTCCTCAGGAAGGCTGTTCCATGCGTCCACCACCCTCTCTCTGGAAAAAATACTTCCTCACATTGCCCCTGAGCCGTCCCTCCTCTATTTTCAAATTGTGTCCCCTTGTTCTTGCACATCTCTTTTTCTGGAAGATGCTACCCTCTTGGACTTTGTTGATTCCACTGAGGTACTTAAAAGTTTCTATCATGCCCTCTCTCCATGCTTTCCTCTAGGGTATACATATTAAGCTCCTTTAGTCTCTCCTCATATGACTTCTCTTGCAGACCCTACACCATTTTAGTTGCCCTCCTCTGGACTGCCTCCATCTTGTCTATGTCCTTCTGGAAATGGGTTCTCCAGAACTGGATGCAGTACTCCAGATGGGGTCTCACCAACCATCTGTACAGAGGGATAACAACTTCCTGTTTTCTACTGGTGATGCCTCTCCCTATACATCCCAGTAATCCCCCCAGCCCTCCCTACTGCCTTCTCACATTGCTTGCCAACCTTAAGGTCATCTGATATGATTACCCCCAGGTCCCTTTCCATTTTTGTTGTTACTATCTCTCCCCCATTGTGTAATCTTCCCCTGGGTTTTTGTTTCCCAGATGCATTATTTTGCACTTCTTTGCATTGAATCCAAGCTGCCATACTTCTGACCATTCCTCCAACCTTGCCAAGTCCCTTCTCATCCTTTCCACTCCTCCTTGTGTATAAACCCTGTTGCAGATCTTTGTGTCCTCTGCAAAGAGACATACTTTTCCTTCCAGTCCCTCTGCAATGTCACTTTTAAAGACATTAAAAAGGACTGGACCCAGTACTGAACCCTGTGGTACCCCACTAGTAACCTCCTGTTTTCAGATTGGACTCCATTTACAATTACCTTCTGTGTCCTGTTGTCCAGCCAATGTTTTACCCAGGCTACCACCCTGGGACCCACTCCCAGGCTGGTTAATTTGATTATTAATCTTTTGTGTAGGATTGTGTCAAATGCCTTGCTAATGTGTAGGTAGGCCATGTCCACAGCCCCTCCCTGGTCTGCTACTTTGGTCACCCAGTCAAAGAAGTCAATTAGATTCATCTGACATGACCTTCCTGCTGCGAACCCATGCTGCCTTGGGTCCTGTGCCCCACTGACCTCTAGGTACTCAACAGTTCTTTCCTTCAGAAGTGATTCCATCACTTTCCCTACCACAGAGGTCAAACTGCTCAAATGTTTAAAGAGTGAGAGCGAAGTGTGTTGTAAAATAAGGAGTGCATTTGTTCCTTAAGCTCTTTCTCCCTCTCGGCACAATATGCCCAATTAATTGTAATTTTGCCAGTTATTATTAAAGCTAGTGAAATCTGTGATGCTAGCCTGATGTAATGCTAGCAATCTTTGCATGAACGTACGAGAGGGCGTAGCTCCACTGCACTGCTGTTTGTTTAATTTCATTCTGTGTCTGCAAAACTTCCATCTTTCAGTATTTAGAGTCCTTCATGTTTGTGGACTCAGTAAAATAGGGATAGTTCTATGTATTAAACCCCTGCCATGCCCTATATAAAGGTAAAAGCAACTGTTTACATGTAAAGCGCTCTAGATTTGAATTTTGGTACTTTTAGGAGAATTTAAGAAAATGGGTGACTCTGAGTGAGCTCGCAAATTCAGGAATTTTGTAGTGTATGCTCCTGCCCCATGGCTACCCTGCTTCCCTTGAGGAAATTATTGTGTAATTTAAAAAAATTACAAAGTATTGGGTGCTCAGTAAAAAAGGGCTACCTTAAAATGTGTAGCCTGGAAAAGGAATGTTGTTTTCTTTACATATTGCAGCTAGCTTGAGAAGCGGGTGGCTCCACAGAGCTTCTTTTGCCTTTAGAAAAGCTGTTTTTTACAACAAAGCTGCTACCTGACTATGAGAAGCTTACCTTAGCAGCTGCTGACCTTACCTGCTGCAGTTCCTGTTACTATAGAAACAAAGAAACATAGAAACATAGACTTTGATGGCAGATAAGGACCGCTAGGCCCATCTAGTCTGCCCATTTCCCTACCTACAGGATAGGCCGCAGATCCTAGTTAACCAAAAGCCTTTATCTTCCTGCCCCCCACAAGAATTGCCTTATGTCTGTCCCATGAATTCTTGAATTCTCCCACAGTTTTAGACCCCACAACTTCCTCAGGAAGGCTGTTCCATGCATCCACTACCCTCTCTGTGAAATAATACTTCCTCACATTGCCCCTAAACCGCCCTCCTTCTATCTTTAAATTGTGTCCCCTTGTTCTTGCAAGTCTCTTTTTCTGAAAGATGCTACCCTCTTGGACTTTGTTGATTCCCTTGAGGTACTTGAAAGTTTCTATCATGTCCCCCCTCTCCCTTCTTTCCTCAAGGGTATACATATTAAGGTCCTTTAGTCTCTCCTCATACGGCTTCTCTTGGGCTGGCTGCACCAGAAATAGCTGTTTTTATAGGAGATTAGGAAGTAAGGTCACTCCAGGATGGGAGGGGCTTAATTCCTCAATGAACCTAATGATTACACAATTAGGTATATTCAGGTCATTGTAGCCCAGTATTAAACATACCTCTCAACTGTCCCTGATTTTGCCTCAAATTTTTCCTCTGTCCCTCCTAAAATTTGTGTTCTTGTGACAGAACAGTGGGCATTAATAGCGCAAAAATAATGTCAAACATTAAAATGACAGACTTGTTATTCTTCAGAAAATGTATCTTAACACAAATCCTTTTATTCTATCAGCTTTCTGAGTGAATAGTACCAGATTTTAAGATGTGTCCCTGATTTGGTGTCTTTGTCCCTGATTTTTTAAGCCTCATCTCTGATTCTTGAGGCAAGAGGTTTATATAATATAAAGAAAAAGGTAATGTTGTTACACTTCTGGGGCAGTTAATTAAACGTGTTAGATGGGTTACCTGATGAAATAGTCTAACCCAGATAGTTTTTATTCTATAAATTAGATAAGGGCCAGGTCAAGTGACCCCACCTTAATGTATAAAAGCTTACCACTAGGGTGTTAAATCAAACAGAGATCCAGATAGTGTCAGTCTGGTACTGAGAGTCTGATAAAGATGACCTTAGAAAGAGAGTGGGTGCTCCCACTGAGTTAAGTACTGCTGGGTGCAACAGTTATAGTTTGATGCTGAACTTATGCCTGTTGTTTCACCTCCTGTGAGTTCTGGAATCATTTTGACATCAAAATAAAATGATAAATGCCAATCCGGCATTTTTTATGCACTAAACTTCTTGTGGCCTGCCTGTATTTCTGCTCCTGAACAGCGAACCTATCACACCTGCTTTCATGCTCACAGGCTCACTCCCCAGTTAGCCCAGGCCGCTAGCTCCTAAACCCTCCACCCTAGGCCTCTTGCTTTAGAGGCCCATTCATGTCTGGCCTCAGACTATTGAGCCCACCCCCGACATATTCCCCTAGCACACCTCAACACAGCCCTTGTGGCTGGCTACTGATCCCATCAACCTTAGGACTTCCCCATCACAGCCACAGGGTTACCACACCCACTCCTAAGACATGGGTGACATGTAGAATGACAGCCCCCACCCTCACCCTGGCTTATTACTGGGCGCAATGCAGCAATGTAGACAGATAGATATTAAAGTACATTAAAATATAGACTGTATTATTTATTTATTGTTTTAATATAGCCAGATAGATAATAAGTTACATTAAACTATAGCTGTTTTTTATTGTTTTTAGTCCTACCTATCCCTGAAGACACTGATAACAAACAGCAGCAGCTCACATATTCCAATCACTACTGCTAACTAACTACTGTTTTATAAAGCCCCCAAAACTTGTTATCTGTAGTGCTAGCTTGACCCAGTAATGTTCACTGCAATCACTTGTTTCCCAGCTCCAAAAAATGCTTTCGAGACATTTTAGTCATTAAAAAATCCTTTTATTAATAGTTC
Source organism: Neoceratodus forsteri (assembly GCA_016271365.2). Classification (NCBI taxonomy): domain Eukaryota; kingdom Metazoa; phylum Chordata; order Ceratodontiformes; family Ceratodontidae; genus Neoceratodus; species Neoceratodus forsteri. The sequence goes on from CM028134.1 coordinate 858,955,565, forward strand.
TCTGCTCCCACAACAGATAGACCACAATGTTGAGTGTGATGCTTCTGGCACTGTTTTGGCATCCACAACATGGCGCCATGCTCAACGTACTCGCGCGAGGCATTCGCCAAGGGGCGTTGTTATTCATGGCAACGCCCCCTTCTGGGGCACGTAAAGCATGCGGCTATCTTGTGGGTGACAAAAGCTCGTGCCTCTGGGGGTTGCTGCTAAATAATATTAGGCACAGACTAGGTATAAAGAGCACCTGAGGAAAGCAGTCTTAGCCTGAAAACCTGTTCCTCTGGATTACTTGTTCTCAGGGCCCTCTGGACCTCAGACTGGGGCCAGGGAGCACTTACTGAACTGAAACATGGGTGCGGCTCAAAGCCGAATGTGAATATTCCACTCCCTGGCCTTCCTTCAAACTGTAGATTGGGGCGGGGGCACAAAGCCAGTCCAAATAACTAAACCGTTTTGTCACTTAAATGAGGGACACAGACACTCAAAATGTGGTACACAGCATCTAACAGGAGGGGGGGCTAGTCCAGGGGCTCAGGTGCTCCAGCTGCAGGGTGGTGGGGAAAGTGGTCCAGCTGCAGGGCAGTGGGGAAGCTGGTCCAGCTGTTGATAGGGTAGTTGGCTGGAGGAGGATGATCCAGCTTCAGGGTGAGTTGTCAAATGGGGAGAGGCTTGTCTGAGGGGACTGTGTGGTGATCCTGGTCCAGCTCCAGTGGGGGGTGGAGGCTGGTCTGTGGATGTTATGGTGCAGAGAAGGTGACTGGGGTTCGGTGGCTGGTCTAGATGTGTGAGGGTGAGGTGTTTGGCTGTGGAAGTGCTGTCATGGGTGGTCTTTTGTGGAGGAAAGGGGGTCTGGGAGCTTCAGTGGTGGTTCAGCAATAGGAAGGGTTGTTAACTGGGAAGGGTGTGGATAGTCTGAGGGCTAAAAGGGAGGTCCAGCTGCCAGCAGCATGGTTGGGGCAGCTAGTCCAGGACTTCTGTGAAGATGGTCCAGTGATATGATGGTTGGCTGTAGTGGGCTGATGATCCGGACCTAGGTAAATAAGCTACAGAGACAGTGGTCTGCTGAAGGAAGGTTGTCTGGGGGCTTCAAGGAGTGATCAAGGTGCAAGGTGTTTGCTTGGAATAGAGTCTGAAGCTGGTACAGATGCAGGGAGGCTGGTTTGGAGGGGCTGGTCTGTGGGCATGAAGAGTTATCCTGAGGATGTATCGCCTAAAGAAGCACTACAACAGTGCAGCAGATAGTGTGTTGCGGAAACTCCAAGATATCTCAATGCCAACCTCCCCCACAGTGATGGCACAATGCCAATGCAGGTTTTGTGCCACCTCTTGCTTTGCTGTTTTCCGTGGGGGGCTGTGCCCCCCCCGCACCCCCCGGACTCTAGCATTCCAACTCCAGGTTGGAGTTGGTCCGGGGAGGGGGCGGAACACTGGGGGAAGGCAAACACAGAAAAGGACCACACTACTAATGTCACCGTAATGGTCTTTTTTGTGTTTCGCCATCAGGGTGTCGACAACAAGGGTGATACAGTGTGTTGCAGGTGCCAGGTGGGTGGTTGGCTGGTGGTTAGGCTGTTCCATGCTGGGTGGGTGTTACAGGGCAGAGATGGTGGTTGACTAGAGTTTGGAGGCTGGTCCAGGTGTATAGGGTGGGGTGTTCTGGCTGCTTGAGTGTTGTCATGGGTGGTCTGTGGAAGAGAGGTGGGTCTGGCAGCTTGACGGGTGATCCCATCAATAGGGAGGGTCATTGAGAGGGAAGTGGGTAGATAGTCCGAGGGCTGAAAAGAATGTCCAGCTGCAGGGAGGGTGGTTGGCAGGGGGGGCTCATCTGTGGATTCTTTGAGGATGGTCCAGTGAGAGGTAGGTAGGGTGGTTGGCTGTTGGGGTGATGATCTGGGGCTGGGGGACCAGCTACAGATACAGTGGTCTGCTGAGAGAGGCTTGTCTGTGGGCTTGGTGAGTGATGTATCTGCAAGGTGTTTGCTTGGCATAGGATTGGAAGCTGGTCGGGGCGATGGTCCAACTTTATGTAGGGGTGGTGGGCTAAGCTCTTGTCCAAGGATGGTGATCAGCGAAGGGGGAGGTGAAGATTTAGGTCCTATGGAGTGGACCAAAGAGGGTGCCCATCTTGTGGAGGTTGGTGCAGGGGCAGAAAGGTTTGTCCAGCTGTATGGAGGGTGGTCGACTGAGGGGGTTGTTCCAGCAGTAGGGGGAGGGCTGCTGGTCTGTGGGAAAGGTGGTCCTGAGGGATGCAAATTTGGGGTGTGTGGAGTAGTCCAGAAAGGGTGCTCAGCTTGGGGGAGGCTAGTCCAGCTGCATGGAGGGTGTAGTTCAGATGTCTTTATTGTAGTCATTGAAAAGTTTGGGCATTTATATTGTCCTAACCAGGTATAAAAGAATTCTGATCTGAATTAGATAGATTACTCTGTCCAACACAGGGACTTGTTAAAAACCTGACCATCCTATCCAGACCAGATCGGTAAAATACAGACTAGCTGGACCAGGCACAAGCTGCACTAATATTGTTGCTCCACCTACTCTGCTTGAATGGACTGGTCCAGCTTTTACCTATCTGGTCCTTTCCCAGCACTCCAGTTTTCACACCATCCTAGGTAGGGGTGAAAGCCGGATTGCTGGGGGTTCCATATGATAACAGCAAAGAAATAACAGCGCTGTACACGTGGGCAAGTGCACAATGCTGAAAACACAAACAGCAATCGTACACTATGATGACCAAAAATAAGCTACCATACCAACACACACTACCTTACATTTTATGCAGGGGGCTGCGCCCCCCCACACCCCCTTCTCAATATAATCAGCTCTGAGTGGGGGGCCTGACACTGGGGAAAAGAAGGCATCTCGGGAGGGGGCACAAACTGGGGACCACCAGGATGGCAGGGAAGTGGTACAACGGCAAGCAGGAACACAACATAAAAAAATTCATACAACTCCCAACGACTACAAACAAAAAAAAATGTCAGAGTTCCAACCCAGGTTCAAACCCAGGTCCTTCCATACCAGAGACATACACTGCCTCCACAACACCACATTACCAGCTTGGCACTTCCTTGCTGAACTACTTGCTATATCCTGCTTCCTCTGAGGTCCCTCCTACTGTCGCTCTATCCTGCATTCGTGGTTTTAGTCCTTTTACCCTCGCTATTCCAACAGTCGCTCTACTTGCCCACTCACTCTACATACAGGCACTCAAATTGAGTTGCCCACATCACTGGATACCATTGCGGGGACCAGACAGGGTCAGATAGATAATAGCCAAATCAGTCCATCATCCAGAGTGTCCCAACTGGCAGTATGAGCACAATTTGTTCCTGATCCAACCAGTCTGCATTTTACTGGTCCAGGTTTCACATACACTCTCCAACATGTACTGTGAAATCCAATATTGTGGCTCAGATCGCCAGATGAGATTTCGTTAGCAGTTTATTTTTTATTGGGTTAGTATGTATCAATCGATACAGTAAGCAGTGGAAGTGCCCCCTATCTTTAAATAAATCTGTAATTTTTACACTTTTCAACTGACATCTCGGTTGTGTCTCATTCCATATTATACAATGGCAAGAAAGAATCCTGGCTTCTGATTGGTCAGTGGCTACCACAGCAGGGATGTTATCCTGGCATAACATCCCTGCTGATTGTTTGTTGGATCTACTCTATCACTGTTATCCATCTTCTTCTCTTAAGAAACAAAAATATTTTTTCAGACTAAAAAAAGCATTCTTTAAAATAGATTTTTTTTTATTCTGTTAATAACAACAAGCCATTGTATAATAGGAATAATGTCCTCCAGGGTGGGTGGAATAACATCCCTTCTCAGGTGCTGGATGCTCTCGGCCTATGGCCTTGGGCCCAACTACCCTAGGCAGGATGTTATCCCAGCATAACACCCCCCCGGTCAGGCATTATTCCTTTCATTATTCCCTAAATGGCAGTTAAAAGCCAGTGAAAGTAGCAAGTGTAAATGCCTATTCACAGATGCTTTGTTTTTGCATTAACTGATTAAGTTTTACAGTCATCAACCATATAGGAAGTAAAACACAATGGAAATGCAAGATAGAAATGTGTAGTATGCATAATATGAAGTACTTTTTTTTACATACACAACGTACACACTGGTGTTCTCCATTTTATTTTTGTTGCTGTGTATCATGTTTGCATAGGGCTGCACTTATGACAGGAGTTATGCTATGGTGGGATAATGGCCCACCTCGAGTCAGTTGAAGGATGAGGTGAAGTCCACTGTAACGCAGCCCTGGAGTGCCATACTGCGGTTATGAAAAGGGTCCTTAATAGTAAGTTGGATTTATTTTTAAAACATCGTTTTGTTGAGTTACTTTCAGACGGGTTGTTGTGCTGAGACGACAGCTTGACTGAAAACACCTCTTAGCAAATCAAGAGGCAGCATTCTTTCTATCCATTTCATAATCATGGATATAACCTGTTCCCAGTTGTCTCCATATCTTCCACAAAGGTGGGGGTGGGTGCGGCGGCCACTAAGGTCAGTGCAGAGTAGTTAGGTAGGCTGCACAGATTGGATGGGCCTATGGCCTTTTCTTTTGGTTGTCATTATCTAGGAACACATACACTGGTTACAAGCAGCACAAATTGCATATAGCAGGTTGCACAGATGTGCATACAGTAACCTAGTACGTAGCCAAGAATCTGTGCTACACAAACTACCAAGGAAGAATTTCCAGTTGTACTCAGAGAACCAGCTATAGGGTGTACCACTAGACTGCCTGAGACTGGCTAGATAGGGCTAGAGTGAGGGCAACAGCCGAGGTGTTGCATGCACAGTGCCTCTTAACAAGCCAGGGCATGCTGCCTGTATGAATATGGGGTCCCTAAGCACAGAACTGAAAAAATAAGACTAGACTGGTAGCACACCCTCTGGAGGCATGTAAAGCATGCCCCCATCTTGTAGATGACAAGACAGGCAGCCTCAGAGGGTGAGGTTCCTGCTGTTCTGCATGCGGTTTTGACAGCTGAGGTCATAACGCTGTCTTATTCCAAGATCGATGCTGCCCATATTCCTGCTCTCCTGGCCTCAATGAACTTGTGGGTTTTTGTGGATATATGCCATGGATGGAGCTAGGGCATGGAGGTGATTGTTGCAGGGAGAGCATGCATGTGTATGTATGATAGTACAGTGTGAATGGTTGTGAGTTTGTGGAGGGGAGGAGTGTAGCAGTGAGTTCACATTTTTTAACAAAACGGTAATGGTTTACGTATGTATAATTCAGTGTAAAACAAACCTAATGTTCAGTAAGGGTGTTGTAGACTAACCCTACATGTGTTCTTTCTTCAGTCAAAAAAATGTTTCTGTGAACTCAGTGCCTTAGTTATGTTCTTTCTTCATTCAGTAAAAATGTTCTAGTTCTTTACTAATTCTTTTAAGGCATGGGTGCATGTGTTGGATGTTAGGTGTGTGTATGGAGTCAGTGGGTGCAACACTGTGCTTGAGGGTATGGGACTGTGAGGTGTGACAGAGTGCATGGGAGTATGGGGTTGGTGTGTGTGTGATACAGTTCATGGGTGTATGGGTTTCTTTGGGTATGACAGTGTGCATGGGCATATGGGGTCAGTGGGTGTGACAGAGGGCATGAGTGTATTGGCATCTGGGTGTTGTGTGCATGTGAGTATGAAGTCATGAGGTGAGACAGCATGCATGGGGATATGTGGTCGGTGGGTGTGACAATGTGCATTGATGTGACACCTGTGGGTATTGGAGCATGCCTTTGGGAGTCACAGCATGCAAGTATGGGATCAGTGGGTGTGACAATGTGCATGGGGGTTTGGGATTGGGAGGTGTGACAGCGTGCATGGGTGGATGTGGTCAGTGGCTCTGACAGTGTGCTTGGGGGTATTGTGTAAGAGGTTGTGATAGTGTGCAGGGGTGTGTGTGGTCAGTGAGTTTGACGGCGCCACACAGGAGCCTTTGAATATGGATCCATAGGGCAGCGCTATTAAGGTGAAATGTCCACTTCCAGAAGCCCCACACCACAGTGACACCACCATCTTGACCATACAGACAGTGTCACACTGTACATGCAGGAAGGCCCTCAAAACTGTCTGGGACATCAGAAAATTATGCATCCAGACACAACAAAACTACACATGACAGCAACAACACAAACCTGCGCACACACGGACACCAGCATCTTGACCATACAGACAGTTCCATGCATGCAGGTAAGCCACCTGAACAACAGTTTGGACCATAAGAATAGTATGCAGCCAGAGACAAAATAACTACACTCACAACAGCAACAACACAAACCTGTGCACACACAGTGACACCACCATCCTGACCATACAGACTGTGCTATACATAAAGGCAGGCCCACCCCCACCAACATAATGGTTTGAACCATCAGAAATCTGTGCATCCAGACACAACAAAACCACACACAAAAGCAACAACACAAACCAGCACACACACTGATGCCAACATTTTGACACCGCCCCTCATAGCAGCCAGTACTTGCCCTCTATTGTAGCCTCCATCTCAGGCAAGTAGTTACTTGATTTATACATGTAATTTTGTTGATATTGTATTAACGCATGTATAACACAAATGACTACCCTTGCGTTGGACAGTGGCCAGAAGCAGAAGTGAGTCGAGGGTAAGTGACATTTGCACTGCTGTCACTGTGTGGTGCCATATGTACTGCTGACTCCACTATGTGCCATGAGCACTGCAGTGCACCATGCAGTGCCTCATGCACTGCCAACACTACACAGTGCCACTTGCACTACTGCCATCTTGCTTTTCCACACACACTGCTGCCATTGTGCTGTACCATGCACTGCACTGTACCATTTGTACTTTTTTCACTGCACTGAGCTGTGTGCTATGCCATCACAATGCAGTGGCAGCAGTGCACATGACACTGTCATCAATACCACACAATGCAGTAACAGCAGTGCAGATGGCACTGCTGGCAGTGCCATGTGATCTGCCATCACTTACATACACTTACGACACTGCACTGTATCACTTGCAGTACCATTACTGCACTGTGTCACGTGCACTGCAGAAACAGCGCTGTACCACATGATCTGTGAACACCCCATTGCACTGTGCCACGTGTACTTGTCATTGAATGGTGCCACGTGCACTGCCATTACTGCACTGTGCCATATGCACTACTGTCACTGTACTGTCACGTGCATTGCTGTCACTGCACTGTGTCACGTGCAGTGCTGACACAGCATTATGCCACGTACGCGTCTGACACAGCACTGTACCGTGTGACCTGTCAATACCCTTACTGCATTATGCCACAGGTACTTCTGTCACTGAACTGTGCCACGTGCACTGCCATCACTGCACTGTGTCGTGCACTTCTGACACAGTAATGTGCCATGTGCACTGCAGACACTGCACTGTGGAGATTTGATTGAATGCTGTGGTACAGGGTGGATGTCCGCGCTTCAGCTCTGGTGCAGCCTACCTCCTAATGGCCGATAGTTGGAACTGACAATTCAAAATTGGTCCTGCCTTTTTAGTTTTTGAAGCAAAAATAGTAAAAATAAAGAAGTCGCTTGAAATCAGCTTCTGGATTATCACTGATGTATATCGGAAAGGGGAAAGGAAAAAAAGTGTCCACTGTCCCTTCTGACTTAGAAAGTCAAAAAGAACCAGCTACTACTCCACTTGCAGGTTACAATAAGTACCCTTCAGGTCAAAATACTGTATCTGTCAGGTTTGAAACATCTCCTGTGATAATCTATAATAACATATTCACACACTGGTCTACCTGTGTACCTGATAACTTTCCCAGCTCAGTAAATAACCCCAATTCACTAGAAATAACAAACTTTGTGTGGCACCCTTTGACTGTCTCTTTCTTACACTGGGTTGTTTCAGCTATTATCAATTTAAACATACAATAGATCACTGACTGTAGTCACAGTTGCCAATTTTTCTTACCTGATGGAGGAAAATTAATTGTAATGTTTGAAGTGGCTGAGGCAAAGACTGATGTAAACCCCAAGAAACATAGAAACATAAAAACATAGAATTTGACGGCAGATAAGGACCGCTTGGCCCACCCAGTCTGCCCGTTTCCCTACCTAATGGATAAGCTGCAGATCCTAGTTAACCAGTAGCCTACTTCTTTCTACCCCCACCCCTTAGAATTGACTTATGGCTGTCCCATGCATGCTTGAATTCAATCACTGTTTTTGACTCTACAACCTCCTCCGGAAGGCCGTTCCATGCATCCACAACCCTCTCTGTGAAAAAATACTTCCTTACATTACCTCTGAGCTGCCCCCCAACTTCAAATTGTGCCCCCTTGTTCTTGCACACTTTTTTTTGAAAGATGCTACCCTCTTGGACTTTGCTGATTCCCTTGAGGTACTTGAACGTTTCTATCATGTCCCCCCTCCCTCCTTTCTGATGCTATACATATGCCCCTTTAGTCTCTCTTCATATGTCTTCCGGTGCAGACCCTGCACCATTTTAGTTGCCCTCCTCTGGACAACTTCCATCTTGTCTATGTCCTTGCGGAGACTGGGTCTCCAGAACTGCACACAGTACTCCAGATGGGGTCTCACCAGCTGTCTGTACAGAGGGATAACAACTTCCTGTTTTCTACTGGTGATGCCTCTCCCTATGCATCCCAGTATCCCCCCAGCCCTCCTTACTGACCTCTCACATTGCTTGCCCACCTTTAAGTCATCTGATATGACTACCCCCAGGTCCCTTTCCATTTTGTTGTTGTTAGTATCTCACCCCATTGTGTACTCTTCCCTGAGTTTTTGTTTCCCAGGTGCATTACCTAGCACTTTAGCATTAAATCTAAGCTGCCATACATTTGACCATTCCTCTAACCTTGCCAAGTCCCTTTTCATCCTTTCCACCCACTTAGCATCAACTCTGTTGCAGATCTTGTGTCATCTGCAAAGAGACATACTTTTCCTTCCAGTCCCTCTGCAATGTCACTTATAAAGATATTGAAGAGGACTGGTCCTAATACTGAACCCTGCGGCACCCCACTAGTAACCCCCCTTTCTTCAGAGTGGACTCCATTTACTATTACCCTCTGTGTCCTATTGTCCAGACAATTCTTTACCCAGCTATCATCTTGGGACCCACTCCCAGGCTGGCTAACTTGTATATTAATATTTTGTGTGGGACTGAGTCAAATGCCTTGAAATGTACAATGCGCTAAGTTTAGGGAAAAATCATAGGATAATTTTCCAATCCAATATTATGTCTATCAAGAGACTCATTTTAAAATATTGGAAATGTGGAACATTGGGAGGTAATTTCCCAGAATATGAATGGAGACAACTGTTTGTGGCAGCACTTTATAATTATGATTACTTTAGAGGCTTCTCCATTGTATGGAAATTATATAATAAAGAGACAGAAAAATGGGAGAAGGGAGATTTTTAGAAGGACTCTAAATAGATCTAACTTAATGATTTATAACAGAGATGAGTTGTCATTATATGGTATATTCAAATTTTGTATGTATGGAATGTGATAAAATAATTATTCGTTGAAAAACTATTATGCCTTTTGAACTTTGTGAGCTTACGGTGCTTTTGTACAGATACTCCTTGCTTATGAAATTATATAATTCATTGAATTGTTTATTGGTATTGTGTCCCGGAATGTGCATAAAATGTTGTTATACAATAAAATATGTATAAAAAAAGAACCTATTCTCCAATTCTTTCTCTGTGTTTACCATTATAATGCGATTGGTTTAAAGCACTAAAGCCGCACACCTATTAGACAAATTTTTTCAATCCCGAGCACACATCTCTGCACTCCTCTAGCTATCAAGCCAATTAACTCCTCTCGTAAGCGGCTCACTAGCAAGCCAATTAATGCCTTGCACCTCCGTAATGAATGAATTGTTGACAGCACTTACCCTAGCCTGTAGCTAATAGATAATTAACACATTTTGAAAATAAGTGACCCATGATCTACAGCACAGCCAGATCACTTGGGTCATTTCTCACTTCATCCTCACCGCATCCTGTAGCTGGCAGCACTGTCAGAGCTACCAGAGGCAAACATGGATGCAGCTCCCAAGAAAAGAAATTAACTTTCTCTTGCGGACAAGGTGCAGGCTCTCAGATTGCTGGAAAGTCCGGGCTCTTCTTAATCTAAGGTAGCACGTAAGCTTGATGTATCTCAGAGCCAGATTTGCCACATTGTTAAAATTAAAATTATGCAGGAGTTTAACAGCAATGGTAACACAGAGAGGAAAAGGGAGAGGAAGGACAATGCAGTAGAAGATGCCCTGATACGTTGGTTTGAGCACGCTGCATCCAAATATCATGGGGCTCTATGCACCTGCACTTCTGTGACACAATGTACAGTATCAAACTAAAGTGATAAAAACTGAAACAAAGTATGAGATCGCATATAGGAATAACTTATTTAAACACATAATTGGCTCCCGGCCTGAGCCTATGCATTTAAGCGGGTTTGACTTTACATAAAAATATAGGCTTTATTATAGCTATTTTTTATTGTTTTTAGTACTGTCTATCCCTGAAGGCAGTGATAGCACACAGCAGCAGCTCACATATTCCAATCACAGTATAACTACTGTTTAATAAATCTCTCAGAACTTGTAATCTGTAGTGCTAACTTGGCCCAGTCATGTCCACTGCAATTACTTGTTTCCTAGCTCCAAAAAATGCTTCCAAGACGTTTTAGTCATTAAAAAATCGTTTTATTAATAGTTCTCTGCTCCCACAACAGATAGACCACAATGTTGAGTGTGATGCTTCTGGCACTGTTTTGGCATCCACAACAGAGCGCTGTACTCAGCTTGGCATGCCAAGGGGAGCTGCCATTCCAGTATCTTTTTTCAAGTTCTGTGATGCAGATTATCTAGGTCACAAAACTTGCAAGAAAGACTAGAATGGCAACGTCCCCTTCTGGGGCATGTATAGCATGCAGCTATCTTATGGGTGATAAAAACGTGTGCCTCTGGGGGTTGCTGATAGATAACATTAGGTACCAGCCATGGAGGCATGCTCCAAAGTCCACCCACCATCCCTAACCTCTAACCCCCACCCCTAGGCTCCTCAGATTCCCCACAACCATGGTGATATGAAGAAGAAGAAGAATCTGCATTTATATAGCACTTTTTATATACAATGTATCCCAAAACGCTTTACAAGCAGTGCTAGACTGGTAGTGAAGTGACTGAATGTGTAGTGGCAGCCATGTCGCACTTCAACACCCACACACAGCCTGGACAATTGCATGAACCGGTTTTATAGGAAGGGAAATATTGGTCAAGATGCTGGGAATGTTCCTACTCTGCGAAGAATGCCTTGGGTTCTTTTACTTCCACCTGGACACACACCAGGACCGCACCAGGATGGGTAGAAGGGACCTCAGTTTAATGTCTCCTCCAAAGGATGGCACACCCCAACAGTACAGCACCTCCCCTAATACTGCACTTGGGTGCCAGTGTTCATAACCTTCTGGTCCAGGGTGGATATACTACCAACTGAGCCACGCTGACACCTCACTAGCCCACCTCATGCCAGCCCTGACAGCATGCTCGCGAGCTCCTGCGAGCAATGGCTGCAGGTTCCAATGGTCCCGCCTGCTGACCTGATGGCAGGCTTCAGAGTCCCCCACGCCCTGCTTCTAAGCCCCATAGACAGGTTCTCAGGATCTCCTGAGTCCCCCCCCCCCTTCTAACAGCAACTCCTGATCCTCTCCAGGCCTAGCAGCAGGTTTCCGAGCCCAAGACCAGGAAGCAGCCTCCAGAGTCCCCACAGCCTTGACAGCAGGCTCTTGGGTACATCCAAACCTTGACACACTCGCAAGCACCGTCAGCACTGGTGGCATAATACCCCCCATCCATTACCCTGCATTTATGCTCACAGGAGCCCACCCCTCCAGGTCTCTGGCTCCTAAACCCGCCACTACTGGTCTCTTGCTCCAGAGCCCCCCAGCCATGGTTGCAGGTTCTGGTGGTCATTCCCCCAGACCTAACAGCAGGCTTCGTTACAAGCTTCTGATTCCCCATAGACTGGTCCTCTGGAGCCCTGAGCCCACTATCCTGACAGCATCTTCTTATCCCACCAGGTCTGGCAGCAGACTCCTAGCCTGAGCCCAAGACCTGGCGGCAGCCTCCAGAGCCCCTCAGCCCTGACATCAGACTCCAGCACCAACCATCTCTGGTGGTTGCCTCCACAGTCCCCCACCCCCAGCCCCTGATGGCAGGCTTCTGAGCAAACCCCAAGCCACAATGGCAGCCTCCACAGCCCCCCATGGAGCACCTTCTAGCCCTGGCAGAATAACCTCTCCCATCTATAACTCTGCTGTCACAGAGTGACCCCTGTGATGAATAGGGGCCCTGATATTTTTATAAATATTTACCCCCACCACAAGGAAAGGAAAGAGATAAAGTGCCTATGTAAAGGTAGAATGAATGGCATTCAATGCCTATCCAGTAGCCTTTTCTCATTGGGCACCGCTGTAGAACAGGTACAGGGCTATATTTGCAGTGTACAGACAAGAACAGCAATTGGGGTAATTATGTGACCCTGTCCCTGCTGTTTTAGGTCCTGTACCTTGTAAAAAAAAAAAAAGCCTGTTAGAGTGGGGTCAAGCGGCTCTTACTGTGCTATTTGCTATTTTAAAATAATTATGCCCCTATTTTTGGGAGGAAGCCCAGGTCGCGCTAGGTAAAAACAAAACACTGGTGCTCATAGAAACATAGAAACATAGACTTTGATGGCAGATAAGGACCACTTGGCCCACCTAGTCTGCCCATTTCCCTACCTACAGGATAAGCTGCAGATCCTAGTTAACCAGCAGCCAATTTCTTCCTACCCCCCACAAGAATTGCCTTATGTCTGTCCCATGCATTCTTGAATTCACCCACTGTTTTAGACCCCACAGCCTCCTCAGGAAGGCTGTTCCATGCGTCCACCACCCTCTCTCTGGAAAAAATACTTCCTCACATTGCCCCTGAGCCGTCCCCCCTCTATTTTCAAATTCTGTCCCCTTGTTCTTGCACATCTCTTTTTCTGAAAGATGCTACCCTCTTGGACTTTGTTGATGCCACTGAGGTACTTAAAAGTTTCTATCATGTCCTCTCTCCATGCTTTCCTCAAGGGTGTACATATTAAGCTCCTTTAGTCTCTCCTCGTATGGCTTCTCTTGCAGACCCTGCACCATTTTAGTTGCCCTCCTCTGGACTGCCTCCGTCCTGTCTATGTCCTTCTGGAAATGGGTTCTCCAGAACTGGACGCAGTACTCCAGATGGGGTCTCACCAACTGTCTGTACAGAGGGATAACAACTTCCTGTTTTCTACTGGTGATGCCTCTCCCTATACATCCCAGTATCCCCCCAGCCCTCCCTACTGCCTTCTCACATTGCTTGCCAACCTGAAGGTCATCTGATATGATTACCCCCAGGTCCCTTTCCATTTTTGTTGTTACTATCTTCCCCCCATTGTGTAATCTTCCCCTGGGTTTTTGTTTCCCAGATGCATTATTTTGCACTTCTTTGCATTGAATCCAAGCTGCCATACTTCTGACCATTCCTTCAACCTTGCCAAGTCCCTTCTCATCCTTTCCACGCCTCCTTGTGTATAAACCCTGTTGCAGATCTTTGAGTCCCCTGCAAAGAGGCATACTTTTCCTTCCAGTCCCTCTGCAATGTCACTTTTAAAGACATTAAAAAGGACTGGACCCAGTACTGAACCCTGTGGTACCCCACTAGTAACCTCCTGTTTTCAGATTGGACTCCATTTACAATTACCTTTTGTGTCCTGTTGTCCAGCCAATGTTTTACCCAGGCTACCACCCTGGGACCCACTCCCAGGCTGGTTAATTTGATTATTAATCTTTTGGGATTGTGTCAAATGCGATGCTAATGTGTAGGTAGGCCATGTCCACAGCCCCTCCCTGGTCTGCTACTTTGGTCACCCAGTCAAAGAAGTCAATTAGATTCATCTGGCATGACCTTCCTGCTGTGAACCCATGCTGCCTTGGGTCCTGTGCCCCACTGGCCTCTAGGTACTCAACAATTCTTTCCTTCAGAAGTGATTCCATCACTTTCCCTACCACAGAGGTCTAACTGCTCAAATGTTTAAAGAGTGAGAGTGGAGTGTGTTGTAAAATAAGGAGCGCATTCGTTCCTTAAGCTCTCTCTCCCTCTCGGCACAATATGCCCAATTAATTGTAATTTTGCCAGTTATTATTAAAGCTAGTGAAATCTGTGATGCTAGCCTGATGTAATGCTAGCAATCTTTGCATGAACGTACAAGAGGGCGTAGCTCCACTGCACTGCCGTTTGTTTAATTTCATTCTGTGTCTGCAAAACTTCCCTCTTTCAGTATTTAGAGTCCTTCATGTTTGTGGACTCAGTAAAATAGGGATAGTTATATGTATGAAACCCCTGCCATGCCCTATGTAAAGGTAAATGCAACTGTTTACATGTAAAGCACTCTAGATTTGAATTTTGGTGCTTTTAGGAGAATTTAAGAAAATGGGTGACTCTGAGTGAGCTCGCAAATTCAGGAATTTTGTAGTGTATGCTCCTGCCCTGTGGCTACCCTGCTTCCCTAGGGGAAATTATTGTGTAATTTAAAAAAAATTAAAAAGTATTGGGTGCTCAGTAAAAAAGGGCTACCTTAAAATGTGTAGCCTGGAAAAGGAATGTTGTTTTCTTTACATATTGCAGCTAGCTTGAGAAGCGAGTGGCTCCACGGAGCTTCTTTTGCATTTAGAAAAGCTGTTTTTTACAACAAAGCTGCTACCTGACTATGAGAAGCTTACCTTAGCAGCTGCTCACCTTACCTGCTGCAGTTCCTGTTACTATTGGGCTGGCTGCACCAGAAATAGCTGTTTTTATAGGAGATTAGGAAGTGAGGTCACTCCAGGATGGGAGGGGCTTAATTCCTCAGTGACCCTAATGATTACACAATTAGGTATATTCAGGTCATTGTAGCCCAGTATTATATATAAAGAAAAAGGTAATTACAGGGAGTAGCCCGGGATTATGTGGGGAAGAGCTCCTCCCCCTCAGTCTATTTATCTGAAGCAGCTGTCTCCCGCTCTGCTTAGAGCAAGTCGCATTCGCTAGTGGCGCTGCTGGTGTTCGGCTGCTCCTTTTCTCATTCTATGCCCCCCCCCCGTGCCTTCCCTGCCTTTGCATACTGCCGTTTGTCTCCCTCCCCTTTCTTGTCCACTGTTTTCTTCTTGTTTGGTTCTCCTTCCTTATTTCTCTCCTGCTGCATTGCCTGTTCCTACTTTCTCTTTCCTCCTTTACTGCACTGACTCTTTCATGCTCTCCAGCTCTGCTTCTTTTGAGTAGCCGCCACCTAGTCCTGCATTTCTGCCGTTTCAGGATTCACGCCTCCTTCACTCGCACTGCTGCATTTTCTCTCTGCAATCCGCAGTTTACTGGTCCTGGATTGGTACACACTCCGTTGCAGATGCAGAGTTACCTTCATGTTGCCACCGCTTCTGGACCTCTCCGCTCAGTCAGCTACCTCACTGCCTATGCACCTCTCCTTTGCTCGAACTATGTGCTATTGTGCAGTCCCTGGGGAAAACTGACAGCTTTAGACTGATGCAACGTCCTACCCAGAGTGTCCTTCAGGTACATTGGCTGTACGCTATAGCCTTTGCGGGTAGCGTTTCACGTCTGGGGATGCTTGAACTACGTGCCATTGTGCAGTCCCTGGGGAAAACTGACAGCTTTAGACCAACGCAACATCCTATCCAGAGCGTCCTTCAGGTACATTGGTTGTATGCTATAGCCTTTGCAGGTGGCATTTCACGTCTGGGGCCTCCTTACCTGTCAGCCATCGTGCTTCAACGCCTGGGCTCAATTCTGCATTTCTTTCTAATTATGGACATATGTTCCTGCACTGCTACCTGCCTGTCCTAGATCTAACACTGCTCGTCATTTACATTGCCTAGAACGTACCTTTCTAACGCATTTGTGCAGTTACCTATGCTCTACCAGCACATTTGTTTCTGCTCCTGTGTTATTGGCACATGCTGGTCGAGGGATTTCTGGACGTAAGCCTTGGTCCGGTGCCCTCTCTGGCCAGTGACTTCTCTACTGAGCTAGTATTAAAGGACATCTGCACTGTTGTTTGCTCCTAGTCCGCCTGCCGTCCAGTGCTATTTCCAGCTAGCTCTGAAACAGGCTCCTGCCTACCTGTCTGCTGTGCTTCAGCTCATGGATCCCTTCCTGCACCGCTAGCAGCGCTGAACTTCCTCTGCCGTTGGGTTTCTGCTACCGCCTTTTTACTAGTTACAATATGCCTCCTACTACAGCTGCATATTTATTTTTTTTCCCTTGTCATGCCCACCACTCCGGACTTCTCCATTCTCTCTCAGACCATTTACTACCAATTTGCTTCCTGCAGACTTACGACATTTGGCTGTCCTTCAGCTGCTGGCTTGTGACTTTCTTTGGGGGATGCTAATTCAGGTTCTAATCAGGATGGGTTGTGTACGCTTGTCAGTTCCTGTAGCGGCTATCTCAGAGCGCCCACTGTGTTGGAAGCCGAATGCTGACAGGAAGACATGTTTTCTTGTAGCACTCCTGTTCTCGAACCTCAGTCACGCAGGTTGAATTATGTGGCTAATCAGCAGCTAACAGACTACTAACAGCAATTATTCTCTGCTGTACTTGCTCCTCTGCTGCTCCTGGATATGTTGTATATGGCCCTTCAGTCAGTATTCCCTGCTACAATTTCTTATTGTCCCTGATTGAACTGCTATCTCCTACATCAATTCACTTCAGTTTCAGGATGCTTCCTGCCTCTGTCAGCCTTGTGCTCTATGAGCCTCTGAGGTCTTTCATTACTATATACAGCTACACCATACTCACCTGCTTCTTTGACCTGCCTGTGCCCATTGGGCCGGGGAATTTGCCTACTAATCACCTGCTTCTTTGACCTGCCTTGCCTATCAAGCTGGGAGCGTTGCCTACTACTTGCCTGCTTTTATGACTTGCCTTCGCCCTTCGGGCTGGGAGGTTTCCCTACTACTCACCTGTTTCTACAACTTGCCTTCTCCTCGAGCTGGGAGCTTTACCTCATAATCATCTGCTTCTCTGACCTGCCTTCGCCCTTCGGGCTGGGAGGATTGCCTACTACTCACCTGCTTCTATGGTCTGCCTTCGCCCTTTGGGCTGGGAGATTCACCTACTTATGTTCTACCTTTGCCTCGCCCAGCTCAGGGCCTGGAGCCTCCCATTCTACTTTATGCCTACCTGCTCCTGCTGCCTCAGCCGTGGAATTAATGCTGCTTCACCTTTTCAGGACACTTAGTTAGAGCCTTGACTCTTGCTCTCCCTACCTGCCTGGTAACTCCTCCTTATACGACTAGTGACTGGTCCTCCCGCTCAAATGCTATTGGACTACCTCAGTGCTCATTCAGCAGCTTTCAGGGCTGCTCTCTTGGATGTTTTGCCCCGTTGCCTCAGCAGTTGAATTGCTGCTGCTTCCTTCCAGGACTCGGTTGGCGTCTCCTGCTGACTTCATTATCATGCTTGTGCTCTACCAAATTCAGGCCTGTGACATTGCTACTTTATTGGATTCTGCTTCTTCAGTTCTCTCCATCGGACTTTCAAGTCTCGTCTGCTTCATTCCTCGACCTCTGCATACCTTCAGCTCTCAATGTTATTCCTCTCGTACAATTGCCATATCTCCACCTCAGTCTCTTCTATGTGATTACTTACCTCTCCAGCTGATGGATTTCCTGCACATCGTCGAGGGACTACCTCACTCGATTTCTGCCAGAAGACATTCCCAGGTCTAGCTGCGCTTCCCATACTGGAATCAGCCGCCTCTCTCCTATCTCATCTGCTGTCGGTTCAGCTACGCTTCCTCAGGGGCTGGTTGCCACATCCTGTTCGTTCTCATTTACCTACATTGCTACAATCCTACTCCTGCTACCTCTCGCTCCGGATTCACTGTCCAACAGACTTATTTCATTTTTGGGCTCATCATATTCTACTACTCGGATGCTTCATAACCTCTCATCAGTGTCTCCAATTATCCTATACAGCCTGCCATTACTCCAGCTCAACTCTATAGCCGTTGCTTTCATATAAATTCCTAAAGACTATACTTTTCTTATCAGAACTGGATTCGTCACTCGATAGCCTGGCCTCAAGCCTTCTCTCATTCCTTGTATCATACAAGCCCTCTATTAGAAACAGGGAAGTCGTACTACTTATATTCATCCTGCCTCGGTGACGTCAAAGCCTAGATGCAACTATCTCCTGGTCTCCTGTATTGAGTTCGTTAATCATCAGCTTCATCCACCATCATTCAATTCCATGGATTATGCCTTCTATCAACTGAAGTATGGAAGACGGTTCTTCAATATATCTATTCTCCATCATTCTGAATTATCATGGATTCTCAGACTCGGACTTCATTAGAAGGAAATTACTTCACTGGACAGTTACAATTCAGTTTTTTCTTAAGCTCCGTTCATCTGGATTGAATTCTACAAATTTAGAATTCAGATTTAGCTGATTAATTTAATTAGGATCTCTCTCCTTTAGTATGCCCCGAAGGACGGGCAGGTCAGTAGCCATGGGTCCTCAGAGGTTTCCCCCCAAGGGTTTTTTTCCTCTCCTGAGTGCTACTGGTCACACTCTCCGGAGTTGGAGGAGGTGATTGTCTATTCTTATCATTAAATTGTTATGCACGACTTCTTCAGCATTCAGTTATAGAACAATCGTTGATATTTATTCCTTTTTGGGGCTTTATAATTCCAATCCAAGCTTCCTTCCTACAGGTGGGATACAGAGAAAGGCCAAAACCATCAACTATTATCAAACGACTCATTTCAAGCATCTAAGTACCTACGCACAATACATTCTATACTATTACCTAGTAAACATTGTCTTCTCTATACTGGCCTCTGTATCCAACAATCATATTCATCATTCAACTATGTTACATAAGCACTGAGCTGTGAACCACACATAATTACAGGGAGTAGCCCGGGATTATGTGGGGGAAGAGCTCCTCCCCCCCAGCCTATTTATATGAAGCAGCTGTCTCTCGCTCTGCTTAGAGCGAGTCGCATTCACCCACCATCCTCCCCGACACCTCCTCCTTCTGTGGCACTCTTATCCCACCAGGGGGCTTTATAATTCCAATCCAAGCTTCCTTCCTACAGGTGGGATACAGAGAAAGGCCAAAACCATCAAATATTATCAAACGACTCATTTCAAGCATCTAAGTACCTACGCACAATACATTCTATACTATTACCTAGTAAACATTGTCTTCTCTATACTGGCCTCTGTATCCAACAATCATATTCATCATTCAACTGTGTTACATAAGCACTGAGCTGTGAACCACACATAATGTTGTTACACTTTCTGGGGCAGTAGATTAAACGTGTTAGGTGGGTTACCTGGTGAAATAGTCTAACCCAGATAGTTTTTATTCTATAAATTAGATAAGGGCCAGGTCAGGTGACCCCACCTTAATGTATAAAAGCTTACCTCTAGGGTGTTAAATCAGACACAGATCCAGATAGTGTCAGTCTGGTACTGAGAGTCTGAGAAAGATGACCTGAGAAAGAGAGTGGGTGCTCCCACTGAGTTAAGTACTGCTGGGTGCAGCAGTTATAGTTTGATGCTGAACTTATGCCTGTTGTTTCACCTCCTGTGAGTTCTGGAATCATTTTGACATCAAAATAAAATGATAAATGCCAATTCGGCATTTTTTATGCACCGAACTTCTTGTGGTCTGCCTGTATTTCTGCTCCTGAACAGCGAATCTCACAGTTGGTGTAAGCCATGGGATACCTGGCTGAGTGTCTGCGGGATCCTGGGAGAACTCAGTCAGGGGTACTAGACCTGGTACCTCAGAAGAGAAGCAGACAAGTGCATGGCACCAGTGGAGATGAGGATATGTGGTGACGGTGGCCTGGTCGAGGCACCGTGTGACCAGAGGAGCCTGATACACTGGATGCATGATTGATGGATGGATGGATGCTGAGAGCCGTTGGAGGGAGGCTGAGCAGAGGTATCTTGAGCTGCAGATCCAGATGGAAGAACCCAGAGATATATTCATGAGGGAAGTGCCTGAGAGGTTGGAATCGGAGGAGGCCCATTTGGAGTGTGTTGATTTGGGGATTCCTGTCTTGCCCATGTTCCCTGGGATGTATTGGCTTGAAGATACTGGAACTGTAACATCTGAGTCCCCAGGTAGGACAGTTCTTGCGAATCCAGGGGTGAAGAGTGAGACTTCGGGCAAGAGAGAAGATGCAGTAAATGCTGAAGGGACTTATGTACCAATGAGAGTTTGTAAACCTGTATGTAAATTTGAAAGTAATGACCCTAGTCTGATATGGGGGAAGTTACAGGTAGGTGATGCGGATGTGGCCCGCTTGACTGAATCTATTACAGATCAGGAAGAGGGTAGGGGGCCAGTCGCCAGAAAGTAAAACTCTTGTGGTGGGTGGAACGAAGGCAGGGTACCCTATATTACATGAAACCCCATCCCCAGACTAAGCAATTGTGTGCTAGGGTGGTTGGTGCCTCTTGCATGCAGGGAGGTGGTAATGGAGGATGCTTGTTCCAGCCACTCCGCCTTTAGTACATGAGGAAGTGTTGGCAGAATTAACTTCTGCTTTCTACTGGCCTGGCATGTACCATCAGAGAGCGGAATATGTTCAAAAAAGGGGTGTTAAACAGATGGTATCAGCTAGACACAAGGAAGAGGATGCCCACAGATGCGAGGGCCGAAAAAATTGGCAACCATGGAGAAAAGGGCAAAACTCTTAATAAATTAAGCAGTACAAGGTGGTAGGCTATACAGGAAAACCTATGACCAGATCCCAGAAAGTTATGGGAAAAAAATGTATATTCAGTGTGAAAAACTGAAAGTGTGAATCCCAGGGACATCAATAGTTAAGGTAATACGAAAATGTCTTCCTATACTGATGTCTGTTGCCTAATCTACCTGTATTATAGGAGTATTTTTTTTTTGTAAATTGCAGGGGATGAAGTGCTTGCTTTAGCGAGCATGTTATGGTTTTGTGGAAAGTATACCATAAGGATACAAAATAATTGCCTCAGGGTAAAGTTGGATTATACAGGGTTTGAAATGGTAACATGAGGTATAATCTACTTAGAGGGACCCTGGGGTGGAGCTTATGTATGAGGGAGGGCCATAGCTCCAACCCCTTCCTGGAAGGTGTAAAGGCGGATTTTGTTCACAATGTACAATTGTTTTTTTTCCCCCTCTCCTCTTCCATGCTGAAGAGTCTTTCTTTTCTATCTTACTAAGTATATCTTCCGACTTTAGGGTTGGCTGCCTTCAGGCGATTTCTTCTTCTTCTCTGATCTAATCTAAATCTATTGATCTACTGCCATTTTTCTCTTTCCTCTCACTGCTCAAGCATAAAATGTCCCCCAGGGGTTTCCTATCAGAAGGGACACTCCAGAAATTGGATGCCTGATGAGACCAAAGTGACACTGTGCATATTTTTTTTTTTTTTTTAATTTGCCTTTTTTGGTCCCTGTTCCCTATCGCCGAACCATTGGCCTGGTCACGGACTCCAGCTGTGGCTTCTCTCATATTGTAGCTGTCCTCCCTGAACCCCCTGGCTTACCAACTAGGGCAGGATCACGGCACCTCGGGCCAAGGGTGCCGTGAACACGGAAAAGGTGGGAGTCGGCCTGAGAGGAGCCAATCCGCATCTGGGCGGGCGTCATCGAGGCATCGGGAGCAGGTATTTTCTCCCCCCCTATGTGGAGGAGGGAGTGGGGATGTGCATGGCGTCTGCATCACCTGCCTCCCCTGGAGTTGTTCAAGCGCGTAGCTGCGGTACCCCCGGCCTCCGCCAGGGATCCGTCTATCGCCGAGCACTATCCCCACTCCCCCCGCAGAGAAGGAGAGCTGTCCCAAGGATGCTCCATCCTTCTCCTCCGCTGGCCCTCCAGCGACCCGGGTCTGTTCCCGAACCTGGGCTGAAAGGTGTCGCAAGCGGAATTACATCCGCTGTGCCGGCAGGCCGGCATGACATTGTGTATATTGTTGATAAAAGGATTTAGTTATTCTCTAGTCAGCTGTTCCTGATGGAGATTCTTATTCTATGGAATGTGAAGCTGTATCCTTAAAGAATGCTAGGAATAACAGTATAATAGCCCCAGGGTAAATGACAAGGCAGTAATTCTCTGGTAGGAATGATATTTACTATATTAACTGCTTAAAGGGACCCTGGGGTGGAGCTCCAAGGTGAGGGTGGGCTGGAACTCCACCATACCCCATGTTTGAATGGGTATGGGTCTTGGACAACTAGGAGGTGGTTACCCTCTTAGGTGGGGGAGGAATGTCACAGGGTGACCCCTATGATGAATAGGAGCCCTGATATTCTTATAAATATTTACAACCCCCCCAAGGAAAGGAAAGAGAATAAAGTGCCTATGTAAAGGTAGAACGAATGGCATTCAATGCCTATCCATTAGCCTTTTCTCATCGGGCACCGCTGTAGAACAGGTACAGGGCTATATTTGCAGTGTACAGACAGGAACAGCAATTGGGGTAATTATGTGACCCTGTCCCTGCTGTTTTAGGTCCTGTACCTTGTAAAAAAAAAAAAAAAAGCCTGTTGGAGTGGGGTCAAGCAGCTCTTACTACGCTATTTGCTATTTTAAAATAATTATGCCCCTCTTTTTGGGAGGAAGCCCAGGACACACTAGGTAAAAACAAAACACTGATGCTCAAATGTTTAACGAGTGAGAGCAGAGAGTGTTTTAAAATAAGGAGCGCATTCATTCCTTAAGCTCTCTCTCCCTCTCGGCATAATATGCCCAATTAATTGTAATTTTGCCAGTTATTATTAAAGCTAGTGAAAGCTGTGATGCTAGCCTGATGTAAAGCTAGCAATCACTGCACGAACATGCAAGAGGGCATAGCTCCACAGCACTGCCGTTTAGTTTCATTCTGTGTCTGCAAAACTTCCCTGTTGCAGCATTTTTTTAATTTATTTTATGTAACCCCCCTGTAAATGGGGGTTCCCAAAAGACTTCCAGGAGCTTGCTTGAATGCTCCAAGCCTGAATGGTGTTTGGCGTTTAAGCCATTTATCAGTGAGTGTTTTTAGAGCCTCTGGTACTGTCTCTTTAAGAGCTGTCTGCTTGCAGACATAATTAGTTTGTATGGGGGACTGTGTGCTTCTCTGCTTGAGTACCACTCGAGCTGCTGCCAATTCACTCCATTTTTGCAGTCACTAGGAGTGCAAAGGGAACCTATCTGAAAGATGTAACTGTTTGCCAGAAATCATTAGAGTAATAATGAAAATACAGTTTGTCTAACCTGCTTTCTTTGCAGTCAGAACTGTGTTTGCCTAGTTCCCCATTCTAGTTTTGAACTGCTGAACTGGACCAATCAGTGTGGGCTAAGGTAGCTCTAAAATGGTGCCTTGGATGAATCAGAACTTGGACTCGTAATCTGAGCCAGCCACAAGAGGATTGTATGGGCAGTGACTCTGGGAGATGTAGTTTGGACTTCGGCGCCTTTTTGGACCAACAGGGGCAGTCTATTATGAGTGACAGCCAATCCAGCCAAGAACTGGGAGGAACTCAAAGGAAGTGCCCGGTTTTGTCTGCTGGAGTTTCAGTTGAGCTCTGGCAGTGAAGAGGAAGGAGCCCTGTGCTTTTTCGGTTGTGCAGTTTTAGTCGGGAAAACGTGTGTAAGGCCCCAGTTCGGTCTGCAGCTTGGTAACTGCTTGTTAGGACTGAATCCGTCCTGTGAAGAGAATCAAAGGATATCTGAAGAGTAGAAACCAGGCTCACCCTGTAGAAGACTGGAGAAATTGCTGAATTAACTCGGTCTGGCAGGAACTGAATCTGTATGTGTTCTCGGGTATTGTGCAGTAATTCACGATCGGGATAGAGAAGCAGCCTGCCTGGTATAGTACTTTCTTTTTACCATATAAATGTGTGGGGAGGCTTGTGTGGCTCAAGTGAATCCTGCTGCCATTAAAGGACTTTGCCTGTTACTGTTTACCATATAAATGTGTGAGGAGGCTTGTGTAGCTCAAGGAATCTTGCTGCCATTAAAGAGACTTTTGCCTGTTGCAGTTTGTCATATAAATGTGTGAGGAGTCTCGTGAACTCAAGAGTAGCCCTGCTGACGTTGAAGGACCCTATCTTGTTTGGAGGTCGTGAGTACTAATTCAGGGTCGCTCCCTGTTGAATTGCCACATTAAATCAAATGGAATTACTGTACTGCTGACTGTTTTAACTAATTTTTCTTTTCTCTGTGTGAAGGGCCCCTACCAGCTGCCACGGTTTGGACTAGCCACCAGGGCTTGGGTACCTAGGACAGTAATCTTGTAGGATAGGCCTGCACAGAGCCACAGGTAGATGAGTAAAGTGATGTTAATTAACCCGATTTCCCCTGTCCTTGTTATATCCCCTAAATAAATCAGAGCTGCTTGTTCAGCAACGTTATACTGCCTGATATATTTGTCTATGTTAAAGTATTGTACTGTGATTGTTGCACTGTATCTTATTACTTTATAGGTCCCAGTGCCTGAACCAGTCCTGGGGGTAAGTGTATACTGTGAAGGTAATTCTGATATACTGTGTGGGCCACTAGTGGGAAGAAAGGGGGGTTGCAGTGTCCCAGAGGGCTGTGACCAAGTTAGTTTAACTATTGCAAACCCTGACCTCTGGGTGGAGGCACCCGCCATCGGATCCAGGCCCCTCAACCTGTTAGTGGCAAATCAGGCAGGGGTAGTAGCCCCTGGTATAGCGCCATCTAAGGGTTACATTTATTTGAAATGTTGGTGACTGGGTAGGCCCACTGAGACCATTACAGTCCCTTTTTCATGGGTGACGCGGGATTAATTACAGGCTACAGGAGAATAAACTGCAGGAACAACTCAAGGCAAATAGAGTGATACAGACATTACAATCAGGACATGTTGCATGATTCACAGGCAGGTTAGGTACAATTGAAGATTATCATGAGGAGTAAAACAGTTTCACAAAAATGACAGTCACACATTGTTCATTGAAGCAGAACAGTTTCACAAAAATTACAGTTACAAATGGCTCATCCAACGGTAAAGGTCCCAATATGGGAGTAAAGGCATGCCAGGCGGCTGTTAGTAGCTACAGAGGTAGCCCTCTGGAGTGTTCTGATCCTCAGTGGTAGCATGCACAGAGGCTTAGCCCCAACAAGTAGGTCTTGAGGCCTTTTTTAAAGCCACCAAGGGAGCTGCAGTCTTGGAGATTATTAGGAAGGCCATTTCAGAGGGACGGAATATAAGCTATGAAAGACCGAAGACCTTGACATGTCTGGACTCTGGGGACATGGAGGAGTTGCCGATTAGAGGACCTTAAGGTTCTTCCAGGCTGTTTAAGAGTTAAGGTGCAACTCAGACTAGGGGGGGCATTAGTTTGTAGAAACTTGAAGGCCAGACATAGGGAAGGGTACATCAGTCTGCCCTCAAGGGAAGGCCAATTTAGTGAGTGCAATGCTTTACAGTGGTGTTCTAGGGGCGGAACACCCAGGGCAAAGCGCCCGATTCTGTGATGCAATATTTTCAGTTTTTGCATCTCCATATTTCACAGTGAGTGTAGCACTGGGGCCCCATTGAACAGGGTGGGCAGGAGAATGCCGGTGGCTACCCTTAGCTCAGATGTCTGAGTAAAGAAAGGGCTCAGACGATACAGGAGACCAAGCTTCTGGTTCAGCGTCTTGGTTAGTTGATCAACATGAACCTTGAAGGAACAGTCTTGATCAATATACACGCCCAGGTATTTAATGCAGTCCACAGCCTCTATAGGAGAACCACTGGACAGGCAGGGGGACAGTAAGCATGATCTATCAGGACCTAGCCTTTTGGGTCCAAACAGGATGGCTTTGGTTTTTTTAACATTGAGAACAAGCCGATTAGTCGGGAACTGTCCTTCATGTTTGTGGACTCAGTAAACTAGGGATAGTTCTATGTATTAAACCCCTGCCATGCCCTGTGTAAAGGTAAAAGCAGCTGTTTACATGTAAAGTGCTCTGGGTTTGAATTTTGGCACTTTTAGGAGAATTTAAGAAAATGGGTGACTCGAAGTGAGCTCGCAAACTCAGGAATTTTGTAGCGTATGCTCCTGCCCTGCCCTGTGGCTACCCTGCTTCCCTAGGGGAAATTCGGTATTGGGTGCTCAGTAAAAAAGGGCTATCTTAAAATGTGTAGCCTGGAAAAGGAATGTTGTTTTCTTTACATATTGCAGCTAGCTTGAGAAACGGGTGGCTCCACAGAGATTCTTTTGCCTTTAGAAAAGCTGTTTGTTCCCACTCCGTGACCCTTTCGCTTTCCCATGTGCTGCAATGCAGTGAAATACATTATTGTGAACAGAACTCAGTCTGGGTCTAAATAAAAGGAAGTGTATTTTGTTCCTAAAGTGGTATATTAGTGGAGAAATGGTTTACCTTTAAGTTAGGTGCTTGGAGCACTCCAGTTTCAGTAGTGCCCCACCCGCTTGTTCTGCAGCTGTTTTTCTTGCAATTTCTTTCAGTCTCCAAACCTTTTGACATTCAAAATTAAGAGCCACATAAGGTCTTTTCTTGAACCTTACATGCAAGGTTGTGTGCAGACATTAATGATTTTAATATAAACATGTCTTCACTCTCTCTTTCCTGAGATTTAACCTTCTAAAAACCCTTTGAAAATAAAATTCTTTGTATCTGTTTTGGTAGCAAGAACCTTATTACTTGTCTCTGTATATCCAAAAGCTGTTTTTTTACAATAAAGCTGCTACCTGACTACGAGGAGCTTTCCTTAGCAGCTGAGTGATCACCTTACCTGCTGCAGTCCCTGTTACTATAGGGCTGGCTGCCCCAGAAATAGCTGTTTTTATAGGAGGTTAGGAAGTGAGGTCACTCCAGGATGGGAGGGGCTTAATTCCTCAATGAACCTAATGATTATACAATTAGGTATATTCAGGTCATTGTAGCCCAGTATTATATATAAAGAAAAAGGTAATGTTGTTACACTTTCTGGGATAGTAGATTAAACGTGTTAAGTGGGTTACCTGGTGAAATAGTCTAACCCAGATAGTTTTTATTCTATAAATTAGATAAGAGCCAGGTCAGGTGACCCCACCTTAATGTAGAAATGCTTACCACTAGGATGTTAAATCAGACAGAGATCCAGATAGTGTCAGTCTGGTACTGAGAGTCTGGGAAAGACGACCTGAGAAAGAGAGTGGGTGCTCCCACTGAGTTAAGTACTGCTGGGTGCAGCAGCTATTGTTTGATGCTGAACTTATTCCTATTGTTTCACCTCCTGTGAGTTCTGGAATCATTTTGACATCAAAATAAAATGATAAATGCCAATCCGGCATTTTTTATGCACTAAACTTCTTGTGGTCTGCCTGTATTTCTGCTCCTGAACAGCGAACCTATCACACCTGCTTTCATGCTCACAGGCTCACCCCCCAGTTAGCCCAGGCCTCTTGCTTTAGAAGCCCATTCATGTCTGGCCTCAGACTATTGAGCCCACCCCCAGCATATTCCCTAGCACAGCCCCAACACAGCCCTTGTGGTCGCTATTTATCCCATCAACCTTAGGACCCCCACAACTCTTGTGGTGCCCCCATCACAGCCACAGGTTAGCACACCCACTCCCAAGACATGGGTGACATACAGAATGACAGCCCCCACCCCCTCACCCCAGCTCATTACTGGGCGCAATGCAGCAATGTAGACAGATAGATAGATATCAAAGTACATTAAAATATAGACTATATTATTTATTTATTGTTTTAATATAGCCAGATAGATAATAAGTTACATTAAACTATAGCTGTTTTTTTTATTGTTTTTAGTCCTACCTATCCCTGAAGACACTGATAACACACAGCAGCAGCTCACATATTCCAATCACTACTACTAACTAACTACTGTTTTATACAGCCCCCAAAACTTGTAATCTGTAGTGCTAGCTTGACCCAGTAATGTTCACTGCAATCGCTTGTTTCCCAGCTCCAAAAAATGCTTTCGAGACATTTTAATCATTAAAAAATCCTTTTATTAATAGTTCTCTGCTCCTACAACAGATAGACCACAATGTTGAGTGTGATGCTTCTGGCACTTTTTTGGCATTCACAACATGGCGCCATGCTCAACTTACTCGCGCGAGGCACTGCCAAGGGGCGTTGCCATTCCAGTTTCTTTTTTTCAAGTTCTGTGATGCAGATGATCTAGGTCACAAAACTCGAAAGAAGGACTAGAATGGCAACGCCCCCTTCTGGGGCACATAAAGCATGCGGCTATCTTGTGGGTGGCAAAAGCTCGTGCCTCTGGGGGTTGCTGCTAAATAATATTAGGCACAGACTAGGTATAGAGAGCACTTGAGGAAAGCTGTCTTAGCCTGAAAACCTATTCCTCTGGATTACTTGTTCTCAGGGCCCTCTGGACCTCAGACTGGGGTCAGGGAGCACTTATAGAACTGAAACATGGGCGCGGCTCAAAGCCAAATGTGTATATTCCACTCCCCTGGCCTTCCTTCAAACTGCAGATTGGGGTGGACAGCATAAAGCCAGTCCAAATAACTAAACCGTTTTGTCACTTAAATGAGGGACATAGACACTCAAAATGTGGTACACAGCATCTAACAGGGGAGGGGGGCTAGTCCAGGGGCTCAGGTGGTCCAGCTGCAGGGCGGTGGGGAAGCTTGTCCAGCTGTTGATAGGGTAGTTGGCTGGAGGATGATGATCCAGCTTTAGGGTGAGTTGTCAAATGGGGAGAGGCTTGTCTGAGGGGACTGTGTGGTGATCGATCCTGGTCCAGCTCCAGTGGGGGGTGGAGGCTGGTCTGTGGATGTTATGGTGCAGAGAAGGTGACTGGGGTTCAGTGGCTGGTCTAGATATATGAGGGTGAGGTGTTTGGCTGCGGAAGTGCTGTCATGGGCGGTCTTTTGTGGAGGAAAGGGAGTCTGGGAGCTTCAGTGGTGGTTCAGCAATAGGAAGGGTTGTTAACTGGGAAGGGTGTGGATAGTCTGAGGGCTAAAAGGGAGGTCCAGCTGCCAGGAGCATGGTTGGGGCAGCTAGTCCAGTGCTTCTGTGAAGATGGTCCAGTGATAGGATGGTTGGCTGTGGTGGGCTGATGATCCGGAGCTGGGTAAATAAGTTACAGAGACAGTGGTCTGCTGAAGGAGGGTTGTCTGGGGGCTTCAAGAAGTGATCAAGGTGCAAGGTGTTTGCTTGGAATAGAGTCTGAATCTGGTCTAGATGCAGGGAGGCTGGTTTGGAAGGGCTGGTCTGTGGGCATGAAGGATTATCCTGAGGATGTATCACCTAAAGAAGCACTACAACAGTGCAGCAGATAGTGTGTTGTGGAAGCACCAAGATATCTCTTTGGCGAGAATGCCGACCTCCCCCACAGCAACGGCACAATACCGATGCAGGTATTGTGCCACCTCTTGCTTCGCTGTTTTCTGTGGGGGCTATGCCCCCCCGCACCCCCCGGACTCTAGCATTCCAACTCCAGGTAGGAGTTGGTCCAGGGAGGGGGCGGAACACTGGGGGAAGGCAAAACACAGAAAAAGGACCATTACTCACGAATGTCACCGTAATGGTCTTTTTTTGTGTTTCGCCATCAGGGTGTCGACAACAAGGGGTGATACAGTGTGTTGCAGGTGCCAGGTGGGTGGTTGGCTGGTGGTTAGGCTGTTCCATGTGCTGGGTGGGTGTTACAGGGGCAAAGATGGTGGTTGACTAGAGTTTGGAGGCTGGTCCAGGTGTATAGGGTGGGGTGTTCTGGCTGCATGAGTGTTGTCATAGGTGGTCTGTGGAAGAGAGGTGGGTCTGGCAGCTTGACGGGTGATCCCATCAATAGGGAGGGTCATTGAGTGGGAAGTGGGTGGATAGTCTGAGGGCTGAAAGGAATGTCCAGCTGCAGGGAGGGAGGCTGGTGGGGGGGGCGGCTCGTCTATGGATTCTTTGAGGATGGTCCAGTGAGAGGTAGGTAGGGTGGTTGGCTGTTGGGGTGATGATCCGGGGCTGGGGGACCAGCTACAGAGACAGTGGTCTGCTGAGAGAGGCTTGTCTGTGGGCTTGGTGAGTGATGTATCTGCAAGGTGTTTGCTTGGCATAGGATCGGAAGCTGGTCAGGGCGATGGTCCAGCTTTATGTAGGGGTGGTAGGCTAAGCTCTTGTCCAGGGATAGTGATCAGTGAAGGGGGGAGGTGAAGATTTAGGTCCTATGGAGTGGACCAAAGAGGATGCCCATCTTGTGGAGGTTGGTGCAGGGGCAGAAAGGTTTGTCCAGCTGTATGGAGGGTGGTCGACTGAGAGGGTTGTTCCAGCAGTAGGGAGAGGGCTGCTGGTCTGTGGGGAAAGGTGGTCCTGAGGGATGCAAATTTGGGGTGTGTGGAGTAGTCCAGAGAGGGTGCTCAGCTTGGGGGAGGCTGGTCCAGCTGCATGGAGGGTGTAGTTCAGATGTCTTCATTGTAGTCATTGAAAAGTTTGGGCATTTATATTGTCCTAACCAGGTGTAAAAGAGTTCTGCTCTGAATTAGGTAGATTACTCTGTCCAACATAGGGACTTGGTAAAAACCTGACCATCCTATCCAGACCAGATCGGTAAAATACAGACTAGCTGTACCAGGCACAAGCTGCACTAATATTGTTGGTCCACCTACTCTGCTTGAACAAACCGGTCCAGCTTTTACCTATTTGGTCCTGTCCCAGCACTCCATTTTCACACCATTCTAGGTAGGGGTGAAAGCTGGATTGCTGGGGGTTCCATATGATAACAGCAAAGAAATAACAGCACCGTACACATGGGCAAGTGCACAATGCTAAAAACACAAACAGCAATCGTACACTACGATGACCAAAAATAAGCGACCATACCAACACACCCTACCTTACATTTTATGCGGGGGGCTGCGCCCCACACCCCTTCTCAATATAATCAGCTCTGGTGGGGGCTGACACTGGGGAAGAAGGCATCTCGGGAGGGTGAGGGACACAAACCGGGGACCACCAGGATGGCAGGGAAGCGGTATGGCGGGGAGCGGGAAAACAATATAAAAAAATTCATACAACTCTCAACAAAAAAACGCCAGAGCTCCAACCCAGGTTCAAACCCAGGTCCTTCCATACCAGAGACATACACTGCCTCCACAACACCACATGACCAGCTCAACACTGCCTTGCTGAACTACTTGCTATATCCTGCTTCCTCTGAGGTCCCTCTTACTGTCGCTCTATCCTGCATTCGTGGTTTTAGTCCTTTTACCCTCGCTATTCCAACAGTCGCTCTACTTGCTCACTCACTCTACTTACAGGCACTCAAATTGAGTCGCCCACATCACTGGATACCATTGCGGGGACCAGACAGGGCCCGATAGATAATAGCCAAATCAGTCCATCATCCAGAGTATCCCAACTGGCAGTATTAGCACAATTTCTGCCTGATCCAGTCAATCTGCATTTTACTGGTCCAGGTTTCACATATACTCACCAACATGTACTGTGAAATCCAATATTGTGGCTGAGATCTCCAGATGAGATTTCGCTAGCAGTTTATTTTTTATTGGGTTGGTATGTATTAATTGATACAGTAAGCAGGGGGAAGTGCCCCCTATCTTTAAATAAATCAGTAATTTTTACACTTTACAACTAAAATCTCGGTTGTGTCTCATTCCATATTATACAATGGCAAGAAAGAATCCTGGCTTCTGATTGGTCAGTTGGCCACCACAGCAGGGATGTTATCCTGGCATAACATCCCTGCTGATTGTTTGTTGTATCTACTCTGTATCATCGTTATCCATCTTCTTCTCTTAAGAAACAAAAATATTTTTCCAGACTAAAAAAAATATTCTTTAAAATATTTTTTTTTATTCTGTTTATAACAACAAGCCATTGTATAATAGGAATAATGTCCTCCAGGGTGGGTGTTATGCTGGAATAACATCCCTTCTCGGGTGCTGGACGCTCTCGGCCTGTGGCCTTGGGCCCAACTACCCTAGGCAGGATGTTATCCCAGCATAATACCCACCCTGTCAGGCATTATTCCTTTAATATTCCCTAAATGGCAGTTAAAAGCCCGTGAAAGTGGCAAGTGTAAATGCCTATTCACAGATGCTTTGTTTTTGCATTAATTGATGAAGTTTTACAGTCATCAACCATATAGGAAGTAAAACACAATGGAAATGCAAGACACACATGTGTAGTATGCATAATATCAAGTACTTTTTTTTACATACACAACATACACACTGGTGTTCTCCATTTTATTTTTGTTGCTGTGTATCATGTTTGCATAGGGCTGCACTTATGACAGGGGTTATGTTATGGTGGGATAATGGCCCACCTCGAGTCAGTTGAAGGATGAGGTGAAGTCCACTGTAACACAGCCCTGGAGTGCCATATTGCGGTTATGAAAAGGGTCCTTAATAGTAAGTTGGATTTATTTTTAAAACATCGTTTTGTTGAGTTACTTTCAGATGGGTTGTTGTGCTGAGACGACAGCTTGACTGAAAACACCTCTTAGCAAATCAAGAGGCAGCATTCTTTCTATCCATTTCATAATCATGGATATAACCTGTTCCCAGTTGTCTCCATATCCTTCCACAAAGGTGGGGGTGGGTGCGGCCACTAAGGTCAGTGCAGAGTAGTTAGGTAGGTTGCACAGATTGAATCGGCCTATGGCCTTTTTTTTGGTTGTCAATATCTAGGAACACAAACACTGGTTACAAGCAGCACAAATTGCATATAGCAGGTTACGCAGATGTGCATACTGTAACCTAGTACGTGGCCAAGAATCTGTACTACACAAACTACCAAGGAAGAACTTCCAGTTGTACTCAGAGAACCAGCGGTAGGGTGTACCACTAGACTGCCTGAGACTGGCTAGATAGGGCTAGAGTGAGGGCAACAGCCGAGGCATTGCATGCACAGTGCCTCTTAACAAGCCAGGGCATGCTGCCTGTATGAATATGGGGTCCCTAAGCACAGAACTGAAAAAATAACAGACTAGACTGGTAGCACACCCTCTGGAGGCATGTAAAGCATGCCCCCATCTTGTAGATGACAAGACAGGCAGCCTCAGCGGGTGAGGTTCCTGCTGTTCTGCATGCGGTTTTGACAGCTGAGGTCATAACGCTGTCTTATTCCAAGATCGATGCTGCCCACATTCCTGCTCTCCTGGCCTCAATGAACTTGTGGGTTTTTGGGGATGTATGCCATGGATGGAGCTAGGGCATGGAGGTGATTGTTGCAGGGAGAGCATGCATGTGTATGTATGATAGTACAGTGTGAATGGTTGTGAGTTTGTGGAGGGGAGGGGTGTAGCAGTGAGTTCACATTTTTTAACAAAACGGTAATGGTTTACGTATGTATAATTCAGTGTAAAACAAACCTAATGTTCAGTAAGAGTGTTGTAGACTAACCCTACATGTGTTCTTTCTTCAGTTAAAAAAATATTTCTGTACACTCAGTGCCTTAGTTATGTTCTTTCTTCATTCAGTAAAAATGTTCTAGTTCTTTACTAATTCTTTTAAGGCATGGGTGCATGTGGTTGGATGTTAGGTGTGTGTATGGAGTCAGTGGGTGCAACACTGTGCTTGAGGGTATGGGACTGTGAGGTGTGACAGAGTGCATGGGAGTATGGGGTTGGTGTGTGTGTGATACAGTTCATGGGTGTATGGGTTTCTTTGGGTATGACAGTGTGCATGGGCATATGGGGTCAGTGGGTGTGACAGAGGGCATGAGTGTATTGGCATCTGGGTGTTGTGTGCATGTGAGTATGAAGTCGTGAGGTGAGACAGCATGCATGGGGATATGTGGTCGGTGGGTATGACAATGTGCATTGATGTGACACCTGTGGGTATTGGAGCATGCCTTTGGGAGTCACAGCATGCAAGTATGGGATCAGTGGGTGTGACAATGTGCATGGGGGTTTGGGATTGGGAGGTGTGACAGCGTGCATGGGTGGATGTGGTCAGTGGCTCTGACAGTGTGCTTGGGGGTATTGTGTAAGAGGTTGTGATAGTGTGCAGGGGTGTGTGTGGTCAGTGAGTTTGACAGCTCCACACAGGAGCCTTTGAATATGGATCCATAGGGCAGCACTATTAAGGTGAAATGTCCACTTCCAGATGCCCCACACCACAGTGACACCACCATCTTGACCATACAGACAGTGTCACACTGTACATGCAGAAAGACCCTCAAAACTGTCTGGGACACCAGAAAAGTATGCATCCAGGCACAACAAAACTACACATGACAGCAACAACACAAACCTGCGCACACACGGACACCAGCATCTTGATCATACAGACAGTTCCATGCATGCAGGTAAGCCACCTCAACAACAGTTTGGATCATAAGAATAGTATGCAGCCAGAGACAAAATAACCACACTCACAACAGCAACAACACAAACCTGTGCACACACAGTGACACCACCATCCTGACCATACAGACTGTGCTATACATAAAGGCAGGCCCACCCCCACCAACATAATGGTTCGAACCATCAGAAATCCGTGCATCCAGACACAACAAAACCACACACAAAAGCAACAACACAAACCAGCACACACACTGATGCCAACATTTTGACACCACCCCTCACAGCAGCCAGTACTTGCCCTCCACTGTAGCCTCCATCTCAGGCAAGTAGTTACTTGATTTATACATGCAATTTTGTTGATATTGTATTAACGCATGTATAACACAAGTGACTACCCTTGCGTTGGACAGTGGCCAGAAGCAGAAGTGAGTCAAGGGTAAGTGACATTTGCACTGCTGTCACTGTGTGGTGCCATAGTGCTGACTCCACTTGTGCCATGGGCACTGCAGTGCACCATGCAGTGCCTCATGCACTGTCAACACTACACAGTGCCACTTGCACTACTGCCATCTTGCTTTTCCACACACACTGCTGCCATTGTGCTGTACCATGCACTGCACTGTACCATTTGTACTTTTTCACTGCACTGAGCTGTGTGCTATGCCATCACAATGCAGTGGCAGCAGGCACATGACACTGTCATCAATACCACACAATGCAGTGACAGCAGTGCAGATGGCACTGCTGGCAGTGCCATGTGATCTGCCATCACTTATATACACTTACGACACTGCACTGTCACTTGCAGTACCATTACTGCACTGTGCCACGTGCACTGCAGACACAGCACTGTACCATATGATCTGTGAACACCCCATTGCACTGTGCCACGTGTACTTGTCATTGAATGGTGCCACATGCACTGCCGCTACTGCACTGTGCCATATGCACTACTGTCACTGTACTGTCATGTGCATTGCTGTCACTGCACTGTCACGTGCAGTGCTGACAAAGCATTATGCCACGTATGCGTCTGACACAGCACTCTGCCATGTGACCTGTCAACACACTTACTGCATTATGCCACAGGTACTTCTGTCACTGAACTGTGCCATGTGCACTGCCGTCACTGAACCATCACATGCACTGCTGACACATCACTATGCCACGTGCACTTCTGACACAGCACTGTGCCACATAACCTGTCAACACCCCACTGCACTGTGCCACATATACCTATGTCACTGAGATTTGCCACATGCACTGCCATCACTGCACTGTGTCATGCACTTCTGACACAGTACTGTGCCATGTGCACTGCAGACATTGCACTGTGGAGATTCGATTGAATGCTGTGGTACAGGGCGGACATCCGTGCTTCAGCTCTGGTGCAGCCTACCTCCTAATGGCCGATAGTTGGAACTGACAATTCAAAATTGGTCCTGTCTTTTTAGTTTTTGAAACAAAAATAGTAAAAATAAAGAAGTCGCTTGAAATCAGCTTCCAGATTAATCACTGACATATATTGGAAAGGGGAAAAGAAAAAAAATGTCTCCGTTGCGCCTTCTGACTTAGAAAGTCAAAAACAACCAGCTACTACTCCACTTGCAGGTTACAATCAGCACCCTTCAGGTCAAAATATCTGTCAGGTTTGAAACATCTCCTGTGATAATCTATAATAACATATTCACACACTGATCTACCTGTGTACCTAATAACTTTCCCAGCTCAGTAAATAACCCCAATTCACTAGAAACAGCAAACTTTGTGTGGCACCCTTTGACTGTCTCTTTTTTACACAGGGTGGTTTCAGCTATTATCAATTTAAACATACAATAGATCATTGACTGTAATCACAGTTGACAATTTTTCTTACCTGATGGAGGAAAATTAATTGTAATGTTTGAAGTGGCTGAGGCAGAGACTGATGTAAACCACAAGAAAAGACTGCTAGGAAAGGTTGACAGCTTGCTAGATGGGTCTCCCTAATTGGAGACAAAAAAAACAAATTACTGATCAGCCATTAAATGCAATGCATTTTGATCTAGTAATGCAGGAAATAATGAATATCAAAACCACTCCAAGTACAGTGGCTGATGATTTAAAAGAGGTTAAAAGTGATTTGGCAACACAAAAAAATGAGAATTTCTGATGCTGAGGCAAGAGTTAGCTTAGAAGACAGAATATCTAGGGAGCAAACTGAAAGAACTGCAAATAGTAGACAAATAGCTGACTTGATTACAAAAATTGAAGCTCTAGAAAGCAGAATCAGATGGAACAATTTAAGAGTGTTTGGGCTAAAAGAAGGAACATAAGGTGCTAATCTGGTTGAGTTTACAAACAGACTCCTCATTACTATTGCTGGACCCCCTCCAGGTGCTGCAAGATATTTCAATGAAAGGGCACATAGATCCTTAAAACCTAAACCTAATAAAAAACAAAGACCAAGGTCATTTGTTTTCCGCCTTTTAGACTTTCAACGGAAGTGTTTATTCAAAGAGTGCTGAGAAATACGACCTCCATTACATTTGAAGGAAGCATTATAAAACTACTTAACGACCTGCCACTTGATGTCTTTCATAGAAGAGATGCATTTTTTTATGATTAAAAAAAGGTTAAGGGAGGCTGGATTAAAATATAGTTTACTGTACCCCACTAGACTCTGAATTTGGTCCTCTGAGGGCACAAAAGAATACAGTGGGATGGAGACAGCAAAGCAAGGGCTTAAAAAGGACTTCCCGGCACTGTTTGGTAACTGATTTTCAGCAATAAGGAACAAATGGCTAATGAATTATATCTGTAGTTGGGCTTTGGTGTGGGAGGGGTTGATGGCTTTGGAGGGGTGGGGGGACCCCAAACCCATGATCTCTGTGTGATGTCACTTCCATTAAATATGGAGACCAGCAAATATCTAATAATCTCTAATAAGATGGTACAAAGATGCACTTAAACAATGAAACCCTCGGATGGGCAGACCAAATGATTTACATTGTGGTGAAATGATTAATAAAATGTGTGGGATTGGGTGATGAGCGCACCATGAATGTTCATATAGACTGGATGGTGACACTGGCCACCAGCTAGGACTCACTGGGGCTCTTGCACAAAGTAAAATCACTTTAGAAGATTGAACTTTAGGTCACAGGTCTCCTTGCTGAGGACAGGAAATGGACACGGGGCCACCGGTTAGGCTTTTGCTGGGGTTCCCTGCCTTATTTATCTTTTTGGCACAGATAATAGGGTGTCCATTCTGACATTCAGGCTGGTATTTGGTGGTGCACTTTTCATTCACAAAATCATACAGAGTTGAGAGCTAAGAATCTCAGCCACACTAAAAATGTTTTTATTTGGCTGCTAATAAGAGGTACACAACTTAATACGTTATTGTGGCTGTTTAAAATGGTGGTTGAAGGTGGATCACGCAGGGTTGGGGGGTCTCTCTGCTGCACTTGAAGCCACTTGTTACCCCTGCTTAACCTTGCACCAAGCTGAAATGACTAACCTTTTTCATTTTCGGCCATTTTGCTTTCAATTCACAGATCTCACCTTCAAATTTTTTTCCACGGCCAGTTCCTCCAGATTCAAAGCGTGAGAGTGCATTCCAGATGAGGCAGCATGAGTGGACTCCTGGGAGGAACTATGTCAGCACATAAGCATGTTTTGCAAGGCACTCTGGGAAAAAGATAGCTGCAAAATGGAAGCATACAAACAACGCGACCAGAAGCAACAGTTAAAAGACGATAAATGGTACTTTCTTGCTCATTTCTGCTAGGATTATTTGTTGCATGGGGATCGCTTGGATTATCTCGAGTTCAAGGCTAACTTTGTTAGGAGAGGGGATTCAGTCATAAATCAGAGAAAGAAAGGAGAAGACCAAATAATCAGACAAGAGGATGAAAGACATAGTATGGAAACTGGATGCAGGACACTTTAAATTACCTAACAAGCTGACTTATAAAAATGCATATGAAAAATGTCAAATATTAAAGGGGCCTTTGCATTCTAACATTTAGGGAGCTAATGAGGGGTGTACACTCTGAATGTGGTGTTGTTAAACCACCTGTATTGAGGTCTGTTTGATGTGACAATACCAAAGTACTTTATGCTGTTTCTCCTATGTTCAGATGTACTTTGTTAGTATACTGGGATAGTTTAAGTCCATCCAGATTTGAAAACTAAGAATCAAAAATAATTCTATATGTTAAAACTCAAATGTACAAAGATTCTTAAGGTCCCAAGGCATAAATTAGTGTCAGAGACTTGATTGGCGGCCTTCGCTAATCAAAGTAAAAAATTATTAGCAA
Source organism: Neoceratodus forsteri (assembly GCA_016271365.2). NCBI lineage: Eukaryota > Metazoa > Chordata > Ceratodontiformes > Ceratodontidae > Neoceratodus > Neoceratodus forsteri. The sequence goes on from CM028134.1 coordinate 858,994,206, forward strand.
TTGGCCGAAGTTGATTAGCAATTACCAAAAAGTGATATTTTTGCTGAAAACCCCATAAAATGTACTTATCTTGCTCTATATTGATAAAATACACATTTACACAAGTTTCTGAGACTGATATCTGTTTTTATTTAGCCATTTATACAAAATCTTGTTTTAATTGTTGGAATATTGTATTTTTATGTTTAATAGTATGTTTATGTATTTATCATGATTTGTATAATGAAATTTTAATATGTTCTGCACCCAGAGCATCTGGGATGGGCGTTTTCTTTTTTTTTTTTTTTCCGCCTCCCATGCTTCGCTGGTCCCCACTCCTTCAGGCTCCACAGGTTCCCCCTGGCCCCACTGTCCTTACCCAGCCCTCCTCTGGTCCTCAGATCGCAGCCGATCCCTGGGATATCCCAGCATATCCCTTTCCCAGGTGGGTCCCCCTCCTCTGAGGGGGAAGGCACCGGGGAGAGGGTCTGGCCCCCGCACACACTACTAGGGCCCGGGGATGCTGCTGAGGAACAGGAGGCCCTGGGAAGGTACTGAGGCACTCGGAGAATGGAGACCTTTTCATCCGCGCCAGCTTGAGCCATTTTTCAATTTTTCTGTTGGGGGCAGTGTAGTGACGGCCATGGCATACGCCGACGTTTCGTTCTCCTCCCCAGTTAACTTTGGGCCTGCATTCTGTGATACTCCCAGCCTCCGCTGTGGAGCCAGCAGGTGCCGGACCAGTCCCTACTCCTCTCACCTGGAGAAGGAGAGCTGTCCATAGGATGCTCGATCCTTCTCCCCGGCTAGCCTCCAGTGGCCGGGCTCATTTCCGAACCCTGGTCGCTAGCGTCGCAAGCAGAAATCCAACCGCTGTGCCGGCGGGCCGGCTTGGGCATTTTCTTACATAAAATTTGCCTTGCCTTTTCCAGAGAAATACAGCAATTGTGCAGCAGCACAAATACATTTTAAGAGCAGAGATAGGATGTCTGCCAAAGCAGACCATGAATTTGTGAGCGTGATCGTGAGTCATGACAAATTAAACACAAATTTAAAATGAACCCCTGCCCCGGCATAAAAACTCCACCTTGGACCATGACTGACCACAGTTACCAACAAGGATTAGGTGCGATCTATTGCTACTCTTTTCTACCAGGCTTGTAGCCAGTAATTCTGGCTTGTGTTGGGGGGGACCTAGGGGTGGTCCACCATTCACAGCTGCCAAATCACCAGGACGTCTTGGTTTAGCACTAAAAAATATGTCTACAGACCTGTCTGGGTGGAATTCAGCTGGAGGGGGGCCCTGCTTTTTAATGCGAATCAATGTTTCTACAGTATCCTCTGCCAGACTTGCTCTCCAGTCAGTTTTTACCTTGTTCATAGTTGAAAAACACCTTTCTACAATTGCATCAGACACAGGAAATACTCTTATTACATTGACAAGTTTCAACATATTTGGATAAGAATTTTGGAAATTACATGCCAGCTTTGACCAGATAGCAGAGGCAGAAAGATTGATTGATTTATTATTTATTTATTTACGAGATTTACCAGGAAGGCATACTGAGCAACATGCTCGATTCCAGATGCTACCTGGGGGCCGAGGCCCAATACATAACATGGAATTTGTACATTACAATACAGTATTAGAATACAGAAAAGTTTACTCCTGGCAACCATAAGTCAGGAAATTTACAGACATGGACAGATATACAATATCAAAATACAACTGTACAACACATTTTAGTAGAGAACTGTTAGCTAAACTGGTCTGAGCAAAAATCTTAAACTCCTGCCATTCTGCAAATAACAGAGTGATGTCATAGTCGGGCTGCAAAAGTGCTGAAAAGTGTTCAGCTACTGCAGTAATGCCACTGTTACCATACAGCTCCAGTTCCTTTCTGTCTGCAACTGCTAGCCAAAGTCTGGTATGTAACACTTTTGCATGGTTATAGCTATTACTTTCATCAGTCAAACCAAACCTTTGTTCACAACAGTTCTCAATGTTTGTAATGTATTTCTTAGTTTGCTGTTTAAAAGTTTTAACAACTTGGCCACTAAAATGTGATAATTTCATACCCTTGTATGTGACTTGAGCACATGCTCCTGAAAGAACATCAGACCCATTTTTAAGAGAATGTCAAATTCACTGCCACCTATGGGACCACTCTGCTTAGCATGGTCCCAAAGTTTCAACAGAGCTAAGTAGCTCTGGCATTTCAACTACTTCTTTTTGAAGTGCTAGTGAGAACCTGGCAGGTGGCTGAAGCAGCTGTTCAAAACACAAAAGGTGTGCCACCATTTGGAATTTAGTCATAATTTGCAACACTCCCTTGGCTTTGGCCTGGTCATGCGTTGGGTCTATGGCCATAGATTCTAAAGGGACACAAATTACGGGGAATGATTTGGTAACAGCATGGGTGGCAAGAAGTTTATGCTGCACCCCAAATGTTCCATGGGCCTTCCTGGGCTTTTCAGCTGACATCTCCATGGCCTGGGTAAGGGACCGTAACTCTCTGAGTCTCTTAGGACTTTTCTGATAGAGATAAAACAGTTGGGTCCGAAAGTCTGAAACATCATTGAAATAGGTGTTACTCAAAGCATCTTTTATTGCCAGTTCTACTCTGTGTGAGAAACAATGAACAACGACTAACCACTGTATGTCTCCCCTTAAAGGAGAGCAGCAAGACCCCGTCTTACACCCATGTTGACAGATGCCCCATCAGCCCCAAACCCAACCATGTTTTTTATATTAAGGCCACACTCTATAAAAATGCCTAAAAGGAGATTTTTCAATCCCTCACTTGTGCCATCTGATACAGCTTTCATTCATAAAAACTTAGTCTCCACTTGACCATTGATGGGATTTACATAAATTATGTAAACCAGTTCCTTTTCAATTACACCACTGTCAGTACTACCGTCCATAAGCACTGAAAAAAATTTGCATTTTTGACAGTTGCCAGCAGGCTTTCTTTTAGGTTCTTGCCAATACACATTGTGAGTTCTTTCCCAGCGTTAATGTATTTATTGCCCAAATGAACTCCATGGAGCTTCTCTTGTTCTGCTATCACTTCAAACTTTTTAATAGGGATGTCCTCTTTGGCCATCATATACCGGCTTTCCATCAGCCTGCCTAGAATCATTCTGTGCTGTTCCTCTGCATTACTGAAAGCTCTCCCTGCAAATAAATGAAAACATTTTTAGCTCTGAGTCCAAACCCCTATCCCCCTACCCTCACTATTTTAAACTTACCAATTGTGGTATGGTGATATATATCAAGTGGGTGACCTTGTCCTACCGAATTTCAAAATTTTAACAGCTTTCTTGTGCTGCTATGTCAGAAGATGTTTCCAGATGGTGTCAACTTTTAGCTGGGGGCCTGTAATCCCTGCAATTAATGCCTCACTAAAGTTCCTCAACCCACATAGCTCATCTCTGTACTCACAGCACAATTTGCAGCAAACACACACTACAAAGTCTCCCTCACTTCTTCTCTGTAGCCAATTTTTTTCGGGATCAAATTTTTGGCGCCATCTTTCTGCAGTTGCTAATTTTATTCCAGCCATGTTGCAGACTGCAATTATAAAAAAGTTTGAAGTTAGCAAAACAACGGTGCATCCCTGGGTGTGAACTAACACATTTCAGTGGCTTAGTATTAAAGAATAATGGGCAGTTCAGCAGATTTGCTTCTGACCCCCAGCCCCCCCCCCAGGCTGTGGCTGCCAAACCTAATGACATCAGTGAATATAGCAGCACAGTTCTTTCCAACATGGATCAAGCAACAGCAGGGATGTCATAATTTACTTAACCTGCCAATAACCTTAATACATGATCGTCTGCAGAGTGAAACACTCCAGTAAAGCGAGGCACAGTTCTCTTTTCTCTATGGATCAGCAAATACACAGCAGGGCACATATCTTTGCAAATTAAGCAGGGGCACAAGTGCATCAAGTTAAAAATCTCTGCAAACTAAGCAGGGCACAACACTTTTAAATGTCCTTTCCCATATTGGCAAACAGTATTTGTTGTAAGGGTCTTATGTCTTTCCCATTCTCTGCAAGCAGGGCATGAACACTTCTTGTTAAAAACTGTCTTTCCCTGAATTGGACACACTTTGTGGTTTCGAATGTCCCCTCTGCAATTCGCTGCAGAGCAGTCCTTTCCCACTGGCCTGCTTGTTTTTAGTGTCTTAATTCCCATCTCTGCAAGGCAGGGCACATTAAACTTTTAAAATGTCTTTTCCAATCACTGCAAAAATTACTGGGCACAACACTTAGTTATCATTTCACATCTCTGCAAGGCAGGGCACAGATTACTTTTAAATGTCTTTCCCATCTCTGCAAACACAGGGCACAAGTTACTTTTAAATGTCTTTTCCAATCACTGCAAAAAGTACAGGGCACACCACTTAGTTTTGTTTCACATCTCTGCAAGGCAGGGCACAGATTACTTTTAAATGTCTTTCCCATCTCTGCAAATGTAGGGCAAGTTACTTTTAAATGTCTTAAAATTCACTGCAAAAACTACAGGGCGCAACATTTAGTTTGTCATTTTCTTTGCAAGGCAGGGCACAGATTACTTTTAAATGTCTTTCCCATCACTGACTGTGCAGGGCACAATGACTTGTTTGTGGTTTACTTATGTCTTTGAACAACCTCTACAAAAGAAGGGCACATTACTTTTAAATGACTTTCACATCACTGCAACTTGCAGGGCACAACACTTAATGTCTTTTCCCACTGATCTGCTTGTTCAGCTCAGCATCCCCCAATCATCTGCAGCAGCTATCCCCCCCAGTTGCAGGCCAGAATCCATGACGTGCCTGCCAGTGCCCAGCCATCCCCCCAGAGTCATGCCTCTGCCCAGTCCATGCCCTCCCATAGTTCACTCCTCCTCCTCCAGGCTCCCCAACAATGTAAATTGAAAAGTTTTTACTTTTTTGGAGATTCCCGATCGTCAGGTCTGCTGCTGCTGAGCCAGTTGCTCTGGTGCCAAATCTGCGTCACGCCATGATGCCTGCCCTGTCTGGTCCTGGTTGGGTCCCCTCTTGCTCGGCCTCCTCTGCTCCACACTGCCCTGTGATTCCTCTCATACGGCCCATGACCCAGCGATGCTCCTCCCTGCAAAACAAAAAAACAACATTAAATACTGGATGCCAGCTGGAAAAAATGTCTAATAAATGGAAAAAAGTAACCTGGAACTAACCTTTTCTGCTCCGGTTGGAACTCCTGGACCTGCTTGCCGGGGTGAAGGGTGTGACACTCAGACAGCTGGTTCTGATTAACCTATTTTTTTTTGTAATATAAAAATGTGCTATGGACTGTCTCTCATGAGAGATGCTGAGACAGCATGTGAGATACACACACACACACACACACACACACACACACACACACACAAACACACACAGGTTTTAAATACAAGGTGTTACCTGGAAGGCCAGAAACTAATTACAGACTAGAACGGGCCTTAATCAATAATCTCCTGTTATCTAAGTTAAAAATAGCTTAAACTGCTAAGAGGGAAATCAGTATCCCTTTTATGATGTTTTGAGGAGGAAACCAGGTTTAGCACACTGGTGCGAAGTCATAAATACTTTGATGTCTGTGTGAGAGGGGATACTGTTCATAGATTAAAGGTAATTTACAGACTTGATTGGGGAAGTCACATGGGGAAAGGAGTTTCTGCTGATGTAACCTTAATTAACTTTCCTTCTAAAATGATAAAACTTCCTGGGTGTATGATTTTTAATAAACAGAGGAGGAGCTAGGTGACCTCACACAAAGGGGTTGGCAAATACAGTTTTTTTAAAGAATATTCTATTTTTCTTCAGAGACACTTTTATCTAGACTCTGACAAAGAAAAATCTTTGAGCACTTTAAGCAAGTATACAGGTAGAGAGAGACAAAATCTAAGTACTGTAGTAGGAATTGCACTGTTAAAACCTTGTTCTTTTAAAAGATTGTATGGTTCTTGTGATATATAGTTCTGTATTTTATGTTTTACATATTCTTTTATCTATTTTTGTAAACTCTGTTTTTAGAGCCTACTTGGTCTGTCTTTGAATTTTTTTTCTTTAACAAGTGAAGTATATATGGTTAAAGCAGACACTGTGCATAAGCTTAAATGGTGATACCAAACTGGAAAAAGGTAAGAGTAATCGGAGGTCTTTTATTAGAGTTTTTAAGGGTTCATTTCTGTATACCTGATAAGGTGCCCATAGGAAAAGATATCTGGCCCCCCAAAGACAGAATTATCTGTGCCTGTGCATTGGATATGCTAGCAACAGGTTCATAGTTTGAATCCCTCCAAGACATGAGACCAAAGGTAGATTCAAACCCACAAAACAGACAGGACAGTTACCATGTTTCTGTTAACTGTTCACAAGACTGCGCTCGGAGGTTGGCACTTTGGGAGTAGAGGGCTGACCTGCTGAGTGGGTTTGTGACAGATTGGTTGGCAGAGGTGGCATAATTTTTGGTATTACAAGCTTTTACTGTTCAGTGTGTCAGCTTGAGACTGTCAGCTCACTTGCAAAGAAAGAAAAGGGCAGAGTTTTATTTTAAAAGGATACAGAACTATATCACTTGGCGTAGAGTCAAGTTCCTACCCGTTTTATTTTTTTTCCTAAAGTGCAAGTCAGAGTAGCAGTAGTTAGGGAAGATGGCTTCCAACTACAGCAGGCACACTGTAGACTACTTAAGGCAGTTGTGTGGGGACAGAGGAGTCTCGTTCGAGGTGAAAGCCAGCAAGTAAAACCTCATAGATGCCCTGATGGTAGCAGATACCCAGAGCAGTGAGTCACAGACCATGACTGAAAAGGACCAAACCTCGAGTGTGGCAGAGCTAGTGGCCAGTGCAGTGTCCAGATCCAATGAGGAGAGCAACAGGGCCACTGTCAGTGAAGGGCCACAGCAGCAGGAGAAGGTCACCAGTATCCTGGATCCAGAAGTACTCAGACTGCAAATTGAGTTGCGCAGGATGGAGCTGGAGTTCCAGGAGAAGAGAGAGAACGAGAGAGATGAGAGGCAGAGCGGGAACAGTGGGAGGCAGACTGTGAGGAACGTGAGTGCCAGCAAGTTGCAGAGGAGAAGAGAGAGCGAGAATGCCGTGAGGCAGAGCGAGAACGCCGAGAGGCAGAGCGAGAACAGAGAAACGCTGACCGTGAGGAGCATGAGTGCCAGAGGCAACATGAACTGGAGAAGCTACGACTCCAACCAGCGGCACCAGAGCAGGTAAGTGGCTTGGGTTTAACTGGGACTACAGGACTGGGTTACAAATTGAATTCCAAATTAATAGCCAAATTTAAAGAGGGAGAGGATATGGATGCCTTTTTAAATTCTTTTGAAAATGTTTGTATTCAGGCTAAAATTCCTAGAGAGTCCTGGAGCTTCCAGCTATCCCCGCTACTTACTGGGAAAGCTCGGGATGCATTGGGTCAAATGGACAATGAGGACAGTAATGATTACAGCAAACTTAAAGCTGCACTGTTAAAAAATTTTAATTAACTGCTGAATCATACAGAGCTAAATTCCATAAGCTCAGGAGAAGCCCTGACATGAGCTACAAGGAGCTAGCCATGAAACAACGTCAGTTTTTAAAATGTTGGTGGGAAGGAATTGAGGCAAACTCTGTTGAAAAAATTGAAAATGTGATTTTGTTGGAACAGTTTTATTTGGCATGCCCAACAGAGCTGAAAACCTAGCTAGAGGACCGAGATCCCAAAACAGTGCAAGAGGTTGCTGAACTCTCGGACCACTATGCCAAGAGCAGACCTGCTCTGAGAGTGAATGGGGTGGGCGTGGCAGTGCAGAAAGGGAAAAGCACACCTTCAGGGCAGCTAAAACCCTCACTGCCTCCACTGAAACCAGTTAGCCCCAGGTTTCAGAGAAAAGATTTCTCTGAAAAGAGAAGTGAATGTTGGTTATGTAAAGAAACTGGGCATATTGCCAGACAGTGTCCCAAAAGAATGAGCAATAATACGCAGAATGGTACTAGAAAAGAAGTGGGTTGTTTGTGTGTCCCTGGAAGCATGCCTGTGAACATGAGGGAACACCTGCACCCAGTCATGGTGAATGGTGTACAGACGCAAGGGTTAAGGGACACAGGGGCATCCTTGACCTTGGTAAAGGGAGATCTGGTAGAGCCTGGTCAGCTTATACCCAATAAATACGTCACTGTACAGGACTTCACTGGTGAGGCAAAAACATTGCCCCTCGTTAGTGTTCTCCTAGACTGGGGTGAAACAGGGGGAACTGTGCAACAGGTGGCTATAGCCAAAACCTTAGCAGTGGATGTGATCCTGGGCAACAATCTAAAACAGGGGATGGTGTGTGCAGTTACCCGTAGCCAAGCGGCAAGGGAAAATTGTAGTTCCCTGAACCCCACAGAAACAATTGTGGAAACCACTGAGAGGCTGGTTCCCCAGCATGTGGCTCTAGATGGGGAGACTAACAAAAAGGGGGTAGAAATTTCCCCAGTAGCAAGTAACCACACAGCTACTGAGGGTTACTCTGAAGAGGGAGGGGTGACCCATTGTCAGAGGGTTGAGACTGACAGTGATCCTGAGTGCCCTGACGCTAATGCTTGGGACCCTAGTTTAGTGACTGAAGGGGACCTGTCCCATGCCTTGGGAATGTGTGAGGGGTTCTCAGCTGCTCAGAGAATTGACCCTAGTTTAGAGAAGCTGAGGGCTTGGGCAGACTTGGACAGCACACAGGGAGGTAACGGCAGACATAAGGTTTATTGGAAAAATGGGCTTATGTATACTCAGGCAGTACAGGCAGAGGGAGAGATGCTAGGCAGGCAGCTTGTCGTTCCCCAGGGATATCGTGAGCAGTTGCTCAAGATTGCACATGATATTCCCTTGTCTGGTCATCTGGGAATCACACGCATGACACAGCGGTTGGCCCAGAATTTCTATTGGCCTAACTTCACCCAGCAGGTGAAGGAGTATTGCAGGTCTTGTCACCAGTGCTAAGAAATAGGGAAGGCAGGCAAGAAAACCCAAGCCACCCTGATTCCTTGCCCATAGTGGAGGGGCCATTCCAGAGGGTGGGAATGGATATTGTGGGGCCTTTAAATACCCCCAGCTCCTCAGGGAAGAGATTCATCCTGACTGTGGTGGATTATGCCACCCGGTACCCAGAGGCAGTCGCCCTATCCTCACTGATGACAGACAAAGTGGCAGATGCCTACTTGGGATTTTCTCCCATGCTGGGTTTCTGCAGAAGGTTATCACCGATCGAGGGGGCTCCTTCATGTCAGACTTGATGAAATGTTTATGGGAGAAGTGTGGGGTGGTGCAGAGATGCACAACACCGTATCACCCACAAGCCAATGGGCTTGTAGAAAGATTTAATGGTACCCTAAAGTCAATGCTCTGAGCATTTGCTGAACAGCATGGGAGGGACTGGGAGAAATACCTTCCCCACCTGTTGTTTGCATACAGGGAGGTGCCCCAAGAGTTGACAGGATTTTCCCCTTTGAACTCTTATATGGATGCTGGGTACATGGGCCCCTAGACTTGATCCGGGAGGGCTGGGAAGGCAAGCACGCCACCCAGGGAACTCCCATTGTGGATTACATCCTTAGGTTTAGGGAAAGGCTGAAGAAGCTTATGGGGACAGCCCAGAGCAACCTGGCAGCTGCCCAACAGAAACAAAAAGTGTGGTATGACCGCAGAGCCAGAGCTCGCTCGTATAGGGTGGGTCAGGAAGTCATGGTCCTTATTCCAGTCCGGAAAGACAAGCTGCAGGCTGAGTGGGCAGGACTGTACAAAGTGGTTAGAAAGGTAAATGACGTGAACTACATGTCAACATGATGAAGCCATGTGCAAATAAGGCTGACATGGTGTTTGCAGTGAGTAGTCCTCGGGAAGGGACAGACGACGGAGACCCCCTTCTGGATTTGCTAGAAGAAAGTAAGCGGGTGTCCTCTGTGGAGGCAGTAAAATTGTCTCCCCAGCTGGCCCCGGACCAGATCCAGAAAGTAAGGGAGGTTTTAGCAGACTTTGCCCCATTGTTTAGCACCAAGCCTGGACTAACCCACTTAATGACACATGATGTGGAGACAGGGACACAGACGCCCATATCTGGTGTCAGAGGCTGTCCAGAAGAACATTAGGAGGGAAGTGGAGGAGATGCTGGATTTAGGGGTAATTCAGAGATCCCACAGCCCCTGGGCCTCTCCCATAGTCCTTGTGCCTAAGCCAGATGGCTCTACTCATTTCTGTATGGACTATCGTGGACTGAATGCAGTCACAAAGTTTGACGACCACCCAATGCCCCAGACGGACGAACTCCTGGACAAGTTGGGAGGGGTGACCTACCTTACGATTATTGACCTGACCAAGGGGTATTGGCAGGTAGAGCTGACAGACAGAACTAGGGAGAGGTCGGCCTTCATCACTCTGATAGGCTTATTTGAGTTTAAAGTAATGCCTTTCAGAATGAAGAACACCCCAGCCACATTCCAAAGGTTGGTGAACCAGGTGTTAAATGGTGCTGAGGAGTACGCTGTGGCATACCTGGATGACATTGCCATCTTTAGTACCAGCTGGGAGGAACATCTATCCCACCTTAGGGAAGCGCTGGGCAGGATACAGAGGGCCAGGCTCACTGTCAAAGCCGGGAAGTGCCAGGTGGCCATGGGAGAAATAGCATACCTCAGGCATGTGGTAGGCCAGGAAGAGCTCTGTCCTAACCAAGTAAAGATAGAGGTAATCCAGGCATGGCCCAGACCAGAAACACAGAAGCAGGTCAGGAGTTTTCTAGGGACAACAGGGTACTACAGGAAATCTGTACCCAATTACAGTGCCCTGGCTACTCCCCTATCTGACCTGACAAAGAAAAGGATGCCCAAGAAAATTACCTGGGGCTCAGCCTGTGAGAAAGCCTTTTCCAAACTAAAGAAGGCACTGTGCAGTGCTCCTGTTTTGACAAGTCCTGACTATAGCAGACCCTTTATAGTTCAGACTGATGCCTCAGACATGGGTATTGGGGCAGTACTGAGTCAGACATCCAGCCAAGGGAGGGATCACCCAGTAGCCTACCTGAGTAAAACGTTACTTCCCAGGGAGCAGACATATTCCACAGTGGAAAAGAAGTGTCTTGCCATAGGGTGGGTCCCAAAGAAATTAGAACCATATTTGTATGGGCAGCATTTTGTGGTGCAGACTGACCACAACCCCCTGGCTTGGCTGATGCAGATGGGGAAAAACAATGGCAGATTGCTAAGATGGAGTCTTGCTTTGCAAAGGTATGATATGACAGTTCTACATAGGGCTGGAGCCAAAAATCAGTACTCCGATGGGCTGTCTTGGGTGTACAAGGAATTAACTGATTTGGGGAGCTCATCCCATGCAGGGAATAGAGCCCCCAAATTCAGTCTAGGTGGGGAGGAATTGTGACACTCAGACAGCTGGTTCTGATGAACCTATTTTTTTTTTTGTAATATAAAAATGTGTTATGGACTGTCTCTCATGAGAGATGCTGAGACAGCATGTGAGATACACACACACACACACACACACACACACACACACACACACACACACACAGTCTTAGATACAAGGTGTTTCCTGGAAGGCCATAAGCTAATTACAGACTAGAACAGGCCTTAATCAGGAATCTCCTGTTATCTAAGTCAAAAATACCTTTAACTGCTAAGAGGGAAATCAGTATCCCTTTTATGACATTTCGAGGAGGAAACCAGGTTTAGCACACTGGTGCGAAATCATAAATGCTTTGATGTCTGTGTGAGAGGGGATACTGCTCATAGATGAAAGGAAATTTACATACTTGATTGGAGAAGTCAGATGGGGAAAGGGGTTTCTGCTGATGTAACCTTAATTAACTTTCCTTATAAAACGATAAAACTTCCTGGGTGTATGATTTTTTAATAAACAGAGGAGGAGCTAGGTGACCTCACACAAAGGGGTTGGCAAATATAGTTTTTTTTAAGAATATTCTGTTTTTCCTTCAGAGACACTTTTATCTAGTCTCTGACAAAGAAACATCTTCGAGCACTTTAAGCAAATATACAGGTAGAGAGAGACAAATTATAAGTACTATAGTAGGAACTGCACTGTTAAAACCTTGTTCTTTTAAAAGATTGTATGGTTCTTGTGATATATAGTTCTGTATTTTATGTTTTACATATTCTTTTATCTATTTTAGTAAACTCTGTTTTTAGAGCCTACTTGGTCTGTCTTTGAATTTCTTTTCTTTAACAAGTGGAGTATATATGGTTAAAGCAGACACTGTGCATAAGCTTGAATGGTGATACCAAACTGCAAAAAGGTAAGAGTAATCGGAGGTCCTTTATTAGAGTTTTTAAGGGTTCGTTTCTGTACACCTGGTTAGGTGCCCATAGGCAAAGATATCTGGCCCCCCGAAGACAGAATTATCTGTGCCTGTGCATTGGGTACACTAGCAAGAGGTTCACAGTTTGAATCCCTTCAAGACTTGAGACCAAATGTTGATTCAAACCCACAAAACAGACAGGAGGGTTACCCTGTTTCTGTTAACTGCTCACAAGACTGTGCTTGGAGGTTGGCACTTTGGGAGTAGAGGGCTGACCTGCTGAGTGGGTTTGTGACAATGGCCTCCAAGAGGATGCTCTCACGTTTCTACTGCACATACGCTGGGTGGCAGGGGAGAGCAGGAGCAGCTGGCCAATCGGGAGAGATGGGGAATGGCATGGGGGAGGAGGAGGAGGGGGAAAAACAAACAAAAATTAAAACAACATACACCCAAAAAGGCCCAAAAGGGCATTTTTAAAGGACCCAGGGCCAGTTGGCAATGATTAGCAATGACTGCTAATCATTGCCACATTTGACTAGTGCTTCCCGATTCTTGGGTCACAAATTGCTATGCAAACTCACTTATTTTATGCCTTGGGTCCCCTCTTGATTTTGGGAGAACTGCAGATTGCTTGCTGAGAAACTCGTATATGAATAGCACTTACAGTATATAAGGTGGATGCATAACTGTTTTAAAGCTTTTAAAGCTCACCACCAAGTCTTAACAAAAAATTGAGAAGCCTCACCTTTTAAGAAAACAGTAACAGTGCTATATTTAGGCTGACTGCTATGCCCAAAGGATGTTTACTAACATGCAGGCAAATGATTTAGATGAAGTAAACATTTGTTAAGAAATGTTCGTTTTTTGTTAATAAAAAAAAATAGATGAGGAGCAAGTTTAGCTGCAGCTAGCATAAACAGTTATAGTGACTTAAAAATGCTGGATGCCTAATACAATATTCATAAGTATCATTAGTAGGGTTATGAGTCCGTAGCTTTCCTTGGTATGGACAGTCTGACTTGCATTATCTATCCCCAAGATATTCGTCCAATCTGTGTTTAAATATATGATGTTATCACTACTTATGTCAACCGGAAGTGCATTCCAAACCGATACCACTCTTTGATTAAACCATGACCCTTTTCTATTTGTCCTATAATGTTCTCCTTTCAGCTGTAATGTATGTGCTCTAGTAGTTGTTGTCTCTCTCCTTGCTAATCCTACACATTCCCACAGATCTTGATTTTTAAATGTCACATATACCATACACAGGTCACCTTGTAACCTTCTATATTCTAGGCTGAACAATCCCCACTGATTACTTCTTTCATTATATGTCAGATTATGAAGGCCTTTGATTTTTGTTTTGTTATTTTCCTTTGTACACTCTAATTTCTTTACATCCCTAGCATGGAAGGGGCTTCAGAACTGCACTCTGTATTCCAACAGTGGTCTGACCAGAGAAACGTACAATGGCATTATTACGGTTTTACCCTTACTCTTGATGTTTCTTAGTATGCAGTTAGTAATTTTACCAGCTTTTTTACAACATTTGTTGTTTCTTGAACATGTCAGATCATTTGAGACCAGTACACCTAAATCATGTTCTGAGGTTGAATTTCTTATTTTATTCCATTAAAGTTGTAATTAGCTTGTAGGTTATTTTTCCCAAAGTGTAAAACACAGCACTTCTCTACAATATATTGAATACCATCTTATGCTCAAATGCCCATTTGTTAACATTGTCCAGTTCATTTTCGAAGTCAACAATATCTCTGTGAGTGCTCACTATTTCGCTGTCGTCTGCAAATCTGGTGACCCAGCAAAGTTGTAATGTTTTTAGGGATGATACATAGATATTGCATAGTGTGGATCCCAAACTGGAGCCCTGGGGAACTCCACTAGACACCACTCCACAATCTGACAAATGACCTCTGATATGTACATGTTGTTTCTTTTCTGAAAGCCAGGCTTTAACCCATCTAATAATGTATTGGTTAATATTCAGATCTAAGCTTCTGATTAATTCTTCATGTGGGACTTTGTCGAAGGCTTTGGAGAAATCCAAATATACATCAACTGGGAGTCCCTGGTCAAGAGCACAGCTGACATGTTCAAAGAAGCATAGCAAGTTAGTTTGGCAAGATCTCTTTTGTGTGAACGTGTGTGTGTGTGTGTGTGTGTGTGTGTGTGTGTGTGTGTGTGTGATCTATGTATCCTATTTCTGCATATGGTCCTCTAAACCTTCTTTTATAAATTTCTTCATAACTTTACTTAATATGCAAGTTAGACTTATAGGTCTGTAGTTTTCAACACAAGTTTTAGCTCCCTTTTTGTGGATGGGTGTCACATTTGCTGTGACCCACTTTGGGTACCTCTCCTGTCTTCAGTGATAGTAAAAGAAGTTGCGACAGCGGGCCTGCAAGTTCTTCCACTAACTCCTGCCAAATACGAGGGTGCATCCCATCCGCTCCTGCTGATTTGTTTCTATTTAGCTTTTTGAGCTTATTTGATATGTTGGTTCTATTTATTGGGATCAGATTGTCAGGAAACTCTTCTATGATTGTTCTTTTCCTGAAAGACACTAGTGAAGTAGTTGTTGAACAAATTAGCCATGTTTTGTTGGTCCACAGCCATCTCACCATTCACTTTTATGGTCCTATTTTATTTGTGTCCTGCCTCTGATTGTTGATATAATTGAAAAAAGTGTTCTTGTTGTCTTTAGTTTTATTTGCAGTTCTATTTTCCTCATTTTGCTTGCATTTTTAATCAATTTTTGGCATTTCTTTGTTATTTCTTTAAATTGTTGTAACCTATCAGGTGAAGGATTTTTTTTATATTTCTTATACTGTATACTCTTTTTTCTTTTTATGTGATTAGATTTTTTTATTAAACCATGTTGAGATTCTTCCTTTGCTGTTGTACTTTGTCATGGATGTACAGTAATGTTTGGACCAATGTTCCAAGGTCCTTTTGATAATATTCTAAATCTTTATTACATCTTTGTCCCTAAATTCCAATTCCCAGTTCCAGCTGTTTATGTATGGTGTCATTCCTATATAGTCTTCTTTGTCCCACCTTTTTAGAATGATTACTCCTTTTCTTTTTCTATGATGTTAGTTATATAGAATCAGACCATTTTGTGATCACTTTGTCCGAGTGGTTCTCTAACCTTACATTTTGTAACATTATTCATATTGCCTAGTACTAGGTCTGGTATATTGTCACCTCTAGTGCGTTTATGTACATATTGTTCACAGTCGTAACATATTATGACGTCCAGCA
This sequence comes from Neoceratodus forsteri, assembly GCA_016271365.2. Classification (NCBI taxonomy): domain Eukaryota; kingdom Metazoa; phylum Chordata; order Ceratodontiformes; family Ceratodontidae; genus Neoceratodus; species Neoceratodus forsteri. The sequence goes on from CM028134.1 coordinate 859,009,778, forward strand.
ATTGTTTTTCAAAGTTAGTTCACCCTGTAAAATCATCCCAATTTATGTTTGGGCAGTTAAAATCACCTAATAGAAGTACTCTGCTACTTAAGTCTATGTTTTTTATGGTGTTCAGGAAGTTGTTGTTTTCCTCAGTAGTTAGGCTGAGTGCCCTGTAGCATACTCCTGTAGTGAACTTTTTGTTATTAGGTTGTAAAATATTAACCCAGATCTGTTCTACTGGTTCACTTATTTGTTCTTTTGGTTCTATCTCAAGAGCATCTAGAGTTTCTTTAACTAATAGGGCCACACCTCCACCTCTTTTTCCCTTCCTGTCAGTACTGAATGTGTTAAAACCAGAAATTTTCTTCCCCCAACTGTTCTCTTGCCGATGTGAAGCGCACATTAAGCATGGGGCTTAATGTTAAGCTTCTGCCCCTTTAACAGCGCTTAGAACTTGCATGTATCTATTTGTTGCACTGTCTGGCAGTGTCATGTATGCCTGTCAGTCAGATAATTTGCCAGTCTGTGGCTTGTCCTCAGGAAGGGAACATTTGCTGCACAGAATAAACCTGAATTATTATTTTATGTGTTTGTCCAGTTATTCACACGGTCCAGATGGGATCCTCACCAGCAGCAACCGAAGGGTCTGGCAGACCACAGAGAATGTAAGGGATCCTTTTAGTGGCAGACCAGGTAACCAAAATGCCACACATGGTGGAGAATGCAGGTACTCCTACAGCACCTCAAGTTGCTTTGCTGCTACCAACCGCTTCTACAGAGAGAGACACACACAAATCCTCAGTTACTGCAAGCAGCCGAAGAGCTTCTCATCTCCTCAACATCCGAACTGTCCCTGGCAACTGTTAAAATGCAACAAAGAACTGACAATCAGTTTACTGACATAATCACTTACTTAGAGTCTGGAACCTTACCGCAGCAAAAGAAGCATCGCCAAGATGTACTTTTCTTTGCTTCGCAGTACTTACTCAAAGACGGTGTGCTTTTTCACATTTGGACCAAGGAAGGCAAGGTTCATCGCATGGATAGAACTCATGTACAGCTAGTTGTGCCAGCCTCTCTCATCCCTCAGGTTCTTCTCTCTACTCATGCCTCTCCACTCTCTGTAGGTCATATGGGAATACACAGAACTCTCGAAAAGACAAGTCTTCACTTCATTTGACCTCACATGAACAGGGACATTTTCCAATTTGTAAAATTCTGCCAGACCTGCTCCCAAAGAAAGCCTCCTGCCAAACCGACAAAGGCACACATCATTCCAATGCCTGTAGCCATGGAACCGTTCCAAAAAGTCAGCACTGACATTCTTGGGCCCTTACCAACATGATCTGACTCTGGCAACAAATACATCCTTGTTTTTGTGGACTACCTAACAAAATATTTGGAACTCATTCCCCTAAAAGACATTAAAGCTGCCACTGTGGCAAATGCCTTTCTCAACACACTCATTTGTCATCACGGTACCCCATTGTACCTGCATTCAGACAGAGGCATTAACTACCTGTCAACCATTGTTCGAGAAACTTGCAAACTTCTCAACATAAAAAAGACACATACCACAAGCTACTATCCAGATGTCTACCATTCTCAGCACACTCTCCAAGTATCTGGATGAGACTCAAGACACCTGGGACCGTTTTGTTCCCTTTGTGTAGTTTGCCTACAATAATAATAATCTTTAATAATAATATAATAATAATCTCTATTTATATTGCGCCTTTCAAATATCAAGGCACATCACAAAATATAAAACAACAAATAAAAACAACGGCAATAAATACACAATAAAATTCAGAAGTAATTACCTTATTAGTCACAGTATGCCTTGCTCCACAAATAAGTCTTCAAAGCCTGTTTGAACCCCCCCCCGGGTCACGCACTCCTGAATCAGATGGGGTAAAGAATTCTAAAGGGCTGGGGCTGCATACAGGAATGCACAGGCCCCTGAAGATTTTAAAACTACCCTGGGAATCTCTAGCAACCCCTCGTTACCAGCCTTTGTGTCGACAACACAGAATACACAGCATTCTTCTTAGTCCACAGACATCACCCAAGAACTCCACTGGACAGGGATCTCTCATTGCTAGAGGTTCCTAAGTCAGTTTCTTCTGTCATTATCCCTCAGCTGGAACAGCTTGAACTTGCCCAACATGTTGCAATCACCACTTTGGGCCAGAGAAAATCTGCCATGCAAAAAATGTCTGCAGCCAAGTCGCATGAGCCTTCATTCTCTGCTGGGGACATTGTTTATTTGTACCAATCTGTTCTTGTTCCGGGCGCCACCAAGAAACTGCTTCGCCCCTGGACTGGTCCCTTCTACATCGTAGAAAAGCTTCCTCTGGTCCACGTTTGTCTGCGATGCAAGTCGGATGGAAAGCTGGTACACAACAAAGTCCATATAAACCAACTGAAGCATGAGTACCTGAGTAACAACCTTCCAGATGACCCCAGTCCACCCAACAATGAAGCTGCCCTTGAGCCTGTCATCCTTTCTGAAGCTGAGATCCCTCCAGGCAACTTGCAACTAGTTCCTACAGATCTTCCCACGCATGACACTCTCCAGATGGATTCCGTTTTGCCAGATGATTTGCCTGGGACTTCCTCTTCTTCTCAACTTTCTTCTTCTTTTCAGAACTCTTTTCTACACACCACAGTGTACCAGATTGAGAAGATTTAAGAAAGAAGTTCACAAATGGATCCTGGACTTAGAGTCAAGTGGTGCAGATTTGATAGTGGGCAGAACTCCGGGGTCACTTTTAACAACCTGATTCCATTTTGTCAGGAACTAGTGCAATCAACACATGCCTCCATTCCCACTGACCGGAAGAGTCGACGGAGGTCTTGAACTTTGTTACTGGACTCTGTGTGTTTTGGGACTAATTCCATTTCTGTCTTTAACTGTTTTGCAGTAAATGTCTTGTTGTACCTCTCTCCTTGCACCTGTTCTGATGGTACTGCATTCCTGCATATACCACTTTTTCACCCCCTAGGAATGTCTTTACATTGACAGTCCACCTGTTATTACTGTTATACAACTGTTAATAAAGTTTTGGCCTGCATTCTGGGTATCCTCCTGCTGCTACCCTTCCCCTCTCTTCCCTTTTCATTCCCCCACACTTCAGTGCTTGTGGCATGACCAAGTCTCAAGTACTATTGTGCCCCTCCGATGCTACTCTGACTGGTCCCCAGTGCAGTCCAGGTTCTTTCCCCCCCCCCCGTAATGGAATTCTGTTTTGTGAAAGTAATGCCTTGAAGTGCATGAAAACGTTTTTTTTTGGTCTTTAAAACTTAAAATATTTCTGGACTTTTGGTGATGTCATCGGCAGCATGGAAGCCTAATCAGAGAGCTCTCTCCCTCGAGATCCATTGATTTATTTCCACACAGCCTAAGCCCTGATAATATTGGTGAAAATGCACAAAACAAACTGTGGGAATACACCTAGAAGGAAATCCCAATCTAGGAGTTCGAAGGTGAACTGAGATTACCCTGGATTGAGCCCTGCAAGTTCAGCTGTGAGCGGGAGGGAGTCCCCTGTGAGCACGGCGGGAGGCGATACTGAAGCCGAAAATGGACAGCCTTTCCTGAACAAGATTTGAAACACTTTTGGCGAAATCAAACAATTTAGAAGTGAAACAAAACTCGAGTTCAGCAAGTTACACTCGGATTTAACTAAGTTAGAAACCAGGGTTACCGGAGCAGAGGACCGGGTGTCGACAGCTGAGGATGATTTGCGGCAGATCTCTAGGGCAATTGAATTCTTAATACAGCAAAATGAAAGTATTTCAGCTAAGTGTCTAGACCTAGAGGCACGTTCTCGATGAGACAACATCAGGATATATGGCCTGCCAGAGTCTACCGAAATAGGTGAGATGAGTGATTTTATTGAGGATCTACTGCGCCGTGTCCTGGATTTGCCACAGGCCTTTGCTTTTAAGGTCAAAAGAGTGCACCGGGCACTTGTCCCTAAGCCAACCTCAGCTACAGCCAGACCGCATTCGATTATAGTAAAATTTTCAAGCTACCGGGATAAAGAAAAGATTTTAAGGGCAGCATGGAAACAAGGCCAAGTGGACTACAATGGGGCCCGACTTTTATTCGACCAGGACTACCCCCAGCTGATCCAACAGCAAAGGCAGGCGTATGCCCCTCTGTTAAGGAAACTAAAAGAAATCAAGGTAAAATTCCAGACACCCTACCGTTGCAACTCCGAGTAAATGGGGATTCAGTAACTGAGATCTACCACACAGCCAAGGAGGCGCTCCAGGCATTCGGGGAACGAGGTCACGAAGTCCTGCTGGCCCCCAGATGTAGAGACCTACCACCAATTCTGCAGACCCCCTGGCGTATCAGCAGCTCACGGGATAGTAATCGAGAGGGAAAGAAGGCGGCGAACACTACCCTGAAGGACATCAAAAAAATGCTATTTCATTTAACACACAGTCAAAACTCAGGATTCACAGCAGAATAACCTACTGAATACATGAAGGAACTCTTCTCTCGGTGAGGTCTTTGCCATTGTATTTTCTGGGCCTCTCTTCCAGTTTCTCCTCCTCTACAGAGACATTATATAATATTAATAACTGGTTGATTTAATGTCTTTATTGGTTGTTCCAAATGATAACTTGGTCACTATTACTTTGAATTTAAAAGTTTATTAACTTGAAAAGGTCTCGGGGGGGGGTGGGAGGGGGCTCCGGGGAATGCCTGTGCGGAGAGTTGGAGGCTGATGTTATGGCATTCACATTGATCCTCCCTAACCTTGGGGGAGTTGCTGAGAAGGATGGGTTTAAGCAGGGGGGAATCTTCAGGGAAGCGGCTCAAAAGAGTAATTCTGGGATGAGGTAGTGGCACTGTAGATTGAGCTGGCTTCCACTGTGGATGGTAGATGAGTCAGGGCTTGGTACCACGTGGGAATCGACGTGGGGCAGGGAAGGCTGATGTTCTGCTCTTGGAGCGGGCACCTACGGGGGCTATATGGGAGGCTGAGCTTGGATTTAAAAGGACATTGACAGCCGCTTAGAAGCTAGGAGTAGTGGGTAAGGACCTTCTTAATAGCCTGGGAGGCCACTACCTGTTTGGAAATACCAAGTGGCAATGAGGGCCCCCCCCATGAACGGGAATCATATTCAGGTAGCGAACTCCAGGCGGCTTAGCACGTCCTAGTAATCTGAATAAGCATACAAGCCACATGGGAGGCATCAGAGGGCCAAGGACATTGAGGTGGCACAGAGGGGAGCCTCAGATACTTAAAGGGGGATTATTCTCTAGAAGGAGTCTAACACATAGCTGATGGCGAACTGAACATCTGAAGTTAAATTCAATATGTATCCTGACACCTGGGAGATGTTTTCGGCGGGATAAAGCGTGGGGGGCATCACTAGATGCCAACCCCCTGAATAAAGCATAATTCCTGGGGGATGAGAAAGGGTAACCTCGAGCAGGCGGGGTGCCATGCAACTGGACATATGGACAAGATAGGGATTGACATACCAAGGCAAGAATGTCTGGGACACAACCTACAGCTAAACGAGGGGGGGTAGGGAGAACCAGGTTAGCAAGTACACAAAGCTAAGTAGGTTTGGGGATTGAAATGTCGGGATGGTTTGCTATAGGGGCTGAGTTAACTATACAAGCACAGTCAAAATCCTGCCCAGAGTTGCACGAGGCAGTTCTCCGATGCCTCTTCCAGGGGATCTGGAGAAGCCCTTCAGAATTAATTTAGAGACTTTGAGGCTCATTATTAACTGTTAGGGTCTCTAGATAACAGGGATCTCCAAACCCCGACTGTCAAGATGGAATATGGGTTTTGGGGGAGGGGGGAAAGTGGATGAGTAAGTGGGACGCCATGCAAGGGTTGCATGGCAAGGTGAAGCTATCCACATTATGTATTTCAATAGGATTGCTGTTGATGATGGTATGCCATGACATATGGCAGGGACTCAATTGCTTTAGGGTCCTGGAGGATCGAGTTTCACAAATGGCTTCTTCTCCTCCCAATCGAGTTTGGTTTACTCGATTTATTAGGGAACAGAACACTCTGTTCCCCTACCTTGGGAGTCATGCTGTATATAGAGGTTATCAGGAGGTACAAGTTGTGCAGTTAAGAGTACCTCCTAAGTTATATGAATATGTGTGTTATGTTCGTGTTGATGTTAGGCTGCATATTTCTATGTTAAACATACAGCTACATAGGCAAATGGTTTATATATATATCAAGAACAGATACAGGGCTTGTCGCATCCGACAGGGGATATGAGGGATACGAGGAGGCAAGCTGGGGTGGAATAATCTGGAAGTTGTCAAAGAACCCATTGGAGCTGAGGGAGTTAACCCCCATATATTTGAAGAGCAGTATATCTTTCCACATCAATGGGGGATAGTAAAAGGATCAAAATTAGCTTGCATAATGTTAATGGGCTAAATAACCCAATAAAGAGATACAAAATTATGTCAACCCTGAAAAGAGAGAACCCCTCCTTTATCCTATTACAAGAAACACACCTTAATAAATCTGAACATCAGAAGTTGGGGAAATGTGGCTATGATAATATTGTGGCAGCTTCCTATGGGGGGGGAGAGAAGGGGGGCGGCAGTCCTGGTGGCTAAGGGGACTCAATTTCAAAAGACTAATAGCTATATAGATTCGGAGGGCTGCCTGGCTATACTTGTGGGGAACTTGGAAGGTGCACCTATCACTCTGGCTTCTCTATATGCTCCACCGGGCTCCACAAAGGAAGTCATTGGCTCCCTGCTTCATAAGATCGCAGAAAGCCACATTGGAACACTAGTGGTGGGCAGAGATTTGAACCAGATTTGGGACCAAAAAGATACCTCTATAGCAAAGGCTTTTAGACAGACCCCGGTGGGCAGATTAATTAAGAGACATCTGAGGGGGGCATTCTGGATAGATGCCTGGAGACATCAGAACACTAATAAAAAAGAGTATACCCACTACTCATACCCGCATGGTTCATATGCTAGAATTGACTGCATTTTAGTATCGGGAGAACATCAGGGCTAGGTTATAGAATGTAGGCATATTCCTTCTGTCCTCTCGGATCATGCACAGGTGTTACTAACCCTGAGTTGGAAGGCTAAAAGAGGTCCGTCCCTCTGGAGATTTAACAATTACTTCTTAAACTTGAAGGAGTTTACGGATATGGCTAAAAACAGACTATCACAAATCCAGCTAGACAATGAGTCAGGGGAGAGACCTGATACTGTGCTCTGGGACACTATCAAAGCGGTGGTCAGGGGGGATTGTATTAAATTTGCTGTGCAGTTTAAACAACAACAAAATAAGCAGCTGGAACAGCTTCAGGGGCAACTACAGGCCCTGATGGACCAAGCTGCAATGGGAAGAACTTCGGTACAATTCAGAAATCTTAAAAGTTAAGCAACAGATCCAGAGAATTATTGACATTAGAACAGAGCAGTCACTGTAGCGACTAAGACAGAGGTATTACGAGTCTGGTCCTTGGGCCTCCCGCCTCCTGGCACATAGGCTTAGACGGCTATCTGCGGAAAACACAATCACACAGATTAGAGACCCCAGGACTAGAGGCTTAGTAAAGTCCTCGGAAAAAATTCTTGCAGGTTTCAGGGAATTTTACACAAACCTTTATGGGGCGGATCACTCCCTGGATAGAGACCGAATTAAAACCTATTTAAACAAACTGAGGCTACCAGAGTTGTCCCAAGAACTTAGAGAATCTTTAGATTCTCCTATATCCCCAACAGAATTAGCAGCGGCAATTAAAAGACTGAAAACTAAGAAATCTCCCGGCCCGGACGGATACACTCCTGATTTTTTTACATTTTTCAGAAAGGAGATAAATAATCCGCTAATGAGGGCTTGCAGACAGGCACAGTTGGGAGGGGATATACTGGATACCTGGAATTATGCAGTTATATCGCGTATCCCCAAGCCAGGAAAAGATACTACTCAATGTATCGCCCTATATCGGCATTAAATATTGACTATAAGCTATATGCTTCGATTCTAGCGAAACGACTAGAGGAGATCCTGCCCAGGTTAATTAACTATGATCAAACAGGGTTTATCCCCGGTAGACAAACTCAAGACAATATTAAAAGAACGTTACATGTGATGTTCCATGCCACCCGGTCGGGGGCACCTTGTATGGTCCTGAGTTTGAATGCTGAGAAGGCCTTTGACCAGGTGGCATGGAAATTTCTGGAGCTGACTCTTGGTAGGTTTGGATTCTCTGAGGCCTTCGTAAAGATCATAAACAAGATATATACTAGACCAAGGGCCTATGTAAAAATAAATGGTAGAGTCTCCCACCCGATACCTTTGCAGCGAGGCACCAGGCAGGGCTGCCCTCTCCCCCTTCTTTTCACCCTGTACCTAGAACTGCTACCCCAAGCGCCAGACAGGATGGGGACAGGGGTGGAATTGGGGAAACGATAAACTTGCCTCTTTATGCAGATGATCTTTTGGTTTATCTTCGAGATCCAGAACACTCCTTAGAAAATTTGTGGGCTGCTCTAACAGAATTCAGTTCCTTGGCCGGACATAAGATGAATGTATCTAAGACGGAGGTCTTAAAAATGCACTATGAACCATCAGAGCAAACTAAGCAGAGGTACCCTTTTAAGTGGGACCTATCCCATATTAAGTACTTGGGGGTTCAACTGGGATTTCAGGTAGATAATTTATTTTCACTTAATTTTTCCCCAATCATGGAAAATATTAGATCAGAATTAGAGGAATGGGCAACTATCCCCATCTCTTTGACCCAGAGAGTGGAGGCCATAAAAATGATAATTCTCCCCAAACTATTGTACCGTGTACAAACAATACATATCAGAATTCCAGACTCTTATTTTAATGTATTAAGCAGGATGGTCTCCCGTTTTTTATGGGGCCCACACAAGCCTAGGATTAGGCTCTCAGTACTCCAGATCCCGAAAAAGGCAGGAGGCCTCTCATTACCCAATTTTAAGCTGTACTATCAGGCTGTAAAGCTGCGGATGAATATGTACTGGCTAGACAACCTATACATTTCTAAATGGAAAAACCTAGAACTTAAAGAAGGGGCCCTTTTTAACATGAACAGTCTGCTCCTCGGACAGGGGAAGAGGCCCTATATAGGTCAAATGGAGAGTCCCTTCACAGCCTACACACTCGATTCCTGGTATAACATCCTGAAAGACAAGAAGGCCAACAACTGGAAATTCTTGCTGATGTCTATTCCATATTTGGACACCTTTGTACCTGGTATGTGGGACAACGGATTTAAGAGGTGGGAGGCAAGGGGACTGCATTTAGTTTGGCACTTCATAGAAGGAGGAGAGATTGTTCCCTTTGAAACACTTGTTAATAGATATGAAATCCCCAGGCAAGATAGATTTAGATACTTCCAAATCAGAAACTATGTGAGAAGTCTGGTCACGGAGTTTAGGTGGGGGACTTCATTACCTCCCCAGCTTGCCTTCACCTTCAAAAGAGCGATAGAGGGGACACCCACCAGGACACATATTATTTCCAACCTTTACAAAGACCTATTGGCATGGAGAGGGGACACCACAGAATCCATAAAGAAAGCCTGGGAAAAGGATTTGGGGAGTCAGATTTCGGAGGAGGTGTGGACATGGGCACAAACTAAAATACATTGGGTCTTATCAGCCACTAGTTGATTTTTCCTGGAAAATCTTTATTAGGTATTTCCGCTCCCCAAAGATCATGGGGCTGTTCTTAAATGACAACCCAGCAGATTGTTGGAGGAAGTGTGGTCAACTGCAGGCAACATATTTACACATGTTATAGAGTTGCCCAACACTGTCCGCCTTCCTGTTGGACTTGCAACAAGCCCTGAGGATAATAATTGCTCCAGATCTGATATTGTCCCCCACATGCTTTCTGTTTCTAGAATTACCGAAGGAATATAGAGACCCCCTTACAATTAAGTTTCTGAAAATAACTTTTTTAGCAGCCCAAAAGGTCATAACTAAAAACTGGTTGTCTCATATCCCTATCACATTAAATAAATGGCAGGAAATTATGATAAATATATATAGGATGGAGGCATTGACAGCCTCTTTGAATAAAAGACTACCTCAGTTTGAAATCCTATGGAGACAATGGGTTTTATACATGGCAGGGGTAAGACCTGACTTTATCCCTTAATTATTAGAGTTCTTGCTGGACCTGAGCAGATCCCTCATGGAGAGTCTATTCCAGATCAATACGGTTCCAGTGATTAATAAAGAGGGAATAGATTCTAGTAACAAATATTTGAAGACGAGGTGATTTGTATATGTAGACAACCTGATGAAATATGGGGGTATCCAATCATCCCTGCTGTTTCCCTTGATCAAGTATTTTGAGTAGATGAAATTGCCTATGTGAACCCCTTTGTAACCATCTACGTTAGAAGGTTGAATGCAATCTGTATGTATTGTGTCTATGTGACATCAAAATAATAAATAAAGTTAAAAAAAAAACGTAAAATATTTCATAGAAACTGTTATAGATTTATTGCTTGTTCGAGTGGTGCTCATATTCACTGTTCCAGTGGTTATGTGAAGCACACATTAAGCTTGGGGCCTAATGTTAAGCTGCCGCCCCTTTAAGAGCACTTAGAACCTGCATGTATCTATTTGTTGCACTGTCTGACAATGCCATGTATGCCTGTCAGTCAGAGAATTTGCCAGTCTAGGGCTTGTCCTCAGGAAAAGAACATCTGCAGCACAGAATAAACCTACATTATTATTATTTTGTGCATTCATCCAGTTATTCGCATGGTCCAGATGGGGTCCTCACCAGCAGCAACCGAAGAGTCTGGCGGACCACAGAGAGAATGTAAGGGGTCATTTTTAGTGGCAGACCAGGTAACCAAAACGCCACACCACCAAGTCTCTGTTACAGTGCAGATGTGTATGTCTTCATGTTTTAGTAGGTAATTAAGTTCATTCATCTTGTTTGTGAGACTTCTAGCATTGATTAGTATAACTTTTATATCTTGCCTCTGGTGTATATTAATAGCATTTTTAGTTACTTTATTGCATTGTAATTCTGTCCTGCTTATTTCCCTTCTCCCCTTTTTAACTAGTTTAAATTCCTATTTTGAATTTTGTTCTTGAAAATCTGACCCAGTAGTCTGCTACTCTGTTTGCTCAGGTACATCCCATCATAAGCATAAAGTTCATATTTTCCATCAAATTTCCCATGTTTTGATGCATGTAATATTATTTTCTAGGCACCAGTGTCTTAGCTGATTATTTATATGTTTCAGATTTTTTTTTGTCCATTTGTAGCTTGATTTTGGAACTGGCAAAATTTCTGATATGATTAATGAGCTCTGCATTTCGATGATCCATAAGTTGCTTAAAGTTTTAATATTCCTTAAGTATATTGTCCACTGACTGGTTTTTGGTGTTATTCATTCCTGCATGTAGTAATACCATTGGTTTTACTCCAGCTGGCTTTAGGATGTTGAGTACCATTTTACTTATACAGTATCTCCTGTAGCTGCCCCCGAGAAACTATAACTAGCTACATTTTCCTTGTTTCTTCTGGCTGTATGTTGTTCAATATACTTGATCATCGACTCTCCTAATATGAATATCTGTCTCTGTTCTGTGTGATCTGGTTCTTCATCCTGTATAATTTCCATCTGTACCTCTTGGTGCACATTTTTTCCAGTTTGTATTTCATTATGTTTAACTGTGTCCCCTTTGCCTTCACTATCCCCAATGGTGGCACTTGTTCATCTGTTATTGTAAGTAGGTCTCCCATCTGCTGGTCAGCTTGATTGGTGGCGTCATTGTTTCCCTCACTGTCTCCCTGTATTGACACCTGTGTTTCTGCTAATGTGAGTAGGTCATTAGTCTACCCTTTAATTTGGTACATTAAGCTAATTAGTGGTGAGAATGTGTTGTATAAAACTGGTGACATTTCTTATTCTCTTCTATCCTTCCTCTTTTTCTTGTAAGGCTTATTTCCTTCTACTATGCACCAATTTTCAAGTTCCTCATCCTCCTCCCTTGTTCATTTGCTGGTATCAATCTTGTCTTCTGCTTCGGGGTGTCCTCATCAAGATTTACATCTCCAAACTGTTTCAGGCTTTTTAACTCTAGTTCCAATCCAAATAATTTTGCTTTTAGCTCCTTGATTTCCTTGCATTGCTGACAAGTGTAGGGGCAGAGTTGCTCACTAGCATCTATGCTAAATTTGCTGCAGATTATACATTTTATGCCCTTTACTCCCTTAAATTATGTTTCCATTATAGTTTCCATCATGTTCTTATCTATGTCCATTATATATATTTTGTGTTGTCGCTGCGGTTATACAATGCTCAGGTACTTGTGGCCACTAGTTGAAATACCTTCGCCTGGTATATTGGGGTACTCCTAAAGTGAGATGGTAGTTCTGTCTTAATTCCAATTAAACGGGTTGGATTCTTTCCACTTGATGAAGCCTTCCTAATTGATTTGGTGGTCTTTCTTTTGCTAAATCTATTCCTTACTTTACTTTATAAGTATTTTGTACTCATAGTATTTTGTGTCCTCCTGACACACCAGACATGCACTGAACGTGCATGTCTCCGCACGCAGCAAGTAGCACTCCACTCGGCTCATCCTGCTTACAGAGGGGCTGTGTTTTATGTTGAATGCAACCTGGAAATGCTCCCGAGGTTGCAGCTCTTCCAATAACACTCGTTGCAAGAGATGGAATAAACTACAACAAAATCCCACTCCTAACCCCTGCATGAGGTTAGAAGTACAGCCATAGAATTTGTACTGCCCTGTATTTAAAAATAGTTGTCCCTGTGCAGAGTTGTAGTTCTTGGGACTACTCTCCATGAACTACCAAAGTTCCTCCCCTTCCTGTCTCCTGCCTTTGTGCAGTTGCAAGGACGTACCCCCAGTTGAAACATACAATCACTTTTGCCACAGGTTCATCTATCTAAAAGTGCTTGCTGGTGCCTGTCTCATAGCTAGAGAGTTTTTCACAGGTTAGCAAGTAAAAATGAAAACCACTTTTATTGTGTTCTTTCTTATGATGCCTTTTAACTTGGAGATATGGCTGTCAGGAGGTAATGAGCTTATGCAGGATCCCATTCTACAGTGTTCGAGGACGGACAGGAAGGGGTGTCTGGGCGGGAGCGAACATCATGTTTTTAAGGGAAATGTTGATACCTTTGTCTTCCCAGGTAAAAAGCATTCAAAGGAAAATACGTATAAAAAATGTTTGCTTTGATCTCTCAGTTATTATTTCTACTGTTCTTTCCTACTTTCTGATCTTTCAAAACTATCTCTTTTAACCAGAATAAACCCACCGAAGTCAGATAGTTCAGATTTAGAGTGATATTTGATAACTAAGTCAACACCCCTTGCATATACAGAGAGTCCTTGTATTTTAAGATTTTTAAATGATGGCTATTGTTAACTCTTATATCATATGCTCATGGAATGTAAAGGGCCTAAACTACAAGCTTAAGCGTTACTGTTATAAGACACCTCAAAAAACTGGATGTGTCTTTTGCCTTTCTACAGGAAACACATCTCAAAAGTCAGCACTATAATCTTATGAGGAGGTAATGGGTAGGACAAGTATTTGGGGTGGGAAATAGTTCTAAAAAAGGCTGGAGTCCTGATCTTAATTAACAGAGCTATTGACTTTAAGGTGTCTTTACAAATGGTAGATTGTAACGGTCCCTTTCTCATTCTGCAGGGAACAATAGGCGGGGAAATGCTTACCTTGATCAATATATATGACCCTGCAGCTCTGAGTCACATTTTTAATATTTTACAAATAAAACTGACTTAATCTATTAACCACAAATCTAATAATAGCAGGGGACATGAATTCCATTCTGGATCCGACTAAGGACAGAACCAAGTTTAGGCCCTGTAGGTCTACAAGATCTAAGTGACCTAATCTCCAATAACAACTTAGTACACATATGGAGAATTTTACATCCTCAAACCAAAGAATTTACCTTCTGGTCACCCTGTCATCAGTCAGGCTAAAGGATAGACTATTTTTAATTAACCAAGCGTTAACTGACAGAGTGAATTATGTAGATATCAAGCCCCTAGTCATCTCGGACCACTACCTAGTAATCTTAAATATCTCAGTACTACAGGGTTCCCATAAGTCCAAAAGGTGGAAGATTAATAATGGTCTGTTTAACAACCCTGAGACAATGATTGAGATTAAGAATAAAATAATAGACTTCCTGGAAGTGAATGATTTGGAGGAAACTAGAAATGGAACCATGTGGGATGCTTTTAAGTGCTACCTAAGAGGGACTTTAATAAGCAGGTGCTCATATCAAAAGAAACAGAGGGCTCAGATGCAGAGTAATTTACTTACAAAAATTAAGGAAATAGTTACAGCTGTCATGAACTCACTCCTGGGGGTCAGACCCACTGAGCTCGCAGTGCCCACCCTTAAGTGCAGTCTGATGGGGGGAACAGGGATAGTCTCCTCGTCCTTTTGATGCTTGCTAAGGTCATGACTGCACCTCTGCCACGAGGATACTGGGCATCCCTCTAGCTCTGGATAAGGGCACAATACCAGTCTCGAGTCTTGTGGCCAAATATGAACATTTCCTTGGCTATTACGAAAAGGAGGAAGACTCGGGCATCACACTCTCTGATTTGGCCTTCTCCGTACAGGACATGCAACGGCCAGGTTCAAAATCTTTGTAGACTCTGGTATTCTCCCTATCCTTCCAGATGTCCCTTTACAGACCCTTTTCTCAATTTGGTTGCTTATGGTGGCCCCTCCAAGGAATTAACAGTTGTCACAGATTATTAATAAACCTTCTACAGTCACACATATCAATATAAGAACTCTCACACAGACAGAATTTCTGTAGAGAAGCAAAAGGTTTTACTACAATAAATAAATGCAGTTACAACCAAAAGACAACATATACTAAATTAGGTTACAGTATAAGAAACAAAATGGAAAAGTATACAGAAAAATGCACTGACAGGTTAACTAAGTCTTCCAGAGGAGGTATGAAGATTTCAGAGTCCAGAGAATCACTAGTTTGCAAAATATTTCAATCTTTCAGTAGCAGCCTTTGATTTTTAGGCAGTCTTTGTGCTGGCAGCTGTTATCTTGTGGTCAGGAGTATCCAAGCAAATGTGTATTCAAATGCCCTGATCAGGGGCTATTTATACTTTTCTGTAACTCTTGAAATAGTGAGCAAAAATTCCACAACATTTAGGCCAGTAGATGGCACTGTTGCACTTCCCAAAAATCTTATTTTCCTGATAATCTTTAATGTCAGATTCTTATAGTTAACGTAGGTTTTACAGTTTCACACAGGTATGCTATAAGGATGTGTTTCTTTTTCTATTACCTCAAACAGGCTTGTTAGAAGGATCTTTCCTGGCTAAAACATCCGGGGCTTTGAACTGGCTTAATTTAATTAGTTATAAGGAAGATCCTGTAAGTTTTATGATTATACACATGATTTTATTACTTCTGTTTTCTTTGGTCAGTTCCTATTTGAAATACCCCTTTCATCATGCTTCCACAAGCTCTTCGACAAGAACTTGTCAGATTCCTGCAGAAGGTCAAACCCCTTTTTTAAAAAAAAAATATCTGGTCTTTCCTCTGTGTGCCTTTGCTGATAGAATTACACAAAAACATATATATATATATATATATATATATATATATATATATATATATATATATAACAACAGAATAATATCTACAAATAAAGGCTAGCAGTGGGGTAGCTTGCAACATCCCTTCCTCCTAGACTGAATTTGTGGGAATCCATCCCTATGCAGGTATAAATTTCACAAATTCTTTTCACTGCTCTAACTGGTGAGATAGCCTGTCTGTGTTGGATTTGGCCGATCCGGCCCTGTGGGCAATGGTCATATCATAGCCCTGTAAGGCAATGCTCCACCTTAAGAGATGACCATTCATTTTACCCATCTATGTTAGCCACACCAGGGGGGTTATGATTGGTCTGTACCTTGAAGGGCCTCCCGTAGAGGTATGGCTCTCATTTCTTCAGGACCCATACTAGCGCAAGGCATTCCTTTTCAATTTAAAGGTGCATGCCTGTAGTTGTATGGGGGAAGAGCTCCTCCCCATACCCTACCTAAATTAACAAACTAACTACAGCTCTGCTTAGAGTGAGTCGCACTCACTGCGCTCACTCCGTGTTGCTTGCTGGGGCCTGGCTCCCCCCACCCCTCATGCTCCATGCCTCCCTTGTTGTCCTCTGCCTCTCGTTGTTTCCCTGCCCTCCCTCTCCATTTGTTTTTGTTACCTTTTCTTTTTGGGGGGGGTTTCTCGCCTCGCCTCCAGTTCTGCAGCACCAGTTCATCCTGACATTTTCACTCGCTTGTTTTCCACTCCCTGTGGACCTCTACTATGCCAACCTGCGCTCCTCTTTTAGCCGTTGGATAGCCATTAAGCCTCTCGCATACCACCTGGTGAACACCTCATACTCATCACTGCAGCATTTGAGCTTAGGAATGGACATCTTTCTACAGATTCGAACAGCTTCCTACAACCTGTTTTGGACTCAGGAGCCCTATGCTTCCGGCCGCCGTGCCGTCTGAATGCAACCTACTGCTTATCAGGGGATGACAGTCTTTACATTCGCTTTAGACACATACTGGTAGCCTCTATGTACGCTAAAGTCCTTACATGTACAGGCAATTTGGGCTCCAGGATGATGCATTCTAGTTATGTGGCTAGTCATGACTGCCTTCAATACTACAGCTCACTAAATTCGTAGTGCAGGCAAACGTCCCTTGCTCGCCACAGGTTGAACTGGTAGCTGCACTCTGCAATGCTTCAGATTCTACTACACAGCAACTACCAGGTACAGGATTTCTCCACGTTATGTAGCATTCAATCCATGCAGGCAATAATATTATGCCCCTCCCCTTTGCAATCCATTCGGAATGCTTACGATCGTTGCCTCCTGCTTGTACACCAGCTTATATCTGCTTCTCACGGCATTAGACTTAAAGAAACCTACTCCATTTAATTCAGTTATCTCATCAATTCTAGCACTATTCCTTTCAATTCCTATTCCCTAAACTTGATTTACCGATTCATGGATCGCATACTTGAGAAATACAGCTGCTGCCTCTCAGCTTCTGTAAAGCTAGCTTGCCTATTCTAATTAACATGACTGTGGGATGGGGCCACCAACTACTGCTTATTCCATTACAGCTATATTCAGCCTTCTGCTTCCTCCATACAGCCTGTGCTGTCTGCATCCACATATTTGTCCTTGCTCACAAGGTTAATGCACATGGCCTCCAGCTAGCTTCCGTGGTCCTTCATCCAGCCGTGACCACTACATACTCTAGACAGAGACCATCCTTGTATACCTACTGCTGCCAGCTATGGTATTTGCCCACTTCTAATTCCTATGTTGCTGCATTAAGGCTTCACTGTAGCACTGCTGCCTACAGGCTCCCTATTAAGGATGTCGATTCGCTTCCTCTGCCACTGGTCTCCTTGCTACCCTGTGTGAGGGTTGCCGGTCATGCTAGCCTTCGTGGGGCCTAGCTGCCACTCTCTACTACTTCCTTCAGCTGACCTACGTGTGGTCCAACTGCTTATTCTACCCCATGTATGGGTTTAGCTGGTTCATTGCTTCCCTCTGCACTTCCTGCCATGTACTTCAGCCATGCACTCTATCAATACATTTAAAGCCTTGCTTCAGATCCATCCTACCGACCATCACCTGCCTACTGCTTTCCTTGAGCTCAAAGTATCAGCTCTATGCACTGTCTTGGATTACCTTCTAAGAACCTTGCCTAGTCCTGTCTCCTGCTATTCTGTTGGATCCAGCTCCTGGACATTTCTCGTCTGCCTGCCTTGCCTTGCCTCTGCCGTGTTCCCCTTCCACATGACCTAGACTCTGCCTGCTCATGCTGCTCCCTGCCTGCTTTCTTCACTTGGGTTCTCCTTCTGACATTCATTGGATTTCCTTCTACCAGAAGCCTTCATTCCATGTTGTTCACTTATCTCCAACTTCCCATCAAGCTTGGATGCATTGCCAGGATATCTCACATTCAGCCATTCTACTCAAGTTCTGGATTCTGCAGCTGTCACCTTCACCTGCTTACTTCTACTCCTCAGAATCCTTGTATTTCACTATGGACCTACTTTTGATCTACATATCAGGTCTACTACACTCAGTTCCTTCGGATGTCTCTTCATGCTGCTTCAATTTGTTTGGATTTATTACTACCATTTCCTGCCAGGACTCTCAGCCGAGTTCTATTCTGTCCTGTCATCCTATCTCATGCTTGGGCCTCAGACATTAACTTACTTCACTGCCTAAGGATTATTACATCTGATTGACCTGCCAGCTCATCTGACCCTGTTCCCTGTATTCTGCTGCCATCCTCGCTGAGGTACATACCATCTCTACAGGACCATCATTCTGCTCTCATAAGTATGTCTTAGCCCCTACGTCCACCTTGCCAATCCCATGGCATGGAGGTTGTTACAATAATTTATACTCTGTGATACTGGCCCATGTGCGGGTCTCTTCTTATTGCACTCAATTCGGACTTGCCGGGTCATCCTCATGAGTTAAATTCCAGCTGCTGTATAATCCTGGCTGCCTTAAATGTTCTTACATTGCCCTCTATACATGTCTATATACATCTAGGAACTTATATTGCTCATGATGTGAAGCTCTTCCATCTACATGCTTATCTACATCCTCAATCTTCTGTGTATACCTTATAAATTCTAGTCAATACTACTACTCTGTTACTACATCTGCATCCTGCAGGGTCAATTTTACTACTACTACTGCTGACCTCTGCATAGGTCCACTTCATAACACTAATTGAGCATACTAACCTGCTTCACCATTCGGGGCCTAGAGGTTCATCACAGACTATCTCACTTACTTACAACCTGCTTCACCCCTTGGGGCCTGGAGGCCTATCCAACTATATTCTACCGACTTGTAATACATGGATTTCTACATTGCTATGCAATATTTGGATCGTCTGATGACGCTCTTCGATTCATGTGCTATTACCATTTCCTCATGCTCCTTACAGTTTACCGTACATAATATATGCAATACTACTCCTAATATTATTATGTTTAGTCATACAGATTTAACTACTACTGCTACTGACCTATCTACAGGTCCACTCACTTATGCTATGTGCTCATGTTACCTGCTTCACCCTTACAGGGCCTAGAGGTTCATCAAGAATGACTCACCTATTGTACAAACAACTTTGCCTTGGGATCTGAAGGTACATCTAACTTATATCTACCTTTCAGCAATAAGATCTATACCTAATTCACTTACCTACTCCACTCCAGACCGGAAATTCCTACTGCTCCGCCCTCCCTAGATCACACAGCATACATCCAGTTCTTATGCTTCTTCACCAAGGCCTTCATTTGCAAAGTTTGCCAAGAAGAATACGAACTACCCTCCTCCTACAATGGACATGGACACCTAACCCTTTGGTTACTGGTTCTCCTTGCAGAAGCTGTCCTCACCTGCCGGAACATTTTACCGATGTAACTTCGATGCTTCGGATTACCATTATCGACCATGGATTCCAGTCTACCACCATTCTGCTCTGGACATGGATTCAAAATTGGATTTGCTAGAAGGATGCTGCTACATTCACCAACAGAATATTCTGTACTTATTCAGCTTCGCTTCACTGGATCAGGATCTCGAACCTTGGGAACTCGAATTAGCTTAATATTGTTATTTAGGATTATTCTCTCTTAGTATGCCCAGAAGGACAGGCAGATCAGTAGCCATGGGTCCTCAGAGGTTTCCCCCAAAGGGTTTTTTTCCTCTCCTGCGTGCTGCTGGTCATACGCTCCAGAGTTGGAGCAGATAATCATTTGATATTATTATTCTTTTTGGGAGGTTCTCGTACTACTGGACAAAGTATTCTTTTATGGTGGGATACAGAGTAAAGCCAAACCACTACCAAGTCATAACACATTACTCATCAGTTCAAGCACCTAAGCACCTTGCATAAGACTATTCAGCTCACTTGTACTATAATCACTGACTATATAACTATGTTCAAAGTACCTAAGCACTGATCAATTCAAACTGCTAAATATCTGAAGAGCATTATCCTACTTACTGATCTGGCCTCTGTATCCAAGCATAACCTACATTATTTTGCTACAGTATGTAACATAAGTACTGAGCTCTGAACCATCATACAACTGTGGAATAGGCCTGCTCCTGGGGAAGCAACTATTTGCTAAGGTACACTATTGGGTGATCTTTCCCTTGGTTAGAGGTCTTTATTTTTTTATTTATTTAGTTTTTGTTGACCAGGTAAGTGCTCTAGACAGATCCTGCCTATTTTCAGGCACAAACCGGGGGAAGGGGATACAGATGAATGCCAACTGACCTTGAACCAGATTAAACTGTTGGTGGTATTTTTAGTGAATGCGAGAACTTTGGCCAGGACACTGGGGGAAATTCCCTACCCTTTTCAATAAGTGCCATGGGATCTTTAACATCCACCTGAACTACCACCAATCCAGGCAGATGGGACCTCAGTTTAACGTCTCATCTGAAAGACGGCACCTCAGAAGTGCAGCACCCCTCTCATGCTGCACTACAGTGTCAGTACTGGGATATTAACCCAAGTGCCAGATGTGGGAACTGAACCCACAACCCTCTGATCTCCCAGCCTCAGAGGCGAGCATGCTACCTACCGAGCCACTGACACTGCACTGACTGAGGACTGCTCCAATCACCACATCTGAGGCTGCAAATGGCTTATTGCAGTCTGGACTGGCCAACACAGAGGCATTACACAGTGCCTCCTTTAGCCATGTGAAGGCCCATTCACAGGCTGTCTCCCATTTTACCTGTTTGGGCATTCTTTTCTTTAGCAGGCCAGAGAGGGGGGTTGCCAGGGTACTGTAATTTGGTACAAACATTTGATAGTACCCAGCGGTCCCTAGGAAACTCCAAACCTGCTTTTGGGTTTCAGGCCTGGGCCATGCCTCTATCACCTCAATCTTGGCTTGATTAGGGTGAAGCTACCCCCACCCCACTACATGTCCAAGGTACGCCACTTCTGCCATGGCCATCTGGCACTTTTCAGCCTTGACAGTGAGCCCGGCCCTCTGTATTCTGCCCAACACTTTCCTCAGGTGTGACAGGTGTTCCTTCCATCTGGTACTGAAGATGGCAATATCATCCAGATATGCCACTGTGTACTCTTCAGTACCATGTAACTCCTGGTTGACCAACCTTTGGAAGGTGGCAGGGGCGTTCTTCATTACAAAAGGCATTACCCTGAACTTGAATAATCCTATTGGAGTGATGAAGGCCGACTTCTCCCTAGCTCCAGCTGTTAACTTCACCTGTCCAAACCCTTTTGTCAGGTCAGTGGTGGTAAAGTACTGTATGTTGCCCCTTCCAACTTGTCCAGTAGTTCATCTGTCCATGACATTGGGTGGGCGTTAGACTTTGTGACTGCATTGAGTCCATGATAGTCCACACAAACGTGAGTAGAGCTGGCTGGCCTTGTGGTGCTGAGGTGCTGGACGCCACACCTCACGCCACGCCGGTGACCCGGGTTCAGGAGGGAGCATGAGTCACTGAGGGGTGGCAGGGGAGGAGAGGGATCGAAAATCCAATGGACTGCTCTTCCTCTCCGGGGAAGGGGTCAACAATGGTCAGCATCCAACTGCCCCCTGGTAGAGGCTGGAGGTCGGGGACACACGCTGTACAGTGGGGAGGAGTTGGGGCAGATGCATGGATGGGGACACGTGTGGACGCATGCGCGCTCATGGCTGCTGGCGTCACTGCATGCCCTCCGATTCCGGGGAATCAAGAACAGGGAAAAATGGCACTGGTCGCGGCGGTTTGATGGCCATTTGGCGGGACGCCCAGCTCTGAGGGCTCACTGCGGTTACTGCATCCTGTGTTGCTGGAGATAAAGGGGGTCTGCCACCCCACCACGGGGGGCAAGCCGTGGGGGTATGCAGTGATGCCCAATAGGAGCCGAGGGGATCTGGACGGTGGCCAGAGTAGGTGGATGCCTGGACGTGGATGGCAGACCAGGGGCCAAAGATAAGAAAAATGACTAACAAAAAAAAAACCAAAATGTGAGTAGAGCCATCCGGCTTGGGAACGAGGACTACAGGTGAGGCCCAGGGGCTGTGGGATTTCTGGATTACCCCTAAATCCAGCAATTCCTCCACCTTCCTTCTAATGTCATTTAGGATGGCCTCAGACACCCAGTAGGCTGTCCGCTGTGTAGGCGCTTGCATCTCCATGTCTACATTGTGTGTCATTAAGAGGATTAGTCTAGGCTTGGCCGTAAACAAAGGGGCAAAGTCCGCTAAAACCTCCCTCATTTCCTGGGTCTGTTCCGGGGTCAACTGGGGCAACAGTTTGATTGCCTTCACAGAGGACTCCTGCTTGCTTTCCTCCAGCAAGTCCAGCAGGGGGTCTTCTTCGTCCATCTCCTCTCCAGAACTATACACTGCAAATACCATGTCTGCCCTATTTGCATATGGCTTCATCATGTTGACATGGTACATTCTATGGGTATGTCTCCTGTCAGGCAGTTCTACAATATAGTTCATGTCATTAACCTGTTGGACTACCTTGTATGATCCTGCCCACTTACACTACTCTCCATTTCAGGAGACACAGGTTGGGGAACCAGCCTCCCATTGTTTTCCACTGGGGGCTTCTACGCGGTCCAGGGAACTACAATCGGCCTTTGCCATCTGACTGCGGATAACCACACACACACCACTCCCTTCTGGAGATTGTTCCCTAGAATCACATCCAGGGCGAGGTTGTCTGCCACAGCCACATTTTGCACCCTCTCACCTGTCTCACCCCAGTCCAGGAGAACACTAGCTAGTGGTAGAATTTTTTCCTCCCCAGTGAATCCCCTTACTGTTATGAACTGATTAGGTATAAGCTGTTCAGGCTCAACCAAATTCCCTTTTACTAAGGTAAGAGATGCCCTCGTGTCCCTTAACCCATGGGTGTGCGCCCCATTTACAGTAACTGGGTGTATGTGCTCCCTCATGTTTATAGGCATTCTTTCAGGGATACACAGTGCACCCAGCTCTGTTTGAGCACCACTTTGTCCACTCTGAGCCTTTTTAGAACACTGTCTACAAGATGCCCTGGCCATTTGCAAAACCAACAATCATCATTTCTTTTATCCGATAAACCCTTTTTTTGTAACCTGGGGCTTCCCCCTTTCTGTGGAGGCAGTAAGGGTTTTAGCTGCCTTGAAGGCATGCTTTTCCTCTTCTGCACTGCCACGCCCACCCCACTCCCTTTCAGAGCAAGCCTGTTCCTGGCATAGCGGTCTGAGAGTTCTGCAGCCTGCTGCGCTGTTTTGGGGTCTCAGTCCTCTAGCCAGGTTTTTAGCTCTGCTGGGCAAGCCCAAAAGATTTACTCCAGAAGTACAACCTCCTCAATCTTCTCTATAGAGTTTGCTTCCACTCCCTTCCACCATTTCAAAAACCGATGTTGCATTGTGGCGAGTTCCTCATAACTCATGTCAAGGCTTCCCCAGAGCTTACGGAACTTAACCCTGTATGCTTCAGGTGTTAATTCATGCAGCTTTAAGTTTCTCATAATTACTACTGTCCTGATTGTCCATTTGGCCTAGTGCCTCATGTCCTTTCCCAGTATGCAGCAGGGATAGCTGGAAGCTCCAGGACTCCCTGGGTATTTTGGCTTGGATATAGACCTTTTCAAACAAATTCAAAAATGCATCCATATCCTCCCCCTCTTTAAATTCAGCTATTAATTTAGAATTTAATTTGTACCCCAGTCCTGGAGTTCCAGGTTCACCCCTGCCACTTATCTCCTCTGCCGCTAGTTGTTGGAGTCTTAGCTTCATCAGTTTGAATTCCCTCTGGTGCTCTTCTTCCTCTCTCTCAGCCTCACTCTGAAGCTGCCTTTCTTTTTGAGAGGCATCACCAGTAGAAAACAGGAAGTTATTATCCCTCTGTACAGACTGCTGGTGAGACCCCATCTGGAGTACTGTGTGCAGTTCTGGAGACCCAATCTCCACAAAGACATAGACAGGATGGAAGCTGTCCAGAGGAGGGCAACTAAAATGGTGCAGGGTCTGCACCGGAAGACATATGAAGAGAGACGAAAGGAGCTTAATATGTATAGCCTCGAGGAAAGGAGGGAGAGGGGACATGATAGAAATGTTCAAGTACCTCAAGGGAATCAACAAAGTCCAAGAGGGTAGCATCTTTCAAAAAAAGAGGTGTGCAAGAACAAGAGGGCACAATTTGAAGATGGGGGCGGCTCAGAGGTAATTAAGGAAGTATTTTTTTCACAGAGAGGGTTGTGGATGCATGGAACGGCCTTCCGGAGGAGGTTGTGGAGTCAAAATCAGTGGTGGAATTCAAGCATGCATGGGACAGTCATAAGGCCATTCTAGGGGGTGGGGGTAGGAAGAAGTAGGCTGCTGGTTAACTAGGATCTGCAGCTTATCCAGTAGGTAGGAAATGGGCAGACTGGTGGGCCAAGCAGTCCTTATCTGCCATCAAATTCTATGTTTCTATGTTTCTATATGTTTTCCTCGCCTCTCTCAGACGCTGGTTTTCTTTTTTTCTGCATCTCCAGCTCCATCTGGAACTTCCTCTGCTCAAATTCCCTTTGCTGCTGGGCTTCAAACTTTTTCTGCTCAAATTCCCTTTGCTGCTGGGCTTCAAACTTTTTCTGTTTGAATTCCAGTTCCAATCTCCTCAACTCTAGCAGCAGCCTGATCCCTTCTGGCTCCAGTGTTGTGGTGACCTTCCCCTGGCACTGTGGCTCTAGGTTCCCTCAGGTCTCTCTGTCCTCCTCCCTGGGACTAGACTCTGTGACATCCTTTGGCACCCCCACACCCAAGTCTGGTCCCTTTCAGTCACCGACTGTGACTCAAGGTCCTGGGCAGTCGCTTGCTCATCGGCTGCCACAAGAGCCTCAACGAGGTGCTTTTTGGTTCACCCCTCGCACTGGACTCCTCTTTCCTGACACAACTGCTTTAGGTATTCTGCAGTGTAGTCACTGTAGATGGAAGCCATTTTCTTCCCTAACTACTGCTACACTAGCTCGCACCCGAGAAAAAAACAAAACCGGTAGGGAACTTTATACTGTAGCCAAATTACGTATTTTTTAAAATCTCTGCCTTGATTGTGTGTTGACTGTTTACAGTTTATCAATCTGATACACTGGGCTCAAATCCAGCCGTTATGCTTGTGCTACCAATATCTCGAATCACAACAGTGTGCAACCAAATCTCTCAGACCCCAACACTGCACACCAGATCTGCCACAAACTCACTCCTGGGGATCAGGCCCACTGAGCTCATGGTGCCCACCCTTAAATGCAATTCATGATGGGGAGGAGACAGGGATCCCTCCTTGTCCTTTAGAATGGTCACCAAGGTCACGACTGCACCTCTGTCATGAGGATCCTGGGCATCTCCCTAGCTCTGGATAAGGGCACAATACCAGTCTCGAGTCTTGTTGCCAAATATGAACCTTTCTTTGGCTATTACACAAAGGAGGAAGATCCAGACATCACACTCTCTTTGGGGTAGCAGCGTAACACTTGATTTGGCCTTCTCTCTATAAGACATGCAACAGCCTGGTTCAAAATCTTTGTAGACTCTAGTATTCTCCCTATCCTTCCAGGTGTCCCTTTACAGACCCTTTTCTCAATTTGGTTGCTTATGGTGGCCCTCTAAGCAAGTAACAGTTGTCGCAGATTATTAATAAACCTTCTACAGTCACACATACAATATAAGAACTCTCACACAGGCAGAATTTCTGTAGAGAAGCAAACGTTTTTACTAAAATAAATAAATGCAGTTACAACTAAAAGACAACATATACTAAATTAGGTTACAATATAAGAAACAAAATGGAAAAGTATACAGAAAAATGCACTGACAGGTTAACTAAGCCTATCTGAGGTACAACGATTTCAAAGTTCAGAGAATCACTAGTTTGCAAAATATTTCAGTCTTTTGGTAGCAGCCTTTAGTTCTTAGGCAGTCTCTGTGCTGGCAGCTGCTATCTTGTGGTCAGGAGAGTCCAAGAAAAATGTGTATTCAAATGCCCTGATCGGGGCTATTTATACTTTTCTGTAACTCTTGAAATACTGAACGAAAATCCCACAAAATTTACGCCAGTAGATGGCACTGTTGCGCTTCCCAAAAATCTTACTTTCCTGATAATCTTTGATGTCAGATTCTCATAGTTAACCTAGGCTTTACAATCTCACACAGGTATGCTATAAGGATGTGTTTTTTTTCTATTACCTCACACAGGCCTGTTAGAAGGATCTTTCCTGGCTAAAACATCCTGGGCTTTGAACTGGCTTAATTTAATTAGTTATAAAGAAGACCCTGTAAGTTTTATGATTATACAAGTGATTTTATTTTTTCTGTTTCCCTTGGTCAGTTCCTATTGAAAATACCCCTTTGATCATGCATCCACAAGCTTTTTGACAAGAACTTGTCAGATTCCTGCAAGCAAGGCTGGCCTTGTAGGTCAGCGGAAGGTCAAATCCCCTTTTAAAAAAAAAATCAGTATTTTCTCTATGTGTCTTTGCTAATAGAATTACACAAAAAAACATATATACAACAGAATAATATCTACAAATAAGGGCTAGCAGTGGGATAGCTTGCAACAACAGCTAGCTACCTCTGATGTCAGAGAACTTTGGGAGGAGTGGGCAAAACTGAAAGCAGAATACAATGATTCAATTTAAACAGAGGCAGAATTCGGTATTAGGAAGGCTAAGCTAAATTACTTAGACACAGGATCAAGGGCATCAAAGATGTTAGCTATAAGATTAAAGCAGAATGATAACTCCAATTCTATCACAGGAGTTAGATCAGTCAAACTTGACAACACAAGTTATACAGACTTTAAAACAATAAATACAGAATTTTATGAATTCCATAAAAACATTTATGAACAAGAGGAACTGACTAACAATGTGAACTTGCTGGACCTCTATATCTATCTATTTATTCCAGAAGTAACAGCAGAGCAAGCTGTGGGGTTAGAGGCAGACATCTCCATTACTGAAATTACAGAGGCTATCAAGTCACTTAAAAAAAAAAAAGAAAACCCCAGGTCCTGATGGCTATTCGGCTAATTTCTATCACACATTTGCAAAAGGATTTGCCCCTCTTCTAAAGTTTTTATGGAAGCCGTAGAGCTGGGTACATTATCAAGTGATCAAACACTGGGTCTAATCACGTTTATACTTAAGCAAGGAAAGGATCCAGTAGATTGCAATAATTATGGACCCATTTCTTTAATAAATACCAATAAGAAGATTTTAGCTAAAATCCTGTCAAGCAGATTAGAGGTGATTATTCCTTCCTTGATTTCTCCCCAACAAACGGGATTCATGAAAGGTAGAATATCTTCAGACAACATTAAGAAGATATTCCACATTATGAAAACATAGAATAAAATAAATACTTTGTGTGGGCTCCTCTCACTGGACACAGAAAAAGCATTCAATCGAATATTATGGTCCCACATTTTCAGTGTCTTGGACAGATATAAATTTCCTGCAAAATATATAGAGTTTGTCAGGGTTTTATATAATAATCTGACCTTGGTGGTAATCACCAATGGTGTCATATCACCAGATTTCAAGGTCACAAGAGGTACAAGGCAAGGTTGTCCCATATCCTCTCTATTATTTAATCTAACCATAGATCCGTTAATAAGAAAAATAAATGCAGGGAAAGAAATCTGTACATCTGTTTATGCAGATGATCTTCTCATTTCTGTTACCAACACAAAGAGAACTATCCCTAGGGTACTAAAGCTAATAGGTGAGTTTGAAGAAATCTCGGGCTACAAACTTAATTTAAATAAAACACAATTCTTGCCCCTTAAAGAGACACTGTTAATCTGTTTTTCATCACATCATTTCTAATTAAAAACTCATATTTTATGATTGCTTACCTTCTCTAAAATTAATTGCTGTTGCTGTTTGTTTTGTCTGTCTTCTTATTTAGTAGAACTGAAATGCATGGCAATGTACATTTATAAACAACTTTGTTTTTGTTTACAATCCTGGATCTGTTCTTACTGCATACTTCCTAAGCCTTAAAAACACCCTCAAATAGTGTGGTCACTCATGAGGCAGTAGCCTCCTAAACTCCCACCACTTCACAAGTGGCTGTGTTGTGGGTGTTCCCAAGTCCAGCAAAGATGCAATTAGAGGCGATCAAGGAATGTAAAAAAAACCTGTTTTTGTGTGGTAACACTAGTACAGTAGGCAGTCTGTTTTTCACTTTTTAAAAGAAAAAAGAATCAAAATCAAACTACCAGCTAGACTACGTGCTTCGGAGCCTGAGGAGGAGACTCTGAAAGCAGGATTACATAGCGAGTTTTATCTTATTACAGGTATATTACCATTGCCAGAGTATGTAATCTTTCCAGTAAAACTTATTGTTTATCCGTCCTGGTCGGTGGGCTGCCCTCTTTCTCTGTTTTCACCCGCAGGTTATAGCCTGAAGGGAAGTGGAGTGAAGGTGCCACAAACCCACAGAGTTGTATTCCCGGTGTTTTTTATGTTTATGTAGCAGAGACATCAGTCGGAAGATGACGGAGGAGCAAGCTTTTTAAAACTGGTCATTCTGCTTTGCCTACTGACTCATAAAGGAAAGTTTTCCAGTTCTTAGAATTCCTATTTTATTAGTCCTACTACATCTTAAACGTAGTGGATATTTGTGCTTGTTTTTGAACTTTTCTATGCTTATTATTTGCATACTATTTCCAGTATTACTATTTTATATTTACTTGTTTTTTTATAAGTATATACTCTCTTTTAAAAACTTTTATTTTTGCGCACTTTAGTTTTTTTGATCATGTGACTTGGCAATATAAAGGTACGCATGTCAGTCAGGTGAACAGATTGCTTTCTTCAGTAATGAGATAGCAGCATTCCTGTTCGCACAGCGTTCTGGTTATATGCAGCGTTAGATTAATTTAAAAACAGTTATTCTGGGCACTAAAAAGTACATTAACAATTTCTTGAAAATCCATGATAAACTGTTTTGGTTTTATGGTTTAAAACTTGGGTAAACCTAGGTAGCATAATAGCAATAAAAGTTAATTTAAGCAGCTAGTAGTTTTGAAAGGGCTGTATTTCCAAATATCAAATACTGTTGAAACTAATAGTAGTTTTTTGTTTTATCTAGTTTTTTTCATTGAGAGAAGCATGCAGTTGTTTACATCAGGGGTGAACCAGAGTGGGAATAACAGAAGCAACCCTATTATCAGGCTGAATCAAGATTCTCCCTTGGGTTTAATCTTTAATCTGCTGTTGGTGCTGGTGCTTTATCTGTTATTACAAACAAGAGACAGATTGATGGAGCATCAGATCTTGCGTGTGACCCATAACTGCTTAAGTCTGTGAGAGACTGAAAGACACTAATTAGCAAATTTTCGTCTGGTATCCTGCTCCTTTGCTAGTTATTGCACAAACTAAATGGCTTTTTGGGGGAAGTTTCTCTGAATTTGAAACTCTGAAGACCCGGTATTGGACTATTTTTACATTTTGTATGTCAAACAATTGTAGTTATTTATTAGTCAGGAAATTCCTGGCATTAGCTGTGTGGTGAACTGTAGTTTGACGATTATTTCTAGATTGTCATTTATTGTCACCTATTGTACCAGCGGATAATTGTGAAGAACAGGCTGTACAGCCTTTGTGTATGAACTTCATTTGCTGTATTTAATATATTATTTGTATTAACATGGTTTACACTAGGAAACAGATTCTAAAAATGGGGGGTGGGGATTTAATGGCTACAGACCAGAGGGTAAGTGGTGATCTGATTTTGAGTCCTCAAAAGGGCAAATTAGAAACAGAGTACAATCAAGACAGTTTCAGGATTGACTTGATGCACACATCATTTAATTTACATTCTACTCCAGTTATAATTTGCTCAAACTCTGAGCAATCAGGGAAAGGAAATAAAAAAAGCAAAGGTAAAGGTGGAAGCACAAAGAAAAAAGTTAAAGATACTAAAGGTAAAGGCCAAAAGGGAAAGGGAAAGTAAAGTAAAAATAATTTCAGCAAAGAAGATGAATCTTTTATTGTGTTTTTTTAACTTGCTGTTTTTCCACCTTCCCTGCCCCCTACACTCCGCTTCTTCAGGAGCACCTGGCATCTGCCTCGGTTCCTTCCATGCCTGGAGCCCCACAGCAGTCCCCCCATGTAGCCTTGGATCTACCCCCCAGGTGGGGATGAGGTGGGGGCCAAGCACCCCGAACTAACGTTACTTCGTCGGGGCTGCCGTGTGGGACAGGCAGGGGACCATTGAGGTCTGTGCTGGTGCTCCATCTACCCGGAGCGATGGAGGTGTTTTTCCCCTGTTTCTCTGGGTGTGCCATGCACCCTGACATCAAGGCAGAGCTCTGCCGATGTCTGGCATGCCCAACCCTCCTGGATTGGTCAGGCCCTTGCTGTACCCCAGGCCTCCGCCTGGGGTCAGTCAAGCTCCGGACCTTGTCCTCCCTTCCTCCCTGGAGAAGGCGAGCAGTCCCACGGATGCTCAGCCTTCTCCCCCCGGCCGGCCCTCCAGCTCCCCGGGCTTGTTCCCGAACCTGGGTCACCAGCGTCACGAGTGGTAGCGCTACCGCTGTGCCAATGGGCCAGCTCAAGATGAATCTTTTAAACCTTGCCTAAATAGTGAACCTTCTGAAATAAAAGGGAGAGTAAGGCAATTAAAGCAATCTAATATAAAAGATCACTATAGTCCTTTGACCTTGGCTGAAATTAAGTTGTGCACACCATGTAATGTACTTAAGGGACCATTACATTTAGAAAAAGATTGCTTAAAATATGATCATAATGATCTTATTGAAATGCAAGCTATGGAACCTATAGGGGCAGGGTATGATACACAAATGTCTGCAGACAATTTAAACTTGGGAGTTTATATTAATTTAGATGCTTCTAAAAGTATAACTGAGCTTACTGCACATACTCTTAAACATACAGAGGAGACGCTAGATTTTTCACCAGACTATTTTAGGGAATCTAATCTAGATCCAGATACTTATTGGCAGAATGATTTAAAATATATAGCTGGGGAATTACAGGAAACCATAAATGGATTAAAACAGTTTACTGGTTTGAACTCTTATAAACAACTTGATAATGGTATAACAGCAAATTTTACTACTGCTATAAGCAAAGAACATTGCACAGCTGCATTTAATACACATACTGTGCATTTGATGATTTTGGATCATTTAGTTGATTTGAAACATGAAATAGATCTTTTAAAAGAAAATATAGCGATAAATGGTTCCAGACTAGATGATGTTTTACATAAACTTGATAAAATACCCCATTTTAAAAGTATATGCTCATTATCTGTTATTGAACTGGAATGTCCTCAAAATTTACCCCGTCCAGATTTTTCAGTGTTGGACTTTTCTGATATGCCTTCCACAACAGCTGAATCCTTAGTTCTTCCATCAGTAATTAAGAATGATCGAGGTAGTAAGGGTATCAATAAAAGCAAAAGGAAATCTAATAAAAATAGGGGTTAAAAGAAGAAATTGAGAAAGGGAAAGATAAGTTGTCAGCAAGAAAGAAAGAAGGCGTTAGGAAAAGAAAATAAGTACAACATGAGTAAGGAAGAGAATGCTATGGATACAGTATGGTCATCTATAAATGAGGGGGGGAAGCTGGTCTCTAATAAGTTGACTTATATAGAAAAAACAAAGACAGACATGTATAAAGATTCTGTCCCCGAGAATGATAATGAACTGGTGTGTGGGGAAAATACTGTATTAGATTTACATTGTAAAGAGGTGGGTGGCTCAAATATGAGCAAAGTAATAAACCAAGATCTGAGGACAGTGAAAGGGTTGGAGGAATCATGTATGGAAAATGCTACAGATCTTTGTAGCTGTGCAATTTTGGAGTTATATGGTTTTAAGATGTTACACAACTGGTCATATGAAGAGTTAAGGGATAAGATTGTGAACCTAATAAGGGCAGCAACTGGTGCTGATTTAACTATATCTGATATTTTACAAATTTGGAATGATAAGGATGCTATGGGTTTAGACTGTCTATTTATATTTTGCACAGCTCCTCGAATAGCAAATCAAATCTGGATTAATGAAGGGGGTTTCAGAAAATTTGGATGTGAACTAGAATATATTAACAGGGAACTTTTGAATAAGGAATTTCAAACACTAAATAATGAGTTCTGTCACTTAAGTATTTTTGGTGTAAAATCGGCTTTTAGTAAAAACACAAGAAAACTCAAGAATACCCTGTTAAATATATTTGGTCATGTCCTAAAAATCCCAGATCCAGAATTTATAATAGAAAAAGTTTACAGCTGGAACAAAGGTACAAGTATGGGACAAGTGGATATTTTGGTTAAAAGTCCAAAGGCAGCAAGAAGCATTTTAGGTAAAGCAACATCACTAGATGATGCAGGATTATATATAGTGGAGAGGAAATTATTAAATGAGGGAAATAAACAGAATAGACAGGAAGCAAGTGCTTCAAATCAGGAAAATGTGGCTGAAAGAGTTCCATAGATATTGCATTTGTATGGTCTGGAAAGAATTAAAAATGAGAATAATAATAACCTAAAGGATCTAATAGTAGACATGTTAGAACAAGTTCTGAATGTTTCTATAGAAGACCCTAAAGCACTAACCATAACAAGGCAGGGATTTGACCCAGATTGTGATTTAATCATTGTTAAAATAGGCTTTTTAAGCCTATATAACAAGATTATTGAGAATAGGGGTCTACTGGATGCTTTAGGCATACACATAGTTATTACAAATGATTTCTCTTACCAGACCATTTCTAAATGTAAATCATCAAAAAGGATAAATCAGGAGGAATTGTTATTTAACGTTACCACATGTAACAGATTTGACTTGCTGGATACACAATTAAACTGACTGGTAAAAGGAAAAGAACAATATTTTGAAACAAAATCTAATGGCCTCCTATTAATTTCCTGGAATATTGCGGGTTTTTTTCTAAATTAATGGATCAAGAATGATTAGAATTCATATTTAAGTTTAATATTGTTTGTCTACAGGAGACTTGGCACAACAAAGATCAAGAAATTTTATTGAATGGCTATCAAACTTTTCAGATGCCAGGAGAAAAAGTTGCTAAAAAGGGAAGAACTGTAGAGGGCTTAATTACCTTAATTAAAATAAACTCTAACAGTACTGCAGATATTTTATACACTAATAAGAACATAATGGTCATCTACATTAAAGTTAAAAAAGGTAAACATTTTTGTTTAGTTAACATATATATCCCTACATTTAATTCAAACTCATACATTCCAGCACTTTGGGACCAATTGGAGGACTTTATTCATAGGAGTTGGGCAGTAACTTCTTGTGATGACATATCACTTTGCAGGGACTTTAATGCAAGGATTGGCCCTTATGACCGTTACTCTGATAGTAACTTTCATAATTGGTATCATCCAGAATCCTCTAACTGGCCCAGAATTACAAAGGATAATAGATTAAATAAAAAGGGTCAGAGACTAATAGAATTATTAGCCCTATATAATTTAGCACCAATTAATGGTAGGATTTATGGAGACAAAGAGGGTAACTTTACCCATTTTTCTGCTAAGGGACCTTCAATTATAGATTATTTTTTCTGGAATGGGAATATGACAGACTGGGAATTTATGGAAATTCCAACTAGGGGTGAAAGTGATCATCTCCCTCTTGTCCTACAAGCAAAAGATATAAAATGTGTTATTGATGTTCCAAGTAAACCTACACAATTTGTAATCTGTAATAACAAAATTAAATTGCAGGATAAGTTATCTCCCCTTATTAAACATTTTCTGCAGGATTTATGTATTAAGTTAAATACTGAAATCATGGGATATGGGTGCCTACATCATTTTCTATTTTCAAGTCTTGAGGATATAAAAAAACTACTTCATTCCTCAAAGACTATTAAAGGTATAAAGAATAAAAATATGTGGTTTGATGAGGAATGCTGTAAAGAAAAAAAAAGAACTGAATAAAAAAAATTAGAAAGGTAAGGCAGAATAAAACTTCCCAAAATATCATAGAACTAAATAGATGTCGAGAAAATTATAAGAAGTTTCTCTTATTAAAACAAGGACAATATCAACAAAGGAATTGGGATCGTATGCTTGAAGCCATTTTTAATAAAGATTATCAGACATATTGGTTATTAGTTGCTAAGGGAACAAACAATATTAAACATGAATTAGATACCTATATTACGTTGGAAACTTGGGTCTCCTTTTATTCTTCAAAATTCTTTTCCCCCAGTGTTGAAAATGTAGGAACAGTCTTGAATATTATGCAAGTTTTTCAACCTTTTTTTTTACCTGCAGAAGTGTATTTTATTATTGCAACTTTTAAAAAAAGGAAGCCACCAGGGCCTGACATGATTCCTTCCGAAGTATATTTGAGTGCCCCTGCTTTATGGTCTGTAATTTTGACTAAATATTTCAATTTTTGTGTTCAAAAATTGGTATTTCCAAGTTCCTGGAAGGGTGCAATAATATTTTCAATATATAAAAAGGATGATAAGTCAGATCCTAAAATGTATAGGCCTATTTCATTATTAGATAATCTTGGGAAATTTTTTTCTAGATTAATTTTAAATAGATTAAAGGAAGAATTATTAAGAATGGGGGGACTTTCTGAAGCACAAGCTGGATTTAGGGCTGGATATAGTACAACTGACAATTGTTTCATAATTAGACATCTTTATGAAAAATATGTAGTAATCAGGAAACAGACTTTATTTGCTGCTTTTATAGATTTTAGTACAGCATTCGATTCAGTTTTAACGAATGTACTTTGGCTTATAATGAAGGAAAAAGGATTTACAGGGGAATTGATAGCAATTATTAGGGAATTATATTCTTTAACATGAGCCCAAGTGAAATCAGGTACTATGGGACAATTTTCCTCAACTTTCTTTACAAATATGGGAGTTAGACAAGGCTGTGTAATTGCACCCCTGCTTTTTTCCATATATATTGACAAGTTATTATGTGACTTACATTCTAGTAACACGGATTCTCCTAAGATTAGGGATAAGCGTTGTGGTGTATTGGCTTACGCAGATGACTTAGTCCTGTTCTCCCTTACCAAATCTGGATTGCAAGCCAAATTAAATATGCTTACAGTAACTGCTAATGAGCTTAATTTGTCAATAAATGCTCAAAAAAGTCAGATTCTTCCTTTTGGTTTAAGGAAAAAAAAATTTGGGGTGTTAGGTTCTGATAAATTAGAGACTGTAGATAGTCATACATATTTAGGTCTACATTTGACAAGGGATGGGAAGTGGAATGAACAGTTGGAAACAACTTCAGCAAAATTAAAGAGGACAGCAAACTCTTTACTCATATTTAATAAAAAATATGGTGGAAACACGATTAGGCCTATTTTAACTGCAGTACAAACTAAATATTATGCCCAAGCCTTATCTAATGTTGAAATTTGGCATCATAATAAAATGAACATTTTAGATATTCCTGTTAATAAATTGTTGCGTGAATCCTTAGGTTTGCCTAAATTTGTTCCTGCCATGATACTGAGGGCTGAGACAGGTTGTTATTCCTTGCAGGCATCAGCTGATGCCAGAAAGGTTAACTTCTGGGTCAGAATTCTTCAACATGGACAAAATAGATTAACGGTCTTATGCTTATATGAAAAATATTCGTGGTCTTCTTTAGGCTATTTAAAATCAGAATGGTTATGCTTGATATTCAAGTTATTACAGAAAGTGGGGTTAACTTATTTATATCAGTATAGGGCCAGAGGAATTACTATTAGTCTAAAATACCAGTCCCTCATTACAAAGCCATTTAGAGAATATCATAAGATTTTAGATTTAAATACCATTGAAAAGTTTAAAATGTTTTCATTTTTTAGGATAAATGATCCTTATCATTAGTATAGACATTATCTAGACATTCTTACAGAAGTAGAAAATAGAAAACAGTATACTAGATACAGGCTAGAAGTATTTCCAAATAACATCTTGGAAGCAGTTTATGGGAAAAACACTTCTGTTAGTTCTAGACTCTGTTCTTGTACTTGTTCCACAATGGAAAACTTGGAACATGTTATGTTTGTCTGTAAATGGTATACTGTACCAAGAGAAAAATTGATCTGGCCCCATGTCAATCTATTGAAACAATAGATCAGAGCATTTTACTTATTATTTTTTTTACTACTAATGTTGATATTGTAATTAAGGCTGTGGCCAAATATTTGGTAAATATTTCTAGAATACATCTTGGTAAAAAAATGAAAAAAAAGATGAATTAATATGCCTTCTATATATTTTCTAAATAGGATTGAATCTGTATGTTCTGTAAGAATGAGTCTTATGATTATAGGAAACTGTACTCAGTTTATTTTTTCTCTTTGTGCTTGTATTTATGCACTTTAAGGAGATGAAGGAAATTATTTCTCATTTTTAGTATTTATATTTACTATTATTATATATTTATATTTTAGACAGGTTAGTTATTTACTTATCTACTTTATAAAGAGAGTATATTTTTAAAGTATTAGCTTTTCCGTATTTTAATTTTTTTTCTTTATTATTGTTGTAATTTACTTGTGCATATTGTCATGGTCTTTGACCGCTCAATAAACCTTGAAACTTGAACTAGAAACTACCACCTATATCAGCAATCTTAACAGAATGTTGGCAATCATAAAATGTGTTTTTTAAACTTTTTTAATACTTTGAGGCCTAAGGGGGTTGACAGTGTTCCTTTAAGAGGAAATGCTGTAAAGATACAATCACTAACCTTGGAATATCGTGGGCTTCACAGTACATTGATTATTTGTGGGTTAGGATATACAAAAGCATAACTCGGACAATGACCAAGAATCTAGCTTTAATTAAGAATAACTTAATGGAACCATTAACAAGTTGGCACAAACTACCGTTGGGGACTTGGGGCAGGATTGACACAGTTAAATGATGCGCTTGCCCAAAATCTTATAGCTATTCATTAAGCTGCCCTATTGTATTAACAAGAGGTGGGTAGAAAACATTAATTCGGAGATGTCCAGATTTATATGGGGCTATAAGAAGATAAGAATGGCTTACCACAAACTAACAAGAACTAAGGAAAAGGGAGGTCTGAAAGCTGATTTATTCCTCTACTAGCAGCATGATTCTCCCAGACATCTAGATGGCTAGCATCCTTGTATAAAGACGGGTATGTACCTGAATGGTCAGAAACAGAAATGGGAGTCTGCGCATTGATGAAAATCAGTCTATATTCAGTCTTTTTTACCAAAAATCTTGCTATCCCACTTAACAAAGTCATGACAGATTCCTTTAGAATAATTAAATACATATCCCGCGTATATAAATTTGACTTTCACTCTTCCAGGTCACAACCTAACTGGGAAAACCCAAATTTCAAGGTGGCATCCCCTCACATATAAAACAAGAAAGGAGTAGACATAAAATAGTGAGTGTCAAGGACATTATGCTCATTAACTGCTATCTTTCTTTTGATGCTCTAGCTAGGAAACACAAACTGACAGGAGCAGGAAGGGAATACTATGAAGAACTTGTACAAAGTGCACAAAATCAGGTTCTAGCAGATCAAATACCCTCAGAAGAAACTAGATCTTTCATCACCTTCATGCACCTATCCCCTTCAATCTCATTACTTTACAACTCTCTTCTAGACACAGCAAGAGGAGTATTGACAGAACTGATCAGGTGGTGGTTGTCACAAACTGACTCAGCAGGTCAGCCCTCTACTCCCAAAGTGCCAACCTCTGAGCGCAGTCTTGTGAACAGTTAACAGAACACGGTAACCCTCTTGTCTGTTTTTGTGGGTTCAAGTCAACCTTTGGTCTCAAGTTCTGGAGGGATTCAAACTGTGAACCTCTTGTTAGCATACCCAATGCACAGGCTCAGATAATTCTGTCTTCAGGGGGGCCAGATATCTTTGCCTACGGGCACCTAACCAGGTGTACAGAAATGAACCATAAAACTATAATAAAAGACCTCCGATTTAAAACTCTTACCTTTTTCCAGTTTGGTATCACCATTCAAGCTTATGCACAGTGTCTGCTTTAACCATATATACTCTACTTGTAAAGGAAAGAAATCAAAGACAGACCAAGTATGCTCTAAAAATAGAGTTTTACTAAAATAGATAAAAAATATGTAACACATACAATACAGAACTATTATATCACAAGACATACAAATCTCTTAAAACAGGTTTTAACAGTGCAATTCTTCATACAGTACTTAGATTTGTCTCTCTCTCTAAACATCTGCTTAAAGTGCTCACAGATGTTTCTTTGTCAGAGTATAGATAGAAGTGTCTCTGTGTAGTAAAGCAGAATATTCCTTAAAGAAAACTGTATTTGCCAACCCCTTTGTGTGAGGTCACCTAACTCCTCCTCTGTCAGAATATATAAAAACATACAATCTATATAAAAACAGGATGTCTTTTCCAAGTATCAAATTCTGCAACCTCAGGATAACTCATGTTCTTCAAATGACTCTCTTTGATCTATGATAAGCTTCCTCTCTCACACAGACATCAAGGAACATTTACAACTTCGCACCCGTGTGTAATAACATGGGTTTCCCTCCAAATGTCATAAAATGGATAGGATCTTCCCTCTTAGCAACTACAGTTATAATTAACTCAGACAAACAGGAGATCCTTAATTAAGGCCTGGTCTGTAATTAGCTCATGGCTTTCATCTTTTAGCAGAGACCTGGGGGGTGAGTGAGGTCATTCCAAGAGCACCAGATTTCTCAGCAGAGATAATCAGTAATACATTTTTATATTTTTAAAAAATGATACAGCACTCAGAACTGGCTGTCCACTTCACAGTGGTCTCAAGAATTAGAGGTGAGTCAGGAAGAATGGGACTGGACCAAGATATGGTCATTCGCAGGTAAAGCTTTTAAAACTTCCAATCTTAGATTAATGCATTTTAAGACTGCACAATTTATATTTTTCACCTATGCATATGCATAGCATGGGAATCAGACAGAATTCAAAATTTAATAAATGTATGAATGCGAGGGACTCTCTGATTCATATATTTTGAAACTGTTCCTGTGTTCAAGACCGGTGGAAAGACATTATAGAATACTTTAATGAAACTACAATTTTGAAAGACAAAATGACACTTGAAACTTGCATTATAGGGCATTTTAACAAGGAAAAAACTTGGACACAGGAGCAAAAGATTTACTTCTTTTAAAAATACCATTCTAAAATACTGGATAGAAGAGAACATTCCATCAAAGAGAGAGAGTGCCTGACACAGTTTATAGAGAATTTCAGAACAGAGAAATCGGCTTTGTATATGAATGGTTTAGGGCACAAATTTGTGAGTAGATATAATAGATATGGTATTGTGGAACAAATAATTAAGGGGTGAAACTATTCAGGAAAATATATAAATAACTCTGTTTAGAAAGATTAGTGAAGCTTCGGTAGAGGATCTGGAGAAATTCTGGCTTGTTTGGTGGCTGAGAATGCACTTTCTATATATTGCTGGAAGTATTTTTCTTCTGGTCTTTTCTTCTTCTCTCCCTATCTTCTTTTTCTTCTCTTTGTGAAACACTGTTAAAGACATAAGGGGAAAAAAAGAAAAGCAAAACAATGCTCTTTTAATAGCATACTATTGAATTTAAAAAAAATGAGTTAAATGCAGACACTAGAAAGGTTACATACTATGTTGAATATAGTTGGAGAAATGTGCACAGTTTAAAATGTAAAAATTTTAGGGTGCATATGTTATATGTCTATTTTAAAGAGCTGCTGACACCTCAAAGAAAACTTTGAAAAACAATATTTGGGTACAATTTACTTTGTAGTCCATATGTATTCAATAGATTTCTCCTCCCCATCACTCATTACTGAGAAATTTGCATAGAAACGTGCTCTATATCCCTTAAGAGTTCATTTGCCTCTTTAGCTTACTCCCTACTTTATGTCATAGTCCTCTGTGGTGACATCACAATCTGTTGCCATGGGAGTAATGGTGATGTCACAAATAGAGCATTGTGATCTCAGGTAGGGAGAAAGCAACAGGAATAGAAGATCTCTTCAGGAGCAAAGATCCCATTTTCATGAAAATGGCCTCAGTTAACAAATAACGGGAAGGAGAAATACAGAACTATTGTGAAATACATGCAGAACTGTGTCTAAGTATTTTATTTTGCTAAAGTTGTCCTAATGGTGTCAGCTGCTCTTTAAATGATTCACTGTTAATCATTACATACTTAAGCAGTAAGGCATGACCAGGGTTAGAGTAACAGTCTGTTAATCACCCCTAGGAGTGTAACGTGGCATAAGGCAC
The DNA here is from genome assembly GCA_016271365.2 of Neoceratodus forsteri. Taxonomy (NCBI): domain Eukaryota; kingdom Metazoa; phylum Chordata; order Ceratodontiformes; family Ceratodontidae; genus Neoceratodus; species Neoceratodus forsteri. The sequence goes on from CM028134.1 coordinate 859,050,181, forward strand.
AGCCGAGTGGCCCTGGCACTGCTTCCTGCTGGCGGCCGGACCTCTGCATCCAGCCCGCCACCCCTCTGACTAAGGAAAGCAGGTATGTTTGGTCAGCTCTTAGCTCAGAGCTGTGAGGCTTCAATCCCCGTAATTGGACTGGCTCCTGGGAACTGTGGCTGCTTCCCAATTGGATGCTGCAGATCCCCATTGAGAAAGAAAGCATACAAGGCACCTTTTTCAAAACACAGCTCGGTCACTGCCTTGCTGTACTGCTCTCGGGACAATTTTTACTGCTGAATTTACTGCTCATTTTTTTTCTCTCCTCTTGGAATTTTCTGCTGTTTAGCCTGCTGTATTAGCTAGGCCTGACTTCTATTTAGCTTATGTCTTGCACTACTGAATATTTCTACTGCTTAAACATTTTACCTTTAAACTATTGCACTGTATATGTAGGAATTGCCTAGCAGAGTATAGCAGAGTCATAGCAAACTTTAACCGACTGTCTGATGTTTATATAGCTTACTGCTTGCACTACTGAATTTTTTCTGCTAATTGCCCAATATTGTAGAATAGCTAGAACTGACTACTGCCTGCTGTTTGTTCTGCCACACTGCTTTCCCATCACAGTTCCTCTCATTCATCTTCAGACTGACTTCTTTGCTTCCCTCTTTCTCTTGCTTTTTTCCCTTTTGTATTTCTTTCTCTCTATTACCCACAATGTTTCTCTGCCATCTACTGGACCCCTGATTCCCTCTACTGACACCCCCCAAACCAGCACATTCTGTAAATATTGCCTGGCATTTTGGGCCATCTTCTCTACCCATTCCAGACTACCCTAAGTCCTCTCCACCACACGCCTCCTTCCCAGCTATCCCTGGTCTCATTCAAGGGCCTCCCCCCCCAACCTCCTGAATCAGCCTTTTGTTTTGCTAAATTCTCACCTGGCACCTCTGACCAGACCTCTCTGCAGGAACCTTTTCTCTCCTACTATTTGCACCATCTTCTGCCCTGAGCACTAAATCGCCCAGGCCCTCCCACCAATTTACTTGACCTTTGTCTTTGACTTTTTAACTAACAGTCCATCTTTTTTTCTGATCTGTTTTAGCCACAAGCCCAAACCAGGCTCTCCACTTCAGCCGAGTGGCCCTGGCGCTGCTACCTGCTGGCGTCTGGGCCTCTGCATCCAGCCCACCACCCCCTGACCAAGGAAAGCAAGTATGTTTGGTCAGCTCCTAGCTCAGAGCTGTGAGGCTTCAATCCCCATAACTGGACTGGCTCCTGGGACTGTAGCTGCTTCCCAATTGGATGCTGCAGATCCCCATTGAGAAAGAACGCATACAAGGCACCTTTTTCAAAACACAGCTCGGCCACTGCCTTGCTGTACTGCTCTCTAGACAATTTTTTCACCCACCCCCTCCCCCCTCCTTTATTAAATACACTCCCAGTGATCCCCACCCCTGAGGCCTCACACTAGTCAATTACAGCAACTCCTTAAAGGGGCTCTCCTTTCTGTAACTTCTTAAAGGGGTGATCCTCTCTCGTGCTCAAAAGACTTTTCGTCCTCAGTGCATCCAGGATCAAGTGCATTGACACTGACTATGTTCCTCCTCCTACTTCCTACTCCAGCCCCCACCTTATTTAGGACCATCACCCTCTATGCATAGTACCCCTCTCTTATCTGCAACACCTCTACCAGACCCCGATGCTCGATCACCTCCCCCCATCGGTACCCACCCACACTTCCATCCTTGCTACCTCTTACTTCCCACTCATACCTTGGTCTCTTCTCCTCAATGCCCTTTCCCACCTTCGCCTCTACCCACCCACTTCAGCACCCAGCCCCATGTGTCCAGTTGCAAGGGCTGGGTGCTGGGGGTAAGGGGTTGGTAGAGTATGAAGGGTGGTGCCTAATCACCCTCCTGTTGCTTCTATCAGGTAATATTCATCCAAACCCTGGCCCCATGCCCAACCTTATGAACAAGCCTGCCCAGGCTCAAGGACTCCGCATAGCTACTATGAATATTTGCAGCCTCCTTAAGAAGGCTGCTGCATTCCAGTGCTGGGTTACTCAGCACCAACCGGACATTGTCGCACTCATCGAAACCTGGTTATCCAAATCCACCCTGACTCCTTCTTCTCCCCCCTTCCTGGTTACACCCTTTTCAGGGAAGATCGGGTTGGTAAGCGTGGAGGTGGTTGTGCTGTCTATATGTGTGACTTCCTCATGGGACATGCACTTCCACCACCCAAGCTTGATAACGGGGCGCAAGCCCTCACACTAAAAATCTCCCCCAACCCTGGTAAGGGCTCACTCTTTCTCACTGTTGTCTATATTTCCCCCAGAAGGCAAGACATTGCCATTCAGGCACTTGCTGACTACCTCTCTGGCCTACTGCCCAGAATGACCCAGATAATTGTTGGTGACCTGAATATCAACTGGCTCTCTGCCATGGCCTCCCAAACCAGAGATATCTTTGCCGCCCTTGACATGTCCCAGCTTGTCACCACCCCAACTAGATTCAACCCCTCTACTGGCTCCAGCACCCTCCTGGATATTACCATTACCAACCGCCCCCAGAGGGTGCTCGATATCAGTGCACTTCCCAACTCACTTAGTGACCACTCCCCGATCGTATTCTCTTGGTCCACTGCCAACAGCAAACCTGCACCACAAACCACCCAGTTACATCGTCTACTCCCAGGCGGCCTGCATTGCCTTAAACTGTACCTCTTACAACTGGATTGGTCCCCAATCAGGCTTGCACCATCCATAGACAAGGCATTGGATTCTTTCACTTGCACTTTTAACACTGCCTGTGACCTCTATGCCCCCTTACTTAGAAATCACACCAAAAAGCAAAACATGGCCTGGGTTACCCCCTCCCTCCTTCACAAACTTAAAATGAGAGACAACCTATGGCACACTGCCATGGAATCTGGCAAGCCAGCTGATAGGCAAGCATACAATGCTGAGCACAATAAGTGTACTTGGGCTATTCTGACAGGCCAAAGCCCAGTACTACTAATCTGTTTCTTGTCTCTCCTGGGGTCGGTTAGAAACTTTTGGGATAATGTAAAGGAGCTGAATGGGAAATCCTGCTCCCACCCCCCTCAACTCTCCTTTAATGGAACTGTCTGCTCTGACCCCCTTGGCATTGCAGACTGCCTAAACCACACTTTCTCAGACCTGAGTTCAGTCCTGCCCAGTAACTTCTTTGATCCCATCCCAGTAGCACCCCTGCCCACTCTCCAGAGACCTCCTTTCTACCTACATACCATCTCCCCATTGGAGGCTAGACCCCTTCTGCAAAAAGTCATAGAAGTAACAACCCCAGCACCGACCTACTGGACACTAGGCTACTTCATCTGACGTTGGATGCTATCCTGGTCCCACTTACCAAGCTGCTCAACTGCTCTCTGTGGCTGGGGCAGTTCCCCAGCACATGGAAAACTGCCATCATCACTCCCATCATAAAGAGCAGTGATCGAGCGACCCCGGATAACTATCGCCCTATCTCCATCCTCCCCCCACTCTGTAAGGCCCTTGAAAAAGTAGTTGCCAACCAGCTTGCCAAATACCTGGCCATGCACAATATCCTGTGCCCTGAACAGCATGGCTTTCATGCAGGTCACAGCACAACAACCGCGCTACTCGAATTCTCCAACTTCCTGCACTCTGCTCTTGATGCCAGAAGTCCTGCCAGTGCCATGTTCATTGACCTCTCCAAGGCCTTTGACACGGGTTGCCATCCTCTCCTGCTTGACTCCCTCAGATGCCTTGGTTTCTCCCCCGGCCCCCTTGCATGGTTCACCAGCTACCTCTCTGCCAGAACTCAGTGTGTAAAAATCAATAGCACCCTATCTGACACACAACCTGTCCACTCTGGGGTTCCCCAGGACTCCATTTTAGGCCCTCTCCTCTTCAGTCTCTACCTCAACTCCCTTCCCTTGGCCTGCCCAAGTAAGATCCTTCTCTACGTGGATGACGCTGTGCTCTTCGCTGCTGACTCCAACCCCAACACACTCCAGGCCACCCTCCAACAAGCTTTTGATAGAGCTGAGCATTGGTTCACATCACAAAGGCTAGTTCTGAACCTAAAAAAGACCAAAGCTATGCTCTTCCCGCATCACCAAAGCAAAGCCAGTGGTGCCCCTCTCATGACACTGCCTAGCACACTAAACCCCATTGAGCAAATTTCCTCCTACAAGTATCTGGGCATTACCTTTGATTCAGCACTCTCCTTCCATTCCCACATCAATGCCCTTTCTGCTGCCACCAATGCCAGGATTGGACTGTTATACCGTCATAAGGACTGCCTACCACAAGAGGCCCTTAGATTGGCAATCACCTCCTCTGTCCTGTTGCTAATCGACTATGGGCTGCCCATCTATGCTGCAGCTGACAACACTGCGCTTGCAAGAATCCAGCTCTCTATAAACAAGGCCTGCAAGATAATGCTGGGAGCCCTTAGGTGCACCCATACGTGCCTGCTGTACTCCACCACCAACTTGCTCAACCTTGAAGAAAGACTCTGCTTCCAAACCTGCCCTCTTGTAAAAAAGACCCTGCTAGTGCTCTCCCCCCCCACCGGGGTCACCACCTCCCTGCAGCGTGCCTCCCCCTCAGTCTCCACCAGCAGCACTGTCAAAACCTCCCTTATTGTCCCCAGGGTAAGGATCTCTATGGCCCAGAGATCCTTTTGCTATCGGGTTCCCTCCTGGTTCAGTTCCCTCCCAGTCAATATAGCTGACTCCACTAAGCTTGGTCCTTTCAAGGTCTCCCTCAGAAGCCATCTGACAAGCACTCACTGCTGCAACTGCACATAATCCCCCACCTGCCCCTTACCTTCACCCCAAAGCTGGGTCTGCCCTGTCTACTTTTGCTGTATATACCTGGGGTCTCATGCAATATCTGCTGACTAATGTAATAAAATATCTCTGGTTGCTACCTGATGTGGTACTCGTGTACTTATATTATGACTACTGTGATCTACCTATTACAAAGCGTGTACCGCCAGTGAATGTCTGTAACACTGGTTGCTTTTTTAATCTAAGCATTATGTACTGTACTGTTTGTTTGCTGTGATGTATTGCTCTCTTGATGAGGTGCCTTTGTAAATGAGTATATGACTCAAAGATCTATAAACCAATGATCTAATAAATAAATAAATAAATAAAATATTGCCCCTAGGGCGTGGTTAACTGACTGTTAATCTAACTCCTGGGAATGCCTTATTGCTATTATAAAAAATTGTTCCAAAAAAAGAGTGCTAAAAAAAACCTTTTTGAATGTTTTCCTCATCTAGATGGAGATTTTTAATAAAATAGTTCTTCCAGTAACAGTTTAAGAATGCTGGTTCAAAATCAGAATGCATTATTCCAGTCGTTCAGAAGTGCTAGAGGATGGAATGCTGACAGGAAGAATCCATGTGCCATTGTGATTAGGCTGTACATGACAGTGTAACATGGATTAATGTAAGGCTGTTGGAATCCTAACAGCCAATCAGATTGCAGCATTTCTGAGAACCTTTTTATAATCAATTTTAGTATGTCTGTAATGTGATGTTTTATGATGGAATAAAAACTTCTGTTGAGAAAAAAAAGACGCTGCGCTGTTACGTGATCTGTCAACATCCTGCAGTGCTGTGCCACATGTACTTCTGTCACTGAACTGTGCCACTTGCACTGCTGACACTGCTTTTCCACATACAATGGTGACAGTGTGTGTGGAAAAGCAAGATGGCAGTACTGTGTTGTGTGGTACTTATGACAGCACTGCTGGCCCGAGACCTGAAATGACCACGAGTAGAGGCCATCGGTGAACTCAACGGTGCTGGTGAAGGCCTCCTGCTCACAGACTTAAAAGGCCTCTTGGCAGACATACCAGAGGGCGACCTCGAGTGGTACCATTTCTTCCCCTTCTGATGGTAAGAAGAACCTAAGGTTGAGCAGTGCTGGGTCCCCAACCTGGATTGAGAATGGGCCCATTTCTTTTTGTGTTTTACTGGAGAACTGTCCTTCCTCTCAAACACAGGACCGCCTGTCATCGGAACCCTCAACCAGCATCCAAGGGAGCGCCGTGGGGTTGGCACCTGCTTAGACCCCATGCCCAAAAAGAGCTGCTGTCACATAAGCTCCTTGTAGTGCCATCACAACTTGCGATGGAGTTGATCCTTACCCAAAGAGGAAGATGAGGAATATCGGTGGTGTTGTTTGCTCAAGTGGCGAAAGTGCCAACTCCGGCGAGGGATACTCGACCTCGAGCTTTGAGTCCTTGATCTCAACCTTGACTGCTGGTGAACCAGACAGTGGGAGAGAGGTGGGAACCAGTGAGGGACGCTTAGGGTCCCCCACAAGGTTGGTGTCCTGAGGGTTAGGGACCGGCTCAGGAAGCTCATCTGCCCTGCCCTGGGACTGAAGAGTCAGGACCAGAGTCCTGGAGAGGGACATATCCCCCTCATTCTGCAAGAAAAAAATTACCATAGTAATATTGTTTCTTCCAGGGGATCCCTCAGTATGCTTGACTTATGCAGTATTGCTAGCTGGGTTCAGCTACCTCAGAGGTGGTGCCTGTGCTAATGACGGCATGGCATTAGCCAATCAGAAAGTGCTAGGAGACTGCTGCCTATAAATGCTGCTGTTAGTGAGTCAGATTCATTTAGAAGCCGATGAGGCAAAAGACCCCAATCCCCAACCTTATTCCAGAGTAATGGAAAAAATATGGAAAAAGAAAACAAAAGGAACAAAACCGCCAAGAGGTGGACTATGTACAATGTGTTATGTGAAACACCACACTAAATAAGCCTCTCAGTAAGAATTTGGCCTGTGATAAGGACTGCAGAACTGTTAATAATCAGGTTATGTGAGGGGAGGATGGGTGGGAGGTCAAGTATACTGAGGGATCTTCTGGAAGAAACAATATTACTATGGTAAGTCATTTTTTCTTCTCACCCCAGGAATCCCTCAGTATGCTTTTTTTTTTTAATTATCTTTTTATTAAGATGAGGTGACATTTAAAAAAAAACATTAGTTACATTAGGCATGAGATTTTCAATAATGAATATCAAAACTGCTTATAATGTTACATATACCGGACAATAGGCAGGAAAAATAAACATATCCTTATAACTTTAACATCACCAAGATTATAACTGAAAATCTAAGCCTAAAAATTAAAATGATTTTGTGCATCCCAAATTCATGAGATTGATGACATTCTCCGTTCCACAATCAATATTAAAGATCAAATGCAACGCTTTGTAATTTTCATCATTTGTATCCCCACATCTGTTGTCCTACCTTGTTTTCTGATGATTGCTGATGTTTTCTGTCTGTTCTGTGTTGGCATGCTTGTTAAAAGTTAAGGTTTTAAAGTCTGCACGTCTCGCGTTGCACGCTCTAACTCCCCTGTGTTTACATCGGATGTGAAAGTCGGCGGCGAGCGCACGATGACGTCATACGGTGTGTGACTATCCTTCCAGTCAGCTATGTCCTCCAAAGAAGAAGACGAAATTGCAGTGCTGTCCTGTGTTGCTGGTTTCTCTGGGACCCATATGGTCCCATATTGCTTTGAGCCATTAGCTGATGCTCCCGACTCGCCTTCAGTCACAGCGAATGGGTCTGATAACAATCCTGACAGTGGCGACGAGAGATGTGGCATGGAGCTGTCTGAATGGTAAGCCATGTGTATTGTCTTTTCTTTTTTGACACTGAAGTTTTACAACAGCAGTATTTATCTCACGTGTGACGACCTTACCATTTATCTCCCCCCAAATGGCCACTAACAATAATGACGTGCACATGAAGTACAATTCTCAATATTGAATGGCGATGCATAACAGTAAAACAGAGATCAAAGTAATCATTGCCTGTGTTGCAGGTTATCCCTGCAGTGGGACCATGTGTACCATCTTGCAATGTGTAGCTATTCTCTACTGTTTGCACAACACAAAGCAAGATACCAGGCATTGTCCTCTGTCCACAACAAGCACTCATCAATGTTAGCACAGCCTGTCAGAACAACTTCCAGGTTATTTACAATGCAGAGGCATTACACACATATCTGTTCCTATCCTCATCACAGACAGACATGTGTAATCTGGAATCCTGAATACATTACACTTGAGGGTACTTCACCTTGGTTCAATACAGGATTTTTGATCACTGAATCTGTCATAGTCTGATATTTGTTGTTTCCTTGCTTCTGTGCACTGCTGCTATTGTGTGTAGGGACAATATGCTACCTTTTCCATTACTGCATCACCATTCCTTGCTGCAGGTGTTTCATTCGGTGTTTCTGTGAACCATGCAGTGACAGACTCACACAGACATTATTGTGAATAGTGCAGTTGTGTGTTGCATCCCATTTTCACAAGCCATGCACTGTGATATGCCCATTGAAGTTTTATATATTAATTTTAAGTATTGAATTAATTTCACAGTGTAGGGACAGTGACACTACAACTCCCTTGTTCTGTGACGAGTGGTATGCGGGTGGAAACAGATGGTAAGCAAATGAAATTGAGCTGATGCAGGTGGTGGTAATTTTAGTGAATGCTTTTCCCCTCACCACAACATACAAACATAGACTTTTACAGCAGATAAGGACTCCTTTTCCCACTTAGTCTTCCCACGTCTCGATCTACTGGATAAGCTGGAGATCCGAGTTGACCAACAGCCTATTTCTTCCTACCCCCCACCTGAATTGGCTTATTACTGTCCCATGCATTCTTGAATTCTGCCACTAGTTTTCAACCACACAGCCTCATCCAGAATGCGGGTCCATGTGCCCACCACCCTCTCTGTGAAGAAATACTTACTCAGAGGCGTCCCCCCCTCTATCTTCAAATTTTGTCCACTTGTTCTTGTTCCCCCATGTCTTTTTCTGAAATATACTACCCTCTCTGGACTTTGTTAATTTCACTGAGGTACTGAAAACTTTCAATCATGTCCCCCCTCTCCTTCCTTTCCTCAAGGAGATACATATTATGCTCCTTTAGTCTGTCCTGGTATGGCTTGTCTTGCATACCCTACACCATTTTAGTTGCCCTCCTCTGGACATCCTGCATCCTGTCTATGTCCTTGTGGAGATGTGGTCTTCACAACTTGACGCAGTACTCCAGATGGTATATCATCAACTATCTGTATATAGTGATAACAACTGGTTGTTTTCTGCTGTTGATGCCTCTCCCTATACATCCCAGTATCCCCCTAGCCCTGCCTATTATTGTGTAGTGACAGTATCAGCAAGGAACAGTACTCAACATCCCTTCCTGATGATGATATTGTTCTCATCATTCAAAATTCTTTGTATGGATTGCATTACTGTGGTTGTTAGAACAATATGTGTGCTGATGCCATTTCCATTCGCTGTGTTATGTTAATTGTTATGCTCTGTTACTTCTGATACCATATCCCGATATTATGTTTTTCACGTGATGTGTGTCGCACCTGAAAGATGCTCATTCTGTACTCATGCTACACTGTGTCATGTGTCGTGATACAGGGTGGTGTATGTGCACACTGGCATAAATGGATGACATGCACTTGTGATCAAACTGTTTAATTCATTTCTGTACAGAAAGTGTACTCCATAATTTTTAAAATTGCTTTATTTACATTTCAGGTGCAGCTGTGGTAATTGCCAATTAATGCCATCACCAATTGAGAACCAGTGCTGTTGGTTCTATTGTGCAGTGACGGAAAAATTTGAGATGTCAGATGAGATCCGCTGCATCACTGATGTGCAGGGTTTCAAGAGCTGTTGCTTGGATGAAGATGTTCTCCAGTCCAGTTTGTACGAATATATAGAGGTTGACGGCCCCGTTGGTGATAATGAAAGTACCAATGAGTGAGTGCAACTGTCATTGTCTTTTTCTTACCATGAATCTGCAACCTAAATATAGGTGGAATTACTTACAGTGTGTGTATGCACCTCTGTATGTCAGATTTGACAATCATGACATTACATCAAAATTCTTTGCACACCATGCACTGTTACTGTATGTTAACCAGTACTGAGAAAGTAAGCATTATAACATGGGAGATTTAAGCAAGTAATTTCATAGAAGTGTCACCTGAGAGTTGATTAATCTATGTTACATGCATGCTGATGGTGATCACTCTCTTACTGAGATCAATACTCGTAAGTTTCAGTGAGGGTCTCATTACTGTGCTGGAAATTCAGTGTCACAGGCAGCCATTGTTTTAGTTGCTAAGTGAGTGATCCCCCTGTAACACAAGCCTGTCATATACTGTAGCACAGACAGTGCACCAACACTGCCTGCAGTGTTAAAACTTTGTGCACAGTGGATGCATTATCCCTTACAGCGAGCCTGTAGAGTGTCTCTGTGCTCCTGCATCTCCTCCGTTCACCCCCCCCCAAGGTGAGACGCACAGAAATTCCCATCCACTCATCCCCTGGAACTCTGGGCACCGTAGCGGGGACAAGTATCAAAGCGGTCACGTTGATGGAGTTGAGTAAAGTTGCAACCATCAGCCCCCAGTTTGCACATTTGTAAACATAGAGACACAGATTGACAAGATTAGCCATCAACCTGCCCTCCCCGCTAATCTACTACATCCGTGTTCTCCATAGTGTCCAACCCGCTTTCAGTTGTTTTACATTCAAAGTTCCGATCGGATGAAAAATGGTGACTGAGCAGCAGCTGACAGGCAGGCGTAAAGACACACAGTGTGTGTTCGGTGTGTGACTTGATGGTGATGCTCTGATCTATTCTGTAAGGTACGGTGTGTAGTACTGCAATGCGAGCATGATACAACGTTGCAGCTTTGCCCTATCCCTTCACCGCACATGTAGCTAAGACAGCACAGACATCGAGTCTGCAATGGTCTGGTAGGTAGAGAGAGAGAGACAGAGAGGAACAGTGAAGCACCTTACAGAGTGCAAGACGCAGGTGCCAGGAATTGGGTGAGTGTTGAATTCCAGCAGTCTGCACTGCCTCTCTCTGGTCCCCTTACATTCGGTGTCTGCTACAACTGGCAAATGCTCACCATCTCTATTTTTCCTGCATGTGTACCTGTCGGGGGGGGTTACAGTAATCCTTACAGGCATGGCAGGGGACAGTGTGATGCAGAAGAAATGCCAGTAATCATCTTGGTGGTGTATCTGTGGCATTTGTATATTCATTACATCCGGAAAATACAGTATTTTGTGGGTACTGTTTTGCAAGACGGCAAGATACATCACGTTTCTTGCTCTTTATACAGCCAAAAAAAACCCTTTTAGATGATCTTTTCTTGAGTAAACACAACCCATGTCATAAGCGCAATAACCCACTCCAGGGTCTGCAGTTATTGGCAATTAATCAACACCCCGGGTGCTGTGAGGACAATCTGCCTGCGGCCTCATACCTCACAACGCAGCCGTGGTGTTGATGAATCCTCAATCACCGCACATCCTGGAGTGGGTTATTGCTTACATAACTGCTCACCCTGTTGTGGGTTATTGCGCTTCTAACATGGTGTCTACAATAACATGAATATAATTGAGGAAATGCTTTAATCAATGTTTGAGATCACTAAATCATATTATATCCTATAAACAACCCACAGAGCCGGCACATTTGTGCTGATGGTTGAGGTGCTGGATGCCACACCGCCACCACGCTGTCAACCTTGGTTAGGGAATGAGCCCGGGAGGACGGGGGTCAGCAGGGGAGGAAGAGATTGAGCGTCCGGAGGACTGCTCTATTTTCCTCGGGGAGGGTTGGGGTAGCGATCGCACAATGAGCGACCTCTGGTGGAGGCCGGTGGGTAGCCAAACGAGCATCGCAGGCGTATGCCAGGGGGGTGTAGCCACGGCAGGTGTTGCCATGGTTGATGGGCTCCACAGGGAATGTAACTATGTAGAAACCCCTCTCCACCGCTGATAGTCGATGGCGCCTCACATTCCACACTCCTGGAGTAGGGCCTGGTACCTATACGCTTCTCACCCCCTCTCCAGCCCGGTGGCTCAATACTATAAGATAGAGCACCCTGGGCGAGGGCGACCATTCACTGGAGGGCAGACCTGGGTGATGCCCAGCGCTGGAGAGGAGCGGTGACAGGTACGGGAGGCAACAGAAGGAGGTAGACAGTGCATCAGGGAAGTCGCCGGAGAGAGTTCAGCGATGGTGGGTGAAAAATACAGTTTGGAAAACAAATAAATAAATATATGAGCCACAGACATATCTTGCTCCCTTTCTGGCTGTGTAGTTGCAGGTATGTTACTTCAGACCGGCCCTCATCTCCTCCTTTCCTGTTACATCTGAAGGCAACCATAATTACCACCTTTCTTTTCCCAGCATCTTTCAATACTTGTGAGAAGAGGTCCCTGTCCCTAAATCACCACCAACATAACATTTGTGTCTGTAGTGGACCTTGACTTAATTCATAATGCCTCCTCCTCCTTCCCTTCGTCCGACTCCTCCATTGTGCAACTTATTTCAACCCTGATATACACTGATGCTCCCCTACCTTCCACACTCCCCTGTGCCTCCGGTCGAATAATGACAATAATAAAAATAATACATAATAATTACTTTTGCAATTTAGTCACATACTCTATTTCATTACAGAAATCATCAATGTTTCAAATGGTGGATGCTCAACTGACCAGTCACTGCATAGCCATTGCTGCTGTATGTGTTGAGTAATGTAGTGTCACCTACAGTTTGTCAGCTGGTTTCACAACTTGACATTTTACTTATTTTTCCAGGCTACTATGCTACATGGCATACCGAAAATTTGTGTACTGGTGTGGCATAAATTAGAAGAGGTAAACGCAAAGTCTTGCCATCCCTGTGCTGTAGTATGTTATTAGGGCTAAATTCCTCTGAGACCTACAAAGGTTTTAGGAATTTTATAGGTATGTTGGTAGAATGGACAGCTTCAGTTGTTACAAAACATACACATGAAGTTTTTACATACTGTAGCTGTTCCATTTTGTGTTTATATGCTATGATGTTACAGACATCTGTATGAGTCACTTAATTAAAACACTACTTTTGGCATACTGTTTGAATGATATAAAAAGTTGACGAGCAGTGACACCCTTGGTATGGTCCAAGTGCACCCAGTGGTATAGATAATGCAGGAATTTGACAGATGCTGATTAGGAGTTGCAGTGAAGTATTGAACATCACGCCAACACCACCTCCACCATGCAGAGACGGACAGGCATTGTGATATGCATTTTGGTTGTTGCCCATAACGTTCCTGCCATTTCACCTCACCCTATCATGCAGACACTGACATGTGTTGAGGTGTGGCTTGGGGTGTTTGGCTTTACAGTCACCCCACTCCATAAGGACATATGCTGAAATGGGTTCAATACAGGACAATGGGGTGAACTGTGGTGCTGAACAGTCCTTTGCACACCTCAATGCCTGTTACTTGGCTGCAGGGTTGGTGGTGGTGAATGTATGACTATCACAGTCGGCAACCAAGGCACACCCATGATGCCTGTTAGTCTGTACAGTGTGGACGCTTACCCTGCTAGTGTGTTGTAAAGCTGAAACTGTCTGTGTTGCTGCTTCCCACAGTAATGTTCCACAATATGTGAATGTCTATTTGCTTTAATATGAATGTGTTAATCCTAAACTGTTAACATAATATGTTGATAACACTGATACCATGTTTTTCTCTTTTTCCTAGGTAGAGCACAGCATTACTTTCTAAGATTCATGCTGCCGATGTGCTGAACTTTTTTGTCAACAGTCAATGTTCATGTCAGACACTGCTGAAACATTTCAAAAGTTGTGATTTGTTGCACAATACAGTGAAAGGACACGTATTAATACATGAACATTAAAATTTATATTGAAACAGTTAATGTTACACTTGAAAGTGTTGCACGATGGCTTTTCAATAAGAAGTTACTTTGTACAAAATCTGTTATCCACCCAGTTTACTGAAATTGCTGCAAGAAACTGTAAAGTCATGTTACTTCTCAATGACTATCTGTGCAACGTATGTGAACCATTAAACTTTTGAAACACATTGCAACTTCTGCATTCATTTTCATAACTCAGAATTTGACAATTTGTAGTGATGTGCTCCTTCAGGTGTACAAAACTATAGCATTACATGCAACAGGACAAGGGAACGGTGTAAGGAGTCCATAGAATATCAACCAAAAAGTTGTGCCTGCAGGGGAAGCCATACAATGACAGGCTGGTATATCTGTGATTGTGTACGCTGGGGGATATGGGTTACACATTCAAATGCTTAATGGCATAAATAAGTGTAACGTGAACAGCACATTTTAACATGATAAAAAACAACAACATGAGGAGGCATGAATACAAACTGTGTACAGTAAAATTCATTGTTGACATCTGGGTTATAGTCTGTGCTGACACGGTGGTAACACCAGTGGAAATGGATGACAAAATTGTTGGTGGTGGTGAATACACTATTACACTGTATAAGACCCACAACTCACATGTCACTACAGCGGTCATGTTTGGGATGGTGGTTTGAACTGCAGGGTGTGGTGCCGCCATGGTGCTGTGTTGCGGCTGTCCATAGGGAACAAAAAGGTGGGCATTCACAAAGCACTAGGAACAGCCTTTTGTTGTCCACGGGAACAAAAGGGGACATAGGAAAGGTGGTACTACGGCATGAGGAAGGCTCTACCAAAAGAAAAGGTGCTAGAGGAGGGGTTGGGAGGGGGGTGAATGAAGATGATGATGCTGTTCATGGTGAAGCTGAGGAATAGACGGATAGGAAGACATAGGGGGCAAGATGCAGGGATTGAAAATGTTTAAGAATAGGGGAGGACAGGACAGGATGTTGTACAGGAGTAGGGAGGAGAGAAAAAAGAAGGATAAGGTGAACAAGGACTAGGCTATGGTTATGGATACTGGGGTGTGGAGGATGAAGAGGGACAGGACAGGGGTATTGGGGGTGACCATGGACAACAGATAACTGTATACCTTTGACATCCAGATTGTGGGACTTGATAGGAGCTGGATAGGGGGAGACACCACAGGGAAGGGCTAATGAGCGTCAACTGAGACACCTGTGGGAGTGCATCATCAAGGGCAAATAGGATGCTGGTATGCATCGACAAGGGGGATTACCTTCAAAAATGTGTAATTGATCGTTACCCTGTACAATTACTTTGTTTGGCCACACCTTAAGTACTGTGTGCAGTGTTGGGGAACACAGTTAAAGATGGATATTATAGTTCTAGACAGGGTGTGTGAGAGGACCTATGAGGAGAGGCTCAAGTAGCTCAATATGTACACCATGGAGTACAGGAGGGACAGGAGGACATTATACAGATATTAAAGTATATAAAGGGGACCCAATAAATGTTTGTCTCTGACTGCACTTTATGTAAATCAACCTCTGATACTAATTTCAATTCTTATTGAAACTACTTCTGTGCTCAGATACCAATTTGATTTCTCTTGCTTCTCAAACTTAGATGCAACGGGAGGGGGCACATGACGGTCAGGATTATTCAGTCCTGTAAGTCGGGTAACTGAGGTATCAGCATAAATGAAAACGCTCAGTCCATCAATCTTGAACGTAACCTGGAGGAAGAAAACAAAGCAATTATTGGTTTTCAATACATGGTGTACTAAGTGACACATAAATACCAAAAATATGTGTCAGTGTATGTAACTAGAAGTTTACACACACCACAGGGGTTAGATGCTACATTGAAGTCAAAAGCAAATCTAGAGGGGTTAATGAATAGCATCTGTGTGTTTAGGTCAAGTTGACACACCGACCAATAATGTAATTTTACATAATTGCTGTGTTAACCATTTTGCGAAACAGCAATTACATAACAAACTATGGGCTCCATTGTAGCACCGCTGTGGTAGATGTTTTGGCCCTCACTTGCAATGTTTATTTCGGCATTTGTAAAACATTGTTTTTGCACCCGTGACATTTACATTAGGGTTCATTTTCAATAAGTTAACGCATACTTCCGCTGGAGGTTGACTGTATTGCTGGAAGGCAAGAGCAATCAATCTGTCTAAACAGTGAAAAGATAATAGGATTTTATGCTGTTTTTTGCTAATTATAAAAAAAACATACAAGGTATCTATAAATGAAATGCCACTCATTTTCTACAGTACATATACTTGTCCTGAACATTTTTCATGCTCACAGTACTATGCTATCATTTTTCCTTGTAAAGTTATTCACATTTATTTGTCAAAAAACTGAACAAAAAAGCTTTGATTGACAGTTTGCTTATATCCCACATATGTGGGATAAATCTAGGGTAGTTAGATTTATCCCACATATGTGAAATAAATGGATTTATGCAATTGCTTTTGGTTCCACACCTATTGCATAAACTTACCGTATGTAATGGGAACTTTGATCTCCTTTATGACGGTGCGCCACCTCTTTGCTTTTTGGAAATGATATTCCCACATGGCCTGACCATCTCTAATGAATCCTCTGCGCCTCTGAGTTTCATTAAAATGAAGGGCTGCAATCAAGCAATCCGTGAATGACAAAAAAATTTACTTACTGTGAATAACCATACAATGTACCTTCACCAGGAACCACAGAACCAGGAACACAGGAACGCAGTGAGAACCATGATATTCAGCGGTGCATATTCAAATGGGGCCATAATGCATGCAAGGCGCAACTGGGGCCTTTAGCATGTCATTATGGCCCCATTTGTATGCAGGTGCACTGATCCCCTGCGACTTGTGCCTGGCACCCTGCCAGGCATCATCTGTCGGGGAGCAACTCCACCTGCACATTGCGTCACACTGCCCCAATGCCTGATCGCGGGCATAAGTATATGTTAAATCACGTGCTATATCCCTGGTGGTCCAGTGGACCACTTCAGACTCAGTCGCGAAGCATTAGTATAAGTAATGCATCTTCAGGTATCCCTGGTGGTCCAGCGGTACCCCCCCATCACCAGCCCACTGATCACCGCCACCCTGCTCCCACCCAGTCAGTGGCGTGGCAGCTCCCTCCCACCAAGCCGCCCAGCGAACTGCTGACTTACTGCGCCTGATGCTATGCGCCTTATTGAATCGCTGATGCGTGCAGACTGTACCATACCACGATCCTGATATATGTGAATGGAAGTGAAGATGCGTTGCTGCTTATGTTAATACCCGCGATGGTATAAGCGGTCCACTGGACACTGAGGATATTGGAATAACCTGTTTAAATGTACCTATACCCGCCATTGACGGAAGTGGGGAGGAGCATGACTGACGGATCCTGGCCCTGCAGCTCGGTGGCCACCCACGGCTGGTGGATGCCGTGTTGTGCCCTGAAATACGGCAGGTCACCTGTTGGTGTCAAACCCTTGCTACTATATCCTTTTGGCTCAATTTTGAGCACCACTGTCGCGGTAGCAAGTAGGGTTGCACCAGCATATGCACCGCACATCCCAGGCAGAAATATCAGAATGTGCAGAATATACCAGGCCCATGCCCATGCACTTGCGCTACATACATTGGTGGTGCGCCCTGGCATATGATCTGCGTGGTGCACCGTCCCTTCTGAATATCACACATGGCGCAGCAGTGGGATGCGCGTGAAGCAACAGTTTTGCACCATGCGCAACGCCTTTGAATATCCCACCCAAAGTTTACACACACCATATTCTTATGTAGCATTTAACACCATGGGTGTATATGAATTAACAATAGGGCATGAGCAGGGTTATGTTAATGGTCTGTTAATCACCTTCTAGGGGTGGAATGTGACTGAGCATGAGCCGAGTGTGCTACATGCCCCCTAGAGGCTGATTAACTGACCATGCTTACAGAACCCTGGGAGTGCTTTATTGCTATTATAATAAAAATGTTTCTTAAATAGTGTTAAACCTTGTTCACCATATGATCAGGCAGTACATGTATGTTAATCAAAGATTAACATAGGGCTGATAGAATGTTTACAACCAATCAAAAAGCTGTATTTGTTAGACCCTTTTCATAATTTTGGTTAACAATTTTACCACCGACCCATTATTGTATCTATATGGTGAATAACAGTATGAACAACAACATACCTGGCCTCCATGCTGTTGTAGAGTAATGTGTCATTTTGGTCAAAAAATTACTACTTTGTGGAGCGACTCTAGTGCCGATGTTTGTTCGGATGGTGATAATTTCCCAGCCATCATTCATAAGCAGGTTGTTGTGCTTATAATTTTTCAATTCCTTGGCAGCGAGCGACTTCCTACAACAAGATAATATTGAAAAGAAGACAAGCAAGAAGTTACCAGTAAGGGACATGCAATGGAAAAGGTTCAGTTATCAATGTGCAGTATAGACAACATGGACACCATGTTTGTCATGGCACAACAATCATCAAAGGAAGTTATTACCACCTTTTGAAACATTTGCAAGTGACAATATATATGACATGGTCCCAAATTGATTATTTGACATGCACAGCTAAAAGCAAACCAAGTTAGAAAGATCACCAGAAATGGCATACGGCACCATGAATTGCCACCAGATTGGAACGTCATTTAGATCTGTTTCTACAGACATAGATCTTGGTTTGCATAATCACAAAGTGACTATCCACCAATAGATGTAACAGAAGCCAGCCATGCACAACAGTGCATGTCATTACTATTTCTATAAATTTGGCTTACAGACTACATTCCAATGGCCGCAACAGGTTACAAAGTGTGTGATAAAATTGTCCTACACCAGATAGGCGTTTAGATGAAATATCAAATACTGGTACAATTAATGTAACTGCATCATGCACTTCACACAATGACATCACAGCGTTTCATGTTATTATCACCTCTCTCAATCCATTGCGATCTGCTAGTGGTCCATGTTCTGAATTAGGAACAGCTCACTGTGGTTATGGTGAATGTCAGAAACATGATTTAAAATTGACTTCCACTTTGCCACTACATGTCCCCACTCCACAGCTGGTTCGAGGCACACCAGTACAGGTGGTGGCTGATCCCTTTGGCCCATGTAGCTAACAGCAGTCTCTCTCCTTTTGACTTTGCTTCAAGTTTCTTGCGGATCCTACAATGAAAGGAGACCTTATTAATATCTAATGATGATACAATACACGTTTCTCATACTTCTGTGCGCAGCATACATGATAGTAACAGATGGTACTTGTAACAAAATATTTAATGAAAGATGTGAACGAAAATTAAGATACAACAAGTAACGATCATTGGATTAAACCTTTTGCAATGTGCCAGACATCAAACCAGTGCTGTATCTCTTGTTCCTGTTCACGCATGTGCTTCATAACTCTAACGTGGCGGTCTGTTGTTAGACTCTCAATCTTCACTCCTGCTGATTTTACTTTTTGTACAGCACGCTTCAGTTCCTCAAGCTCCATAGCATTGGAGCTTGATACTTCGTTACTCTAAATAAAGATATGACGATGTCAATATTATAGCGCAATAATGCATCATAGGACACAAAGGAGAGCACTGTAGTGATGACAACAATAAGGAATTGTTCAATCACCTGAATCAACTGCATATCAACAATCTTGGAATGCACTAAGTCCATCAGGAAATATGAACCAAATTTTGCGGTGTGTCTGGGTGAACAACAATGCGCATCGACACCGAGTTTAGCTGTACCTCCTGTCATCGTACTCAGTAAGGCCTCCTGATGTCTTCCCAGACACATCGGACAGATGGAACCAGATAACTGGACTGCATTAGATGGTATGTCTGATTGCTATTCTCGGCATATTAGTAGATGTGACAGGAAGTTTAAAATAATCTTGCTGGACTGCCACCGCTGAAATATATAGCGGCCGCAGTAAGAAGGTTGCCAACCGGAAGAGTCCCTAACCGTGGCTGTGTCTCCCAACAATGCCTATGTCCATTGCTGCAAACCATTTCAAATATTGCAAGTCCACCAATCATCCATCTAAGGAAAATCTTCCCCGTGGAGAAGCATATCAAGCACACTTGCAGCAGTTGAACCAGGGCACTCTCAAAAACCATGAAAGTACGCTGCCTGTGCGGTGGACTGTCCACTTTCAGCTCGGTGCAGCTGTTGAACACAAAAATAAGGAAACAAAAACAGAAGTAGTACAACAAAAGTAAAATGAGTGCCCAGCAACACCTGAATAATGATACGAGATCAATGACAATTTTGTTTACCAGATAAGCATCACATTACTGCTCATACGTACAATCACACATGGCATATTGTGTTTTACACACCATACTTTAAATGAATGTCTTGGTAAACAGTATCCCTGGACAGATGGTACCACTGCAGTACAGGATGCTCAAGTCAAGAGAGGATGGGACTTGATCAGTCAGCAGAAACAAGCAAGCAGTATCGCACCTCAGTGTAACACTGGACATACAGGTGGTGACCTGTGATGGGCATCTGAGAAGACAGTTGGAAAAAGCAACAAATCCACACCTGGAGATGTGCACCAAATTACCTATGACCGTGGTAGCACAGTAATGCACCCTGCGCTTGCACAGTACTCATGAGGGTCTCACACGAGGTGAGGGTGATATCCTCCTGCATCCAGATGGTTAATCATGGATCATGTGTGAATGTTCAGTAGGTCACTTATAGGAGGCACTGACCTCTTAACACCAACTGGGCAATGTATTAGTGACCCCAATAAAGGGTGTTGATGTGCATAGTTCAATGATCATTACAATGTAAGGAAAATGTACCTTTCTGTATAATCCTTCTCATTGCAATAGTCAGATTCATTACCAGTATCAGAGTCCACAAAATGAGACACCTCCCAATCTGGGTCCTCTTCTGAATCATCATCAAAGTCACACTCATCATCCTCTGTGTCACATGCAGAACTCGACATTCTCTCTGTTGCATCAGTTGGGTCTACTTCTACGTGTGGCACATCATACTGAATACCAACTGATACCATGGGAGAGTAAGAGATAGAAACTTGTACACCCCTGTGTACACCGGTTGGGTTTGTCTGTGTCCCTCTGGAAAATCAAGCTTTGACACCACCAGATGGAACATATTTCAATGTTTGACTGCCCTTCTTTGCAGTGATCTTTAAAAAAAATGTAAGTGAAGTAAGTAAACATTTATCTAAAAGCAGCTTTCAAAGATAAAGCGCTTTACAAATAACAGTAAACAAACAAATATAATATTAACAATATAAAATCATAACCATAAGATTTTACAAATACAACACTTTTCAACTATGTTTAAAACTGATGACGGTCAGGCTACTTCGTATCCGAGGGGTAGAGAATTCCACAGGGCAGGAGCTGCATAAAAAACATGAGCTCCACATGTTTTCAAACGAACCCTGGTAATCTCTAGGGAATCCTCATTTCACTCCTTGAGCACTTGAATTGCCTATGGGCCGCTTCTTTCCCCTCACCACCTCCTGAACCTCCCTGTTCCACCAGCAGGTTTTCATGCCATACCTCATTTTGTACTTTACTGTTGCACAGGTGCTGGTACCATCCTTCACCCCCTTCTGATGGATTCCCACCCTAATGTCATCGGCTCTGTGTGGCCCAATCACATCCTGAGTGCTCCTTAAGGATCCTTCCCATTTCCTTAAATCCACCCCCCCAAGTCAGTTACCTCCGTCTCTATGCATCCTTCTACCCCTGCTATGTTTAGGCAGAACAAGACCCTGTTTTTTTGCTCTGTCAGAAATACCACACTAAAGGTTACAGTGACTGTGTAAATAAAGTACTATTAAAGCATGGTCATGCATCATGTTATGAAAAAAATTTGTGAATGCACATCTCATTGTACTCACCACCACATCAGTCTGGCAAGCAGTATCACAGCATGAAGAAATAACTTCACGGCATGTCGAGAACTGCACCATTGGCAGGATTTCATTACTTGTGTGTTGAATCTCAATGGATGGTTCATCAATGGCACTGTTAGTTTGTGTTACTGTGGTTCTACCACAAGTCTTGCGTTGTGTATAACTGTCTGGAAGAAGTCCAACCTCACTTAGAACCTATGGGTGTACAATAGGAAGAGAAATATGACCTGGTTCTCTGGTTGAACATAATATGAAATGTTTGAACAAATTAAAAGATACAAATACATATATTAACTTCTAATCGGCGTCTCTTCTCAGATGCCATGCTGTGATGCTTCTGTTTTCCAGAATTGTAAGCAAAAATAGTAGGGCATGCATCTGGTTTCAATCTCCTTTGTCCAGGAGTGAATCCAGTGATGTCTAATAAAGTCTGAGAAATAGCAAATTGATTTGCTGCAAAATGATCAGCACAGATGACTGTGTTGTTGTTTGGCTCCCATCCAGCCCTTTTTACTGCCAGTGCCCACTGTCGGCGTCTTTTGATGTCTTTTGGAAAACGGTAAAAGCTGCTAGTGTAGCCTTTACCATTTGTGCAGCCAACCACGCAGCAGTGTTTCATGATGGCACTGAGGTGAAGAAAAGAAACAGCACAGTACAACCATGACATTACAATAACCCAACAATCAGAATTAGTATGTCACTTATCGAAATGTTTGTAGATAGACATATATAACTGAATGAGAACTTTGAGCATACACGCATGTGGTCGTGAACCACTTTCAGAAATGGATGTAAATGGTAACAGTTAGAAAGGCAGAAGCATACCATTCAAGTGGCATCAGTCACAATTAATTGATTAATTCCTGAATGTGTCTCACTATGCTTGTTGGTATGTGCTCACAACTGTTTGAATGGTATATAGTTCAAGTGAGGAGACATTTTAGTGACGCTAAAGTCATTGACAAATACAACACCATAACACAGCAGACAGTACTGTAACACAGTGGACATTTTCAAAAGGGGTATTGACAGAATGAGGAGTATGGGTGCTGGCATGGGGTTGAGTGAGGGCCAGCTGTAACCTGAGATGCTATCTGCAAAGTGTAGCAGACATGACACACTAAACAACACAAAGCATGTTTATGATGGCATTGTCATCTGCTCTTGTTGTCGTATGTAACTTTAAATAATCATTATGAATAAAATATGAAACTGTAATACACATTTAAATAGATTATGAGAAGGTGTGACACCATGCAGTACTGCATCCGGCCAACACACAATGTGGACTACTAAGGAAAAAAAAACATTTTTCACATGTGCCATTTCTTCAAGTTGTCATTCTGTGTCATAGCATCTGTATGTGCTTCTAAATCATAGTTTGAATCGGTACAGTTAGAAACAGTTATTTGTGGTTTTTAGAGGGCATACCAAAGATGACATAGACCTACACATGATATGCAGATAACAGTGCAGATCACACAGCATGGCATTATGCAGTTGGGCAGTGCCATGATCAGTTACAAAACTGTGCTTGTGCTGGGGAGAAAAATGATGATGTGTTTACTGCTAGTAAAAAAAAATTAATAATTCAGCTGGCTTCTTGTACAGTTCTCAATAATACAAAAAGTTTGGACAGTAACACAATATGAGTGAACAGTATGACTGACCTTACCACACACACACACACAAAAAATGGCATCAATAAACCATATGTGTTTATTTGGAACACAGATCAGGTAATCAATGTTCCACAGCAACACACTGCTTTCAAGCATCAACATTGCATAGTACTGTGCAGGTGGATACTAGGACCTGCGATGTTGATGGATCCTGTTAGGACTGGGACCGGGATGCACACTAATTAGTATGCTGTGACAGATGTCATACAGTGAGAAACAGTATTCAATTTACAAATAACACTGTACAGATGAATTAGTAGTTGTACTACTACATAAGAAAGAAAGGATAACATGACCCACAAGTATACAAGTAAGTATGCAGCAGTTTGACAGTACATACACTAAACGGAAATCAACAGAAAATGACTTTAGAAAATGAATGGACTGATATTAAATGAATAATGCATGACAGGGTTGGTGTTATGCTGGAATAACATCCCACATTGGGTGATTGGCACCGAGGCCACCGGCTGAGGGCATCCAACACCCGAGAAGGGACGTTATCCCAGCATAACACCCACCATGCAGGGCATTATTACTATTAAACAATAGCTTCTTGTTTTATAATACAAAAAATTATTTTAAATATTTTTTTATGTTGGTGTGGAAAGATATTTGGATCAAACAATGGGAATGAAAATACAAACAGTAAGCAAGGCTGTTATGCCAGGATAACATCCCTGCTGTGGCAGCCAAGCGACCAATCATATGCCCGGATTCTTTCTTGCTATTGTATAATATGTCATATAAAGCTAAGCCCTATGGTAACCTTATGGTGCCCTATGTACCCCCCCCCCAATAAACAGTCAGGTGCAGATGCAGTAATGACGTCATACACTGTCAGAATTTAATAAAAATCAATGATGACTGCAAAAACAATTTCACTTTGGGAGAAATATCTAAAAAGACGTGGGCAAAATGTGGCGCATACGGTATTGAACATCTGACATCTGCTATCTGACGGCAGACTAATAAACGGACAGGGGGCGGGAAAGCAATGCAGTATGAGGGAAAAAAATTAAAGGTGTGGCATTCACTTCAGGTAGCCAGCCAGTTTAGAAGCAAACATCAGCATGAAGTGTTGAACTGTGTGTGTGTTGCTACCCACAGAGTATATGAGATTAGTAGCTTTGTAGAGTTTTAAAATTTACACTTGAAGCCTTACAAAAAGCTGACCACTACTGTGGCATAGCTCAAGCAAATGCTAGCAGTCAAATGAATAATTTCCAGATCAGAAGTAAATTGAAAGCCACAGAGTTACGCAAGGGAAAACTGTAGCATTCATTCTGTAGTCTAAAAATAAAAGCAAATACATATATTTTTAAATATAAATGGGAAACTAGTGCTTGCAATATCAATGCACTTATAGAAAAGGACTGGGTAAGTCAACAGAATATTTTTGGGAGCGCATATGGTGTTTAAAAAATAATAAATAAAAATTCATTGTAAAGCTTTCTAATATGTAAGTGGTCATGAAGTGTCATGAATAACTGCATCAATAGCTGTGAGAAGTTGATACTCTGAATAATAGTTATGCAAACTGCTTTCTAGTTGCATTCACAAAAAGACTGCGAGTACACACGGTGATGGGATAAAAAAAAAATGTACAAACTGTACAAGAACTAAAGCCAGGACAATCAAGAGACAGCAATCAAGTTCCAGCCAATTTTGTGTTTTTAGAACCAAATACAGAGGCAACGACAGTAATTGCACCATACACACAGTATTCAACATCTGATATGTGGTCTCTGAGGGCAGACTAATAAACGTACAGGAGGCGATCTGATGGCAGACTAATAAACGGACAGTGGGTGAAGCACCATACATTTTAGGACTGAAATCAACACAATGATGGCAGAAACAAAATTTAAAACACTATGTGTGGTATGAGGGCAAACTGAAAGGATAGGTAATCAATAACAACATAGAAAGATGTGGCAATTGACCCGAAAACTGTTTGTGAGAACCACACAAAAAAAAGTCAGGCTCAGTAACAGTAATCACACCATGAACATTGTGCCTTAGATCTAAATAATGATGCCACAGAAAAGCTATTCAGTAAGACAGAAAACAATAGCAGACATATAACGGAGGCATCGATTGCACAGAACTGCTTGAAACCACGATGTGTCAAACTGCTGCACACATACACATAATGATGCACATACAGGAGTGAACTGTGAAACAAGTACACAAATATTAGTTTTCTCACATTGTGCATCACACTCAAACACCATTAAATTATGACTTTTACTTTAAAGTCAAAGTAATTTCGATGAAAAACAGCAAAACGACATGAACACACTTCAGCGCACCGCGCGGGAAAGCTACAGCCACTTACAATACAGCTGTCAAAGCGTCAAGCCCTCCCAATGATGTAATCCCACAGGACGCTTTCAGAAGCAGAGCGTGCATAGCATCAAAACAGAATCGAGTGAATTGGACTTCAGAAACAGGAATGAACAAGGTATAAAACTGCACTTTTTGGAGGAATTTGAAATAAAAAAAAACACACACAGGGTTCAGTGGACAATACTTTATTAAAATTCACATTCAGAACAGCACCATAAAGCTTTGCATTTGATCTTCAAGAATTAAGGTCCACACTCTCCCACCATAAGCAAAATCTTCCTAACCTTACATCTCTCAAGACCAGCCCACAGCCTACAGCCAAGCATAAAGAACATAGTCAGGGAACAAAATCTAAGTCATATCTGGAATAATATATTATCCACAGTCTCCATTGCTGTTGGAATTGTTCCTGTTTATTATGGGTTTCCGCTGTTAATGACTCCATATAGTAAATGTCAGCGACTAGGCCCCACCATTCATGAACAGCTGGAACGACCAAAGAATGCCAGCATCAGGTTATTGCCTTCTTGGCTGCTAGTATGAGAACAGGTAAGAGAGTTCGATGCCACTGTGGGCTCTGTCTGGGGTATTAGAAAGTATCACTGTTTCAGTTGTGAGATCAAAGGACTCTCCCATACAATCAGAAATCTCTTGTTGAATAGAACACCAAAAGGGCCTCAACAGAGGACAGGACCAAAAAATATGGCCAAGATCTGCAAGTTTACAAGAACAATTTCTCCAGCAGGCCCCATATGATATTGGAAGGTATTTAGTTAATATCGCCAGAGCATGGAAAGACTGGTTCCTACATTTCCAAGCGAATTTGCACCATCTAGTGGCATGAGTGATTTTATATGCATACGCAGAGGAATGAAGCCAATCCTGCTCCTGTATCTCCAATTCTAGGTCTTTATTCCAGCTGTCCATGATAGATATCGAGGAATCACCCAGCCCCTCTCTTAAAATTTTTATAAAAATAACCCACCTGATGTGGCCATAAGCTGCCCTTAATGTTATCCTCCAAAAATCTCCAGGCCAGAGGCAATGGCTCCGGTAATCGGATATCAATGTCTCTCTGATGTAGTAAGTAATTCCTCACCTGGTTGTATCTAAACACATCATTATTAGGTAGACCAAATTTGGTTTGCAGGGAATCAAATGGAATAATTCCAGAGGTGGAGAGAAATTGTTTAAAAAATTGTAACCCCATGTGCCTCCATCTGGAGAATGTATGGTCCATATTTGCCAGCATAAAGTGGTCATCCTCCAAGATTAGAGAATAGAGAAAAAATAATTCTCTAAAAGCTTTCTGTTGTTTTAATTTATAGCAACTCTTTAATATTTGGGCTGTAAATGGAGTAAAATCCTAGAGGAGGTGATCTGCCCACCGAGACCAATGTGACCCTTATTGTATCGTAAAGGTCATTTATTGCAAATTCTAGATCTTTCCAGGGAGAGTGATAAGATGGAGAAAGCCAGAGAGACATTATTCTACAGTAGGAAGCCATTGAATAAAACTTTAAATTCGTGAGTTGCCCCTTCCCTCTGAGAGAGGGAGCTGAAGAAGTGACAATCTAATTCTGGGTTTCTGGCCCTTCCATATAAAGTTAGAAATTAACCTATCCCAAGATTTAAAATAAAAATTTGAGGGGAAGGTGGGGACATTTTGAAATAGATATAGTAATTTTGGGAGGACAGTCATGCAGATACTTTCTATTCTTTGAAAAAATGACAATGGTAGCCGAGCCCATATAGTTAGAGCTCTTTGGATTTGATTAGATAAGGGTTCATAGTTTAGTAATTCTAATAGTTCAGGGTTTTGGGGGATTGTCAGTCCCAAATAACGAAGATTAGTTTTATACCATTTAATTGGATATTTACTTTTAAGATTTTGAGATGGAGTAAAGAATAAGGGAAGTAAATCTGGTTTAGCTATATTTAACTGAAAACCTGAAATTTTGCTAAAATTTTCCAGTGTTTGCCATAGGGCTGGAAGAGATGTTTCGGGAGATAGAGCAGTAATCAAGATATCGTCAGCAAATAGTGCTAGCTTGTATTCCCTTTGGCCTACTGGAATTCCCTCTATTCTCACATTACCTCTTATAATTTCAGCTAATGGTTCAATATATAATGCAAATAATAGTAGGGATAAGGCGCAACCCTGTCTAGTGTCTCTTTGAATTTGGATTGGTTGGGACAGAGCGCCATTAACATGGACGTAGGCCTGTGGCTGTGCATAAATATTTTTAATACATGTAATAAAGGAATTTGGAAATGAGAATTTAGATAAGGTAGCCCACAGATACCTCCAGTCCACTTTATCGAAAGCTTTGTCTGCATCTAGGCTGACAACTATGGATGGAATCCTTCTAGTGTGAATATATTCTAGTAACAACATTAGCCGTCAAAGACTATCAAAGGTATTTCTTTGTTTAATAAAACCCGATTGATCCAGGTGGATTACAGTCATAAGGATAGGTTCTAGTCTCTTAGCCCAAATTGATATGAATATTTTATAATCTACATTTAATATTGAAATGGGACGGTATGACGATGGTAAAGAGGGGTCTTTATGGGATTTAAGAAGGGGAGACAAAACCGCATAATTCCAGGAAGGTGGGGGGGGCTTCTCCCTCCGCCACTTCTTTACAGGCTGGGACAAGCTAGGAAGAAGCTGAGGGCTGAAGACCTTGTACCACTCAGAGCTGAAGCCATCCAGGCCTGCGCACTTTGCGGGTTTCAGCTGTTTAATTTGAAAAAGAATCTCTTCAGCTGAGATTGGTTAATTTAAAATTTCTTTTTGAGATTCCGTGAGAGTGGGCAAATTAAGATTTATAAATGAGGAAGTCAGTCTTCTTCTTGATTCTGAGGGGGATAGAAGCGGTATAAAGGGATTCAAAGAACTTCTGAAACACCTATTTTATCACCTCTTCTTTATAAGGGGGGGCTCCGAAGCCATTAATCTTATTTTTAAAATTGTTGAAGCCCTTTTATTTGCCCTCAAGTTTCGAGCCAGCGCTCTGGTGCCTCAGGCGCCACCCTTGTAGTTGTACTGGCGTAGGTAGCTTAAATTTTGTAGAGTTTTATAGTTAATTATTTTTTGGATTTCTTGTTTTAAAGTTTTAATTCGATTCTGTCACCTCTCTGAATAACATTTGATAGGAAGACAACAAATCTGTTAGGTAATTTAAACTTCCTTGTATATTTTTTTGTTTGTAGGATGCATAGGACAGAATCTCTCCCTTGAGGACTGCCTTCAATGTGTCCCATTGAATTGCCTGTGAAACGTGGGATGAAGAATTACCCAGAATTATCTGAGGATACGTTCCTTAAAATGATCTAAGAATTTTTTTATCTTTTAATAAAGAACTATTAAATCTCTAAAGTGTGTGTTTCTTTTGTTTTCCTAGATTCATTTTAAGAATTAAGGGATTATGATCTGATAAGATCTTTGGTTCTATTAATATGTCTTGTACTAGAGTTAAATGCTCTCCGGTAACAAAAAAATAGTCCAGACGGGAGTATGAATCGTGTCTTCCTGAGAAGAAAGTGTATTCCGGAGTTGAAGGGAAGAGTCTCCTCCAAACATCCTCTATACCCAAATAAGACAGATTCCCCTTTAAATATTTACCTGCCCCAGAGAGCCTTTGAGGTTTAGGAGACGAGGAGTCCAGATGGGGATGAAAAGAAATATTAAAATCATCACCCATTATCAGGATGCCCTGAAGCCTCTCCATCACCTTTTGTATGAAGGACTTAATTATGGGGAGTCGAGTCTGCGGTGGTAAGTATACATTTACCAGGGTAATAGCTTGTGAGTATAGTTTAACCATCAGGATTACATAGCGGCCCTGAGGGTCTGTATAGGTATCCTGAATTTCCAATGGTGTTGAAGTAGGAATCAAAATTGCTGTTCCCCTTTTATGTCCACTCGAGTGAGAGGAAGCTAGGATTTGATATCGTCCACCCCGGTGGAGTTTGGAATGTTCCACTTTGGATAAGTGGGTTTCTTGTAATAAATACAAGTCAGCTTTCTGTTTACCTAAATGCTGCATGATTTTATACCATTTAATGGGGGAGTGTAGACCATTTATATTCTGTGAAAATTTTTTTACTGGAACATTAGCCATGATCTCGGGGAAACATCGCTTCCTTCATTAATACAGCTAGTCTAAGGTAACGAGGGTGGACCCATGACCGATCGCTTGAAAATATATATTTATTCTCCTCCAGGGGTCCAAAGGGACCATTTTCAGCATACCTGGAAGGTACAAAAACTCCTGGTCTCAGGTCTCCCCTGGCCCAGACCACCAAAGCCAGGAATGGGAGCACACAGCTTTGAATTTGAAATATGTCACCAACATTTTCAATAACAAACATTAAAGTTAATAACCATAACCATATTGACTCAAAACTTATAACTTTTAAACTAATAAACCTTCCAATGGGAAGAACTATGTACAGGTGGTCTTCTACTATTGGGGGAGATTCCATCATCACCAACCCTGGTCCCAGTAGGAAGATATTCTTCCCTCTAGGAAAGTGGGGAATGATCCGAAGAAAGTAGATCTACACCCACTTGAGAGGGAGCACCCTCTAGAGGAGTTAGTTCCTGTATGAAACCAACTCCTGAAGTGGCGGAGCTAGGAGCTCGTGTGGTATCAAATCATTAGGTAACTCTGCAATAAAAGGGAAGAGAGCTCCCCCTGCATCATAATGTTGAGTCTAGTCTCATATACAAAAAAAGAGTTACTCTTTTCTCCTTACCCCCTCCCTTCCCCTCACACCCTTAACCCCCCCCTTAGAGCAAAAGAGAGAAAAAAAAAGGGGTGAGGGAAAGAGAGCAGGATTTTCAACTCCCAAATATGGGTAACCAGAGTTATCTAAACTGTCCTCCCACTGTGACCCAAACCTGCCCTACATGCAAAGACAAGATCCCAGTTCTGATCCCTGATTTCACCAGGGGAGAGAAAACACACAGCTCCCCATGACTGAACAGCCCCCTCATAAAAGACCTGCAGCTAAGTCCTGAGAATTAGCCTTATTAAAAGGAAATATAATAGCAGGCATTCCTCCCCAATTAGGGCACTCATCATGTGGTGTGATCAGAAGGAGAAGAGAATATGAGCCATCAAAACCAAAACCCTACAGTCTGTTCCCCTCCTCATAGTTCTTATACACCCTTCAAGATAATAATGTACCTCTAGTATCTAAACAGTGCCCTCTATTGTCATCAAATAAAATACACAGTTATTATGTTCGTGAGAGAAGCCTCACTATACTTCTGCCAGGACCATCTCAGTAGGGGAGTTAACATTGGGAGAACTATTACACCACAGGGGGACTCTCAATATAAGGGTTGGGCAAAAGTGAAGTAGGAGAGTGAAGCGAGATAGTGATTTAGGTTCCCAAATCGTTTAATTGTTCAGTACTTCTCTCAGTCCAATCCGGAACAGTTCTGTCCCAGATCATAGTGTCAAATGTCTATGCCCTGTATTAAATGGACAGGGCTCCCAAAGCCTTCCCCTTTTTTTTTTCCCTTCCCTTCCTCTTCTCCCCTGCCATGACATGGGCTGTGATTTGAAAAAATCTTTGCTTGGTAATTATCAAGAAGCAGTCCTGTGAAGCCTGACCACGGAGTCATCCTCGAGATTAGGATTCCCAAGAAGGAAACATGGGGGGGAGGGGAAGGGGTCGCCATTGCGGGGAGGGGGTCCGAGGAGGGCAGGAGAGGAGAACGACAAAGTGCCTCACGCCTTTCGATGGAAAAGCCGAGCACTCCATGGGGCAAAAATAGTGGGTTTTTATTAAATGTTTGTTCAGAATATAGCACCCTTAATGCCCTTAGAGGAGCTATAGCTCGCTCTCAACTCTTAGGCGATTGGACAAGGTCGAACCACATCTCTCCCCCCATCCCACTCCCTCCTCTTAGTAAAAAACCCCTTTCAATGTACTTAGCTTTCATGCCAGTTGGAGAGTTGGATTTCTGAGTAATTTTATCTTATCCAGTAGCTTCTGGAGCTTTTGGTCCCTCATATTCACACGATCCAAATCTTGGGAGTCACAGTCCTGTGGTGACTGTCAAGCCTTGGATGCCATTTTAAAGTCCTTGTCCAATATAATGCCCCTTTGACATAGATCTGATTTGGCTTCAGCAGCTGAGTTATAAGTTGTGAGGCCATTAGGGAAACGAACGGCTAGTTTCGCTGGATAAGGGGTGCGAAATTTTAGGTTTTTGGCTCTCAAAAGGGGAAACAAGGGGGAATACTCCCTTCTCTGCCTCTGAGTTGCTGGGCCATAATCATTGTCAAATAAAATGTGGTGAGTGCTCAGCATAACCTTTTGTTTTCACCACACTTTGGTCAAGATCTGTTCTTTTTGTAAATAGCTGCTAAATCTAATCTGATCACAAAAGATCTCGGTCTAGCACCAGGTTTAGTTGGTCGAGGTCCAAGTGCTCAATGGGCCCTCTCCACATCTGTTTGGAACTCTGGGCTGAGAAACAGTCCATAAAAGTAACAGGATTTTTGCCCTCTTCCCCCTCAGGTAGACCATATAGTCTAATATTATTGCGTCTTCCCCTATTTTCCATATCTTCCTGCCTTAAGGTTAAGTGTAATTGCTCCTCGGCTATGGAAAATACTGCCTGTTCCAGAGCTGCAATTTTGGCCATATTATCGGTGGTTAGTGCTTCTGCATCAGAGACCCTTGATTGTAGATCACCCAGGTCTGTACGGATGTCTTGGAGAGCATCTCTCATTTCCGACCTGAACTCAGCTATCGCCAACAATATGGCTTCAGATGGAAAGTATTCCATCATAGGCAATGGCTGTTTGTCGCTCCTTGTCCCCCTTCTCCTCTCTGATCTCTCCGTTTGGGCACTAGCGTGTGATGAGGAATCGCTGTCTTGTAGACCAGAATCCTCGGTCTCCATTAGGTCCTGCAATGGCTGAAAATGTTTTTTCTCCTGGCGCTTCATGCCAACTGATGCAAGATTAATTTCTCTCTTTGTTGTCTCTCCCATGTTATCTGATGGTAAATATTCTTTTTTCAGTTAAAGATTTGCTTGCTAGGAGGGAGAGAGGTGTTAAATTGAAATGATGCTGCGGAGAAGCTCTGAACCCTGCGTGCTCATGGCACCATTACTCCACCGGAAGACTCCCTCAGTATGCTTGTCTTATGCAGACTACAAAGCAGTGTAGTTGGGAGGAGGGAACAGAACCTACTTTGGAAACAGGTTCTGCAGGACTGCAGTGCCAAATCTGGCATCAGATCTGGACTGTACATCGAAGCAGTAGTGCTTTGTAAAGGTATGTACAGTCTGCCAGGTAGCTGCTTTCCAGTTATCCAGTAAGGGTATGTCCCTTTGAGCTGCCACCGAGGCTGCAGTGCCTCTGGTGGAGTGGGCTCTGAGGCCTTGGGGCAACTGTCTGCCAGCCTTACTGTAATGGAACTGGATACAAGAGACTATCCATTGAAAGATAGTTCTCTTAGAGGCTGGTATGCCCTTGCCCACCTCGCCATAGGTGAGGAACAGCTGGGTATGAGAGGCCCTGAGCTGTTTAGTATGCACCAGGTATAGGTCAACGCCTTTTTAACATTCAGGCTGTGGAGCCTGCGTCCACCAGGAGTGGATTTTTCTGTGAAAAAGACAGGGAGAGCTTTGGACTAGTTGAGGTGAAATTCAGAAACCACTTTGGGAAGGAATTTTCTGTTAGTTCTGAGAACTACTTTATCCCTGTGGGAGATGCTGTAGTTAGGTTCAGTGCAGAGAGCTTGCAGCTCTGAAATCCTCATGGCAG
The DNA here is from genome assembly GCA_016271365.2 of Neoceratodus forsteri. Taxonomy (NCBI): domain Eukaryota; kingdom Metazoa; phylum Chordata; order Ceratodontiformes; family Ceratodontidae; genus Neoceratodus; species Neoceratodus forsteri. The sequence goes on from CM028134.1 coordinate 859,083,743, forward strand.
AAGTGATGGACACTAGGAATACTGTTTTCCAAGTAACATACTTTAGGTCTGCTGTAGCCATAGATTCGAATGGAGCATCCATCAACTCGGCTATATATAGGTTCAAGTGCCGGGGGCAGGTTCCCTAAGTGGGATTTGCAGGTGCAGCAGGCCTTTAAATAATTTCTTAAAAATGGAATGAGAAAATGAAAATTACATACCTACCGTAATTCTTGATCTTCTTGGACAAGTCTTCACCATTTATTCATACTTCAATGTGCTTATGCAACTTGGTATGATCTATGCTTATGCGACTTAGATACATTGTGGCTGTTCACCTCTTTATCCATGGGATACACCACCCTATGGGTACGATGGCGAGGAACCCTAGAGGAGGGTTCTACCCCTATAGGCAGGGGTTAAATTGAAGGGGAACACACCAGAATGCAATTCCAACTCCTCAGCTTGCCAGCACATTCCAACTTCAACAAAGTTAACACAGTGGCCACTCAGATAAAATAAAACACACACCAGGAAGTTAGACTAATAGAGCTGTTATCTTCAGCCTTTGAAGCTTGTCACACTAAGTTAACCCATACAAGTGCTAATTTAGTGTGACCGCTTCAAAGGCTGAAGATAACAGCTCTATCAGTTTAACTTGATTGGTGTGTGTTTTTCTGAAGCAAGAACAAATATACAAGCAACCCCCAGCCCTGCTGCCAAATGTTAAGTTTTACTAGTAGCCTGCCAAGGAAAAATGTTAAAGAAAAAGGTCTTTGTTTTTGCAGCTGTGAAATCCCTAGCACTAGTATCAATTCAAGGAGTGCACATTCATGTACCCATCCTGACCCAGAAAACAACAGGTGCTATCATATAAAACAGAAGGAAATACAGCAGTCCTCCCTTTGCTTACCATGTGCTGCTTCCAAAAGCAACTGCTCCTGTTTGTTGCCTGAGACTAGAGCCCCTTCAAGTCTGCTGCCTGGCTATTCCACTCACTGGAGTGAGGAGTCACCATCAATGGCCACTGCCTTAGTTACCTTACCTTTTTCACCTTCCCAATCTAACTTCCTTCTAAGGCACCCAGACCATCAGCGCATCCCTGTCAAGGAAGGTGAGGTCCTCCAGGAGTGTTCCGTTAGTACTGTGTTACTGTTATTACGTGACTGAGTGAGGCAGGCAAATATTTTCATTTCATATTTCCATATATTGATTTTGCACTGCTGCTGCTGTAACAGTTAATGTAACTAGTGACAGTTCTCTAAGGCTCAGCAGCGTATTGTATGTCTGTATTAATCTATATCCTCAGTTCAACTTTTTTTATAATCAGTCAGCTAGACATATAGTTGCTCTCTAATAGAACGATATGTATAATTGAGGGAAGAAAATGTATAGTCAAGTTCCATGCTTTGTCAGTAATTTAGTCTCATGCATGTGCTGTGTATTCATAACTAGTATGCCTATCTGCTCCTGTTCACAAAATCAATGGATTGTGTTGGGTTTGCTGGCTTAAATGTTCTGTTTTTTTGTAGCTGTATTAACAAAATACCAGAGACTTGGTTTAGGGGAATATCAGGTCTGTGCTGTGAATGATAAGTTAAATATTCAATTGCCCATTTACTGCAGGAGGTTGTATGGAGTCATTGGGATGAGATTGGGAAGGGAATGGGTTTCACTGTATGCTGTACTGAAAAAGACTAAGTTGTTGTTGTTATATACATATGCTTACATAAGCAGAGGCACCAAATGCACTGAATAAATGTTCCTTTTACAATATAAAGCCATCTATGTTACATAAGGCAATCTCTTCTGATCTGGTTTAAGTAAATATTTAGGTTACCCATACAGTAATTCATTAATCAGAATTGTTTTTGTGGGGGAGTTGAAATATTTTGTTTTATGCAAATGTCAGTAACTTGGGAACTGTTAGGTGAATTGGATGGTATGTACCTGTTTCTGAAAGGACCCACATAATAAGACAACCATCCAAAAATGCTTATTTTTAAAGAAATAACCAGAAGCCATTTTGGTGATCCATCGTTTTGCCGTTGGATATATTAACTATTTATACACAGTTTGTTTAAAACCAATATCTTTACGTTACAGAAGGCTTGGTATACCCTCATACATTACCACACTGTCTTTCCATGTTGTGAAATTATGACACATTGTACTGAAAAAATGCATTTCACATTTTAAGAAGGAAAACACATGAACACTTAATATTATAATTGGAGCTGTTTACAATCTAAATAGTATAATCATATGTATACATGAACACAACATATTTTAAATATAATTATGTTAGTTGTACATATGAACACAAGGAACCTGCTTAAAATCCTTTGGAAATTGTGCTAATCTGGGGTTTTCATGTTGTTTTTCATAACATGATTTCTATATAGAGTTTCTGCCAATGTCTGCCAATTAATTCACAATGCAAGATTTACAAGCTAGTTGATGCTTCAATGAAAACTAAGTTACAGTAACTTTGTAAAGTGTGTGTGTACAGTATGTGTACATGCATACTTGCCTGCTCAGATCTTCACCACAATTTCCTGATAAAGTAAAAGTACACTAATGAATTAATAGATGTCAACCTCTAGGTAGGTAGGGATGGAGGGAGGTAGATAGACAGAGACAGACAGATAGAATGACTGACTGACTGACAGATAGCTAGTCAGATAGATTCATAGACATCCTTGAAAATCAGAGGCAGTTAAACCAGCAGTAGAATGAAACTGGGCAAAACGTTGACCCTTCATTTTTTCACTACACAAAATGACAAGAATCTTTTAAGTTTTATTTTGGAGGTAAATTTTATACTTCCACCAACAGATGAGTTTTTATAAATGTTTCAGTTTTTTTCTGAATTGTGTGTGCTTTTGGTGGTGGTGGTGTGTGTGTGTGTGTGGGGGGGTGCAATATAGGCCAGATGTTAGAATAAGGAGCTGTGAATGAGCTTGGTACATCCAGCAGACCTGGATTTCATTCCCACAACCTCCACTTGCATACTGCGTGACTCTGAGCAAGTCATTTCACTTTCTATGTGTCCCCGGTCACCTCTGAAAAGAGGCATGTGGGCCTAGGGCTAGTGGGTATTACCTGGTTAACACAGAAAAAAATGATTGCCTTGTACATTGCAAACCTGGTAAGGATTAGGACTGAGAAAACAGAAAGAAAAGAAAACTCACAATGTACAGTGTAGGAGGTACCTAAACATAGATTTGATAGGTATGCTAATATGTTTTTATGAATTGTAGCTGAAACTAACTTTTTGGTAAAAAAAAAAAATGTCCTCGTACTGTGGCTGTAAGGTAGAGGAACAGTGCAGTTAGGCAGTGGGAACAACCACACTTAACAATCATGTCCTAGGATGGCACCCCCCCAAAACAAAACATAAACTTGCAAACCATGCATGCTGTCAATGGCATATGTATGCAACTAATCAGTTGGTAAGTTATATTTTTAACCATAACTTGAAGCAGCTGCAGGTATTTTTTATTTATTTGTTATTCTTTTTGGTAATCGGGTAAGGTCCACTAGGCACAAGTGCCTGTTTTCAGGGGAAACCTGGGAGCACTGGTGTGATTAAATGACTTGTTCAGAGTCACATAGTATGCAAGTGGAGGTTGTGGGAATCCAACCCATGTTCACTGGCTGCACGAAGGTGATTCACCGCTCATTAATCTGTGGTAAAACATTTCTCGTAATTTAATTTTTTGTTTTGGTGATTCCAGATGTTTAAGTTTACTTTATGACTTAAATCATGTTTTTAATAGTTAAAAAAGTTAAATTTAATTTCTTTTAGTAGTTTTTAATAAAATGTGATCTACGATGTCACAATGCTCCCTTTTTTTGGTTACTAATATCGTTGCAGCATGCACGACATGCAATGCACACTTTGAGCCCTTTCCCAGGAAATAGAGTTCCACCTCCTCCAAAATCCCAATTTAACCCCTGCCTATAGGTACCGGAGGAATGATTCTCTTGACTAAAGGTAGCTTAGCAAGAAGCCCACGGGAGACAGAAATGTGCCACTGGAGGAGGAGGAGGAGGAGGGGAGGATGGTGGGGCAACGAAAGAAAATGATCTGGGACTAGCCTATGTCAGGGGGAGGGAATGGACAAGGATATGATAGAAGGCATTCTTAGGATGGTAGAGAAAGGGGAGATACTGTTGATGGGAGACCTGAATATGCCAGATGTTAACTGGAGCACATTTGCTGCAGCCACATCCAAGAGCAGGGCCATTCTCGATGCTCTACGGGTGGCAGGCCTCAGACAGCTAGTTTCGGAGCCCACTCGTGAGGGAGCAATCTTAGACCTCGTACTCTCAAATGTGGGCAGTGAGAGAATCTCAGATCTAGAAGTGGGTTGCCATCTGGGAACAAAAAGGTAATTGTAAATGGAGTCCAATCTGAAGAAAGGGGGTTACTAGTGGGGTACCGCAGGGTTCAGTACTGGGTCCAGTCCTTTTTAATGTCTTTATAAGTGACATTGCAGAGGGACTGGAAGGAAAAGTATACCTCTTTGCAGATGACACAAAGATCTGCAACAGGGTTGATACACAAGGAGGCGTGGAAAGGATGAGAAGGACTTGGCAAGGTTGGAGGAATGGTCAGTATGGCAGCTAGATTCAATGCAAAGAAGTGCAAAATAATGCACCTGGGAAACAAACCCAGGGAAGATTAAACAATGGGGGAGGTGTAGTAACAACAAAAAAGGAAAGGGACCTGGGGTAATCATATCAGATGACCTTAAGATTAGCAAGCAATGTGAGAAGGCAGTAGGGAGGGCTGCCGGTATACTGGATGCATAGGGAGAGGCATCACCAGCAGAAAACAGGAAGTTGTTATCCTCTGTACAGACAGTTGGTGAGACCCCATTTGGAGTACTGCATCCAGTTCTGGAGACCCCATCTCCGCAAGGAAACAGGATAGAGGCAGTCCAGAGGAGGGCAACTAAAATGGTGCAGGGTCTGCAAGAGAAGCCGTACGAGGAGAGACTAAAGGAGCTTAATATGTATACCCTTGAGGGAAGAAGTGAGAGTGGGGACATGATAGAAACTTTTAAGTACCTCAGTGGAATCAACAAAGTCCAAGAGGGTAGCATCTTTCAGAAAAAGAGACGTGCAAGGACAAGGGGACACAATTTAAAGATGGGGGAACGGTTCAGGGGCAATGTGAGAAAGTATTTTTTCACAGAGAGGGTAGTGGATGCATGGAACAGCCTTCCTGAGGAGGTTGTGGGGTCTAAAACTGTGGGAGAATTCAAGAATGCATGGGACAGACATAAGGCAATTCTTGTGAGGGGTAGGAACAAATAGGCTGTTGGTTAACTAGGATCTGCTGCCTATCCTGCAGGTAAGGAAATGGGCAGACTAGATGGGCCAAGCGGTCCTTATCTGCCATCAAAGTCTATGTTTCTATGTTTCTAGCTAGGAGGAGTGGCCTTTAAAGGCCTGATGGGGGAGTGGTTTGTTGTTCTGCCCATCAAACTACAGGCGTAGCCTTGTAATTCGAGGTGCTTATGCAACTTGGTATGATCTATGCTTGTGTGACTTAGATACATTGTGGCTGTTCGCCTCTCTATCTGTGGGATATACCATCCTATAAGGGTACAACAGTGAGGACCCCTAGAGGAGGGTTCCACCCCTCTAGGTACCGCGGGAATGATTCCCTTGGCTAAAGATAGCTTGGGAAGAAGCCCAAAAAGAATACCCAAAAGGGTGTAGAGCATCAAACAAGGTGAGGAGTCACAATGATATCGAAGACGGGAATGGAGATCGATATATGCAGATCGGTAGAACAGGGGATGAAAGGGAGATGATGAGAAATATTTAACGGATAGAAGTGGACATGACACAGAAGGGGTGGGACTTTCTAAGGAGAGAGGGAACAGCCAGGGCCACCATCCAACTCCATCCAACAGCAGAACCTAAGTACGGAACCTAGGAAAGCACTAACCTTATCTAATATTATGACCATCAATACAGAGAAGAGGAAAAAACCCTATGAGGAGGAAACCTCTGGGGATCCAAGGCCTAGGTCCCCTTCCCTCCAGGCTGAAGGACGTTTTGGTTAGTGACGGCTCAGCTACTGCAATTTATAGTTGCAATTGAGGGAAGGGGAAAAGATTCCAGTTTAGAGGAATGCTCTCACTCTGTCTTAACAGGAATGCTGTTGAGGGTTGTGAGCCATGTCTCTGCAACTAGACGCCCAAAAGCAAGGGAGGAGAGAAATGACTACTGCAACACTCAGCCAGCCTATATATGAGCCTAGGAAACAGATCAGGCGAACCAGAGGCAGTCAGATGGAGAACAGCATAGAGGGTGCCTCCGAACCCGCTCAGGCAGCTGAAGAGGCCCCACTGACGAGAGCCCCACCCCTTGTAGCTGGAAGTCATAAATTCTGCATTCAGAGGTGTCATTGAGTCGATGGATGACTGAAGGTCCACCCGGACCAAAGACATTCTCGCTATGGGTCAGGGAGAAGGACCCTGCTATGAGCTTTGCATGCTCAAGATGTGGAATTCGAGGGTACAGAACCCCGAGCAAGCCCCAAGCCATGGAGCAATGGACATGGAAGACACGTCTCCGAGTGGAGAGTAGATTGAGTTATGGTAGCATGAAACCCATTTGAAGGGTATGCTCGGATAGTCGATGTAAATGAGTAGACCCACAGAGAGGTTGGATTGTACGGAGACCCCAACTTGGGTCCAGAAAAGGCAGGTTGCAGGAGCAACCATGGGAGTGCATGCCAACCGGGTCCACTGAGAAGCCAAATTAAGTGGGAATCGAACTGCATAAAGGTAGAAATGAGAATGGACGGGTGAAGCACACAGCCGATGGGTAAGATACAAAGTACCAGGAGTAAGGAGGTAGGAACTATGAAGTCAAAATGGTTGAGTGGAGGTAAGAAAGGAATATACGAGGTATGCTGATAGAGGGAAGCCTGGCATGGACTACAGAATGGGAAGGAACGAGGCGAGGGGGAGAGACAATGATGGCCGGATGAAGTCCGCAGCCTACGATGAGTTGAGAAGTCGATACGGGAGGAGAGGATGATCGAGAATAAATGAACGAGAAATGATGGTGGATTGAAAGCCTTGAAGGCCAGAATGGTTAAGGTGAGGCATAAAATGGACGATGTATGAGAATGGAGGGAAAGCCTTTAAGGGTGGTAAGGGTAAGGTGAGTTATGAATGGACGATCTATGATAATGGAGTGAAAGCCCTGAAGGCCAGTATGGTTAAAGTCACGTATGACAGTAGGTAGGGTATAGGAAGGATGATGTTCGGCAACGATGGAGGTTGATATGGCATGGAGGATAAATGAATTGAGAGGTCCAGAACATAGGACGAGGGAAAGAGGAGGATACAAATGGGTATGGTGATGGCAGGATAGGGAAACACCCCCAAAAGAAAGCATGGGATGAGGAAGGAGAAGAGTCAAGGGTCAAGGCAGCAGTGGAAGGTGGGAGTGCGGAAACCATGAAGGCAGGAATGCGCACAGGTACTGGAGGCACTGAAGGCTGCAGCGAACAGGAGGAGGAGCTGAGTGGAGCTGCAGGAGGCTGGTATTGTGGAGTAGGAGCAGAAGAGAAAGCCAGGTGAGCCAGTGGGGAAATACACTAAACCACTGGTGCACAACTTTTTTTAAGGGAGGGCCAGACTGAAGACTTGAGTCTAGGCCGAGGGCCAAGGGCTACTGTAAAATGGCCCAAGGTGACAAATGTCCATCAAGACATTATAAAATGTACATATAAAACAAATCAAAACATGCATTTATCTATTTATTTATTTGTTTGTTTATCAACATGTTACGGAAACTAAAAACAACAACAAAAAAATAAAGACTGCAAGTGGAAGCTGCTAGGTCCGCAGGGGCCACAGATGGCTGCTGTGGGGGCCATTTTTGCCCCCAGGCCACATGTTGTGCACCCCTGCACTAAACAAAGGAGGTGCTACGGCTGCTTGAGCCATGATGCCAGCTGCAGCAACGCAGTTCCCCACCATGGGATAAACAGAGAAGCCACCAATTAGGCACTGGGACAAACAGCTAGGAAAACAGGAGAGAGGACATAGATTTGTTGAATTAAACTAGTAGATGAAAGGAATGAAGGCAATACTGTACCTGAGGCAGCAGCTGGGCGAGGTAGGAGACATGAAAAGATCCAAGGGAATAGACAACTAAAGAAATGCGCTGAAGGGGTGGTAGGCTGAGATGGAAGCCCAAAAGAAAGGGGGGGTGGCAACACTCCGCATCAGGTGGAAGGAAAGCCAGCAGACCATAGAGGCATGGAAAGAGGTGAAGTAGGAGAAGGAACATAGTTGATGCACTGAGTGCCGAAATGCCAGGAAGGCTGGGTTATGGGGCTGAATGAATCTGTGCCTGGTGAGGTCGGAAACCCAAAGGCAAGCAGCAGGAGGTACAGCAGAAGGGAAGGCAGACATGGGCTAATAGAAAGGTGGCAAGAGATCGGGAGTGAGAACCCTGGATGGGGCTGGGAAGCAGCTGCCAAGAAGGATGCAGCACGGAGGAGCAGCGGTCACTGGCAGGAGAAGCAGAAAACACCAGTGGCAAGTGCTGCAGATATTGAAATGGCAGGAAGCCCGACAAGTGGGAGGGAATGCTGCTGGGTGAGCTCAGAGATGAGCAAAGGAAACGGAGAAGAGAGCAGGTTGGAAGCAGGGAGGGACAGCCGGGCCAGCAGGCAGCACAGAAGAGAGGAAATGGGACAGAGCAGGTGTGGCGAAGTGGGGGGGGGGAGCCAGCACGAGCGGTTGACAGAAGGGGAAGGCAAAACAACACTGGGAGACGCAGGCAGCAGGCAGGGGGAACCCTGAAAAATGGACAGAGTCACCAACTGAATGAACAAGGGGCCAGAAGCAGCCTACAGCTGTAGCAATGAAGGCACCAGAAGGTGACTGGAGAGCAACCAGTGACACCAGAGGATGAAGGACCCCCAGGTGCTCAGATATCGCCAAGCAACCCAGAGGGAGCATGATGGAAATGGCCGCAGAATGGTGTGGTGGACAGAGAGAAGACATGACATGGGAGAAAGGAAACCAGTGGCCAGAGGCGCAGTGAAACAACAGTCCAGAGCAAGGGAGGTCGGCGCCTCCGGTCGCAACGAAAGAAAACAATCCTGAACTAGCCAGGAGGAGTGGCCTTTAAAGGCCTGATGGGGGAGTGGTTTGTTGCTCCACCCGTTGAACTACAGGTGTAGCCTTGCAATTCTGGGTTCAAGACGGAGGTGCTAGGACCTTGCGGGAGCCAAAAATCTTCTGGAGGTCCGGCGCCGTGGTAGGACCACACATGCGCGACACTGCAAGATTAGCTCGCACCTGTAAAGGCTACCTCAACATCAACCCTCCAACTGCCTCAGTACCTTTTTTACCAAGGAGGTGCTGGGTAATAAAACTAGGAAACACCTAACCTAACAAGGGCATAAGATAACCTTTTTTGACCTGTATGAGAAGGGTCTAGCCCTTTTTGACCTGTATAAGAAGGATCAAATTAAACGATGTCTTCACAGTCCAACCAAATGAGGGTGTGAAGACCAGGAACAGAATGAGTGAGCCCAGAGGGTGGTGAGCGGGAGCATGAATCAACGGTGAAGACTTGTCCAAAAAGATCAAGAATTATGGTAGGTACGTAATCTTCATATCTTCCTGGACTTAGTCTTCATTGTTTATTCATACTTCTGGGTTAGAGTACCAAGCTAAACCAATCCCCCGAGCAGGGCAGCAGGAGACTGAGCTCACTCAGGACAGAATTCCATTAAGAACTGTCCTGCCAAAAAAAGCATGCTCTCTGACATGGGCATTCAGAGAATAGTGCTTCATAAAGATGTGCACTGAGCTCCAAGTAGCCACTTCGTAAATCTCAGTAATGGCAACCAAGCGTATCTCTGCCAGGGATGCAGCAACAGCTCTAGTTGAATGGGCATGTGCCTGGCCTTCCAACTTGACCTGCAACATAGAATAACAGTGGCTAAGGCATGTCACTATCCAAGCAAAATGCATCTGACCCAGCCGAGCCGTATTAAAAGATACAGAGTTGCTTTGCTTGACTTATGTCCATGGTCCTATCTATGTAGAATTGTAGGGCTCTCTTAACATCCAGGGAATGAAGGGTGCATTCCCCTTAATTTTGGAAGTTAGCGAAGTAAGTAGGCAGAATCAAGGGCTGGTTGAGGTGGAAATCTGAAACCACCTTGGGTAGGAACTTGGGGTGAGTACAGAGGGCCACCTTGTCTTTGTGAAAGGTGATGAACAGAGGGTCTGTGACCAGGGCATGTACCTCAGAGACCCTGTGGGCAGAAGTGATGGTCACCAGAAGGGTGGTCTTCCAGGTCAGAAACTTCAACTCACATGCAGCTAGAAGCTCAAAGGGTCTACACATGAGCATATCCAGCACAAGATTAATATCCCAGGTGGCCGCCGGCTTCCTAACTGGTGACCTTGTGTGAAGAATGCCTTTGAGGAATCTTTTGAACAAAGGCAGCTGAGCCGAGCCAGAGACATATTCTGGACTGGCCCTTGACAGGCAGAAAGCGCACAGAGGTGTACCTTTACTGTTGAATATTGCAGTCTTGCATCTGAAGGGTCAAACAGGTACTCCAATACTTTATTTGGTGGGCATCGGAATGGATCTAGAGGGTCTTAGCACACTATAGGAAAAAAGCTTCCATTTAGCAGTGTAAGTCTTCCTGATGGAGGGCTTGTGCGCTGACAAAAGAATCTGTGAGATTCTCTGAGAAACTTTGAACCTGCCCACTTCTCTCTCCTTAGGGGCCAGGCATGGAGATGAAGGGAGTGCAGATTGGGGTGAACCAGGGATACCTGTGACAGGAGGTCCATTCATAGAGGCAGTTGCCTCAGTGGGCCCTCTGATAATTTGTTGATCAATGAAAACCAGATCTGTTGAGGCCATTACGGTGCAATTAGAATCATCTTGCCTTCCTGTGCCTCTAGTCTGAGCAGCACCCTCTGAACTAGGGATGGCGGTGGAAATGTGTACAAAAAGCAGCTTGTCCATTGCAGTCTGAATGCACCTGACAGAAGATGTCAGGTTCTGGATTTCTGGAGTAGAATAGAGGCAGTTTTGCATTGAGTGGGGATGCAAAAAGGTCCATGTCCAAACTGCCCCACTCATCGAAGAGCAACTGCACGATGTCGCAAGCGACCACCGTGAGGATCCGCCTCTGTTTTGCCGAGGTGATCCACCAGGTTGTTCTGAATTCCCGGCAGATAGACTGCCTGAATCAGAGTGTTGTGTTTGAGGCACCATTCCCATACCCTCAGGGCTTCTCTGCACAAGGGGTAGAAGTGGGCTCCCTCATTTGTTGATGTAATACATCATAGCCTTGTTGTCCATCTGAAGGAGGAGTACCTTGTGATGGAGACATACATATGTAGTCTTTGTCGTATTGGTCCTTGTAAGAACAGATCCAGAAGCAAATTATTTGATACCTTTCAGTGGACCAACGTAGATGTAACAAAAAGAACAAAGTGCTTTAGCTTTCAGACCAACAGGTCCTTCCTCAGAAGCTTAATGACAGTTATTTAGAAAATACCATACTTTTAACACCCAGATCATGCAGAAAAAATTTCCATTGGTTCAAAATACAAATTTAAGTAAATACAGAAGAAAATGTTAGAACTTGAATAGTACCAGTTCACCTTCAGTTGAAAGGGCCTTAGGGTCAGATGTGCTTGGGGCATAACATGTAAGGAGTACACTGCACATAAATTAAAATGACTAGAGATATTGTCAGAATAAGATAAGAACTACTCCAGCAGAGAGCTCCTAAACCTAATTATGAGTATCACAGTGTGTATAAGAATGAATTAAATGAAAAGCAAAATACACCTGGATTAAAGACATACTAAAATTGTAAGCAAAAAATAAGCCCCACAAAATATAACTACAGAAAGTCTCTATATATGGCATACAAAGAGTAAACAGTAAAGTTTACCTAAGATGAGCAATAGTTACACACTATATGGGAATTAAAATTTAGCTGTTGGAGTTAGGTAAGAACCCCCAAACATACCTTTTGGAGGCTCAACCCTTACCTTTTAAAAGATAGAGTTTACTGACCAGATAAAAAAATGGATATCACAATTTTTTTGAGCAAATATTCCCCCCCAGAATATCAGAAGCTAATCTATGGGATGCTATGAAAGTCAAAATACACGGGGAAATTACAGCCTATGCTTCAAAGAAAAAATAAAAGAGGGATGCCAAGTATAAATGAGCTTCAATTCACTTTACAAAATGATCAATTACTTTATAGGGATGGGGATAAAGAACTACAACAGAAAATTAGAGACGCTAAATCAGCTCTCCAAAAAATCATTGACACAAGAATACAAATGTCCCTTTTATACAGACCGTACCGTACTACACAGTCCAGATTTGTGAATGGATATCTGACTGTGTAGAATGACACGGTCTGTATGCTTCATAGGCCCACGCCAGGACCATCGGGCGACAGCCCTACCCAAGACGAGTCAGTCGGCAGAGCGGCGGGTGGCTGGCGGTGAGCTGCCGCCCACGCTGACTAGGGGGCGGGTGCTGGGGCTCAGCAGGTGGGTGGGGAGTGGGGTACCGCTGGACCACCAGGGATGGCTTTGTGTGTTCTACTGTGAAACGTACGCCCGCAATTGGACTGGACATGGTCCACTGGACCACCAGGGATTTTGGACCTCTTTTTATTATTACTTATGCCTGCGATCAGGCTGCAAGCAGTCCACTGGACCACCAGGGATACAGGATGCTTATCTTTCACAAATGCCCGCAATCGGGCTGCAAGCGGTCCACTGGACTACCAGGGATATAGGACGATTATTTTTCACAAGTGCCCGCGATCGGGCTGCGAGCGGTCCACTGGACCACCAGGGATATGGGTCTTTTATAATGCAACATATGCCCGTGATCGGGCAGTGGTGCGCTTTGCCGCTTGTGCAGGGGGCATCAGTCCCCGACGGCTGCAGCCTGGCAGGGTGCCAGGCAAGTTGGGGGATTTACAAGACGTAAGATGCAAATGTAAATATAATGACATGCAATGGCCCCATTTGCACCCTTGCATACATTATGGCCTCATTTGCATGTGCACTTTTGAATACTGTAGTTGTTGCACCTAGCGCAACGGAACTTGCGCTAGCGCATCTCCCTGCTCCATGCGCATTGCGGGTGGCCAAGGTGCGATATTCAATGATACTGTGCCATGGCGCAGCTCCGTTGAATATCACCCTGTTAATGTCCCTGCGCAGCCAAGTTGTGCTGCTCCCAGGCTTGTGCCACAGCCTGGCGCAGTCTGAATATCCCGCCCTCAGTGTATAATATAATAACTTGATGTACTGAAAATGTCTAATGAATCGGAATTAAAAAATCATAGAAATTAAAATCTCCCCATCCCGAGAGAGAAGCTAACGAAGTTTTTAAGGAGATATATAATGAGCACACATGAATGACATACAAGACACACACACACACACACACACACACACACACGCCCTAATGCATCATCATTCACATCCATCAGTCCAGTTGTTACCCAAAGGAATTAAACTTGTCATGAAATTCCAAGTACACACCGTGACACTCATAATTAGGTTTAGGAGCTCTCTGCTTGAGTAGCTGGTATCTTATTCTGAAAGTATCTCTAATCATTTTAATTTATGTGTCGTGTACTCCTTACATGTTATGCCCCAAGCACATCTAACCCTGAGACCCTTTCAGCTGAAGGTGAACTGATACTATTCAAGTTCTCTGACATTTTCTTCTGTATTTTTTTAAATGAGTATTTTGAACCAATGGGAATATTTTCTGCATGATCTGAGTGTTAAAAGTATGGTATTTTCTAAATAACTGTCATTAAGCTTCTGAGGAAGGACTTGGTCTGAAAGCTAAAGCACTTTGTTCTTTTTGTTACATCTATGTTGGTCCGAAAAAAGGTTTCAAATCATTTGCTTCTGGATCTGCTCCTGTGATAGAGGACATCCTTCGGGGTTTGAACAGCATACAGAACCACTCTCATCTAAAGAACACTGACGTGTAGATGAGATTCCTCCTGGGTCTACACTCCCAGAGTGTGGAACTCTTATCAGTGAGCCCCCTAGCCAAGCAGAGATCTATCCATGGTGTTGGTGATCTGAGACTCTGGAGGGGCAAAGGTCAAACCTTGACGAAAGTTGTCCTCCTGAATCCACCACGCAAGTGACCTCCTCAGAGGAGCTGTCACTTTAATGGGGTAAGATTGTGAATGTGTTGTCAGGGACCATTGTGTGCTAAGCATCCACTGAGTGGATCCTCATGTCTAGTTGAACCAGAGGCACTGTGAAAATTAAAGAAGCGTGAGGCCCAACATTCGTTGCATGGAGTGTGCTTGCACAGGGTTGTTTTCCTCTGATGAAGTGGGCCATCTGGAGAATGTTGATCCTTCTGTCCCCCCGGAGAAATTCCCTCACCTTGGACATGTCAGGGAGAGCCCCTATGAAGAGGAACTGCTGACAGGCTTGAAACTGGGCCTTCTTCCAGTTTAGCAGAACCCTCTCAGACGTGAGGAACTGAGACAATGTGGAGAGTGCCTCCTGTGTCTCCTGTCTTGATGGGCTTGCTAAAAACCAATCGTCTAGGTAGGGAAGGACTTGAACGTAAAGCTTTCAGAGGTGTGCAGTGAGAACTGCGAAACACTTTGTAAAGACTCAAAGCTATGAGGAGAGCCCAAACGGCAGGACTCTGAATTTGTAATGCTGGCCCAAGGCCACAAAACTGAGGTACTTGCAGTGATTTGGGTGTACTGGAACATTCTGGTAGGTGTCCTGCATATCCAGGGATGCCAGCCAGTCATGCTGTTGGAGAAGTGGAAGGAGTGTCCACAAGGAGACCATCTTGAACTTCTCTCGGAATAAAAACTTGTTCAGCTTTCTGAGGTCTAAAATTGGGCGCATGCCGCCTGTCTTCTTTGGAACCAGAATGGGAGTAGAAACCCGTGTTCCTTTCTGCCCAGGGAACAACTTCTACTGCCCTGTTTCTGAGAAGGCCCTGTATCTTGGAAGTGAGAAGGTCTGACTTAGCTAAGGAAAGGCTGTGCTGTTGCTTGGGTGGAAGATCTGGGAGGGATCTCTGTGAAATTGAGAGAGTAACCCTCATGAACAGTCCTGAGGACCCATTTGTCTGTGGTGATGGACTTCCACTGGTTGTAAAACTGAGTCAGCTGACCTCCCACTGCCCCAAAAATGTCCACCTCGGGAAGCTGAGGTGAGAGTAGGGCCAGATTTTCGGAGGGTGGTACTGGGCACTCTCAGGCCCTGTGCCTTGTGCTGCATTTTCTTTTGCGTCTGAGGAGGCTGGTTCCTGTTAGGGGCTCCTCGGCCTCTTCCTCGAAAGTGCTACGTGTTATGAAAAAACTGACAGTTCCTCCCTTCTGGGGAGTGGAAGGAGCCAGCCTGGCTGTTTTAATGGCAGTCCCAGTTTTCTGGGCGGCCTCTAGTGCTTGCTCAACTTGATGGCCAAACAAGCACCATCAAAGGGACATTTAAGCATTTATGACCTGTTGCTGAGCATCAGGAGAAAATCCCAATGTTCTGAGCCAGGAGTGCTGCCTGATACAGACTCCAGTGGCTGCTGTGCTAGCGGCAGTGTCACAGGCAACCATAGAAGCTTTCAGCCGATGACTGTTAGATTATATGTCCCTGGTAATAGTTTGCAGAAGCTCCAAGGTAGAGTTAAACTCCAGATGATTCTCAACCATAGATTTAAAAGAGTTCCAAAGCACATGCTCATATTGAGAGAAGTGCCCCTGATAACAGGCAATACACATGTCCAGGGTTGCGGCTGCAAAAGTCAGTTTCCCCAAGGTGTCAGTTTTAAGAGATTCCTTATTGATAGGAGGTGCTGAAATCTCCTGAGGGACAGCAGCTTTGTCATTCTCTGCAAGGACAACCAAAGCATCTGCAATATGTTGTGATGCCAAGAAAGGTCTCTCCTTGGAAGGGACATATTTTCTGTCTGTGGACATGGCCACAGAAGGGATCAGAGCCAGCCTCTCCAACACTGCTTGTGATAAAGTTTCGAAAGGGCGGGGGCGAAAGAAGGCAGAAGACTCAGAGGAGCATTAGGAATGTGAACAAACTTGAGGAGCAAAAGCCTATCTGGGTCTACAGAGGAGGTATGCAGAGCCAGGGTAGCCCCCATGTTCTTGAGAAGAGACTGGAATGAAAGGTCTGCAACTAGGAGTTCAGCTGGGACAGAGGGCTTCTTGACCAAGCCATAGAATGAGTCATCCTCACCTTTGTCAGATAAAATAAGGTTAGGGCCAGACTCATCATGGTCTACCTCTACCCTGGAGAAATCAGGAACTGCTCCTGCTAGGCTGAAGTCTGACCTAGGCAAGGGGTAAACAAGCGACATCAGAACTGCCAATGGCGTCAAAGACTTTGGTGCTGCACGTGGTACTGAAGGACCCAGCGCTGCACCCAGCACCGAAGGACCCAGCACCACACGTGGCACTGAAGAACCTGGCACTGAACGCGGCACCAAAGAACTTGGTGCCGAACGCAGCACCGACGTCCAAGAAATGAAAATTACGTACCTACCGTAATTCTTGTTCTTCCTGTATATCTTCACCATTCATCTCTGTTGGTTTATATGCCCATGACTCCACAGGAGCTATAAGTGTTGAGATTTTTTTTCTAGGGAGAGGAGCTGGTGCCACCCTCGAGGCTGACGCATTGCATGGCACTTGAGTGTTGACCAGTAACTGACACTGGCTCCTCCCTTGCCTCAGCTCTGCATGCTAAAGAGAGTGGAAAATAAGAGATAGAGAAAAAGGAGGGTGGGGCAAGGGAGCCAGGGTGACAGTAAAAAGAAAGGATGTAAACAGAAAGAGGAATAAGGCCGGCCACAAGAGAAGGGTAAGTTGCCTAGGGGTGTGAGAAAGGGGGCCCCAACCACTGGACAGACCAAGGAAGGGATAGAAGAGTGGAGAGAAAAAAGAATAGGAAACAGAGAGGGAGAGTAAATGAGAGCCGGAATGGTACGTCTCGCAATGATGCCAGGGGACTCCATGAGGACCAGAAGGGTACCTCACTGCTCGACTCCACTATCACAGTAACCACTACAGGAGAGGGGGAGAGATAGAGTGTGCAAAGCAGTCATCCAGCTGGACAGAATTTGAAGGCAAGTCCCGAAGTTGTGCAGGCTGGACACAAACCCAGCAGAGCAGTTTGAAGGTGGGGCATTAACCTTGAAGACGTACCCTTCCTGGTCCATTGGAAATGGAAGTGGGGACCATATGTCTCTCATTTCTGTCCCCAAAAATGTCTCGGGTGAGGACAGGACCCACCCTGGAGCAGGAACCCCCCTTAACTTAAGTCTCTTCACAGAAGGTGCCTAAGCCTTTTTTTTTTTCAAGGAGGACATTACCCACTCTGAGCCAGGAACGGCAGAAGGAGAAAAGTGTTGTTCGAGAGGAGTCCATCTTGAGGATTAAAGGGGGAACCCTGCTCCAGGTTAACTTAGCCAGGTCAACCAGAATGCAGGGGCCAAGGCTCCAGAAAGGGAGGGGCTGGAGGTCCCCGGAGCTCCTCTACTTTTAATGATCCGATGAGGATCCCAAGGTCCACATGGGACCAGAGTTTGAATCTGGACCCCCTCTGAAGAAGGGGCCAAGAGACTTGAAGGGGGTTCCCATCAGGATCGCGAAGAAGGAGCCCTGGAGAGCCCCTATCAGAAGACGGCAAGTGCCCCTGTTTGTCCTCCCCCTAAGGTGGGTCCCTGTCACTTACAGGAAGGACCAGTGGACCCAGAGGTTCCAGCAGGACTCTGCCCACAACTGGCCTCAACTGGGGGGGGGGAGGCAAGCGGGGAGGACGCACTGCCCAGAGGTTGAGGCCTAAGAGGGAAAGGTGGGAGGGATGCAGTGATGAATAGTGAAGATATACAGGAAGATCAAGAATTACGGTAGGAACGTAATTTTCATATCTTCCCTGTAGGTATCTTCACCATTCATCACTGTTGGGTGAGTACCAAGCACCTTATTCCTTGGCATCTCCCTGAGGGATGTAACTTCCCTCAGCCCCCTGTGGGGTAGAACACAGGAGGAAGAAGCCCCTTACAGGCCTTGTGAGACCTGCGACTGATCAGGGCGAGATGGGGACTCCCGCTGCCTGGGAAAGTGGGAGAGGGAAGTCGTCCCGCTAACTCTCGTCTCACCCTGTGGGAGAAAAAGTGGGCTCCTTGGAAAGGGGAGGCAATCGCCCTACACCAGGCCAAGGGTGACAACCGGGAGTGGCGAAGCCACGCCATCCGTCTAATGCAGACCACAGTTCCTGCCAGCCTAGAAGCTACCTCATTAGTGTCATAAGACGCCCTTGTCTGCTGCCTTGCTAGCTCTAGGCCCCTTGCAGAAAGGCAAATGGCTTGCCTGGTTGCTTCCGTGTCAGGCATGGTTACTAGGAGTTGTCCTAGCACTGTCCATAGGTGCCTAGGGTAGGCAGCTATATGTGCCTGATGAGCCAAGTCACATAAAAGAAGACGTGCCGCTGGAAAAAACTCTCCTCCCCCAATGGTCGAACTCTGGTTGAGTCAGAACTGAGGGCGGTTGCATCTCGGGTGACGATGCCCAGATGGGGTTTCCAGGAGCCTCATCCAAGAGGAGGGGTGAGGCATGGAACCTGAGACTGCCAGGTGTGCAATATCTGCACTGGCAGTCCCTCGGGCTGGAGATGGGCAGAAGGAGTTCTGCCAGACCTATGCGATGCTTCTGAGAAAGGAACAGGCCATAGGGGAATAACAATATTCTCCGCCTGAACTCCCAAGGAGACCTGTTGCATGGGCAGGATTGCGACTAGTAAATGGGATATATGGAGCACCTCCAACAGCCTCAACAGGAACCGCTGATAGCTGGTGATATCAGTGTCTGAGAACAGGTGGACCGAAGCATCCTCTTCCTCTATGGAGTAAGACAAGCAGGCAGAGGTGCTCAATTCAGGCTCTGGTACTGCAGGGGGTTCTGGCTGGAAGATGACCTGGTCCAGGGCTCTTAAATAGCGTGGGAAGACAGCCACAGAAGACCTGAACTGATCCCAGGTCAGAGGCCCTAAATGGCCCAAGATGTTCCGGAGAGCAGAGGAGGGAGGCAGAGGATCATCGAAAGCAGGAGGGGAGGTCTAGTGAGCCAGAGCAGGATCCCTGCTAGGGTTTCAGGAGTGCGCAGGGGAACCCTCCTGAGGGGGGAGCTGTGCAATGTGCCCACTGTAGGTCACCCAACCATACAGGAGTGGCCAAAGTGGTGCCCTAAAGAAAGGACCTCACAATGAGGTGATCGGAGCTGGTCTGACCCTTGCAGGCAGCCCCTAGCCCCACCTTTTGCAGACCCTTCCTGCCGAGAAGAATGAAGGAGAGAGTGGTCAGCACTACGACTCCTTCCCGGGCCACCAGGAGCTCTAGAATGGGGCCTATGTGCCACCCCAGATCCCCTCAAGCTCTTCCCTTCAGAAAGGCACCTGTTTCTCAGCTGTTCCTGAGGACCCGAAAAGGTGGGCCCTGAGATGGTCCCAGCACCCGAAGAGTCGTCTGAGACCATCTCAGAACCCAAACATGCATCAGAGTCTAATCCGACGCCACCCATGGTGCCAGTGCCAGAGTCCAATCCGGTCCGAGCGTGTCGCTGTACCCAAACCCGGCGCTGTCCCCGAACTAATGCCAGAATCAGCACCACAAGAGTTTCCAGCACCACAAAGGGTGCTGGGTGACTCAGAGGAGTCAGCCCCAAGGGCAGGGCCCCTTGGGGGAGCGGCAGAGGATATTACCATGGGTACAACATGACTAGGCCCAGATAGGCGACAGTACTCCGCGGAGCCAGGCAGCAACTCTGGGTCATCCTCATCATCCTCCTCCTCGAAAGAGAAAAAGATGAGGGAGACCAGCAAAGTGGCCACCCCTGAAACCCTGCCACTCCCGGTGCCACTGGCGGCATCGGAGGCAGGCCTAGCATGAACCGCGGCACCACTCCACTAACTGATTCTGGAGGTGGAATCAGGAGCCAGAGCGGTGCCCATAGGTGGCGCAGAGGAGCCTGCTGGTTTGGGCCCAGCATATAGCCACGACCGCGACAATGGGGGTGGTAGCACTTCCGAAGAAGCAACGGACTGAGAGGGGTACTCAATCGACCCCCTGGAGGAGGCCGACTGTCTGCTCAACCCCTCTGGCAAGCCTGCAGTCTCAGCAAGACCGGAACCAGCTGAGGCCTGCTCCCTCCCAATACATATAGTACTGGAGGTTAACCCGTGGGAAGGGTCCAACATCCTTGTCTTGGAATCCCTGGACTGACGCTGTCCTTCAAAGGTGGGAGGATCCCAACCCACCTTCAATGCATGCATTTCATGGACCCGGCGGCCAATGGAGAAACAAGTGTCGCAATTGTCCATGCCGTACTGGGGGCCCAGGCAGGTAAGACAACAGTCATGCTGATCTGTTACGGTCATGGACTTGCCGCAGGGGCACTGACGCATGGGGGCACGTCATGTCTTAGATATAGGCCCCGAACCGGACATGATCGTTGCGACACAAAATAAATGCAAAACCACAGAAAAAGACTCAGCACCATAGAATTAAATACAGTAATAAAAGCAAAATGAATGGTCTCACCTGTTTGCAGGATCTATGGCATCGAGTAATGGTGTTACAGAACTTTGGCGAATGGCGAATTCTCAACTGCGTAGCAGTAACGGATCTTCAGCTTCCATGAGGTGCACTCTTGATAGCAAGAAACACAGAACTGAGGCATGGGAGGAGTCGTGTCGGTTACTGGCCTACCCTTGAGCGCCACGCAATGCATCGGGTTCTCAAGGGCAGCGCCTGCTATGCACGCTTTTTCGGCCTCCCCAGAAAAACATCTCTAAGCTATAGCTCTACGGGTCCTAGAGCCCGGGCGAGCAACCCAACAGTGATGAATGGTGAAGATACATACAGGGAAGATCCACTACCAGACCTGGAAAAAAAAGGGGAGGGAAACCGTACCTGTGCCGGCCCCGGCGAGGAATCAGAATGAGTGGGAAAGGCACATGGAACAGGTGTCGACTGCAGTGGTACTGGTGAGGAAAGAAACTCCATCATCAGCATCGAACGCACGTCCTGTAGCGAAGGCCCTGCAGGAGGACAGAGAGGGGCTCTGGTGTTGAGAGTACCAGCCGTTAAGCGCGATGGCCACTGGGGACCGCAGAAGGGTGGGGGTTGGCCTAACACTCTCCACTGCTGAAGACTCCCTCGTAGACATACTGAGGGGTGACTTCTAGTAGTACAGTTTCTTCTTCTTCCGCCAGGAAGAAGAACTCGAGGTTGAGCAGCGCCAGGTTCCCGATCGTGACCCAGAATGGGCCCGCTTCTGTTTGTGCTTATTGAGGACTGTTCTTCCTCCCAAGCACTGGACTGCCCATGGTGGTACCCCCCTCCAAAAAAGGCAGTGGACCAGGCACAGCCCCACTGCCAGAATAGCTTTCCAGCGAAGTCTTCCTACCATCACTGAGACAGTCCATGGTAGACTCAGTCCATGGCAAGGCTGAGAGAAACTTCTTCCTTCTTTTTGTTTTTTTTAAGTAACAAAGAACAATATAACAATACTAAAATGAATTGAACGACTATATGCTGCTGTTGTATAGATGTGAAGATTTGACTCCCGGCAAACGAGCAACATCATCACTGAAGTGTACTCGACAGCAGGGGAAAAAAAGAACTAAGGTGGTTGGAGGGTTGACACTGAGGTAGCCTACACAGTCATGAGTTAATTTCATGGTGCCCCACATACAAGGTCCTACCACACCGCAAGCCCTCCTGAATATTTTGGCTCCCGCAGGGTCCTAGTGCCTCTGGCTTGAACCCAGAAATATGAATAAATGGTGAAGATTTTAAAGTCCAAGAAGATATTATAGATTTGTCTTTGCCTGCAGAAATGTAAGCTGAAATGGCTACCAGGTGGATTTTCAGGGATGAGGCTCTAAGGCCTGAGGCCTGCAGATGAACCAAGTAGTCCAGTGTGGAGGGCAGACTCGACTGCAAGGGGTCAATCTGCCTGTCTTTATGCCCAAAAGAAAAACTCTTCCATTTGGAGGTGTAGATCTTTTCGGTACTAGGTTTCTTAGCTAGTCAAAGGATTCTGAGGACATGTTCTGAATAATCACAGTCGGGGAACCTTGAACTCCTCAAGTACCAAGCTTTTAGGTGAAGGGATTCTATGTTGGGGTTATCACAAGCCCATTCCAGTGGGACAGGATTCTGTGGGCTACAGGTAATCCCCTTGTGATCTGGGTCATGCATACTCTCCTTCCTGTCCTTTTAGAATGCTCACTGTATCACAACTGAACAGCCACTAAGGAGGTCATTGGCTTCTTCTCTCTCTCTCTCTCTGTGAAAAGTGCAAATACCATATTGAGTCTGTGTTCCTAGGAGAGAACCCTGTTGGCCACTGTGCAGTGAACCAGACAAGCCACAGGCATGTATAGGCCTTTGGGGATGCCCTATACACCCCCTATATGTGTCTTTTCCCAGCAAAATGCAGAGACCGGTTCAAGCCCCACAGCCTCCTTTTTAGAGACCTTTCGTATTTCCCCCCTTTCGTTCACAGAGTCCCTTCTTGGATTATATCCAAAACTGACAAAATTGGCTAGGCATAGCCCTCCTCTCCTTCCCATATATGGCAGATGTCCTGATAACCAAGCAGTATCTTACCATACCCTGATGTAACTCTTATGCTCAGAGTGTCCCTTTCTTCTCTGTAATCATCCTATTATTTTCTTCTCCATAACTCTTTTCTGCATACGCCTCCTCTTTTCCTAGCCTGCTTATTTGATCCTCTTATTCACCTTATCCCTGAAACCTCACCTTAGTTAACCATTCTTCCATGATTATGCTAAACTTCTCCTTTTCCCTCCCTATAAGGCAAGTTAAATGACCCCTGCACATTTTCTTAGTTTTGTATATAGTGATGATTTTTGTATATATCGTATAAATGCATTACACTTACATGATTTGTATTGAATACTGTTCTTTAATCTGTCTCAAATTGTTCACTTTGTAAATGACGTTCCATATCCCTCACCATGTATTGAATCTTGTCCATTTACTGTCTCAAATTGTAAATATCGTCCCTTATACTGTATCATGTAACCTATTTATTTCTTGTATTACTGTCTGTTCATGCTCTTTGCCAGCATTTTTTGCCCAGGACCACTTTGTAAATGAGTTTTTCTCAACAGGGGTAAGGGGAAATAGACTTCTAGGAAAACAAACTGAACTTACAAGCTCAAATGGGCAGACTAGGTGGGCCATAGGTCCTTATCTGCCGACACTGTCTATGTATTTATGTATCTATGTAACAGTGTTTCTCCTGGTAAAATAAAGATTAATTGATATCTCGGTAGGATCTGGCCCTTAAGCGTTAGACAGGAGTAGATTAGTTTGAACAAATCTTCACAAAACCCCCACACACAACATACGTTGGCAGAATTAGTTTAAAGTAAGCCAAAAGCTTTACTAAGTTGGTAAATAAATACTGTAAATAACATACAAGAAAATTACATACTTTTCTTAATATTGTTTACAGGATATGAAAAGAAAAAACAGGTTACTCACCTGTAACAGTGCTACGAGTAACAAGCTATGAGTGGTGTATGATGTTCATCCACACTTCTGGCAGTTGCCTTTCAATTTAAGACTTGCTGGAAATGTCTTCAAGCTGGCTCCTCCTATTCACCAGGGTGGTAACTCCCTCGGCTCCACCCCATGACACCAGATCTTGCCCTCTGTAAGCGATGTTGTGCACCAAAAGCCAGGGGAGGTCGGGTGGGTCCGTGTGGATGAACATCATATACCACTCCTAGAACTACTGTTATAGGTGAGTAACCTGTTTTTCTAGGGATGTAGATATGATGTTCTTTTTTTTGAACTTTAAAATAGATTTTATTGAGAGCAGTTCAAGTAAAACATTTACAACTTACAATTTCTTCTTCACACTTATTTGACAGAGTGTTACAGTCATTATCTCAGTCCTACTTATAAACAATTTCACTATTCCCTTTTTAGTGTTACTTAGAGATGTCTGTTTCATGTTTCATTGTTCTCAACAATTATATTTCAAAGATTAATTATCTTTCCTGCTTCTCTTCCACAGGTAAAGTCCAGCATTCTAATCATTATCCATCTCCCTCATGCTGTCTGCTTGGCTCTTGGTCTGAGAAATTACACATTCTATAACACTCATAAGGATTTAAACTAAGAGATAAAACGGATTACTTTATAATCAATTATATTCAAAGTGCCCTCTATTTCTTCTTTATTTTTAACCCTCTAATATTTCTTAATCCTCTATATCTTCAGTTATCTTTTTTACTGCTTACGTATTCAATACTTAATTCATGACTAACGTAACTAAATTAAAAAGTTTAACTATATATTACAATAAAAATAAAGAATAAAAAAAAACCCTGTGAGAGCTACACAATTGCCTTTTCTTTCCCTTCTATCCATAACTGGAATGGCTTTTCAGTGGACTAATTTGTCAGCAAGGAGAGTCATCTTCCAAACCCCTTTATTGCTTCATGGCTTCCTATCTCAGCAGACTCATTTCTTCCCTTCCCCCTTTCCTTATCAAAGGATCCGTTGCCCCTCCCCCCCAAAGCCAGGAAAAGAGGGAGAAAGAGAGAGGGGTCAGGCAGATACACAAGGGATCACTCCCTCAGTCCTGCAACACCTGCTCTAAATAGGGGGTGCCCTGTGTTTTATTAATATAGTGGAAGTAGAGGTTCCACCTCATATTATATTTTTCCACCCCTAGCCTTAATCTAGCCGTAACAGCTTCCATTTCATTAATCTCTCGTACATTTCTCCACCACCTCTCCTCATCTGGGATCGTAATGCTCAACCAGTTCTGCGTGATCCCCTTCAATCCTGTCACCGCCAGTACCCTGTATAAATATTTACATACCTCTTGTTTAAGTTCTATTGGAGTTAGTCCCAACACCAGATGTTTAAATTCTAGTGGTTGTGACAGATTTAGCATCTCCATGAAAATCTCAGACAGAGTCTGCCAATATTTTCTGATCCTTGGACAGTCCCAAAAAATATGGAAGTGAGACCCTTGACTCCCACACTTCCTCCAACATTTGTCCGAGGAGTTTCTACCTAAATGTTTTGTAATCATGGGTGTAATAAAAAACCTACCTGTTACCTTCCATCTATATTCTCTCCAGATGGCTGAAGAGGTGGTGCGGTGTACATCTCTCCATATTTTGACTCATTCTTTTCCCTCTAGGGTAGTATTAGCTTCTCGTTCCCATCTCTCCTGTATAGCTTGTATGGCTAATGTCCCCCCCCCGATAAATTCTTATACAGATATGTGATAAATTGTTTAGTATTATGCTGTCTTGCCCTATAATTTAACTCCTGAATCACCCCTTCTGATGTGGGTTCTATCCTTCCCTTATCTATTTCTGTATTTACGTAATGTCTACATTGTAAGAACATGTGGAAGTCCTTATGGGGTAAGTTATATCTATTTTGTAATGTTTTATATTCCACCACATTACCCTCTTGTATGATCTGTGTGATATTTTTAAGTCCCAGTTGTTCCCAAGTTTCAAAGCAGTGATCTGGCACTTGTGTTGGAAAGTTTGGCAAATATTTGAGTGGGATATGTTGCCACACTCTTGAGGGGCTTTCCCAGTGAGTCCTTGCCCTAATCCAGCACTGTAATGTGTGTCTAGTCCAACAATTTTGAATCTGGCCAAGGTCCCTATATAGTATTGACCAGGGCAGTATCTTCACAGGGATGGTCAAATGTGCATTATCCTCCAATGCCCACCAGGTGCCCTCCCCCGGGTGGGACAACAGTCTCAAAGTTAGCACTACCTGTGCTGCTAAGTAATATTTGTATAAATCTGGTAATCCCCATCCTCCTTTCTCCTTAGTAGTTATTAAACATGCCCTATGTATACGAGGTCTCCCTCCCCAACAAAAAGACGAAGATTTTCCTCTGTACACTCCTCCAATCTAGTTTTAGTATTGGAAGTGGAAAGGTGGTAAAGAGAAACAGCAGCTTAGGAAGAGCATTTTAGCAGTTTCAATTATATTTGCAAAGGAAAGGGGGAGCAACTTCTATCTTTTTAGATCTTCGTAAATTTGTTGCCACAACCTGGTGTAATTCACCTTATATAAATTGGATAACTTTGCAGGGATCCATATTCCCAGATACCTGACCTTTTCCCTAACCCACTTAAAGGCTATAGTCTTCTTCTCATCCTCTGATATTTTCCCTCCTAACAGCAGAACTTCTGATTTTTCTGTATTCACTTTAAACCCCAAAATAGATTTGTATATGTGAAGTAATTGTGTTAGTTGGGGTATTGAGCTACGATGATCTTCCAGGTATATAAGCATATCATCTGCATATAGGGAGGTCTTACAGATGTGTGATCCGACTCCTATGCCCTGGATGTTTGGATTTAATCTAATAGCTGCTGCCAGCGGTTTCAAGCTCAATGCAAACAGCAATGGAGAGAGTGGGCAGCCCTGTCTTGTGCCCCTTTCAATCCCAAATGTGTCTGAGAGAGTACCATTTACCTTAATGTTGGCTGTAGACTGAAAATAACACAATTATACCCATTTAAGGAAGTTCCCTCCTAATTCCACATACTTCATAACCTCAAATGGGTAATCCCAATGTAACCTATCAAAGGCTTTTTTCCGCATCTAGAAACAGGGCTAACTGTGCTGTCTCCTTTGGATTCCTATATTTTATAACATTAAGCAGTTCCCTTATATTAACTGTTAGTTGTCTATTAGGAATAAAGCCCGCTTGGTCTGGGTGGATCAGGGTCTCAGTGCAATTCTGTAGTCGTGTGGCTAATATTTTCGTTAATATTTTTAGGTCCTGATTTAGTAAATATATAAGGCGGTATGCTTCACATGTATCTGGTGATTTGCCTGGTTTGGGGACTGTGATTATTATCACTTATCTCCAGGAAGCCGAAGCCTTCCCTTCCAATATGCAATCATTATGTACCTGGGTAAGAATTGGAACCAATGGGCCAGCAAATTTTTTATAAAAGGCTGCACAGTTGCCGTCTGGGCCAGGGGGCCTTCCCCATTGGTAGTTTCTGTATAGTTGTTCTTACCTCAGCCTCTGTTATCTCTTTACCCATATCCTCACCTACTGATTTATTGAGTTTGGGAATTTTGCATTCCCTTAAAAATTCCCTAGTGGCTTCTGGTATATTTGCCCCTTGTCCTTCTCTCTGATATAGTTGCTTGTAATAATTCCTGAATTGTGTCGCTATCTCCTCTGGTTTGGTCCATGGTTTTGCTGGGTCCCTCTTATTTTTCAGCTTAAGCACTGTTCTAGCAGCCTGATTTTTCTTAAGGCGGAATGCTAGTAGCTTGGCCGCCTGTCCCCCTGTTTCATGATATTGTTGATCACTAAATCGAAGCAGTCCCTCTACCTTTTTATTATCATAATGTGTAAGGGTTTCTCTGGCTCTATTCAACCTTTGGAGAATTTTTTTATTACCCGGATTTGTTTTATGTTGCTCTGCACAATCTTTGATTTCCTGAAGCAATTTATTTTATGTTAATAGCTGCAGCTTTTTCTTAGCAGAAGCAAAGCTTATTATTTCCCCTCTTATTACTAGTTTCAGGGCCTCCCAAGTTGAAATTTGAGAGCATTCTTGTTGAATATCAATTTCATGTATGCTTTTAATTTTATCGGCTAACTGGCTTACAAAGTGTTTATCATTTAACAAGGAGACGTTCAGTCTCCACAAAGTTCTTTTCTGCCCCCGTTGTAAGCATAGACTTATTGAGATGGGGGCATGGTCTGAGAGGGTAATATGGTGGATTCTGGATTGTTTAACAGTGTATATTTTATTCTGTTGTGTGAAGAATAAGTCAATCCTCGAGTATGCTATATGCGGGTTTGAATAGAAAGTATAATCTTGTTCACCTACATGTTGTTCTCACCATATATCTCTTAACCCTAATTCTTTAGTCATTCTTGCCAAAATGCTGGTTGCTTTCTTGTTTGGTACTTGTGTATGAGCAGATCTATCCATAGCTGTAGTTGGTGCCACATTAAAATTCCCACCCAAAATTATTTGCCCCTGGGGTAGGTCTACAATTTTCTTAAAAACCTTGTGCAGAAAATCCTGTATCTCTAGGCGGGGCATAGACGTTGATGAAGTGCAGTACTTCCCATGATATTCTGCTGATACTCTTATATAATGTCCTCTTTATCCCTGTCTACTGAAGTTGTTTTAATGGCACTGCCTCTCTGAAACAAAATTGCCACCCCCGCTTTCCTTCTGTCATTAGATACTGCTGCCTCTACCCTTCCCACCCATCCCCTTCAAAGTTTTAAACATTCCTCACTTGTAAGATGCGTTTCTTGTAAATACGCTACTTCACAATTAAGCTTCTTAAGCTCCGTTAACAGTCTTGTATGTTTGATGGGGGAGTGAATACCTTTCTCATTATACAAAATTATCTGTATGTCAGCCATTTTTATTACTTAAGTTTCTTTCCCCATCTCTCCTTTTCTCCACCTCTCCTCCACTTTCTCTATTAGTCCCTTTATTATGAGTAGCTCTCCTTTTATACTCAGTTGTAACATAAATAGTCCTCCCAACATGGGTCCACAAACAACTTTTAATATTTAACAAATGAAACAAACTGAACCACATCTTTCCCATTACTCCTTTCTTGTATTGTTTCCAAGGTGAACCTCTAAACCCTACTGGGTTATAGCTTACTATATTCCCGTGATCTTCCTCAGGTAAAAAGGCAGAGTGTTTCAGTGGAGGATTTTATTTTCTTCTCCTCCCTGACTGCACACTCCCTAGGCCTTCCACAAGAGCTTGTTTGACTCTCTGTTTTTTTCTGCGCCCCTATTGCCGTTCCCGGGCAACATTCCCCTATCCATCCACTCCCCTCCCCTTGTTGTTTATTTAACTTTAAGAAAGATGCACCCTTCCTTTCTCATTTTTACAATTCTTAAAAAACGATTTATTTTATTTTTATTTTATTTAAACAGCAGTTTGGAAAACCTTTGAGCCATAGGCTCATTTACAAAGGTACCTTGTCACAGTAAGACAAACCAAAATACACAGTATAGCAGTACAACACATAGGTATAACAGTAAATTAAGACATAGATACAAACAAGCTGGTACAGGTAGGATGGATGCAAACAATACCAGAGTTATGTTGTCCTTAGCAGCTTAGTAATAAGCTTTGTCATAAGTATTGAGTACGGCTTTGACTAGCGGCAGTTACTTAAACCAGAAATAAAGTGTTGAGAATGGTAAAAAAGAGAACCCCATACATCTGGAGCGAGGTTATTTGATAAAATAAAATTTTAGCTTCCCCTGCATCAATTTATTGCTTCTGAGAGTCTTTTAGGCTCCTACCACTGCTATCTCTGCAGTTGGCCTCTCACCCAAAAGTAAATTAGTCTCTTTAGACTCACGAATGTCAGTCCTCCTTGTCTGGGTGCAGCGCTTCCCTGGTATCTGAGGTAGTGTCAACTGCCAGCTTTTTTGCAAGTTGGGTTACATCTGGTGAAAGATGCTTTGGGAATTGCCACGAAGGATTTCAATTTTTCCCTTTTGTATTGATGTTCCACATACCGGTGATCACTTTCCTCTCGAGTGCCTCCATTGAGAGATCCGGAAGAGTGACTCTGTGCTTCTGCAGGAAGGGTACGGCTTCAATCAGTGAGCTGTAGATTTTGGTTCCCCTCTGCTGTCGTTATCTTTATTTTTACTGGGAACATTAGCTGCGCTTTAATTTGCTTTTCTTTCAGTTCCCTGATGACCCCTCTCACCACATTTCTCTTAGCCTGCAATTCTGCTGAATGATCCTGGTCAAAAAAGACAGGGGCTCCATCAAAAGTGAGTGTTCTCTGATGCCAGGCTTCTTGTAGTATATATTCTTTCTCTTGATACCGTAGCATCCGTATTATCCAGGACCTGGGTCGGGCTTTTGGATCAACTGTTTCTTGCCCTAAAGACCGATGAGCCTGCTCCATATCCAGTGTTAGATCCGATGGTAATGAAAACAGTGATTTAAGGACATGCTTGATGAAATCCGTGCCTGCTGCATAGCCCTCCACTGCTCCTTCCTTTATTCCATAGATTCGAAAATTATTTCTACATGCTCAGTTTTCGGCATCCTCAAGTCGATCTTGGACCATTCTGTCCCTTCTTAGTAAGTATAACAGGACCCGATCTGTGGATTCTTGAGCCTCTGTGACCTGTGCAATTTGCTTCTCATTTAATATTACTTTTTTATCTGTACTTTGTAGATCACTTTTAAGGTCTTGGAAGTCCATTTCGATTTTATTTACCGTTCTGAGGATTTGTTGTATAGCTAGAGCAGTATTGGGTCTTTCTAAGTCTTCGGTTTCTTCCGTTTCGGAGTTCAGCTCCTCCCGACTATCAGGTCCCAAGCTGGCTGTTAGGCACTCCATTGCTGCACCAATGGATAACTGTTTAAATTTAGGTTTTACCCCTTCATACTTAGAATCTTTTTGCTTCTGAGGTTTCCCTGCCATTCTACCTTTGTTCTCCAGTGATTCTTATGCTATTAAATTTCACGATGCAGGAGAACTGATGCCGATTGTAGTGGAACGTCACCTGGACTTCATGGATTAAGTTGCTGTCATGTAGGTGGCACCACCGGAAGTCAGATATGATGTTCAATCCACACTTCTGGCAGACTCCTAGCAGTTATCTGGGAGAAAGGAGGCAAGGTGCACACACCCTACTTATGGAACAGAGACTGGAGAACTGAGGCCCCAAAACCAGCATCCCAGCATGACTCAAAGTCGATGTGGCAATGGAAAATGAAGGTATGTGCTGACCTCCAGGTAGCAGCCCTGCAGATTTCCTGGATAGGGACGTCCCCTGGAAACAGCCACTGAGGCAGTGGTATGATGGGTGGAATAAACCCTTAGCCCGAGGCTCCCTACCCACCAACCTACAGAAGAGGTCAATGCAGGATACAATCCACCTGCCAATTGTCCACTTAGCTGCCAGTCTGCCAGGTGCGATTTCAGCATAGGTGACAAAGAGCTGGTGAACCTCTCCCTGAACTCCAGCTGTGCGCTCCTTATAGTAGGCTATAGTAGAATATGCAAGCAATAAGACACGACGAGGTGTGGGTTATCTCCTGATAAGAGCATGCCCAGGTGCGTGTTAGGCACGAGGCACTTGCGCCGAGTGCCTTATGCACCTGGGCTGCGTTTTATCAGGAGATAACCCATCTCGGAGTGTCTTATTGCACTTATAAAATGGGTCCCTCTGTAAAAAAGTTAATTTAAAAAAAATACTTATAAAAGTGCACATAAAGATTTAAAAAATCATTAAAGTAGAAAAGTTGAAAACAGTCCCTGCATTTGTAATGCAGAACATATGCAAAATCCCCCTCACCCCAGCCCACCCCACATTGTATTTCTTTCCCCACATATACACTATATTTTTATTTTATTGTTTCTAGCTTTCTTTTTTTATTATTTGTTTCCAACATTTGATTGATTGTGACTGACAGCTGGCAGTAGCCAGGGAGTGGTTGGTATGACTTGTAGTGAGGGTACCCCCCCCCAGCACACACACATTTTATTCCTTTTTTTTCTGCTGAGCGTTTCTTTTTCAGCAGGCAATGAAACTGCGGGTTGCTTTTTGTGTGTTTATGTTCTTGCCACCTGCTGGATTGGGATTGGTAGTGAGCGTGCCCCTTACCGGCTGCTGTAGAGAACGGTCTGGCTTGTACCTCATTTTTTGTAAGAGATGGGATGGAGTTATTGTGCCTAACTTCAACTGTGTTTTATCTGTACAGTAATTAAATGAATAAATAAGGGGAATAGTTGTGGCTGCAAACTAGTGGAGTCACCAGTAGAGGTAAGCCGTTTCTTCCCAGCACACGGGATGCTCGGTGGATCGCAAGCAACTTATTAGGAGCGGCTGTTTTATTTTAACCTCAGGGAGCAGAGGTGATCCTTTCTCTTTAAATTTAATTTGCTTAACTAGTTTGTGTATGATTATAAAGTGGTGGGGGGTTGTTAAACTGTGTGATAGGACATTTATTCAGAAAGGCTTTTTTGACTGGGTTACAGGTGTGTGGCTGCCAGTAGCATCTAAAGTTGGCAACGAAGTCTGTCGTGGTATTTTCTTATTTTTCTGGATGCCTTTAGTTCAATTATTTTTTTATAGACTTTCTATTTACAGACAGATGACAATGTTCAATGCCAGATGTCTCAGCAGTGTGGTGTTTCACGCTCATCCTGCACGGTGTGTGCCCCCCTGTAAAACGTGTTTTATGTTTCAACAGATTATTTATATTTCCCTGTTGTGAGGTTGCCCAGGGAAGAAAAGTGCCGGTTGGCATAAATATGGGCTGATAAGGACACGGTTCAAACATCCTTTCAGCCAATCAGGTTAAGGTATTTTCTTTACCCATTTTATAAGGTAATGTAACTGATACTAACAATTGTGTTATCTGTATGTTATCTGTATCAGAACATTGAGTATGAGTATGTTTACAAAAAGGTGCAATATATGTGTAAAGTTTGAACAAATTTCTTTTTTGGATAATTATGTTAATGTTGTATGTGTTTTCAAACAGGACAACTTTGTAAATAGGACCTTATTGGGCCTAAAGTTCTTCATTTATCCTGTATAAAAATACATTTTTAACAACAACAACAAGAAGCACTCACCACAGGTCTGGAGTATGGAGCCTGTGTTCGGCCTCCGAGATGTGATTGTTGAAGTACACTGGGAGATTAATCACCTGGTTAAGGTGAAACTCAGACACAACCTTCAGGAGGAACTTCGCATTGGGGCACAGGACAACCTTGTCCCTGTGGAAGACCAGGTAAGGAGACTCCACCGAAAGCGCCTGGAGATCAGATCCTTCTGGCTGACATGATAGCCACCAGGAAGGCGGTCTTCCACGACAGGTGAGACATGTCACACCTGTGCATCGGTTTGAATGGCTTGCCCATGAGCTTTGCCAGTACCAGCAACAAGTCCCAAGGTGGTGGTGGTTCACGCACTAGAGAGGAAATGTGGTCAAGGCCTTTGGAAAAGTGCCAGACCACCTTCTTCTGTGCTGACTGCTGACTGGCTCGCACCCAGTAAGCAGAGATGACTGCCAGGTGCACCATAAGGGTTGTCAACCGGAGGCCCAGTTTAGAGAGAGACCACAGGTAGTCAAGGATGCTAGCCACCTGACAGGACAAGGGGTCCAGCCCCTTGCCCTGGCACTAAATGGAGAACCTCTTCCACTTGAAGCCATAGCATTTCCTGGTCGACTCCTTCTGAGAAGTCTCCACAACAGTGATTACATCTTCGGAGAGACCCAAAGCCTGGAACTCTAGTTGCTCAGGAACCAGGCTGTCAGGTGCAGGGACTGAAGGTCCGGAAGGAGTACCTTTTCCTTGATTGATGGAGAGCAGGTCTGGGTGGAGAGGAAGACACCTCAGGAGCTTGCTGCTGAGGCTGCAGAGATCAGGGTACAAGAACTGGTGAGGCCAGTCCGAAGTCACCAGGATCATCTGTGCCTTGTCCCTCCTGGCCTTGAGCAACACTTTGTGAATCAAGGGAAGTGAAAGGAAAGCATAGAAGAGGCATGGGGTCCAGGACCTTGAGAAGGCATCCCCTGCAGTGTTCCATGAGGAGTGTGGGCATGAAACAGCCTCAGCTTTGTGTTCTCCCTGCAGGTGAACAGGTCCACCTGAGGAGTGCCCCACTGAGAGAACAGACTGTGTACTACCTCTGGGTGGAGAGACCACTCTTGAGACGCCTCGGCCACATGGTTGAGAGTGTCCGCCAGCTGGCTGGAGGCCCCTGCCACATGGATAGCTAGGAGATTGACCTCCAGACCATGCAGGAGGGTCCACACATGGAGAACTTCCTTGCAGAGTGCCAGGGAGTGCGTCCCACCCTGTTTGTTGAGGTAGTGCATGGTTGTGGTGTTGTCTGTCTGGACCTGGACCACCTGATACCAGAGTGAATGCAATCAGTGCCAGTTGAACTGCTCAGAGCTCCAGCAGGTTGATGTGGCATCGGGACTCCTTGGGGTCCAGGGCCCGTGGATTCTGTGTTCCCCCAGGTGGGCACCCTGGCCCATGAGAGGCACATTGGTCATACGATGACCGTCGGCTCTGGGCAGACAAATGGGATCCCTTCTTGCAGATGCTGTGGGACTAACCACCACTGAGGGTGTCCCACATCCAGTGGGTCACAGTGACCAGCTGGTTGAAGTGACCCCTGTGCTGAGACCACTGGCTAGCCAGCTACCACTACAGGAAGTGCATTCTTCAGTGGACCCATCGGACCATGCTGGTGCAGGCTGCCAAGTAACCCAACAGGCACAGGAAGTCCCGGGTAGGGTGCAATTGCCCAACCTGAAATAATCAGGCAAAAGAGGAAAGAGCCTCTGGCCTGAAACT
The DNA here is from genome assembly GCA_016271365.2 of Neoceratodus forsteri. Classification (NCBI taxonomy): domain Eukaryota; kingdom Metazoa; phylum Chordata; order Ceratodontiformes; family Ceratodontidae; genus Neoceratodus; species Neoceratodus forsteri. The sequence goes on from CM028134.1 coordinate 859,118,237, forward strand.
ACAGACTTGCTAGTTTGACCTCAGTGGTAGGGAAAATGAGAGACTCACTTCTGAAGGAAAGAACTGTTGAATACCTAGAGGCCAGTGGGTCACAGGACTGAAGGCAGCATGGATTCACAGTGAGACGGTCATGTCAGATAAATCTAATCAATTTCTTTGACTGGGTGACCAAAGTAGTAGACCATGAAGGGGCTATGGACATGGCCTACCTAGACTTTAGCAAGACATTTGACACAGTTCCACACAAAAGATTAATAAACAAGTTAACCAGCCTGGGAGTAGGTCCCAGTGTTGTATCCTAGGTAAAACATTGGCTGGACAACAGGACGCAGAGTGCAATAGTAAATGGAGTCCACTCTGAAGAAAGGTGAGTTACTAGCGGGTACCGCAGGGTCCAGTACTGGGAGCAGTCCTCTTAATGTCTTTATAGGTGACATTGCAGAGGGACTGGAAGGGAAAGTATGCCTCTTTGCAGACAACACAAAGATCTGCAACAGGGTTGCTACACGGGGGGGGGCGGAAAGGATGAGAAGGAACTTGGCAAGGTTGGAGGAATGGTCAGAAGTATGGCAGCTTAGATTCAATGCAAAGAAGTGCAAAGTAATGCACATGGGAAAAAAAAACCCAGGGGAAGAGTACACAATGTGGGGGAGGTACTAACAACAACAAAAATGGAAAGGGACCTGGGGTAGTCATATCAGATGACCTAAAGGTAGACAATCAATGTGAGAAGGAAGGAAGGAGGGCTGGGGGTATTCTGGGATGCATAGGGAGAGGCATCATCAGTAGAAAACATGAAGTTGTTATCCCTCTGTACAGACAGCTGGTGAGACCCCATCTGGAATACTGCGTGCAGTTCTGGAGACCCCATCTCCACAAGGACATAGACAGGATGGAGGCAGTCCAGAGGAGGGCAACTAAAATGGTGTTGGGTCTGCACCAGAAGCCATACGAAGACAGACTAAAGGAGCTTAATATGTATACCACTGAGGAAAGGGGGGGGACATGATAGAAATATTTAAGTACCTCAAGGGAATCGACAAAGTCCAAGAGGGTAGCATCTTTCAGAAAAAGAGATGTGCAAGAACAAGGGGGCACAATCTGAAGATAGAGGGGGTACTGCTCAGGGGCAAATTGAGTAATATTTCATGGAGAGGGTGGTGGATGCATGGAACGGCCTTCCTGAAGAGGTCATGGGGTCAAAAAGAGTGGGGGAATTCAAGAATGCATGGGACATACATAAAGCAATTCTATTGGGGGGGTAGAAGGAAGTAGGCTGTTGGTTAACTAGGATCTGCAGCTTATCCAATAGGTAGGGAACTGGGCAGAGTGGGTGGGCCAAGCGGTCCTTATCTGCCATCAAAGTCTATGTTTCTATGTCCACCAGGATCCGGGCTCTGGCTCTGTGAGAGTTGAGCACTGCCCTGATGAAGTAGATCACCTGCGAAGGCATATGTTCTGACTTGGCCAAGTTGACCAGGAGGCCAAGCTTGATGCAGGTCTGGAGGGCCAGTTCCCTGGACCTCTCCACCTACTGCCTGAAGGGATCTGCTATTAGCCAGCCATCCAGGTGGGGGTAAACCTGGAGCCCGCAACACCTCAGGTAAGCTGTCACCACTGCAATGCACTTGGTGAAGACCCTGGGGGCCAAGGACAGGCAGAATGGCATGGCCTGGAACTCACAGAGGGTTCCCTTGGCTTGGAAGCGGAGGAAACTTCAGTGAGACGGAAGGATCAGGACATGGAAGAATTCATCCTGAAGATCCAGGGATCAAAACCACAAGTCCTGCTCTAGAGACGGTATGATCTGAGACAGAGTTACCATCCTAAAGGTGCGCAGCCTGAGGAACATGTTCAGGTCATGCAGATCTAGAATGGGGCGCCAGCCCCCCCATCCACTTTGGCACCGGAAAGTACCTGGAGACAAACCCTGGGTGTTCTGGAAGATCCATAACAGCAACCACAACCTCCTTGCAGAGGAGCTGGGCTATGTCGTTTCTGAGAGCTGACAAAATGTCTGCGGATACCAAGACCTCCTGTGGGGTACGGGCTCCGCAAGGAGGGTGCTGCTCGAATTCCTGAGGCAGACTCTGACCCACTACCTTCGGACCCACCTGTCCTTGGTGACAGCAGACCAGGTGGAAATGAAGTGGCGGAGCTGGCCCATCATGGGAGGACCCAGGGGAGGTGTGACAGGCATGGAGGGAGGCACCCCTCATCCCATCACTGGGCAGACTTGGAGGAGGAGGAGGCACCTTCCTCTCCAGGCTTACAGATGACTGAGGTCACAGACTTCGGCCGGGATCACTAGGCCTGGGGCTGAGCTGGTTTGGCCACAGGAGTAGAGGTGGACTGAAAGTGCTTCAATTTCTGCTGCTGGTTACAGCCCTTGGAGTTCTTCTGAGCAGATGTCACAGAGTCCAAGGTGGCACTGGACTTCTCGATGTGAGTGAGGTGACCCTCGACCCTACGCCCAAACAAGTCAATGCCCAGGAAAGAGACATCTGCCAACTTCTGCTGAGTGTCTGTTGTGAAGGAGGCAGTATGGCACAGTGGTTTAAGGCTCTGAGCTGCAAATCTGGAGACCTGGGTTTGAATCCCACAGCCCCCACTTGCATACTGTGTGTCCCTGAGTAAGTCACTTAACTTCCTTGTGCTCCCAGGTTGCACCTGTAAACAAGCTTTCAGCTTAGTGTGTCTCACCTGGTTAAATAATTGGGGGGGGGGGGATACGATCCTCAGACAAGCCCTGTGGCGTATGGCCACTGCGGCTATCACGGAGCGGGCACAGGAATCCCCAATGTCTATGGCTGTCTGGAGCTGCTGCTAGGCCACAGCCTAGCCCTGGTCCCAGACCTGTTTGACCATGGTCTGGAGGTCTGCCAGCAGATGAGGAAGCACCTCATCCAGGGTGCCAAACAGGGCATGGGAGAAGTGGGCCATGAGGAGGGCCAAGCTCACCTGGTGAAGACCAAGTGTGGAGGCAGTGTAGACCTTTTTAGTCGCGTGGTCCAATTTCTTGAACTGTTTGTCAGGTGGCTTGTTGACATCCCCAGTGTTGCTGGAATGCCTAAACACAGAATCAGCCACCAGCCCTTCGGCCGAGGGGTGTTCTGTGAATTCTGAGAGGGAACCAGTAGGTACCACATACTTGTGGGCCATCCGGGAAGAGCACACAGAGCAGGAAGCAAGGCGCTGCCAAAGCTCTATGGCAGTGCCAAGAATGGCCTCTGACACTGGGAAGGCCTCCGTAGGAGTATCTCCTCGTTAAAGATCTTGGTCAGCGGGTAACGAGCCTGTCTCTTGACGAGCTCCATTTTCATACCTGTGGACCCAGATCAGGTGGAGAAGGCCCATAAAGGAGGAAGGACCTTTGTCCATCGAGAGATCCCCCATTGACTCTACGTTGACTAGAAGGGAGTGCAGGGAGGAACCCTCTGAATCCGAGGAGTCATTTAAGAGGGGTCAATCACCTGAGTCCCCATTGACCCTCTGCAGATGGTCAGGGGTGACAGTGACTGACAGCCGATGGGGAAGTCCCTTGGTCGGTCGAGACTCCTTGGTTGGAGCGCTGGTTGTGATGGCTGGAGTAGTAGCCCAAGCTAGCTTCATGCCTGTGCGCACCAGCTGTTGCCACATAAGATCCTCGTAGTGTCGACACAACTTGTGCTAAAGCCTCTCCTCACTGGAGGAGGACGAGGATGAAGAGTAGCAGTGGTGCTGCTTTCTGGGTTTTCGAGATTGGGAGCGCTGATGGTGGGAACCGCTCGACCCAAGGGAGGAAGACTTTGACCGCGACCCCGACTGCCGGGGGAACTGGCGGCGGGGCTTGGAGGGAGTTGCCAAACATCAAGGCTCCTTCGGGTCTTGGTCGACGAACAGAGGCGGCGGGTCAGTGGACTGATCTGTTACAATGATCTGAGTCAGGACTGGAGTCCTGGATAAGAAAGTGGCGGCCTCTTTAGTCAATAAACTGGTTGACCGTTTCAAGAAAAATCATGGCCGGAAGATTAACCAGCATCTCAGCCAACTGGCCTGATGGGGTTACTGTAGAGCCAGCAACTTGGGAAAAGGATTTGACTAAAACTGGATCCAGAGAAGCACGGGAATCTGAAGCTCTCGACCAAGAGCGCTCCCATTTTTTGGACTCTTTCTTTGACTTGGATTTGTGCCTGTTGGAAGGGGATTTCTTCTCTGAGGTTGTGACTGTCTTTCCACAGTCCAAGGATTGTAAGAGAGTCTGGGTGACTGGAACCAGCTTTGACAGCGAGTCTCTTCTCTGAGACCAACGAGCCCTCAGATGGTACTGAATGTCCCTCATTTGGGACCTGGCACTGAGGACTACAGCTGTAGTGGAGGCGATGTGGCCTAGGAGCCTGAGAAAGTGCCTGGCTGGCCTTGGACAAACAAATTTTTCAGGGTCTGGAGGTTTTGTACTCTATCCAAAGGAAGCAGGGCTTCCCACTGCTGGGTGTTGAGCTCTGCTCCTATGAATTCCAGAAGCTAGACTGACTCCATGTGAAACTTCTATACCCGTGAGATGGGTGTTGGATGTATCTTCTACCTGATGCTTGGTGAGTGCTGAACACTCTTTTTTGCCAGCAATCTGGTTCAACTCTTGTGAGAGGAGCTGCTCAACTTGGTTTTGGTCTTCATCACCTCCTCACCACCAAATTTCCCTGTTTGTTTTATTGTTTCACCCATAAGACTGTTCTGGCCTGGAGCCCAGGGCGGTGAGAGTGCTCTGTGCTTTCTGTGGACTTAAGACAGTTTCTTGATTTATGATTGCTGAACACTACCAATATTCTATAAACTTATAGTGTATAGTGGAATGTTATTCTGTATAGAATTCCATCCCTTTCAAAATGCTGTTCTACCACAGTTCCAATGTCATGGAATGCTGTTCTACCCTACAGTGGTAGAACAGCATTCTAGAACCTCTAGAGACTGCATAAGCCAGTTTCATTTTGAAAGCAAAAGAACTCACAAAACACATTTTTCACACAGTACTATACACTATAAAAAAATACAGGATGAGCAACTCTATGCACAGTGCGTTTTGCCACCTCGGGATTCTGATTCCCATGGACCTCTTGAGCTTCGCTCTCGAGGTCAGAGGGAATCAGAATCCCTCTGTGGCAGAACACACTGGTTCTGCATAGTTGCTCATCCAGTATTCTCTGTCTGGATCATTTTCCTTTGGTTCTTTTATTTATTTAAGCGTTTCACCAGGATGGCATACTGAGTGGAGATACCGCTCGATTCCAGATGCATCCTGGGGGAAGGAGTAAAGGAGAAAAATACAGACAATAAATATTATTCAAGTATACAGAATTGTGCAAGGGACATACAAGTTTACAGAATTGTGCCAGAAACATAGATAATGTCAATAGATTAACAGGGCTCCCAAGTATGAGAGCACTGAAGTAAGCTTAACAAGCAACTAGCAATAGCAAAGCTGTACAACAGAAAAATGTGATAGTGCTGAGGCATATTTGATATCTGAAATCCTAACACTGCTCAGGATGATTATATACTGTGGTGGGGACAGCAGCGGGAGGACTTTATGGGCTGCGTAGCCCATGTTCAAGGATGCGGTGCATAGCGTACAAGGTGCAAGGGACCTGCTATATGAGGCTATAAAAAAGACAAAGAACCTCTGTGCGCAAACACTGAGGCAAGGGTTACCCCAAAGGGCATTTGGCTGGGAAGCCAAGTTTCAAGAAAATACAAAATCACACATGCCCACACAATGCAAAGCATCATGGGCTGCATATGCAAATCACCACAGAATGTTATACTGGTTCAACTTTAAGCAGAATTGCATGGTGCCGAAAGGCTTCTCACACAGTTTGCAAAGGGTGCTAACAGATGACATAGACACGTGTTTCGTCCTACCAGGACTCATCAGTATGCCTCATCTGTTTGACAGCCCAGTGGAATGAACCAGCTACCCTAAGACGGTCTGTCTGGGTTATATTGTGGTGAACCCATTAAAATAAAAAATGACTTAAAAGACAAAGAACCTCTGTGCTCAAACACTGCGGCAAGAGTTACCCCAAAGGGCATTTGGCTGGGAAGCCAAGTTTCAAGAAAATACAAAATCACACATGCCCACACAATGCAAAGCATCATGGGCTGCATATGCAAATCACCATGGAATGTTATACTGGTTCAACTTTAAGCAGAATTGCATGGTGCCGAAAGGTCTCTCTTAACATGATCTCTGTCTCTTCAACATGATCCGAGACAGTGGAGCCTTGGACGGTAAGGTTTGGGGTGGGTGGCTGAGCAGGGGGAGAGAAGAGATTTGATTGATTGCCAGAATTTCATTGGGTGGTTGAGATTTGAGCTGAAAACGGTCTTGAAGTAATTAGCTTTGGCCTGCCAGATGAGTCTAGAGCAGGAGTTTCGGAGTGCACTGTACAATTTAAGTGATCCCTGGGTAGCCTTGTATGTTTTCCAAGCCTGGTCCCTGGCACGGAATTTGTCAATGACAAAGGCAGAGACCCAGGGGAGGTGGGCACCCCTGACCCGTGTCCTCCTGAGGGGCACATGGAGGTCCCACACTGCTAGGAAACAGGACTTAAAGAGATCCAGGGCAGCATCAATGGAGGATGCTTTAGGGATAAAGGACCAGTAGATGGCAGGAGGGAGGGAGGTTAGGGGTATAAGCAGGCAAAATAGTGATAGATTTATAGTCAGCATAGTGCTTGTAGTTTATATGCAGTCAGTAGGGTGGCCACTAGAAGTGAGTACAGATAATCTGCTAATGGGAGAGTGGCCTGATAGGTTCTGACAGTCACGTGGTGCACTCTATATAAATCTGTGCTCACCAAGGGTGGTGGTGGTGGTGGCGGGGTAGCCGGCGCAGAGTGCTGGTGGGGCAGACACACAGTTCAGAGCACTGGCGTTCTTCCTCCAAATCGTGATCTGCGTACCTGTGTCTCTGCCCTTCTGGACGGTGGTGGTGCTCCGGTGAGGGGGAGGGCTACCTGAGGAGTCCCTCAAGGCCCCAGGGCTGCCTGTGAGAAAGGACAGGGCAGATTTATAAGGCTGCAGAAGGATGAGAAGTAGTGAGAGATCTACAAGCTGCACCCATATTAGGTAACTAAATTTGGGTTCAGACACACCCACAGAAATACCTTTGTAGTTAGCAGGGTTAGCACCACAATGCAGCATGAGAGCAGCTCTGGTTCAAGTAGTTCGAATTTGATTGTATCCCTCCAGCAAATTACATTAACAGGAATTACTGAGCTCACTGTCTTGGCTCCACTAATATAAATAATTACTGAAAATCCCTCAGCTAAAATTCAAGAGCATGCATAACTCTGTTTGTAATTCATGAGCAATTAGTACACATTTAAAGGTTGGCTGTAAAATATATAAGCTCTCACTGCTGTAGACGCCAGTGCTTAAGGGCCAGTCGCCTAGGTAGCCAAGTTAAGGCTCTTAGTAAAAATAAAAGAAAAATTCCAGCAAAGTATTAAGCTACCAGCAGTCCTCTTAAAGCTCTGTTACCATGGCCAGGATCTGTAGGCATATTAGCATAGGCATGAGCTAAAAAAACTATCTGCACAGCTCTGCTGACAAGAATGTGAAAGTCTTCTTTTCTTTTCTTTAAAAAAAAAAAAAAAAAGGTGCCAAACAGCAAGATCCTTTGTTCAAACACACAGTTGAGAGCACTGGCGTTCTTCCTCCAAATCGCGATCTGCGTACCTGTGTCTCTGCCCTGCTGGATGGCGGTGGTGCTCCGGTGAGGCGGAGGGCTAGCTGAGTAGTCCTTCGCAACCCAGGGCTGCCTGTGTCTCTGCCCTTCTGGATGGCGGTGGTGCTCGGGGGGCTACCTGAGGAGTCCTCCACCCAGGGCTAAACTTTGTGGCACTGCTGGCTCTACTCTCCTGAAAGTTACTTAAAAATCATTTTCTGCCTGCCGGGGAGAGGAGTTGTGGGACTGCTTTTAGTTCAAGCAGATAGGGTTTTTAAGGGGTTGAAATTAAGCTATTTATATATTTTGGGGGTAGAATTAGCGTTTGTATGTGTGTATGAATGATTAGTTTAATTTAAAAAGGTGAATGCTTGGTTGACTGTATTTATGGGTAGAAAACTTAAAATAGGTAAAATTAGTGTGTGTGTGTGATATATTGAGTGGTTTTAGTATTGTATTAGAGTGATTGTTAAAAGGTTTTATCAGGAAAGAATTGAGTAGGAACAAGCTTAGGCTAATAGATTAGGTGGGTTGGTGTACTGGCTGTTCAAGGATGTGTAGGGATTCTGGCCCCTTTCGCCCTGCCTATGCTGCACCCCTGCTGCATGGTCTGTGTCCCTTTTCTGACCTCCCAGTGTCAAATACTACAGCGAGGCACTGTAGGGAGGTCGGTATTACGAGGGTACGCTCTGGTCGACGGCAATAGGGGGTAGCGGGTGGGGCTGAGGTGAACTGGATAGAGGTTGTTTGGTGTAGGAGATGCCCTAGGATCAGATGAAGATTGGAGAGAGAGGCCCGTGAGTGATCTCTTCCCCAGGGTTCCCACCAGACTGAGTGGGCAGGTAGTTGTGGGGTCAGCAACATCCAACAACAGTAGTAACAACAACAAAAAAGGAAAGAGACCTGGGAGTAATCATATCGGATGACCTTAAGGTTAGCAAGCAATGTGAGAAGGCAGTAGGGAGGGCTGGGGGTATACTGGGACGCATAGGGAGAGGCATCAGCAGCAGAAAACAGGAAGTTGTTATCCCTCTGTACAGACAGTTGGTAAGACCCCATCTGGAGTACTGTGTCCAGTTCTGGAAACCCCATCTCCGCAAGGACATAGACAGGATAGAGGCAGTCCAGAGGAGGGCAACTAAAATGGTGCAGGGTCTGCAAGAGAAGCCATAAGAGGAGAGACTAAAGGAGCTTAATATGTAACCCTTGAGGAAAGAAGGGAGAGGGGGGACATGATAGAAACTTTTAAGTACCTCAGTGGAATCAACAAAGTCCAAGAGGGTAGCATCTTTCAGAAAAAGAGATGTGCAAGAACAAGGGGACACAATTTAAAGATGGGGGGTGGTTCTGGGGCAATGTGAGAAAGTATTTTTTCACAGAGAGGGTAGTGGATGCATGGAACAGCCTTCCTGAGGAGGTTGTGGGGTCTAAAACTGTGGGAGAATTCAAGAATGCTTGGGACAGACATAAGGCTGTTCTTGTTGGGGTAGGAAGAAATAGGCTGTTGGTTAACTAGGATCTGCATCCTATCCTGTAGGTAGGGAAATGGGCAGACTAGGTGGGCCAAGTGGTCTTATCTGCCGTCAAAGTCAAAGTCTATGTTTCACCAACCCTCTCCGGTCAGTGCTGTGCAATGTGAGGTCGATGAGGAACAAGACCGCAATTATAGTGGACTTGATTTCCTCAGTTGACCTCACTTCCATCATGGAGAGCTGGCTGGGTGATGACACAGTTCCCATTTTGGAAGCGGCTGTCCCCACCGGGTTCTCTGTAGTACATTGCCTGTGGAGGGATCGCAAGGGCCGGGGGGGTGGCCATCTGTTTTAGATCCAACTTGGGCTTCACGGTGCACCTGGTGGGATCACCTAGGTCTTTTGAGTGTGTGGCAGTGTATGGGGGTCCAGATGCAGGTTGTAAGGTCCTCCTCATTTATCGCCCTTCGAGGTCTGGGGGGATTTCCTGAAAGAGATTGCAGACTTTGTCATCGCCACGGTATTGGAGGCCCCCAGATGCTTAATTCTGGGGGATTTCAATGCCTGGGTCAATGACGAATCCTCGCAACTTGGACAAAATCTCCTCCAGTTGATATCATCACTGGGCTTGACACAAGTGGTTACTTCTGTGACCCATCACCATGGCCACACACTTGACCTGGTGTTCTCACTGGGGCTTGAGGTTACTAACCTCAAGAGTGATCGGGTTGTTTGGTCTGATCACTGCACCGTGAAGTTCATGTTTAGGACCCCCAGACACCCTTCCCCTGCTGAGATGATCAGCTATCGTCCTTTGAGGGGATTGTCCCCAGAGGACAATCTTTTGGCAGTAGCTGATCTATCTAGCATTGATGCTGCCTGTATGGCTGGTGTGAGCGAAGCAGTGTCGACCTATAATAAGGCTGTCTCTGAAGTGCTCGATGCCATTGCTCTGGTCTTTATATGACTTGGATCTTCTCACTTAAGATCCCCCTGGTTTGATGGGGATTTCAAGGTGATGGAGATCACAAGTTGGAGGTTACAGTGCTGCTGGCAGAAGACTCGATCAGAGGAGGACAAACTGGCCTTGCGTGCTCACTACAGTGATTTCCAAGAGGCAATCAACCGTAAAAAGGCAGAATTCCTGTCTAGGGAGATTGCTTGCAGGGAAAAAAGACCAACTCAGCTTTCTCAGACTGTAGACAGACTTTTACATCATGTCTGTTTGCAGCCGAAGAAGGCTGCTTCAGTCACATTGTGTGAGGACTTTGCTCTGTTTTTCTCTGACAAGGTGTCCTCTATCCAGACGGGGATTCCGTCAGTGAGACAAGTTTTGCCTCACAGTAACCAGCCTGTGAGGAGCAGATGCCCTCCATCCATCTGGTATGAGTTTAAACCAGTGCAGGTAGCTGAGGTCACTGAGGTGATCTTAAAGCTGAATCACACCTATTGTGAACTGGACCCGGCCCCAACGTGTTTCTTGATGAGATGCGCTGAGACCGTTGGCTAGGATTGCTCAGTACTCTATGTTAGATGGAGTCTTTCCAGATGCCTTGAAGGAGACTCTAGTAAGACCCCTCCTGAAGGAAACCATCTCTCGACCCTGACATCCTGGCGAATTACCGTCCAATCTCTGACTTGCCGTTTTTGAGCAAAGTTGTTGAGAAATGAGTGGCATAGCAGCTTGTGGATCACCTCGTGTTCTTTGACATCTATGAGCCATTCCAGTTGGGTTTCTGAGTGAGGCATAGTACTGAAACGGCACAAGTTAGGGTGCAAAATGACCTCCTTAGGGCTAGAGATAGAGGGGACAAGTCAATTCTTGTCCTGCTCAATCTCTCTACAGCATTTGATACCATGGATCACAACGTTCTTCTGGATCGCGTTCAAGAGTTATATAGACTCACTGGCGCTATCCTCTGCTGGTTTGAGTCCTACCTCTCTGTCAAGATGCGACGGGTGATGATAGGGAAGAAAAAATTACTTACCGTAGTAATCTTGTTTCTTCCAAGTTACACTCGGGTATTCATAACTTTATGCAGTCAGCCTTCTATGCAGAACTGCCCAGAGAGAATTTGGAACATATGCAAATGATGGAATCTTTTGCATGAGCCACTTTTCAAATGCTACCTTATACTAATTACCTTAGTCTTAACCCCTCGTATTTCCTGGAAGCCTGAAAAGACAGGCCCATGGGAATTAAGTGTAATAATTATAATTACAATAATAATAATAGTAATAATAATAATACACTATGAATCATAATAATAATAGAGGAAGCTTCCTTAACACCCAAAAGGGGCCTCCAACTGGAGGGCATAACATATGAAAGGATACCCTTGAATGTCCAAATTCCTGAAAAAGGAGAGGGGGACAACAATAGTGAACACAATCGCAACATGTGTGCCAGAAGTAAACAATAAGACATGACAGGGTGTGCATTACGGTGTGATAACTGTACTCTAGGGCGAGGTTAGGCATGAGGTCAGGTCGAAAGTGTCAAGTTGTCCCTAGCAGTGCTGTTATCACAACTGTAATGCACAACCCCGGAGTGTCTTATTGCGCTTATAAAATGGCCCCTTATTTTTAGAAGCATATTTTTAAATTTTGAAACACATTTTTAAATAAGTAAAAATGTAACATAAAATAGTCCTTCCGCCTATTGGTGCTAGATTAAAGTAGTGTTATACAGTGTGTGCCCCCCTGCCCACTTAAACTTCATATTCCCCTGCCAGCCACAATTCACAAATGTTGTTTTCCTCATGCTAAGTATGACATACAGCCCCATTGTTTTATTTCATTCTCCTCAATCTGCCTACAAAACTAAAAGGAAGCCATAACAGAGGTTTCTTAGTTCCCCGATGCTGCTAGCATGAGCGTGGTTCAAAACTGCCACACTCAATGACAGCATCATGAACTACTCGCTCTGTATTAAAAGATAAACAGCAGAGTGAGTCATTTACTACCTTTCTCTTTGTTTATATAGTATTATTTTTTACTTTCTTTATTCTTTTTTCTCCGTGATTCCCGACATTCAAGAAATGGAATGTTTATCTTGGAATGTTTACCATGGAATATACAGGGATTCAAAATTCTGCTCAGTTCTACTAGCAGAATGTCACTCTACTAACATACTGTACACACACAACGAAGGCCTGTTTTAGAGACAGAGACTCCATTTTTTAACTGTCAGGGCAAGCAGAAGAGATTTCCCTGATAAGCAGGTAAAGATAGAAGGGGTTTTTTTCATTGTTAGCAAAGAAACAGTTGTAATGAAAACTATAAACAATACTTAATGTTTCTAATTTGTTTATGTGTGTAAGGAAAGTGTGATGATCTGGTAGACAACATTTAATTGATTTGTTTTATTTTATAGTAATAACTGGTCAGCAATTTCTCTCAATTTACTGACCAGGTTGATATTTTCCATAACAACCGGCTGGTTGTTATGACATTCATGAGCCATGCCAGTCAAACTGTGCTGCTGCCTCATTGGCCAACATTCTGTATGTGGTGGGGCAAACAGTCTCACAAACTGCTGGAAAAAATTGCTGGTCTGTTATTATAAAATAAAGATGGGAGGATTATATGATATTTATCAGATATTCCTCGCTAGGATATGGACAAACCCTCAGGGCTTTGCCTCGGGTTTTATGTAGCATCCCACAACTCGGGTGCATTAAATTCTCATATCAAACCCTTCCCCATCCATTATTCTCTATTTTAAGTTAGTTTTATTTTTAGGGCCCAGTTGAAGGTCTTTACAGTGTAAAGGTAGCCACCATGTTTGTGGAGGAAGATCAGTTCTAGTTGTAGGGAGACTGATGGAAGATAGCTCTGGTTGTAGGAGGGCTGATTTGCACATTTTATGATGTGGTTTAGAACCAGAATGACTCTGTTTTATTTATTTATTCTATTTATTTATTCATTACAAACCAGGTTTACAACCTTAGAGTTAGACACTCATTTACAAAGGCACCTCATCGCGGGGCAGACATCAAGACAGTTATTACAGTGCAGATTAAAACAGAGGATAACATTACAAGTGCAGTAAAAGGAACATTTAACATAGATACACTTAGGTTACATAATGTAGTAGTCTGTATGTTACTAAGGTTGCATAGTGTTACAAAATTGTGAGTTACACTCATGGATATAGTAGGACCTCAGAGAAGACAGTGGGTTACATCCCTGTTTGGACCTAGTAGGGAAGAAGTGGGTCTGGGGGAGGGAGAGGCTGTCCAGTGGACACTGTCGAGCCAGGGGGCAAGGCGGGCGGGTACCACAGGTTACAACAGAGGGTTAGTTGCATCTACAACAGCGGGAATTAAAGATATGGTTTCGAAGGGCTATTTTGAAGAAGCCAATTTTTGGCAAGTTGGAGATGCAGCTAGGGAGGGAGCTGAACCAGGTGGGGGCTCAGTAGAGGAAGGATCTCTGGGCAAGAGAGGTCTTGGTTCTGGGCAGCTTGAAAGTGGCCTTAACAGAGCTATGGGTGGTGACGGACGATGATGACTGCTGTAGGGAGGTGGAGACCCCCCGGTGGGGGAGAGTTCTAGCACTGATTTCATAGAGAGAAGGCAGGTCTTGTAGAGCAGTCGCTCCTCAAAGTTGAGCAGACTGGTGGTAGTATAAAGAAGGCAGGTGTGAGTGCGGCTGGGGGCACCGGTCAGGAGCCTACAGGCCTTATTGATGGAGAGTTGGATTTTGGAGAGGGCAGTGTTGTCAGCTGCGGCGTAGATGGGCAAGCCATAGTCCACAAGGGACAAGATGGAAGAGGTGATCGCCAGCTTCAGGACAACCTGAGGCAGGCAGTCCCTGTGCTGGTATAGCAGGCCAATCCGAGAGTTAATGGCGACTGACAGGGCATTAATGTGGGTGTGGAAGGAGAGGGCAGTATCGAACGTGATGCCTAGGGACTTGTATGTGGTCACTTGTTCTAGAGGGTGCAGAGTGCTGGGGATAATCAAGAGGGGGGTATTTTTAGCTTTATTTTGGTGGTGGGAGAAGAGCATTGATTTGGTTTTCTTTAGGTTAATGACCAGTCTGCGGTCGCGAACCACCTTTCGGCTTGGTTGTAAGCTTGCTGGAGGGTTAATTGGAGGGAGGTGATTGGGATGTGAGGCAACGAGGACTGCATCATGGGCATAGAGGAGCATTTTACTGGTACATGAGCTGGGGAGGGTGTTGAGGTAGAGACTAAAAAGTATTGGACCCAGGATGGAACCCTGAGGGACCCCGGAGCGAATGGAAAGAGTGCAGGAGAGGGAGCAGCTGATCTTGATAGGCTGGGATCTAGCAGAGAGGTAGCTAGAGAACCAGGAAATGGGACCACCAAAGAAGCCAAGTTGGTGGAGAGAGTTGAGTAGAAGGGGATGACAGACCGTGTCAAAGGCATTGGAGAGGTCAATGAACACTGCTCCTGCAAGGCTGCCTGAGTAGAGAGCAGCATGCAGGTATTGGGAGAATTCCAGGAGAGCCGTGGTTGTACTGTGTCCTGGGCGTAAACCGTGCTGCTCTGGGCACATAATGTCATACTTCGTTAGCTATTCAGAGAGCTGAATCAACACCACTTTTTCAAGGGCTTTAGAGAGAGGGGGGAGGATGGAGATCGGCCGGTAAATGTTGTAGGTGGACCGGTCCCCACTCCTCTGTATGGGTGTGATTTAAGCAGTTTTACAAGCACTTGGGAACTGACCCAGGCATAGAGACTGGTTTAGAAGGTCAGTCAGGGGGACTAGGACTTCGTCCAAGACCATACGGAGGATCCTGGAGTTGAGGGGGTCACTGCTGGGGTTATTGCAGCTTAAGGCTTTTAGCAGGTGCAGCCTAGCTTCTTGGGGGGTTAGGGTGCACAGGTAGAATGGTGGGTGATGCAGGACCGGAGGGAGAAAGGTGGGGATTGGGTCAAAGAAGCTGCTGGGAAGGACCGAGCTTAGGTCAGAGAAAGCAGTGTTAAGGCAATTGGCTATAAGGAGTGGATCTGTGGTGGGGGTGCCATTGATGGAGAGCTGAGATGGTGGGGGGGAGCGGGACTTCCCATTTAGCTCTTTCATATTATCCCAGAAGGTCTGGGCTGAACCCCAAGTGGAAACGAGGGTGGTCTGGTAGGGCTCTGCCTTGGCCCACCTAATGGCCCAAGTGCACTTATTGCATTCTGCGTTGTAGGCCTGTCTATCAGACACCTTTCCAGATTCTACAGCAATGTGCCAGAGATTATCTCTGTTTTTGAGTCCCTGGAGGGGGGGGTCATCCATGGGCACTGCATTTTTTGCAGCGGATCCTGGTGGGGGGGGCTAAAAGGTCACAAGCCTTACAGAAGGCATTTGTGAGGTGGTCAAAGGCTGAGTCAATGTTAGGGGCGCGCTGGATAGGGTACCAGTCTAGCTGGGCTAGGTACTGTTTCAATTTTCTGAGGCCGCTGGGGCGTAAATGGCAGCATAGAGTGGCCTGGGACACTGGCTTCAGAGTGGAGGATGACCAGAGACAGAGGATTGGGGAGTGATCACTGAGAGAGTCGGGGAGGACAGTAACATCCTGGATTTTGTAGGGACGGATAGATATAACAACATCTAGGAGAGTGCTGGTGCCAGTAGAGTGGTTGAATCTAGTGGGCTGGGTGACTAACTGGGACATATCCAGGGCAGCAAAGGAGTCCCTTATATGGGAGGCAGTGGAGGCAAGCCAGTTAACACTGAGATCACCTAGGATGACTTGCTCCACTTTGTGAGGGAGAGACATGAGGTAGTCAATGAGGGACTGGACTGCTTGGTTTTGATTCCTCGGGGGTACGTAGGAGACTGTGAGGAAGAGAGGGCCTCGGGTGGGGTCAGGTGTGATTTTAAAGGTGAGGGCTTGGGCTACATAATCAAGTTTAGGAGCTGGGAGTGCCTGACCTATAATCGAGTCCCATACGAGTAGGGCGCAACCACCACCGCGTTTGCCTACTCGCGTATGTAGATTTAATGTAAGGTCAGCTGATCTCTCTTGGCCAATGAGATTTCTAGATTTTTTCTTGCCATTTTATAAATGGCATTTATACCTTGAGAGCACAGTATTTAGGAGTGCAGAGGCTAAAGGTTCCAGAAGGGGAGGTAGGGTGGGCAAGTTATGAATACCTGAGTATCACTTGGAAGAAGCAAGATTACTATGGTAAGTAATTTGTTCTTCTAACCACAGTAATACTCAGGTATTCATAACTTTGTGCAGACTACTAAGCAGTACCTTTGGAGGTGGGCACAGAACCTTATTTTGTGAACAGACTTTGCAGGACTGCTGTGCCGAACCTGGCATCACCCCTGGAGAGAATATCCATACTGTAATGCTTTATAATGATGTGTAGTGTTTTCCAGGTAGCTGCTTTACAGATGTCCACCAGGGGAACATCCCCGACAGCTGTTATGGTAGCAGCTGTGCCCCTTGTGGAATGGGCCCTCAACCCTATTGGGGGCTCCTTTCCAGCCTTAGAATAACAAAAACTGAAAATGCTGTACTATCCAGCGAGAAATTAATCTTTTTGACGCTGGGTTACCCTTTCCCACATTCTCATAGGTCAGGAAATGAAAATTATGTACCTACCGTAATTCCTGACCTTTCTGTGTATCTTCACCATTCATCACCTTTGGGTAATGTGGCCGGAGGTCATGACCCTGCAGGAGCTTTTTTTTTGATTGGCGGAGTCGCCACACCATCAGTGCTGCCCTCAAGGCCGACGCACTGTGTGGCACTCGCAGGATGGCCATTAGGTGTCATCAACCCCATCCTCCTGCCAGTTCTGAATCACTGTAGAGTAAGAAAGGGTAGGGAGGGAGGGACAAGGAAGTCCAAGGGACAGACAGAGGAAAAGATATACAAACTAAAAGGAGAAATAAATGACGGAGAGGACAGAAGGAGAGTTAGAATTCTAAGGGGATTGGGAAGGGACCCAAATCTCTGGAAGCGGAAGAACAGGGAGGGAGGAAGGGAAAAATTAGAAATAGAGAGGGGGAGGACATACCCTGAACATTTTGACCTGCCTCCAGATTGTATAGGAACTGCGAAGGAGTAGACGGAAGGCTGCACTGCCAGAATTCAAGGTGCAGAATCACTGGCAATAAACTCCAACATAAGCAGAAGCGGCTATTCTGGAAGAAAGAGAGAATACAGGGCTGTACTCCCCTGAAAGAAAATTTGGAGGTAAGAAACAACCGTTTCTAAAATTAATTTGAGGGATGAGTCCCTAAGGACAAGAATGGAGTAGGATAGAGAGAAAAGAAGAGAGGGCAACCACCAACTGCCACCCAACAGAGGTGGAGCCGAAGCATTGAGGAGAGAAGTTGCCTCCTCCCGATCCCTCTCCCTCTTGTCAGAAGTAAAACCCCGTGCACCCAAGGTCACCCCGCCTCCTGACCATCTGAAAGAAAGGGAGGAAGAGGGGCACACAGAGGGAGGGGTACCCAGAGACTGAGGCCCCAGGGGGATGGAGGGTGGGATTGAAAAGAATGGTGAAGATACACAGAAAGATCAGGAATTATAGTAGGTACATAATTTTCATATCTTATCTGTGTCAATCTTCACCATTCATCACCTTAGGGTGACTACCGAGCCCCCCCGAAGGGGACTCTAGACCCTAAAGGATTGAGTACCTTAGATCTGTGGGTGACACACTAGGGGAGAGAACCTTCATGGGTCTGAAGAGGCTCGAGACTGGGGAGAGTGAGACAGGGACCCCTGGAGGGGGCAGGAGGTTGCCCCAACAGACGCCGTCTCACCCTACGGGAGAAAAGATGGGTTATCTGGTACGCGGAGGAAATTACCCTACACCAGGCAAAGGGTGACAACCAGGAAAGACACAGCCATGCCGTCCGCGTAGTGCAGATCGCTGTCCCTACAACCCTGGAAGCTACCTCTTTGGTGTCGTAAGATGCCCTCGCTTGGTGCCTTGCTAGCTCCAGGCCACGTGTAGAGAGTGCAATGGCTCGTCTGGTTACCTCTGAATCAGGCATTGAGGCTAGAAGCTGACCTAGCCTGGACCACAGAAACCTACCATAGGTACCATAGTGGGCCTGATGTGCAGAAATTGAAAGAAGCAACCGTGCCAAGTAGAAAGTCCTCCTCCCCCAGAAGTCAAAATCCATGGAATCTGCATCCAGGGGCTGGTCACGGTGGAGGGCACAAAGCCCATCGGGAGTGTCCAGCTGTGTCAGTTCTGACTGAGGATGAGGCAAACTACCTGGAGACTCCGGGGGGCACAATACCTCTGACACAGATCCCTAGGAACTGGGACTCCAGAAAAGGTCTTTGCCAGAAACGCAATGACGCCTCCTGGAAGGGAGCAGACCGGGGTGGGGCACCACAAGGGTGTCCGCACTGAAATCGCCTAGGAAGGCATGCTTCGAATGATCCAGATTGTGCTGAGTGGGTGGGGTGAGATGCAGGTCCTTCATCATCCTCATAAGGAAACGCTGATACTCCATGAGATCAGCAGCAGGGGAGATGTAGACAGAGGGCTGCTCTCCTCCCGAAGAGGAGGATAGGAAGCAGAGGACCTTGGAGATTCAGTGGCTGGCTGCTCAGGGGGAGGTTGGAACACCTGCCTGGCCCTGACATATGAAGGGAAATGAGCAGCCACAGCCCTGAATTGCTCCCAGGACAGAGGTCCGCTAGGACCAAGAATGCCTGGGAGAGCAGGAGAAGATGACAGAGGAGTGAGGTAAAGTCGACAACAGGAATTGATTGTCCTCTGTCCGGGCAAGAGAGTGCACCTGGAGTCCCAAGGGAAGAGGGAGCTCCGAAAAACTCAACAGCCGACAGCGGATCAACCATGCTGGAACTGCCTAGGCTGCGCCCTGAAGATTCTCCCCTGTGAGGTGACCGGGACTGTGGAATTCCAAAAGGATGGTCCTCTCCCTCTAGAACAGGGCCCTCTCGAGGAGACCAAGAAGGAAGGGCGGGGGTCCGCACTACGACTCCTTCCCAAACCCAGCTGGGTCCCAGAAAAGGGCCGTCGCATGGCACCCTGACCACTCGGAGTCCAAAAGAGCCCTCCTCCTCACAAACACCAGCCTAGGCAGCTGACAACGCTGGTCAGTCCCCGAGGGGACTATCTAGGGAGTAGCACCCTCCCCTCCCGTGGGTGCTCTGATCAGCCCCAAAGTTGGGCGATCCAGGCACACCACCTGAGGGGGTACCACAACTGAGGAGGCAGAAAACCCTCCAAGCCCAGGCTGCAGAGCAATAGTGGCCTGCACCACTGCCTGCTGGTCAGCACCCCTGACCCTGGACATGGAAGTAACTGCCCGCCCCTCAGAAGGGGGCTGGCTCCAGTCAGCCGAGGAAACTACCAAGATGTCCATGTGGGCTGCCAACTCCAAAGAGTCGGACAGCCTGTCCGAATCAGACTCTGACTCCGTCTCTGAGGAGGTAGAGACCTAAGTCCGGAAGTCAACACCCCCCATGGCGCTGTCTCCTCGTTCGACGCCGCAAGTGGCACCAGAGCTAGACAATGTGCCATCCCCAGCCTCGGCGCCGCGATTGGCGCTGAGGTGAGAAATGGTCAAAGATGGCACCATAGAACCTCCCACAGCACCATCAGCACCATTGGTGCCGCGAACGGCGTCGACAGCAGAGAAGGCGCTGAGCCACAGACTGGTGCCAACCATGGCACCATCAGGGCCTACGGCGCCGAGGCCCAAGATGGCATCGACAAACGGCATCAAGGACGGTGCCGACCTAGGCTTCCCAGCCTGAGGAAATGACACCGTGAGAGCCTTCACCCCCAAGGGGGCGATTGCCAGTGTGGTGCCTCCCACCCTTCCCCTGGGGGGATGGACTGGGCCTCCTGCACCGCGGAAGGGGCTTCTGCAATGGCGAGGTTACTAGCAGCAGAAGCCTCCTCCTCCATGGTCCATATAGAACTGGGATGGGACCCGGAGGAAAGGCTGAGAGATCGCAGCTTGGCCTGACGAGAGCGCGCCCATCCCCCGAAAGTCGGCGGAGCTCGTCCAACTTTCTACACGCATTGCTCGATGACATGACAGTCCATGGAGAAGCAGATGTCACACAAATCCATGTCATGAAGTGGGTCAAGACATGCGAGGCTGCACAGGCACCGTCGCATAGGGGGCCGCCCCGTCTTCAACTATTTCTTGGCCCCCTAACCAAGACATGATCCATGGCAAAACAAACTAAACAAAAGACTCAACATCGCTGACAAATAAAGAAAGGAACAGTCTTACCACAGTGGCATCGAGTGCTGGCAAAAATGGACCCGGCAGGAATATCAGCTTGCACAGCAGCTCTACGTGAGGTGCAACCTCTATGGCAGGAGACAAAGAACTGGTGGGAGAGTGGGGTCGACGACATCTAACGGCCAACCAGCGAGCGCCATGCAGTGCATTGGCCTCGAGGGCAGCGCCGACATGCATTGACTCCGCCAATCAAAAAAAAAAAAAGCTCCTGCGGTGTCATGACCTCTAGCCACATTACCCAAAGGTGATGAATGGTGAAGATTGACACAGATAAGATCAGCTGTTTTAAGTCCTGCCTATGGACTTTAGTGGTTGTCAAGTAACAGCTAAAAGCTCCTTTGACGTCCAGGCCATAAAGACTCTTTTCACCAGAACTAAAGTATTCAGAGAAAAAGATAGATAAGATGTATGTATGTATGTATTTACGTACAATGGTTTGATTCAAATGGGAATCAAAGACATTTAAAGGAAAAAATCCTTGTTTGTTCCCAGAATAATTTTGTCTCTGTGGAATGAAATGTGGTCCTGTTCAATGCAGAGAGACTTGAGCTCACTGATTCTTGTGGCAGAAATCATTACCACAAGGAAAAAAAAAAAAATATATATATATATATACATAATATAGATAAATATAT
This sequence comes from Neoceratodus forsteri, assembly GCA_016271365.2. Taxonomy (NCBI): domain Eukaryota; kingdom Metazoa; phylum Chordata; order Ceratodontiformes; family Ceratodontidae; genus Neoceratodus; species Neoceratodus forsteri. The sequence continues at coordinate 859,139,280 of CM028134.1, forward strand.
ATATATTTCTTTTTTAAGATATTTCAAATAAGTTGAAAACATAGGCTCAAAAAAGGGAGACCCATGAGCCTAACTATGCACACATCTAGGTCCCATGCTTGCCCTGGTTCCCTGTGGGGGGTGCAAGTGGACCAGGCCTTTGAAAAACCCTTTGAAGATAGGGTCTGAGGCTTGAAAAAACATTCTGTTCAACTGACAATTAAAAAGATGCTGAGACCAGGTGGACCTTTAAGGTACTGGTCTGCAAGTCCAGTTAAAGCAAATGGGTAAAACAGTCCAGCACAGCTGGAACACCAGCCTGTGCTGATATGTGCCAGGTCCTAAAAGAGCCTCTCTGAGGCTAAGATCTGAGGCCATTAGAACATTTTGTCCAACTAATATGCAGGCAGATGCTGCAACTAGGTGGACCTTGAGGATGCTGGACTGCAAGTCTAATGAATATAAAAAGGTAGGTTAGTCAAGCACTGCTTGATCCCAGCATGTGTTGGAAACCATTTAATGGTCGAACACCAATAGTAAACCTTTTCCCTTCTGACGCGTACAGTTTCTTAATGGAGGGCTTTCTGTAACCACATACAATGTCTAGACACTGTGAAAAAGATGCAAGGCTGCATATTGTATAGTAGGCCCTCAAGAGACATGACTTGGGCCTGAGTGACCTAAGGTTTGGGCACAGAAGCCTCCCAGTTGGAGGTTAGCAGGTTGTGCCTCTGAGAAAAGGTGTATTGGTTTGGAACCAGACATGAAGAGTAGCATGTCTGCCTGGCCCAGTCTGGCATCATCAAGACCACTGATGCTGGCTGGCACCTGAGCTTGAGAAATGCACTGAATGCCAGAGGGAAGGAAGAAAGTGAACAGGTGCTTCCCTGGCCAACTTAGAACCAGAGAATCCAGGGGGATTGGTCCTGGATCTGATTGTCTTAGTACTGTGGCAGGTGGTGGTTGTGGTGAGATGTGAACAAGTCTACCCTTGGTATGCCCTCTCACAAACTCGCTCAGCCGGTCAGCCCTCTACTCCCAAAGTGCCAACCTCTGAGCATATGATTTGTGTACAGTGAACAGAACAAGGTAACCCTCTTGTCTGTTTTGTGGGTTCAAGTCACCTTAGTCTCAAGCTCTGGAGGGATTCAAACTGATAACCTCTTGTTAGCGTACCCAATTATCAGACTCAGATAATTCTCTCTTCGGAGCGCCAGATATCTTTGCCTATGGGCACCCAACCAGGTCTTTCAAATGAACCCTTAGAACACTATGCAAGACTTTGGAGAACTCTATCCATTTCCCAGTTTGGTATGCAATAAGGTCATACACAGTGTTACGTATAACCTTTAAAAGCTCCACTTAAAATAAAAGAAATGTCAAGGCACTCCAGACAGTTTCTGTTGTAAAATCTCGTTTTACTTTAAAATATCAAAACAGAACAATAATTACAGAAGAACACATATCCTGACACATACAGCCTTAAAACAAACAGGTAAATGTGCAGGTCCTACAATACATACATTCAGACTGGTCTAATATTACTCCCTTTCAGTGCTGTGATGATTCTCCCTCAGTCAGATAATATTGCCTTGTGTGTGTCTGTCAAGGTTCTTTCAGCAATTAAACACAGTTCTGAGCCGGCCCTTTCTGAGGTCACTAAACTCCGCCTTGGTGTATCAAAATCTATATTTTACAATACAGGATGTCCAAATAAAATATTTAAAAAACATAATAGGTGACCTCACTATCTTTCCTCCCTCAAGTTAACCAGACCAAACCGTTTGCGCTCTGCTACACATACATCTCAAAAGTTTCTTTAATCTAAGTCACTGTATTCAAGCAAAAGTGTATTTGCTGCTTTAATCCCATCTGAACCTGGTTCCAAAAACCCACTCCCTCACGGGCGATTGGGCCTTCGCCACATATGCACCTAGAGTATGGAACTCCCTTCCCGCAATCACTCGTGCCGCTCCCTCCCATCCCTGCTTCAAAGCCTCCCTATGGGGTTTCCTGAAACTGGCCTCCGCCTATCTCTGTGCTACTGCTTCCCAGTTCGACAGGCTGGGGGCGTGACCCCTAAATACTGAATGCTCTTCCTCCAGATTGTCACGGCCTATAACTGATAGCTGCATCAAAATGTTTCCTCAATCTGCCCCGGGCCCCTTCCCTGCCATTACGTCTGTGGGATTCCCCGGCTACCCCCCTTCCTATTCGCTGTCTCTCCAAGTTACCTACCATACTTACCCTTCTGAGGGCATGGCTGGCCTAACACGGCTGACTCTGTTTTTCCATTGCTTGTACAAGCTGTTACTCCTCCATACTGTTTATTGTGATGCCTGTAGATCTTGTTTGTTACCTTTTCCTCAGCCTGTAAAGCTTGTAATTGAGGGCTTTGCTGGCCCTATACCTGTTAACTCTGCTGACCTTGCTTGTATGTTACTGTTACTCTACCTATATTGTTTTGTGATTCCTGATGCCCTTATACGTTAGCCTGTTACTCTGCCTGATGTGTTGACTGTACCTGGTAACCTCCCGGGTCGTACCTGAAAATAGGCACTTGGCTATCTAGTATGCTTACCCAGTTAACAAAAGCAAATAAATAAATAAATAAATCTACACCTCAAAGGTCTCTCTGATGTAATTCAAGGGTTCCCCGGAAAAGTACATTGGACCTTCAAAATTTGTCTGGGTCCTCCCTGGCCCAGACATCAACCTCTCTTCAATGTCTATTCTGGCTTCTCTCTGACACCTCTCCCTCTCAAGTTCTAACTGACAACTATTTCAAGTCAAAGGATTTTCCCTGAGGGAATTATGAATGGCTAATCTTATTTCCTGGGATGAAAGCAAATTGACAAGGTAATTGCACCCCAGATATCTGCAGTTTAGCTATGTCCTGTCCTCTGAACTTATCCCTGGGGGGTCTTGATGTGTCAGTTCCAGTAAGACAGTAGTTTCCTCAAACTGACCTTCCCATCACATATTTTATATGTAATAAAAAATTTGATACAGCACTCAGATCTGGCTGTCTACGTCACACTCCTCCCCACCTAGACTGAATTGGGGGCTCTGTCCTCTACATGGGATGAGCTTCCCAAATCAGTTTACTCCTCATAGACCCTAGACAGTCCATCTGAATTCTGATTCTGGGCTCCGACCCTAGGTACGATTTTCTAATCATATCCTTATAAAACAAGACTCCATCTGAGCAGTCTGCCATTGTTTTTCCCCATCTGCATCAGCCAAACCAGGGGGTTGTGGTCAGTCTGCACCACAAAAGGCTGCCCATACAAGTATGGCTCCAATTTCTTTAGGGCCAACACTAGGGCAAGACACTCCTTTTCCACCGTGGAGTATGCTTGTTCCCTGGGGAGCAGCTTTTGGCTCAGGTAGGCTATGGGGTGGTCCCTCCCTTCGCTGGATGTCTGGCTCAGTACTGCCCCAATACCCACGTCTTAGGCGTCCGTCTGAACTATAAAGGTTTTACTATAGTTGGGACTTGTCAAAACAGGAGCATTGAACAGTGCCTCCTTTAGTTTGGTAAAGGCTTCCTCACAGGCTGGACCCCGGGTAATTTTCTTGGGCATCCGTTTCTTTGTCAGGTCAGATAGGGGAGCAGCCAGGGCACTGTAATTTGGTACAAATTTTCAATAGTACCCTGCTGTCCCAAGAAAACTCCTGACCTGCTTCTGAGTTTCTGGTTTGGGCCATGCCTGTATTACCTCTATCTTGATTTGGTTAGGACAGAGCTGTCCCCAGCCTACCACATACCTGAGGTATGCCACTTCTTGGCTCTGACAGTGAACCCAGCCCTCTGTATTCTGCCCAGCACTTCCCTAAGGTGTGAAAGGTGTTCCTCCCAGCTGGTACTGAAGATGGCAATGTCATCTAGGTACGCCACAGTGTACTCCTCAGCACCATTTAGCACCTGGTTCACCAACCTTTGGAAAGATGCCAAGGCATTCTTCATTCCGAAAAGCATTACTTTGAACTCAAATAAGGCTATCGGAGTGATAAAGGCCGACCTCTCCCTAGCTCTGTCCGTCAACTCTACCTGCCAATACCCCTTTGTCAGGTCAGTGGTCATGAGGTAGGTCGCACCCCCAACTTGTCCAGGAGTTTGTCCGTCCGGGGCATCGGGTGGGCGTCTGACTTTGTGACTGCAGTCAGTCCATGACAGTCTACACAGAAACGAGTCGAGCCATCTGGCTTGGGTACAAGGACAACGGGTGAGGCCCAGGGACTGTGGAATCTCTGGATTACCCCTAAATCCAGCATCTCCTCCACTTCCCTCCTAATGTCCTTTTGGACAGCCTCTGACACCCGATATGCTGTCTGCCATATTGGCGTCTGTGTCCCTGTTTTCACATCGTGTGTTGCTAAGGGGATTAGTCCAGGCTTGGCGCTAAACAAGGGAGCAAAGTCTGCTAAAACCTCCCTCAGTTTCTGGATCTGGCCCGGGGTCAGCTGGGGAGACAATTTTACTGCCTCCACAGAACCACTGCCTCCTCTCTCCAGTAAGTCCAGAAGGGTCTCCTTCGTCCGGCCCTCCCCATGACTACACACACGAACACCATGTCAGCCCTATTTGCATATGGCTTCATCATGTTGACATGGTACATCCTTTCTGTCTGTCTATGGTCAGGTAACTCCACAATGTAGTTTCGTCATTTACCTTCCTAATCACTCTGTGCGGTCCTGCCCCTCAGCTTGCAGCTTGTCTTTCCAGACCAGAATAAGGACCATGACTTCCTGACCCACCATGTGCAGCTAGCTCTGCTCTGCCATCGACATACTTTTTGTTTCTGCTGGGCAGCTGCCAGGTTGCTCTGGGCTGTCCCCATAAGCTCCTTCAGCCTTTCCCTAAACCTTAGGATGTAATCCACAATGGGAGTTCCCTGGGTGGCGTGCTTGCCTTCCCAGTCCTCCCGGATCAAGTCTAGGGGCCCACGTACCCGGCGTCCATACAAGAGCTCGAAGGGGGAAAATCCTGTCCACTCTTGCGGCACCTCCCTGTATGCAAACAACAGAGTTCCCTTGGTGGTGTGCTTGCCTTCCCAGTCCTCCCAGATCAAGTCTAGGGGCCCACGTACCCGGCGTCCATACAAGAGCTTGAAGGGGGAAAATCCTGTCCACTCTTGGGGCACCTCCCTGTATGCAAACAACAGGTGGAGAAGGTATTTCTCCCAGTCCCTCCCATGCTGTTCAGCAAATGCCCGGAGCATTGACTTTAGGTACCACTAAGTGTTCCACAAGCCCATTGGCTTGTGGGTGATATGTGTTGTGCATCTCTGCACCACCCACACTTCTTCCATAGACATTTCATTAGGTCCAACATGAAGGAACCCCCTTGATCGGTGATTACCTCCTGCGGAAACCCAACACGGGAGAAAATCCCAAGCAAGGCATCTGCCACTTTGTCTGTCCTCAGTGAGGATAGGGTGACTGCCTCTGGGTACCGGGTGGCATAATCCACCACAGTCAGGATGAACCTTTTCCCTGAGGAGCTGGGGGTATTTAAAGGCCCCACAATATCCATTCTCACCATCTGGAATGGCTCCTCCACTATGGGCAAGGGGATCAGGGCTGCTTGGGTTTTCTTGCCTGCCTTCCCTATTTCTTGGCACCAGTGACAAGACCTGCAATACTCCTTCACCTGCTGGGTGAAGTTAGACCAGTAAAAATTCTGGGCCAACCGCTGCGTTGTGCGTGTGATTCCCAGATGACCAGACAAGAGAATATCATGGGCAACCTTGAGCAACTGCTCACAATATCCCTGGGGAATGACAAGCTGCATGCCTAGCATCCCTCCCTCTGTCTGTATTGCCTGTGTATACATAAGTCCATTTTCCCAATAAACCTTACGTCTGCCATCACCTCCCTGTGCACCGTCCGAGTCTGCCCAAGCCCTCAGCTTCTCTAAACTAAGATCACTTCTCTGAGCAGCTGCGAACCCCTCACACCTTCCCAAGGTATGGGACAGGCCCCCTTCAGTCACTGAACTTGGGTCCCTAGCACTAGCATAAGGGCCCTCAGGATCACTGTCAATCCCAACCCTCTTACAAGAGGTCACCCCTCTCTCTTCAGAGTAACTCTCTGTAGCTATGTGGTTACTTGCTACTGGGGAAATTTCTACCCTCTTTTTATCAGTCTCCCCCTCTGAAGAGACAGGCTGGGGAACCAGCCTCTCAGTATCTTCCCTAATGGCTTCTGGGGGTTCAGGGAACTACAATTTTCCCTGGCCGCTTGGCTACGGGTAACTGCACATGTCATCCCCTGTTGGAGACTGTTACCCAGGATCACATCCACTGCTAATGTGTTGGCTACAGCCACCTGTTGCACAGTTCCTGCTGTTTCACCCGAGTCCAGGAGAACACTGGCCAGTGGCAATGTTTTCTCTTCACCAGTAAACCCTTGTACAGTTATGTATTTGTTGTGTATAAGCTGACCAGGCTGTACCAGATCCCTCTTTACCAATTGTCAGGGATGCCCCGTGTCCTTTAACCCCTGTGTCTGTACGCCATTTACCGTGACTGGGTGCATGTGTTCCCTCATGTTCACTGGCATGCTTCCAAGGAAACACAATCAACCTGCTTCCTTTCTGGTACTACTTTGCATATTATTGCTTGTCCTTTTTGGACACTGTCTGGCAATGTGCCCAGTTTCTTTACATGACCAACAAACATTTCTTACTTCAGAGAAATCTTTTCTTTGAAACCTGGGGCTAACTGGTTTCAGTGGAGGCAGTGAGGGTTTTAGCTGCCCTGAAGGTGTGCTTTTCCCTTTCTGCACTGCCACACTCACCCCATTCGCTCTCAGAGCAGGTCTGCTCTTGGCATAGTGGTCCAGGAGTTCAGCAGCCTCTTGCACTGTTTTCGGATCTCGGTCCTCTAGCCAGGTTTTTAACTCTGCTGGGCATGCCCAATAAAACTTATCTAATAAAATCACATTTTCAATTTTATCAACAGTGTTTGCCTCAATTCCTTCCCACCAACGTTTTAAAAACTGACGTTGTTTCGTGGCTTGCTCCTTGTAGCTCATATCAGGGCTTCTCCTGAGCTTACGTAATTTAGCTCTGTATGATTCAGCAGTTAATTCAAACTTTTTTAACAGTGCAGTTTTTAACTTGCTGTAATCATCACTGTCTTCATTGTTCATTTGACCCAATGCATCCCGAGCTTTTCTGGTAAGGAGCGGGGATAGCTGGAAGCTCCAGGACTCTCTAGGAATTTTAGCCTGAATGCAATCTTTTTCAAAAGAATTTAAAAAGCATCCATGTCCTCCCCATCCTTAAACCTGGCTATTAATTTGGAGTTCAATTTGTAACCCAGTCCTGTAGTCTCAGTTAAACCCAAGCCACTTACCTGCCCTGGTGCCGCTGGTTGGAGTCGTAGCTTCTCCAGTTCGTGTTGCCAGTGGTATTCCTCTCTCCTCTCCTCTGCCTCTCGCTGGTGCTCACACTCCTCATGGTCTGCCGCTCTCTGTTCCCCTTCTCTCCTCTCCTGGGACTCCAGCTCCATCCTGCGCAACTCGAGTTGCAACCTGAGAATGTCCGGATTCAGGATACTGGTGACTTGTCCCTGCTGCTGTGGCCCTTCACTGACAGTGGCCCTGCTGTCCTCTTCATCGGCTCGGGACCCATCACTGGCCGCTAGCCCTTCCACACTTGAGGTTTGGTCCCTTTCATTCACGGTCTGTGACTTGCTGCTCCGGGTATCTGCTACCATCAGGGCCTCTATGAGGTTCTGCTTACTGGCTTTCACCCCATACGGGACTCCTCTGTCCCCGCACAACTGCTTTAAGAAATCTACAGTGTGCCTGCTGTAGTCGTAAGCCATTTTCTTCTTCCCTCACTACTAATACTACTCTGACTTGCACTTCAGAGAAAAAATATAAAATGGGTGGGAACTTAACTGTAAGTCAAGGGATATAGTTCTGTTTCCTTTTGAAATAAAACACTGCCTTTCTTTTTCAAGTGAGCTAAACGGTCTAAAGCTGACACACTTATACGCTTATACCACCAAACTTTTTATGCCACCGCTGCCAACCAATCTGTCACAAACTCGCTCAGCCCTCTACTCCCAAAGTGCCAACCTCTGAGCGTATGATTTGTGTACAGTGAACAGAACAAGGTAACCCTCTTGTCTGTTTTGTGGGTTCAAGTCACCTTAGTCTCAAGCTCTGGAGGGATTCAAACTGTTAGCGTACCCAATTATCAGGCTCAGATAATTCTCTCTTTGAGGGGGCCAGATATCTTTGCCTACAGGCACCCAATCAGGTCTTTCAAATGAATCCTTAGAACTCTATGCAAGACTTTAGAGAACTCTATCCATTTCCCAGTTTGGTATACACTAAGCTTATACACAGTGCTACTTATAACCTTTAAAAGCTCCACTTAACATAAAAGAAATGTCAAGGTACTCCAGATAGTTTCCGTTGTAAAATCTCGTTTTACTTTAAAATATCAAAACAGAACAATAATTACAGAAGAAAATATATCCCAACACATACAGCCTTAAAACAAACAGGTAAAAGTGCAGTTTCTACAATACATTCAGACTGGTCTAATCTTACTCTCTTTCAGTGCTGTGATGATTCTCCCTCAGTCAGATAATATTGTCTTGTGTGTGTCTGTCAAGGTTCTTTCAGCAATTAAACACAGTTCTGAGCCGGCCCTTTCTGAGGTCACTAAACTCCGCCTTGGTGTATCAAAATCTATATTTTACAATAGAGGATGTCCAAATAAAATATTTAAAAAACATAATAGGTGACCTCACTGTCTTTCCTCCCTCAGGTTAACCAGACCGAACCGGTTTGTGCTCTGCTACACAAATATCTCAAATGTTTCTGTGATCTAAGTCACTGTAGTCAAGCAAAAGTGTATTTGCCTCTTTAATCCTGTCTGGGCTTTGGAATCTACACCTCAAAGGTCTCTCTGATGTAATTCAAGGGTTCCCCGGAAAAGTATATTGAGTCTTCCAAATTCGTCTTGGTCCTCCCTAGCCCAGACATCAACCTCTCTTCAATGTCCATTCTGGGTTCTCTCTGATACCCCTTCCTCTCAAGTTCTTCCTGACAACTATTTCAAGTTAAAGGATTTTCCCTGAGGGAATTATGAATGGCTAATCTTATTTCCTGGGATGAAAGCAAATTGACAAGGTAACTGCACCCTAGATATCTGCAGTTTAGCTATGTCCTGTCTTTTGAACTTATCCCTTGGGGGTCTTGATGTGTCAGTTCCAGTAAGTCAGTAGTTTCCTCAAACTGACCTTCCCATCACATATTTTATAAGTAATAAAAAATTTGATATAGCACTCAGATCTGGCTGTCTACGTCACATGCCCCACCTCCTGAAGATAGTTTGCACCACCTGACTATTCAAGGCTCATTCCTGATGGGACTGGTTGATCTGAGTCAAGGTATCTGCCAAGGTAGTGTTCCTACCTGGCAAATGAATGTCGTGCAGGGATATATGGAACATGCTAGACTCCATATTTTCGTAAGTCCTGAGCAGGGAGGGCTTAACATTGTCCCTCCCTACTCGTGGATGTAATACATTGTGGTGGTATTGTCTGTTCTGACCTGTACCACCTTTGTAGTAGTTGTGTGAATACCTTTAGTGCAGTAACACTGCTCTTAGCCCCTGCAGGTTTATGTGCAGGAGTGAATCTGCACTTGATCATGTGCCTTGGGAGGTGTGAACCCCCAGATGGGTGCCCCATTCTAGTAGGGATGCATCTGTTGTCAGAAAACGGATAGGGGCTCTTGCTGAAAAAGAAGAAGCCTCTTCCCTTAGATTGGTTCCCTCTTTTCCTCCATTGGAGGCCTGTAACAATGTCCTTGTTACTAGAATTAATTTTAAAAGAGGGTCCTGTCTCTGACACCATTGAGCCATGAGGTGACACTGAATGGCTCTGGTCTGTAATCTGGATTCCAAGACTCTGCCTGTGGCAGGTGCCATGTGGCCAGTAGCTGAAGAAAACTGTCTTGCAGTTTTTGGTTCATTCAGCCTGAATGAGCTCACTTTTAGTGGAATACTTCTTGCCCTGTGTAGGGGCAGGTAGACCCTGCCTTGCAGGGTATTCAGCTCTGCTCCTATGAAATGGAGTGCTTGAGCAGGCTGAAGGTCAGACTTTCTTTAGAGTTATCAAAGACCCTAGAGAGTCCAGGAGACCCTAGGTGAGTGGCAGACTCACTTGCCGGAGTGATTCTACAATCACCAGCCAGCCATCTAGATATGGGGAAACTGTGACATCTTATCTTTGAACTTTTGAAGGTGCTCCAACCACTGTGTACACTCCCAGGGAGTGATCTGATGAGAGTCTGAACCTGTAGTAATTTCTGTGAGACTCTCTTATGAGAGTGTGGAAATAATTTAAATACAGTGATGCCAGGTATCCTTTTAGGTTTTTCCTGGAGTTTGACATGCTTTGTCTTTTTGGTTTTTATTGAGGGGAACGGAGAAACAGCTGGGCCACTCACACCCCCCTTTTTTTTTAAACCTGAATCAACCTTCTCAGGGGTGTGTAAGTAAGAGACAGCAGTTTCACATGCAGATTTGGAGGGTGTTGGCTGGTCAGAACCTGAAGCGCCCTCATTTGGTCTCTTTTGCAACCTTTCTAATCCTTTTTCCACTGTTGTTAGTGGAAGGAATCTGAGTCAGAGACAATCCCTGACTCACTACATCCAGGACCACTTGTCTGTGGTGCCTGAAATACCCCTGCTGTGGGCACTGGTGATACTGAGGCGCAGCTCCAACCTGATAGAAACAAAGGGGCTTGATGTGGTGTATATATCCACCTTTTTCATGTAAGCCTGTATCTTTCTCCAAAGAGGAATTACCCATGACTGGAAAGTCTATAACCTTCATTTGGGTATCCTGAGTGAGGTCTGTGACTCGCAGGCAGGCAAACCTCCTTGCCATCCATCTGGTAGCAGCCACTTGAACTGTTATTTGGCTGCTCTCAAACCAAATTTAGCTGTTTCAGCTAAATCATCTGACAGGGGAGTCTTGGCCTTAGCTGACTTAGCAGGGGATGACTACCACAGTGACTTTGGTATTGACATAGGCTTGAACCGTGTGCCTGCCTGATGGCCAAGGCACATGATAAATATATCTTTTTAAGCCATGTTGTCAATTTTTCCCGGAATCCTTGTTAAGAGGATAGGATGCCAGGGGTATCTTTGCACTGTCACAGGCCATCGCTTTAACCACTCCTTGGTGGACAGGGTGGGGGGATAAATTTCAGTTCCCTCCCTGTCCAGCTGAAATTTCTTATATATCCTCTTATCCAGAGGGGGAACAGAGCTTGGAGTCTGTAAAATCTTTAAAGTATCTTCCCTGAAGAATTTATTCACAGGAGTGGGACGCTTTTAGTGGGTGTCAGCCCAATCTTTCTCACCAGTGTGAAAAATGAGCAATAATCCTCAGATGTTCTTTGGGGAGAGACAAACTCATGTTCAGAGGAAACCTCAGATTCAACAGGTTCTCCTCCATTTCATAATAACTACATATTCTTCCTTTTAAATATTAGGAAGACTGCTTTGCAAAGGCATGCTGCTGAGAGACAGAAAGCCCTTGTAAGCCTGAAAGTGTTTTCTTTAGCCATTCCAGGCATTTCTCCACACTTTTCCCCCCTGAAAAGTTTACAAATTTCACAATATTAATTTTGGTGATCATAGCCAAGGGAAGCAATACACAACTGTGCTTACTTGTCTTGGCAAATACTTCCCCAATCAGAACCAGCCTGCAATTTATGAAGGAGTTGGCAGGCTTTATAGCAGGCACAGAAGTCCCCAAAATGCTGTCAGCAGGGGGTTATATGTGCTTAATTTTCTTCAATTTCACTAAGGGAACCAGGGAGTCAGCTGGTTCAACAAGCCTCTTAAAACTGCTTATATGCCCATCTCAGAGCAGCAGTTACAGTATTTGCTGTGGAGACACTCACAGTAACTTAGGGTGTCAGCTGGTTAGAGCCGGAGGGACCCTTAGGTGGTGATAGTTTTTTTTTGTTTTTTTTAAGCCTTATCCAGGCATTCAGTAGTTTTTTTCAGGACATGTAATGCATATTTCATTCTGCTTTTAAATGTCCATGTCCAGATAGGCAAAACAAGAGAATGATGATCTGGTAAACAACATTTAATTGATTTATTTTATTTTATATTTAAGGTAGTTTTATTTTTAGGGCCCAGCTGAAGGTTTTTACAGTGTAAAGGTAGCTGCCATGTTTGTGGAGGAAGATTAGTTCTGGTTGTAGGGAGATTGATGGAAGATAGTTCTTGTTGTAGGAGGACTGATTTGCTCATTGTGTGATGTGGTTTAGGACCAGGATGACTGTGCGTATATAGAGATTTAATGTACGGTCAGCTGATCTCTCTTGGCCAATGAGATTTTTAGATTTCTTTCTTCCCATTTCATAAATTGCATTTATACCCCTGAGATCACAGTATTGAGGAGTGCAGAGGCTAAAGGTTCCAGAAGGGGAGGTAGAGTGGACAAGTTATGAATACCTGAGTATCACTTGGAAGAAACAAGATTACTATAGTAAGTAATTTGTTCTTCTAACTCCAGTAATGCTCAGGTATTCATTACTTTATGCAGACTACTAAGCAGTACCTTTGGAGGTGGGCACAGAACCTTATTTTGTGAACAGACTTTGCAGGACTGCTGTGCCAAACCTGGCATCACCCCTGGAGAGAATATCAAGACTGTAATGCTTTGTAAAGATGTGTAGTGTTTTCCAGATAGCTGCTTTACAGATGTCCACCAGGAGAACATCCCTGACAGCTGCTATGGTAGCAACTGTGCCCCTTGTGGAATGGGCCATCAACCCTATTGAGGGCTCCTTTCCAGCCTTAGAATAACAAAAACTGAAAATGCTGTACTATCCAGCGAGAAATTAATCTTTTTAAAGCTGGATTACCCTTTCCACATTCTCATAGATCAGAAAATGAAAATGATGTACCTACCATAATTCCTGATCTTTCTGTGTATCTTCACCATTCATCACCTTTGGGTAATGTGGCCGGAGGTCACTACCCGTGGGAGCTTTTGTTTTTTGGATGGGCGGAGTCGATGTATTGTTGGCGCCACCCTGTAGGTCGACGCACTGCGTGGTGCTCGTGGGTTGGCCGTTAGGTGTTGTTGACCCCGCCCTCATGCCAGTACTGAGTCACTGTAGAGTAAGAAAGGGTAGGGAGGGAGGGACAAGGAAGTCCAAGGGACAAACAAAGGAAAAGATATACAAACTAAAAGGAGAAACAAACAATGGAGAGGACAGAAGGAGAGTTAGAATTCTAAGGGGATTGGGAAGGGGCCCCAATCTCTGGAAGCAGAAGAAGAAGGAGTGAGGAAGGGAAAAATTAGAAATAGGGAGGGGGAGGACATACCCTGAACCTTTTGACCTGCCTCCAGATTGTATTGGAACTGAGAAAGAGTAGCCAGAATTCAAGGCACAGAATCACTGGCAATTAACTCCAAGATAAGCAGAAGTGGCTATTCTGGAAGAAGGACAGGATACAGGCTGTACTCCCCTAAAACCAAATTTGGAGGTAAGAAACAACAGTTTCTAAAATTAATTTGAGGGATGAGTCCCTAAGAACAAGAACTGAGTAGGATAGAGGAGAAGAGAGAGAAAAGAAGAGAGGGCAACCACCAACTCTCACCCCACAGGGGTGGAGCCGAAGCATTGAGGAGAGAAGTGTCCCCTCCCCCAATCCTTCTCCCCTCTTGTCAGGAGTAACAATCCCCCTGTGCACTCAAGGTCACCCTGCTCCTGGCAACTGGAAAGGAAGGGGGGAAGAGGGGCACACAGAGGGAGGGGGACCCACAGACTGAGGCCCCAGGGGATGGAGAGTGGGATTGTGATGAATGGTGAAGATACACAAAAAGATCAGGAATTACGGTAGGTATGTCATTTCCTTATCTTATCTGTGTCAATCTTCACCATTCATCACCTTTGGGCGAGTACCAAGACCACCTTAAGGGTGCCCTAGACCCTAAAGGACTGAGTCCCTTAGCTCTCAGTGGGTGACACACTGGGGGCGAGAACCTTCACGGGTCTGGAGAGGCCCGAGACTGGGGAGAGTGAGATGGGGACCTCCTGGAGGGGGCAGGAGGTTGCCCCAACAGATGCCACCTCACCCTATGGGAGAAAAGAAGGGTTCTCCGGTATGCGGAGGAAATTACTCTACACCAGGCAAAAGGTGACAACTGGGAAAGACGTAGCCTTGCCATCCGCCTAGTGTAGATCGCTGTCCCTACGACCCTGGATGGTACCTCACTGGCATCGTAAGATGCCCTCGCTTGGTGCCTTGCTAGCTCCAGGCCACATGCAGAGGGAGCAATGGCTTGTCTGGTTACCTCTGAATCAGGCATAGAGGCTAGGAGTTTACCTAGCCTAGACCACAGAAACCTATCATAGGTAGCACAGTGGGCCTGATGTGCAGAAATTGAAAGGAGCCACCGTGCAGAGTAGAAAGTCCTCCTCTCCCAGAAGTCAAAATCCATGGAATCTGCATCTGGGGGTTGGTCATGGTGGAGGGTGCGAAGCCCATCGGGAGTGTCCAGCTGCATCAGTCCTGACTGAGGAGGAGGCAAATTACCTGGAGACTCTGGGGGGGCACAATACCTCTGGCGTAGATCACTAGGGGATGGGACTCCGGAAAAGGGTCTTTGCCAGAAATGCAATGATGCCTCCTGGAAGGGAGCAGGCCAGGGGGGCACCAAAGGGTGTCCGCACTGAAATCGCCTAGGAAGGCATGCGTCAAATGCTCCGGATTGTGCTTAGTGGGTGGGGTGAGATGCAGGTCCTCCATCATCCTCACAAGGAAACGCTGATACTCCACGAGATCAGCAGCAGGGAAGATGTGGACAGAGGACTCCTCTCCTTCCAAAGAGGAGAATGAGGAAGTGGATGACCTCAGAGATTCAGTGGCTGGCTGCTCAGGGGGAGGCTGGAACACCTGCCTGTCCATGGCCCTGACATACAAAGGGAAATGAGCAACCACAGCCCTGAATTGCTCCCAGAACCAGGTCCGCTAGGACCAAGAATGCCTGGGAGAGCAGGAGAAGATGACAGAGGAGTGGGGGAAAAGCCAACAACAGGAATCGACTGTCTTCTGTCTGGGCAAGAAAGCACACCTGGCGCCTCAAGGGAAGAGGGAGCTCCAGAAAACTTAAAAGCTGACAGCCGATCAACCATGCTGGAACTGCCTAGGCTACACCCTGAAGATTCCCCACTGTGAGGTGACCGGGACCATGGAATTCCAAAAGGATGGTCCCCTCCATCTAAAGAACAGGGTCCTCTCGAGGAGACTGAGAAGGAAGGGTGGGGTCCACGCTACGACTCCTTCCCGAACCCAGGTGGGTCCCGGAAAAGGGCTGCCAAATGGCACCCTGACCCCTCAACCCCTCTGAGTCTGAAAGAGCCCTCCTCCTCACAAACACCAGTCTAGGCAACTGACTACTCTGGTCAGTCCCCAAGGGGACTATCTAGGGAGTAGCACCTTCCCCTTCCGTGGGTGCTCTGATCGGCCCCAAAGTTGGGCGATCCAGGCATACCACCTGAGGGAGTACCACAACTGGGGGCATAAACCCTCCGAGCCCAGGCTGAAGAGCAATAGTGGCCTACACCACTGCCTGCTGGTCAGCACCCCTGACCCTGGACATGGGAGCAACTGCCCACCCCTCAGAGGGGGGCTGGCTCTGGTCAGCCGAGGAAACTACCAGGGTGTCCACATGAGCTGCCAACTCCAAAGAGTCCCACAGCCTGTCCAGATCAGACTCCGACTCCATCTCTGAGGAGGTAGAGACTGAAGTCCGGAGGTCGATATCCCCCACGGCGCCGTGTCCATGCTCGACGCCGCAAGTGGCACCAGAGCTAGACATGGTGCCGTCCCCAGCCTCGGCACTGCGAACAGTGCTGAGGTGAGAAACGGTCGAAGATGGCACTGTAGAACCTCCCATGGTGCCTTCAGCACCATCGGCACCACGAATGGCGTTGACA
The DNA here is from genome assembly GCA_016271365.2 of Neoceratodus forsteri. Classification (NCBI taxonomy): domain Eukaryota; kingdom Metazoa; phylum Chordata; order Ceratodontiformes; family Ceratodontidae; genus Neoceratodus; species Neoceratodus forsteri. The sequence continues at coordinate 859,155,266 of CM028134.1, forward strand.
GCGAAGATGGCACTGAGTGACGGACTGGCACCGACCACGGTGCCATGAGGGTCTATGGTGCCAGAAATGGCGCAGAGGCCCAAGATGGCACTGATGGACAGCAACGAGGACAGTGCCAACCTAGGCTTCCTAGCCCAAGGAAACAACACTGGAGGAGCCTGCGCCCCAAGATAGCGATTGCCAGTGCGGTGCATCCCATCCGTCCCCCAGGGGGGACGGACTGGGCCTTCTGCACCATGAAAGGGGCTTCTGCAATGGCGAGGCTACTAGGAGCAGAAGCTCCTTCCTCCACAGTCTGTATAGAACCAGGAGGGGACCCAGAGGAAAGACCGAGAGATTTCGGCTTGGCCAGACGACTGCACACCCGTCCCTCGAACGTCAGCGGAGCCCGTCCAACTTTCCATGCATGTTGCTCAATGACACAATGGTCCATGGAGAAGCAGGTGTCGCATGAATCCATGTCATGAAGTGGGCCAAGACACGTGAGGCAACTGTCATGCTGTTCGGTGATGGAGTACATGCGCCGCATGGGCACCATCGCATAGGGGGCTGCCCCGTCTTCAATGATTTCTTGCCCCCCGACTGAGACATGATCCACATCAAAACAAGCTAAAAAAAAGACTCGACGTTGCTGATAAATAAAGAAAGGAACAGCCTTACCACAGCGGCATTGAGTGGTGGCAAAAACTGAACCATCAGGAATATCAGACAGCGTCAAAGGAACTTTCATTGTCAACACGGTACTAGGCCTCTTGCGCAGCAGCTCCACATGAGGTGCGACCTTTACGGCGGGAGACAAAGAAAGTACAGTTACGTAAGAACTTACTGTAACAGTAGATCTTCGAGAGAGGCTCTTTCAGTAGGTAATTACATATAGGACTGACACCAGCCAAACCTCAAGATAGAGGAAGAGGAAGAGGAGGATCCTCTGAATATTGCTGTAGAAGAGAGAAACAGATTTGCCTGGGCCAGAAAGGAGCGATCAGAATCATTCTCACTCCTTCTGTGGCTAGTTTCTGCAATACTCGTGGGATAAGAGGAATTGGGGGGAAAAGCATAGACGAATCTGTCCTTCCAGTCTAGAGACAGAGCGTCGCTCCAGAAAGTGCCTCGCTCTGGAACGAGTGAGCAAAAGGTGGGAAGTTTTGCGTTTTGGGGAGAGGCGAACAGGTCTACCTGCGGAGTCCCTCAAAGCTGAAAGATATCATCTAGTACCCCTTGGTCCAGTTCCCACTCGTGTGCCAGAGCAGAAGAGCGGCTTAGCTTGTCTGCCAGAGTGTTGTCGACTCCTGGAACATGAATTGCCATTAGGTGAAGGTCGTGTTGTGTTGCCCAATCCCAAACCCTCATTGCCTCCCTGCATAGAGGGTAGGACCGAGTTCCTCTCTGTTTGTTGATGTACCACACTACGCACATGTTGTCCGTCTGGACGGCTAGGTGGCCGGGAAGGATGTATTGGTGAAGGGCTTGGAGAGCGTACAGCACAGCTCGAAGCTCTAGCATTAATGTGGAAAGCTTGTTCCAGTCTGGACCACGAGCCCTTGGTCCAATGAGGACCTAGATGGGCTCCCCAACCTTCGTCTGATACGTCTGTAGTCAGAGTCTGTGAGGGGGGAGGATGAAAGGAGGGGACCCCCGAAACAGGTTCTCTCGAACCATCCACCATTGGAAGTCTCGCACCATCAGCGATGAGATCAGAATTAATTGATCTAGGTCGTCCACAAGTTGATCCCACTGGGAGCGAAGAGTCCACTGAGAGATCCTCATGTGGAGTCGAGGTTGGGGACTGTCAGAATAGCGGCCGCCATGAGCCCCAGAAGATGGAGGACCAACCTCGCCGAGACCCTCCTGCGTTCTGATAGCAGGGAAAGCTGGTTTGGAGAGAGGCCACCCTGTCCAGAGGCAGGAAGGCCTTGCTCACGGTCGATCGAGATAGCCCGATGAACTGTAGTCTCTGGGAAGGATCCAGATGAGACTTGGAATGGTTGATAGTAATACCCAGGCAGGTGAAAACCTGCTGGGTGAGAGAGAAAGCAGGAGTTCCTCCCTGGACGGGCCGCCAGGAGCCAGTCGCCCAGGTAAGGGAACACCTGTACTCCCATTGTACGCAGGTGGCTGCTACCACAGCCAGGCATTTGCAAATACTGGGGGCCGAGGATAGACCAAAGGGAGCACCTTGAATTGGTAGTGGTCCCCTGAAAACACAAAACCAAGATACTTGAGGTGAGAAAGGCGAATGGGAATGTGCAGATAGGCATCCTGCATATCCAGTGCACAAAGCCATTGACCCGGCCGAAGGAGGGGCAGAAGGCTCTGCAGAGAGAGCATCCTGAACCTTTTGTATTCCACATAAAGATTAAAGGAACTGAGATCTAGAATGGGTCTGAGATCTCCTGTCTTCTTTGAGACCAGGAAGAAATGAGAATAGTAACCGATCCCTTGAAGATGAAGGGGGACGGGTTCTATCGCCTGCTTCGCGAGAAGGGCCGAGATTTCTTCCTGGACCAAAGGAAGATGTTCCCTCTAATAGGACGACTTCAGGGGTGAGTGGCGGGGTGGTTTCTGAAGAAACTCTTTGGAATGCCCTTCCGCTATAAGCTGGAGCACCCAAGAATCCGTGGTTATCCTCTCCCATCCCGGAAGGTGAAGGGAAAACCTCCTTCCTACCAGTTCCTCTGGGAAGTCCAGAGGCAGTGGGAGAGGAAAGGAGTCAGGTGGTGTGGGGCAGCGCCGCAGCTGAAGCACCCGCTGCTTTTTTAGGCGGGGGGGCTTAACAGCTGCGGGGGCCCCGCGTTTGGTGGCCCGCCTTCCCTGTGGTTTCGCCTTTGGCGAATCCGTCTGCGAAAGGGATGGCATTGCTGTTGTTGGGGACAGTACATGGAATCCACGGATTTCAGAGCCGTCCCTCTCCTGCAAATCGGTGATGATGTCCTTGACATCACCCCCGAAAAGCACTGACCCCCGGAAAGGTGCTTCCTGAATAGCGGATTGCACCTCCGGGACCAAACCTGACACGCGGAGCCAGGCATGACGCCGTAGACCCACGGCGAAAGCGGAGCTCCGCCCGGCAGTGTCCACTGCATCCTATGTCGCCCGCAAAATGTGGTGACTGGCTGAATGAGCAGAATGGACGAGGTCGGCTAACTCCTGTTTGACCTACGAGTCAGGTAAGGAGTCCAGCTTGGATTCCACCTGGGTAAGGACAGCCTTCTGGTAATCCCCCATGTGGGCGACGTAACTCAGGGCCCGAATTCCCAGTGTGGAGGAGGCGTAAATCTTTCTTCCATACTGGTCCAGAAGGCGAGATTCCTTATCAGGAGGAGACGAGCTCAGATGTTTTGGATGTGCCGACCGGCCGTGAGCAGCGCTAATTACGACCGAGTTGGCCTGAGGGTGAGTCTAGGTAGTCCACACCCTCAGGAGCCTGGTATAGCCTGTTTGACTTCCTGGGAAGTGGGGCTAATGCTGACGGTTATTTCCAAATCGTGGTAACAAGGTCGGCGTGAGGCTCTATCCAGGGTGGCACTAATGTTGGAGCTGTCACGGGCAGATCCAGATGTTCAGTGAATTTAAGTCGCTGAGGATCTGGTTCCAAAGAGTGCCACTGGTGTACTTCCTGGATTTTTCGAAGCAACTCCGTGAAAGATGGATCCTCCGGAGGGGTCCTCGGCTGGGGCTTAAACGGAGAGCAGGGCTCATCGTCTCTCTCGGAGCATCCCTCGGAAGAGTCCGAGGAATCCGAGAGGGAAGAAGAAGAGGAAGAAGAATAAGACTCCCTTACGCGACTCGGGGGAGGAACGGGTTCCTTGGATGGTACCTGTAAACGCGTGTCCTGCCCCTCTCTGGACCCAGAGGGAAGAGCTCTGGAGTCTGGAGGTGGTGAGGGAGTGTGCCGCCTCGGACGTAGGGGATCCGGTGGCGGCACCATCGTCGTAGGGTGGCTCTCTACCTCCCTGGTGAGTTGAGCCTTGGCCTCGGCCTACCAGGAGGCGGAGTCTCCTGCAGATCCACCGGTGACCGTGCGGGTGGTGGAGGGGAGGGAAAAGTGCGGGTTGCACCGTGGTGAGTATCAAAACCGGCTGTGAAACCCGGCATTGGGTATTGCGGGGTTGGGTACTGCGGCGTCCAGGCTACGGCGTCAGGTACTGCGGCGCTGGATACTGTGGTCCAGATGCGACGGCGTCGGATAAGACGGCGGGTACCCGGGAGCGAGGAGCTGCGGAGCAAAGACCCAGTCGGCGGCCTCACGGGCGGGTCCACATTAGGGGGCCCAGAAGGCGGAGGGCCCAACGGAGGGGGAACATCCGGAAGTGGGATGTCTCCTGGAGCCAGTAGAACCCGCGTTGGTGGTACCGGCAGAGGTACCGGTGCCTGGGTCGGCGTCCGGGGGGCCAACGTCAGATCTGGTTCCGATGGAGGAGGGTCTGACGGAGGAGGAGGATCCCCCGCATCGTCCAGGGATGGAGAAGAGGAATCCCCGGGGTCAGGCTGGGTTGACTCAGGCTCCCCAGATGGCAGCAAAGGCTGTGGGGAACCAGGTACGACGGACGTCGGAGGGTCCATCATCGGTACCGTCGCCCGGTACGCGTCGGAGGAGCGGCGTGCGGATTAGAAGGCGAGTTCGCCCGGGCACGGAGCGGCGTCTGGCCTAAGGAGCCCTCACTGGAGGCGGGCCGAGGGAAGGATCGGCGGTCCGGGGATAGAGATCGTGCACCACCCCGAAGGGTCGGGTGTCTTATTGACCCTTTCCATGCGGACATCGGAGGAGCCGATGTCCGACTTAGAGGATTGCCACGCCAGTGAGGCTGCAAGCCTGCAGCTGAACTGGGGGCGGAGGCCTCAGGTCGCCCCGGAGGCGCCCGCAGGCCCGAGGCACGGGCCAGGCCAGGCGGGCCGGCGCCTCCTCAAAACCTTGGAGGCGGCCGTCAGCGGTCCCCCGGAGGGGACGTTACCTTGGTCCCGGCATCTCCAGCGGGAGACGCGGTAGAGGAGGACTTCTCCTGGTGCCTCTCCTTGTCCTCCTTTTTCCGCTGTCCTTCGAGGGAAGTAGACACCTGCCTCAACTTTTTCAACTCCTTTTCCATAGAAGACATCTTTTTCTTGAGGAGATGGACTTCCAGGGACTGTTGGCGCCGTTTACGGGTAGCCGCATTAAAGTTGAGGCAATGCTGACACTTCTCGACCGGGTGATCGGGGCCTAGGCAGAAAAGGCACAGGGAATGGCCGGCCTTGTGTGGCAGTTGGGCGCCGCATGAGTTGCACTTGTTTTTGTGCTCGGAGGGTGTAGGGGACGACATACACTGATGATGTACCTGACGATTGATGGAAGAATAACTATTTTTCGGTAAAAACCAACGAAAGGTAGGCTGACGAAGCATGAACTTTACCGCTAGGCACTGCACGAGCTAACAGCGGGAAAGAACTGGAAGGTGGGCATCCAGGACTGCCCCTTTATACCGATGTCATATGACGCTGGTCATCTGATGTGGGGGCGGTCCCTCACCAGGGACTGCTAGCTAGAAATTTTTCCGTGGGGTCCTGCCGCTGGCCGATGCCAGTCCTATATGTAATTACCTACTGCAAGAGCCCTCTTGAAGTAAGATCTGGTGGGAGGGCGGGGTCGACAACACCTAACAGCCAACCCGCGAGTGCCACACAGTGCGTTGAAACATAGAAACACAGAAACAGAATTTGACGGCAGATAAGGACTGCTTGGCCCACCCAGTCTGCCCATTTCCCTACCTGATGGATAAGCTGCAGATTCTAGTTAATCAGCAGCTTACTTCCTCCTACCCCTCACTAGAATTGCCTTATGCCTGTCCCATGCATTCTTGAATTCTCCCACTGTTCCTGACTCCACAACCTCCTCAGGAAGGCTGTTCCATGCATCCACAACCCTCTCTGTGAAAAAATATTTTCTAACATTACCACTGAGCTGTCCCCCTCTATCTTCAAATTGTGCCCCCTTGTTCTTGCACATCTCTTCTTCTGAAAGATACTACCCTCTTGTACTTTGTTAATTCCCTTGAGATACTTGAAAGTTTCTATCATGTCCCCCATCTCCCTCCTTTCCTCAAGGCTATACATATTAAGCTGCTTTAGTCTATCCTCATATGTCTTTTGGTGCAGACCTTACACCATTTTGGTTGCCCTCCTCTGAACAGCCTCCACTCTGTCTATGTCTTTGCATAGATGGGGTCTCCAGAATTGCATGCAGTACTCCAGATGGGGTCTCACTAACTGTTTGTACAGAGGGATAACTTCCTGTTTCTACTGTTGATGCCTCTTCCTATGCATTCCAGTATTCCCCCCAGCCCTCCTTACTGCTTTCTCACATTGTTTGCTCACCTTTAGGTCATCTGATATAATTACTCCTAGGTCTTTTTTGATTTTTGTTGTTGTTATTAACTCACCCCTCATTGTGTACTCTTATCCTGGGTTTTTGTTTCCCAGATGTATTACCTTGCACTTCTTTGCATTGAAGCTGAGCTGCCACATATTTGACCATTCCTCCAACCTTGCCAAGTCCCTTTTCATTCTTTCCACCCCACCTTGTGTATCAACCCTGTTGCAGATCTTTGTGTCATCTGCAAAGACATACCTTTCCTTCCAGGTGCTCTCCAATGTCACTTATAAAGATATTAAAGAGGACCGGTCCCAGTACCGAACCCTGCGGTACCCCTAGTTACCCTCCTTTCTTCACTGTGGACTCCGTTTACTATTACCCTTTGCGACCTGTTGTCCAGCCAGTTTTTTATCCAGGTTACCACCTTGGGACCCACTGCAAGGCTGGCTAACTTAAATATTAATCTTTTGTGTGAGACTGTGTCAAATGCCTTGCTAAAATCTAGGTAGGCCAAATCCACAGCCCCTCCCTGGTCTACTACTTTGGTCACCCAGTCAAAGAAATCTATTAGGTTCATCTGACATGACCTTCCTGCTGTGAAACCATGCTGCCTTGGGTCCTGTGCCCCACTGGCCTCTAGGTACTTAATTCTTTCCTTCAGAAGTGATTCCATCATTTCCCTAACACTGAAGTCAAACTAACTGGTCTGTAGTTTCCTGCCTCTGCCCTGCTCCCACTTTTGTGAAGTGGAATCACATTTGCCCTCCTCCAATCCTCGGGTACCACTCCATCCTCCCATGATTTGTTAAAGAAAGTAGTCAGTGGTGTTACTAGTTCTACCCTTAGTTCTTTTAGTATTCTTGGGTGAATCCCATCAGGCCCCATTGCTTTGTCTACTCTCAGTTTCAAGAGTTCTTTCAAAACCCTTTCTTCTGTGAATGGACTGGTATCGACCCCCCTATTCGGAGTTTCTCCCTTGTTTGGTTTAGGTACCTCCCCCTCCTCATCCATTGTGAATACTGAGCAGAAATATTCGTTCAGTATCCCTGCTTTTTCACTGTCACTCTCTGCCTGCATTCCCTCCTCTTTATTAAGCCTCAGTATCCCTCCCTTGGTCTTTCTTCGCTCCCTAATGTACCTATAAAAGGTTTTATCTCCCTTCTTAACAGAGTTGGCTATATTTTCCTCAGTTTGTGCCTTTGCTATTCTAACTGCCTTCCCTGCCTCCTTCTGCTTTAACTGATGAAGTTCTCTGTCCTGCTCCTTCTGTATTTCCTTATATTTCCTGAATGCTATCCATTTCTCCTTAACTGTCCCAGCCATCGCTTTTGAGAATCATAGTGTTTTTTTCCTTTGTTTTGTTTTATTGATTTGCTTCACACAATGCTTGTTGCCTCTGCGATGGCTGTTTTGATTATTCCCCATTGTTCCTCCACCCTTACTTCTTGCCCATTTGCTAGTGCTTTTCTGAGGCACTCTCTCATTTTCCCAAAGTCAGTCTTCCTAAAGTCCAATACTCTTGTTTTTGTATGGCTTGACTCTATGGCTGTGTTTATTGTGAACCACACTGTTTGGTGGTCACTTGTTCCCAGATGGCTACCCACTTCTAAATCAGAGATCCTTTCTCCTTCCCCATTTGAGAGTACCAGGTCTAGATTGCTCCTCCTGGTGGGTTCCAACACTAGCTGTCTGAGGCATGCCCCTGTGAGGCATCAAGAATTATCCTGCTCTTGGATGTGCCTGCAGCAAAGGTACTCAGTTAACATCTGACATATTCAGGTCCCCCATCAACAATATCTCCCCTTTTCTGCCATTTTAAGGATGCCTTCTATCATTTCCTTGTCCATTTCCTCCCCCTGAGATGGGGGTCTGTACATAACCCCATGTGGATTGTGGTGCCATTTCCTGTCTCCAGGGTGACCCATAGTGACTCATCAACTTCCTGTTTACTCTTTAGTTCTGTTGCTTGAATCCCTTCCCTTATATAGAGAGCTACTCCTCCTCCTCTTTTACCCACCCTGTCCCTCCTGCTGTAGACTGTGTATCCTGGTATGCTGACATCCCACTCATGGTTCTCTGTATACCATGTTTCGGTGACTGCCACAATATCCAGGCATCCCTCTTCCATCAAGGCCACTAGTTCAATGAGCTTGTTACACAGACTGTGAGCATTGGTACTCATCACCTTCCATTTATTTTTTATGGCCTTACCCCTTTTAGCCCCATCCCTGTCCTTAACACCTGTTTTTGCATTCATTCCTGTCCTGCTCCCTACTGACTTCTCTACCTTAGTGTTTACCTCTCTAACTACTGAGTTTTGTGGGGGGAGGCTGGGATTTCCCTGCTCCTTTTCAGTGCCTCCCCCCTTGGCTAGTTTAAATACTTGCCAATGAAGCATTTAAACCTGTCACCTAGGATCCTGGTTCCACCCCTGGACAGATGCAAACCATCACACCAGTACAAGCCTGCATCCCTCCAGGTGGCTCCCCAGTCCCCAATGAAGCCAAAACCCTGAGCTCCACACCTGTTTTTCAACCATTCATTGAATTCCATGGTGCGGAATACCCTAGCATCATCCTTGCCAGAGACAGGCAGCACCTCCGAGAAGGTTACTGTGCATGTTACTTGTCTAAGACCCCTCCCCAACTCCACAAACTCCTCTTGCACCGCTCTGATCCCATTCACAGCCAGGTCATTTGTCCCTAGGTGGACAATGACATCCAGCTCCCTCCCTCGTGTAGCTGCTCCCGCAATCCTGAGGATTTGCTTCCTGTCCCTCCAAGCCGTGGTGCCAGGCAGGCACCTTACCTCCCTATCCTTCCTCCCCACTTCTACACCCTATTTAGTCCCCTACCAGAGTTGTTTCCTTCCCTGTGGGGTCTCATGCCACCCTCCTTGGGTCTCCTTTGTGGAGGTTCCCAGCATCCTCCTTGGTCTCCACTGCAGGTGCCTCCATAGAGGAACCACTCTTTGCCAGAACAGCATATGAACTGTGGAGAGGTACAACTGGAGGATGCACCTCTGTTCCTACCCTCTCCTCCCTGGGCCCACCTTGGTCCAACCCCTCTTCTTGGCAACCTCTGGAGGTAATGGTGGTGGCCCTGGTGGTCCCTGGGTGGGGGAAGAGGTTTCACGAATCCTAGTCAGGTCAGCCTGGAGACAGGCAACCTCCTCCCTCAGACCAGAGAGGTGCCTGCAAACAGGGTAGCATCGCAGCCTCCAGAATGTCTCCCGGAACACTGCTGCCCCATAGCCATTGCACTGCACCACTCCCATCTTGACTTATTTTGTGTCCCCTCTCCTGTTGCTTTGTATGCTCACTGTCTCCTCCCTCTATGTATTTTTATGCTTACTTTCCTACTGCCTATGTGCCCTTACAACTCTCGCCCTTCCTGTACTGGGACAGGAACTTAATGTAGCCATCAGTAGTCTCCTTCTTCCGTGCTTGGATTCAAACCTCCGGCAGCCGGGGGGGGGGGAGTAAAGAGTTATATTTTTTTTTAGGTTCCTTCAAGGTTGCTGAAACTAATGTGTCTCAGTGATCCTTCCCTTCCTACTACCAAACAGGAAGTTCCTGTTGTCAGTCAAATTCAGCGGCTATAAAATTAGAACTGGCTTTGGGTGAGAAGGAGGGCAATTAGAAAAAAAAGCTGTAAAGTTCTAGACTGCTGTTATTTGCTGTGAAAGCAAAGCTCTCTGTCAAAAATAGCGGAAAGCTGTAACTGGAAACAGCTGCTTTTGTACTGAGCCACACCCCCAATTAGATTCACCCTCTTATTTATTTATTTATTTATTTATTTAAGAGTTTAACCAGGAGGGCATGCTGAGTGGAGTATCACTTGATTCCAGATGCGTCCTGGGGGTTAGGGAACTGGGATACAGAAATAAAAGGAACATATAGATGCATAAAATAATTACAGAGTAATTGACAACAGTACAGGTTATGAGAAGAAAGCAGTGCTGACAGAGCAAACAACTTCGCATACATACAGTCCAATAGGTGATTACGGTAGATTGCTAGACTGAGAGGGAAACAGCAGCCTTAGTAGGCAGAGCTAGCCGAGTAAAGGGTTGGTACAATTGGTTGAAATCTATGGTACAGTGTTGGGAAGCAAGTCTGCACTGTGGCCCTTGTAGAGGGGGCAGATGACCAGATCTGAGGTGCGATGACAACCATGGACCCAATGGAGAGGCCAGGTGGACAGAGTGTGCATGGTACTGAAGTGAACGGGAGGCTTGCAGCGCTAGGATGCGTGCACAACTGGTGGAGAAGTGGGCATAGAGGAGGGTGTTGAGGCTCTGAGAGTTTGTGGTATGCCTAATGACGGAAGGCAAAGTGTTCCAAATTTTGGGCAACTGGTATTTGAAGGCAGCTTGGCCTTTGGAGGAGCCCATAAAAGGGATATGGAATCAGTGCTCCTAAGGGAATAAACCAACGGTGGCTGTGTCGAGAGGGCAGATTCAAGGTAAGGGGGAAGGGACTGAGTTCAGTATTTAGCTATGACCCTGGCGCAGTGGATCTGTCTCTGGGCCTGTAGTGAGGGTAGGGCTAGCGAGCTATAGAGGCTGCAGTGGTGAGTCTTTTGAAGACAGTCCAGGATGAACCAGCAGAAGGAATGGAAGAGTGTGTCCAGGCTGGCTAGGGAAGAAAGGGGGGACGAGCCATAGACTGTGTCGCCATAATCTAGTAAAGGGAGAATCATCTTTTGAACAATTTCCTTCCTGGCCGAAGTGGGGATGCAACCCTTGTTGCAGTATAGGGTGCCAAGTTTAGGGTGTAGCTTCTTGTGAATAGATTCAGTGTGTTTGGACAAGCCAAGGTGCTGGCTGAGCCAGACCCCTAGGTACCTGAAGGAGGTACATGCCTGTAGTGGGGTCCCATCCATGGTAAGGGAAGTGGGACGAGCCACAAGGTGGGAGAGTCTAGCCGGCAAGCCGGAAGTTAGCGAGATGGTTTTCTTAATGTTTGGATCAATTGGTTGGAGCGGAACCAATGCTGAACAGAGTTGAAATCCTGTTGGAGTGCAGTAGACACTTCAGTGATTGAGGGGTCTGTGACAAAAAGTACGGTGTCAACCACGTGCACGTGGATAGATGTGCGCAGGCCAGCAGATGGGAGATCATTTAAGAAAACTGAGAAAAGTAGCGGTCCCAGGATTGAGCTTTGGGGGACGCCGGTAGAGACTGGCAGGTGGTTTGAGGTGTGTGGGCCAATTTTTACAGATTGGCGTCTGCCTTCCAGATAAGAATGAAACCAGCTGGTGGCAGGATCAGTGAGTCTGGCGTTTTTTAATTCGGTTAGTAGCGGGGAATGGGAGATGGTATCGAAGGCCTTGGCGAGGTCGATGATAATGGCCAAGGTGATGTGCCCTTTATCCATCCCAGTGAGGATGGCATACATGATTCTTAGTATGGAGGTGATGGTGGAGCGTGATTTATGGAACCCAGACTGGTAGGGGGTAAGGAAGGAGGATGCATCTAGGTATGAGGAGAGTTGGGCGAGAAAAAGTATTTCCTGAAGCTTGGCCAGTATGAGGAGGAGAAAGATGGGGTGGTAATTTCCCAGTGATGAGGGGTTGCCACCTTTAGGGAGGGGGATGACTATGGCCTGCTTCCGGTCTGCTGGGATTTCAGCTATTGAGAAGGAGATATTGAAGAGGTCGGCGAGCGGGGTGGCGATGGCGGGAGCAGACAGATATAACATTTTGGCGACCAGACCCGTGGGGCATTTGCCTTTGTTAGGGTTGAGAGCCTGCAGAACTTTAAACACTTCGGCCAGGGAGACATGTGAAAGGAAAAACTGGGGGCAAGGAGGGTGTGGATTTTGGGGGCGGTGGGTTGGGAGGGCCGATAGGAGAGAGTCTGCACAGCTGGTGAAGAACTTGTTGAAAGCGATGGCCACTTCACCAGGGTCGGAGATGGTAGCGCCTTGGATGGTTAGGGTCATGGTTGGTGGCTGGGTGGGGGGGACAGTAGGGATTTGATTGTTTGCTCTGACCCTCTGCTCTGACTATAAATTAAGCTGATATAGCTCCTTTCCTTAGAGAAACACACAGTGATTTTCTTCTTTTTTTTTCACTTAAATGAGACCCCCTTTTTCTAATAGAGTATCTGTTTGCTTAATACAAACAGGTACTAACTCTTGCTGAGATAGAACTGCTTTATCAGTAAAAAAGCTGTAAAGTTCTAGACTGCTGTTATTAGCAGTGAAAGCAAAGCTCTCTGTCAAAAACAGCAGCCTCGAGCACAGTGCTGACAGTCCGCTGACTCCGACAATAAAAAAAAAAAAACTCCCGCGTGGTCGTGACCTCCGGCCACATTACCCAAAGGTGATGAATGGTGAAGATTGACACAGATAAGATCAGCTGTTTTCGGTCCTGCCTATGGACTTTAGTGGTTGTCAAGTAACAGCTAAAAGCTCCTTTGACATCCAGACCATAACAACTCTTTTCACCAGAACTAAAGTGTTCAGTGAAAAAGATAGATGAGATGGGCAGACTGGGTGGACTGTACTGTAGGTCCTTATCTGCTGACACTATGCATGTATGTATATCTCTTTAGTCAATCAATCAATCAATCAAAATCTTTATTTATTCAGGCGAACATCATTGAGCAAAGCTCATTTACAAGATGGACCTGAGTGGTCATACAAATGAGGATACAAGTATTATTACATAGACAAGAATAGAATAAATAGCAATACAATGGCATGAAATGATTCTATACAACAATTTACATATATACAAGTAACAGTAGAACCATTTAGCCTGTAGGAAAAAAGGGGACAAAGGGTATAACGAGGCATAAAATATAAATTATATGGTCTAACTAGTTTTTTATGAGAATATAATAGGTGATTCGAAGAAAGAAATTGAATTAATATAATGGATGGAAAAAGGAAGGTGGGTCAGATAGATAGGGATTAGGCTTTATAAAAGCAATTGCAGAGCTCTGGAAAAGGGCGGAGAACAATCTTTGAAGGATGCCAGAGGTAGTAGGCTATCTAGCTTCATGGATTTTTGGAGAGTTCCATGCAACTGCTAAGAATAGCTGAAAGCAGCCCTCCCATACGGGTGCAGGCACTGGGGACCTTTAATATGATGAGTTTACTGATCCTTAAGGTGTATGGCCTAGTTGTAATTTGGGTAAAGCAATCAGTGATATAGGTCGGTAGTTTGCCTGTTAGCGCTTTGAATATCAGATAACAGCATTCCTATTTCTTCTGTGTTGCAATGATGTCCAGTTGACTGCCATATAAAGGAGCAATGATGGGTGCTGGAGGGAAGGTCAGTAATAAATCTTATGGACCTGTGATACAGGTGTCCAGTTTATGTAAGAGATGACTTGAACAATGGCAGTAGAAAATCAGCATAATCAATGAGGATAGGAATGAGGCCTGAATTAACCTTTTTTGGAATCACTGTTTAGGTAATGTTTTATTCTAAAAATAGTCAAGCCTCTGTCTTAGCTTTTTAAGTAGCTCTTCAATATGGACAGAATAGTCAGCCTGTTATCTATCAGACTCCAAAGGTATTTGAAGTTATCCAACAAATTCAAGTTTCTCTCCAAGTAAGGTGGATAAATGTAGGGTGTTGGATGCTGGGGTAGTGGTAGTGCAACTCTTTGTGGCAAAGAACATAGCTTTTTGTTTTTTGCATTTAGAAGTAGTTTTTGTCAAGTGGTTGTGCTGCAGAATGGAGAATTCAGTTGTAACAGTTCACAGGCTTTGGAAGGTGGGGATTGCTGACATATAATACAGTATCATCAGCAAACAGATGAATGTTAGATTGAGTGAGGTTGGCATCAATATTGTTTATATAAATAGCAAAGAGGATAGGGCCAAGAATAGAGCCTTGTGGTACCCCTTAGCAGTGGTTTTGGGTGGATGGGTAATTTCCATTTCTAACCAGTTGTGACCTATCTGAAGGTAATCCTTAAACCAGTTGAGTGATAGGAATCCAGGCCTATTGAGTTAAGGGAGGTGATTAATAAGTCATGATCCACTGTGTCAAAGGCTTTACTCAAATCCAGAAACACACACAGGTAAAATTTTCTTGTCCAAGTTAGTCTGCCAATCGTTGGTTACCTTGGCTAAGGCAGTAATGGTGCTATGCTTTGATCTAAATCCAGATTGTGCAGAATTTAGAAGGTTATTGTTATCCAGATAGTCCCTTAACTGAGAGTTTACTACTTTTCGAGCATCTTAGATAGTACTGGTAGGATGGAGATAGGTCTGTAATTGTTGAGATCCTAGTATCACCAGATTTGAGTAATGGAACTACTTGAGCTGTTTTCCAAGTAGATGGAATGGATCCAGTAGTTAAGGAAAGATTGAAGAGATGAGTGAGGGGGCAGATAAGACATGAGAAGCAATTTTTCAGAAATAGGGATCCAGGGTCTGCACCTGCACTCTTAGTGGTGTCTAAATTAGAGAGATCTTCCACTTCTTTCACGGATATTGGGATGAAGGAAAAGTTGAAGTGGCCATTTGTGCCACAGTAGTTTGCAGGTTCAAGGAAGATCTCAGGATATTTGCAGGTGATGAGTCAAATGCTAGGCCAGCAGTGGTGAAGTGAACATTGAAGGTACTTAAGATTTCTTGTTTACCTGTAATTTCTGTATCATTTAGTAGCAGTTTGGTGGTTAAGGCAGGAGTAGAATTTTGGCCCAGAAGTCCTTTTATTGTACCCAAGAGTCTGGATGGGTTATTGTGAGAGGCATCAATTCAGCTGTATAGTAGGCAGTTTTGGCAGTTCTTATTTTTTTGTACATGAATTCCTTGCTTTTCTGAAATTTAGCCAATCTCTGGTGTCCTTTGTTTTCTTGCCTTTTCCACAGCTTGTCTCTGGTTCTCAAGGCTGCTTTAAGCTCAGAGGTGAACCAAGGGCAGGATTTTACCTTAGTTCTGATACTGGTGATAGGTGCATGAATATGAGAGCATTGGTGATAATATCCTTTAAAGTCTGGAGAGCTGTTTCAACAGAGGTTGTAAGATAGAAATCTTGCCAATATATTGTAGTACTCAGGTCATGGAGGTAACCTGAGATATTGAAATTCTTTTTTGACCTTTTGAGGATAAATTCTGCAGGATTTGGTGGTTTGAGTGTGGATCTTATGCCAGCTATAGGGTAATGGTCACTCACATCACTCAGCAGTACTCCTGCATGTGAGTATAAGTGAGGCTTGTTTACCAACATAATATCCAGGAGTGAGCTGTTGCTGGAATTTCTTAGGTTGATCCTAGTTGGGTCTTTAATTAGCTGTGTGAATCCATAGGTGTCACAAAGGTTATCAAAGGTGCAGATACATTAGACAGCCAGTTTAAATTCAAATCACCAAGGATAGCCGGTATCTTCAGGGCCTAGGTTGAGAATTGACCCTAGGTGAGAAAAGCAGTTTAAGGCCTGCAGAGGGGCCTATAGCATCCAATCAGTTTAAATGAAGGCCAATTAGGAAGGGATATTTTGATTGATAAACATTAATTCATTTGGCTCAGATGTGTTGATGAGGCAGGTTGCAGAGATGGTGTCCTTAATGTATATGGCCACCCACCACCCCTGGAAGGGCGATCTGCTCTGAAGAGCTGGTAATTGGGAAGGTTTACAACACTGTCTTTTGTTGTAGGCCTGAGCCAAGATCAGAATGACCAGGAAGTCTGGAAGAGTATGTGCCACCCAAGCCTGTATTAAGATGAACTTTTTTAGGAGGCTGCAAGCATTGAAGTGTATGAAGCTTAGGCCTTTTATGGTATTCAGATCAGCAGGGGAAGATAAACTTACGATGGGGCCAGGATTAATCTCAATGGTGCCAATGCATAAAAGGAGGTAGAAGATTAATTTGAGTAGGGCACCAAGGGATAGGGATAGAGAGTGATCAGAGCATTTCCTCTTAAGTACAATGGTTTGATTCAAATGGGAATCAAAAGGCTTTTAAAGGAGAAACTCCTTGCTTGTTCCCAGAATAATTTTGTCTCTGTGGAATGAAATGTGGTCCAGTTCAATGCAGAGGGACTTGAGCTCACTGATTCTTGTGGCAGAAATCATTACCACAAGGGAAAAATATATATATATATATATTTTTTTTCTTCAAGATATTTCAAATAAGTTGAAAACATAGGCTCACAAAAGGGGGACCCATGAGCCTAACTATGTACACATCTAGGTCACATGCTTGCACTGGTTCCCTGTGAGGGGGTGCAAATGGACCAGTCCTTCAAAGAACCCTTTGAAGATAGGGTCTGAGGCTTGAAAAAACATTCTGTTCAACTGAGAAGGAAAAAGATGCTGAGACCAGGTGGACCTTTAAGGTACTGGACTGCAAGCCCAGTGAAAGCAAATGGGTAAAACAGTCCAGCACAGCTGGAACACCAGCCTGTGCTGATATGTGCCAGGCCCTAAAAGAGCCTCTCTGAGGCTAAGATGTGAGGCCATTAGAACATTTTGTCCAACTAATATGCAAGCAGATGTTGCAACTAGGTGGACCTTGAGGATGCTGGACTGCAAATCCAATGAATATAAAAAGGTAGGTTAGTCAAGCACTGCTTGATCCCAGCATGTGCTGGAAACCATTTTCTGGTTGAACACCAATAGTAAACCTTTTCCCTTCTGAAGTGTACAGTTTCTTAATGGAGGGCTTCCTGTAACCATATAAAATGTCCAAGATACTGAAAAAGATGCAAGGCTGCATATTGTACAGTAGGCCTTCAAAAGACATGACTTGGGCCTGAGTGACCCACAGTTTGGGCACAGAAGCCTCCCAGTTGGAGGTTAGCAGGTTGTGCCTCTGAGAAAAGGTGTATTGGTTTGGAACCAGACATGGAGAGTAGCATGTCTGCCTGGCCCAGCCTGGCATTATCAAGACCATTGATGCTGACTGGGACCTGAGCTTGAGAAATGCATTGTATGCCAGAGGGAAGGAAGGAAAGCGAACAGGTGCTTCCCTGGCCAACTCAGAACTGGAGAATCCAGGGGAATTGGTCTTAGATCTGATTGTCTTAGTACTGTGGCAGGTGGTGGTTGTGGTGGGATGAGAACAAGTCTACCCTTGGTATGCCCCACCTCCTGAAGATAACTTGCACCACCTGACTATTCAAGGCCCATTTCTGATGGGACTGGTTGATCTGAGTCAAGGTATCTGCCAAGGTAGTGTTCCTACCTGGCAAATGAATACCGTGTAGGGACATATGGAACATGTTAGACTCCATATTTGCTTAAGTCCTGAGCAGGGAGGGCTTAACCTTGTCCCTCCCTACTTGTGGATGAAATACATTGTGGGTCCTGTCTTTGACACAATTGAGCCATGAGGTGACACTGAATGGCTCTGGTCTGTAACCTGGATTCCAAGACTGTGCCAGTGGCAGGTACCATGTGGCCAGTAGCTGAATAAAACTGTCTTGCAAATTTTGGTTCATTCAGCCTGAATGAGCCCGCTATTAGTGGAATACTTCTTGCCCTGCGTAGGGGCAGGTAGACCCTGCCTTGCAGGGTATTTAGCTCTGCTCCTATGAACCAGAGTGCTTGAGCAGGCTGAAGGTCAGACTTTCTTTAGATTTATCAAGGACCCTATAGAGTCCAGGAGACCCTAGGTGAGTTGCAGACTCACTTGCCAGAGTGATTCTACAACCACCAGCCAGCCATCTAGATATGGGAAAACTGTGACACCTTATCTCTGAAGCATATCTCTCAACCGTTTATCACCCAAATGTTTGACAAGAGGACAAAATGAGACACATCATCAAACATGACATTGCAAGCTCAGAATACTTTGGAAATAAGTGCACTAATGTTTATAATGTTTACTGATAGCCTAGTATCTTATATTATTATATATTTCTGCTTAAAAGTCTCAGTGGTTAGTGTGGAATGTCACCTTCTCAATGTAGGACAGAGGATTTCTGAGGGATAAGTGATGTACCTCATAATGTGTGACAGTTGAGAGGTATGCTTTGAAGGTGCTCCAACCACTGTGTACACTCCAAGAGAGTGACCTGATGAGAGTCTGAACCTGAAGTACTTTCTGTGAGACTCCCTTATGGGAGTGTGGAAATAATTTAAATACAGTGATGCCAGGAAACCCTTTAGGTTTCTCTTGGGGTTTGACATGCTTTATCTTTTTGGTTTTTATGGAGGGGACCAGAGAAACAGCCGGCCACTCACTCCCCCCTTTTTTTAAACCTGAATCACCCTTCTCAAGGGTGTGTAAGTAAGGGACAGCAGTTTCACATGCAGATTTGGAGGGTGTTGGCTGGTCAGAGCCTGAAGCGCCCTTATTTGGTATCTTTTGCAACCTTTCTAATCCTTTTTCCACTGTTGTTAGTAGAAGGAATTTGAGTTCAGAGACAATCCCTGACTCACTACATCCAGGACCACTTGTCTGTGGTGCCTGAAATACCCCTGCTGTGGGCACTGGTGATACTGAGGCGCAGTTCCAACCTGATAGAAACAAAGGGGCTTGCTGTGGTGTATATATCCACCTTTTTCATGTAAGCCTGTATCTTTCTCCAAAAGGAATTACCCATGACTGGAAAGTCTATAACCTTCATTTGGGTATCCTGAGTGAGGTCTGTGACTCACAGACAGGCAAACCTCCTTGCCATCCATCTGGTAGCAGCCACTTGAACTGTTATTTGGCTGCTCTCAAACCAAATTTAGCTGTTTCAGCTAGATCATCAGACAGGGGAGTCTGGGCCTTGGCTGACATAGCAAGGGCTGATTATCACAGTGACTTTGGTATTGACATAGGCTTGAAATGTATGCCTGCCGGATAGCCAAGGCACATGATAAATATATCTTTTTAAGCCAAGTTATCAATTTTTCCTGGAATCCTTGTTAAGAGGATAGGATGCCAGGGGTATCTTTGCCTTGTCACAGGCTGTCACTTTAACCACTCCTTGGTGGACAGGGTGGGGGAATAAATTTCAGTTCCCTCCCTGTCCAGCTGAAATTTCTTAATATCCTCTTATCCAGAGGGGGAGCAGAGCTTGGAGTTTGTAAAATCTTTAAAGTATCTTCCCTAAAGAATTTATTCACACAAATGGGAAGCTTTTAGTGGGTGTCAGCCCAACCTTTCTCACCAATGTGAAGAATGAGGAATAATCCTCAGATGTTCTGTGGGGAGAGACAAACTCATGTTCAGAGGAAACTTCAGATTCAATAGGTTCTCCTCCATGTCATAATAATTATATATTATTCCTTTTAAATATTAGGAAGACTGCTTTGCAAAGGCCTGCTGCTGAGAGACAGACAGCCCTTGTAAACCTGAAAGTGTTTTCTTTAGCCATTCCAGAATTTTCTCCACACTTTCCCCCTTGAGAAAGTTTACACATTTCACAATACTCATTTGGGTGATCATAGTCACAGGAAGCAATACACAACTGTGCTTACCTGTCTTGGCAAATACTTCCCCAATCAGAACCAGCCTGCAATTTCTGAAGGAGTTGGCAGGCTTTATAGCAGGCACAGAAGTCCCCAAAATGCTGTCAGCAGGGGGTTATGTGTGCTTAGTTTCTCAATTTCACTGAGGGAACCGGGGAGACAGCTGGTTCAACAAGCCTCTTAAAAACTGCTTATATGCCCATCTCAGGGTAGCAGTTACAGTATTTGTTGTGGAGTCACCCACAGTAACTTAGAGTGTCAGCTAGTTAAAGCTGGAGGGACCCTTAGGTGGTGATAGCTTTTTTGTTTTTTAAGCCTTATCCAGGCATTTCAGTAGTTTTTCAGGACATGTAATGCAGATTTAACTCTGCTTTTAAATGTTCATGTCCAGATAGGCAAAACAAGAGAATGTTAGACTTAACAACATTTCACCACACTGAATACAAGGTTTGAAACCGGGATCACAATTTTCTTTTTATAACATTTTCAATGTAAAGCCAATAACAGTTGCAACCGCTACAAAAGAAATATTTTAATTTAAGTTTATTTAGCAGTTGCGGTCGGTTTCGGAACCGTTGCAGGACCTGGGAACTGAAATAAAATGAACCGAGGCTATCGGTCCAGGAAGAAAAAAATTGCTCACCTGTAGTAATCTTATTTCTTCCCAGGGATCCACTAATATTATTACTCTTTGCAGTGCCCCTTTAAATCAGCACTGCCCCGGAGCCAAATAGAATGCTATGCAATTATGGAATGTTTAGCTCGTGCATTCATTTTCAAACTGCCCTATTCTAACTGCCTGGATTCTACCTCAGATTTCTGTGAAGCCTGCAAAGAGGCCATAATATATAATATATATATATATATATATATATATATATATATATATATATATAGGATACATGATGGGCATGAGTGTGAAATGGCAAATATTGTCACTCCTGCAGAGTGAGATATCCAAGCTCATGATGCAGGAGTGACAATATTTGCCATAGCACATGATCTGTTCAACATATATTTGATATATACAATACGGCCAAGAGTTTCAGAAGTTTTGTTATGCTGTCTTGTGTTCTGTTCCTGTTTATGTGTTTGCTCATTCTGTGTGTGAGCTTTTCTGAATGGGCTGGCAGTGTAATAAATTCTGAGAGACACATGAGTGTGTTTTGCAATACTAAATGAGTTAGTTTTAGATAGGAGTGAGAAACATACTTTTGTGAAGCTGTATTGTTTAGCAGTCTGGCTGCAGTGAAGTTAAGAGCATCACAGTAATTACAATGAGCTGAGAGGCAGAGTGTCAGAACAGCTGATACTGTTTTCAGTGGTAATTAAGCTAGCTGCAGGCAGAGTGCAGAGTGTTCTGTGAAATTGTGCTCTTTACGATTCTGGCTACAATGAAGTTGAGATTGTCACAGTAATTGTAATGGGTGAGAAGCAGAGTTTGAGGAACAAGTGAATGTGTTTCAGTGATAGTTGAGTTAGCTGCAGGCAGTAGTTTAGACTGTTCTGTGAAGCTGTGCTGTTTAGAATTCTGGATGCATCAAGTTGAGAGCATCACAGTAATGATCTGGAAGTTGGGGGGGATAGGTGTGTTTTGTAATTCTCACTGAGTTAGCTGTAGGCAGCAGTGAGATCTCTCAGGTAGTTCTGCATTTGTGTCTATGGTAACAGCACAGGTTTTTCTTGCTTGCTGAGGGGAAAGCTGCCTAGGGTGATGATATCAGTGACCTTTTGTGACCTGTGTGTGTAAATGTCTGATATCATCACAGTAGAGCAGAGGGTAAAAATATCACACTGCAGTGGATGATATGCTGTTTTATCTCACTCATTTACCTCACCCTATTGTGTGTATATATATATATATATATATATATATATATATATATATATATATAAAACATTGAATAATTATAAGTTAATGGCCAACAGGGCCATAAAAGCTAAACAGCAATAGGCCAAGAAAGGGCCAACAAAACCATAATGAATGAGTCCTCTTTTCTGAGCCAGATACACCCTTAGAAAAGAACCCACTATCTAGGTATAGAGAATATGCCAACAGAAGACATACCCATCATACTGAGAGACATCTCAGCTGTACAGAGTATTTTTCTGAGATTCTAACGTGAGGACCAGGGGCCGGGAGTAATAATATTAGTGGATCCCTGGGAAGAAATAAGATTACTACAGGTGAGTAATTTTTTCTTCTAACCCCAGGAATCCACTAATATTAATACTCTTTGCAGACTATGTAGTAGTACCACTAGGAGATGGGCAGAATCTATCTAGGAAAAAGTCTGCAAAACAGCCCTTGCGAAATTGGCATCACTTTTGGCCTGGGTGTCCAGGCTATAATGCTTAGTTAAGGTGTGGACTGATCTCCAGGTAGCTGCTTTACAGATCTCCAGAAAAGGAACATCTCTGGCAGCTGCAATGGTGGCAGCTGTGCCCCTTGTGGAATGGGCCTTAAACTCTGAAGGAGAGACCTTGCCCAGCTTTGTATAGCAAAACTGAATACATTGGACTATCCATCGAGATATAGTCCTCTTTGAAGCAGGAGATCCGTTACCTACTTCCCCATAGGTAAGGAACAATTGTTGCCTGTTCTGCCTATGATCCTTGGTATTGGCTATATAATAGCTCAATGCTCTCTTCACATCCAAACTATGCAGCCTACGCTCACCAGAACTGGTGTGTGCTGTAAAAAATAATGGTAGGGTAATGGACTGATTTAAATGAAAGTCAGAAACTGCTTTGGGAAGGAATTTTCTATTAGTTCTCAACACTACCTTGTCACTGTGGAAAGAAATATAGTCCTTTTCCACACATAGGGCTTGTAACTATCCTCCTAGCAGAGGTAAGTGCCACAAGAAAAACTACCTTCCAGGTGAGGAACTTTAGCTCTGCATTAGCCAGGGGTTCAAATGGCGGAAGCATAAGCTGGGCAATACAAATGTTGAGGTCCCAAGCTGGCACTGGTTCCCTATGAGGGGGGAAAGAGGTGTAGAAAGCCCTTAAAGAACCTTCTAAATATGGGGTTTGAGGCTAGTGATACCGCTTTTCCTATAGAGAGATAAGCTGAAAGTGAAGCAAGATGAACTTTTAGGGTCGAAAGTTGCAACCCCAGGGAATGCAGGTGGGACAAATAATATAGGAGGGTTGGAATGCCAGCCTGTGCTGGGATTAAACCCCTTTCTGTACACCAAATAGAAAATCTTTTCCATTTTGGAGCATACATTTTCTTAGTAGAAGGCTTTCTACAACTTTTAAAGACTTTTAAAACTGTTTGAGAGTATTGGGAGTCTGGATACTCTAAGTCCTCAAGAGTCAAGCTTTGAGTCTGAGAGACCTGAGATTGGGATATACCACCCTGCCTTGGAAGGAAGGCAGCAGATTGTACCTCTGAGGGAGGTAGATTGGTTCACTCACTGACATTGAGAGTAACAGGGAGTACCAAGGCTGTCTTGACCAGTATGATGCTATCAGAATCATCAAGGCTGGCTGTGATCTGAGCTTGATGAGTACTCGGAAAATCAGAGGAAAGGGGGGAAGGCATAAAGGTATTTCCCTGTCCAATTGAGAATCAGGGCATCCATTGGGACAGTTCCCTTCACTGGGGCCCTACAGCAATAAAAAGGGTAAAAGGTGATCCTGGTGGGAAGCAAAAAGATCCAGCTCTGGGGTTCCCCACCACCTAAATAGGACTTGCACTACTTGACTGTTCAGTGCCCATTCATGATGGGCCTGGTTTATCTTGCTCAAGGCATCTGCCAGTGTATTGTCCTTCCCTGGTAGATGAATTGCTTGTAGGGAGGCATTTATGGAGTAAATCAGGCACCATATTTTCATTGCCTCTGTGCATAGTGGAGTGGATTTTGTCCCTCCTTGTTTATTGATGTAGTACATTGTAGTGGTATTGTCTGTTCTGACCTGAACCACTTTTCCCTTTATGAGATGAGTGAAAGCCTGAATGGCTAAGTACACTGCTCTTAACTCTAAAAGATTTATGTGCAGAAGTGACTCTGCACTACTCCAGGAGCCATGAACTATGTGGTCCCCTAGGTGGGCACCTCATCCTAGGAGGGAAGCATTTGTTGTGAGCACCAAGGGGGGGCTCTTGTAGGAAAGGTACTCCATCCTTTAGATTGTCTGGATCCTTCCACCACTGGAGGGCCTGTAGAAGAGTTTTTGTAACAGGAATTAGTTTTGAAAGTGGATCTCGTCTCAGGGACCAATGGGCCCTAAGGTGAAACTGAATGTTCCTCATCTGGAATCTGGCGCCAATGACTAAGGTAATTGCTGTAGCCATGTGGCCTAGTAGCTGCAAAAACTGAGAAGCTGGTTTTGGCCTGCCCAGGACGAATGAGCCTGCCAGAAGCTGAACAGCCTGTATCCTTTCCAAAGGTAGGAAGGCCTTCCCCAGAACTGTATTGAGTTCTGCCCCTATGAACTGCAATACTTGGACTGGGGTGAGAACGGATTTCTGGACATTTAGAAGAAACCCCAGGGAGGAGAGAACACTCTGAGCTAATAGTAAGTGTTCTGACACTTGTTGCTGGGATTTTCCCACAATCAGCCAGTCGTCCAGATATGGAAAAACTGTGACACCCAGTTTTCTGAGATGTGCCACTACTATTGCTATGCACTTTGTGAATACCCTTGGTGCAGAGGTAAGGCCGAAAGGGAGTATTGAGAACTGGTAGTGGCCTGAGGGGAGAGAGAACCTGAGTTAACTTCTGTGTGTTTCTCTGACAGGGATGTGAAAATATGCATCTTTTAAATCCAGAGAGGCCAACCAATCTCCTTTTTGTAGTGTTGGCAGAATTATTGCCATTGTGACCATTTTGAATTTGGGTTTGACCAAATACTTGTTTAGACTTCTGAGGTCTAATATAGGCCGCCACTCTCCAGTCTTTTTTGTTGTTAGGAAATACCTGGAGTAGAACCCTTGCCTTCATTGGTCGGGTGGAACAGACTGGACTGCTTTTAACAGTAGTAAGTGTTTTACCTCCTGCTCCAGCAGCTCTCTTTGTGATGACGGAACTGATGCAAAATGTTTTACCCTTAGAGGGGGAAGGGACTTGAAACAAAGGGAGAGACCAGGACCCACCTGTCTGATGTTATTTTTGACCAGTCCTGGAGAGAGTGGGAAAGTCTGCCCCCTACTGGATGTGGAGAGGCAGCCTGAAGGGAAGAGTCAGGGATTCTGCTTTTGCTGTTGCTGAGGTTGGGTAGCATGGGACCTTCTGCCCCTGGCCCTGTAGAAACCCATCTGCTGGGGTTGGTACTGTATCTGTGGTGCAGCCTGCACCTGAAAGAAAGGTCTTCTAAATGCAGACCTGCCCCTGCCTCCCCTAGAATAAGATGTAGAGGGAGAAGGTTTGTCCCTGGTGGAATTACTTCTGAAAGCAGTCTTGTATTCTTCTACTTTCTTCATGTAGGCTTCAGTTTGTGCACCAAAAAGTGAATGGCCCATAATTGGGAAATCCATTGCTTTGGTTTGAATGTCCTGGGTGAGGTTAGTAGACCTCAGCCAGGCAAACTTTCTCATGACTATAGTACCAGCCAACCATCTGGCAGCAGTGTCATTTGTATCTACTGCCATCTGGAATTGGTATTTGGAAGCCTCCAAACCCAATTTGGCTGTCTCTAGCAATTCAGAAACAGTGAGAAAAGGATTTGCTTCTGCATTATCCACCACAGACTGCCATAAGGCCTTTTGGTAAAGAGCAGCATAGGCCAGATAAGAGGCTTGCCTGATAGTAAGGGATGCTGATAGGTACCCCCTCTTAGCCATACTGTCTACCTTTCTGGAATCTTTTTCAGGTGGATGAGAAGACAAGGGGGTTCTGGCCTTCTCATAGGCTGCCTGCTGCACAATGCCCTGATGATCAGGATGGCTGAACAAAAAGTCAGTTCCAGACCTTTTCAGTTGGTACTTTTTGCCACATTTTTTATCAGTGACAGTCTGAGGAGCTTTTAATATTTCCAGAATATCTTTTCTGAAAAATTTATAAAGAGGAAGAAGTCGTTTTGAGGGTGTTAGCCCCATTAGTTCCATATATTGAACCTCTTCTTCATCCTGCACCTCCTTAATTGTCTGGAGGTCCAGTGTTTCCACCATTTTCTTAATGAAAGAAAAATGGGAGGAAAAATCCTCTGAAGGCCTTGAGGGGGAACCAAAGTCTTGCTCCGGTGACACCTCAGGCTCTATTCCTTCCTCCTCCTCATCATCATCATTATCAACCTCACCACCCGTAGTGGAAACAGACACCAGAGGGGTGGCAGCAGCTTTATCACGTGGAGCAGTTACAGGCTGCTTGGCAGGGAGCAGGCCCTGCAGCACCTGTAACAAAGCCAGGGCTTATGAAATGTTAGCAGGAGAGGGAGTATGTAATGGCACCTGAGGGACCCCTTGAGGCGTTTCAGCTGGGGTGTCGGTGTGCTTACTTTTTTTAAGTCTCTTGACAGGCACCGGAGAGTCAGCCGGCTGATTGCCTCTCTTACTAGAGCCCTCACCCGTATCAGGGGTGGATTTTGAGGCTCTAGAAGGAATTGTCACATTTTTGAGGGGGTGGACTGGTCAGAGCCCAGGGACCCCTCTTCAAGCCTTCTTTTCAGTCTCTCCCTGCGCTTCTCCACAGTTTTTTCAGGGAAAGACTTGCAAATCTCACAATCTTCTCTGAAATGCTTTACACCAAGACAGAGCAGACACAAATCATGTTTGTCAGCTCTAGCAGAAACCTCTGCACATTTAACACAATTCTTAAAACCTGTAGGTCCTGTGTTCTTTTTAGGTTTATCCGACATCATAAGAAAACAGGACTCAGAAACCACCAAAATATGAAAATATTAAAGATTTAGCGGTCGGTTTCAGTAATAAAGCGGTCGGTTCAGAAACCGACAATTTTTAAACAGAACTGCGGTTCCGATCGGTTCAGGAACCGAGAACCGCTATTAGAACTGGAAAACCTCGGTTCAAAATAGAAGATTTAAATATGAAGTACCGATAAAAAAAACAACTAAATTAAAAATGAGGTAAAATTGCTAAAATTCAAAAAGAATAAAGCAGTAATGAAAAAATAAGACAAAATACTTAAGTTTCTTTTGTTCTTATGCACAATTTAGATGATCTTGATAGAGAGATCTCCAGGGTGTCTGAACTTTGCAGCGGAGACAGAAAATCTGAGGTAGAATCCAGGCAGTTAGAATAGGGCAGTTTGAAAATGAATGAACAAGCTAAACATTCCATAATTAGCATAGCATTCTATTTGGCTCCAGGGCAGTGCTGATTTAAAGGGGTACTGCAAAGAGTAATAATATTAGTGGATTCCTGGGGTTAGAACTGGTGTTAGCGGCTCTTAAACTAATTTAATAAAATTAAGCATAACTAATGGAGTTTTTTTAGTCAGAAAACTCTGATAAATCTAAAATAAACTGTGGTTTACCCCCAGTTATACCGAACCAGGAGAAACCGAGAAAGCTTCAATTTAAACACTAAAACTATGGATTTACCTAAAATAACAGAAAGTAAAAGGCAGCAAATGAAATGTAAGGAATACTTAAAATATTTTATAAGGTTTCTCACATCAGAACAAAAAACGATGAGGAGAGGATCTCTGAGCATCTAGTCTTGACAGGCAGAGAGAGAAATCTGAGGGGTTAGAACTAAGGCAGTTAGTATAAGGCAGCATTTGAAAAGTGTCTCATGCAAAAGAGTCCATCATTTTCATATGTTCCAAATTCTCTCTGGGCAGTTCTACTTAGAAGGCTGACTGCATAAAGTTATGAATACCTGCGTAATACTGAGGTTAGAATTTCTTCTTACCCCTGAAGCTCCTGTCATGTGGGGTTCCTCCAGGCTTGATTCTGTCATCGATGTTATTCGCAACATACATGTTACCCCTAGAACAGCTCATTTGACAATATGGCATAGGGTTTCACTGCTATGCTGATGACACCCAGATGTATTTTAGGATTTTAGGGGGGCAAACTTTGAGAAAATGGGGAGATACTTGAAAGAGGCATTAAGGGGAATGGGGCAGGAATCAGGGGTTGAGGAACAGTGGGAAGTATTTAAAATGGGGATTACAAGAGCAACAGAATTATGTATTAAGCAGGTTAGCAAGAGAAAAGGAAGAGGAGACCATTATGGTTTCCAAAGAGGTAGCAAAAGTGAAAGCCAAAAGATTGCATTCAGGCAATACAAAAGACACCTGGCCCGAAGGGGATAGGGAGAAGTACCAGGAGAAGCAAAGGGAGGCAGGGAGGTCAGTAAGGGAAGCCAAAGCTCAGACAGAAGAACACATTGCAAAATCAGTGGGTAGAGGGGACAAAACCTTTTACAGGTACATAAGTGAAAAAAGAAAGGCAAAGGGAGGGATAGTGAGACTGAAGGGGAGGATGGGGCTGTGTGGAGGATGACAACAGTAAAGCTGACATATTGAACAGGTATTTCTGCTCAGTCTTTACCCAGGAAGGGAGGGTAATGGGTCTGAATGGGTACAAAGGGTGAGAATGGTTGCAGAAATGGACACAAGTCCTTTACTGCAGAAAGGGTCCTGAAGGAACTGGAAGTAATAAGAGTTGATAAAGCAATGGGCCAGATGGGTGCACCCCAGGTCCTTAAAGAACCAAGAGAGGTGGTGGCTGAACCTCTTGCTATCCTGTTTAGCCGATCACTAGAAACAGGGAGGTACCCAAAGACTGGAGGATAGCAGATGTAGTCCCTTATACAAAAGTGGGAACAAAGGAAGCGGGAACTACAGACCAGTCAGCCTCACCTCGGTAGTGGGGAAGATCATGGAAGCACTACTGAAGGAGAGATTGGTGGAACATCTGGTTGTCAATGGACTACAGGACCCAAGGCAGCATGGTTTCACCAGGGGAAGGTCATGTCAGACCAACCTCATTGAATTTTTTGACTGGGTGACTAGGGAGGTGGATCTGGGGAGGGCAGTGGACATGGCCTATCTGGACTTCAGCAAGGCCTTTGACACTGTGCCACATAGAAGACTATTGCACAAACTGGGGAATATGGGTGTGGGCAGGACAGTAGTGTGGTGGGTAGGTAACTGGCTGGGCAGCAGGACACAGAGGTGGTGGTAGTAATGGCTGTCACTCCACAGAGGAAGAGTGACCAGTGGGGTACCACAGGGATCAGTGCTGGGACGGTACTATTCAATATCTTCATCAGTGACATTGCGCAGGACCTAGAAGGCAGAATTTCACTGTTCGCTGATGACACAAAGCTCTGTAACAGAGTAGACACACCAGAGGTGTAGACAGAATGAGAAGGACCTGCAGAAACTTGAAGAATGGTCAGGGGTTTGGCAGTTGAAATTCAATGCAAGGAAGTGCAAGATAATGCATATGGGGCACAAAACCCTGGCACAATATATCAGTTGGGGGTGAGGATATAGCATGCACCAAGTAGGAAAGGGATCTTGGAGTTATAATTTCTGATGACCTCAAGGCAGGAAACAGTGTGACAAGGCAACAGGTAAAGCAAATAGGATGCTGGGATGCATGAGCAGAGGCATCACCAGCAGGAAAAGGAGGTCATAATTCCACTATGCAAGACACTAGTGAGGCGCACCTGGAGTACACTGTGCAGTTCTGGAGACCTTACCTACGTGGGACATAGACAGGGTAGAGAAGGTTCAGAGGAGGCAACAAAGATGGTGCATGGATTGCATCACAAGTCCTATGAGGACAGGTTGAAGGCACTGAACATGTACTCCCTGGAGGAGAGGAGGGAGAGGATATGATAGAGACATACAAGTATCTTACAGGGAGGAACAGGGTGCAGGAATGCACTATTTTAAGCGAAAAAGATGTTCCAGGACTAGAGGGCATGGGATGAAGTTGGAGGAGGGCGATTCAGAGAAAGCGTGAGGAAGAATTTCTTCACAGAGCGGGTGGTGGACAAGTGGAACACCCTGCCAGAGGAAGTGGTGGGGCTGGAAACAATCACGGATTTAAGAATGCATGGGATAGACATAAAGGAATTCTGGAGGTCAGGGTGAGGGCAACAGACTTCCTGGAAAACATAAACTGAACTTACAAACTTAAATGGGCAGACTGGGTGGGCCATAGGCCCTTATCTGCTGACACTGTCTATGTATCTATGTATGTATCTATGTATTTGCCCTTTGCCCTAGGAACACACAATGCCGTGGGTGTTCTTAACAACTGCCTTGTTGAGATCAAAGACTGGATGTCCTCCAGCTGGTTGTGGCTGAACGTGGATAAGACGGAGGTACTGGTGATCTGAGTCAGGTTGAGGGTGTGATGGAGGCATAGCTGGAGCAGATACAGGATCCTGGGATCAGCACCACTGCTGGCTTCTACTACAGTGTAAAATCTCGGCATGATCCTCGACAGCAGACTGACCCTGGAAGCCCAGGTGTCTTCCATTGTAAAAGGTGTTTTTTACCACCTGAGGAAC
Organism: Neoceratodus forsteri; assembly: GCA_016271365.2. NCBI lineage: Eukaryota > Metazoa > Chordata > Ceratodontiformes > Ceratodontidae > Neoceratodus > Neoceratodus forsteri. The sequence continues at coordinate 859,185,432 of CM028134.1, forward strand.
ATTGCTAGGATTAAGCACATAGTTCCACCTGGAGACCTACCAACACTAGTACAGTACATGCATTTGTTACTTTGAGGCTTGACTACTGCAACTCTCTATAACTCGGGGTCACTGGACAGACCCTTTGCTGGCTGCAGCTGATGCAGAACGTGGCTGCCAGGTTGCTGACTGCCTGTTCAGGTCCTGTCAAATGACCCCCATTTTGCGAGCTCTGCACTGGCTGCCGGTCTGGTGGAGAGTCATCTTCAAGGTGGGCTTGTTCATCTATAAGGCCTTATACGGATTGGGCCCTAGCTATCTGACTGAGCTCCTCTCACCTGGAACCTCAACCTGCTCCCTCCGGTCCTCAACTGGAGGGTTCCTCGACATTCCTAGGGTTAGGCTTAAGACCTCTGGTGACCACACATTCAGTGTCGCCAGTCCTACCCTATGAAACTCATTTCCAGCTAGTGTCAGAGGAGCCTGGACAGTTGAGGCCTTTAAGAAGGGGCAGAAGACCTACCTGTTCTTGCAGGCCTTTCCTGAAGCAGTCACGTGATTACTGTATACACCAACCCATCTGAGTTGTAACTTTGTCTGCTTTTAAACTATAATACATTCAAATATAGTCTAGCTTTTATTATTGCTGAAAGTTATAATGTTTTAAATGATTTTGTGTATGTTTTATTCTGTATTCATCTCCCTATTACACTGTCTGCATAATATTTTCTGTAAGACGCTCAGAGCTCCTGGGATTGGGCACCATAAAAATAAAATCTGCCTTACCTTGCCTTTTCTGTGTTGATTAGGAACCCCAGTAATTCCAGAGTGAGCTGAATGAGCCGAAGAGATTCTCTGAGGAGACTTATCCACTATGAGCCAGCCGTCCAGATAAAGAAAGACAGAGACCTCCTGTCTTCTTAAGTGAGCTGCAACCACTGCCAGGCACTTTATGAAGACCCTGGGGGCTGAGGACATGCCAAATGGTAGCACTACTCACTGGTATTGCCCTGAGAGCAGAGCAAATCTTGAGAAACTTTCTGTGAGATGGCCTGATTGGGATGTGAAGGTAGACATCTGTGAGGACTAGGGAGGCTAGCCAGTCTCCCTGCTGTAAGGAGTGGGTCACCACTGACAAACACAGAAACATAGACTATGATGGCAGATAAGGACTGCTTGGCCCACCTAGTCTGACTATTTCCCTACCTACTGGATAAGCTGCAAATCCTAGTTAACCAACAGCCTATTTCTTCCCACCCCCCACAAGAATTGCCTTATGTCTGTCCCATGCATTCTTGAATTCTCCCACAGTTTTAGACCCCACAACCTCCTCAGGAAGGCAGTTCCATGCGTCCACCACCCTCTCTGTGAAAAAATACTTCCTCACATTGCCCCTGAGCCGTGCCCCCTCTATCTTCAAATTGTGTCTCCTTGTTCTTGCAGATCTCTTTTTCTGAAAGATGCTACCCTCTTGGACTTTTGTTGATTCCACTGAGGTACTTAAAAGTTTCTATCATGTCCCCCCTCTTACCTCAAGGATATACATATTAAACTCCTTTAGTCTCTCCTCGTATGGCTTCTCTTGCAGACCCGGCACCATTTTAGTTGCCCTCCCCTGGATTGCCTCCATCCTGTCTGTGTCCTTGTGGAGATGGGGTCTCCAGAACTGGATGCAGTACTCCAGATGGAGTCTCACCAACAGTCTGTACAGAAAGATAACAACTTCCTGTTTTCTGCTGGTGATACCTCTCCCTATAAATCCCAGTATCCCCCCAGCCCTCCCTACTGCCTTCTCGCATTGCTTGCCAACCTAAAGGTCATCTGATGTGATTACCCCCAGGTCCCTTTCAATTTTTGTTGTTGTTACTACCCCCCCCCCACTGTGTACTGTTTCCCTGGGTTTTTGTTTCCCAGGTGCATTATTTTGCACTTCTTTGCACTGAATCCAAGCTGCCATACTTCTGACCATTCCTCCAGCCTTGCCAGGTCCCTTCTCACCCTTTCCACGGCCCCTTGTGTATCAACCTTGTTGCAGATCTTTGTGTCATCTGCAAAGAGGCATACTTTTCCTTCTAGTCCCTCTGCAATGTCAGTTATAAAGAAATTAAAAAGGACTGGACCCAGTACTGAACCCTGTGGCATCCCACTAGTAACCCCCCTTTCTTCAGAGTGGACTCCATTTACTATTACCTTCTGTGTCCTGTTGTCCAGCCAATATTTTACCCAGGCTACCACCCTGGGACCCACTCCCAGGCTGGCTAATTTGTTTATTAATCTTTTGTGTGGGACTGTGTCAAATGCCTTGCTAAAATCTAGGTAGGCCATGTCCACAGCCCCTCCTTGGTCTATTACTTTGGTCACCCAGTCAGAGAAATCGATTAGTTTCATCTGACATGACCTTCCTGCTGTGAATCCATGCTGCCTTGGGTCTTGTGCCCCACTGGCCTCTAGGTACTCGACATTTCTTCCTTCAGAAGTGGTTCCATCATTTTCCCTACCACAGATGTCAAACTGACAGGTCTGTAGTTTCCTGCCTCTGTCTTGCTCCCACTTTTGTGAAGGAGAATCACATCTGCCCTCCTCCAGTCCTCAGGTACCACACAACCCTCCCATGATTTGATAAAAAGGGTAGTCAGTGGTGTCACTAGTTCTCCCCTTAATTCTTTTAGAATTCTGGGGTGAATCCCATCAGGCCCTATTGTTTTGTCCACCTTCAGTTTTAGGAGTTCTTTCAGAACCCTTTCTTCTGTGAAAGGACTGAGATCGACCCCACCCCATCCAGAGTGCTTCTGTTAATTGGATTAGGTGCCACTTCTCTCCTCCTTTTATGAATACTGAGCAGAAGTATTTGTTCAGTATCCCTGCTTTTTCACTGTCCCTCTCTACCCACCCACCATCCATTCTATTCAGCCTCACTATTCCTCCCTTTGTCTTTCTACGTTCCCTAAGGTACCTATAAAAGGTTTTATCCCCTTCTTAACCGAGTTGGCTATCTTTTCCTCAGTTTGGGCCTTTGCTATTCTGACTGCCTTCCCTGCTTCGTTCTACTTTAACTGGTACAGTTCTCTGTCCTGCTCTTTCTGTGTTTCCTTATACCTCCTAAATGCTATCTTTTTCTCCCTAATCTTCCCTGCCATCTCTTTTGAGAACCTTAGTGGCTTTTTCTTTCATTTTGATTTGTTCATTTGCTTCACACAAAGGCATGTTGCCTCTGTAATGGCAGCTTTGATGTTTCCCCATTGTTGCTCTACCCCTCCTTCTTGCCTGCTTGCTAGCGCTTTTCTAAGGCACTCTCCCATTTTGACAAAGTCAGCCCTCCTGAAGTCCATTACCCTTACTTTTGTATGGCTTGACTCTGCAGCTGAGTTTATCGTGAACCACACTGTTTGGTGGTCACTTGTTCCCAGATGGCTACCCACTTCTAGATCTGAGATCTTTTCACTGTCCCCATTTTAGAGTATGAAATCTAAGATTGCTCCCTCCCAAGTGGATTCCAACACTAGCTGTCTGAGGCATGCCCCCCTGTAGGGCATCGAGAATGGCCATGCTCTTGGATGTGGCTGCAGCAAAGGTGCTACAGTTAACATCTGGCATATTCAGGTCCCCCATCAACAATATCTCCCCTTTCTCTGCCATACTAAGGATGCCTTCTATCACATCCTTGTCTGTTCCCTCCCCGAGATGGAGGTCTGTATTCAACCCCTGTGTGGATTGTGGTGCCATTTCCAGTCTCTAAGGTGACCCATGGTGCCTCCTCTCCTCCCTGTTTACTCTTTTGTTCCGTTGCTTTTATCCCTTCCCTTACACAGAGAGCTCCTCTTCCCCCCTTCTACCCTCCCTGTCTCTCCTGTAGGTTGTGTATCCTGGTATGTTAACATCCTAGTCATGGTTCTCTGTGTACCATGTTTCTGAGACTGCCACGATATCCAGGCATCCGTCTTCCATCAAGACCACCAGTTCAGGGAGCTTGTTGCCCAGACTACGGGCATTGATATTCATTACCCTCCATTTCTTGACGGTCTTACCCCTTTTTGCCTCATCCCTGTCCTTACTACCTTTGTCGTTTTCTCCATTTACCCCTGCCCTTCTCTCTATCGACATCTCTATCTTGGTGTTTACCTCACTAAGCACCCTGATTTGGGGGGGCTGGGATTTCCCTGCTCCTTTCCAGTGCCTCCCCCCTTGGCTAGTTTAAATGCTTGCCAATGAAGCATTTAAACCTATCACCTAGGATCCTGGTTCCCCTCCTGGACAGATGCAGACCATCGCACCAGTATAGGCCTGCATCACTCCAGATGGACCCCCAGTCCCCAATAAAGCCAAATCCCTGAGCTCCGCACCAGTTTTTCAACCACTGATTGAATCCCATGGTATGGAGCACCCTAGCCTCACCCATGCCATAGAAAGGCAGCACCTCCGAGAAGGTTACCGTGCATGCTACTTGTCTAAGACCCCTTCCCAACTCCACAAACTCTTCCTGCACTGCTCTGATCCCTCTCCTAGCCGGTCATTTGTCCCTAGGTGGACAATGGCATCCAGCTCCCTCCCCGTGCAGCTGCTCTCGCGATCCTGAGGATTCGCTCCCTGTCCCTCCAAGCCATGGTGCCAGGCAGGCACCTTGCCTCCTTCTCCCCTTCCTCCCCCAGTTCTACCCTCCTAACAATGGAGTCCCCCACCAGGAGTTGTTTCCTTCCCTTGTGGGGTCCCATGCCACCCTCCTGTGGGTCTCCTTAGTGGAGGTTCCCAGCATCCTCCTTGGTCTCCACTGCGGGTGCACCACAGAGGAACCACACTCTGCCAGAACAGCATACGAATTGTGGAGAGGTACAACTGGAGGAATGTGCCTCTGTTCCACCACCCTCACCCTCCCTGAGCCCACTATGGTCCAATCGGGTCATGCCTGGGTCGTGCCTGAAAATAGTCATTGCTATGGCTACTGCACCTACCCGGTTATCAAAAACGAAATAAATAATAAAAGCGCTCTTCCTTCTTGGCAACCTCTGAGACAATGGCGGTGGCCCTGGTGGTCTCTGGGTGGGAGAGGAGGTCCCCCTAATTCTGGCCAACTCAGCCTGGAGATGAGCAACCTCCTCCCTCAGCCCAGAGAGGTGCCTGCAGATGGGACAACACCACATCCTCCAGAATGTCTCCCGGAATACTGCTGCTCCACAGCCACTGCACTGCACTACTCCCATCATGTCTTATTTCTGGCCCCTTAACTGTTGTTTTGAATACTTACTCTTTCCCCTGTTTATTTATTTATTTTTAATTTTCTCCCTACTTACCTACTACTTCCATGCCCCTAAAGCTCCTGATCTTCCTGTTCTGAGACAGGAAGTTCCTATATCTCTCAGTAGTCTCTTTACTTGCTCAGAGTCAGACCTCCAGCAGCTGGGGGAGGGTGGAGAGCTACTCTTTTCCTTCTAGGATGGTGAGTATTTTGTGGCTCTGTGATCATTCCCTTTCTGCTCCCAAACAGGAAGTTCCTGTTGTCAGTCAAATCCTGTGCCTATAAAAGTAGAACTGGCTAAGGGTGGGGAGGGAAGGAGGGCAATTTAGTCCCAGTAGAACAGTATAGTTCTAACAGCACCTCCTTCCTCTTGCTGTTCTCTGCTTGACAAGGTGATCATTTTGAACTTGGAGTTTAGCAGATACTTGTTTAAGTATCTGAGATCTAAAATGGGTCACCAGTCCCCATTTTGCTTTTGGGTGAGAAAGTATCTTGAATAGAGGCCTTTTCCACACTGGGAAGTAGGCACTCTACTGCATTTGCCAGCAGGAGGGACTTGACCTCTAGCTCTAACAGAATCCTTTCTGTGGGGGTTAGTGGCTTGAAACTCCTGCTGCCCTGCTATGTGGGAAGTTTCTTGAACTGCAAAGTGAGTCCTTGATCCACCACCTCCAGCATTCTCTTGTCTGTGGTGATGAGCTGCCACTGATGGAGGTAGTATATAGATACATAGATACATAGACAGTGTCGGCAGATAAGGGCCTATGGCCCACCTAGTCTGCCCATTTGAGCTTGTAAGTTCAGTTTGTTTTCCTAGAAGTCTATTTCCCCTTACCCCTGACCTCTAGAATTCCTTTATGTCTATCCCATGCATTCTTAAATCCGTGATTGTTTCAGCCCCCACCACTTCCTCTGGCAGGGTGTTCCACTTGTCCACCACATCGTTCTGTGAAGAAATTCTTCTCATGTTTCCTCTGAATCGCCTCCTCCAACTTCATCCCATGCCCTCTAGTCCTGAAACATCTTTTTCGCTTAAAATAGTGTTTTCCTGCACCCTGTTCCTCCCTGTAAGATACTTGTATGTCTCTATCATATCCCTCTCCTCCCTCTCCTCCAGGAGTACATGTTCAGTTCCTTCAACCTGTCTTCCATAGGACTTGTGATGCAACCCATGCACCATCTTTGTTGCCCTCCTCTGAACCTTCTCTACCCTGTCTATGTCCTTACGTAGGTATGGTCTCCAGAACTGTACACTGTACTCCAGGTGGGGCCTCACTAGTGTCTTGTATAGCGGAATTATGACCTCCTTTCCTGCTGGTGATGCCCCTGCCTATACATCCCAGCATCCTATTTGCTTTACCTGCTGCCTTGTCACACTGTTTCCCTAACTTGAGGTCATCAGAGATGACAACCCCAAGATCCCTTTCCTGCTTGGTGCATGCTATATCCTCACCCCCCAACTGATATATTGTGCCAGGGTTTTTGTGCCCATATGCATTATCTTGCACTTTGCATTGAATTTCAACTGCCAAACCCTTGACCATTCTTCAAGTTTCTGCAGGTCCTTCTCATTCTGTCTACACCTCTGGTGTGTCTACTCTGTTACAGAGCTTTGTGTCATCAGCTAACAGTGAAATTCTGCCTCTATATCCTGTGCAATATCACTGATGAAGATGTTGAATAGACCGGTCCCAGCACTGATCCCTGTGGTACCCACTGGTCACTCTTCCTCTGTGGAGTGACAGCCATTTACCACCACCCTCTGTGTCCTGCCACCCAGCCAGTTACCTACCCACCACACTACTGTCCTGCCCACACCCATATTCCCAGTTTGTGTAATAGTCTTCTATGTGGCACAGTGTCAAAGGCCTTGCTGAAGTCCAGATAGGCCATGTCCACTGCCCTTCCCTGATCCACCTCCCTAGTCACCCAGTCAAAAAATTCAATGAGGTTGGTCTGACATGACCTCCCCCTGGTGAAACCATGCTGCCTTGGGTCCTGTAGTCCATTGACAGTGGGTCAGCCTTCCTCCTACTGGGAGAGGGGAGGCAACCTGAGCATTTTCGTCTGGGGTTTTGTTTGGACTAGGCCTTAGGTGAGGGGGCAGGGTCAGTACACATTTCTGAAGCCTTCTACCTCTTCCTCTAATGTAGACTCTCATTTGGGAGTAGTCCATGGGCATGGGATAGAGAGCCCTGGGGTAGTAACCCCTGCCTCTGCCTCCTATTCCCTGGAGCTTGTAAGAAGTGGAGGCTTTTTCTTTAGCTGCATTACTCTTGTAGGTGTAACCCCCACTACAAACGGGGTTTCCCAAAAGTCTTCCTTGGGTGTGCCTAAATGCCCGCTCCCAGGCTGGTGTCCTGTGTCTTAACTGCTTAAAAGCTATTGCATGTGAGTGACTTTATAGCCTCTGTGTCCTGTCTCTTAAAGAGCTGCCTATATTGCAGTGTATAATTAATCTGGGTGGGGTCTGAGTGTTTCTAAGCTTGAGTCCCAGCTGGGCTGCTAGATAATTGCTCCATTCTCGCTTAATTAAGCAGAGGGAGCTCTGTTAGAAGCTGTACTTATTTGCTGATTATTTATTCTATTAATAATGATATCAAAGTTTGTCTAACCTACCTTTTTGTAACATGGACATTTCTGTAAATCACCACCATCTTGGTTCTGGACTGCCACTGTGGACCAGTCAGTACCTTTAGGGGGCCCTAAATGGAGCCTGCCCACAGGAGTCTTGTGGGAGTGAATTTCTGTAGGAATTGTAGTTTTTCCACTTTGACACCAAATGAACCTGGGGAGCCCTTGCTGTGAGGACAGACAGATGAATCAACGAATCAAACCTTTTGGATCAGAGGGAAGTCCTGAGCTGCCTGCAGAGAGTCAGTATGAGTTTGGAGTTGAGGGAGTGAATAGCTTGAGATATTCGAGCAGCTGCTCCTGCGTAGTCACTCGGAAAACTAGTGGAAATGCTGTGTTTGGCCTGTCTGCCTCATCACCTCTCATGAGGGAATCCTTCAGTCTAAATAGAAATTGGACTTTATCCGAACCAGTTTGTGACAAGAATTACCGAATTGTGACTGCCTTATTGCCTGAAGAGGACCGAAGATTTGCTCCATGCACTCGACCTGTCAGGAAGTCTGAAACCACCATAGAGCGTACGGTTTGCACAGAGACACTGTGATTGTGACTGGACTGTCATCCAAACTGTGGTATTTACCTTGCTTTACTATAAGTGTGCTGAATGGTGTTAGTGGGTCATGATTTGGTTCCCCACTGCCTGCTTGTGTCATGCTTGCTGGAAGCTGAATCCAGCACTACCGGACTACCATCCGAATTGTTCACCTGGCCTGAGCCCTGCCACCTTGGCCCAGCCAGCTACTCATGCCACAGAGAAGGCCATCGATGAGAGACCTGCCTGGGGATCAGCCCCTGCTCAACATCATGAACAAGAATGACACCATGGTGAATCGTGGGCCCTGCTTCTCCTGGCATACCAGCAAGTCATCCTGCAGTCTCCATTTCGTCGTCCTGTGTGCTGTATCATGAAGCGTGAGTAAATGCTAGGGTAGCTCCTGCAACAACAGCTCAGAGTGTGTCATCTGATTTATTTGTTTTGTCTAATCATCATGAACTGAGCCTCCTGGCTCCAGATTACAAATTGTGGGTTATTGTGCATGACTTGTCTTTCCATCATAGGGCCCTGACCAGCTGCAACGTAGGCCTACCCTAGGCAATGTTCAGGCTAGCTCACTCGCCACTGGGTACCCAGAGGTGTGTGTGACTGTGTTGAGGGACTCTAAAGTGCATGCCTTGTAGCCTGATTGAATCAGTACCAAATCAATCAACCTGATTAAGCCCCTTCTTTGTTAATTTCCCCAGAATAAATCAGATCTGAATCTTTTTGCACTTAACCTGCCTGTGGTGCACTTCTGTACAACAAGCACTGAGGTACTACTGTTTGCTGTGTTCAACCTTACTTTATAGGGGGTCTCCAAGACAGAACAGGTGGAACCAGCCCTGGTGGTAAGTGCAGTCAGAGTGGAGATATATCTGTTGTTTGAGGGCTATTGTACCTGTGTATTCTGTTCATTGTTTAGGCCACTAGAGGGGGAAATAGGAGGTCAAAGTGTCCCGGAGGGCTGTACCCAGGTCAGCTACGCTACCACCAACCCTGTCCTCCGGGTGAAGGCACCTATTTTCAGTACCCAGGCACCTTAACCTGCAACTAGTCACGCAGGCAGGGGTAGTAGCCCATGGCATAGCGCCACCTAGGGGTTACATAGGTGGCATTGTATTCCTCCACCTTTTTCATGTAAGCCTGTTTTGTCCCCAAAGAAAGAGCTGTTCTCACAGGGGAAATCCATAGCTTTAGTTTTAGTATCCTGTGAGAGGTTTGTAGTTTTTAACCAGGCAAGCCTTCTGAGGGAAATGGCTTGTGCCATAGACCTATGGCTGTGTCATTGGCACCTACTGCCATATGAACTGGTATTTTGTAGCCTCCAGGGCAGTTTTGACAGTTTCTGGCAGGGCAGATCCTAAGCAATGTTGTCAGGGGCCTTCTGGCACCTTTTTAGGAGGAGGGAGACCCATCACATGTAGAAAGTCTGCTTCCTCAGCAGTCTCTTGTATGGAGAGGTCTAGGTTGTCCACCATGTGCTGGACACATGTTTAATGGGAGGAAAAATTCTCCTGATCATGTGAAGGAGAGTCACATTCCTGGTTAGGGGACATATCAGATTCCATGCCTTCCTCCTCTTCATCACTGCCTTCCTCAAAGTAAAAACTCTGGCCTTGGTCAGAGTATGTGGGAACAGGCATGGAAGAACCACCAGGGGTACCAATTAAACTGCCCACAGCTTGAAAAGTCTGGGAAAATTGCCAAGCCTTTGCCAACTCCTCTGGGGAAGGCATATTTTTCTGTGTCACTGGCATCTCCCTTTGCGCTTCAGTGGGAGGGGCAGTGATATGTTTTTCTTTTTGTTTCTTTTTGGCAGGCACTGAATCAGAAACCTGCTCAGACTGTCTCTTTTGTTTGGCTTGGTCCGAATTATTTTTGTCAGACTTATTTTCTAGGTGGGGGTCCTTAGAGGACCTATCTTTAGATTTATGTTGAGAGGAGGACACCTCTTCAAAAGACTTATTAGAGGGGGAGGCAGACTGAGAAGCCATCATTTTCAATCTATTTGCTCCCTTTTTTACCATTTTGGAGTAAAATTTAGTGCAAAGTTTACAGTTATGTTCTGGACAACTAAACAAAGATCGTGGCCATCTGTCTTGGCCACAATTTTAAAACACTTAATGCACTTTTAAAACGTGTAGGTCCAGTTCTCCTTTCAAGTCTATTTGACATAAATAAATCATCAGAATAGAAAATATTCGATTCCCAATGAGGAAAATATAAAAAATCGTGATATGTTTCCAAGTGCATGGATCTGTGAGAAACGGTTCCCAAAAAGCACAAACTAAATTGCAGTTCCCTCAAAATGAAGAGAACCACTATAAAACAAAAGTTCAAATATGAAAAACAGTAATTTTTACCATAGAAAGTGATTTTCCGATCAGGAGAAAAACACGGGAACCGCGGTGAAAACCTATCAGGGGAAGATTTCTCTGTTCCTGGGAACCAAGAAAAACCAACAAAAATAGCTATAATACTATAATAATCTTGTTTCTTCCCAGTGATACTCAGGTATTCATAACTTTATGTAGTAAGCCTTCTAGGTAGAACTGCCCGGAGAGATGGAACATAAGCAAATGATGAAATGTTTTGCATGAGCCACTTTTTCAAATGCTGCATTCTATTAACTGCCTTAGTTCTAAACCCCTCAGATTTCCCGGAAGCCTGAAAAGACAGGCCCATGAGGACAAAGTGTAATAATAATATTAATCGTAATAATAATAATAATAATTATAGAGGGAACTCCATTAACCCCCAAAAATGGCCTCCAAGTGGAGGGCATAACATGTGAAAGAATACCCCTGAATGTCCGATTCACCTGAAAAAGGGGAGGAGGACAACAATAGTGAACACAGTCACAACATATGTGCCAGAAGTGGCATTTATACAACCGAGAGCACAGTATTCAGGAGTGCAGAGGCTAAATGTCCCAGAAGGGAAGGCAGGATGGGAAGTTATGAATACTTGAGTATCACTGGGAAGAAACAAGATTACTATGGTAAGTAATTTCTTCTTCTCACCCCAGTAATACTCAGGTATTCATAACTTTATGCAGACTACCAAGCAGTACCTTTGGAGGTGGGCACAGAACCTTATTTTGGGAACAGACTTTGCTGCACTGCTGTGCCGAACCTGGCATCACCCCTGGACAGAATATCCAGACTGTTATGCTTTGTAAAGGTGTGTACTGTTTTCCAGGAGGCTGCTTTAGATATCCACCAGCGGAACATCCCCAATAGTTGCTATGGACCCTCAACCCTGTGGGGGGCTCCTTTCCAGCCTTAGAGTAACAAAAACTGGATATGCAGTACTATCCAGTGAGAAATAGACCTTTTGATGCTGGGTTACCCTTTCCCACATTCTCATAGGTCAGGAACAGCTGTTTTTTGTCTTGCCTATGGACTTTAATAACTGTCAAATATTAGCTAAGAGCTCTTTTGACGTCCAGACTATGAAAACTCCTTTCACCAGAACTAAAGCGTTCAGTGAAAAAGACAGGTAAGGTAATGATTTGGTTCAAATGGAAATCAGAAACCATTTTAGGAAGAAACTTCCTGTTTGTTCTCAGGACCACTTTGTCTCTGTGGAATTAAATGTAGTCTTGTTCAATGCAGAGAGACTGGAGCTCACTGATTCTTCTGGCAGAAGTCATTACCACAAGGAAAATTGTTTTTCATGTGACATATTTCAAATAAGCTGAAGACATAGGCTCAAAAGGGGGACCCATGAGCCTAACTATACACATATTTAGGTCCCATGCTGGCACTGGTTCCCTGTGGGGGTGTGCGAAATGGACCAGACCTTTAAAGAACCTTTGAAGATAGGGTCTGAGGCCTGAGAACCATTCTTTCCCACTGAAATGTAAGCAGATGCTGCAGCCAGGTGGACTCTGAGGTACTGAACTGCAAGCTCAGTGAATGCAAGATAGTCCAGCACAGCTGGGACACCAGCCTGTGCTGATATGGGCCAGGCCCTTCAAAAGCCTTTTGAAGATAGGATCTGGAGCCATTAAAACATCTTGTCCAGCTGATATGCAAGCAGATTCTGCAGCTAGGTGGACCCTGAGAGTGCTGGACTGCAAGTCCAATGAATGTAAATAGGTAAGATAGTCAAGCACAGCTGGGATCCCAGCATGTGCTGGTAGCAGTTTTCTGGTTGAACACGAAATAGTAAACCTTTTCCATTTTGAAGCATAGATTTTCTTAGTGGAGGGCTCCCTGTAACCACTTAAAAGTCCAAGACACTCAGAAAGATGCAAGCCTGCATAGTGTAGGCCCTCAAGAGCCATGCCTTGAGCCTGAGTGACCTGAGGTTTGGGTACAGGAGCCTCCCCTGGTTGGAGGTTAGCAGATTGTGCCTCCGAGGAAGGTGTATTGGTTCGGACCTAGACATGGAGAGTAGCAGAGAGTACCATGGCTGCCTGGCCCAGTCTGGTGGTGTCAAGACCATTGATGCTGACTGGGATCTGAGCTTGAGAAATGCTCTGTACGCCCAAGGGAAGGAAGAAAAAACACGCAGATACTTCTCTGACCAACTCAGAGCCATAGCATCCAGGGGGATTGTTCCCAGGTCTGGTGGTCTGCCACAGCACTGTGGCAGGTGGTGGTTCTGGTGGGACACAAACAAGTCTTCCTCTGGGGTGCCCCACCTCCTGAAGATCACTTGCACCACCTGACTGTTCAAGGCCCATTTGTGAAGGGACTGGTTGATTTGAGTCAGGGTATCTACCAAGGTATTGTCCTTGCCTGGCAGGTGAATAGCCTGCAGAGGCCCATGGAACATGCTAGACTTAATATTTTCATGAGTCCTGTGCAGGGAGGGCTTGACCTTGTCCCTCCCTGCCTGTTTATGTAGTATATTGCAGTGGTATTGTTTATTCTGACCCGTACCACCTTCCCTGTACTAGTTATGTGAAAGCCTTTAGTGCCAGTAACACTACTCTTAGCTCCAGCAGGTTTATGTGCAGGAGTGACCCTACACTTGACCATGTGCCTTGGGTGGGGCGAACCCCCAGATGGGCACCCCACTCTAGTAGAGATGCATCTGTTCTTAGAACAACTGATGGGGACTCTTGCTGAAAAAGAAACCCATTTCCTTACGTTGGTTTCCCTTCCACCATTGAAGGGCCTATAGCAATGTTTTCTGTTACTAGAATTAGTTTTGAAAGAGGGTCCTTTCTCTCACACCAGTGAGTCTTGAGGTGAAATTGGATGTCCCTCATCTGTAAGCTGGATTCCAGGGCTGTGCCAATGGTAGGTGCCATGTGGCCAGTAGCTGAAGAAACTGTCTTGCAGTTTTTAGTTTATTGAGGCTGAATGAGCCCGCTATTAGTGGAATACTTCCTGCCCTGTGTAGAAGCAGGTAGGCCCTGCCTTGCAGGGTATTGAGTTCTGCTCCTATGAACTGTAGTGCCTGAGCAGGCTGAAGGACAGTCTTTCTTTAGATTTATCAGGAACCTTAGAGACTCCAGGAGCCCCTGGATGAGTTGCAGATGCTCCCACTTGCTAGGGAGATTTTACAACCACCAGCCAGTCCTCTACTATGTACAGTCTTGGAGAGACCTGATGGGAGTCTGAACCTGAAGTACTTTCTGTGAGACTCCTTATGGGGATGTGGAAATAATTTAAGTCCAATGATGCCAACCATTCCCTTTTGGAGTGTTGGCAGAATCAGTGACAAAGTTATCATTCTGAATTTTGGCTTTGTTAATTGTCTGTTTAGTACCCTGAAGTCTAAGATAGGCTGCCACTCCCCATCTTCTTTGTGGTACCTTTTGCTATACTAGGACAGGCTCCACTGTCTTTGACAGTAACAGGTTTTGAACCTTTTCTCAGGAGTTCTCTCTACATCTGTAGATGGGTTGAAAACTTTTGGTTTTACTACTGGAAGGAATTTGAACTCAGAGACAATCCCTGACTCACTACTGTATATCCAGGACCACTTGTCTGTGGTGCCTGAAGTACCCCTGCTGTGAGTACTGCTGATACTGAGGTGCAGCCATGTCCTGATAAAAAAAGCTTGCTGTGACTTGATCTGCCACTGCCTCCCCTTCCTTATGTTTTAGTCGATGGGGAAGCTCTGTTTTACATTATTGCTACTGTAGGTGGTTTTATATCCATCTCCTTTTTCATGTAAGCCTTTATATTTCTCCAAAGAGGGAATTACCCTTGACTGGGAAATCCATATCCTTGGTTTGGGTATCCTGAGTGAAGATTGTGACTCGCAGCCAGGCAAACCTCCTCCGAACCACTGTATTTGCCATCCATCTGGCAGCAGTGTCATTAGAATCATCAGCCATTTGACTGATATTTGGCTGCTCCCAAGCCAAATTTAGGTGTTTCAGCTAGATCATCTGACAGGGGAGTCTGGACATCGAGTGCCACAGCAAGCACAGACTGCCATAGTGACTTTTGGTATTGAGCAGCATTGGCTTGAAAACCTGCCTGATGCCCAGGGAAGCTAATAAATATCCCTTTTCTGCCATGTTATCAATTTTCCTGGAATCCTTGTTGTGAGGCTAGGATGCCTGGGGTATATTTGCCTTGTCACAGGCTGTCACTTGTACCACTCCTTGGTGGACAAGGTGGGAGAATAAAATTCAGCCCCTCCCTGTCCAGATAATATTTCTTATCCAGCCTCTTATCAAGAGGGGAAACAGAGCTTGGATTTTGTAAAATCTTTAACGTATCTTTCTTGAAGAATTTATTCACAGGCAGTAGAAGCTTTTTAGTGGGTGTCATTCCAATCATTTCTCGTGAATGTGAAGAGTGAGGAATAATACTCAGATGCTCTGTTGGGAGAGCCAAACTTCTGTTCAGGGGAAACCTCAGATTCAATAGGTACCCCTCCCTCAATTTAATCATAATCACATATTCTTTCTCTTAGCAGAGGAGATAGACTGCTTTGCAGGAGTCTGCTGCTGAGAGGCAGACAGCCCTTGTAAGAGTGCAATTTCTGCAGGAGTTGTCAGACTTTATAGGAGGCGAGAAGTCCCAAAATGCTGTCCAGCAGGGGTTCTGTGTGCTTAGTTTTTAATTTCTTTGAGGGAACTGGGGAGTCAGCCGGTTCAGCAAGCTCTTAGGAACTGCTTATATACCCATCTCAGGGGTAGCAGTTACAGTAATTGCTGTGGTTTCACCCACAGTAATTTAGGGTGTCAGCTGGTCAGAGCTCGAGGGACCCTTAGGTGGTGACAGTTTTCTTTAGCCTTATCCAGGCATTTTGCAATAGTTTTCTCAGGACATATATTGCATATTTCAGTCTGCTTTCAAATGTTCATGTCCAGGTAGGCAAAACAAAGAATGTTTGCTTTATCAACATTTCACCACACTCAGTATATGGTTGGAAAGGGATCACCAGTTTTCTTCTCATTTTTTCTTACATTTACAATGTAAAACCAATAAAAGTTGCAAACCGCTTAAAAATGTTTTAATTTAAAGTTTATTTAGCAGTTGTAGTCAGTTCAGGAACCGATGAGGAACTGATCGGGAACCTGGAACCGAGGTAAAATTAACTGAGGCTATCGGTTCAGGAACCGGACTTAGCGGTTCTTAAAACAAGCTAAATTTAATAAAATGAAACATAACTAATGGAGTTTTTTAGTCAGAAAACTCAGACTGATATAAAATAAATCTCGGTCTACCCCCGGTTATACTGAACTGGGAGAAACAGAGAAAACTTACAATTTAAACACTAAAACTATGGTTTAATTTAAAATTACAAAAAGTAAAAGGCAGCAAATGAAATGTAAAGAATACTTATATATATTTTATAAGTTTTCTCATGTCAGAACAAGCTGATGAGGACAGGATCTCCAAGCGTCTAGTCTTGACAGCTGGAGAGAGAAATCTGAGGGGTTTAGAACTAAGGCAGTTAATAGAATGCTGCATTTGAAAAAGTGGCTCATGCAAAACATTCCATAATTTGCATATGTTTCACTCTCTACCTAGAAGGCTTACTGCATAAAGTTATGAATACCTGATTATTACTGGGGTGAGACCAAGTCGTGCGTACCGGTCCTTTAAAGTGGAGGGATGAAGAGTGCAACATTGGCTATAAGCCTGGGGATCATGTCTGTGGCCCAGGTAGTAGACACACATGGCAGGAGGGTCAGCGCACAACATTTTCTGTCTGCACGGACACATCTTGAAACCAGATGCTGATTTCGAAATGGAGGAATACATCATGCTACAATGGAGAACCTATGGAGTAAATGAAACTGAGAAGTTTTGGAAACAGCGAAAGGGCCTACACCAAGCACAGAGCTGCGATGGAGGAAACCTGCTTCTTCCAGTGGAAAGGAAGATCTGATGTCACAGGGCAGTGCTGAGGAGGATACCACCCGGGTGGATGGGAGAAGCCAGCTTGAAGACCTTCAGGCAAGTCCTAAAGGGAAAGGAATTCTGTCAGTAGCATGGATAAGTACACCATATCCACGCCCCTAGAAATGCCTGTTCATGGATTATACCAAACTCTGACAGGGTGGACATGAAGGAGGGATGACAAGAACTCAGGGAAGACTTGGCTAGGCTAGAAAAGTGGTCTGGCATTTGGCAGCTGGGGTTCAATGCTAAAAAGTGTAAAGCTATGCACTTGGGGACAAAGAAACCAGGATCAAATACTGTTTGCGTGATGTACAGGTAACCAGGTCAGAGGAAGAAAAGGACCTGGGAGTAATACTCACAAGTGACCTGAAACACTCTGCACACTGCAGGAGAGCAGCAGCCAAAGCAAATTGGATGCTGGGATGCATAAGCAGAGGAATTACTGCCAGGAAGGCAGATGTCATTCTGCTGTTGTACAGGTCCCTGGGAAGACCGCATCTGGAGTACAGTGTGTAGTATTAGTGCTCATATCTTAAGAAGAATATCAACTTGCTTGAGATAGTCCAGGGAAGGGCAACCAAGATGATCCAGGACCAGCACGGCAACATCTATGAGGAGAAGCTCAGGGGGCTCAACATGTACTCTCCTGAGGAAAGAAAGGAGAGAGGAGACATGACTGAGACCATCAAGTACCTTAAGGGTACAAACAGGGTGAGCACTGAGGGCCTCTTCAGCCTTAGTGAGAACAAGACCACTAGTGGGCACAGTATAAAGCTGGTGGGAGATGGTTAGGGAGGAAGATGAGAGGCAAGTTTTCACTGAGATGGTGGTGGTCATGTGAGTGAGCTGCCAGAGGAAGTGGTATCCCTAAAAACGATGGACAGTTTCTTTTTTTTTTTCGGATTTATTCCTCCCCTCCCCCCCTCAGCTCTGGTCTCCTCAGGAGAACCAAGCAATTATCCCTCTGTGGTCCGCCTACCTGGTCAGTCCTCTGTCACCCATGTAGCCTTGGATTATCCCCCGGGCGAGATGAGGTGGGCCTCAACACCCTGAGCAGTCTGTAGCATCGGTTGGGAGGGTGCCAGGTGGGTGGCTGCAAATCGACGGCAAGCTTTGGTGCTCCATCTCCACCGGAGCCAAAGGGCATTTTCCCCTGTTTTTACGTGGAGTGGCTAGTGCCCTGATGTCAAGGCATGGTACCAATGTCTGCCACTCTCCACCCCCTTCTCTACGCTGTCAGCGCTTGCTGTATCTCTGACTTCCACCAGAGGCCAGCCAAGCACCAAACAGGGACCTCGTCCCTCCTGGGAGAGGAGAGCTGTCCTCTGGAGCTAGATCCTCTCCCTCCCCTGTCGACCCCCAGAAACCCAGGCTTGTTCCCGAACCCGGGTTACCGGTGTGGCGCGAGGTGTGGCGACCAGCGCCTCAACCCTCAGCGCCACCGGGCCAGCTACAATGGACAGTTTCAAGAGGGGATGGGACAGGGTGAAGACGAATGTTGCAGGTAGAAGTGTAGCAAGTAGGGGGGAAGGGAGAACTTGAGGGAGGTCAGAAGTGAAACGGGGAACAGGGGCAGTTCCTCCTGTAAACACACTGAGAACTACTCACTCGAGCATACTAGAAAGAACATGAGGCCTTTACATGGTGGCATGTTCTTATGTTCATATATATATGTATACAGTCTGTGTCGGATCTTTCCTTCTATACATTATTGCAGTTAGACATCCATTAAGCTTAGTAACAAAATCTCCACCTCCCTCTTACACACAGCATAGGGGAAGTATCTGGTGGGCATGCATTATTTAACAGAGTCAGTGAACAGTTCACTAATCACCTCCACCTCTCTGGGAGCCAGGTCTGAAGATGAAGGAAGCATAGGTTGGGATGGAGCAGAGGGACTACGTAGAGTCACACAAAGGTGACATTTTTGGATTTCAGGAGGGCAGACTTTGGTGAAATGGGAAGAGGTATCAAAGTAGCCCGGGGAGGGCAGGAGGGGGGTTGAAGAGCAGTTGAGGTGACTAATGGCAGCCATAGTAGAAGTGACAAACCAATGCGTCAGGTTGGTGTCCAAAGGGAAGAGAAGGAGGAAGTCACTATGGTTCTCGAAAGAGGTAGTAGCATACCTCTCAACCTTTCTTCACCAAAATGTGTGACACGATGTGTGACAAATGAGCAAAATGTGTGGCATATCGTCTAACATGGCACTGCAAGCTCAGAACACTATAGTTATCAGTGCACTAATGTTCATAATGTGTTTTGATAACTGAGCATAATAGATTATTATGAATTTCTGCTTTAAAGCCTCAGTGGAAATGTGGACTATCACCTTCCCATGATGGACAAAGGGTTTCTGAGAGGTAAAATGAGTGACGACTTCACAATGTGTGACAGTTAAGAGGTATGGGTGAACAAGGTAAAGGCTAAAAAGGCGGGTTTCAGGAAATATAAGGAGACCCACAGGGAGGAAGACAGGAGATGTACCTGGAGTGTCTAGGGAAGCAGTGAGGGCTCTTAGCAAAGCAAAAGCGTGGACTGAGGAAGGATTAGCGAGACGGTAAAAAAGGGACAAGACATTCTATAGGTACATCAGCTAAAGAAGGAAAAACGAGAGGATTGTAAGGCTCATAGGGGATGAGGGGGTGTAAAGAGGAGACCTGGAAAAGGCAGAAATACTGAATAAATACTTCTGTTCAGTATTCACCGAACAGGGGGAGGATCAGGGGCCACAGCTAAGCAACACGGGGGGGGGGGAGGTGGACATCAGTCCATTCACTATGCAGAGAGTCCTGGAGGAGTTCACAAGACTGAAGGTGTACAAGGCAATGGGACCAGATGGCATAAATCTGTGGATATTGAGGGAACTGCAAGAAAAGCTAGCAGCACCTCTGGCAGCCTTGTTCACCGAGTCACTCAACACAGGAGTGGTTCCACAGGACTGGAGGAGGGCACATGTGGTTCCTCTACATAAATCCAGTAGTAGAGAAGAGGCACGGAACTATTGGCTGGTGCAACCTCACATCAGTAGTGGAGAAGATCATGGAGGCACTACTTAAGAGAGAACAGTGGGAATTCTGGAATCCAACGGGTAGGTCGGTCAGATGAAACTCATGTATTTCTCTGACTGGGTGTGACAAGGAAGTAAATCTGGGGAAGTAAATCTGGGGCGATGGTGGACATTGTTTACCTGGATTTCAGGAAGGCTTCAACGCCATCCCACATAAGAGGCTGGTAAACAAGATGGGTAGTTTGGGCTTGGGGCACAAGGTGGTAAACTGGGTTAGGAACTGGCTAGGACAGGAGGCAGAGGGTGGTCGCATGGAGTACAATCCGAGGAGGCGATGCCCAGTGGGGTACCCAGGGATCAGTCCTGGGCCTGTCCTGTTCAATGTATTCATTAGTGACATTGCAGAACGGCTTGAGGGAAAGGTATGCCTATTTGCAGATGACACCAAGATCTGCAACAGGGTGGATACTCCAGATGAGGGGGGAGACAAGGAGGAGGGACCTAGGGAAGCTTGAGAAATGATCAGATGTGTGGCAACTGAGGTTTAATTCAAAGAAGTGTAAAATTATGCACATGGGACACAGGAAACCTGGGGAGAGCTACAGGATGGGGGGAGGAGTTGCTTAATCACTAAGGAATAAAGGGACCTAGGGGTTATTACATTGGATTACCTGAAGAAGTCTAAGCAGAGTACCAAGGCTGCAGGGAGGGCCAGCGGCATGCTGGGATGCAGAGGCAAAGGTATCACTAGCAGAAGGTGGGAGATGGTGATGCCTTTGTATAAAACACTAGTTAGGCATCACCTAGAGTAGTGTGTGCAGTTCTGAAGGCCGCACCTATGTAAGGACATTGACAGGGTGGAGGAGGTCCAGAGAAGGGCGACTAAGATGGTACAGGGCTTACACCACAAAACGTATGAGGAGAGATTAAAGGACCTCAATATGTACTCACTAGAGGAGAGGAGGGAGAGGGGGGACATTACAGAAACATTCAAGTATCTTAAGGGCATTAACAAGGTGCAAGGAGGAGACATTTTCCAATATAGAAGGAGTACAAGAACGAGGGGCATGATATGAAATTGGAAGGTGGCAGGTTAAGAGGGAATGTGAGAAAGTTTTTCCTCACAGAGAGGGTGGTGGATATATGGAATAGTCTGCCACAGGAGGTGGTGGGTGCAAGCACTGCAGAAGGGTTTAAGCATGCCTGGGACAGGCATAAGGGAACCTTGGAGGTAGGGCAGAGGGAGGGGAAGCCACTGACCAGATAGGGTCAGACGCTGAAACCAAGTATAGGGCTTGTGGGCAGACTGGATGGGCCTAGCGGTCCTATCTGCTGACAATTTCTATGTTTCTAAGACCCTGAGACATGTCCAGCTGGAGAAGAAGGATATGGAAATTATGTACCTACCGTAATTCTTAATGTTCTTGGACGGAGTCTTCACCATTCATTCACACTGCCGGAGGCACGAGGACCCAGTGGGAGCCAAAATCTTCTGGAGGGCTGGTGCCGAGGTAGGACTGCACATGAGTGGCACGTGAGACTGGCTTGCCCATATAGGCTATCTCAGCATCGACCCTCCAACCACCTCAGTACCTTTTTGACCAAGAGGTGGCATGGAACTAACCTAGGGAACACCTAACCTAATCCAGGCATAAGATAGCCCAGATGACCCATGTAAGAAGGGTCAACTCAACAATGTCCTCACAGCCCAACCAACAAGGGAGTGAAGACCAGAAACAGAATGAGTGAGCTTGAGGGATGGTGGGCGGGTTTGTGAATGAATGGTGAAGACCCTGTCCAAGAAGAAAAAATTACTCACCATAGTAATCTTGTTTCTTCCAAGGGAATCTTACTGTATTCTGACTTACACAGTATGGTCTCATCACAGGACTGCCCCGGAGCCTAAATAGCTAAGAGAACCTATGCAAATGATGGAATGCTAGGCTCAAACTTGGTTTTCAAACCACTGTCCCTGGTAAACAGTTCTAAACCGTCAGATTCTTACGAAGCATGCACAAAGAACTAACTATGCTAATACTAACAATAGACCTCCCATTTTCAATTGGAAGACTC
The DNA here is from genome assembly GCA_016271365.2 of Neoceratodus forsteri. Taxonomy (NCBI): domain Eukaryota; kingdom Metazoa; phylum Chordata; order Ceratodontiformes; family Ceratodontidae; genus Neoceratodus; species Neoceratodus forsteri. The sequence continues at coordinate 859,207,220 of CM028134.1, forward strand.
CTCTATGGTTCAATGGACAAGCAGCCAGCCACTCCCACTTCCTGAGCTATATAAGCAGTTCCCTCAGCCTCCTTCTGAAGCACTTTTTCTTTGTGGCGGAAGCTCTGTCCGTTTGCTCTGCAGCTGGCTGAGGCCTTCTCCCCCACCACCTTGCTGTGTCTTCTGTTGGACTCCTACAGTTTGTTCCTCTGCTTCTGGTTTGTATATTGCCTCCGCTGTGTGCTTCCTTTATTCCTTCCTGTTTCTTCTGTGTTTATATTTTGTTTTCTTTTGGGGGGATTTGATTCTCAGCTTCTACCATTTGCTTGCTCCCTTTTGTAGCCTCCAAATACTGATTTTGCTTACTCCCATTGCTATTGTAACCAGTATATGTGTTTTTACACAATCCAAACCTTCTCCCCATGCTACAGGCCTAACTGCTTCCCATGCTATCAAGCCTAATTGTTTTCGCTTGATTCAAGCTCCCTCTGAATCTTGCTATGCAGTTCAGTCATGTTTTCCCTGCTTGATTTACCTCCCTTGTGGTTATAGCTGTTTTCACAGCATCATGCTTTTCTCCTTCCATGCTTAAAGACTACAACCACTTATAGCTGATGCTATTCCCTGTTTGTACACTGTTGTTCCACTCTGAGGTCAGCTAAAGCTCCTGCTGATGCTGTTAACTAGCTTTAATATCCGCATGTGGTTCTCAACCCTTCTATCACTTTCTTCTTTGTCCTACGGCAGGGACTGGGAAGAGTTTGGGGAGTTGTGGCCCCATGTGGCTAATTATTTCTGTTCTAAATTCTGCCTTCACCGCCGAAAATTTTCAAAGTATTTGTCACCTTGATTTGGCTTTTTCAATGCCTGGATGGGTTGCCCCACTATCATGCTGCCCCCATTTATGTTCATGTCCCATTATTGCTACTATGTTTTGCAAACCTATGTGCCGGTCTGACTATTCCTATTGCTTACTGACCTACGTGCAGGTCTCATTACTGTTATGCTTCCCTGAACAACTACCCTGCTTTACTGAACTACATCCAGATCAACCCCTGCTTATGCCATCATTGCTCCCTGCCATCTGCCCTCTGCAAGGTCTCAGCACTGAATGCTTATTCAGCTCCTCAGCAGTCCCTGGGTGAGCCAGCCACAGCATTCTGGCATGGAGTTCCCCTGCAGCCGACGGCCTCGCTCTGCACCTAGAGTCCACAGCTTGGGCATGCAAAGCTTGGGACAGGGTCCTTCTCACCTTGCCCATAGCTGAGAATGTCCTCGCTCTGGCTGGACCTTTAGTCGTCAACTGTACCGACGGCACCCCAAGTTGTAGAATTTATGACTCTGCCGTGAAGGGAGGTTACAGTCCCTGGCAAGGTACCTTCACCGCATTCTCCCTACGACCACCTCAGGTTCACCTGGTTTGTTTTCTGGATCGTTAAGCTGGGTGCATGCCTGGGGAGCTACTTCTCCTCCCGTCTTGGTTGTAGATTGTTGTTGAGTGGTGCTTGCAACTCTCCATGGCATTCCTGTTAGAAGGACTGAATGACAGCTTCCCTCCAAATTGGAATATTTTCCATCCTTATTCTTTGGGACTTCTAAATTGCAGTAGCAGAGCCTTCACTAATGAAATTATCCCACGCCTGGAGGAAAGGTGACCTAGGTCTTGGATCCCCAGAGATTTCCTTCTCAAAGGTTTTTTTTTTCTCCCCTCCATGCCGATGGTCATAATATCTAGTGTAGTATTTCCTAGTTTCATTAGATAGGATCCGCTGTTGGATGGAGGGTATGGTGTCCCTTACTTGCCATTCCCTCTCTCCTTAGGAAGTCCCCCTCCTCCCCTTTTGCAACCCATCAGACTCATGCCATGGCTACCCTGCTATCATATTACATGATCAAACTGCCACTTGCTTATTTATTACCATGGCTCACAACTTCTGATTGCTTATACATTTCTTACTACTTCCTTTTGGGTTGCCCATATGCTTCATACTATTACTTTCTTTTTTGGGGATTCTTCCTAAGGTACCTTTAGCCAAGGGAAGTGTCCCACAGCACCTCTAGTGGTGGAACCCTCTAGAGGGTGCCTTGCCTTTGGTACTCCTACAAGGTGGTAATTCATCTGGAACAGAGAGTGCGAATGGCCAAAATCTAAGTAACACAGTTGCACAAGCATAACACTTACTGGCTGTATAGGCCATTGAATTGGAAGGCTCCCACTATGGTTCTCTGGACAAGCAGCCAACCACTCCCACTTCCTGAGCTATATAAGCAGTTCCCCTCGACCTCCTTCTGAAGCACTTTTTCTTTGCCCTGCCATCCTCCCCTCCTCCTCCTCCAGCAGCAACGCTTCTCTCCAGGGGATTCTTCCTAAGGTACCTTTAGCCAAGGGAAGTGTCCCGAGGCACCGATAGACGTGGAACCCTCTAGAGGGTTCCTTGCCTTTGGTACCCCTTCAGGGTGGTAATTCCTCCGGAATAGAGAGTGTGAGTGGCCAAACCTAAGTAACACAGTTGCACAAGCATAACACTTTACTGGCTGTGCAGGCCATTGAACTATAAATTTCTTCCCTTGAAAATTTTTTAATGTGGCACCACTAAGACTCAAGTCACAGGTGCCCAAGAGAAAACACCATACACACAGGTTTGCAGCATTCCTAATACAGCTGGAGTGCAGTGACCATAGGTTTCTAGTAGGGGAGAAAGGGAGGGAGCTCAGAACACAGTAAGATTCCCTTAGAAGAAACACGATTATTATGGTGAGTAATTTTTTCTTTAAGCCCCAAGAAATCTTACTGTATTCTGACTTACGCAGACTACCTAAGCAATACCTTTGGAGGTGGGCCTATAACCTATTTACATGAATTTAATACTGCCTTGAAAAATGAATTAGCAACAAGATGTACTTGTTTTGATTATGTATGGAAGGTTTTAAGTAAACTGTATATATACTTTTGTACTTTGTTATATTTAATATGTGTAACTGATTTATATGTCCAAGTGATTTATTACATCTAAAACAGGAACGCCTTGTAAATAGGATTTTATTCTAATGGTGTAAAAACTGAGACATTTTTGTATCCTGTATAAAAAAAAAAGATTTTTACTACTATTTAGGAAACAAGCTCTGCAGGACTGCTGTGCCATAATCTGGCATCCCTCTGGCCTGGACATCCAAACAATTAATGGTAAATGTGTGGACTGTCTTCCAGGTGGCTGCCTTGCAGATGTCCACTAGGGAATGTCTCTAGCAGCTGCCAAAGAAGCTGCTGTATCCCTGGTCGAATGGGCCCGGAGGCCTGCAGGTGACTGCTTACTCACCTTAGTGTAGCAAAACTGAATACAGGCTACAATCCATTGTGCAATGGATCTTTTGTGGCTGGTTTTCCTTTCCACATATCCCCATAGGTGAGGAAAAGCTGAGTTTGATCCTGCCTGTGACCTTTTGTGTGGTCAAGGTAGTTGCTGATTGCCCTTTTTACATCCAGGCTGTGCAGCCTGTGCTCACCTGAGGTGGAATGATCAGTAAAAAATACAGGTAATGTAATAGACTGATTGAGGTGGAACTCTGATACCACCTTGGGCAGGAATTTTCTGTTAGTCCTAAGGACTACTTTGTCCCTGTGGACAGCTATGTATCCAGGTTTTGTAGACAATGCCTGAAACATGCTGGCTCTGTGACACTGAGGGTTGAGGCACTGGATGACACACCTCACGCCACACCGGCGACCTGCATTAGAGAGCAGTCACGGGCCACCAGGGGTCGGCAGGAGGAATGGATCGGCGTCGATGGACCGGCTCTCCATCTCCGGGAAGGCGGGTAACTTTTGGTCGGTGCACACCTGACCCCTGGTGGAGACTGGAGCTCAATGTTGCGATGCCATAAGATAAGTGGGGCAGGAGCATGGCAGATGCTTGGCAGGGTCGCATGCTGGTGCGTGCCCGCTGCAGGCGTCACTGCACGCCGGCTCTCGTGAGGGAAAGAAAATTGAGAATTTAGGAAGTATGAAGAAACACAGAAGGAGCAGGACAGAGAACTGTACCAGTTAAAGCAGAAGGAAGCGGGGAAGGCAGTCAGAATAGCAAAGGCCGAAACTGAGGAAAAGACAGCAAACTTGGTTATGAGGGGGATAAAACCTTTTATAGGGACATTAGAGAGCATTGAAAGACAAAGGGAAGGATAGTGAGGCTGAGTAAAGGGGACAGTGGGTGGGAAGAGAGGGACAGTGAAAAAGCAGGGATACCGAGTATATACTTCTGCTCAGTATTCACAAAAGAAGAGGAGGGGGAGGTACCTAATCCAATCAATAGAAGCACTCTGGAAAGGGGGGTCGATCCCAGACCTTTCACAGAAGATAGGGTTCTGAAAGAACTCCTAAAACTGAAGGTGAACAAAGCAATGGGGCCTGACGGGATTCACCCCAGAATTCTAAAAGAATTAAGGGGAGAACTAGTGACACCACTAACTAGCCTTTTTTTATTTAATCTTTATTCAGAAGTTTTGACACACACTTTTCACATGAAATCGACTTTTTGCACAATATTGAACTTGTACCATTTCATTGGTGACGTAAGCATTTTACAGAGGAATAAGTAACATTTTTCTTTAAGTTTTACCTAAGGTGATACATTGTAAATTGCATTCTTGGTCACTAAAATAGTTGTTTTATGGTCTACCCTGGTAAAAGAGGCAAATTTCCTTAATTCAAAAAATCCAACACACCCGGTATTCTTTGAGGAAAATTACCTCTCCTATTCTTATCTCTTTCTGTCTCTTCTAGATAAGGGAAATCTGAAAGATTCCAGATATACTACCGGTCCCCAACTAACCTGTACTAATTAAGGAGAAAAATCTGGGTCCACAGAGGCTTGATAAAGTAACCACACCTGCCACCTCCTCATATAACTCGGTCCCACACTTTGGATTCTAGAATTAAGGCTTTCAGTATAATATATGTGTTTCATTATTAATCTCCAATCATTAACTGTAGGAATAATATTTGTCATCCATCATTGTGTTAAGGTCTTCTTGGCTGCTAGAAGAAACACTGGGAGGAGGGTGTTCCTCCAAGCAGGGGAGTGATCGGGATAGATCGCCAGTAAAACCTGTTCTGCTGTCGGCTCTATATTTTCATATAAGCATTGTGAGAGTTCCGTTTGTAGTGACGGCCAAAATGACATCAAAAGTGGACATGACCAAAGGACATGACCAAGTGCTACGTGTTGACAGCCACAATTGCACCAACACCCACCATATCTCTCCGGTATATAGTGACTGAGAATTTCAGTAGAACAGAAGTATCTCATTTGGCACTTCCACACAAATTCCCGCCAAAGAGGCGAAGAAGTGATTTTAAGAGCTGGTATCTCTTCCAGGATTCCCATGGGATTCTAACTTAAGGTCTTTGTTCCACCTATTCAGAATGGATGTCAGAGTATCTGAAGATCCGCCTAAGGGCTTTATATATATTCCCTATTAGATAACTTCCCACCCTCCCGTATTGCTGTTATGAAAAATTGTAATATCCCAGGTGCTGGGATGGCAAGGTCGATTGTATATAAGCATTCCTCAAAATATGATTCTGGGTTTGGAAATATCGAAATTGATCTCATGTGTGCAAACTAAATTGTGACCTTAGTGTGTTAAAGGAATATATACCCTGGGTGATAGAAATTGAAAAATGGGTAAACCTTATTCGTCTCCATTTTTTGAAAAAGTGATCAGATAGTATCGGGAGGAAGGATTCTTCTTCTGAAATCAATTTACAATTTTCATAAGTTGATCGGATAGCTTTGGTCCATCTCAATTTCTTCCATAGTTGGTATGTGTTGGCCGTTATTGTAGAGAAGGCCCTAGGAGGTAGAGAACGTCCTTCGAGAAAAAAAAAAAGTATTTTGTTTATGTGAAATAGGTCATTTATTTCAAATTCTAAAGTTTTCCAAGAGGCTTGGTAGTCTTCTGCTATCCACATAAGGACAGTATAAAGAAAATTTGCTTTCGCATATAGAGTGAAATCTGGAAGTCCCATTCCGACCTGTGCCATAGACAGCTTTAGAATGGATGATCTTATTTGTGGGTGTTCAGTGCCCCAAATAAAGGTTGATATAGTTTTGTCCCAGGATTTAAAATATAAAAGTGAGGGAAGCTTGGTATGTTTTGGGTAAGATAAAGAAGTCTAGGAGTATATTCATGTTGATTGTTGTTATTTTTGGTGTAATGTAAAAAAGTAAAGGGACCATCTGGCAAGATCAGATTGAATATTAAGGGTCAATGGTTCATAATTGATAAGTTCTAAAACCTCTGGGTTAATGGGATATTAATGCCAAGATACTTATTTTAGTTGTTAACCATTTAAACGGATACATCCTTTTTAAGTGTTGAGATGGAATAAAATTGTAAATAAGGACTTCTGTTTTAGAATCATTTAATTTAAAACCAGCTATCTTCTCAAACTGTTTTAGAATTTTCCAGGCAGAGGGAATCAAAGTACCTGGGGAGGTCAGTGACAGAAGTACATCGTCCGCAAATAAACTAATTTTATAGTCCTGTTGGGCTACTGGTATGCCTTCTATCTCTTTACTCTCTCTTAATGTATGTGCTAATGTTTCCATGTAACGAGTGAACAAACATGGGGAGAGGGGGCATCCCTGTCAGGTGCCTCGATTTATCTGAATTGGGGGTAGTATATTGCCGTTAATTCTTAAATAGGCCTTGGGTGAAGTGCATAGAGTGTGCAGGCAAGATATAAATGGGGGGACTGAATGTTTGTAGGATGTCCCAAAGGAAGGGCCATGTTACCCTGTCAAAAGCCTGTTGACATCTAGACTAATGAAAGCAGTGAGAATGTGTCATTTTATAACATATTCTTGAAGAATTAAAGTTTTACGATATGTTGTCTGAGGTGGTTCTGCTTTGAATAAATCCCGACTGGTCTGGATTAATAATTTTAGGAGAAGGGTTTCTATTCTATTGGCCATATATTAGTGAATAATTTATAATCATTATTTAAAATACAGATAGTGCAATATGCCTTGGGGTTTGATGGGCCTTTATTTGGTTTTAGGATTGGGGACAGTGTGGCAAAATTCCATGAAGGGGGGCGAGTCTCCCTTAGCCACTGACTAGCCTTTTTGACAAATCACGGGAGGATGGTGTGGTACCTGAGGACTGGAGGAGGGCAGATGTGATTCCCCTTCACAAAAGCAGGAGCAAGAAAGAGGCAGGAAACTACAGACCTGTCAGTTTGACCTCAGTGGTAGGGAAAATGATGGAATCACTTCTGAAGGAAAGAACTGTTGAGTACCTAGAGGCCAGTGGGGCACAGGACCCAAGGCATTATGGATTCACAGCGGGAAAGTCATGTCAGACAAATCTAATCAATTTATTTGACTGGGTGACCAAAGTAGTAGACCAGGGAGGGGCTGTGGACATGGCCTACCTAGACTTTAGCAAGGCATTTGACACAGTCCCACACAAAAGATTAATAAACAAATTAGCCAGCCTGGGAGTGGGTCCCAGGGTGGTAGCCTGGGTAAAACATTGGCTGGACAACAGGACACAGAGGGTAATAGTAAACAGAGTCCACTCTGAAGAAAGGGGAGTTACTAGTGGGTATTATGGGTTCAGTACTTGGTCCGGTCCTTTTAACGCCTTTATATGTGACACTGCAGAGGAACTAGAAGGAAAAGTATGCCTCTTTATGGACTACACAAAGATGTGCAACAGGGTTGGATACACAAGGGGGTGGAAAGGATGAGAAGGGACTTGGCAAGGTTGGAGGAATGGTCAGAAGTATGGCAGCTTGGATTCAACGCAAAGTGCAAAGTAATGCAAATGGGAAACAAAACCCAGGGGAAGAGTATGCAATCGGGGTAGTAACAACAACAAAAATGGAAAGGGACCTGGGGATAATCATATCAGATGACCTAAAGGTTAGCAAGCAATGTGAGAAGGCAGTAGGAATGGCTGGGGGGATAATAGGATGTATAGGGAGAGGCATCACCAGTAGTGTTATCCCACTGTACAGACAGTTGGTGAGACCCCATCTGGAGTACTGCTTTCAATTCTGGATACCTCATCTCCGCAAAGACATAGACAGGATGGAGACAGTCCAGAGGAGGGCAACTAAAATGGTGCAGGGTCTGCAACAGAAGCCATATGAGGAGAGACTAAAGGAGCTTAATATGTATACCCTCGAGGAAAGGAGGGAAAGGGGGGACATGATAGACACTTTTAAATACCTCAAGGGAATCAACAAAGTCCAAGAGGGTAGTAACTTTCAGAAAAAGAGATGTGCAAGAACAAGGGAACACAATTTGAAGATAGAGGGGGGACGGCTCAGGGGTGATGTGAGGAAGTATTTTTTCACAGAGGTGGACGCATGGAACGGCCTTCCTGAGGAGGTTGTGAGGTCAAAAACAGTGGGGGAATTCAAGAATGCATGGGACAGACATAAGGCAAGTCTTGTGGGGGGTAGGATGAAATAGACTGTTGGTTAACTAGGATCTGCTGCTTATCCAGTAGGTAAGGAAGAAAAAATTACTCACCTTAGTAATGTTGTTTCTTCTAATGGAGTCTTGCTGTATTCTGACTATTGCAGTGATATCCAACCTTTGAACTGCCCCGGAGAGGAAAGAGTCAACTTTCCATGCAAGGCACGGAACGCTGAGCTCGAGCTCAGTTGAGACTCTGTCTGTTGTTTGAACCCAAACCGCCAGATCTTTACGAGCTATACTCACTGGGTGTCCTGTGTGGAAACTGTAAACTCACACTAGCCAACTGGCAACTAAATTTAATAAAAAGATTTTTGGTTCCAAGGCAAAGGCTCAAGTCAGGAAACCCAAAAAACCAAACACAACACGCACCCAAAAATAAGAGGGTGAGAAAAAGGGGGCACCTCTAGGGTGCCAACACTGTTTCTGCCCACCCACATCCCAAAACCCAGGTTCTGAGAGGGGAGGTCAGAATACAGCAAGACTCCATTACAAGAAACAACATTACTAAGGTGAGTATTTTTTTCTTCAAATAACATGAAGTCTTGCTGTATTCTGACAATTGCAGACTACCAAGCAGTACCTCCATGGAGGAGGGACAGAACCTACTTTGGGAACAGGCTCTGAAGCACTGCTGTGCCAAACCGAGCATCACTCCTAGCCTGGATATCCAGAGAGTAATGCTTGGTGAAAGTATGTACTGTTTTCCAGGTGGCTGCTTGGCAAATCTCTAAGATAGGAATATCCCTGGCAGCAGCCAGGAAAGCAGCTGTACCTCTAGTAGAGTGAGCCCTCAGGCCTGAGGGTGGGATTCTACTTAATTTTTCATAGCAGAATTGTATACAAGAGACAATCCACCTGGCAATAGATCTCTTAGTGGCAGGTTTTCCTTCTAACCTCACCATAAGTGAGGAACAATTGGAGGAGTCAAACCTATGACCCTTGGTGCACTCTACGAGTAGCTAAGGGCCCTTTCACATCCAGGCTGTGTAGCCTCCTCTCCCCAGAGGAGGAATGGTCAAGGATCTGCTGCTTATCCAGTAGGTAAGGAAGAAAAAATTACTCACCTTAGTAATGTTGTTTCTTCTAATGGAGTCTTGCTGTATTCTGACTATTGCAGTGATAGCCAACCTTTGAACTGCCCCGGAGAGGAAAGAGTCAACTTTCCATGCAAGGCACGGAACACTGAGCTCGAGATCGGTTGAGACTCTGTCTGTTGTTGTTTGAACCCAAACCGCCAGATCTTTACGAGCTATACTCACTAGGTGTCCTGTGTGGAAACTGTAAACTCACACTAGCCAACTGGCAACTAAATTTAATAAAAAGATTTTTGGTTCCAAGGCAAAGGCTCAAGTCAGGAAACCCAAAAAACAAAACACAACACACACCCAAAAATAAGAGGGTGAGAAAAAGGGGGCACCTCTAGGGTGCCAACACTGTTCCTGCCCACCCACATCCCAAAACCCAGGTTCTGAGAGGGGAGGCGGGGGAGGTCAGAATACAGCAAGACTCCATTAGAAGAAACAACATTACTAAGGTGAGTAATTTTTCTTCAAACAACATGAAGTCTTGCTGTATTCTGACAATTGCAGACTACCAAGCAGTACCTCCATGGAGCAGGAACAGAACCTACTTTGGGAACAGGCTCTGAAGCACTGCTGTGGCAAACCGAGCATCACTCCTAGCCTGGATATCCAGAGAGTAATGCTTGGTGAAAGTATGTACTGTTTTCCAGGTGGCTGCTTGACAAATCTCTAAGATAGGAATATCCCTGGCAGCAGCCAGGGAAGCAGCTGTACCTCTAGCAGAATGAGCCCTCAGGCCTGAGGGTGGGATTCTACTTAATTTTTCATAGCAGAATTGTATACAAGAGACAATCCACCTGGCAATAGATCTCTTAGTGGCAGGTTTTCCCTTACCAACCTCACCATAAGTGAGGAACAACTGGAAGGAGTCAAACCTATGACCCTTGGTGCACTCTATGTAGTAGCTAAGGGCCCTTTTCACATCCAGGCTGTGTAGCCTCCTCTCCCCAGAGAAGGAATGGTCAATGAAGAAAACAGGAAGACATAGACTGATTAAGGTGGAAATCTGAAACCACCTTAGGCAAAACTTCCTATTAGTCCTGAGGACCACCTATCTCTATGGAAAGAGATAAAACAGGCTCCACTGACAGAGGCTGTAACTCACTTATGCATCTGGCAAAGTGATGGCTACCAAGAACACAGTTTTCCAAGTCAAGTACTTAAGCTCTGCTGAGGACAAAGGCTCAAAAGGTTGCATAAGCTAAGCAATGCAAACATTAAGGTCCCAAGCAGGGGCAGGATCCTGAAGGAGGACTGGTATGCAGCAATCCCTTGAAGAATTTACAGAATACAGGATGAGCTGAAAGGGAGGAGGACTTGCCTGCTGACAAGAAGGCAGAGACAGCTGCCAGATGCATTCTAAGTGTAGCTGGTCTGAGTCCCAAGCTATTGAGATGAACCATATAGTCCAGGACTGTAGGCAACCCAGCAGACTCTGGAGAAATATGCTTACCTGAGCACCAAATAGTAAACCTTTTCCATTTGGAGTTGTAAGTCTTTCTGGTGGAAGGCTTTCGAGAAGCCTTTAGAATATCCAAAACACCTTGAGAGAGATGCAAATCAGCAAACTCTAACTCTTCAAGAGCCAGGCCTTGAGATTGAGAGATTTGAGATTCGGATACCAAACCCTCCCCTGAGAACATGTTAACAGGTTGTAATTCCTGAGAAGAGACAGGGGAAGGTGGACTGCTAAGGACAGCAAGAGCGGGTACCAGGGCTGTCTGGCCCAGTCTGGAGCAATCAGAATCACTTTGCAGGGTTGAGACCTGATTTTGACTAGTACTTTGAACAAGAGAGGAAGGGGGGGAGCATACAGGAATTTCCCCTCCCAATTGAGAACTAGAGCATCCAGGGGGACTGAGCCCAACACTGGGGGTCTGCAGCAAAAAAGAGGAAGTTGGTGATTGTCTGTGGCTGCAAAAAGCTCTATCTGTGGAGTGCCCCATCTGGAGAAGATCACCTTCAAAATTAGGGGATCAGGGACCTATTCGTGATGGCCCTGAGATATCCTGCTGAGAGCATCTGCCAGGACATTGTCCTTCCCTGGGAGGTGCACTGCTATCAGAGAGGTATTCAGGAAATAAGCCAGAGACCACAACTTCATTGCTTCTGTGCACAAGGCCGTAGACCAAGTGCCCCCTTGATTGTTGATGTACCACATTGTGGTGGTATTGTCTGTCCTGATCTGAACTAGTTTGTTCTGAACAGACTTGGAAAAAACTTGAAGTGCTAGAAACACTGCTCTGAGTTCTAAGAGATTGATGTGAAGCAGAGATACTTGAGGTGACCACAACCCTTGGGTGGTCAGATCCCCCAAGTGGGCTCCCCAGCCCAAGAGGGAGGCATCTGTGGTAAGGATTAGAGAATGAGATTGAGTGACAAAGGGAACTCCTTGTCTTAGGTTGTCCTGATCCTGCCACCATTGCAAAGCCTGGATCAGGGTTCGAGTCACTGGGATTAGCTTGGTCAGAGAATCCTTTCTCTGGGACCAGAAGGCTCTTAAGTGGAACTGAATGTCCCTCATCTGAAATCTTGCTCCTTGGACCACTGCTGTAGAGGCAGCCATGTGGCCCAGGAGCTGCAGAAAATGCCTTGCTGGTCGAGACACCTGAAGGGTAAATGAAGAGGCCAGTGTCACAAGGGTCCTTGCCCTGTCCAGGGGAAGGAAGGCTCTTGCCCTTATTGTATCCAGCTCAGCCCCTATGAAGGTGAGGAGCTGCACTGGCTCTAGAACTGACTTTGAAAGATTTAGGAGAAATCCTAGAGAAGTGAGCAGTTGCTGAGTTATCTGTAGGTGTGAATTGACTTGGTCTGGAGACTGACCCACTATGAGCCAGTCGTCCAGGCATGGAAAGATGGAGATCTTTTTCTCCTAGGAAAGCAACCACTACTGCCAGGCATTTTGTGAACACCCTTGTAGCTGATGTTAGGCCAAAGGGCATTGCTCTGAATTGATAGTGGCCTGAGGGCAACTTGAACTAGAGGTACTTTCTGTGGGAGCATCTGATAAGAATGTGGAAATAGGCACCCTTGAGGTCCAGGGAGACTAGCCAGTCCCTCTGGCCTTAGAGAGGGTAGAATTATTCCCAGAGTCACCATTTTGAACTTTGGCTTTAAAAGGTGCTTGTTTAAATATCTGAGATCCAGGATGGGCCACCATTCTCCTGCCTTTTGGGGATAGGAAGTACCTGAGTACAACTTTTCCCTGTGTAGGGTGGAACCTTTCTATGGCTCTCAGAGCCAAGAGGAAGAGACCTCTGCCTCTAGGGCAATGGCCTCTGAATGATTTGGAGGTGGAAAGGATCTGGTTCTCATCTTGGGAAATTGTTTGAAGCTGAGAACAGTCCCTGTTTACTACTTCCAGGACCCATTTGTCTGATGTTAAAGACATCCAGTCCTGGACAAAGTAAGCCAGCCTGCCCCCTACAGGTAGTGGAGAATCGGCCCGGGCAAACCCATCAGGGTGCCTGTTTGGCAGGGGCTTTAGGCTGAGGGGTGGTAGCAGGCCTGCTTATACCCCGTCTGCCTCTCCCTCTGAAGAACCCCCTCTGAGCAAAGGTGGAAGAGGAGGCCTGGGCTTCGTAGAAAGGCCTATGAAAAGGCCTACCCCTTCCCCTGGAATGCTGCCTCTGGGAAGTGGCTTGCCTTTCCTTGGCCTGAGCACTCCTATAGGTGGTCCTGTACTCATCCATTTTCTTCATGTAATTCTCTGTCTACTCCCCAAACAGAAATTACCAATAACAGGAAAATCCATGGCCTTAGTCTGGGTATCCTGTGACAGGCTAGTACATCTGAGTCAAGCCATCTTACGAAGGGCCACAGATGTAGCCATGACTCTAGGTGAAACATCATTGGAGTCCACTACAGCATGAAATTGCACCTTGGATGCCTCAATACCATCTGCAGCCACCTACTCCAGCTCCTTGGCAAGCTGGTCAGGGACCTGTTTAGCTAGAGCCATCACAGTGTCCCATCTAGACTTCTGGTATCTAGCTGTGTAGGCCATATAATTAGCCTGCCTGAGTCCCAAAGATGCTGCTATGTACTGTTTCTTTGCCATGGCATCAATCCTCCTGGAGTCCTTATCTGGGGGGGGGTGAAGCCAAGGGTATATTTGCCTTATCACAGGCAGCAGCCTGCACTACCCCAACATGGCTGCATTGCTGGGAAAGGAACTCTGTATCTGAGCCTGAAAAAGTATACCTCTTGTCCATTCTTGTGTCCACAGGAGGTATGGAATTAGGAGTCTTTAAAATTTTAAATGTCTGTTTCCCAAAAGACTTATGGAGGGGAATAGACAGTCTCCTGTACTCTAGGATGTCCATCATCTCAAAATAATCAGACTCCTCCTGACCCTCTGTTGCTTCCTCCATAGGAAGCTGGAGAGTTTCAGCCACTTTTTTGTAAAACATAAAATGGGAAGGGGACTCAGAAAGCTTAGGAGGAGAAACACCTGAAGGTCTGTCTGGGGAGATGTCTGGGTCAATGGGCACATCCAGACTTTCATAATCACCATCACTATCCTCATACTTCCCTCCTCCTCCGTTCATAAAAATCCTCTAAATTATAATCCGAATGAGGAACCACCCAACTGAGCCTCCCTAACCGATGGTGCCGATTCGGTCGGAACCGGGTTAGCGACTGAACAATCCTTATCGCTTTTGTTATTTCATCAGCGTTGGAGAAAGAACTTGTGGATCTGAACCGCTGACTTATCCCTTCTTTCTTTTAACGGAACCGACTCCTCAGAGTCGGTTCTCCTTTTCCGAAGAAGTTTTGCCCTGGTCAGAGGGCACTCTTTCTAGTTCATTTGGAACCAAACGGGCTGGCCATCCGGTCAGCGGACTTCTGGCTCTCTTTCCTCAGCCTACCTACTCTTTCCAGGGTAGCTGTGGGAAAACTTTTGCAAATCTGGCAGTCTGAATCGAGGTGGTCAAACCCCAGACAATAAACACAGGTGGTGTAGAGGGTCAGCCTTAGCAAAGGCTTCCCCACATACTACAATGTTGAAACCCAGTGGGTCCGTTTTTTCTTTTGGGTTTCTCAGACATGGCCAGTCCTAACCAAACTTACCCTTTTTCAGCAATCCGCCAGGCAAGACACTTATCGGTTCCCTAACCGTGTTACTGGGTCATGGAAAAACCATAATGAAATTCGCTTTTTTAGAACCAATAAGGACCGGTTACCACACTCTAAAAAGCAGAACAAACTTTTTTACAAACCTGATCGGTTCAAACCGAACTGATCTGATGTTTACAAGTTCCACACAGAAACTAATAATAATAAACCTATCTAGTACTCACGGTACCACAGACAGAGACTGAACCGACAGGTTAGAAGAAGAAATTCGGTTGAACCGAGGGAAAAAACGACACTTTAACTGACTAAATTGAACCGAGCGAAGGAGAAATCTCCTGAGCGACTGTTCAGTGAGGTGGAGTAAAGAATCTGGCAGTTTGGGTTCAATCAACAACAGACAGAGTCTCAACTGAGCTTGAGCTTGGCGTTCCGTGCCTTGCATGGAAAGTTGACTCTTTCCTCTCCGGGGCAATTCAAAGGTTGGATATCACTGCAATAGTCAGAATACAGCAAGCCTTCATGTTGTCTGAAGAAAAAATTACTCACCTTGGTAATTGTGTTTCTTCTAATGGAGTCTTGCTGTATTCTGACAATCTGCAGTAAGCCCCAGCCTTTAAACTGCCCCGGAGAGTAGAGGGTTAATTTTCTATGCAGTGCATAGAACGTTGTGCTCAAGCTTGGTTGAGGTCTCTGTCTGCAGCACTTTGAAACCCAACTGTCAGATTCTTACAAGCAAACACTCACTATGTGGAAATCATAAAATTTTTTAACTAGTCAACTGGCAACCAAAAGTTTTGGATTCCCAAAGGAAGACTCAAGTCAGGAAACCCAAAACCAAAAACCTATCCAAATAAAGATTATAATATAAGCACCCAAGTAAAAAGGATGATGTGCTGAAGACACCCCTTGGGTGCAACACTGCACCTGCCCACCCACTTCCCAAAAACAGGTTCTGAGAGGGGAGGCAGGGAGGGAGGTCAGAATACAGCAAAACTCCATTAGAAGAAACACAGTTACTAAGGTGAGTAATTTTGTCTTCAAACAATATGAAGTCTTGCTGTATTCTAACAATCTGCAGACTACCAAGCAGTACCTCCATGGAGGAGGGACAGAACCTACTTTGGGAATAGGTTCTGAAGTATTGCTGTGCCAAACCGAGCATCACTCCTAGCCTGGATATCCAGAGAGTAATGCTTGGTAAAGGTATGGACTGTTTTTCAGGTGGCTGCTTGACAAATTTCTAACAGAGGGATATCCTTGGCAGCAGCCAGGGAAGCAGCTGTACCTCTTGTGGAATGAGCCCTCAGGCCTGAGGGTGGAATTTTTCCCAGTTTCTTATAGCAGAATTGAATACAAGAAAAAAATGCACCTGGCAATAGTTCTTTTGGTGGCAGGTTTGCCCTTTCCCACTTCCCCATAAGTGAGGAACAACTGGAGGGAATCAAACCTGTGACCCTTGGTACGCTCTATGTAGTAGCTAAGGGCCCTTTTAACATCTAAACTGTGTAGCCTCCTCTCCCCTGAGGAAGAATGACCAGTGAAGAAAACAGGGAGAGACATGGACTGATTCATATGGAAGTCTGAAACCACTTTGGGCAAGAAACTCCTATTGGCTCTAAGGACCACTTTATCTCTATGGAAGGAGATAAAATCAGGTTCCACTGACAGGGCTTGCAATTCACTGATACGTCTGACAGAGGTAATGGCTACCAAAACACAGTTTTCCAGGTCAAGTACTTGAGCTCTGCTGAGGACATAGGCTCAAATGGGGTTGCATGTTGAGCAATGCAAACATTTAAGTCCCAGGCAGGGCAGGATCCTAAAGGGAGGATTGGTATGAAGCAATCCCTTGAAAAACTTACAGAAAATAGGGTGAGATGACAGTGAGGAAGGCTTTCCCACTGACAGAAAAGCAGAAACAGCTCACAAGTGTACCTTGAGAGTAGCTGGTCTGAGGCCTAGACCATTAAGATAGACCATATGTGAGAAGGCAGTAAGGAAGGCTGGGGGGATATTGGGATGCACAGGGAGAAGCATCAATAGTAGAAAACAGGAAGTTGTTATCCCTCTGTACAGACAGTTGGTGAGACCAAATCTGGAGTACTGTGTGCAGTTCTGGAGACCCCATCTCCGCAAAGACATAGACAGAGTGGAGGCTGTCCAGAGGAGGGCAACCAAAATGGTACAGGGTCTGCACCAGAAGACATATGAAGAAAGACTAAAGGAGCTTAATATGTATACCCTTGAGGAAAGGAGGGAGAGAGGGGACATGATAGAAACTTTCAAGTACCTCAAGGGAATCAACAAAGTCCAAGAGGGTGGCATCTTTCAGAAAAAGAGATGCAAGAACACAAGTACAATTTGAAGATAGAGGGGAAGGCTCAGAGGTAATGGAGAGGTATTTTTACAGAGAGGGTTGTGGATGATGGAACAGCCTCCCTGAGGAGGTCATGGAGTCAAGAACAGTGGGGGAATTCAAGAATGCATGGGACAGACATAAGGCAGTCCTAGTGGGGGTAGGAGGAAGTAAGCTGTTGGTTAATTAGGATCT
Source organism: Neoceratodus forsteri (assembly GCA_016271365.2). Lineage (NCBI taxonomy): Eukaryota > Metazoa > Chordata > Ceratodontiformes > Ceratodontidae > Neoceratodus > Neoceratodus forsteri. Next base: position 859,224,403 of record CM028134.1, read on the forward strand.
GCAGCTTATCTGTTAGGTAGGAAAATGGGCAGACTAGGTGGGCCAAGCGGTCCTTATCTGCCATAACATTCTATGTTTCTATGTTTCATATAATCCAGAACTGTAGGCAAATCAGCAGTGTGTGGGGATATATAGTTTTGGAACACCAAATGCTGAATGTTTTCCATTTGGAGTCATAAGTCTTTCTGGTGGCAGGCTTTCAGAGGCTTTGAGAATATCCAGAACCCCTTGGGACAGATGCAAATCTGCATACTCTAGCTCTTCAAGAGCAATGCCTTGAGATTGAGGGACCAAAGATTGGGGTACCAAATCATCCCCTGAGAGGAGGTTAACAGGTCATAATTCCTGGGAAGAGACAGGGGAAGATGGACTGCTAGGGACAGTAAGAGGGGGCACCAGGGCTGCCTGGCCCAGTCTGGAGCAATCAGAATCACTTTGCAGGGTTGTGACCTCACTTTGACCAGAACCTTGAACAGTAGAGGAAAGGGAGGGAAGGCATAGAGAAATTTCCCTTCCCAGTTCAACATCAGAGCATCCAGAGGTACTGAGCCCAAGACTTGGGGTCTGCAACAAAACAGGGGAAGTTTGTGATTGTCTGGGGCTGCAAAGAGATCTATCTCTGTAGTGCCACACCTTGAGAAAATCACTTTTAACACCAGAGGGTCCAGGGACCATGCGTGATGGCCCTGGGAGATCCTGCTCAGTGCATCTGCTAGCACATTGTCCTTCCCTGGAAGGTGGACTACTATCAGAAAGGTCTGCAGGGAATAAGCCAGGGACCACAATTTCATGGCTTCCGTGCACAAGACCATGGACCGAGTGCCTCCCTGCTTGTTGATGTACCACATGGTGGAGGTGTTGTCTGTTCTGACCTGAACCACCCTGTTCTTCACTGACTGAGAGAAAGCTTGCAGTGCCAGAAAAACTGCCCTGAGTTCCAGGAGATTGATATGAAGAAGGGATTCCTGAGGGGACCACAGTCCCTGGGCTGTGAGAGCCCCCATATGGGCTCCCCACCCCAAAAGGTCAGCATCCGTGGTAAGGACCACCAAATAAGACTGAGTAACAAATGGGACCCCTTGCCTTAAATTGTCCTGATCCTGCCACCACTGAAGAGCTTGGATCAGTGTACGAATCACTGGAATCAGTTTGGTAAGAGGATCCTTTCTTTGGGACCAAAAGGCCCTTAGATGGAACTGAATGTCCTCATCTGGAATCTTGCCCCTTGGACCACCACTGCAGAAGCTGCCATGTGGCCCAAGAGTTGAAGGAAATGCCTTGCTGGTCGGGACACCTGAAGGCTGAAGGAAGAAGCCAGTTCTATAAGGACTCTTGCCCTTTCCAGGGGAAGAAAGGCTCTTGCTTTGACAGTATCTAGCTCTGCCTCTATAAAAGTAAGAAGCTGCACCAGTTCGAGAACTGACTTGGGGAGGCTGAGAAGAAATCCCAGGGAAGTAAGCACTTGCTGGGTCACTTGCAGGTCTGACTTGACTTGGTCTGGAGACTGACCCACTAGGAGTCAGTCATCCAGATATGGAAAAATGGAAATCTTTTGCCTTCTTAAAAAGGCAACTACTACTGCCAGGCACTTTGTGAAAACCCTTGAAGCTGATGTTAGGCCAAAGGGCATTACTTTGAACTGATAATGGCTTGAGGGCAACTTGAACCTGAGGTACTTTCTGTGGGAGCACCTGATAGGGATGTGAAAATAGGCATCTTTGAGGTCCAGGGAAGCAAGCCAGTCCCCTGGCCTTAGAGAGGGAAGAATTATTCCCAGAGTCACCATCTTGAACCTTGGTTTTAAAAGATGTTTGTTCAGGTATCTTTGATCTAGGATGGGTTGCTACTCCCCTGACTTTTTTGGGGTAAGGAAGTACCTGGAGTACAGACCTTTGCCCTGGTGTAGGGTAGGAACTCTGTCTATGGCTCTTAAGGCCAGAAGAGATGAAATCTCTGCCTCTAGGGCAAGGGTTTCGGAGAGACCTGCAGGTGGAAAAGATCTGGCTCTCATCTTCGGAAAGTTTTTGAAGCTGAGAACCAGTCCCTGGCTTACTACTTCCAGGACCCACTTATCTGAAGTAACAGACATCCAGTCCTGGACGAAGTAAGTCAGCCTGCCCCCTACAGGGATAGGAGAGTTGACCTGGGCAGACCCATCAGGGTGTCTGCTTGGCAGGGGCCTTAGCCTGAGGAGTGGATGTAGCCCTGCTCATCCCCCTTCTGCCTCTCCCTCTGAAGAACCCCCTCTGTGAAAAGGGAGAAGAGGCCTGTGCTTGGTAGAAAGGCCTATGAAAAGGCCTGCCCCTGCCCCTGCCCCTGCCCCTAGATTGCTGCCTTTGAGGAGTTGCCTGCCTCTCCTTGGCCTGAGCACTCCTATAAGTAGTCCTGTACTCATCTGTTTTCTTCATGTAATTCTCTGTCTGCTCCCCAAACAGAGAATTAACCACTACAGGGAAATCCATGGCCTTAGCCTGGGTATCCTCTGAGAGGCTAGTACATCTGAGCCAAGCCATCCTCCGAAGGGCCACAGATGTAGCCATGACTCTAGGTGAAACATCATTGGAGTCCACAGCAGCATGAAATTGTACCTTTGATGCCTCAATCCCATCAGCAGCCACCTCCTCCAGCTCGTTGGCCAGCTGGGGGGAGGCCTGTTTAGCCAGTGCCAGTACAGGGTCCCACCTGGACTTCTGGTACCTGGTTGTATAGGCCATATAGTTAGCCAACCTGAGTCCCAAGGAGGATGTCATGCACTGTTTCTTAGCCATGGCATCCATCTTTCTGGAGTCTTTGTCTGGGGGTGTGAAGCCAAGGGAATATTTGCCTTGTCACAGGCTGCAGCTCACACTACCCCAACATGGCTGCATTATTGGTATAAAAACTCTGTATCTGAGCCTGATAAGGTGTACCTCATGTCCATCCTTCTGTCAACAGGAGGTATAGAATTAGGAGACTTCAGGATTTTTTGTGTCTGCTTCTCAAAGGACTTATGAAGGGGGAATAGACAGTCTCCTGGACTTTGGAATGTCCATCATTTCAACAAAATCAGGCTCCTTCTGATCCTCCACAGCCTTCTCCATAGAAAGCTGGAGGGTTTCAGCCACTTTTCTGTAAAACAGATAGTGTGGAGGGGACTCAGAGAGCCTAGGAGGGGAAACACCAGAAGGTCTGTCTGGGGAGATGTTCGGTTCCACAGGCACATCCAGACTTTCACCATCATCACCATCATATTCAAAATCCCCCTCCTCATCAAACTCCGGTTCATAAAATTCTTCAGGGTACAATCATGAACCGGGAACCGACGAACGAACCCCTGTTAAAATGCTGCGGATCGGTCGGAACCGGCCGAAGCGATTCAACAATCCGAATCACTCTGGCTATTTCCTCAGCGGTCGGAACATGAACCTCTGGATCCAAACCGGTCGATTTCTCTTTGTGTTTTCTTTTTGTAGGAACCAATCCCTCAGGATTGACTCTCCTCTTGCCCGAAGAAGTATTGCTCTGGTCAGAGGGCACTTCTTCTGGTTCGGTCGGAACTGAACCGGGCTGGCCATCCGGGTCAGCGGACTTCTCGGCTTCCTTTTCCCTAAGTCTACCTAATCTTTTTTCCAGGGTAGACTAAGGAAAGTTTTTACATATTCGGCAGTCTGTATCGAGGTGGTCAAACCCCAGACAATAAACACAAGTGGTGTGGGGATCGGCCTTAGCAAAGACCTCCCCACACTCACTGCAGTGTTGAAACCCAGTGGGCTCGTTTTTTTTCTTGGGTTTCTCAGACATGGCCAACCTAACCAAACTTACCCTTTTTTCGGCAACTGCCAGGCAAGACTCCCTTATCGGTTCCTAACCGTGTTACGGTATTGGAAAACGTTGAAACACGTTCTTTTTAGAACCGATAAGGACCGGTAACCACACACTAAGAAAGAACACAAGAATTCAATAAATACAAGTTTACAATTTCCACAATAATCAGAGAAACTATCTAAGTACTCATGGTACTGCAGACAGAGCCTGAACCGAAAATCCGGAATTAAATTCGGAATGAAACCGACAATTTTAACCGACTTTGAACCGAGCAGAAGGAAAAATCTCCAGAACGACTGTTCAGTGAGGCGGAGTAAAGAATCTGATGGTTGGGTTTCAAAGTGCTGCAGACAGAGACCTCAACCGAGCTCGAGCTTAAAATTCTATGCACTGCATAGAAAATTAACCCTCTACTCTCCAGGGCAGTTTAAAGGCTGGGGCTAACTGCAGATTGTCAGAATACAGCAAGACTTCATGTTGTTTGAAATGGACAGACTAGGTGGGCCAAGCGGTCCTTATATCCTGTCAAAGTCTATGTGTCTATGAGAAAAGGGACCCTGGTGGCTGGTCGCTATGGATTGATGGCTGTTCCCATCACGCCCGCTCCGAGGTAACACCCCGAACACTGGATCCTGTTGGCAGGTGGGGTCACCGCTGCCTCGCCATGGGGGGTAAGCTGTGGGAGTTACAGAGGGAGGTCCTGAATGGAATGGAGGCGGCGACAGCTGCCAGACAAGGGCCAAACCAGGCCAGGGTGGGGAGAAATAGAAAGCAAAAAAAGAAAGACAATGCCTCAACTCATTAATCCTTCTGGCAGAAGTTATAGCTAACAGAAATACTGTTTTCCAAGTCACATACTTGAGGTCTGCAAAGACATGGGTTTGAAGAGGGGTTGCATGAGCTAGGCAATGCAAGCGTTCAGGTCTCTCAGGGAGTTGGTTCCCTGTGTGGGGATGCAGGTGTAGCAACCCCTTAAATAATGTTTTAAACACTGGGTTAGAAGCTAGGAAAGAGGTCTTACCTGCAGACAAGCAGGCTGAGACAGCTGCCAGGTGCACTTTCAGGGTGGAGGCCCTTAACTCGTAGAATGTAAATGGGCAATATAGTCCAGGACTATAGACAGGCTGGCCTCTGCTATGGTCCACACCCTGCCTGACACCAAACGGAAAATCTCTTCCATTTGAAGAATAGGTTTTCTTAGTGGAAGGCTTTGGATACTCTCAAGATCTCCATAACTCTTTCTGACAGGTGCAGACCTGCATGTTCTAAGTCCTCAAGAGCCAAGCTTTGAGCCTGAAGGATTGCAGGTTGGGGTACATGATCCTGCCCTGTGAGGATGACAGCAGGGTGTGCCTCCTGGGAGACTGACTGATTTGGTTACTGACATTGACAGAATCACGGAGTACCAAGGTTGTCTGGGCCCAGTTGGAGGGCAATGAGAATTATTGTTGTTGGCTGAGCTCTGAGTTTGTTCAGCACCCTTAACAGCAGAGGAAAGGAGGAAATGCATACAGGAACCTCCCCCTGTAAATCCAGCAGAAGTGCATCCAAAGGAATTGTTCCCTTGATGTGGGGTCTGCAGCAAAACTGTGGCAGCTGATGATTGCTTGGATCTGTGAACAGGTCCACTTCTGGAGTGCTCCATCTCCTGAAGATGGCCTCCAGGACCTTCTTGTTCAATGACCACTCATGGTGGTTCTGGTTGATTCCGCTGAGAGCATCTGCCAACACATTGTCCCTTCCTGGGAGGTGGACAGCTGAGAGGGAACTCTCCAGGGCATATGCCAAGGACCAAATTTTCATTGCCTCTGTGCAGAGAGGAGTTGACCTTGTGCCCCCTTGTTTGTTTATGTAGGGCATGGTGATTGTATTGTCTGTTCTGACCTGAACCACCTTGCCCTATACTTGACTGGCGAATGACTGGAGACCCAGGAGAAAGTACAGTTACGTAAGAACTTACCGTAACAGTAGATCTTCGAGAACAGCTCTTGCAGCAGGTTACACCATTAGGACTGAAGCCTGCAGGCACCAGGACCCCACGGAAATTTTCTAGCTAGCAGTCTTCAGCGGGACTGCCTCCGACATTGGTCCCCACCGACGGCCAGGCTTAGTACATAAGGAGGCAGTCCCCATAATCCTCAGTTCTCCCGCCGGAGACTCCCAGCTGCTGGATGACATCAGAAGAGGAGACTGAGGATCTGCCACCAGATGGCAAAGACTGAAGAATAGGAATGTCCCATCCCCTAAGATGGGTGCTTGACTACAAACTACCTCCAAAAAGGGGGGATGGTGGGCAGGTAGGTACCTGCTGCAAGAGCTGTTCTTGAAGATCTACTGTTACGGTAAGTTCTTACGTAACTGTACTATCTTACTTCCAGATACAGCTCCTACAGCAGGTTACACCATTAGGACGGATTTCCAAGCAATAGTGGCAATCATGCACCACTGGGAGGAGGCAAGAGAGACCTCAATATTACTCGTGCTCTAGGACAGAAGTCCCTGAAGGACGGCTAGACCGAACCTGCTCTTCACTTCAATGCAATTTCTAAGCTGTGTAATGCTCTGATAAAGGTATGCACAGAGCTCCCAAGAAGCTGCAGTGCAAATAGCTGAGGTGGAGATGTTCTTTAACGACAAAATGAAGTAGCCACCCTCTTGTGGAATGAAACTTGACCGCTCCAGTAAGGGTTTATTGCGCTGGTCATAACAGAAAGTGATGTACTGATGAGCCACCTAGAGTGACTGTTTGAGACAGGAGCTTCTTCATCCTGTGAGCAAAGGAGACGAAAAGTTGGTCTGACTTTGGAGCTGTTTGGTTCTGGTCAGGTAGTATCTGAGGCACCGATGAACATCAAGGGTGTGCAGAAGGGCTTCTCCTCGATTAGTGTACCTTGGGAAATACACTGGTAGATCAATATCCTGATTTAGTGTGAGGACTGAAACCACCTTAGGCAAAAACTTTGGGTTTGTCCTTAGGAATACCCTGTCCTGGTGGAAAACCAAATAAGGCTCTTTGCACATAAGAGCGTGCAATTCCGAGATCCTTCTAGCCGAAGTAACAGCAACTAAAAATAATGTTTTCCAAGAGCGAAAACGTAGCTCGCAATCCGCAGCTGGTTCAAAAGGTGTCAACGTAAGCTGCTCCAGGACAAAGGGTAAGTCCCAAGGAGGGATTGGATCCTTGATGGGCAGCCTAAGGTGAAGGACACCTTAAGAAGGCAATGCAGTAGGTCCAGCTGGGCCACCGTCCGATGGCCTCACGGGGCATGGTAGGCAGAAATTGCACAAAGGTGCACTTTAATCGAGGAGTAAGCCAGTCTGGAGTGGAAGAGGGAAAGCAGGTAGTCCAGAGCTAGCTTTTTGGGACAGTCTAACGGCAGAAAGCCACGCGCTTGAGCCCACAAACAGAATCTATGCCATTTCATGGCGCACGTTGCGTGGGTTGCCAGTTTTCTGACAGCAGAGAGTACGTCTGCCACTTCTTGCGAGACCCCATATCGCATCATGGCTATGTCTCTAGGAGCCAAGCGTGCAGGTTCAATGAGCGCAAGTCTGGGTGGACCAATGAACCCACCTCCTGAAACAATAGATGGCAGCTGATTGGCAAAGGAAAGTACAGTTACGTAAGAACTTACCGTAACAGTAGATCTTCGAGATGCTCTTGCGTAGGTAATTACATATAGGACTGGCGCCGGCTGGCGGCAGGACCCCATGAAAAATTTCTAGCTAGTAGTCCCTGGCGAGGGACCGCCTCCACATCAGGTGACTGCATCATGACATCGTATAAAGGGGCGGTCCCATCACGCCCGCATTCCAGTTCTTTCTCGCCACAGGCCCGGAAGGCCCGGACAAGAGAAGCAGATGTTCCATACATGGAAAAGAGCTGAAAAACCTAGGGGATGGAGGGCGGATAGATACTTTACTGCAAGAGCCTCTCTCGAAGATCTACTGTTACGGTAAGTTCTACGAACTGTACTCATCTTACTTTGAGAGGGCTCTGCAGGTATTATATAGGACTGAATCCAAGCAGTCTGGAACAAATAAAAGGCACCGGGAGGAGGAAACTACTCCAGAAAGTACCAGAAGCCTTGCAATCCTCAAGACAGGAGGCCTTGCAAAACAGCTAGCCCAAAGCCTGCCTCTACGGTGTGAGAGGCAATGTCCAAACTGTAGTGTTTCAGAAAGGTATGGACGGAAGTCAGGTGGCGGCAGCGCATATGTCTGCCGCAGACACATTCTTGAAACAAGCCGCAGAGGCCGCTACTCTCGTGTGGAGTGACCTCTGACCTGACCCAGAAGGTCGCTTTGTACTTGTCATTACAGAAAGTGATGCAATGAGCCAACCATTCTTGACAGGCATTGCTTAGAAACAGCACTGCCTTCCCTTTTGTGAGCAAAAGAGACGAACAACTGATCAGTCTTTCTGAGATCCTTCGTCCTGTCGGTGTAGTATCTCAGAATCGTGAATATCCATGGTATGGAGTAAATATTCTCCTTGGTTGAGTACTGCGTGAAAAGGCAGTAACTCTATAGACTGATTTAGGTAGACTCTGCTACCACTTTAGGTAGAAACTTAGGGTGCGTAAGAGCCACTCGTGTCTTTGTGAAAAATCAAATAGGAATTTTACTCAAGGGCCTGGAGCTCCTGAAATTCTTCAAGTGGAAGTAATGGCCACCAAGAAGAGCGTTTTCACGAAAAAGAAACTTCAGATTCTGCGGTTGCTGCAGGTTCAAGGGAGGAAGGATAAGTTTCTCGAGAACAAAGTTCAAGTCCCAAGGGGAGCAGGAGTTCAGATGGGGGCCTTCAGATGAAGGACCCTCTAAGAAAGGTCTTAGAGACCTCTAATTGGGCAAAAGCTTTATCTGCGAAAGGAACACGGTAGGCTGAAGTAGCAGCCATGTGCACCTTCAAGGAGGAATGACTGAGACCCAGGTCGAAGAGATGAGGTAAATACTCCAGCAGAGCGGCCACTGAACAGAAGAAGGGCTCCACGTTTCTAGAGATGGCCCAAATAGAAAATCTCTTCCATTTCATGGCATAAGTGGACCTAGTGGAGGGTTTCTAGCCTCCACCAGAATTTCCGCCACTTTTGGAGAGACACCAAAACGAGATTGAGCTAGGTCTGCAGGAGCCATGCATGAAGTTGTAGGGACTTGAGTCCTGGATGGACCAGGGTCCACTGATCCTGGGTCAGCAAACCCCGAGATAAAGGAAGAGGAAGAGAAGAGAGGAACCTCTGAGTATTGTTGTAGAAGAGAGAAGCAGATTGTTTGGGCCAGAAAGGAGCGATCAGAATGATTCTCGCTCCTTCTGTGGTTAGTTTCTGCACACACGAGGGACCAGAGGAACTGGGGAAAAGCATAGACGTAATCTGGGAAGAGGCGAACAGGTCTACCTCATGAGTCCCCCAAAGCTGAAAGATATTGTCTAGCACCTTTTGGTCCAATTCCCACTCGTGCGGCAGGGCAGAGGAGTGGCTTAGCTTGTCTGCCAGGGTGTTGTTGACTTGGAACATGAATCGCAGTGAGGTGAAGGTTGTGTTGAGTTGCCCAGTCCCAAACCCTCATTGCTTCCCTGCATAGAGGGTAGGATCAAGTCCCTCCCTGCTTGTTGATGTACCACACCACGCACATGTTGTCTGTCTGGACGGCGAGGTAACCGGGAAGAATGTATTGGTGAAGGGCTTGGAGAGCATATAGTACTGCTCGAAGCTCAAGCACATTGATGTGGAGAGCTAGTTTCAATTTGGACCATAATCCCTGGGTTCGGTGAGGACCCAGATGGGCTCCCCAACCTTCGCCTGATGCGTCTGTGGTCAGAGTCTGGGAGGGGGGAGGATGACAAAAGGGATCCCCAAAACAGGTTCTCTCGAACCATCCACCATTGTAAGTCTCGCGCCATCGGGGAGGAGATCAGAACTAGATGATCTAGGTCATCTATGCGAGTTGATCCCACTGGGAGCGAAGAGTCCATTGAGAGATCCTCATGTGGAGTCGAGCTCGAGGGACCGTCAGAATAGCGGCCACCATGAGCCCCAGGAGACAGAGAACCGACCTCGCCGGAACCCTCCTGCGTTCTGATAGCAGGGAAATCTGTGACTGAAGAGAGGCTGCCCTGTCTGGAGGCAGGAAGGCCTTACTCACCGTCGTATCGAGGATAGCCCCGATGAACTGTAGTCTCTGGGAGGGATCCAGATGAGACTTGGAATGGTTGATGGTAATACCCAGGCCAGTAAAAACCTGCTGGGTGAGGGAGATAAAATGCAGGAGCTGCTCCCTGGACGAGGCCTCCAGGAGCCAGTCGTCCAGATAAGGGAACACCTGTACTCCCATCGTACGCAGGTGGGTCGCTACCACAGCCAGGCATTTAGTAAAATACTGGGTGCCGAGGAAAGACCAAACGGGAGCACCCGGAATTGTAATGGTCCTCGAAACGCAAAACCAAGATACTTGCGGTGAGAAGGGGCGATTGGAATGTGCAGATATGCATCCTGCATATCCAGCGCACAAAAGCCATTGATCCGCCAAAGGAGGGGCAGAAGGGTCTGTAGAGAGTATCCTGAACCTTTGTATTCCACATAAAGGTTCAAGAAACTGAGATCAAGAATAGGTCTGATCTCCTGGTCTTTGGGACCAGGAAGAAATGTGAATAGTAACCCGTCCCTTGAAGATGAAGGGGAACGGATTCCTCTGACCCTCTTCGCGAGGAGGGCAGAGATTTCTTCGGACCAAAGAAGATGATCCCTGTGTAGGACTGATTTCAGGGTGGGTGGCGGGTGGTTTCTAGAAACTCTATAGAGTTCCTTCCGCTAATCTGGGCACCCAAGAATCCGTTGTTATCCTCTCCCAACCCAGAAGGTAGAGATCCTCCCTCCTACGGTTCCTCCGGTGTGTCCGGTGGTGGGAGAGGGAGGAGTCAGGTGGTGTGGGCAGCGCTGCAGCTGGGCACCTGCTGATTTTTGGGTGGGGTGGCCTGGCAGCTGCGGGGCCCCGACGCTTAGTGGCCTGCCTTCCTTGGGGTTGCACTTGTGGCCTACTGTCTGCGAAAAGGACGGCACTGCGGGTGATGGGGACGGCACATGGAATCCACGGATTTGTGAGCCATCCCCTTCTTCCGGTAAGTCGGTGATGATGTCCTTGACATCACCACCGAAAAGCACCGACCCATAGAAAGGTGCTTCCTGACGCAGACTGCACCTCCGGGACCAAACCTGACACGCCAAGCCAGGCATGACGTCGAAGATTCATGGCGAAAGCGTGCTCCACCCAGCAGTGTCCACTGCATCGTATGTCATCCGGAGAATGTATGCTACTGGCTTAACGCAGCAGAACGAATCAGATCGGCTAACTCCTGCTTGACTTGAGGGTCAGGTAAGGAGTCAATCTTAGATTCTGGCGTGAGTAAGGATGGCCTCTGGTAATCCCCCATATGTGCGACGTAGTTCAGGGCCTGAATTCCCAGTGTGGAAGAGGCGTAAATCTTTCTTCCATACTGGTCCAGGAGGCGAGATTCCTTATCCAGGGGAGATGAGCTTAGATGTTTTGGGTGCGCTGACCGTCTGTGAGCGGCGCTAATCACGACCGAATCTGCACGAGGGTGGGAGTCCAGATAGTCTACACGCTCCGGAGCCTGGTATAGCCTGTTAAGACTTCCTAGGAAGTGGGGCTAACGCAGACGGTTGTTTCCAAATCGTGGAAATAAGGTGGGCGTGAGGCTCAATCCAGGGTGGCACTAAAGTTGGAGCTGTCAGGGGCAGGTCCAGATGTTCGGCGAGTTTAAGTTGCTGAGGATCTGGTTCCAAGGAGCGCCACTGATGAACTTCCTGGATTTTTCTGAGCAACTCCGTGAAGGAAGGATCCTCCGAGGAGACTTCAGAGGGTCCTCGGCGGGGCTTAGACGGAGAGTGAGGTCGCATTTCTCTCGGAGCATCCTTCGGAAGAATCCGAGGAATCAAGAGGAAGAAGAATCGGAAGCAGAATAAGACCCCTAACATGGCTTGGGAAGGAACGGGTTCCTTGGGGGTACCCTGGACCCATGTCCTGCCCTCTCGAGATCCAGAGGAAGGGCCTGGAGTCAGGAGGCGTGAGGAGTGTGCCGCCTCAAGTGTATGAGCGCGCGGGGTGGCACCATCGCTGTAAGGCTCTCTACCCCTTGGTGAGCTGAGCCTGGCCTCAGCCCACCATGAGGCCAGAGTCTCCTGCAGATCCACCGCGCCATAGGGGCGGTGGAGGAGGAGGAGGAGGAGGAGGGGGGGAGCATACGGGTTGTACCCGTAAGGCAGTATCCGAAACCCGCTGCGGAAAACCAGCACCAGGTATTGTGGCGTGGGTACTGCGCAAGGCCGGAGGGACCGTGTCGGGTACTGGCGGCGCTGGATACCGCGGTCCCGGTATGACGATGCGCCAGATGGGGTCGGGTACCCGGCTGCCCAGGCGGATCAACATTGAGAGGCCCAGAGGGTGCAGGGCCCGACGGAAAGGGAAAAATCCCTGACGGTGTTGGTGGGTCGGCATCGCAGGACCGGCATCGGCAGGGCCGAAGGCCAGATCCGTTCCTTCGGAGGAGGGTCTGACGGAGGTGGAAGATCCCCGCATTGCCCGGGATGGGGGCGAGAATCCCAGGGTCAGGCTGGGTGACTCGGCTCCCCAGACAGCAGCGAGGCTGCGGGGAACCGATCACGATGGGTGTGAGGGGTCCGTCGAGGTTTCCTCACACTGGCGACGCCGGGAGCCGGGCGTGCGGCTTAGTTGCTGTCGCGCGGCGGCGCCAGGGAGCCGGTGTCCGCTTATGGGGTCCTCATCAGAGGCGGGCTGAGGGAGGAGCGCCCGGTCGGAAGGGGACGTGGTGTCGCGCCGCCCAAAGGGTCGGGCGTCTTCTCGACCCTCTCCCGGCGGACGTCGGAGGAGCCGACGTCCGACTTATGGGAGTTGCCCACGCAGTAGGCCGCAAGCCTGCAGCCGAACCAGGGTGGAAGCCTCCTTTTGCCCGGAGGTACCCGCAAGGCCCGAGCGCGAGCCAGAAGAGGGCGACCCTCCTCCAAGCCCTTGGAGGCTGCCGTCGGTCAGTCCCGGAAGGGATGTTACCTGGGCCGTGAGTCGCGGAAGAGGAGGCCTCTCCGGTGCCTCTCCTTGTCCCGCTTTGCGATGTCCTTCAGGAGAAGTAGACACCTGCCTCAGCTTCTTCAACTCTTTCTCCATCGAAGACATCTTTTCTTGAGAAGATGGGCTTCCAGGGACTGTTGGCGCTGCTTGCAGGTAGCCGCTTGAAGCTGAGGCAATGCTGGCACTTGTCAACCGGGTGGTCGGGCCTAGGCAGAAAAGGCAGAGAGAATGGTCGTTCTTGTGTGGCAGTTACCGTATGAGTCGTGACTTGTTTTTTGTGCTCGGAGGGTGTAGGGGCTATATACACCGATGCTGACCTGACGATAGAAGAAAAATAATTTTAATTTTGGTAAACCGACGAAGGGTAGGGCTGGATTAAGCACTAACTTTTCGCAGGCGCTGTATGAGCTAACGGTGGAAAGAACTGAAAGGCGGGCGATGGGACCGCCTTTATACCGACGTCATGACGCCGGGTCACCTGATATGGGGTGGTCCCGCCAGGGACCTGTTAGCTAGAAATTTTCCTGGTATCCTGCACACGTCGAGCGCCAGTCCTATATATATAATTACTGCAAGAGCTCCTCTCAAGTAAGATCTGGAGGTTCCCAGGATAGCTGGTGCAGAAGAGGGAACCAAATCTGTCTGGTTCAGAAGGGTGCAATCAAAATGAGCATCGCTTGCTCCCTGCGAAGTTTTAAGAGAACTCTCTGGATCAACGGGAAAGGAGGGAAGGCATAGAGGAATCTGCCCACCCAGGAGAGGGACAATGTGTCTTTCCAGAAAACACCAGGCCCTGGATCTAGCGAGCAAAAATTGGGCAGTTTTGTGTTGGATGGGGATGTGAAAAGGTCTAACTCTGGAGTGCCCCATCTGTGAAACAGATCCTCAGCCACCTCCTGCAGAAGTTCCCAATCATCGACTCTGGTCTGAGAGTGGCTCAGAGTATCTGCGATGGTGTTGTCCACTCCCGGGACATGTATTGCAATTAGGTTTGCGCCGTGTTGCAATACCCACTCCCACACTCTCATGGCCTCTTTGCAAAGTGGGTAGGAGTGAGTGCCTCCTTGTTTTTTGAGGTAATACATCACCGCAGTATTGTCTGTTTGTAGCAGAAATGTACCCGGTGGAATCTCCGATTGGAAGGCTTGCAGAGCGTAAAGGACTGCCCTCATTTCCAAAACGTTGATATGGAGAAGAGCCTCCTGGGCTGTCCACAAGCCCTGAGACCGAACACCGTCCAGGTGTGCTCCCCACCCGAGCCCTGAGGCATCTGTGGAGAGGGTCACAGTCGGAGACGGCGCTGTGAAGGGGACCCCCGCAGAAAGGTTCCCTGGATTTAGCCACCATTGCCAATCCCAAATTACGGCTTTCGTAATCCGGACTGGATGCTGCAGATGGTCTTGCCTTTGGTCCCATTGCACCCGTAGCATCCACTGGGTTACCCGCATGTGGAGATGTGCCAGCGGATTGTCGCAATGGCTGCAGCCATGTGTCTGAGCAGGTGAAGGACCAGTCTGGCTGGGACAGTCTTCTTTCCCGACAAGTCCCTGATGAGGGATCTGATGTTTCCGCTCTGTCTGAGGGAAGAAAAGCTTTCCCTCTGACGGTGTCCAGAATTGCACCTATAAACTGCAGTTTCTGGGATGGCACCAGGAGTGACTTCTCGTAATTGATGAGAATACCCAGTGATTGAAAAAGGGACTGGGTGTGGTGAATAGCTGTCATCAGTGCTTCCCTGGAGGGCGCCATGAGAAGCCAGTCATCCAGGTATGGGAACACGTAGTGGCCTTGTCTCCTCAGAGACACCGCTATGACCGCCATGCACTTCGTGAATACGCAAGATGCCAATGACAGCCTGAAGGAAGAGCTCGAACTGATAATGGCAGTTTGAAACTCGGGAAGCGCAGGAACCTCCAGTGCGCTTTTGAGTCACCGGAATATGCAGGTAGGCGTCCTGCATGTCCAAAGACGCCAGAAAGGCGTCCTGCTTCAGCATGGGAATTAGGCCCGGAAGGGCACCATGCAGAAGCGTTTGTAAACGACCAACAGGTTGAGGTCGCTGAGTTCCAGTATTGGACGGAGGTCCCCTGTTTTCTTTGGAACCAGGAAGAAGTGAGAATAGTACCCTAGTCCTCTCTGGTTCTCTGGGACGTGCTCTAAGGCCTCCTTTTCCAGAAGCACGAGCACTTCCTGCTGCATGAGCAGGGCATGCTGACCCAAATATTGGGAGAGCAGGGGAGGTCTTGTAGGTGGACTGCCTACAAATTCTATATAATGGCCTTTTTTGACCAGCTGCAGAACCCACCTGTCGGTGGTGATCGATTGCCACCCTGGCAAGTGGCGTGTGATTTGACCCCCGACTTTGTTTTCCTGTTGATCCTGAGGAGGGGTTGGGGCAGGAAGGAGTCATGTTGTGGCAGCATTTGATCCAGCAGCCTGGGCCGGCTTTGCAAATCAATGGCCTCTGCCTGGGGTGACTTGGCCTGGGCCTTGTGGGTGAAAGTGCCCCTCTGCTGTTGGCCGGAATGTGGCTGTTGCCTTTGTAGCCAGCCATGTAAACGGCTCTGGTTCCTATGAAAGGAACTAGGCCGAGACCTGTACATAGCTTGGTCAGATCGGACTGCCTTCCCTGCGTCCTGAAGTTTGGTGATTACTCTCTTGGAGGCTTCACCAAATAGGACCACGCCATTACAAGGGACGTCTAAAATGTTCTTCTGGACATCCGGGTAAAGCCGGAGACACGGAGCCAAGAGTGTCTTGAGACACGCCAGAGGCTGCAGCTCTGGCTGAAGAGTCCACAGAATCATATGCGGCTCTGAGCACTTGGGTCCCCACATCCGAACCTGTATGGAGGAGGTTCAAGACTCCTCCTGTGGTCACCATCAGGCATCTTCTCGACCAGGTCCTGTCCCTGTTCCCACTGTGCATTCTGGAATTGAACCATGTGGGTGAGGTAATTCAGTGACCTGATGGCGCAGTCACGTCCACACATACATGCGCCTACCTAAGATCCAATTGCTTGGACTCCTGGTCCGTGGCTGTGTGCTCAAATGCTGAGTTCTCTGAGACCAGTCATGTGAAGCAATGATGACCAAGGAGTCAGCCAGAGGATGGTTCGCCAGATACTAGTCCTCCCTAGGGGCCTTGTATAGGCGGTCAGCCTTCTTCGGCACTGCTGGGGGAGTGCGGATGTTTCCAGGCAGCCTGTGACGTCCGCAGGTATCCACCAAGGCGGCACTACCACAAGCTTCGGATCTTTCTGCTGAAGGTAGCGAGCCAGGCGTTCCCTCTCAGGGTCGAGCTCTTCAGCATCCCATCCCATATTCTCCTGGATGTGCCTCATGATCTCCGCGAAAGAGGGATCATCCAGAGGAGACCTGGGTAGGTCGTGTGGGTCTGGAGAGGGAATGCTGATAGGAGAAGGTGATCTGGAGCACCCTGAGGTGTCAGATCTGGAATCCTCCCCAGACGGAGTGTACCGGCGTCGTCTGGGTCTCTTGGGACTGGGTGACCCTGAGGGGGATCTAGAGGGAGGTCTTCTCCTTTCTGAAGATCTCCCCCGAGGAGGCGGTTTCTGCTCCTTGGGAGTTGGCGACTGTCCCAGGGCCCTTGGGTGAAGAAGGGGGCGTAGGCGGTGAAGGAGTAGGTGGAGGCAGAGTCAGAGTAGGAGTAGGATGTGTGGTGACCACATCTTTTTTGATGGTGTCCCACCAGAAGGTAAAAAGTTCCTTTACCCCTGCCAGATTCATACCCAACGACGGGCCCGGCGCCGGTGGCCTGTCGCCGGGGTCGGGCGTCGGGTCCCGGGGTCTCCCGCTCTGGGGAAGAGTCCCGTGGGAGCCCAGCATCTCTGGTGTCACCCGCCTGGTCCTCGGGTTGTGTGGCATCCTCCTCCGACGAGTCCTTCTGACCGGCGTCCACCGGTGATGGTCCTCTTCTCCAGAGTAGCCAACATCGGTCCCCTGGCCGATGCCCTCAGAGGTGAATGCCTGGCCGGCAACGGATGTTTAGGTGTTGCTGGCTCATGGGAGCGCCGGTGATGTCTGCCGGACATCGGGTGGGCCGACGTCGGGTCTGACGTCCGTTTGAGGGACGTCAGGTCCTTGGTCTTACGAGGAACCGGATCCGATCCACATGGAGGCTGGGAAACTGACCTGGCGTCGGTGTCCCTCCGGCGGGAAGAAGATTTATGGCACTCCCCGGACTTCCACGAGGCCTTAGATGGAGTGGAAGAGGCCGACGGCCTGGAAGTCTTCAGGGGCTGTAGAGAAGAGGAGCCGCTGGAGGATCTGACCTGAACCGGGGGAGGTTGCGATGAGCCCTGGAGGGAGAGCAGTCTGATTTCGAGCTGGAGCTTCGGGAGTCCGAGGCCCTCGCAGGGGACCTGGACCTTTCCTTTTCCCAGTGCTTGTCCTGGTGCTTGTGGGTTTTACCAGACGACTCCCCCAGGGAGGAAGGTTCTTTATCCATAGTTTTCAGTTTCTCCTCCAAGAGAAACGCTTGAAGGGCCTTCTGGCAGCGGATCCTGGTGTGACTGTTGAAGCCCTGGCAGAAGAAGCAGGCCTTGGTGTCGTGTTCCGAGCCTAGGCAGCGCACGCAGGCCGAATGTGGATCCTTGAAGGGGATCTGTTTGCCGCAGGCACACTTCGAATGATGACCCTCTAAAGAAGTTGATGGAGAGGACATCAGTTGATCCAAAGTCGAAAGAAAGACAAAAATCGTCATAGTTCTAAAGGTCGTCACACACTAGAAAAAGAGACCAAGAGGCCGATACTGGCGATGTCGATGGTGGGAAAAGAACTGAGGATTATGGGGGGACCGCCTCGTTATGTACTATGCCTGATGTCGGGGGCCGGACCGACGTTGGAGGCGGTCCCCGCTGAGGACTACTAGCTAGAAAATTTCCGTGGGGTCCTGGTGCCTGCTGGCTTCAGTCCTAATGGTGTAACCTGCTGCAAGAGCTGTATCTCGAAGTAAGATCTGCCCTGAGTTCCAGCAGGTTGATATGCAGGAGTGATTCCTGTTTTGTCCATATGCCATGTGCTGTATGACCCCCTGGCTGTGCTCCCCATCCTAGGAGGGATGCATCTGTAGTCAGTACCAGTGAAGGGCTTGCTGCAAGAATGGCACTCCTTGCCTGAGATTGGCTTGCTCTTGCCACCACTGCAGAGCCTGGAGAAATGTCCCCGTGACAGGCACTAGCTTTGACAGAGTCCCTTTTTTGAAGCCAATGAGCTCTCAAGTGGAATTGAATGTCCCTCATTTTGAACCTGGCTCCTGACACAGTTGCTGTAGATGCTGCCATATGGCCTAGCAGTTGCAGGAAATGTCTTGCTGGCTTTGGGACATGCAGCTTGAAGGAACTGGCTACCTAGATAAGGTTGTCCACTCTGTCCTGACGGAGGAAAGCCTTTCCCTTTCTTACATAGATACATAGACAGTGTCGGCAGATAAGGGCCTATGGCCCACCCAGTCTGCCCATTTGAGCTTGTAAGTTCAGTTTATGTTTTCCAAGAAGTCTGTTGCCCCTTACCCGACCTCCAGAATTCCTTTATGTCTATCCCATGCATTCTTAAATCCCGTGATTGTTTCAGCCCCCACCACTTCCTCTGGCAGGGAGTTCCACTTGTCCACCACCCGTTCTGTGAAGAAATTCTTCCTCACATTTCCTCTGAATTGTCCTCCCTCCAACTTCATCCTATGCCCTCTAGTCCTGGAACATCTTTTTCACTTAAAAATAGTGTATTCCTGCACCCTGTTCCTCCCTGTAAGATACTTGTATGTCTCTATCATATCCCCTCTCTCCTTCCTCTCCTCCAGGGAGTACATGTTCGGTTCCTTCAACCTGTCCTCATAGACTTGTGATGCAATCCACCATCTTTGTTGCCCTCCTCTGAACCTTCTCTACCCTATGTCCTTATGTAGGTAAGGTCTCCAGAACTGTACAGTGTACTCCAGGTGGGGCCTCACTAGCGCCTTGTATAGTGGAATTATGACCTCCTTTTCCTGCTGGTGATGCCCCTGCCTATGCATCCCAGCATCCTAGTTGCTTTACCTGCTGCCTTGTCACACTGTTTCCTGCCTTGAGGTCATCAGAGATGATAACTCCAAGATCCCTTTCCTGCTTGGTGCATGCAGGGTTTTGTGCCCATATGCATTATCTTGCACGTCCCTGCATTGAATTTCAACTGCCAAACCCCTGACCATTCTTCAAGTTTCTGCAGGTCCCTTCTCATTCTGTCTACACCCTCTGGTGTGTCTACTCTGTTACAGAGCTTTGTGTCATCAGCGAACAGTGAAATTCTGCCTTCTAGGTCCTGCGCAATGTCACTGATGAAGATATTGAATAGGACTGGTCCCAGCACTGATCCTTGTGGTACCCCACTGGTCACTCTTCCCTCTGTGGAGTGACAGCCATTTACCACCACCCTCTGTGTCCTGCCGCCCAGCCAGTTACCTACCCACCACACTACTGTCCTGCCCATACCCATATTCCCCAGTTTGTGCAATAGTCTTCTGTGTGGCACAGTGTCAAAGGCCTTGCTGAAGTCCAGATAGGCCATGTCCACTGCCCTCCCCTGACCCACCTCCCTAATCACCCAGTCAAAAAATTAAATGAGGTTGGTCAGACATGACCTCCCCCTGGTGAAACCATGCTGCCTTGGGTCCTCTAGTTCACTGACAACCAGATGTTCCACCAATCTCTCCTTCAGTAGTGCTTCCATGATCTTCCCCACTACTGAGGTGAGGCTGACTGGTCTATAGTTCCCCGCTTCCTCTTTGTTCCCACTTTTGTATAAGGGGACTACCTGCTATCCTCCAGTCTTTGGGTACCTCCTGTTTCCAGTGATCGGCTAAACAGGATAGCCAGAGGTTCAGCCACCACCCTCATAGTTCTTTAAGGACCCTGGGTGCACCCCATCTGGCCCCATTGCTTTATCAACTCTTTATTACTTCCAG
The DNA here is from genome assembly GCA_016271365.2 of Neoceratodus forsteri. Taxonomy (NCBI): domain Eukaryota; kingdom Metazoa; phylum Chordata; order Ceratodontiformes; family Ceratodontidae; genus Neoceratodus; species Neoceratodus forsteri. Next base: position 859,244,269 of record CM028134.1, read on the forward strand.
TTCCTTCAGGACCCTTTCTCATGTAAAGGGACTTGTGTCCATTTCTGCACCATTCTCACCCCTTGTACTCCGTTCAGACCCATTACCCTCCTCTTCCTCAGTAAAGACTGAGCAGAAATACCTGTTCAATATGTCAGCTTTACTGTTGTCATCCTCCACACAGCCCCCATCCTCCCCCTTCAGTCTCACTATCCCTCCCTTTGCCTTTCTTTTTTCACTTATGTACCTGTAAAAGGTTTTTTCCCCTCTACCCACTGATTTTGCAATGTGTTCTTCTGTCTGAGCTTTGGCTTCCCTTACTGACCTCCCTGCCTCCCTTTGCTTCTCCTGGTACTTCTCCCTATCCCCTTCTGCCTGTGTCTTTTTGTATTGCCTGAATGCAATCTTTTTGGCTTTCACTTTCTTTGCTACCTCTTTGGAAAACCATAATGGTCTCCTCTTCCTTTTCTTCTTGCTAACCTGCTTAATACATAATTCTGCTGCTCTTGTAATCCCCATTTTAAATACTGCCCACTGTTCCTCAACCCCTGATTCCTGCCCCATTCCCCTTAATGCCTCTTTCAAGTATCTCCCCATTTTCCCAAAGTCTGCCCCCCTAAAATCCAGGATACGTGTTTTTGTGTGGTTTGGTTCTGCTCTTTCTGTGATTTCAAACCACAGTGACTGGTGGTCACTGTTCCCCAGGTGCTCCCCCACTGTTACCTCATCACACTGTCCCTGTTTGTGAGCACAAGGTCCAGTATTGCCTTCTTACGAGTTGGTTCCATGACCAGTTGCTTGAGGAAGGCACCCTGAAGGAAGTCCAGGATAAATCTGCTCCTAGTTGATGCTGCTGCTGGGATGCTCCAGCCCACATCTGGAATATTGAAGTCTCCAACCAGTACCACCTCACCCTTGTCTGCCATCCTTTGGATGGCTAGCATCAGCTCCCTATCTGTTTCTTCCTCCTGGGCTGGTGGTCTATAGACCACACTTGTGTGGATGGGTGGCTCCATTCTTTTTCCAGCTTAACCCACAGTATCTCTCCCCCATTTTGTTCCTCCTGGATCTCTGTGGCCCTTATGTCATTTTTCACATACAGTGCCACTCCTCCTCCCTTCCTGCCTGTCCTGTCTCTTCTGAATATGTTGTAGCCAGGTATGGCCATCTCCCAATCGTGGTTATCATTACACCAGTTACATTATTCTTGTGTCCAGTTCTGCCCCTATGAATCTCAGCAGTTGAACTGGTTCCAGAAAAGCCTTTTTCTGGTTTACCAAGAGTCCCAGTGAGTGTAGGGTATCTTGTGTGAGTGTCAATGCCTCTATTACTTGCTGATATGACTGGCCTACTATCAGCCAGTCATCTAAGTAGGGGAACATTGACACCCCTTGTCACCTTAGGTGTGCCACAACCACAACCAGGCATTTTGTGAACACCCTTGGAGCAGATGTCAGTCCGAAGGGCATTGCCCTAAACTGGTAATGGCCTAATGGTAATCTGAACCTGTGGTACTTCCTGTGTGATCCTCTTATTGGGATATGGAAGTAAGTATCCTTTAGGTCCAGGGATGCTAGCCAGTCTCCCTGCCTTATGATTGGTAGTATAGCAGTCAGAGTAACCATCTTGAATTTTGGCTTTGACAAATGTTTAAGTGTCTGAGATTCAGAATGGGTCACCACTCCCATTTTCTTTATTGTGAGGAAGTACCTTGAGTACAAGCCCTTTTCCCTCTGGTCTGAGGGAACTGGCTCTACTACCTTTTGTAACAGGAGGCTTGAAACGTCCTCTTCCAACAAGGCTGTTTCTGATGGGGAAGAAGGCTTGAAGGCTCTTGAACTCAGCTTTGGCATGAACTTGAAGCCAAGGACAAGCCCCTGGCCCACTACCTCCAGGACCCACTTGTCTGTGGTGATATTTTTCCACTCCTGGAGGTAGTGGACCAGCCTGTCCCCTACTTGGACTGGGAAGGCGACCTGAACAGACACCTCAGGGTGTCTGCTTTGTCTGGGCTTCTGGCTGGACACTGGGGCTAGTATGGTCACTGCCCCTTCTGCCTCTAAAGTATCCCCTTTGTTGGTACTGGGGAAAAACTTGAGGCTGGAAAAAAGGTCTGTAGTGAGCTCTGCCCCTGCCACCTCTTGTCTGGTGTTTCTGAGGGGTAGAAGCTCTCTCTCTCTCTTTTGCTGCTGCACTCTTATAGGCAGTCTTGTACTCATCCATTTTTTTCATATATTTTATTTAGCTTTTGTTAAGCAGGTAAGCACACCAGACAGTCAGGTGCCTCTTTTCAGGTGTGACCCAGGAGATTACAAGGTACAAGCTCAAAACAGGCATAACAGGATAAGAAGAAATGAAATAGACACAGCTTGACTTGATAGCAGGGCACTCAGAAAAGTATTACACGACAAGGTAGCAATTGACAGTCAGGTATTGCACATAACAAGATAACATTTAACATAACATGAACTATAATCTCATAGACACATCGGTCTCAGTGACTGGACCATAAAGTGCAGCACTGTCCGGCAAGGGGATATATGCCTCCATTTGTTCTCCAAACAGAGACACAGGGTCACAAGGGAAATAAATCCATGACTTTAGTTTGTGTGTTCTGCATCAGATTGGTAGTTCTGAGCCAGGCAAACCTCCTAAGTGACATTGCTGATGACATTTGCCTGGATGCAGTCACTGGAGTGCACTGCCATCCTAAACTGCATTTTAGCAGCCTCAGCTCCCTTTTTTGCAGCTTCCTTCAGGTCATCAGCCATGAGAGAAGGAGCTGCTTTGGCAGTCTCTAGCACAGTAGACCAAAGGTTATTTTGATACTTAGCTATAGAGGACATATAAGAGGCTTGCCTAACAGCCAGGGAGCTCCCTAGGTACACTTTTTTAGCAATAGAGTCCACTCTCCTAGAGTCTTTATCTGGAGGGTGAGAGGCCAGGGGGATGCCAGCTTTGTCACAAGCTGCAACCTGTACCACACCTTCACGACTTTAGTGCCTGAAAAGAAATTCGGCACCAGTTCTGGCCACCCAATACTTTTTGTCTGCCTTATCTGTAGGAGGCACAGAAGTGAGTGTCTGCAACAATCTCATGGTCTGTTTTTTTCAGGGATTTATATAGAGTGGCATCAGTAATCTCTTTGATGCTGGCACATCCATCATTTCTTTATAATCCCTCTTCCTCCTCATCCTCAGTAGATTCCTGGGTTGGGAGGTCAATGGTCTGTGCCACTTGTTTCTCAAAGGAAAAATGGGATGTAAAATCCTCTGTTCCCTTATCAGGGGAATCTGGTCTATGAGGATCTGGGGAAACGTCAGGTTCAATAGGTTCCCCAAAATCCTCATCCTCGTCTTTCTCCTCCTCTTCAAACTGGCTACTACCAAGGTCTGTTAAACCAGGGACCTGAGTAGAACCGGGAGTTTGAACCATGACCGGTAGTGGTTGCATGCCAACCGGAACTGGAGTCTATAAAGACTGAATAATTCTTCGGTTGCAGTTCCTGGTGCTTTTCCTTTTTCTTAACTGCAATGGCTGGTTCAGCAGCCTTTTCAGCAGCATGTTTTTTAGTAGAGGAACTATCGCCCTTTCAGAGGACAGCTCCTCTGGTTCAAACTGAGGAGGAACCAGTCTTTTTGGTTTTCTGTGACATAACCCAGAAATAACAGAGTGATTAACTCTAAAGTAAATATACTTTTTTTTTCTCTCCAGCTATGTTAACCGATCAAAGAACCAAGAGTTACCCCGGTTAAATTTTAAATCAAGACAACCGACTGTACCCGAGTCAGTACAATTTAAATTACTAAACTTAAGAAAGACTGAAGGGAGAATGTCAGTTTCCCCTCGGTTAACGAACCGAAGAGAAAAAACACTACTTACCCTACAAAAATTAAAATCTAAACAAATTCTACCTGAAAACCAAGGACAGTGATAGGAATACCAAAATAAACTAAAAATTACTAGGTAAAACTGAGAAAATAAACTTTTCTTCAAGCAATGAAGGAGTGCTCTCCAGAGATGTCTTACTGAGGCCAGCAGAGTAAAGAATCTGATGGTTTAGAACTGTTTACCAGGGACAGCGGTTTGAAAACTGAGCTTGAGCTTAGCATTCCATCATTTGCATAGGTTCTATTAACCATTTTGGCTCCAGGGCAGTCCTACGGTGAGACCATACTGCATAAGTCAGAATACAGTAAGATTTCCTGTGGCTTGAAGATCAAAAATTACAATAGGGACATAATTTCCATATCTTCCTGGACTTGGAGTCTTCATCATTCAGTCACACTAATGGGAGAGTACCAAGCTAAAAACCAGTCTCCCAAGTAGGGTGACAGGCCACAGAGCTCACTCAGGACAGAAGTCTATTCAGGATTGTCCTGCCAAAGGAAGTATGCTATCTGACATGGCCTTCCAACTTGACCTGCGCCATCGAGTACCAGTGATGAAGACACGGTACTAACCACACAGAATTGCATCTAATGGCAACAGGCTGACCCAGCTAGGCCATGCTGAAAGAAACAGAGTTGCTTAGATTTGCAAATGTCTTTAGTTCTGTTGATGTAGAATTGCAGAACCCTCTTGACATCCAGAGAGTGAAGGGTACGTTCCCCTTAATTCTGGAAGTTGGCAAAATAAGTATGGAGAACCATGGGCTGGTTAAGGTGAAATTCTGAAACCACCTTGGGTAGGAATTTAGGGTGGGTATGAAGTACCACCTTGTCTTTGTGAAATGCAGTGTATAGAGGGTCTGTGGCTAAGGCATGTATTTCAGAGAGACTGCGAGTGGAAGTGCGGCCACTAAAAAGGCAGTCTTCCAGGTCAGGAACTTCAAGTCACAGGTGGCTAGAGGCTCAAAAGGTTTATGAGTGATCATATCTAGCACAAGGTTGATATTCCATGCAGCCACCAGTCTCCTGATTAGTGGCCTAATATGCAGGATGCCTTTAAGGAATCTCTTGACCAGCGGTAACTGAGCCAGTGTCATGCTTTGTATTGATTCGTGATAGGCAAAAATCGCACAGAGATGTACCTTCACTTTTGAGTACTGCAGTCCTGCAATTGACAGAGCTAAGAGGTATTCCAACACTTTACTTGGTGGGCAATAAAACAAGTCCAAACGGGACTTTGCACACCAAATAGAGAAGCGCTTCCATTTAGCTGTGTAATCTTCCTAGTGGAGGGCTTACATGCTGCCAAGATGATTTCTGAGATTCTCTGAGAAACTTTAAACCTACCCACCTCTATCTCTTCAGGAGCCAGGCATGGAGCTGAAGGGAGCGCAGGTTGAGGAGGACCAGAGGTCTGTGTCAGGTGGTCCATCCACAGATGAAGCTGCCTCGGGGGAACTTCTGACAGTCTGTTGATCAATGGGAACCATATCTGCCAAGGCCAGTAAGTGGTGATTAGAATCATCTTGCCCCATGGTGCCTCCAATTTGAGCAGCACCCTCTGAACTAATGGAAAAGGAGGAAATGCGTACAGACAGCCTCTTGTCCACTGCAGTCTGAATGCATCCTGACAGAAAATGCCAGGTTCTGGATTTCTGGATTAGAATAGAGGAAGTTTTGCGTTGAGTGGGGATGCAAAAAGGTCCAGGTCTGGATTGCCCCACTTGTCAAACATTGATTGCATGACGTCTGGTGCAAGTGACAATTTGTAGGGATCCGCCTCCATTCTGCTGAGGCAATCTGCTAGGTTGTTCTGAAGTCCCGGCAGGTACACCACCTGAATTAATGCATCGTGCTCAAGACACCTCTCACACCCTCATGCCCTCCCTGCACAAAGGGTAGGAATGTGACCCACCCTGCTTGTTGATGTAATACATCACAGCTTTTTTGCCCGTCTGAAGGAGAATCACTTTGTGGCAGAGGACATCCTTCAGGGCTCGGAGAGCATATAGGACAGCTCTCATCTCCAAAACATTTATATGTAGATGAGACTTCACCTGGCTCCATACCCACTGAGTGTAGAGGTCCTGACAGAGAGCTACCCAACCGATCAGAGATGCATCTGTGGTGATGGTTATCTGAGATTCCCATGGGGCAAAAGGTAGGCCCTGTAGAAGTTTGTCTTCCTGTGTCCACCATGCCAGTGATCTTTTCAGGGGGTTCAGTCACTTTTATGTGGAAGGGCTGTGGGTGCGTGGTCAGTGACCACTGTGTGCTGAGCATCCACTGTATGGTTCTCATGAGTAACCGGGCTAGGAGCACTGTAAAAATGGACAATGCCATAAGGCCCAACATTCGCTGCATCAAAATAGCTCAGTTTTGTTCTCCCTGATGTAGCAAGTCATCTGAGGAATGTCATTCCTCTTGTCCTCCAGAAGGAAGGATCTTGCCCTGAAGGTATCTAGAAAGACCCCTATGAAGAGGAGCTGCTGGGAGGGTTAAAGCTGGGATTTTTCCAGCTTCAGAAGAACTCCCATAGAGATGAGGAAATGAGAAACCGTAGTGATTTCTTACTGTGTCTCCTGCCTGGATGGGCTTGCAAGAAGCCAATAGTCCAGGTAACGGAGGACTTGAATGCCAAGTTTTCTGAGATGTGTCGCGAGAACTGCTAAAACACTTTTTAAAGACTTGAGGCGCCGAGGAGAGATGAAAGGGCAGGACTCTGAACTGGTAGTGCTGACCCAGAGCCACAAAGCTGAGGTACTTGTGGTGACTTGAGTGTACTGGGAAGTGTTGGTAGGCATCCTGCATGTCCAGGGATGCCAACCAGTCATACTGATGAATCAGAGGTAACCACATCCCCAGGGAGATCATTTTGAACTTTTCCTGGAATAGGAACTTGTTTAGCTTTCTGAGGTCGAGAATTGGACGCATGCTGCCTGTTTTCTTTGGTACCAGAAAGTAGTGGGAGTCAGAAACCTGTGTTCCCTTCTGCCTGCTGAACAACTTCTATTGCTCTGTTTCTTAGGAAGCCCTGTATCTCGGAAATAAGAAGGTCTGATTGAGTGGTGGACAGGCTGAGCTGCTGTTTGGGTGGAAGGTCCGGGGAAATCTCTGTGAAATTGAGAGAGTATCCCTCCCAGACAATTCTGAGGACCCATTTGTCTGTTGTAATGGACTTCCACTGATTGTAAAACAGAGTCAAATGCCCACCTACTGCTGTAGTGGTATCCACCTTGGGCAGCTGAGGTGGGACCGGGGCTGGATCTTCAGAGGCTGGCACTGGGCGCTTTCGGGCCCCGTGCCTTTTGCTGCATTTTCTTTTGCTGCTGAGAAGTTTGGCTTCTGTTAAACGCTCCTCAGCCTCTACTCGAAAGGACTGCCTAGTCTGAAACTGTCGATGGTTGCTGCCACTTTGAGGGGCTGCAGAAGTCGATCTGGCTTTCTTAACGGCAGTCCTGGTTTTCTGAGTGGCCTCCGGTGCTTGTTCAACTTGAGGGTCAAACAGGTAAGCACCGTCAAAGGAGACGTTCATCAGCTTCTGCTGAGCATCGGTTGAGAAACCTAATGTTTTGAGCCAGGAGTGCCGCCTTATGCAAATCCCAGTGGCTGCTGCCCCAGAGGCAGTATCATAGGCGTCCATAAAAGCTTTTACCTGCTTAATTATTGGACTCTATGCCCCTGGTGATGGTCTGAAGAAACTCCATGTTCACGTCAGATTCCGGGAGGTTTTTGACCATCGATCTGAGTGTATTCCACAGGGTGTACTCGTTCTGAGAGTAATGGCCCTGTAACTAGCAATACGCATACCTAAGGTTTCTTCTGCGAAAGCTCGCTTCCCCAAAGTGCCAGTCTTGTGAGATTCCTTATTTATTGGCCTTGCTGTAACCTCCTGAGGGAGGATGGCCTTATTGTTCTTCGCAAATACCACCAGAGCATCTACAAAAGCCTGAGATGCCAGGATAGGTCTGTCTTTGGGGGGGGTGTACTTCCTATCAATGGGCTTGGCCACAGAAGGGATTAGTGCCGGTCTGTCCCACACCAATTACGAGTGCCTCAAAGGAGGGAGGCACTTGCAGGGTCAAGCCTACAGGAATATTAGGGACATGTAGGAATTCCAGACATAAAATTCTACCTGGATCCACAAAGGAAATCTGTAGAGCTAAGGTGGACCCCATATTCCTGAGGAGAGACTGAAAAGAAAGGTCTTTCACTAAAGATTCTGCTGAAACAGAAGGCTTGCTTTCCACTCCATCAAAAGAGTCCTTCGCTGCGTTCTCAGACAAGAGCAAGTCAGGATCAGACTCATCAAGTTCCACTTTTACTCCAGAAAGACCTCCAAAGGCAGGTTTAGGCCAGAAAACACGGGATGGCACAACCCTAATCAGTGTCAAGGACCCCGGCACCACCTGCAGCGCCAGCACTGACATCGGACATGGCACCAAACACAGCGCCGACTGAGGCACCGGAGCTCCTGAACCAGCCAAAAGTGGTGGCGTCAGCAGCGAACCCCTGCCAGACCTGAAAGAAAGGGGAGAGGAAAGCAGTACCTGTGCTGTCCCCTGTGTAGAAACCAGATGAGGGGGAGAGGCACAAGGTGTCGGCATTGATGGTGCCGGCACCTGAGAGGATAGTGCCTGCACCTCCTGCCCCGATCAACCCAGCCACGGCCCAGTGGCTCCAAGGCCCGAGAGTCCCAGAACTGGGTCCGCTGGCAAGGGCAGTCGAGACAAATGCCTTACCCACTGATCCATAAGAGTGGCTCAGTGATGAAACTGCTCACCGGAGGCCCCACTGGAAGACAACGAGGGGCTTCGGTGTCGAGGATTGCGGCCGCTAAGAACAGAAGCCTCAGGAAACTCCACTGGAGTTGGGTCAGGCCTGCCACGCTCCACTACCAATGACCCTCATACAGACATACCAGAGAGCGAACTCGAGCGGTACCATTTCTTCTTCGACCAACAGAAAGAAGAACTCGAGGTCAAACGGTGCAGAGTCCCCCATTGTGTCCAGGAATGGGCCTGCTTCTTTGTGTGCTTTCAAGAGGATTGTCCTCTCTCCCAAGCACCAGACTGTCTGTGGTCGGACCCCCCCTCGCAAAGGGTGGTGGACCGGACACTGCCCCACTGCCAGAACAACTTTCAAGCGAAGTCTCCCTACCGTCACCAACACTGTACATGGTTGACTCTGGTGATGGCAGGCTGACAGAATCTCAACTAAATAGTCTTTTTTTTTTTTAAATAACAAAACTAATACTAAAAGCTAGCAAATACTATTGAATACTGAACAACTATAAGCTGTTGTCATATAGACATGAAGACTTGACTCCCGGTGGGTGAGCGATATGGTCACTGAAGCACACTTGATGGCGTGGAAAAAAGGAACTGAGGCAGTCGGAGGGTCGATGCCGAGATAGCCTATACAGGCGTAATCCAGTCTCGTGGTGCCACCCATGCACGGTCCTACCTTGGCACTGGCTCTCCTGAAGATTTTTGGCCCCTGCTGGATCCTAGCACCTCCGGCGTTGTCCCCATTACTGTGAATGAATGGTGAAGACTCCTAGTCCAGGAAGATCCTCTGTTGGCTGACTGATAACCCGTTTAACAGAAAAACTATAACTGCCAAGGTGAACAGGGTGCAGAGTGATTCTGCCCCCTAGCGTATCCGGTCTGAGCAGTATTCCCTGTACTAGGGGGCCTGGAGGGAATGCATACAGGAGAGATTTTGCCATAGCAGTCTAATGCATCCTAGCAGTAGGTCGTTTGAGTTCTGATTTCTGGAGCAGACTTGAGTCTGCTCCAGAAGGCCAGAACAATACTTTATTTTCTGTTAACTCTGCTGTCTTTCCACATATGCCATTCCACTTCCCCCAACCCCTTACCCTCTCCTGCCTCACCTCATCTTTGTACTGTTTGGTCCTCTCACATCAGGTAACCTTCTCCCCAACTTCCTGTATCTTGAGTATCACCCCTGAAATATATCCTGGTGACTAGTTTCAATGGTCTGTTTTCTCCTCTGCTACTTGGGGCTTGTACTTTCTTGAGTGATAAATATTCTTGATTTGGGGAGGCTGTGAGAGGTCCTCACTCTGTGTTTTATTCTTTTAACATTTAAAACAGTAAAGCTGTGGCAGCGAGAGTGCTGCAGTCAGTGGATTGTTGTTTGGTGAAGGAGGTGGTGAGAGCCCTATCTTCATCATTTTCAACATACTGATCATTATGACTATATTTTATCAGTGTACTGTGGACTGACAGTGATTTACTCTAGCTAATTAATTTTAGTCAGTTATTTAATTTGGTAATATTGTATTAATATTTGTTGTTTTGAAGCTGTGTGGGGAATTTATTTTGTTGGTGTGATATTACCTGGGGCTTGAGGTACTGGTGGGTTTATTGTTCATTTAATGTAACTGTTTTGTTTATTTTATTTTAGTTTGGTGTATCTGGAATGTGTTGGCAGGTGGCTCTCCCAGTCAGGTGCTACTCCACCTGCAAACTCTGGGGTTTCTGCCCCTTTAATTGTCCCCCACATCCCGGTGAGATCTATGGACATTGCCGGGCACTGGGGATTGTGAGTAGGAGGCGTAGGGGGAGGCCCTAGACCAGGGGGTGGGGGAAGCGGAGTGGCTGGATCGGGGTAGTGGGGTCCGGGAGATGCCCTGGGGTGAAATGGGTCTCAGAATGCAGTCCACCGTGTCTGATTCCCATACCCAAGGGCTCCACGTCTAGTGGGCTGGTGGCTCGGCCGGCTTTGGTACCTCATCCAACTCGAGTGGTGTTATGCAATGTGCCAGGTCCATTAAAAACAAGACAGCTATTATTGCTGATCTTGTTGGGTCAGTGGACCTGACTTGCATCACCGAGACCTGGCTGGATGGAAATTCTGGCCCTGTCTTGAGTCAACTATTCCAGCCGGATTCTCTGTGATACACCGCCCGAGATTGGATTGCGCGGGGAGTAGCAGTCTGTTTTAGAATTGAATTGGGTCTTGTAATTGTGTCAGTTGGGGAGACCCGATCCTTGAGTGTACTGTTGTCGCAGGCATGGGGTGCTGGATTTTTCTTATCTACTGTCCACCAGGGGTGAGATGCAATTTCTGCAGGAAGTCGCAGACTTCACTGTTGACATGGTATTGGAGTCCCCCAAATTGATGGTTCTGGGTGACTTCAATGCCTGGGTCAACGATGAACTCTCGTAATTTGGTCAAGACTTCCTCTGACCTATGAATCTGTGGGCCTCACACAGGTGGTTGCCTCTACGACTCATAAATGTGGTCACTCATTGTACCTGGTCTTCCTACTGGGCATGGAGATATCCAGCATGGTAGTGGAGCCTGTCAGGTGGTCTGACCATCACACTATAAGATTCAGTTTCTGAGCTCCCCCCAATAGACTTGCCCCTGTGGAGCTGGCCTGGTACTGCCCTTTCAGGGGTTTGACCAATGGTGGTCTGATGATGGTGCTGGATCAGGATTACCCAACGCAAGTGTGGGTCCAGACAAGCTGTTGCTAGCCTATAATAGGGGTGTGACAAAGGCTCTGGATTCCATTGCTCCTGTCCGTGTTCATCCCCTCACCCTTCTCCCTCGGTCCCCTTGGTTTGATGGGACTTTGAGGGAGCTGTGGTGAGTGGGACAAAAGGCTGGAGTGTTGCTGGCGAAAATCGCGCCTTGATGTCGACAGACTTGGATTGATGGACCATTATCGGGATTATCAATTGGCTATTTCCCATAAGAAGGCAGAGTTCCTGTCCAGGGAGATAGCCATAGCACAGAATCAACCAGCTCAGCTCTTCCGAACTGTGGAGAGACTGTGCAGTCCAGCCTGTCTGCAGTTTTGGACAGCGTTTTCACAAGAAAAGTGTGATGAATTTGCTCGATTCTGTGCTGATAAGGTGGTCGACATCAGGTCTGAGATTCAGCTGGCTAACTCCAATGGGGGCAGTGGTGGTTGGTGGGAGGTTACAGCTACTCGGTTTGAATGGTCTGACTTCAATCGGTTGGAGATTGTAGATGTCATGCAGATTGTCCAGAGTATGCTGCTGACCTGCTGTGGTTTGGACCCGGGTTCAACCCGCCTCCTTGTGGGGTATGTTGAAGTCATCGGCCCGATCCTAGCAGAGATTATTTGGTGTTCATTGGAGAGAGGTGAGTTTCCTGACTCCCTGAAGGAGGCGGTGGTGACACCCCTCCTTAAGAAACCTTCTCTGGACCTGGCTTGTCCTGCCAACTACAGGCAGGTCTCTAATCTCCCCTTTGTGGGGAAGGTTATTGAGAAGGCAGTAGCGCTGTAGTTGGAGAATCATCTTACCATCCATGTTATCTATTATCCTCTTCAGTCCGGATTTCGGGAAGAGGCATAGCACAGAGACTGCCCTTGTTCGGGTACTCAATGATCTCCTGATAGTGAGGGATTGGAAGAGCTGTTCCATCTTGATTCTTCTTGATCTCTCTGCAGCATTTGACACCTTGGACCATGTGGTGCTGCTGGAGTGCCTATGGATGGTTTGTGGCCTGTCTGGTACAGTCCTCACATGGTTCCATTCTTTTCTCATCGGCAGATCTCAGAGAGTGGTGTCCGGGATCTATTCCTCTGACTCCTTCTTTCTGCCGTGTGGGGTTCTGCAGGGCTCTGTGCTGTCACCCATGTTGTTCGTGATATACATGCTGCCGTTGGGAGACATTGTAAGGTGGTATGGGTTGGGTTTTCATTACTATGCAGATGATACCCAACTCTACCTGTCCTTTTGCGCCTGAGCAGAATAATGCGGTCTCAGTGTTTAACAGCTGCCTCACTGAGATTCAGGCCTGGATGAATGCCAACTGGGTGAGGTTGAGTCCAGACAAGACTGAGGTTCTAGTGGTGGATCCGGGTCGTCGGGTAAAGAGGCTGGTGGCTGGCTCTGCCTCTGGGCTTTGGCTCAGTGGTAGCCAGCTGTCAACCTCTGAATGGGTGCAGAATCTGGGCGTTATCCTTGACGATGGGTTGACACTATGTTCTCAGGTGTCAGCCATCAAGTCCTCTTTTTACCACCTGAGGAATATTGCCCAGATTAAGAACCTTGTTCCACCAGATGACCTTCCTACTCTGGCCCACACTTTTGTGACCTCCCGCCTTGACTACTGTAACTCCCTGTACCTAGGGTTGCCTGGGGTTGCTATCTGCTGCCTGCAGCTGGTGCACAAAGCAGCAGCCAGGCTGTTGACGGGATTGCCTCGGTCGAGCCATGTAATGCCTGTGCTCTGTGGCCTGCTCTGGCTGCCAGTTCAGTGGCAGATCACCTTTAAGGTTGGCTTGCTGACCTTTAAGGCCCTACATGGACAGGGGCCGAATTACCTGCAAGAACTCTTGTGCCCCTACTGCCCCTGCCGACCACTCTGCTCCACCGACGAGGGATTAACAGAGGTTCCCAGGGTCCGGTTGAAGACATCTGGGGCCCAGGCTTTTGCATTTGTGGCCCCTACCAAGTGGAACTCTCTGCCTCATTGGATACGTGAGTGCCTGACTGTGGAGAGCTTCAAAATTGCTCTAAAAACACACCTGTTCGTTTGATCTCGCATTTGCAGATTACTGATTATTCTGTAAAACGGCTGGATTAATTGTTGGATGATTAACTGCATGTTTTTAGAATTATATTTATTGTGTTTTATTGTTTAAGTGCTACAATCAGAGTGAATAGTGCTCTACAAATAAACTTGAATTCAACTGAATACTTTGCTATTTGACAAGGCCCATGAGCTGATTCCTGCTTCTACCACCCTTTGCTACTCTTCTCGCCTTGCCCCTTTTACTGCACTTCTCAGAAATATATCCTGACTTCTCTGAACTATATCCTGAGGATTGCCTACAATGAACTGTCTCCTCCTTTGCTATTTTTCTATCTGACAAGGCTTCTTGGCTGATTCCAGTTTCTCCCACCTTTTGCTTCTCTTCTCCTCCTACTCCTTTTCCCAGCACTTAGTTATCAGGGAACATACTCCTAAGCACTTAGTAATGTGCTTGTTATTGTTCTGAATATCATGTGATTGTATTTTCTCATTTTGTCTTGGACTAATACCATTTGCAATGTATCTAATATGTGTTGTTGGTGTGGTTATCTTCCATAACCCACCTGCTGTAAGTTCTTTTGTTTTCCATTGTTACTGTTCTTGTCCTTGATGCGACAACAGGATCTCCTTTGGCACTGGTCCAGGGCAACAGGGACAACTACGGATATCCAAAACTAAACAGCGGCCAGAAACAGGTGCACCTGGGCAATACAACAGGCCAAGGCATCATTCCACAAGAACCAGCAATCTCACTGCCGGAGTACCGGGAAGAAGTTCTGGGACTCAATTAAAAACCTCCTCGGGTCTGATAACAGGACCCCCCCCCCCATGCTCCGCCACAATGATGAAATTACACTCAACGATGCTGGCATGGCCAATGTCTTTAATAAGGCTTTTTCTGACTACAGCGCAATCCTGCCTCCCAGGCCTGCCACATACCCTGATGGAATGCCAGCTTCCAGCTAGCTGCCCTCCTCTACCACTGCCAAGCCCAGCCCAAGCTTTTACTTCTGACAGGTGACCGTAAAGGAAACAAGAAAATACCTTGCAAGTGTCCTGGGAAAAACAAGGACTGTGGGTGATGGAATCAATATTAAATTGATTTCCATTGTCTTACAAGAGGTTGTCTTTCTCATCACCAAGCTGTTTAACCTGTCTCTCCGCCTGTCCACTTTCCCCTCTACCTGGAAATCTGCTCTGGTCACTCCTGTGCACAAAGGAGGTGACTGGGCACTAGTTTCCAACTACTGACCTATTTCAATTCTGTCACCACTCTCCAAAGCACTGGAGAGAATCATAGCCGACCAACTCACCGACCACCTGCATAAATATAAACTCCTCTGCTCCCAACAGCACGGTTCCACAAGATGCATAGCACTAATACTGCCCTAATTGCCTTCACAGACTACATGCATGAGGCACTTGACCAGAGCCAACTGGTCAGAGCAATCTTCATAGACCTAACCAAGGCTTTCGACCTTGTGAATCATCAGCTGCTGCTGCACAGAGTAAGCTGCCTTGGACTATCCCCGACACGGTCAGCTGGTTCTCCAGCTACCTGTCTGGGCGCTCTCAGCAGGTGAAAATCAATGGGGCCATCTCTGATACCAGTGAAGTCACAGCGGGGGTCCCGCAGTGGTCCATCTTGGGCCGCCCACTCCTGTTCAGCCTCTTTGATAACAACCTTCCAGAAGCGTGCCCCTCCTCCAAGGTACTGCTCTATGCAGATGACATGGCGCTGTTCTCTAGAGGCTTTTGCCAAGATGCACTCACTAAGGACATGCAGTACAACTTTGACCTCCTACAGGATTGGCTCAAAGATAGCCTGCTAGTGCTGAACAGCAAAAAAAAACAACAAGACAATGCTCTTTGCTGGAAGCCAAAAGAGGAGGTATACTACTCCCTTCTCAATTCTGTGCATCTCCCACTCCACCCTTGAGCAGGTGCCCTCATTCCGGTAACTAGGGATTACAATCGACGAGTCCCTCTCCTTCAATGAACATATATGAAATATTACCACTGCTGCCAATAGGAAGTCAGGGACCCTATATAAGCTTCGATTCTGCCTCACACCCGAGGCTAGCAGCTAGTTAGTTTTTGTTGATCGGGTAAGTGCACTAGACAAATTCTGCCTATTTTCAGGCACGACCCGGGGGAAGGAGATACAGATGAATGCCAACTGACTTTGAACCAAATTAAGCAGTTGGTGGTATTTTACTGATATTTTAGCGGAAACCGGTATGCTTGGTCCCCCTGCTCACAAGTGTTAACTCTGCTTCAACATTCATTTGGAGGAGAATATTTTACATGAAAGGATTATTTCAGGTGCAGGATTTGATGTTTAAACATGTATTATGCTCCCTTCTGTTTACATTACTTACATAGTCCTGTATCTGGCAGAGGGTTGGGCTGGATTGTGGGGGGGTGCTACTTATTATTCTGAAGACTGCCACAGTGTTATACACCACAGTTAACTGTTCACTTCAAAGAAATACAGATTCCTTTTGTTTTTCAATCTCGTTCCTGATACTGTGCATATTTTCTGCCCAGTTATCATAAGTTTCTGTAATTCTGTATTATGACTATGTCTAAAATCAGTCTGACAGTTCTCATAGCTGTGCGTTCTATTCTTCAGATATGATACAGATCATACAGTTGTACTCATATTTCTTTCACCCTTTGTTGATGTATTTTCAGTGCACAGAAAACCCAGCTGTTTCACATGCATCTTACCTGTTTTCAATATACATGCAAAGTGGCTATAATAACAAACTCTAGCCAGAGCCGATAGGGCTGTGAAGAGCTACCAAATGACCAAAGTTATTTTCTTGTTGGTGCCATATAGTGCTGTTTGGTCACAATTATCAAAAACTGGCATGCTGCTAATTCAGTCCTCTTGAATTTATTTAGTCAGAGTACATGCTGCTGTGTGTGCGTGTGTGTGCATGTAACCTGTCCTGCCTACAGGAATGAAATAGCTAACAGCTGCAGCTGCACTCTCTGTAATCTGACACTGTAGTCTGACTTTCAGAGCTTCAGTAAATTCCAACAACATATAATGAGTTAACCCCTAGGTTGCTGAAAGAAAGAGAATAAATCTATTAGACTGAGCTGGACCGATGATAGAAACAACAGTTTAAAAAGTGTTTTTTTTGTTAATATCCTGAGAAGTTCTGAGGTACAATTAAGCAATAAACCATGAGGGGGTGTGGATTATCAGGGGATTTACCACGGCTGGTGTGGTTTGCCCACGAGGCGCAACCAAGTGGGTAAATCCTCAGCTGCCGTGGTAAATCCCCTGATAACCCACACCCCCAAGTGGCTTATTGTGATTATGCCATGACATCTTGATACAGTTTAAGTTGAAATTATTTTATTTTATTTTTTCCTGTGTAAACAAATGCATTTTATTAAGAAATATCATTGCACAAAAGAAAATAGTCCCTAGCTGATTCATATGAGCTGTTGAGAAGCACTGAATTCAAACTGCTTGCTGCAGAGACTGGAACTGATGAGCCCGGCTGCGAGAATGACTATGCGACTGCCGCCTCGCCGTGGTCGCACAGCACAGCGTGTGTTTCGGGTTGGGTTTCTGGTGCGAGCAGGAAGTGACCACGGTCACACAGCACAGTGTGTGCTTTCGGGTTGGGTTTCTGGTACGAGCAGGAAGTGACCGAGTTGCGTTTTTTTTAAATATACATTTTTTTTTAATATGGAGGAGTGAGGTAGCCTGGTAAACTAATGAGGGCAGACACAGAGAGGACCGGAGACAGTGACGAGGGAACTGAGACATGCAGTGGGAGTCTTATGGCAGGATGGAAGGCAGACAGCGCCGGAGCAGACACTGAGGTGAGGTGGGTGCAGATTCAGCGGTTACGGGGAAAAATATATTCAAGCGTGTTGTGTTTTTTTTTTTTAAAGTGCAGATCCACTTTCGGGGGTGTTACGCGATGTGCTTTGCTTAATAGGATGTCATGGGAATCGGAGACCGTTGGTTAGCGAGCGTTGCAACATGGCGGATCTCCGGTCTGAATTTCCCGGGTTGAATGATTTTTAAGAGATGCGGCTGGCTGGCACCTTTTGCGGTGATTATCAGAGGATTTACAACGGTGATAAGGTGCCAGTCAGCCATTCTGATTTGTTGTTGTCCAAGGTCCATGGTATAATGCAGCAGTATCCCCCCTTCCTTCAGATGCCTTTAACATAGAGCAGCAAATAGCAAAAATCAGAGGGGGGGTGCACTATTTTACAGCTGTGGAGGAATACTTTCAAAAGTCCAAAAAGGGAGTTCCATGATCAGCCATTTTAGAGCTACAATCTGACCCCAAAAGTGCTATAGGCTCTGCCCACAGCCCTAAAAATGGTATAGTGGTAAATGGTATAGTGTTAAACTTGCATTACGCATTATGTTATACATTTTTAGACACACATATTATAAATAATTTCATACTGTAATATGTAGAATCAAACCCTTTTGGTACATGTAACTGTTCAAAACACAGCCCAAATGGGATTCTCATTAAGTCCATATCTAGGATTGGTGGTTTGTAGACTAAAGATCCACCGGGCTTCTTGTTTTAGAAGTAGTTTCTCTCAATCACCCCCCTCTTCTCAGTTAATGTGCCCTCTCAATACCCACAAACCTTAGAGTATTGACATGGTGGTGTTATTCCTGGAAATGAGCTGGCAGTATAGCCTAGAGGTTAGAGGAATGAGGTGTGAACAAGGTGTGAATGAGCTTGGTACATCCAGCAGACCAGACCTGAGTTTGATTCTCACAACTTCCACTTGCATACTGTGTGACTCTGAGTAAGTCACTTAACTGCTCAGTGCTCCCAGGTCGCCCCTGAAAACAGAAAATTGTGCCTAGTGGGCCTTACCTGGTTACCAAAGACTAAAAAAAAAAAAAAAATGTCTGGCCAGGAGTGATCTTTAAGAGGGACAGTTCTACCCATCCTGGACTATGGTAATGTGATATATGGTGCAGCCTCTGAAACCAGCCTGCACAGGGTCCATACTACCCTCAACAAAGCATGCCGCTTTGTTTTAGGCACAGATCGCCTTACGCACATGTGCAACCTTTATATTGCAACACAATGGCTTCCTCTCATGGATCAAATCAAGCTCCACTCCTGTCTTCTAGGGAAGAAGGCCCTTCTAGGTCTTGCACCCCACTCCCTACAAGCCTTATTCCATCTGGTTCCCACTAAGCACTCCATGAGAAGTGTTACAAGACACACCCTAGCAGTACCTTTCAGAAGAACTGCCTTGGTGAGGCAAGCCTTTGCAGTAAGGGCCCCCACCTGGCTAAATGAGCTCCTCAGCCCACTACTAGCCTTACTCGCCTTGGCCAGTTCAAATCTGAAATTTGGAAGTACATCTCCCCTCCAGTACAATGTTACTGTAAAGAACACCCCAGCCATTTCTAGCCCTTCTGGTGCCCCCTGACACAACATGGCTTGGCTACGGTGACCCATGGCTCCTAAGGATCTCCCACTAATCCTCACCTACCCACCCCTTGGTCCCTCATTCCCCCACTCCTCACCCACATAGTCCTCCTGACCCTCCATACCCCCACCTCCACACCTGCTTAGCCCCCCTGACTCTTAAGCTATCACCCACCATTGTGCTCTGCCCCTCATCTGTCTAGCCTGTAGCCTACTCTCCCTTAATGGCTGTACTTGTCGGTGGTCATATTAATTGTTCCCTCCGGGAACCTATGTAAGCTCTACAGCTGCATTCTGGGAATTCTCATACTTTGTAAATAGTTGGAATCTGAACTTTATTCACCTAATCTGTTACGGGACTATTTTCCTCTGTATTATGTAATTAAGTGATGGCTTTTGCAATGTAGCCTGTCTCTCTCTCCATCCTTCTATTTGTAATGCTGTTTAGTATTTTTAATGGCTTGGGAACATAAGAAGCAGGCTGGTAAGGACAGAGGTCTGGGGTTATATTCTGTTTTAACTGAAATATTTGAATAGTTTTGTAAGTGAAATTAGTTCTATGTGTTAAAAATTATTACCTTGAGTTAGAACTGTTACTTGGGCTGTGATATTGTAACTTTGGAGGCTTGGGAACAGTTGTTTGGCAGTGATAATTAGAGTGAAATTTAAATGTGTTGTTTGCCTGGTGTTAGGGGAGGGACATTAGCAGGAATTACCTTGTCTTTAACAGGAATTACCTTGGCTTTCATTGTTCACTTGGGAACATAAGCAGCAGGCTGGTAAGGACAGAGGTCTGGGGTTATATTCTGTTTTAACTGAAATATTTGAATAGTTTTGTAAGTGAAATTAGTTCTATGTGTTAAAAATTATTACCTTGAGTTAGAACTGTTACTTGGGCTGTGATATTGTAACTTTGGAGGCTTGGGAACAGTTGTTTGGCAGTGATAATTAGAATGAAATTTAAATGTGTTGTTTGCCTGTTCTTAAATACTGAAAAGCCACTGGGGGTTGGGATTGAAGGGCTGAGTATTTCTGTTTGGGACTGAAATTCGAAGCAACAGGAGCTGGGGGGCCTGTGACATCATACGGTACGCGATGTCTGCATACACACACACTGTTAGTGGGACTGAACACACACTGGACTGTATGTGTTTGTGAGACTTGGGAACTTTATTGGTGGGGTTGAAATTGGGTTTGAAAATAACTGCAGTCAGTATAGAGAGAAACTGTATTCCAGGGAAAGGGACTGAGAAAAGGGGGTGTGCCATTATAAACAGAGGGGGATAAACAGGGTGGCCATATTCCACCATGGCAGGCATCTTCGGAAGGGTTGTAGGCTGCACAGGCTGTGGGATGGCAATAATTCTCAATTGGGCCTGGAGAGAGGGAGGCTGCCCACTCTATAGACAGCTATCTTGTATCAGGAGTGAGGTATATTGGTTAAGGAGTAAGCTGGGGAGCTGGGGGTGTCCAAGGATAAAGGGTGTGGATATGGGCAGCAGAAGGGTGGGGCTGAGGGGAGGCTGGGGCAACGCTCTGAAATTACAGGACATTATGTTACAGCAAGCAGAGAGGGGATATTAGGGACAGAGGACCCTTAGATAGGGATGTTGATGCTAAGGGGAAAGCGTACGGGGTCAACATTCTGAATACAAAGAGAGTGGAGGAGGAAGAGTCAGGAGGGGCTGTTGTGCGGAAGCCTAAAACAGCAGACTGTGGGAAGGGAGCTCCTAAGGTGAACAGAGCAAGAGGGGAAGAAGAGGGGCAGTTTAGAGGTGCAGTCAGGGGAAACTCGGGTTACTTGATGGAGGCTGACATAGAGTGTCACAATAAATTTGAGCTACTAAGCAACCTAGAGGGGGAGGAGGAAGGGTTGGTGGAAATGAGGAAACTTATACAGAGGCCTGGGGGAGGGAGTCGGATACCCATAGGGCATCACAGACCGGCAATGGAAAGGATAGAAATAGTCCCAGAGGGAGAAGGGGAAACATAAATGTTAAGAAAATGGGGGAGATGCAACATATTGCAGACATGAGGGAGGAGAGCATGACTGGAGAGAAACTGGGAGACAAGGAGATGGGAGAGGAGCCCCCCTTCAGCAGGGGGGTCAGTACCAAGGATGGGGCCCTAGCTAAAGGGGACCCACAGAGAGCCTCTGGAGGCAGGGGTACTATTACAAGGGGAGGATGGCGGTGTGGGGAAGGGGAAAC
Source organism: Neoceratodus forsteri (assembly GCA_016271365.2). Classification (NCBI taxonomy): domain Eukaryota; kingdom Metazoa; phylum Chordata; order Ceratodontiformes; family Ceratodontidae; genus Neoceratodus; species Neoceratodus forsteri. Next base: position 859,265,341 of record CM028134.1, read on the forward strand.
CATCAGGGCCAGGATAAATGGTTCGGATAAGAGAGGGTTAAAGGGGACACCTATTCAGAGGTGGTTTGAGTTAAGTGGGCAAAGTAACGAGGGAGGCAGAAAGGGGAGGGTGACAAGGGGGTCTCTAATAAGGCAGGAAGACTCCCATGGAATTGAGATTATGAATAAAGGGGGGAAGGGGGGCTGAGAGGGCATAGTGGAGGTAACCATAAGGATGATGGCGGTGTTAAGGTTCTGTTATTGGGAGACTCGATGATTAGGGGTATCCAGTGGGAGGGACAGGGGGGTGGATGCCATAGCCAGGTGAAGGTAGTGAGTATCTCTGGGCTGACAGTGCACAGAGCAAGTTCATGGTGTATGAAATGGTTAGGATTGTGGAGGAAACCGATTTCCTGGTGCATTTGGGAACTAATGATCTAGAGGAAATAGTGTTTGGAAATCCAAGCAAGGTTCCAAGAACTTGCCAGAGTCTGTCGGATAATGGATGCAACATTCTTTTCAGAGATATTGCCAGTACCAAAGGCCTCAGTGGAGAAAAATGAAGCTCACAGAGGTTAATGACTGGCTCAGGAAGTGGGGTGAAGAGAGTGGGTTGGGGGTGTTAGGGAACTGGAATGGAGTTTGGGAGGATAAGGGACTATATGCCAAGGACAGGCTTCATCTTGCCCCATTAGGGAAGGAAGTCCTTAAACAGGGGATGGCTGACTACATTCAAGAAAGGTAGGGTTTAAACTTGTGAGGGGGGAAGGGATAAGGGAAGGGCTGACCAGGCCCTCTCCTCCAGATGAGGGGAGTAGCCTTCAAGCCCAAGGGGGCAGGGGAAACAGACTGGGGGTGGAGGTTTCAGGAGGAGCAGAGGGAGGATGGAAGTATAAGGAATCTGGGTGGGGTTTGACAAAGAGGATCAGGGATAAGGGGTGGGGGTTGGTGTTAGTAAATGCCAGGAGCTTGGGAAACAAGTTGCCAGAGTTCCAGGCCATGCTGTTCGGGTGGATGTGGCGGCGGTCACGGAGACGTACCAACAAAACCATGACTGGGACATAAACGTCGGGGTACACTATGCTTAGGAAGGATAGAAAGGAGGGCAGAGGGGGTGGAGTGGCTATGTTCATTAGAGATGACATAGAAATTGCTAGGGTAGAAGAGGCAGAGGGAAACGTGGAGGCCTATGGGTCACCTTACGATCCTCAGCAGGAGATAAGGTCAAGCTGGGTGTAGTATATAGGCCCCCCGGGATGAGTGATGTTCTAGAGGATGGTTTGCTGGACAACATCATTGCCCAGTGTGGACCAAAAGGGGAAGGAGTGGTGTTGATGGGGGACCTTAATATGCCAGGTACAAACTGGGGAACCATGTCCTCTAAGGTGGCCAAGGAGCAGAGGCTGCTGGACGGCTTCCAGGATGTGTTCTTAACACAGCATGTGATGGAGCCCACAAAGGAGGGGCATGTCCTGGACGTGGTTCAGGCAGATGGGGATCTGGTAAGGGACATGGTTGTATAGGACCCCCTGACTGGGAGCGACCACAATACTGTCTGGTTTCAAATAAGCATGGGGGAGGGGTGAGATCTAGGACACTGGCAGTGGACTTCAGGGGGCAGACTTTGTGGGCATGGGAAATATTCTCAAGGATCACTTGAAGGGGATTACATCAATGACAAGTGTGGAAAGAAGATGGGAGGTCATAAAACGGGACTTCATGAGGCAGTCAGGATCATGCGTAAGTTGAAACGTATGAGCAAGGTCACATAAACCATGCTGGTGGTCCAGTGAGGTACAGGTAGCAGTCAGAGAAAAGAAGGCAGCCTACAAAAATATAAAACAACAAGAGGGGATAGGGATAAGGAAATTTACCATCTTGCATCTAGAAAAGTCACCCGTATGGTGAGGGGAGCAAAGTCCAGTAAAGAGCAGCGGCTGGCACAGGGATACATGGAGGGGAAAAGGGGTTCTTCCGGTACATTGGGGAGTGGAGAAAAACTAAGGGCCATCTCAGCAGATTGAGATCAGAAGGAGAGTGGGTGGAAGAGGCGAGGGACCAGGCAGAGGTATTTAATGAGTACTTTGCCTCTGTGTTCACTAGGAGGGGATGGGATATCTACAAAGCAAGGCACAAGGGGATAGAAGGCAGTAAGTGGGATCGGGAGCAACAGAAATGGAGCAAGAGGGAGGGAGAGGTACCCCAAGGGTGTCACATCTGGATAAGAATAAAAAGGCCAGTAAGGTGGAGGGGACGGATGATGCTATCTCCGCCAAAAGGGTGTGGTTAGCCCTCAAGGCCCTAAAGAAAGACAAATCTCCTGGGACGGATGGCATTCATCCGAGAGTACTATGGGAATTGGCGGACATACTGGCTGCACTCCTGGCGGAGCTCTTCAACAGGTCACTTGAGATAGGGAGGGTACCTAGGGATTGGCAAGAGGCACATGTGGTGCCAATCCATAAGGGGGGTCGAGGGAAGTACCAGGTAACTACAGACCCATCAGTTTGACCTCAGTGGTGGGAAAATTAATGGAGAGTATACTAAAGGAACGATTGGGGGTGTACTTGGAGGAGGTGGGAGGTCTGGATAGTCGGCAACATGGGTTTGTGCAGGTAGATCATGTCAAACCAACCTTGTGAGTTCTCGAATGGGTAACATCAGAACTGGACAGGGGAAAGCCTGTGGATGTATTATTCTTGGACTTCAGCAAGGCGTTTGACTCTGTCCCCACAATGGTCTGGTGGAGAAACTGATGGGGTTAGGAGTAGGCCCTTTGATGGTCAGATGGATTGAAAACTGGCTAGCTGGATGCACCCAGAGAGTAGTGGTCTGTGGGGAGCTCTTGAACCCTGAGAGGTTGGTAGTGGGGTACCGCGGAGTGGTCCTGGGTCGATCCTGTTTAATGCATACATATCGGACATCAGGGAGGGTATAGGGTGTGAAATGAGTCTCTTCGCGGATGACTCCAAGATGGGAGCAGTAGTTGAGGGAGAAGAGGGGAGGTTGGCCCTGCAAGGGGACCTGCACACCCTGAAAGCTGGGCTCACACATGGAAATTAAATTTCAATATCACCAAGTGCAAGGTGTTGCATCTTGGTTGGGGAAACCCTAAACACAGGTACACCCTGGGGGAGGAGGCGCTGGAGGCCTCAATAGGGGAAAAAGACCTAGGGGTCATGGTGGATGCATGTATGAATAACTCTGAGCAGTGCAGGAGAGTGGCTAGCAAGGCAAACAGGATGTTGGGATGCATCGTAAGGGGGATCACCTCTAGGAGCAAGGAAGTGATTCTGCGCTGTACAATGGACTGGTTAGACCACACCTTGAGTACTGTGTACAGTACTGGAGACCACACTTGAAGAGGGACATACAGCTCCTGGAGAGGATACAGAGGAGGGCAACAAAGATGATACGAGGGCTAGGGGATTTGACGTATGAGGACAGACTTGAGGAGCTCTGCCTGTTTTCATTGGAGGAGAGGAGAGACAGGGGGACATGATTGAGGTCTTCAAGTACCTCAAGGGAATAAATAGGGTAAACATGGAGGGGATCTTTAGACTAAAGCAGGGAGGTATCACCAGAGGGCATGGTTTGAAGTTGGAAGGTGGAAGGACGAGGGGAAGGGAAGAGGAGGAGGTTTTCACTGAGAGGGTGGTGGACCCTTGGAATGCACTGCCTGGCGAGCTGGTTCGAGATCCACAGTGGAGGCTTCAAGAGAGGTGGGACAGACACAGAAAGTGGATGTATCAGATGATGGCCTGTCCCAGGGGGGTGGGGATGGATGATAGGGGTTTCTGGAGCACAAGGGATGAGAGGGCCTTGGCATCCAACTAAGGAGCTAAGGTTCGAGCAGACTCGATAGACCGGAAGGCCTAATCTGCTGGCAAACAGTATGTTAGTATGTGTAACTGACAATGCCTTCTAGCTGCTTCTGTTTCTCCACTGTCCATGTACTTGATGTTCCCCCACCCTCTGTTCGATGAGGATCCTTTGTAAATGACCTTTTAGCTCAAAGGCTGTAATTCCAATTTTACAATAAATAAATGAATAAATAAAAAAAAAAAAACTATGTAAAAGAGCTTTTGCTCAAAAGTGTAATCTGAATTTACAAATAAATAAAAGTTTGAGCAAGAGAGTCTATATCTGTTGTGCTCCACTCACTGAATAGAGATCTCATAAAATCAGATGAAAAGATGGGCCCCTGTTTGGCTGAGCTCACTTGCCAGTGTGTGCTAGACTCTTGGCAGATAACTGGCCTGGAGTAGGCTGCCCTGTTCCAGGCCCTCTCTCCACACCCTCATAGCTTCTCAGCAAACAAGGTAAGAGAGTGCTCATTGTTGTTTGTTTGAGCAATACAAGGCAGACAGTCGGCTGTCTGGAAAAGGACTGTTTTGTAGCTGTTGAGATCCAGTAGGGCTGACAGGCCATACTGAACCAGTTTGCATGTGCAACCCACTGAAATGAAGATGAGACTCTGATGGGTTCCAGACACCTTGCACTTGAAACACTCACAGTGGACTACTCAACAAGGAGTCCTCTGAAGAGAATGTTGCCCCGGGATCCAGACAGGAGAAGAGAAACTGTGGAGGAGATTGTTTTCCACTGTCTGGCAAGCTAGAGTGATCAAACCAGGTGCTTGATCAGCTGCTATATGGCCCAGCATGGGTTGCATGAATCAGGCTTAAAGAGATTTGCTGTTCACAATGTAGCATGCTATCTGCAGGATTATCTGTTTATTGTCCTAAAGGTAAGGCTAGGCCCTGATCGCATTCGTGAGAGCTCCTAGGAACAGCAGTTACTGTGAGGGTCATAGCTGAGACTTCTAGACTCAACAGAACTCCAAGAAGGGAGGGCTGGATGAAGAGGCTATCATCCAACTGTACAGGAAAGGGGAACTAAAAGTCCTAATATCTCGGGTGCGCCAAGAGAGTGCAGAGGGAAGGACCTAGAAGCTTGCATACCCAGGAAGCTAAACTGATCCTGGAGAAATAAAAGAACTGGAGACTGCTTGTATAAAAACCTGTATATGATAGTCAGCAGAATGCTCCCTTTAAAAAAAAAAAAAAACCTGTGCCAGGAGCTGGGCAACTTGCAAAGGGATAGACACAAAGGGAAAATTACCCTTGGAGTTAGCAACCACAAGAGCGTGACCTGAGGCACACTAGAAGTACCTGACTCTGAGGAGTCCAGGCTAAGAAGCCACAACTCAGAAGAGATGAGGTGGGGGTAAGACATATTTCTCGATATCCCCCTGGGGGGGAAGAGCAGAGAGGTTCCCCTAAGTGGGAACCTCTGGCATCGATTGGGTGTCAGAGAGGATGCCAGAGGCAGCACCATGGATAGTGCAGTCCTGGCGCCAGACCCAACCTAGATTCAGCACCAGGCAAGACACCAGAAATGGCGCCGGGCCCAGTGCCAGACACTATGCCAGACATGGTGCAGGACTGGACCCGATGCTAGAAACAGCACCAGACATGGCATCAGGCACTAGACACACGGGGCTAGGAACATGGCACCAACAGAATAAGAGACACGGTGTTGGGGGCCAGCATCATAACGGGCAGCACTAGGAGGACTAGATGTGGTGCCAGGAGATCCCCGTACCAACCTGACATCGAATGACAATTGAACCAGTGAAGTCAATGGGGACAGTTTCGGGAGGAACAGAGCTGGTGCCTGGAGGTCCCTGGCACGGGAACCCCGGAGCCAATCCGGCACCGACAAGAAACAACCCCGTGCCTGGAGCACTGGAACTGGCACCTATCCAGACCGCAAGAACCAGGGAGGGCAGAGAACAACACCAGGAAATCCTGTCAACCTGACGCAGGCATGAGCCCACATGACACCAAAGAGGGGTAGACTCAGCACCAGGACCAGCACTAGAAGCGGCATCAGGTCAGACTTCGAAGGACCCAACCTGTCACCAATGCCAAAACCAGAGCCAGCACCGGTGACCCAGCCAGCAGTGAAGTGACTGGTAGAGGCACCTGGCCGGTCCCACCAAGTGACACAAGGTGGGGGTGTGGCCAGTGGGGCAGGAGTTGGCAGCATGGTCAGTGGCAAGGGTAGAAGTCCGTTGCTGGAGCCAAATGCTCTATCTAGCTTGGGGGGTCTTGCTTGCTGGTTTAGTGCCTCCAGCCTACAAGGGCCAGTGACCTTACCCACAAGCAGTGACACCCTAGCCTGACACTATACCCGCTGCTCCAAAGAGCTGCCCAGAGATGACCGCCCACTGGGGACCCCCCTAAAGGTCAGAGGGAGGACTCCAGACCTGAGGTCTCAGTTCCCTGGCACCAAAGCCCACAGCAACACTGACACCACCAAAAGGGCCACAGCCTGGGAACCAAGGGTCTTGTGGAAGACTTCCCAGAGGGCAACCTCGAGTGGTACCATTTCCTTTTCTCCCAAATGCGAGAGAAAGAACTCGAGGCCAAGAGTTGCCAAGAACCCAACCGGAATCGGGAACTGGCCTGCTCCTTCATGCTCTAGAGGACTGCCCTTCCCTCGAGCACAAGACTGCCTGTGCTCAGAACTCTTCCCTCACAGGAAAGTGGACCAGACATGGCCCCTGCTGCCAGAGCAGCTTGCCAACCATGGTGTCAAGCAAACACAGAGCTGGGCAAAACATGGTGCTGGGCCAAGCATGATGCCAGGTCAAACATGGCACCAAGTCAACCTGGCACTGGGGGCAAACATGGAACCAGGAAGGCTTCCTACCACAATCCTGTAGAGACATCCTGACGAGGCTCGGTAGCGCTGAGAGAAAACTGACAGAAAATGTTTCATAAAATCACTAAACTGATACAAAAATAAATTCCAGCTTTAAACAACTGAAAACTAAAACACAATGAACGTGGCTGTAATATGGACATGAAGTTATGTGTGGTTCATAGCTCAGTGCTTATGTTACATACTGTAGCTGGATGATGTAGGTTGTGCTTGGATACAGAGGCCAGACCAGTAAGCAGGACAATGCTTGCAAGGTATTAGTAGTAGTATGGCATGATTAGTGCTTAGGTACTTCAGTATAGACATAGGCAGTCAGGATTATTGTACATGTAAGCTGGATATTATGCAAGGGCTTAGATGCTTGAACTGATGAGTAGTTTGTTATGACTCAATGTCTTGGCCTTTCTCTGTATCCCACCGTAGGAAGGATGCTTAGTCCAGTAGTATGAGACCCCCCAAAAATAATGATATCATACGATTGTTCAGTAACCAACCATTAGAAGGAGCCGAATAGGATGACACCTCCCAAGAATGAATAGCAGGATGATTACCTCCTCCAACTCCGGAGAGTGTAACCAGTGCACGCAGGAGAGGAAAAAACCCTTGGGGGGAACGTCTGAGGACCCATGGCTACTGACCTGCCCGCCCTTCTGGGCATACTAAAGGAGAGTAATCCTAAGTAACAATTTTTAATTTATTCGGCTAATCCGAAATCCAAAGTTGTAGATCCTGATCCAGTGAAATGTAAAACTGAAGAAAGTACTGAATTTTGAAGTGTTGGGTGAACATAGCAACATCCTACTAGTAAACTCCTAGCCCGAGAATCCATGTCCAGGGCAGAATGATAGTAGATTGGAATCCATGGATGATGATAATTCAAAGCATCGAAGTTGCATTGGTGAAGCGCTCCAGCAGGTGAGGACGTCTTCTCTGAGGAGAACCAGTAACCAAAAGGCTAAATGCCCATGGCCAGAGTAAGAGACAGTTGATTCGTGTTCCGCTTGGCAAGCTTTTCAAATGAAGGCCTTGGTGATGAAGCACAGGAACTGGCACATGCTGCGTGATCTGGAGAGTGCGGAGCAGTAGAAACCTCCAATCCGGAGTGGGGAAGGTAAGTGAAGTAGGTATAGATCTTAGTGCGAATAGGTAAACATAAGTTAGATGTACCTCCAGATCTCAAGGGGCGAAGTAGGTTGTAGAACAGGTGAGTCAGTCTTGATGAACCTCTAGGCCCTGTAAGGGCAAAGCAAGCAATATGAGCAGGTAGTGTAAATAAGTGGACCTGTACATAGGTCAGTAGAAGCAGTAATTAAATCTGCATGATGCAGACGTAGTAGCAGAGGAGTAGTATAGCATAGATTATGTACGGTATACAGCGAGGAGCATGAGGAAATGGTAATAGCACAAGAATCGAAGCTTCATGGCGATCCAAATAGTTGCATAGCGATGTACATATCCATGTCTTGAAAGCCAGAATAGTATAGTAGCTAGAATAGACTTGGTGAGAGTGGTCTGACGAATCCTGAATAGTCGAGCTTGTGAGTCATAAATGGTGATAACTGAAGAGGCTGAGTCGAATGAAGTAGCGTTGTCACAAGTTCCAAGAAGCCTCAGAGCACAAATCAGGAGACTGAAAGTCTTCAGGATAAGCTCAATTAAGTGTCCTGGTAAGAGTATATTAGTAGTAATTCATATGACTGAAGTGGCAAAGCAGAAGCATCCAAAAGAATAGATGACGAATGGCTAAACAAATTCAGATGAGAGCCCATAGCAAAAGAGCTCCTAAGGCTGGCAGACACGGCAGCAAGTAGGCATACAGTATAAAATACGAACCTCCAGGCCTGAGCTGGGCGAGGTAGGTATAGAGTGGAAGCAGTGAAACCCCCTGGCCCGAAGGGTGGGGGCCAAGGTCATAGAAGCAAGGTGAATACGGTGTAGTAGAATAAGTTCAGGGACCTCGGGGCTCATAGGGGCGCAGGTCTGTCAAAGTGCGATGCGGTGAACCTCCGGCCCTGTGGGGCGAGGCAGGTTGTTGAGCAGTGGTAGACAGAATAATAGTAATGTCTGATTGCATGCAATGCAGAATTAGTAGCGACGTAGTAAGGAATAGATTGTCAATGGTTTTGTAAATGGTAGCATAATCCTGAGCTTATTCTATGCAGCGGAGAAATGTATTCTGAGGCAACTTATGAGAGCAGTAGAAAGGTGCTGTAGACTGACAGTTCCTGATGATTGAAAATGCGAGGAGAAGACTGGTTGGATAAGTTGGCAACCTGACCAGAGGCAATACACATCCAAAAAACTGCAGTAGATCTATGTCTTAAGCTTAAGCGATGATAAGGAGGGCATTATGAAACGGTAGTAGTAACTCGGAGTTGAAGCAGTGCAGCAAGGAGCATCCTAGTGAATTGAGGTAAATATCCGATGTAATCCAGAATTAAATCCAATGAAAGAAGAAACATATCCTTGACAATGGAATTAAGTAGGAGCAGCAAGGTGAAGGCTGCAAGGTCCAGAATCCGAGTAGTATGACTGAAGATGAGGAATAACTGGCAGTGCATCCAGCCCTAAGAAGTAAAGTGAATGGAGTGTGGCAGCTAAGTTCCACGAAGGCTAGCATGGCAGCTGGATCATGAAGGTCAGCCGGTAAATGAGTGGAGTGGCAGCTAAACCCCACAAAGGCCAGCATGCTCGGCTAGACCACACATTGGTCAGTCGGTCAGTGAGCAGACTTTGGCAGCTAAGCCCAACGAAGGCTAGCATGTGTGGCTGGACCAACACATGTAGGTTGTCGGTTAAGCGAGTAGAGAATGGCAGCTAAACCCTATGTAGGCTAGTGACCACAAAAATCCCACATAGGGCAATGAAGGAGCAGAAAGGTGTGCCAGGCAAGCCCCCGCGTGGCCGGCGGTATGGCCATATCCCACGTAGGTAAGCGAAGGAAAGAACGAGTTGAGCTAGACCCCATGTAGGCCAGCACAACAGGCGCTGCCATGGAGAGCCGCTTGGCTGGATAGCTATCTCAGGACCGAAGCTGACTGGAAGTTAGTGAATGCATAAGGTAAGCAGCAAGTAATGGAAGCCTCCTGCCTCTGTGCAACATAGACCTGCAGAGGGGCATCCAAGCCAAAAGGGGAAATTGCAGACTTGTGGTCTAGAGTATCTGAACAGCGTATCCAATGACTGAAGAACTGGAATTTCCAGGATAGCCAGGGAGCGCATACATAAATAAGTTAGAAACTGCAGTTAATTACTGAAGGCATGATAGGCAGACATACTAGGAAGCACGGAGGGAGTCATCGCTGTAAATGTTCCATTAGACTGGGGAAGAGAAGAAAAATTACTCACCTTAGTAATTATGTTTCTTCTAATGCTGTATTCTGACTATTGCAGTTGGCCCCAGCCTTTAAACTGCCCCAGAGAACAAAGGGTTAACTTTCTATGCAGAGCATAGAATGCTGAGCTCGAGCTCAGATGAGGTCTCTGTCTGTAGCCCTTTGAAATCCAACCGTCAGGTTCTCACAAGCAAAAATCTCACTAACTATCCTATGTGGAAATTGTAAAATTTTTTACTAGACAACTAGCAACAAGAGTTTTGAATTCCCAAGGAAGACTCAAGTCAGGGAACCCAAAACCAAAAACCAATCCAAATAAGAATAACAATAAAACAAACACCCAAACAAAAAAGGAGGGTGTAAAAGAAGCACCCGTGAGGTGCAACACTTCACCTGCCCACTCACTTCCCAAAAACAGGTTCTGAGAGGGGAGGCAGGGAGGGAGGGAGGTCAGAATACAGCAAGACTCCATTAGAAGAAACATAATTACTAAGGCGAGTAATTTTTTCTTCAAACAACATGAAGTCTTGCTGTACTCTTACTATTGCAGACTACCAAGCAGTACCTCCATGGAGGAGGGACAGAACCTACTTTGGGAATAGGCTCTAAAGTACTGCTGTGCTAAACCGAGCATCACTCCTAGCCTGGATATCCAGAGAGTAATGCTTGGTAAAGGTATGGACTGTTTTCCAGGTGGCTGCTTGACAGATTTCTAAGAGAGGAATATCCCTGGCAGCAGCTAGGGAAGCAGCTGTACCTCTGGTGGAGTGAGCCCTCAGGCCTGAGGGTGGAATCTTTCCGAGTTTCTCATAACAGAATTGTATACAAGACACAATCCACCTGGCAATAGTTCTCTTGGTGGCAGATTTGCCCTTTCCCACTTCCCCATAAGTGAGGAACAACTGGAGCGAATCAAACCTATGTCTCTTGGTATGCTCTATGTAGTAACTAAGGGCCCTTTTAACATCTAAACTGTGTAGCCTCTCTCCTGAAGAAGAATGATCAGTGAAGAAGACAGGAAGAGACATAGACTGATTCAAGTGGAAATCTGAAACCACTTTGGGCGAGAACCTTCTATGGGTTCTAAGGACCACTTTATCCCTATGAAAGGAGATAAAATCAGGTTCCACTGACAGGGCTTGCAATTTACTGATACGTCTGGCAGAGGTAATGGCTACTAAAAACACAGTTTTCCAAGTCAAGTACTTAAGCTCTGCTGAGGACATACAGTAGGTTCAAAGGGAGGTTGCATAAGTTGAGCAATGCAAACATTTAAGTCCCAGGCAGGGCAGGGTCTCTAAAGGGAGGATTGGTATGAAGCAATCCCTTAAAAAATTTACAGAACACAGGATGAGATGATAGTGAGGAAGACTTCCCCACTGACAGAAAAGCAGAAACAGCTGACAAGTGCACCTTGAGAGTAGCTGGTCTGAGGCCTAAGCCCTTCAAATTGACCATATAATCCAGAACTGTAGGCAATTCAGCAGTGTCTGGGGAAATATGTTGCTTGGAACACCAAATGCTGAATCTCTTCCATTTGGGGTTATAGGTGTTTTGAGTGGCAAGCTTTCAAGAGGCTTTGAGGATATCCAGAACCCCCTGAGACAGATGCCAATCTGCATACTCTAACTCTTCAAGAGCCATGCCTTGAGATTGAGAGACTGAAGATTGGGGTACCAAATCCTCCCCTGAGAGGAGGTTAACAGGTTGTAATTCCTGGGAAGAGACTGGGGAAGATGGACTGCTAGGGACAGCAACAGGGGATACCAAGGCTGTCTGGCCCAGTCTGGAGCAATCAGAATCACTTTGCAAGGTTGTGACCTTATCTTGACTAAAACCTTGAACAGTAGAAGCAAGGGAGGGAAGGCAAATAGAAATTTCCCTTCCCAGTTCAGAATCAGAGCATCCAGAGGGACTGAGCCCAAGACGGGGGGTCTGCAACACACCAGAGGAAGTTGGTGATTGTCTGGGGCTGCAAAGAGATCTATCTCTGGAGTGCCCCACCTTGAAAAAATCACCTTTAACACCAGAGGGTTCTGGGACCATTCGTGATGGCCCTGTGAGATCCTGCTCAGTGCATCTGCTAGCACATTGTCCTTCCCTGGAAAGTGGACTGCTATCAGAAAGGTTTGCAGGGAATAAGCCAGGGACCACAACTTCATGGCTTCTGTGCACAAGGCCGTAGACCGAGTGCCTCCCTGCTTGTTGATGTACCACATGGTGGTGGTGTTGTCTGTTCTGACCCGAACCACCTTGTTCTGCACTGACTGAGAGAAAGCTTGCAGGGACAGAAAAACTGCCCTGAGTTCTAGGAGATTAATATGGAGAAGGGATTCCTGAGGGGACCACAGTCCCTGGGCAGTGAAGGCCCCCAGATGGGCTCCCCAACCCAGAAGGGAAGCATCCGTGGTAAGGACCACTGAGTGAGACTGAGTAACAAATGGGATCCCTTGCCTTAAATTGTCCTGATCCTGCCACCATTGAAGGGCTTGGATCAGAGTCTGAGTCACTGGAATCAGTTTGGTAAGGGGATCCTTCCTTTGGGACCAAAAGGCCCTCAGATGGAACTGAATGTCCCTCATCTGGAATCTTGCCCTTTGGACCACTGCTATAGAAGCTGCCATGTGGCCCAAGAGCTGAAGAAAATGCCTTGCTGCTCGGGACACCTGAAGGCTGAAGAAAGAAGCCAGTTCTATAAAAACTCTTGCCCTTTCTAGGGGAAGAAAGGCTCTCGCTTTGACAGTATCCAGCTCTGCCCCTATAAAGGTAAGGAGCTGCACTGGCTCGAGAACTGACTTGGGAAGGTTAAGAAGAAATCCTAGAGAAATGAGCACTTGCTGGGTCACTTGCAGGTCGGACTTGACTTGGTCTGGAGACTGGTCCACTATGAGCCAGTCATCCAGATATGGAAAAATGGAAATCTTTTGCCTTCTTAGAAAGGCAACGACTAATGCCAGGCACTTTGTGAAACCCTTGGGGCTGATGTTAGACCAAAGGGCATTGCTTAGGACTGATAGTGGCCTGAGGGCAACTCGAAACTGAGGTACTTTCTGTGGGAGCACCTGATGGGGATGTGAAAATAGGCATCTTTGAGGTCCAGGGAGGCTAGCCAGTCCCCTGGCCTTAGAGAGAGAAGAATTAGTCCCAGAGTTACCATCTTGAACTTTGACTTTAAAAGATGTCTGTTCAGGTATCTTAGGTCTAGGATGGGTCGCTACTCCCCTGTCTTTTTTGGGGGTAAGGAAGTACCTGGAGTACAGACCTTTGCCCCAGTGTAGGGTAGGAACTCTCTCTATGGCTCTTAAGGCCAGAAGAGATGAAACCTCTGCCTCTAGGGCAAAGGTTTCTGAGAGACCTGCAGGTGGAAAAGATCTGGCTCTCATCTTCGGAAATTTTTTGAAGCTGAGGACCAGTCCCTACTACTTCCAGGACCCACTTGTCTGAGGTAATAGACATCTAGTCCTGGACAAAGTAAGCCAGGCTGCACCCTACTGGAATAGGAGAGTCAACCCGGGCAGATCCATCAGGGTGTCTGCTTGGCAGGGGCCTTAGGATGAGGAGTGGATGCAGCCCTGCTCATCCCCCTTCTGCCTCTCCCTCTGAAGAACCCCCTCTGTGAAAGGGGAGAATAGGCCTGTGCTTGGTAAAAAGGCCTATGAAAAGGCCTGCCCCTGCCCCTAGACTGCTGCCTTTGAGGAGCTGCCTGCCTCTCCTTTGCCTGAGCACTCCTATAAGTGGTCCTGTACGCGTCCATTTTCTTCATGTAATTCTCTGTCTGCTCCCCAAACAGAGAATTACCCACTACAGGAAAATCCATGGCCTTAGCTTGGGTGTCCTTTGAGAGGCTAGTACATCTGAGCCAAGCCATTCTCCGAAGAGCCACAGATGTAGCCATGACTCTTGATGACACATCACTGGATGCCTCAATCCCATCTGCAGTCACCTCCTCCAGCTCCTTGGCTAGCTGGGGGGAGGCCCGTTTAGCCAGTGCCAGTACGGTGTCCTACCTGGACTTCTGGTACCTGGCTGTATAGGCCACATAGTTCGCCTGCCTGAGTCCCAAGGAAGATGCCATGTACTGCTTTCTTGCCATGGCATCAATCTTCCTGGAGTCTTTGTCTGGGGGTGTGAAGTCAAGGGAATATTTGCCTTGTCATAGGCAGCAGCCTGCACTACCCCAACATGGCTGCACTGTTGGTATAAAAACTCCGTATCTGAGCCTGATAGTGTGTACCTCTTGTCCATCCTTCTGTCAACAGAAGGTACAGTATTGGGAGACTTTAAGATTTTGAGTGTCTGCTTCCCAAAGGATTTGTGGAGGGGAATAGACAGTCTCCTGGACTCTGGAATATCCATCATTTCCACATAATCAGGCTCCTCTTGATCCTCCATAGGAAGCTGAAGGGTTTCAGCCACCTTTCTGTAAAACAGAAAGTGGGGAAGGGACTCAGAAAGTCTAGGAGGGGAAACACCATAAGGTCTGTCTGGGGAGATGTCTGGTTCCACAGGCACATCCAGACTTTCACCATCATCCTCGAACTCCCCCTCCTCCTCAAACTCTGGTTCATAAAAAATCTTCAGGGGTATAATCTTGAATCGGGGGAACCGACCAAACTGAACCCCTGCCAAATGGTGCCGGATCGGTTGGAACCGGGCTGTGGCTACTTCTTCGGCGGTCAGAACATGAACCTCTGGATCCGAACCGGTCGATTTCTCTTTGCGTTTCCTTTTTGTAGGTACCAACCCCTCAGGATCGTCTCTCTTCTTGCCTGAAGAAGTATTGCCCTGGTCAGAGGGCACTCCTCCTGGTTCGGTTGGAACCGAACCGGGCTGGCCATCCAGGTCAGCGGACTTCTTGACCTTCTTTTCCCTCAGTCTACCTAATCTCTTTTCTATGGTAGAATTAGGAACATTTTTACAAATTTGGCAGTCTGTATCGAGGTGTTCAAACCCCAGACAGTAAACACAGGTGGTGTGGGGATCGGCCTTAGCAAAGACCTCCCCACACTCACTGCAGTATTGAAACCCAGTGGGCCCAGTTTTCTTCTTGGGTTTCTCAGACATGGCCAACCTAACCAAACTTACCCTTTTTATGGCAACCGCCAGGCAAGACTCTCTTATGGGTTCCTAACCGTGTCACGGGTGTTGGAAAAAACATTCAAAACACGTTTTTTTTAGAACCGATAAGGAGCGGTAACCACACTCTAAGTAAAAAACAGAAAATTCACTAAAAGTGATCAGTTCAGCTGAACCGATCAAGCAAGTTTACAATTTCTGCACAGAATTTAGGTAAAACCTATCTAGTACTCATGGTACCACAGACAGAGGCTGAACCGACTAAGCGGAACAAATTCGGCTTAAAACCGACAACTTTTAGCCGGCCCAGTGGCGCAGAGGGTTAAGGCACTGGCGCCTTACTCACTCCATGCCGGGCGACTGGTTCGGAAACGGACTCGGTCCGCCGGGGCTGGCAGGGGCGGGGAGGATCGAGCATCCGCAGGAATGCTCTCCTCTCCTGGGCTGGGGTAGTGTCTTGTCGGGCCGCAGCAGCCCCTGGTGGAGACCAGGAGCACTGCTGACACATGCAAGAAAAAGGAGGGAGTAACTAGAAAAGCGGAACTACCGCTTCACAGTAGCCGGATGACGACTGCCTGGCGCTCTGAGGCCATCAAGGTCCTACCGAGCTCCCCGCCTTAGCAGCATCCCTGGAGCTAAAGTAGGAGTGCTGGTCTGTCCCTTGGCTGGTGCCTTCCCCCTCGGAGGAGGGGGACCCATCCGGTGAAGGGTTACGCCGGGTCACCCTAGGGATCAGCTGCGATCTGAGGGTGGAGTCTCGGAGGACGGATCGGTCAGGGGACTGCCTTGGCAAGCCTGAAGGAGTGGCTGCCGGGGAGCAAGTAGGGGGTGAAAAAAGATAACACACAAAAAAAAAAGAACAACTTTTACCGACACTTTAACCGACTTTCGAACCGAGCTGAAGGAGAAATCTCCGGAGCGACTGTTCAGTGAGGCGGAGTAAAGAATCTGATGGTTGGATTTCAAAGGGCTGCAGACAGAGACCTCAACCAAGCTGGAGCTCAGCATTCTATGCTCTGCATAGAAAGTTAACCCTTTGTTCTCCAGGGCAGTTTAAAGGCTGGGGCTAACTGCAATAGTCAGAATACAGCAAGACTTCATGTTGTTTGAAAATGAGATAAGCAAGTGAGTGTAGTATTCCAAATTCTCTTTGCCTGCTGTACGTCACTGGAATGCTGAAGGCCCTCTGCGCTGCCTACAAGGTAACGTCTGATGAATATACTAGCAGCTGGATTAGAATGTAGTGGCTACTGCGGAATGCCTTAATTGATTGTATGAGGTTGACAGT
This sequence comes from Neoceratodus forsteri, assembly GCA_016271365.2. NCBI lineage: Eukaryota > Metazoa > Chordata > Ceratodontiformes > Ceratodontidae > Neoceratodus > Neoceratodus forsteri. Next base: position 859,281,751 of record CM028134.1, read on the forward strand.
AGAAACTAGCTTACATACTAATGCCCCTGTAAGATGCAATGTCGTTGAGCTCCTCCATTTTAGTGACCTTTAATAAAGCAATAAGTATCCTGCATAGATACTGGAAATGGAGCTCCAGGCAGTCCTTGTCCTGTTTTCACTAAATGGTAAAAGTGAACAGCCCTGCAAGCATCTGACTCGAGGTTGCCTCTGGTGCTGATTACAAATGGTAACTGTCAGGAGTGCCCAAACCACATGAGCAGTACTACCGTATGACTGTAAATGAGGAAAAAAAAAATGAGCACACTGTTGAGAGGGAGCCCCGGTGTGATCTGGTCCGCAGTAGCAATTCAAGGGCCCAAGTCACAGGAGGTCAATGTGCAGCAAACTGGATGGAAGAAAGCAGGTAGCATCCATGGAAGCAGCATACTGACAGAGAGCGGAAAAATGGTGGGATGGTAGAACAGGAGAGCCCCTTCAGGTGCGGCAGGCTGAGGCTCTGAAGAATGCAGGACAGCAGACAGAGCGGTCGATGAGGGAGTGAAAATGAGCAAGAACAGCAGCATGAACTGTGGTGCAGCGGCTGGAGGTGAGGCAGAAATCCCCCCCAAAAAGCAAAAGACAAACGGGGAAGGAGGGCAGGCAAAGAAAACAAAACGAGAGGTAGCAAAGGACAGAAGCGGGGGGGGGGGGGAGCTGGGCCCAGCACTAGCACATAGCACAGCGAGTGCAGCAAGTGCGACTCGCTCTAAGCAGAGCAGTGGTCTGCCTACTGACTTAAGTAGGATGTGGGGGAGGAGCTCTTCCCCCACATAACTACGGGCAGAGCCCTTCAATTATGATTCTCGATGGGCGAGCAACGTCATCACTGAAGTGCACTCGACAGTGGGGAAAAAGGAACAGAGGCGGTTAAGGGCTGGTGCCACGCTAAGCCTGGCACCGCAAGTCACTCTTGCAGCGCCTTGCTTGCGCATGGCTTGTCTCAGCACCAGCTCTCTGGAAAAGTTCTGGCTCCCATGGGGTTCTCATGCCTCCACCACAGACCCATTAGTGTGAATAAAAGGTGAAGATACATTTCTGGAAGATCAGGTAGAATTACATTACAGTCCAAGTCATACTAAACCAGAGTGTCTATTGAAATTTAGTAAAAGTATTTGACAGCAAAGAGGTTCAGTCACTGTGCGAGGAGTCATTTTTCCTTTCACATTCTGTCTTTTCAACCTACTTACCCATCACTCTGGTGTCTGTATATCGGTACACTACACCCCCATAGTGAATTCTTAGGTGTTCAGGTAAAATACAGTTACGTAAGAACTTCCCGTAACAGTGGATCTGCGTGGGGTTCTCTTGCACCAGGCCACACCTATGGAACTATTGCCGCTAGGCACTAGGATCACAAGAAAACTTCCTAGCTAGCAGTCTATATGCTGGCTGCCCACTCAGACGTCATACACCAATGTTGACCAGTCCTGCAAGAATGCGCGACCCCCGCGCCCTCCTCAGTTCTCTCACCAGAGACCATAAGCTTTCTAGTCCCATCAGAGGGAACTGAGGAAGGACCGAAGGTCCTACCAAAGAAAAGAATGGAGAAAGGTAGACACAGGAAGACCTCCTAGGTCCAGGGTGAAGAAGGGATGGATGGCATGGCCTGCTGCAAAAGATCCCCTCACAGATCTACTGTTACGATAAATTCTAACATAACTGTATTATCTGATGACAGGGGTATCTCTTGCAGCAGGCCACTCCTGTGGAATGAGTCCCAAGCAGTTCTGACATCAAGAAATGCAGTCTGCATGGAGGAAACCAAGAGCCTAAGAAAGTAAGCCCTGTAAAAGGAAGCAGGGAGTAAGGAAATTATGGCAGAGGAGCCATGGGGTTGGGATAGGGCAGACAAGATAGGCCAAGTGGTCCTTTTCTGCTGACAGAATTCTATGTTGCTAAGCACAACTGCGAGGTCAAAATTGGCCCTACGCCTAGAGGCAATGTCCAGACTGCAGTACTTAGTAAAGGTGTGGACAGTACTCCAAGTGGCAGCATCACAAATCTTTGCAGCTGACACATTCCTGAAGAAGGCAGCAGAAGTGGCCATGCTTCTGGTGGAATGGCCACGAACAACGCCAGGAATGTCCTTGCCATATTTCGTGTAGCAATAGGTAATACAGTTGGCCAACCATTTGGACAAGCACTGTTTTGAAAGAAGAACGCCCTCTTTCCCAGGGGAGAAAGAAACAAAAAACTGTTTGGACTTCCTACAGTCTTTCATACAATGGGTATAGTAATGCAGAATTCTATTCACATCTAAATTGTGGAGCAATGCTTCTCCTGGCTTGGCATGTCCTGGGTAATAAACAGTAAGGTGGAAGGATTGGTTTAAAGTGAACTCAGTCACCACCTTGGGAAGAAACTTAGGATTAGTATGCAAAGACTTTGTGGAAAACCAAATAAGGCTGCTCGCACACAAGCACCTGTAGTTCTGAAATTCTTCGAGCAGAAGTAATAGCAACTAAAAATAATGCTTTCCATAACACCATTTCTCACTTGTCGTGGCCAGCTCAAAAGGAACCAAAGTAAGTTCTTCCAACACCAAATTCAAGTCCCAAGGTGGGACTGGATTGCGAATAGGAGGCTTCAGGTGAAGAATCCCTCTCAGAAACGTATGGGACACCTCCAGTTGTGCCACCGTGCAGCAATCAACAGGCACATGGAAGGCAGAGATGGCAGCCGTGTGCACCTTAAGAGAGGAGTACTTCAGGCTAGAGTCTGAAAGGGACAGCAAGTACTTCAGAATCTGATTCACTGGACACGTGAAGGGATCCAGCTGATGTGAAGGAGCTCACAGCACAAAGCGTTTCCCCTTCACAGGATAGGTGGCCCTAGTGGAAGGCTTCCTAACTGCCACCAGGACATCAGCCACCTTGGCAGATACCCCAAACCCAGCCATGGCAATGACCGTGAGAGCAAGGCATGAAGATGCAGGGATATGAGGTCCGAATAGACCAGGGTGCCCCAGTTCTGGGAGAGCAACACGGTTCACAGAGGAAGAGGAAGAACAGGTTACTCACCTGTAACAGTAGTTCTAGGAGTGGTATATGTTCATCTGCACTTACTGGCATGTCCCCTTCCACTTTAAATCTTGCCGGAAATCTTCAAGCTGGCTCCTCCCACCCACCCGGTTGGTATATACCTAAACTCCACCCTGTGATGCCAGATCTTAGCCTGCTGGAAACCAGGTGTTGTGCGTCCACAGCCGAGGAGGTCGGGTGGGTCCGTGTGGATGAACAACATATACCACTCCTAAAACTACTGTTACAGGTGAGTAACCTATTCTTCTAGGATTGTGGATATGTTGTTCATCCACACTTATTGGCAGACTCCTAGCAGTTCTCCGGGAGGAGGGAGGCAAGGTGCACACCCCCTACTTAGGGAACAGAGATTGGAGAACTGAGACCCCAAAACCAGCATCCCGATGTGACTCAAGGTCGATGTGGTAGTGGGTAATGAAGGTGTTTGCTAACTTCCAGGTAGCAGCTCGACAAATTTCCTGGATTGGGATGTCCCTGGAAGCAGCCACCAATGCAGCAGTATGGCAGGTAGAATGAGCTCTTATCTCTGGGAGGCTCCTTGCCTGCCAACTCATAACACAGACCTATGCATGATGTGATCCATCTTGCAATAGTCCGCTTTGCTGCAGGTCTGCCAGGTCCAAAGTATGGAGCCTGTATTCGGCCTCCGAGGTGTAATTAGGGTAGTATACCGGCAGAGTCAACATCTGGTTAAGGTGAAACTCTGACACCATCTTCGGAAGGAATTTCGTGTGAAGGCGCAGGACAACTTTGTCCCTGTGGAAGACCAGATAAGGGGAGTCCACCGAAAGCACCTGGAGGTCCCCTGTCCTTCTGGCTGATGTGACAGCCACCAGGAAGGCCGTCTTCCACAAGTGTGACAACTCACACTTGTGCATGGGTTTGAATGGCTTGCCCATGAGCTTTGCCAGTACCAGCAGTAAATCCCACGGAGGTGGAGATTCACGCATCTGAGGGATATGTGATCCAGGTCTTTGGAAAAGCGCCCGACCATTGTCTCCCTGCGCCAATGTCGGCTGACCAGCCCGCACTGTAAACAGAGATGGCTGCCAGGTGCACCCTAAGGGTCGATGACCATAGACCCCCTTTGGAGAGGGACCAAAGGTAGTTGAGAATGTTAGCCACTGGACAGGACAGAGGGTGCAGGCCCTTGTCCTGACACCAAATGGAAAACTGCTTCCATTTGAAGGCATAACACTTCCTGGTCGATTCCTTTCTAGATGCCTCCACCACAGTGTAGACATCTTCGGAAAGACCCAAAGCCTAGAACTCTAGCCGCTCAGGTACCAGGCTGTGAGGTGCAGGGATTGAAGGTCCGGATGGTATGCCTTCCCCTGACTGAGTGATATCAAGTCCGGGCATGTACAAAGCCGCCCCGGGGGCCTGCAGCCGAGGCTGAGGAGATCTGGATACCAGACCTGGCGCAACCAGTCTGGGGCTACCAGGATCACCTTCACCTTGTCCCTCCTCACCTTAAGAAGCACCTTGTGGATCAAGGGAAATAGAGTGAAGGCGTAGAGGAGGCCTGGGGTCCATGGCCTCGAGAAGGCACCCCCTGCAGCAAGCCCTGCTGAGGGTGGCGGGCATGAAACAGCCTCAGCTTGGTGTTTTCCTTGGAGGCAAACAGGTCCACCATCGGTTTGCCCCAGTGGGAGAAGAGGCTGTAAGCTACCTCTGGATGGAGAGACCACTCATGGGATGTCTGGCCTAAGCGGCTGAGAGCATCCGCCAGAATGGCTAGGAGATCTGTCTCCAACCGGCTCACAAGGGTCCAGATGTGGAGCGTATCCTTGCACAGCATACGGGAGTGCATGCTGCCCTGTTTGTTGAGGTAGTACATGGTCATGGTATTGTCTGTCTGGACTTGAACCACTAGACCCCTGAGCTGAGGAGTGAAAGCTGACAGTGCCAGTCTGACTGCTCTGAGCTCCAACAGGTTGATGTGGCATCTGGACTCCTCAGGGGTCCAGAGCCCATGGGCCCTTTTGTCCCCCATGTGGGCTCCCCAGCCCATGAAAGAGGCATTGGTCGTGAGGATGACTGTCAGCTCAGGACGGACAAATGGGAGCCCTTCCTGCAACCGGTCTGGGGCGATCCACCATTGGAGAGTGTCCCACATCTTCTGGGTTACAGTGACCAGCTGGTCGAAATGACTGTGGCGCTAAGACCCCTGGGCGGCCAGCTCCCACTGAAGGGGGCGCCATGTGCCACCGGCCCAATGGACCACCGAGGTGCATGCCGCCATGTAACCCAGAAGGCGCAGAAAGTCCCAGGCAAGGCGCAGCTGCCCAACCAGAAATGATTGGGCAAAGGAGGAAAGAACTTCCACCCTGTCCACTGGAAGACGAGCTCTGGCTTGCCAAAAGTCGAGCTCTGCCCCGATGAAGCCCATCACCTGAGAAGGCACGAGTTCTGACTTGGCCTCGTTGATTAGGAGGCCGAGTTGAGAGCAGGTCTGGAGGGTCAGATCCCTGGCTCTCTCCATCTCCTGCAGGGAGTGACCTGCCAGAAGCCAGTCGTCGAGGTAGGGGTAAATTCTGATCCCCCGATGCCATAGATGGGCCGCTACCACTGCAATGCATTTGGTGAAGACCCGTGGGGCTGATGACAGGCTGAATGGCATGGCTCGGAACTCGTAGAGGGTCCCCTCGACCCTGAAGCGGAGAAACTGCTGATGGGATGGATGGATTGGGACGTGAAAGAATGCATCCTGCAGATCCAGTGAACAAAACCACATGTTTCGCTCCAAGGATGGTATGATCTTGGACAGAGTGACCATCTGAAAGGAGCGTGACCTGAGATATTGATTCAGGTTGTGCAGATCTAGAATGGGGCACCAGCCCCCCGTCCGCTTGGGCACCAGGAAGTACCTGGAGACAAAGCCTGGGTCTGCTGGAGGATCCACCACTACAGCCACTACTTCGAGGAGGAACTGGGTGATGTCGTCTCGAAGAGCTGACTGGGTGTGTGTGGAAATCCGTTCTTCCCAAGGGGTACGGGCTCGGCTGGGAGGGTACTGCTCGAATTCCAGAAGCAGTCCCTGATTGACCACTTCGAGAACCCACCTGTCTGTGGTAATAATGGACCAGGCGGAAAGAAAGTGGTGGAGCCGGTGCCCTACAGGAAGACCCAGAGCTGGCATGATGAGAGTAGGGGTGGCAACCCCCACCCCGTCACTGAACAGGCTTGGAGAAGGAGGAAGCTCCAGGACCTGAGCCTCGGCCTCCTTTACAGGCCTGTTGGGGTCCAGGCTTGGGCCGAGGGTCCCAAACTTGAGCCTGCTGCTGATGCTGATGCTGCTGTCCCCCTTGAAAGGAGGACTGCTGAACCACAGGGGAAGAGTGCCGAAAAGGCTTCTTCTTCTTCTTCTGCTGGTTCTTGCCCGAAGAACTCTTAGCAGAAGTAGCGTCCAAGGTGGCATTTGATTGCTCTGGGCGCTGGAGGTGACCGGCCACTCCGGAGCCGAACAAGTCGGTCCCAAGGAAGGGCACATCAGCTAACTTTTTTTTTATTTTAGTCTTTGGTACCTGGGTAAGGCCCACTAGGCACAAGTGCCTGTTTTCAAGGGTGACCTGGGAGCACTGAGCAGTTAAGTGACTTGCTCAGAATCACACAGTATGCAAGTGGAGGTTGTGAGAATTAAACTTGGGTCTGGTCTGCTGGATGTATCAAGCTCGTTCACACCTCCTTCCTCTAACCTCTAGGCTATACTGCCAGCCAACCTGTGCTGAGTATCCGCCGGGAAGGAGGAGAGCCTCAGCCAAGCCCTGCAGCGAGAGGCAACAGCGGCAGCCATCGAGCGGGCACAGGAGTCCCCAATGTCCAGGGCCATCTGGAGCTGCTGTTTGGCAAAAGCTCAGCCCTGGTCTCGGACCTGCTTGCCCATGGTCTGCATGTCCATGGGGAGAGGTGGGAGGACTTCGTCTAATGACCCGAGGTGGGCATGAGAGAAGTGTGCCATGATGATGGCCAAACTTGCCTAACGAAAGCCCAAGGAGGAAGCCGCATAGACCTTCCTCGCCAAATGGTCCATGAGCTTAGACTCTTTGTTGGGAGGTTGGTCAGCATTGGCAGACCTGCCAGTATGCCTGAATACAGAGGCGGTCACCAGGCTCTTGGCCGAAGGGTGCTCTGTAGACCCCGCAAGGGACCCCATGGGAACCGCATACTTGCCGGCCATGTGGGCCGACGGTGCTGGACAAGAGGCAGGACACTGCCACACTTCGAGTGCCAGACCAACAATGGCCTCGGACACAGGAAAAGCCTCCATCAGGGTATCCCCTCTTTTAAGGTTGTCCATAATGGGGTATGACGCCTTTTTCTGCATGGGTTCCAGGGTCACCCCTGTGGACTCAGAGATGAGGCGAAGGATCCCTTGGAAGAAGGAAGGACCTTCCTCCAGCCCTAGGCCAACAGACGACTCATCATCCCCAGGATGAGAGTGAAGCCTGGTGACATCCGAGTTCGAGGAGTCGGGGTACAGCGGCCTGCCGCCCAGATCACTCTTGACCCGCTGAGGGTGGTCTGGGGCGACTGTGACTGATAAACGTCGGGGAAGCCCGGTGTCTGGTCAGTCCTCTTTGGAAGGAGCCCCTTCCACAGGCTGCTTAGGTGGCGGTTCCACCATGATTGGTGGAGAGACCGGCTTAGGCCTAACAGGCAGTCACACTGGCCCCACGGGCAGGGGAACCAAAGGTTTCGGTTTCAAGCGGGTTGGCTTCGGCCTAGGAGGTGAAAGCCAAGTAATGGCAGGGGTAGGAGCTGAAGTCGGCTTGTGGCTGGACAAAATCAGCTGTTGCCACATGAGGTCCTCGTAGCGCTGCTGGAGTTTCTGCCAGAGCCTCTCCTCATCCGAGGAGGACGAGGATGACCGATGGCATCGCCTCTTTTTAGAACGCTTATGGCTCTTCCTCGGCCTTTCGGACGAGGGGGGTTCTAGATCTCGACCGAGATCAGGCGGGCCGACTCGGTCACTCGGGAGACACCAGCGGGACCGGTGATACCCGGAGGTCTGGAACCGGGTCCTCGATGGGGACCTCAGCAGGCTGGGTCCCCTCATCAGGGAAGACAAGGACCAGAGTCCTTTCTAAAGAGTCATCAACCGGGGCCGACGACAGCGGGTCGACTGGGTCGAGAACAATCCTGACCTCATTGGCTGTTTCCTCGGTTGGCTGGCCTGACGGAAGGTCCATGAAGCCTGCAACCAAGGAAGCGATCTTGACCAAGTTCAAGACCACATGCTCCTGGGACGGAGACCTCTCTCTGTCCCGAGTGCCTTCGCTGAGACGAAGACTTGCTCGGTTCCTTCTCCCGCTTATGGGAGCGGGAGGAGTGCAAGCCCATGAGCACCTCTCCCCGGGTAGGAAGAGACTGGCACAACTACCTGAGGGAGCCTGAGAAGGTGGAGCCCAGGTTGAGCGGAACAAAGAAGCTTCGAGAGTCCGCAGCATGAGTGGCTTCTTCCTCAAATACCTGTATGCGATCCAATTGCTTGGCAGAACCCGCAGCCGCAGAAACTGCCCACCTAGCCTCCTTGGACTTCACCGGAGGGTTCCTCTTCTCCGGTCTCCCCAGTTTTAGACATGCAAGATGGTCATCCAGGATGTTGGGATGGAAGGCCAAACAGAAGCTACAGGACGAGGTGCCATGGCTGACACCGAGGTAGTAGACGCACGTGAGGTGGGGATTAGTGCACGACATTTTTTGGCCGCAAGGACACCGGCAAAATCCAGGGGAAGATTTCTCCTCCATGATTGATGATGCGAAAAGGCGATCACTAACTTAAACGATTTTTAATCTCGGTAAAACCGATGTTTTGAAAGCCAGGGCCTATGAAATGTGTGAGCACGAGGGAGACAACCTGTATCTTCCAGCGGAAAGGAAGATCTGGCATCACGGGGCGAAGCCGAGGTATATACCACCCCAGTGGGTGGGAGGAGCCAGCTTGAAGACTTCCGGCAAGATTTAAAGTGGAAGGGGATATGCCAATGAGTGTGGATGAAGAACACATCCACGATCCTAGAACTGGAGGTTCCACTGTTAGCTGTTACAACAACGGGAACCAGATCTGATGAGGCCAGAAGGGGGCTATGAGGATCATCGTGGCCCTTTCCATCTGCAGGTTGATCAGAATCCTCCGAAGTAGAGGGTGTGGTGAGCTAGCTAACTTCCAGTCATAATTTGCAGATTTATTTCTGTCATATTTTTTATGTGATTTTGTGTATGTTAAATGCCACAAGAAAATGCCCAGTGTTACTGAAAGGTTACAGGAAAAGAGAGAAAAAGTCTTGCAAAATGTGACATTCCTATGTGACCCAGGAAAACAGCTACTAGCCAGGAAACTGAAAATTACATTTTCAAAGGGGATTTCCTTAGTCAGTGAAAGGGAGAGGGTCATAAAATTGTTGGGGAATGAAAACTTCCCTTAATATCATTAAATTCTTCCACATCAAAGGCAGGATGCCTGGGAAACAGGGTCTAGTAAATTTTCTAACAGGCTGGTGTGAATTGTCTTACCAGTGTTATACTGTAGGGCAGTAGGCCTTCAAAAGCATTAATTATGAAACTGTTATTAATGTGCAAGGAAGTGGTAATATGAGGACCCAAATAAGGAAATAAATAATAATTCCTTAAAATTTGGAAAAAGCAAGAGCGACATCTACTGGCCTAACAAAAATAAGGCCACTAGCTGCCAGCCTGTCGGTGCAGCGGTTGGATTTCTGCTTGTGACGGCGGCAACCCGGGTTCGGGAGTGGACTCGGGTTGCTGGAGGGCCGGCCGGGGGAGAAGGATTGAGCATCCTAGGGACTGCTCGTCTTCTCCGGGGGGGGAGGAGGGACAGGATCCATGGCTTGTTTCACCCTGGGTGGAGGCCCGAGGTACAGCAAGCTGGTAGGACAGACCAATGGGGAGCTGTGTGGTGGACGTCGATGTAATGCCTTGACATCTGGGAACACACCACACAGAGAGAAACAGGAAAAAGCACCACTGGAGCACGAATAGACGGAGCTCCAGTGCCAGCCCTGACTGTGACTGCTTGCCTGACCACCGGGGGACCAGATGAGACTAGAAGATAATGGGGTGTCCAGGCCCTGCCCCGTACCCGTTTGGGGGGGTATAGCCACGGCTCAATGGTGGAACTCCCGGGGATTCTGGTATGTCAGTCGCAGGGCAGTCTCCTGAAAAAGTGCAGCTCCGGGGTGGGGGTAAGGAGGAGAAATAGAAAGTTAAAAAAAATAAATAAGGCCACTAGCTATCCATAGACTGGGATGGCCATCCCTATTTAAGACCCTCCATAGAGCATTGGTTGGCTCACTTTTCAAAGGACACTCTTCTGACACACAAGAAGCAAGACTGCCACAATAGAGACGGACTAAAAACCAGAGACTGCACTTATTCTTCTGGATTTAAATTCACAGTGAACTTAAGGCAGAAATTAGATAAAAGTTTATAGTGCATTTGTTTTATGTATATTTTCCACTTTTATTTGTTATTCTGTGACCACATTTTGTAAATATTTTTAGTTGTAATTGTATGATTATTTTAGTAAAAACATTTGTTTTTAAGAAACCTGCCTGAGCGAGATTTTTCATGTTGTGCGTGGTTGTGGGATTTTTAAATAACCTGTGACTAAACTGTTATTGCTAAGGGGTGTCATCATAAGCTACCAATCAAACAAGGGTCTGTACAGGGAAATCTGGGTAAAGATAGGGAGAATATGAAAGTCTCAAGGAAGGGTCTATTGAGATTTGAACCAGGTTATTGCATGCCAACACAATCAGGGTTACAAGGCTACCCTGCTTAGATTGTAATGCCTGGATCCTCCCCCTTTGTGTAACAACCAAGAAAGGGTTCTCATTCGGCTACAAGACTCAAGACTGGTATTGTACCCTTATCCAGAGTAAAGAGGGAGCCCCGGAGCCTTTTGGCTCAGTTGTGACCTCGGCAAGCATTCTAGAAGGACACGGGAAGGGTATCCCTGTTTTCCCCCTCCCTGTCATGGATTGCACTTAGGGGTGGGCATTGTGAGCTCAGTGGATCTGATCCTGAGGAGTGGGTTTGTGATGGGGAAGGGAGGAAATGTATACAGACACCTCCCTTTCCAAGAGAAGAACAATGCCTCTCACCAGAAAACTCCAGGCCCTGGACTGAGTGAGCAAAAAAGCAGCGGTTTTGCATTAAGAGGGGACGCAAAAAGGTCCAACTCTGGATGATCCCACCTGTCAAACAGGTCTTCTGCTGAGGTCAGCAGCTCCTACTCGTGCGCGCTTGCCTGTGACCCACTTAAGGTGTCCACCAGGTTGTTTTGGTTTTCTGGAACATGGACGTCCATCAGTTCAAGACTGTGATCTAGAGCCCAGTACCAGACTCTTACTGCTTCCCAGCAGAGGGAGTATGAGTGAGTGTCCCCCTCTTTGTTTATGTAGTGGACTACACTGATGTTGTCCATCTGCACTAGCAGAAGACCCAGGGAGAGCTGAATCTGGAAGACCTGCAGGGCACAGAGAATGGCTTGCATCTCCAGGACATTGATGTAGAGAGAGGATTCCAGATGGAATCAGGTCCCTTGTGTTTGGTGGGGCCCTCGATACTTCCACATCCCAGTCCCGAAGCATTGGTTGTGATGATTTGCTGATGGAAAGGAATGAGGAAAGGAACCCCTCTTAACTGGTTGCCGGGATCCATCCACCAAAGTAGAACTCTCATTGGAGAGGAGACCAGGACCGGGTGTTCTAGGTCATCGGGACAATTGAGGAACCCTCATGTGCAGTCTGGCTAGGGGCAGTGTGACTATGTCTGTAGTCATCAGACCCAAAAGCCGGAGGAAGGTTCTGGCTGAAACACAGCCTCTGCTGTTACAGCAGGCGGGCTTGGGCTATAATGTGATCTGCCTGGTCCTGGGGCATGAAGGCCAGGCCATGCTCTGAGAGGTATCCAGGACTGCTTCTATGTACTGAAGGCGCTGACTTGGGGCTAGAACTGACTTGGGCGGGTTGACCATAATGCCAAGATCCTAGAATAGGTACGTGGTGTGTTCCAGAGTCTGCAATAGATGCGCCCTAGACTGGGCTTTGAGAAGCCAGTCATCCAGGTAGGGGAAGACATAGAGTCCCTCCTGCCTGAGGGCAGCTACCACCATTTCCAGGCATTTAGTAAACACCCGAGGAGCCAAAGACAAGCCAAAGGTTAAAGCCCAGAAGTGGAAGTGTGCCCCCTGGAAGTGAAATCTTAGGTACTGTCTGTAGGAGGCATGTACCTGGATGTGCAGGTAGGCATCCTTCATGTCAAGGGAACAAATCCAGTCTCTCTGGTGCAGAAGAGACAGCAAGCCCTGGAGTGTCACCATCCAGAATTTCTTGTACTGGATGAACAGCTTTAGCTACAAGAGGTCCAGAATGGGCCGGGGATCTCCTGTGCATTTGGGCACCAGGAAGAAATGAGAACAGAACCCTCTACCCTGACTCAGTGGGACAGGTTTTATGGCTCTGTTTTGCAACATGGAGCTGATTTCTTCCCAGAGCACTGGAATGTGGTCTGGAGAATAAGAGGTCAGTGGTCTGAACTGTTTTTTTTCTGGAGGCCACTCTAGAAGTTCCAGTGTGGCCGCTTTCTATGATCTGCAGTACCCAGGCATCTCTGGTGATTCCCCACCACTTGTCCAAGTGTAGAGAGACATGACCCCCTACCACCACCTCCTGCCTGAAGGGAAGGGGTGGGGGTTGGGCAAGGAGTCAGGCTGAACTGGCTGGAGCGGCTGGGGGTGTCCCTCCTACTCTGGGGGATTTTCCTGTGGTGGAGTAGGGGCAGACAGGGTAGGGGCTGCTCGGTGCTTAGCTGGGGGCTTCCTGGAGGGCTTGAGTCTATGGAAAGACTGATGAAAGGGCACTCGCTGACCACTTTTTGGTTGGTTGGTGTGGTACATGGAGTGGAGTGACTGTGGGGTACGGCCAGAGGCTTGCAGTTGAGACAGTGTGTCCTGCACATCTGAGCCAAACAGCTTGTAACCTCTAAAGGGAGCGTTCAGGATGGACAATTGGACATACTCAGCAAAGCCGTTCACCCTCAACCAAGAGCATCTATGAAGACAAATGCCAGCCGTGGCAGCCCTGAGGCATTGTAGACAGCCTTAAGGAGGTGAGTGCTGACGTCGGATCCAGCTTTAAGAGACTGTAGTAGCTGTTGTTCGAGGGGATCCTCTACGAGGGACAGGGTGAACTCAAGGGCTTGGTCCCAGAGCTGGTTTTGGTACTGGACCATATGGGCAATGTAATTTAACACCCCAATGGTCAGCATGGCAGATGCAAAGGTCCTCTTACCAATGTGATCAAGCCTCTGTGACTCCTTATCTGGGAGCAAAGAACTAAGGTGTTTGGGCCTCTTGGTGAGTAGTGGGCAGAATTGATGACCACCAAATCCACTTGAGCCTGACTGGCAAGGAAAGGTGTAGTTTATCTGCCTTCCTTTGGTACGGTGGGTATCAAACTAGGTCAGTGCCAATCTGCCATGGTGGCATCTTCAAAAGGCTCAGTTAAAGTTGGGACGACCAGAGAAGGAGGAGGAGGCATCCAGAAGCCTTAAATGAGTAGCCAGATGATGTCGAGCAGGATCTTGCTCCTCGGTAACAAAGTCCATAGTTGACTGTAGCTGTCTCATGACAAAGGAGGGATCATCCTGGGAAGGGGAGACCACGGGTATAGATCGGGGCTTCCTTGCCATCGTATCATACCGTAGAGGAGTTGTAAGGAACAGCTCCTCCACTGTCACCCTCATCTGGAGGGATGAAGTCTGACACTACTCACTGTCATCTCCCAAGTCCTGAGGTGGGGGCGAGGGCCCAGGGGTCTGGGGCATGGGCCATAGCCTTGCTGGAGAAGCAGGGGGACATTGCAGAGAAGGGCCTTGTGGAGGAGCAAGCTTTGCCTGCATGAAATCCAATCAGACACAAAGCACAGAGTGGGAGTCCACCACTATCGGTGTCAAACCCATCGGCACTGGTTGGAAAACACTGGGGTCAGCACCAGAGTTGGCACCAGGGAGGGTGGCTGCACAAGCTGGGGCCTGCATGGGGAGGGCATCCTTGGCACGGGTCAGAGTTGGGGATGGCAAGAGTGACCGTAGCTCAGGCCAGAATGACTCCAGAGAAGATACAGGCTCCTGGCCTGAGACTGCAACTGAAGAAATGGCTGTGATTGGCAGTGGGGGTACTGGTTGTGACCCAGCAACTGCCAATGCTGAGCCCATTAATGATAAGCTAGCAGAGCCACCTGAACGCCAGCGGAAAATAAGGGTATGAACAGCAGGGGCTGTGAAGTCGGAGGGACGCCAGAGCCCCTAGAACAAACCCCCGCCAATGAGCTGCCATCGGTAGCCCTGTAGGGGAAAGGGTATGTGAGGCAGAGGGGGCCACCCCCGACGAAGACGTCCCTGCTGCGGTCGGCACACAAAGCGGCGACCAGGATCGTGATGAGGAAGACTGGGTTCTGTCCTTAGGACAGTCCCTGTCTCGATGTTTGTGCTTCCTCATAGATTTGTCCTGGGTCTTGGAAGGCTGCAAGCCCAGGGATGTCAAAGGCGAAATGAAGGAACTTCGAGCCTGAAGCCTCTTCTCCATCTGGGTGACCTTCTGCTTCAGCAGTAAAGTTTTAATGGTCTGCTCTCGGTGCTTCCCAGTGGCCTGGTTGAAGTAGCAGCAGATCATGCAAGTGTGAGTGTCATGCTTTGGAGCTTGACAGCAGAAGCAGGCCTCATGGTCATCCTTCTCAGGGATCTTCTGCCCGCAGGCACACTTTTTGAAGAGGTTCCCGGAAATGGTTTTCGGCATAAACAGAGTGTGAAAATCACTTTATTGATAACGTAATACACACTAGGGGAGAGAAAACAAAAAAGTTAAGGTTCGATGAAGAAATTCTGTAAAATGGCGGTTGACTGAAGCTGGTGGATCTCCGTGAAGTCCAACTTGTGATGGTCAATGGTGGGAAAAGAACTGAGGAGGGTGTGGGGCCTTCCACTCTTATAGGATTGGTTAACATCAGCATATGATGTCGGAGTGGGTGGCTTCCTCGTAGAGTGCTAGCTAGAAAAGTTTCCATGTGGTCCTAGTGCTTGGCAGCTATAGTTCCATAGCTGTGGCCTGCTGCAAGAGATACCCGACGTCAGATCAGAAAAGTCCCCAATGCTCTCAATCAAACTCTACGTCTTGCATGGGTTTCAAAACAAATTTGGAAGTAGTCTGATGGTTTTCACCCTGAGGTCCAGTGGTCCTGTTCATTCCTGCAGGCTGCAGCAAGTTGTCTCTCGATGCCACGCTACCCGTTATCATTACCACTGCTCTCGTGTAGTTGGGTTGAGTTGGCTTGGTCCCAAGGTTCACCTGTACGCAGACCTGTATCAGCCTACCTTTCAAAATATGCTTTTACTTCCATTCCTTCCATTCTTCAGGTAATCCAATCACCCTTACATTCAGAGAACAACCCCTTACATTCAGAGAACAAATCTGGTTCTCAACTGCCTTCAATTTCAGTACAATGTTGTTCTTGATCAGGGATGTGGTTGCCCCCAGAGACCTGATGAAACAGTTCTCTGTACTGTCTGCTCTCTCCTGCAACCCATCCATCCAGGCAATTCTGTTAGGCACTGAAGGAGGATGGCCTCCATTTGATCTGTGGCCTGGACCATGCATAGTATTACATGGAGTGAGGCACCCCCCCACCTCTGTTTGCTGTTGCAGTCTGTTGCTTCCCAGGCCTCTGGCTGCTGCTGATGCCGCTCAGGTCCCTGTGCTGTGGAAAGCACCTTTCAGGTGTCTGATCCTTTTCAAATGTGGTCTATTAACTTATATCACAAGCTGTCTAAAGAGCATAAAAAGATCAGCTTTGGTGAAACACCAACTAAGCAGCTTTGGTGAGAGTTGAGTCAGATTTTGAAATTCATCTATTTACCTGCTAAGGAGCTCTCAAAGGAAGTGTCCTGTCTCAGCTGATGCTCTCTAGTGCTCCAGAATTATCTTTTAACCACAGGGTTCAGTCTGCCTGTTCAGAAGTAAAACATGGAAATTACGTACTTGCCGTAATTCTTGATCTTCTTGGACAAATCTTCACTATTTATTCTTACGGCTGGGTTGCTGGAGGGCTGGGACCCAGAGGGAGCCAAAAATCTTCAGGAGGGCCGGTGCCAAGATAGGACTGCGCATGCATGGCACCACGAGACTGACTCGCGCCGTATAGGCTATCTCAGCGTCGACCTTCCAACCACCTCAGTACCTTTTTTACCAAGGAGGTGCAGCGTATGCTAACTACAGTAGATAAACCCCTAACCTAACAAGGGCATAAGATAGCCCTTATGACCCATGTAAGAAGGGCCAACTAAGAACAATATCATCACAGCTCAAACAGAAACAAGCAGTGAAGACCACGAACAGATTCAGTGAGCTCGGGGGATGGTGGGTGGGCAAATGATTAAATGGTGAAGACTTGTCCAAGAAGAAAAAATTACCATAGTAATATTGTTTCTTCTAGGGAATCCCTCAGTATGCTTGACTAGTGCAGTGCCCTGGAGGTGGAGCTATACTAATGATGCCAGGGAATTAGCCAATCAGGTTGTAGTAAGAGAGTGCTGCCTGTAGATGCTGCTGTACTCCAGTCAGATTCATTTTGAAACCTGGGGGGCAAAAGGCCCCAAATCCTAAACCTATCTTAGTACTACAGAAGAAAAAGGGGGGAAAACAATAACTTGCCTTTCGGCGAACTATATGCATCACGCTTCACTGTGGAATGTTACACATTTTATTGCTCTAAAGAAAGAAATCTGGCATAAGGCAAGGACTACAGAACTATTCCAAACCAGGTTATGTGTGGGGAGGCTGGATGGGAGGTCAAGCATACTGAGGGATCCCCTAGAAGAAACAATATTACTATGGTAATATTTTCTTCTCACCCCAGGAATCCCTCAGTATGCTTAACTAGTGCAGACTACAAAGCGGTGTAGTTGGGAGGAGGGAACAGAACGTACTTTGGGAACAGGTTCTGCAGTACTGCATTGCCAGATCTGGCATCTGATCTGGACTACATCCAAGCAGCAGTGCTTTGTGAAGGTGTGTACAGTCCTTCAGGTAGCTGCTTTACAGATGTCGAGCAAAGGTATGTCTCTTGCTGCTGCCACTGAGGCTACAGTGCCCCTGGTGGAGTGGGCCCTGAGACCTTGAGTTGTCTGTCTGCCAGCCTTATGGTAACTGGATGCAGCAGACTATCCAATGAAAGACAGTCCTCTTAGAGGCTGGCCTGCCTTTATCCACCTTGCCACAGGTGAGGAACAGTTGAGTGTGAGAGGACCTGAGCTGCTTGGTGTGTTCCAGGTAGTAGGTCAGTGCCCTTTTGACATCCAGGCTATGGAGCCTGCGCTCAGCAGGAGTGGATTTGTCTATGAAGAAGACAGGGAGCGTTATAGACTGGTTACGGTGAAATTCAAACACTACCTTGGGAGGAAATTTCCTCTTAGTCCTGAGAACTACCTTATCCCTGTGGGAAACAATGTAGTTAGGTTCAGTGCAAAGAGCTGGCAGCTCTGAAATTCTTCTGGCTGAAGTGATTGCCACTAGGAAAACAGTTTTCCAGGTGACAGATTTTAAGTTTGCAGTAGCCATGGGCTCAAATGGAGACTCCATCAACTCAGCTATACACAGGTTCAAATCCCAGGGGGAAACAGGCTCCCTAAGTGGGAGCTGAAGGTGCAGCAGGCCTTTAAAGCATTTTCTAAAGATGGAATGAGAAATTATAGATTTCTCCTTGCCAACACACATGTAGGCCGAAATGGCTGCCAAGTGAGCCCTCAGAGATAAGGCTCTAAGGCCTGATGCTTGCAAGTGTACCAAATAGTCTAGTATAGAGGACAGGCTAGCCTGCAGAGGGCCAATCTGCCTGTCCTTACACCAGAAAGAAAATCTCTTTCATCTGGAAGCATAACACAGAAACATAGCTGTCGACAGATAAGGCCTGCAAGGCCCATCCAGTCTGCCATTTTTTCTACCTTTTGGCACTTGGCTTCTTGTCAGCCAAAGGATTCTCATGACTAGCTCTGAATACTGAGAGTCTGGGAATTCTACCTCTTCAAGTACAAGGCTTTCAGGCAAAGAGACTCTACGCTGGGGTATGCTGTCCCCATCTGAGGCAGGGTTAGGAGACTGTGTATGTGGGGGGCATGCAAATGGGCCGTTTGACTGAAAGGGTGAAATGCAGGGTGTACCATGGCTGTCCTGCTCAGTCTGGAGCCACCAGAATCATGGTTGCTGGCTGGCTTCTGAGTTTTAGTAGGACCCTAAGAATTAGGAGAAATGGAGGGAAAGCATACAGGAACCTCCCTGTCCATTCCAGAGACAGGGCATCCACTGGCACTGAGCCCAGAACCGGAGGCCTGCAACACTACAGGGAAATCTGGTAACTGTGTTTTGAGGTGAAGAGATCTATCTCTGGTGTGCCACACCTCCTGAAGACTGTGGCCAGCACCTCTTTGTGTAGAGTCCACTCATGGTGGCCCTGACTGATGCAGCTCAGGGAGTCTGCCAGCACATTGTCCTTGCCTGGCAGGTGAATGGCAGTTAGCTGCATGTCTAAGGAGTAGGCCAGAGACCAGACCTTCATGGCCTCTGTGCAGAGCTTTGTGGCTCTTGTGCCCCTCTGCTTTTTGATGTAAAACATAGCAGTGGTGTTGTCTGTCCTGACTTGGACAGCTTGATCCTTCAGCTGAGGAGCAAAGGACTTAATAGCTAGGTACACTGCTCCTGAGTTTGAGGAGATTTATGTGACATCTGGAATCTCAGGCAGACCACACCCCACTTATGGACTGGTATGTCAGGTGTGCACCCCACCCTAGGAAGGAAGCATCTGTAGTGAGCACCCTTGAGGGTTCCCTCTGCTGGAAATAAATTCCTTCCCTGAGGTTGTTCCTGTTCTTCCACCAGTCCAGGGCTTGTAAGAGTGTCCTTGTGACTGGAACTAGTTCTGAAAGGGCATCTTTGAGATCAGTGGGCTCTGATATGGTACTGGATATCCCTCATCTGGAACCTGGACCCTGGCACTACAGCTGTAGTAGATGCCATGTGGCCTAGACGTCTGAGGAAGTGCCTGGCTGCTCTTGGTTGGCCCAAGACAAACCAGTGTGCCAGGGTCTGGCGGTTTTCCACCCTGTCCAGAGAGAGCAGGGCTTTGCTGTGTGTCCAGCTGTACTCCGATAACCTCCAGAAGTTGAAATGGCTCAAACTGGGACTTCTCTGTATTGATCGGGAAACCCCGGGGACTCCAGGGTGTGCTGTATGATGCTGAGAGTCTCTGACTTTTTGGGGGGAGACTTGTCGACTAACAGCCAGTTGTCAAGGTAGGGAAAGACAGAGACCTCTTGTCTTCTGAGATGAGCTGCCACCATTGCCAGGCACTTTGTGAAAACTCTGGGAGCTGAAGAAAGGCAGAGCTGCAAACTGGTAGTAGCCAGAGGGCAGTCTGAATCTGAGATACTTTCTTTAAACAGAGAAAGTCCATCTGGCTTTCTTCTTAATTTCCAATCTCAGTCTCTGTGTTTTCTCTCTTGCAAGAAATTGCAGCTCTGTTTTTGTAAGTCTTTGCAACCCCCGCTCATTAAGAAAACAGCATGCTCCTCACAGTGTTCTTGTAAGTTTCAACAAGTGCAGCAAAAAGAACACTGTGACCCAGAACTGATCTCTTCCTTACAGCTTCTCAGAGAGTTTGCAAACAGGTTAACCAATTGAGTTCCAAACAGCTTTTTGCAATCATTTCAACAGTATTAACTATATACATTTCTCAACAAAGGGATCCCAGTATCAGTTACATTTCCACATAGTGATTCACATATATATTTTACATCAGCAGATATGCAAGGGGAGAGAAAAGACAGAAACAGCAAGCGAGGGTAGAGAGACGGTGAGAGGCAGAGAACTGTAAGTCCATTGGGGTGATCAAGTCCTGGGTCTCACGAGAAAATCTGGTTGAGCAACCAGACAGAGAAGAGACAGAAAAGGAGAGAACAGAAATGAAAATTACATACCAACCATAATTCTGATCTTTCTTTGTATCTTCACCATTCATCACCTTTGGGTAATGTGGCTGGAGGTCACGAACCGGTGGGAATTTTTGGAGCAGGTGGAGTCGACTGCTTCACTGGCGCGCCGCCCCTCGAGCCAACGCATTGTGTGGTGTTTTGCGGTTGGCCGATTGGGTGTCGCGACCCTGCCCCTCCCACCAGTTCTTTTTTATTTCTTTTTATTAAAAGTTTTCATTACACACATTGCAAGTAAGAAAAGGGTTACAGTTAATTTATAAATGTTTACAATGGTAGCATTATTTTTGCAGCAGAATCATTAATCTCTGAGGGTAAAAAAATTTGTCCTATGAGATCAGTACACCAGGTAGTGATATTTAATAAGTAGTCTATCTCCATGTTGCACCCCAATTAATAATGTCAAGGAAAAGGGATTAATCCTATAGTTTTAAAATGTACCTAAATAATCACCAAGGTATAAAGGAGCGTATCTGTGATTTTCTTCCCCTCATAATATAGGTGAAGTGTAAGAGGAAATCCAGGTCAATTTGACCCCTCTCTAACCCCCCCCACCCCATTATCTGCTAGGTGAGAAACTTGAGTATGACAACCCACAATAAGGGGAGAATTATGGGCAGAAGGTGGGGTCCACCGTTGATTGGTGAAGAACCCACTGCTGCCATTTCAACAGGTAAGACGGACCCTTATTTTGTATTTTAGCATTGAAATTTCCAGAGCAGTATATATCAGACATGATAATTCTCCATTCTTGGACCATAGGAATCAGAGTTGACATCCACCTACGAGTTATTGCTTTTTTAGCTGCCAAAAGGCAGACCGGAAGGAGTGTCTTGTACCATGGGGGAGTGTGGTCCGGAAAGATCCCTAGTATAATTTGTTCACCCATTAACTCCACCGGTTCAATGAATATCCCAGAAAGTTCCATCTGAAGAGAGAGCCAAAAGGGCATCAACAAAGGGCGCAGCCAAAACACATGACCCAATGAGGCCCTAGGACACCTACACTCTTCAGCATCTCCCATATTTTTTTGGTAGAAACTTTAGGAGAATCGCTGGAGTCCTGAAAAATCGGGAATGGCACTTCCAAGCAAATTCCCTCCAACGAGGAGATGATGTAATCTTTATAGCTTGTAGTGCTGATCCCAGCCAAGCCTCAAGAGAAACCTCTAGAGACAAATCTCTATTCCATTCTTGTAAGATTGAAGCCGTGGATTCTAACTGCTCACTCCTCAACCCCCCTGTAAAGTTGTCCAATAATGTGAGTCCCCAAATTTCCTCTGATAACTTCAATAAATACTTTTAATAAATCAGGAAAAGGGGAAGGCATTTAAACCTGAAGGCCTCTGTTTTGCAGTATATGGTTACAGACTTGGAAGTATCTAAATAAATCTGAGTCCAGAAGGCTATATTGAGATTGTAGTTTTTCAAAGGGAAGAATCCCTTGGGGAGAAAGAAACTGGAAGACATGGGATAATCCCATCTGTCTCCTAGTGGAAAAGGCATTATCCATATGAATCCCTTCCACCAGTTCTGAGTCACCGTAGAGTAAGAAAGGTTGGGAGAGAGGGACAAGGGAGTCCAAGGGACAGATAAAGGAAAAGATATACAAACTAAAAGGAGAAATAAACAACTGATAGGACAGAAAGAGAGCTGGAAATCTAAGGGGATTAGAAAGGGGCCCCAATCTCTGGAAGTAGAAGAGGAAGGAGGGAGGGAGGGAAGAATTAGAAGTAAGGATGTGGGGGAGGGGTAAGGAAACATACCCAAGCCTTGACCTGTCTTCAGATTGTAAAGGAACTACGAAGGAGTAGCCAGAAGGCTACACTGCCAGAATTCAAGGCACAGAATCACTGGCAATAAACTCCAACATAACCAGAAGCGGCTATTCTGGAAGAAAAGACAGGATACAGGGCAGTACCCCCCCTTGAAACCAAGTTTTGTTGGTAAGAAACTAGTTTCTTAAATTAATTTGAGGGTTGAGTCCTTAAGGACAAAAACAAGGGAGAATAGCTGAAGGAGAAAGAGAAGGGAGAGAGAGAGAGAGAGAGAAGAAGGGAGGGAGAGAGAGAGAGAGAGAGAGAGAAAGAAAAGGAAAGAGGAAAAAACAGAAGAGAGGGCAACCACCAACCCCCACACCACAGGGGTGGAGCCGAGGCACTGAGGAAAGAAGTGCCCTCCAGCCTGATCACTCTCCCCCCAGGAATGTAAAACATCCCCCTATGTGCCCAAGGTCACCCCGCTCCTGACCAATGGAAAGAAAGGGGGGGGAGGGCACACAGAGGGAGGGGGACCCAGAGACTGAGGCCCCAGAGGGACGGAGGGTGGGATTGTGATGAATGGTAAAGATACACAGAAAGATCAGAATTACAGTAGGTACGTAATTTTCATATCTTATCTGTGTCAATCTTCATCATTCATTACCTTTGGGTGAGTGCTGAGCCCCCCTCTGAAGACTAAGTACCTTAGCTCTCAGTGGGTGGCATGCTGAGAGAGAGAGAGAGAGAGAGAGAAAACCTTCATGGGTCTGGAGAGGCCCAAGACTGGGAAGAGTGAGATTGGGACCCCCCCGGAGGGGGTAGAATGTTGCTCTGACAGATGCTATTTCACCCTGCAGGAGAAAAGATGGGTTCTCTGGTATGCGAAGGAAATCACCCTACGCCAGGCCAAGAGTGACAACCGGAAGAGATGCAGCCATGCCGTCCGCCTAGTGTAGATCGCTGTCCCTACGACCCTGGAAGCTACCTCGTTGGCGTTGTAAGAGGCCATCGCTTGGTGCCTTGCTAGCTCCAGGCCACGTGCAAAGAGTGCAATGATTTGTCTGGTTACCTCCGTATCAGACTAGGAGTTGACCTAGCCTGGACCACAGGAACCTATCCTAGGTAGCGTAGTGGGCCTGATGTGCAGATATTGAAAGGAGCAACCGTGCCGGGTAGAAAGTCCTCCTCCCCCAGAAGTCAAAATCCATGGAATCTGCATCTGGGGCCGGTCACAGTGAAGGACGCAAAGCCCATCGGGAGTGTCCAGTTGCGTCAGTCCTGACTGAGGATGAGGCAAACTACCTGGAGACTCCGCGGGGAACAATACCTCTGGCGGAGATCCCTAGGGGCTGAAACTCCGGAAAAGGGTCTCTGCCAGAAATGCAACGATGCCGGGGGGCACCCAAGGGTGTCCGCACTGAAATTACCTAAGATGGCGCGCGTCGAGTGCTTTGGATTGTGCTTCATGGGTGGGGTGATATGCAGGTCCTCCGACATCCTCAGGAGGAAACGCTGATACTCCGTGAGATCAGCAGCAGGGGAGATGTGGACAGAGGGTTCCTCTCCTCCCGAAGAAGAGGATGAGGAAGTGGGGGATCGCAAAGATTCAGTGGCTGGTTGCTCAGGGGGAGTCTGGAACACCTGCCTGTCCATGGCCCTAACATAAGAGAGAAAATGAGCAGCCACAGCCCTGAACTGCTTCCAGGAGAGAGGTCCGCTAGGACCGAGAATGCCTGGGAGAGCAGGAGAAGGTGGCAGAGGAGTGGGGGCAGAGCCGATGACAGGAATAGACTGTCCTCTGCCTGGGCAAGAGAGTGCACCTGGTGCCCCAAGGGAAGAGGGAGCTCCGGAAAACTCAACAGCTGACAGCTGGTCAACCATACTGGAACTGCCTAGGCTGTGCCCTGAAGATTTCTCCCTGTGAGGTGACCGGAGCTGCGGAACTCCAAAAGGATGGTCCCCTACCTCCAAAGAACAGGGCCCTCTTGAGGAGACCAAAAAGGAAGGGCAGAGGTCTGCAGAACGACTCCTTCCCGAACCTGGGTGGATCCCAGAAAAGGGTTACTGTGTCAAACCCCTACCCCTCGGAGTCTGATAGACCCCTTCTCCTCGTAAATGCCAGCATAGGCAGCTGACAACTCTAGGCAGTCCCCGAAGGGACTATCCAGGGAGCAGCACCCTCCCCCTCCTGTGGGTGTTCCAATCGGCCCCAAAGTTGGGCGATCCAGGCACACCACCTGAGGGGGTACCACCACTGAGGGGTCAGAAAACCCTCCAAGGCCAGGCTGCAGAGCAATAGTGGCCTGCACCACTGCCTGCTGGTCAGCACCCCTGATCCTGGACCTAGGAGCAACTGTCCGCTCCTCAGAGGGGGGGCTGGTTCCAATCTGTTGAGGACACTATCAGGGTGTCCATGTGAGCGGCCAACTCCAAAGAGTCAGACCGCTTGTCAGACTCGGAGTCTGATTCCGCCTCCGAGGAGGTGGAGACCGAAGTCTTGTGCCAGACGGTACGCGAACGCCCGCTGCCATCCCGACTGAATGAGGTACCAGTCCAGGGGACTGCACCAGAGTCGGCGCCAAAGCCTCCAATGCACCGCTAACGGTGCGTGAAGAAGACACGGCACCAAGGGCGGCAGCAGTATCAGAGCCAGAGCCTGTCACGGCGTCGCCCGACCCACGGCACTGCAAGTGGCGCTGATGACAGCTCTGACAACTCTCTTGGCACCACGAATGGTAACCCCCATGGCGCCGTGTCCTCGCAAGCGGCACCAGAGCTAGACACGGCACCGTGCTCAGCCTTGGTGCCGTGAATGGTGCCGGGACAAGAAAGAGTCAAGGACGGTGCCGTAGAGCCTCCCACAGCGCCGTCAGCACAAGCGGCACTGCGACCGGCACTGGCAGCAGAAACGGCGTCAAGTGACGGACCGGCGCTGACCACAGCACCATCAGAACCCATCGGCACCGTGAATGGCACTGAGGCCCAAGACGGCACCAACGGATGGCATCGATCCAGGCTTCTCAGCCCAAGGAGTTGACACCGGGGAAGCCTTCACCCCCGAAGGGTCGCTTGATAATGTGGTGCCTCCTGCCCGCCCCCCAGAGGGGACGGACTGGGCCTCCTGCACCGTGGAAGGGGCTTCTGCAGTGGCGAGGCTACTAGGAACAGAAGCGCCCTCCTCCAATGTCCGTATAGAACCAGGAGGGGACCCAGAGGAAAGGCCGAGAGGCTTGGCCTGATGAATGCGCGCCCGTCCCCTGAAAGTCGGCGGAGCTCATCAAACTTTTCACGCGTGTTGTTTGATGACACAATGGTCTATGGAGAGGCAGGCGTTGCACGAATCCATGTCATGAAGCGGGCCAAGACACGCGAAACAACGGTCATGTTGGTCAGTGACTGAGTATTTACGGCTGCACGGGCACCGTCGCATAGGGGGTCGTCCCATCTTTGAAGATTTCTTGCCCACCCGACCGAGACATAACCTACAGAAAAACAAGCTACACAAAGGCTCAACATCGCTAACAAAGAAAAGGAACAGTCTTACCAGCGACGTTGAGTGGTGACGAAAAACAGAACCGGCAGGATAGAGAAAAGCGGCGCCGAAATATTTCGGCATCAACGGAACTTGGCATCTAAGAAATTGGCATCGAAGGCTTCTTTTTGTTCAGTAGGCCTCTTGTGCAGCTGAGCTTCCCAAGAGGTGCGACTCTCAACAGCGGAGACAAAGAATTGGCTGAGGGCGGGCCGGACAAATAATGGCCAACCCGCAAGCGCCTACGCACGCGTCAGCCTTGAGGGCTGCACTGAAGTGCAGTCCACTCACCATCCAAAAAAAAAGCTCCCGTGGGGTTGTGACCAGCCACATTACCCAATGGTGATGAATGGTAAAGACTGACACAGATAAGATCAGATCCTTGCATTTAAACACTTTCTACATAACAGCTGGGATAGGGCCGTATTCAACCCTGTCACAAGAAGGCCTGATTGGAATGTGAAAATAGGCATCTCTTAGGTCTAGGGAGGCAAGCCAGTCTCCCTGTTGTAAAGAGGGGAAGACCACTGACAGGGCAGCCATTTTGAATTTGGGATTGAACGGTGCTTGTTTAGATACCTGAGATCTAGAATGGGTTGCCAGTCCCTGTTTTTCTTTTGGGTTAGAAAGTATCTAGCGTAGAGGCCTTTTCCCGATTGGGAGAGAGGGACTCTTTCCAATGCAATTGCTGCCAGTAGAGACTTTACCTCTAACTCTAGCAGAATTTTGTTTGTGGGGGTTAGGGGTTTTACACTCCTGTGGCCCTGGCTGAGCGGGACATTTTTTTAACTGCACGGTAAGTCCTCGACCCACCACCTTCAGCACCCACTTGTCCATGGTGATGTGGTGCCAGTGGTGGAAGTAGTGAGTCAGCCTTCCTCCTACCGGCAGAGAGGAGGCGACCTGGGTCTTCTAGTCAGGAATTTTGTTTTGGTTGACTTTGTTGAGGGTGTGGGCTCAGCACATTTCTGAGCCCTTCTACCTCTTCCCCTAAAGAATCCTCTCATCTGAGAGAAATCCAAGGGCATGGGCATTGGCATAGGGGAGAAGGCCCTGGGATAGTAACCCTTACCTCTGCCTCCTATTTGGGGTCTGTAGGCGATAGAGGGCTTCTCTTTAGCTGCATTGCTCTTACAGCTGGTTTTGTATTCCTCCACCTTTTTCACGTACGTCTGTTTTGTCTCCAAAAACGGAAAGAATTTATTCTCACATGGGAAGTCTGTAGCTTTAGTTTGGGTGTCCTGGAATAGATTGGTAGTCCTCAACCAGGCAAACCTCCTGAGAGAAATGGCTGAGCCATAGCCCTGGAGGCAGTGTCATTGGCATCTACAGCCATATGGAACTGATATTTTGTAGCTTCTAAGGCAGTTTTAACAGTTTCAGCCAGTTCCTGAGCCACTGTATGTGGGACTTTCTGGCTGATATTTAACCAGGACTGAGCTCCAGATAGCCTTTTGGTACTGAGCTGAGTACGCCATGTAAGAAAACATTACTTACCATAATAATCTTGTTTCTTCTAAGGGAATCTTACTGTATTCTGACAAATGCTGTATGGTCTCACCATAGGACTGCCCCGGAGCCGAAATGGTTAATAGAACCTATGCTAATAGTGGAATGTTAGGCTCAAACTGGTTTCAAATCACTGTCCCTGGTTGCACTTCCTGCAGCCGTCAGCTTCTTACGAAGCATGCAGAAGCTAAATACTAATTATCCAAACTAAGTTTACTATCCCTAAATACCCCTATTAGGGGAACAAAAACTCCAAACAACAGGAGGCATCTCAAAGACTCAAGTCAACAGATGCCCAAAAAACTAATAGGTACCCACAGGTTTCCAACATCAGTGATACAGGTAGTGAGCAGAGTCCTGTATGTCCTAGCAGGAGAGGAAGGGTGGGAGCTCAGAATACAGTAAGATTCCCTTAGAAGAAACAAGATTACTATGGTAAGTAATGTTTTCTTCAAACCTCAGGAAATCTTACTGTATTCTGACAAATGCAGACTTACCCAAGCTGTGCCACTGGAGGTGGGCAGAGGACCTATTTAGGAAACAGGCTCTGCAGATCTACTCTGCCAAACCTGGCATCATTCCTAGCCTGAGTATCCAGGCAGTAGTGCTTGGTGAATGTGTGAACTGTTTTCCAGGAAGCTGCTTTACAGATTTCCAGAAGAGGGATGTCTCTGGAAGCTGCTATTGATGCAGCAGTCCCTCTAGTAGAATGGGCCCTAAGCCCTTGTGGGGGCTGCTTACCCACTTTGTTATAACAGAAATGGATACATGACACAATCCATCTTGCTATAGATCTCTTTGTGGCAGGTTTACCCTTGCCAACCTCTCCACAGCTCAGAAAGAGCTGGATTCTAGCTGCTCTGTGACCTTTTGTGTGCTCTAGGTAGTAGCTAATAGTTCTCTTGAAATCCAAGTTATGTAGTCTACGCTCACCTGAGGAGGAATGGTCAGTAAAGAAGACTGGAAGGGTGATGGACTGATTAATGTGAAAGTCAGATACCACCTTAGGAAGAAATTATTTGTCCTGAGGACCACCTTGTCCTTATGGAAAGCCACATAAAGTTGGGTTCCACAGACAACGCCTGAATCTCACTAATCCTTCTGGCAGAAGTAACGGCCACTAAAAACACAGCCTTCCAAGTCACATACTTAAGGTCAGCTGATGACACGTGCTCGAAAGGGGGCTGCATAAGCTGTGCTATGCCAATGTTTAAGTCCCACACCAGGATAGGAACTCAATGGGGAGGATGCAAATGCAGTAGCCCCTGAAAAACTTTCGGAACACTGCATTAGAGGCCAAAGAGGATAGCTTACCTGCTGACAGGTAAGCAGATACCGCAGCCAGATGCACCTTCAGAGTAGAGGGCCTGAGGCCTAGGGAGTGAAGATGGGCGAGATAGTCAAGGACTACTGATAACCCAGCCTAGGTGTGATCTAGATTTTTGTTCCTGCGCCAGAAAGAAAATATTTTCCACTTTGAAGTATAGATCATCCTGGCAGAAGGTTCTCTGGATACCCTAAGGACCTCCATTACCCCTTCTGAAAGATTCAGATTTGCATACTCTAAGTCCTCAAGAACCACGCTTTGAGACTAAGGGATCGAATGCTGGGATAGAGGATCCTGCCCTGGGAGGTGGTCAGCAAATTGTGCCTCCTGGGTAGGCAGACTGGCTTGGCTACTGATAGGGACAGAACCAGGGAGTACCATGGTTGCTTGGCCCAGTCTGGGGCAATAAGGATCATTGTGGCTGGCTGGGATCTGAGCTTGTTCAGGGCTCTCAGCGACAATGGGAAGGGAAGGAAAGCATACAGGAACTTCCCTGTCCAATTCAGGATTTATGCATCCAGTGGTACTGTGCTCTTCAGTGGGGGCCTGCAACAGTACTGAGGGAGCTGGTAGTTGTCTGGGGAACAAAGAGGTCTCCCTCTGGAGTGCCCCACCTTTTGAACACCAACTGCAGCACTTGCTTGTTTAAGAACCATTTGTGATGGTTCCAATTTATCCTGCTCAGTGCATCTGCCAGCACACTGTGCTTCCCTGCTAGGTGGACTGCTGACAACAAAATGTTCAGGGAATAGGCCAGGTCCATAGTTTCATAGCTTCTTTGCACAGGGGTGTGGACCTTGTGCCTCCCTATCTGTTGATGTAGTACATAGTGGTCATGATGTCTGTCCTGAACCACCTTTCCCTGCAGCACGCTGCCGAATGCCTTAAGTGTCAGGAACACTGCCCTGAGCTCCAACAGGTTGATGTGAAGCAATGATTCCTGTTTGAGCCAAGTACCGTGGACAGTATGCTCTCCTAGGTGTGCTCCCCATCCTAGTAGGGATGCATCTGTAGTGAGCACCAGAGATGGTTGCTCTTGGAGGAATGGAACTCCCTGTCTGAGGTTTTCCAGATCCTGCCACCAATGAAGTGCTTGCATGAATGTTTGTGTGACTGGGATCAGCTTTGATAACTGGTCTCTTTTCTGGTGCCAGTAATGTTTGAGGTGATGCTGAATATCCCTCATCTGAAATCTTGCTCCTGACACTATGGCGGTTGAGGCTGCCATGTGGCCTAACAACTGGAGAAAATGTCTGGCTGGTCTGAGACTGTGAGGCTTGAAGGAGCCCACTAGCTGTGTCAGAGTATCTGCCCTCAGCTAAGGAAGAAAGGCCCTTCCCCTGACTGAATCCAGTTCTGCTCCTGTAAACTCCAGGAGCTGTACTGGCTGTAGCACGGACTTCTTCTGGTTTATCAAGAACTCTAGGGACTGTAACAGTTCCTGTGTCAACCCCAGAGACTGCTTGACCTGCTGGGGAGACTGCCCCACTAAGAGCCAGTCATCCAAGTATGGAAAAACTGCCACTCCCTGCCTTCGCAAGTATGCCACAACCACAACCAAGCATTTTGTGAACACCCTTGGAGCAGAAGTAAGGTTGAAAGGCACTGCCCAGAACTGATAGTGGCCTGATGGCAGTCTGAATATGAGGAATTTTCTGTGAAACTGTCTTATTAGGATATGGAAGTAGGCATCTTTTAAGTCCAGTGATGCCAGACAGTCTCCTTGCCTTAGGGTTGGCAAATCGTGTTTAAAGTGACCATTCTGAATTTTGGTTTCAGTAAATGCCTGTTTAGGTGTCTGAGATCCAGTATGGGTCGCCACTCTCGTTTTCTTGGCTGTAAGGAAGTATCCTGAGTAGAGACCCTTTCCTCTCTGTGAGAGAGGAACTGGCTCCACTGTTCCCAATGAGAGCAGATTTAGCACCTTCCTTTCCAGTAAGAGTGTCTCTGATGGGGAGGAAGGTTGAAAAACTCTTGCCCTCAGTCTTGTTCTGAGTTTGAAACTGAGTGCAAGGCCCTGACCCACTACCTCCAGGACCCACCGGTCTGTGGTGATGGACTGCCATTCCTGGAGATAGTAGGTCAGCCTGCCCCTACTTGAACTGGAGAGGTGACCCGAGCAGATCTTTCAGGGTGTCTGTTTATTTTGAGGGGCTGACTGGGTGCTGGGGCTGGTTCGGTTGGTGCCTCTCCTGCCCCTGCCTCTGAAGTAGCCTCTCTGCTGATGATACTGTGGATAAGCTTGAGGCTGGAAAAATGGCCTGTAAGGTCTTCCCCATGACCCCTGGCATGCTGCTTTTCGGGGGTAGGAGCCTTATCCTTAGCAGCAGCACTTTGGTATGCTGCTTTGAATTCATCCATCTTCCTCATGTAAGCCTCTGTCTGTTGTCCGAACAGGGACGAAGGCTCACATGGGAAGTTCATGGCTTTGACTGGGTATCTTGGGTAAGATTAGTAGTCCTCAGCCAAGCAAATCTCTTACAAGACACTGAGAAAGCCATCTTCCTGGCTGCAGTGTCATTGTTATCCACTGCCATCCTGAATTGAACCTTGGAGGCCTCTATACCTCTCTTAGCAGCTTCCTCCAGGTCTGCTGCCATTGGTGCTGGCACAGATTTTGTAATCTCCAGCACAGTGTCCCAGAGTGTCCTCTGCTACCTGGCAACATAGGCCATGTATGAAGCCTGCCTAATTGCCAGGGAAGAACCCAGGTATTGTTTCTTTGCAATAGAATCCAGCTTTCTGGAATCTTGATCAGGAGGATGTGATGCCAGGGGAATGCCTGCTTTATCACAGGCTGCTGCCCGTACCACACCCTCATGACTAGGGTGACCGAAGAGAAACTCAGCCTCACCCTTAGCCACCCAATATTTCTTATCCACCTATCAACTGGTGGTATAGAAGTTGGGGTATGCAGGATTCCAATGACCTGCTTCTTCAGGGACTTATGGATGGGCAGTAATACTCTCTTAGGAGCCTGAACATCCACCATTTCTCTCTAGTTCTGTTCCTCCTCAACAGTTGATTCCTGTAAGGGAGGTCGAGGGACTGAGCCATTTGTTTCACAAATTGAAATGAGAGGTATAGTCCTCGGTTCCCTTGTCAGCGGAGTCAGGATGATGAGGATCCGGTGAAATATCCGGATCAATGGGTTCACCGTAATCCTCTTCCTCATCCTCATCAGCATCGTTGTCATATTCCTCCCAAAGGTGTCTTACTCGGGTTCCAAGGAACCAGAGTAGAACTTGAAGGATCCAGGCGTGGCCGCTTCGGAACCTGAACTGCGGTTACCGGTTGAAACGACTGTATTATTTTAATAACATGTGCTATTTCCTCAACGGTTGGAACCGGGGTACTTGGTTGTGGTTCAACTGCTGAGTGCTTTTCTTTTCTTTTTCACTTTCCTGCGCTGCCGGGTTAGTGGCAGGGTCAGCAGGTCTCTTCTTAACCGACGAACCGTCACCCTTGTCAGAGGGCTGATCCTCCGGTTCTTTTTGGCTCAAAATTGGTTTGTCTGCAGCCGGTACAGCAGCCTTCTCAGATATCTTCTCCTGCAGTAGTTTTAAGTGCCTCTCAAGCGTCGACTGAGGGAAGTTTTTACAGATCTCGCAGTCCTCTTTGAGGTGGTCAAACCCCAAGCAAAACACACATAAAAGATGAGGATCTGCCTTTGCGAATGGTTCCCCACATTCTGTACAATGTTGGAAACTTGTGAGGCCCATTCACTTCTTGGTCTGTGACATTTATCAGTTGTTAAAAACCAAAGTAAACCGAGAGTTACCCCACTGAATTTAAACTATCAAAAACCGCCTTACCGGATGGTATACAATCAAATTAAAGTAATAAATGAAACAAAATAATATTGGTTTCTTCCCGGTTGGAAAAACCGAGGAGGAACCGAAGAGATTTACCAAAACTACACTAATCTAACTAATCCTACCTGTGAACCAAGGACAGTGCTTCAAAAATCGAAATAAAGTAAACTGACTTAAAAATAAACCGAAAAAATAATTTCTACAGTTAGAGTGAAGGAGAGCTCTCTGGAGACGTCTTACTGAGGCAAGTGGAGTAAAGAATCTGACGGCTGCAGAAAGTACAACCAGGGACAGTGATTTGAAAACCGAGCTCGAGCCTAACATTCCACTATTAGCATAGGTTCTATTAACCATTTTGGCTCTGGGGCAGTTCTATGGTGAGACCATACTGCATTTGTCAGAATACAGTAAGATTTCCTGGGGTTTGAAGCATTTAAGTACAGAGGCGAAACAGCAGTGAGACTGTAGTGTAAGATTTCTTACCCACAGTATCTAGTTTTTTGGATTCTTTTTCTGGAGGCTGGCAGGAAAGAGGCACCTTTGCTTTGTCACAAGCTGCAGCTTGCACTACTCCTTCATGGTCTGGACGTATGTAAAGATACTCAGCATTAGATTTACCTAGCTGGTACTTTTTTCTATTTTCTTATCCACCCCTGGTATGGAGGTGGGATTCTGGAGAAGTCTGAAAGTAGCCCTGCGAAGGGACTTATGAACTGGAAGGATCAACTTTTTTAGGAGGAGGAAGACCCATCATATCCAAAAAATCTGCCTCCTCGTCCTCCTCAGTGGACTCTTGAATAAAAAGGTCAAGAGTGTCCACCATGTGCTGAACAAAGGAATGAGAGGAAAAATCCTCCTGGCCATGGTACAGAGAGACAATCTCTTGGCCAGGAGTTTCATCAGGTTCAAAAGGCTCACCCTCCTCTGCATCTCACCCCCTCAAAGAAAAATGCCCTGGCCGAGACCAGGGTCAGCTGGAATAGGTGTAGCAGGACCAGCTAGGGCACCCAGAAGACAGTCCACAGCCTGAAAAGTTTTATATACTTGCCAAGCGTTTGCCATTTCTTCCGCAGAGGATATGTCTTGTTGAAACACTGGCGTCTCCTTTGCTTTTCAGCTGGACGGGCAGTGATATGTTTTCTTTTTTTTTCCTTTTAGCAGGTACTGAATCAGTGACCTGCTGTGAATTACTTTTTTGTTTAGCTTGGCCAATATTATTTTTACCAAACTTATTTTCTATAAGGACCTGTCTTTAGACTTTTGATGAGAGGATGACTCCTCTTCTGAATTTTTAATAGAGGGGGAGGCAGACTGAGAAATGAAAATGACGTGCCTACCATAATTCTTGATCTTTCTGAACTAATCTTCACCATTTATTCATACTTCTGGGTTCAAACTAGAGGTGCTAGGTCCTAGTGCCTCAGGCTTGAACCCAGAAGTATGAATAAATGGTGAAGACTTTCAGTCCAGGAAGATGCCATAATTTCCAACCTTATGGCTGATTTCTCACTGTTTTTGAGCAATGTAAAATGTAAAGCTCACAGACAGAAAAAGCAGTGATTAGCCCAAAATATCTGAATGAGGACTGTGGCAGTCTGTAGACCACAAATTAAAAGGCTTTAGCTGTTTGGAAAGAACAAAAGGGACTCATTTGTTTTTGGGTGCATCTGACCTGCCAGTTTGTCAGAAGACCCAGGAAAGATTGTTCCCAAATAGAAAATTCGAAAGGCTCCCAGTGCTGGGGAACCACGGAAAAATGGCTCCCAGCTAAGGTAAAATAAAGAAATGTGATTGAAATACACGGAACCGCTTTAAAAATAGGTATCTAAAGAACAAATAATGTTAAAATATAAAAAACTACAGAAATTTTACCTCAGACACAATATTTTTAGTCAAAAAAAAAGCACAGGACACGATAAAAAAGGAGACTTTCCGTTGTTCCTGGGAACTAAGGAACCGCGGAAAACACTCAAAAAGCACCTCAGAATAAAAGAAATCACTGAAAAAATTAAAATTAACTACCTCAAGTGAAGGTCTGAAGACAGTGCTCCAGGGCCGACTTGTCTAGTCAGCAGAGAAATTAATCTGACTGGAGTACAGCAGCACCTACAGGCAGCACTCTCTTACCACAACCTGACTGGCTAAATTCCTGGCATCATTAGCATAACTCCACCTCCAGGGCAGCTGACCCCAGCTGGCATAACTGCACTAGTTAAGCATACTGTGGGATTCCTGGGATGAGAAGATCAAGCATTACTGTGAGTACATAATTTCCATATCTTCCTGGACTTAAGTCTTCACCATTTATTCATATTGCTGGGTTAGAGCACTGAGCGAAAATCAATCCCTCAAGCAGGGTGGTAGGAGACGGAGCTCACTCACGACAGAAGTCCATTAAGGATCATCCTGCCAAAAAAAGCATGCTGTCTGGCATGAACGTCCAGAGCGCAGTGCTCAACAAAGGTATGCACTGAGCTCCAAGTAGCCACTTTGCAAATATCACCAATGGGAACAGAGTGGATCTCTGCCAAAGATGCAGCAACCACTCTGGAAGAATGTCCGCACACTTGGCCTTCTAACTTAACCGGCGCCACAGAATAACAGTGGCACAGGCATGCCACTATCCAATCAGAAATACACTCGAAGGAAACTGGCTGACCGAGCCTGGCAGCACTGAAGGATACGAAGAGCTGCTTGGATTTATGGATGTCCTTTGTTTTATCGATGTAGAACTGAAGGACTCTTTAACATCCAGAGAGTGAAGTGTGCTTTCCCCTTCATTCTGGAAGTGAGAAATAGGTGGGCAGTACCAAGGGCTGGCTCGGGTGGAACTCTGAAACCCCTTTGGGTGCATACGGAGAACCACCTTGTCTTGGTGAAAGACAGTATATGGACAGTCTGTCACTAAAAAAGATACCCTATGGGCAGAAGTGATGACCAACAGAAAGGCAATTTTCCAGGTCAGAAAGTTTAGATCACACGTGGCTAGAGGCTTAAAAGACTTACGAGTGAGCATGTCCAGCACGAGGTTAATATTCCAGGGGGCAACCGGCTTCTTGACTGGAGGCCTTGTATGAAGAATGCCCTTGAGGAATCTCTTGAAAAGAGGCAGTTGTGCCAGGGTCATATTAATAATAAAATAATAAAACTTTATTTTTATGGCGCCTTTCAAAAACCAAGGCACATTACATATGATTAAAACATAACAAAGTTCACAGCAGCATAAATATTATAAACAAGAAATACAACTAGAATTAAATCCATCAGTCACCGAATGCTTGATGCCAGAGGTATGTTTTAAAAGTTTGTTTGAATCCCTCCACAGACGCGTACTCCTGTAACTGATGGGGTTGAGAATTTCAAAGGGATGGGGCTGCATACATAAATGTCCAGCCCCAGAAGATTTTAAACAACCCTTGGAATCTCTAGCAATCCCTTGTCAGCTGAGCAGAGCGACTGCCCAGGGCAGTAAGGTACTAGAAGCTCTTTCAAATAGTCTGGGCCCTATTCGTGTAGGGCTTTATAGGTCAAAAGACCGATTTTAAGGGTAATCTGCCACTGTACTGGCAGCCAGTGCAGACCATGCAGCACTGGAGAAATATGACAGGACCAAGAGATTCCCATCAAAAACTGGGCTACAGCATTCTGCACTAGCTGCAAGTGGCGAATTTCCACCCCAGGTAGCCCTAGGTACAGGGAGTTGCAATAATCCAAGCACGAGGACACAAAGGCATGGACCAACGTGGGAAGATCGCCGGACGGAACAAGGTGCTTAACCCTGGAGATGTTATTCAGGTGGTAAAAAGAGGTCTTGACGATGGCTGACACCTGTGAATGCAGCATCAGCCCCTCGTCAAAAATTACTCCCAGTTTTCGCACCCGTTCAGAGGTCGGGAGTGATAGGCCCCCCAAGGAAAATACTTGAGGGCAAACCTACCACTGGCCCCCTTATCCAGCGTCCCAGGTCCACAACCAGCACCTCAGTCTTTTCCGAGTTCAACTTCAACCAACTTGAATCCATCCAGTCCTGGATTTCTGCGAGGCAGTTATTGAAGACTGAGAGAGCTCCATCCTGGTCGGGTGCAAAAGAAAGGTAGAGCTGGGTATCATCAGCACAGCAGTGAAACCTCAGCCCATACTTCTTACAATGTCTCCGAGGAGCAGCATGTACACGGCGAACAACATGGGGGACAACACGGATTCCTGAGGGACCCCACATGGCAGAGAGACTGGGTCCGAGGAATGTACCCCGGACACCACCCTCTGAGTTCTTCCAGTGAGGAAAGATGTAAACCACCTGAGGACTGTACCCGACAGGACACAGATGAAGCTCAGGCGACTAAGCTGAACCCCATGGTCCATGGTGTCAAACGCTGATGAGAGATCAAGAAGAACCAAGACGGAGCGGTTCTTCCGATCCTCTAGCCATCAGGAGATCATTAAGAACCCAAACCAGTGCTGTCTCAGTACTATGCCTCTTTCGAAAACCGGACTGGAGAGGTTGATAGCTGTCACGGACAGTCAGATGGTTCTCCAGTTGTACGGCCACTACCTTCTCGACCACCTTCCCTAAAAAAGGGAGGTTAGAGATTGGTCTGTAGTTCACATGGCTGTCTGGGCCCAAAGAAGCTTTCCTCAGGAGGAGTGTTACCACCGCTTCCTTCTGGAAGCTAGGAAACTCACCTGTTTCCAAGGAGCACCAGACTATCTGTGCTAGGACCGGACCAATGAAATCAATACAACCCAAAACCAGGGAGGTTGGTCCTAGATCCAAACCACAGCACGTAGGGCATGCACCCTGGACAATCTGCATGGCATCCATGAACTCCGGGCGGTCGAACGTACTCCAGGATTCTGAACTGGCTCATAATAGGCTGAGACAGCACAGAGATGCACCTTTATGGAGGAGTACTGGAGTTCAGCGTCTGCAGGGTCTAGCAAGTACTCCAATACCTTGTCAGCGGGACATCAGAATGAGTCTACAGGGATCTTGGCACATCATTCTGAAAAACATTTCCATTTGGCTGTGTAAGTCACCCTAGTGGAAGGCTTAAGTGCAGCCAGGAGGATCTCTGAGATTCTCCGACACATTAAACCTGCCCACATATACAGATATCTCCTCAGGAGCTAAACGAGGAAATGAAAGGAGCGCAGGTTGGGATGGACCAGGGATCTCTGTGTCAGAAGGTCCATCCGTAGCGGTAGCTGCCGTGCTGGATGAACCGATACCCTGTTGATCAAGGGAAATGAAATCTGCTTAGGTCAGAACAGTGCAATAACAATCATGTTTCCCCCGTAGGCCTCCAGGTTGATCAGCACCCTCTGAACTAATGGAAGAGAAGGAAATGCATACAAAGAGTGATTTGTCCACCAGGCCATCGGTGTAGCGGTTGGATTTCTGCTTGCGGCGCCAGTGATCCGGGTTTGGGAATGAGCCTGGGGAGCTGGGGGGACCGGCCAAGGGAACAGGCTTAAGCGTCCTAGGGACAGCTCATCTTCTCCGGGGGGAGAGACAGTACCTTAGCACTTGACTGGCCCCAGATGGAGGTCTGGGGCACAGTAAGCACTGAGGCAGACGCAGTGGGGAGGACGTCATGGACGTCGGTGCTATGCACCCTGACGTCAGAGCACTCATGATGCCCACAAAGGAAAAACAGAAAAAAAGCCTTCCAGCTCTGAGGAGACGGAGCACTGGAGCTACCCCTAATGTGATTCCACCTGCCTGGCCGCCTGAACCAGGGAGACAAGAAGTGTTCGGGGTGTATGGGCCCCACCTCGTCCCCCGTCGCCTGGGGTGTAAACCGTGGCTCCATGGGGGATCAGGATGGACCAGGTAAGGTGGATAGCAGAGGTAGACACTATGGTGCTCCTGAGGAATCAGAGCTGGAGGGGTGTAGGGGGATATAAACAGAGATACAAAAAAAAAGAAAGCGATTTGTCCAACGCAGCTGGAATGCATCCTGACAGAAAATGTCAGGTTCTGGATTTCTGGAGCAGAATAGAGGCAGTTTTGAGTTGAGTGTGGACGCAAAAATGTCCAGGTCTGGAGTACCCCACTCATCGAAGAGCGACTGCACGACGTCTGGTGCCAACAACCACTCGTGAGGATCTGCTTCTGTCCTGCTGAGGTGGTCCGCCAGATCCTTTTGAATTCCTGGTAGGTATATTGCCTGGATCAGGACAGTGTGGTCGAGGCACCACTCCCAGACCCTTATGGCCTCTCTGTAGAGAGGGTAGGATTGTGCTCCCCCTTGCTTGTTAATGTAACACATCACTGCTTTGTTGTCCATCTGAAGAAGGATTGCCTTGTGACTGACCACATCCTCCAAGACTCAGAGGGCGTACAAGACTGCTCTCATCTCTAGGACATTTATGTGGAGGTACATCTCTGTCTCAGGCCAAAGACCCTGAGTGCGATGTCCCAGGCTGTGGGCTCCCCAGCCGAGGAGTGATGCATCCATAGTGATGGTTATCTGAGACTCCGACGGCATGAAGAGGAGACCATGAAGTAGGCTGCCCTCCTGTGTGCACCATGCAAGTGATTGCCGTAGGGGCTCCGTCACTTTGATAGGATAAGACTGGGGATGTGTTGTTGGGTACCACTGTGTGCTGACCATCCACCGAGTGGTCCACATGTGCAGTTGAGCCAGAGGCACTGTGAAGACGGAAGAGACTATAAGGCCTAACATCCATTGCATGGAGCGAGCCAGAATGGGATTGTTCTCTCTGATGAAACGTGCTATCTGAAGAATGTTGTTCTTCCTGTCCTCTGGGAGAAAAGCCCTCACCGGAGTGGTGTCCAAGAGGGCCCCTACGAAGAGGAGCTGTTGTGAGGGTTGGAGCTGTGACTTTTGTACATTCAGCAGAACACCCATGGAAGTCAGGAACTGAGGTGCTGTGGTTACCACTGTCTGTTTCCTGTCTTGATGGGATTGCTAAAAGCCAGCTGTCCAGGTAAAAGAAGACCTGAACGCCAAGCTTTTGAAGGTGTGCCACAAGAACTGCAACGCACTTTGCGAAGACTTGAGGTGCAGAGGACAGCCAAAAGGGCAGGACTCTGAACTGGTAGTGTTGATCCAAGGCCACGAAGCGAAGGAACTTGTAGTGGCTTCGGTACACTGGAATATGCTGGAAGGCATCCTGCATGTAAAGGGATGACAGCCAGTCATGTTGCTTGAGAAGTGGTAGACCGGCATTGGCGATGCCTTTCCTGGCAAGGGTGGAGCTGTTGCCAGAGCCGAATGCTGTACCTGACCTGAAGGTTCCCGCCAGAAGTCCAAGAGGCCTAGGCCCGAAGGCCCTGACACTGTATCCACAGGCAAGGGCAAATGGGACAGACACTGTACCCACTGCTCCATAAGAGTGGCCCAGTGGTGAAACTGCCCACCGGAAACCACACGAGAGGACAGGGAAGGGCTCCGGTGCTGCAATCCTGAGCGACTGTGAGCGGAGGCCATAGGGAACCAGACAGAGCCAGGGAAGGCCTCTCACGGATGCCAAAAACCTATTGGCCAATGTACCAGAGGGCGACCTTAAGTGGTACCACTTTTTTCCCTTCCGATGGAAAGAGGAAGAACTTGAGGCGGAATGGGCTGAGTCCCCAACCTGGATCAAGAACGGGTCCACTTTGTTTTGCATTTTGGGAGGGCTGTCCTCCATCACGAACACCAGACTGCCAGTGGTTGGATCCCCCCTCCCCCGGGAAGAGGGCAGTGGATCGGACACAGCCCAGCTGCCAGAGCAGCCTTCTAACAAAGAGTCCCTACCATCACCGTCCATGGTGAACGCCTTTGACTGGCAGGGCTGAAACAGAAAAAATAACAACACGAGAACTTTCTTTTTTTTTTTAACTACAGAAAATAAAAGAGACTAAAACTGAATAAAACTAAATGCTTTTGTTGTATAGACGTGAAGATCCGACTCCTGGTGGTTCAGTGACATTGTTAC
Source organism: Neoceratodus forsteri (assembly GCA_016271365.2). Classification (NCBI taxonomy): domain Eukaryota; kingdom Metazoa; phylum Chordata; order Ceratodontiformes; family Ceratodontidae; genus Neoceratodus; species Neoceratodus forsteri. The sequence goes on from CM028134.1 coordinate 859,321,763, forward strand.
TGATGCGCACTCGACAGTGGGGAAAAAAGGAACTGAGGTGGTTGGAGGGTTGATGCCGAGATAGGCTATACAGTGCGAGCCAGTCTTGCGGCACTGCACATGCGTGGTCCTATCTTGGTGCCAGCCCTCATGAAGATTTTTTTGCTCCTGCAGGGTCCCAGCGCCTCCGGCTTGTAACCCAGCAGTATGAATAAATGGTGACGACTGAAGTCCAGGAAGATCATGCAGTTACTGATCTTAGGTAGTAATGGAAGAAACACAATACAAAGGTACAGTTCAATCTTTATTTTAGAGCATTCTGTTAAGTATACATCTCAAATATGAAAATATAGCACAATATATTTCTGTTGCCCTTAAAATTTAAAGTGCAAGTTTCTTTCCCTGCTTTGACTCAGAGGTTTTTAAGGATCATTAGCTAGGGCATTATGATGCTCTTAATGTGATAACTGGTAATAATGGCAAGAACCAGAAATGGACCAGTGAGTTAGCTCCCTCTAAAACATGTCACAAGAATTTTGGTACTTTATAGTTTACATTTTTGATTAATGAATAACAACAATCTGGGACATCATCACTACTAATTATCTACTACTCTTTACCCTTTTGGTTCACCCTGTCCCTCACCCAGGCAATCAACCAAGAGAGTTTCTTCACGACCATTGTGAATACTGCTTGGTGGTTGGTTGGAAGGGTGTGTGCAAATGCTGACGTCCTACTCCCTCCCTGGGACCTGAGGGGCTTACTTCTGTAATGCGTTTGGACCCCAGCAAGGGATTCCAGGGACCACATGTGAATCTCAGTCCCTTAGGTGACCACCGGGCCCACCAAAAAAATGGAGGTTACGTACTTGTAACCATAGGTCTTCTATTAATATTCAGTTCACATCCACATTTAGGAAGTTTTTTACTGAGCATGTTCAGTTGATGTAACAGTCCTCAAGCTTAAATCAACCTACCACCCAACCTTGTGGTCCTTCAGATTCACCCCAAAAACACTCAGATCTGCACGCTGGAAAAGGGAGCCAAAACTGGACTTGGTAGGGGAGGTTGGATAGGTTGTGTGAATGTGAACATCAGTAGTAGAAATAGCAGTTACGTAAGAACTTACCGTAACAGTAAATCTTCGAGAGAGGTTCCTGCAGTAGGTCTTCACATATAGGACTGCACCCCCTGGCGTCAGATTTCAATGGCAAACTTGTAGCTAACGATCATCAGCAGGGACCGCCCCTGTCAGGTGACACGACATCAGACCAACTATAAAAGGGTCAGTCCTGTGCCCGCCCTCCAATTCTTTTCCACCAAAGACCTAAAGAAAGGTAAGCAGAAAGGAAGGAGCAACAACTCCTGGGACCCTGTGCCCTATCTAGACCTATGGGCTAGTCAGAATGAAAAAGAAAAATTTCCAGGAGCTGGGGGAAAGTGGGTGGGAAACTAGACCTACTGCAGGAACCTCTCTCGAAGATCTACTGTTACGGTAAGTTCTTACATACTGCTATATCTTACTTCAAGAGGGTTCCTGCAGTAGGTCTTCACATACAGGACTGAATACCAAGCAGTCTAAGAAGAAGGAGTAGGAGACAAGGTTGAGGGAGGAGGAAGATGTCTGCCAACTAAGGTTCTGCCTTAGGATAGAAGACCCTTCAAGAAAGTTTTTAAAACCTCTAGTTGTGCTAGGGTTTTGCCATCCACTGGTAGGTGGTAGGCCGACACCGCAGAAAGATGGACCTTAATGGAGGAGTAACTAAGGCCCAACTCAGAAAGATGCACGAGGTACTCTAACGCCTGGGAAGCTGAGCAAGAAAAGGGATCCAAGCATTTAGCTGTAGCCCAGATAGAAAATCTCTTCCACTTCATGGCATAGGTAGATCTGGTAGAAGGTTTTCTGGCTTCTACCAAGACCCTAGCGAACTGGGAGGAAACTCCATAGCGGGAAACCGCTATGTCCACAGGTATCATGCATGAAGGTGGAGAGACTAAAGACTCAGATGTACTAGGGTGCCCTGCTCCTGAGACAGAAGGTCGTGAGATATCGTCAGAAGGACCAGTGGTTCTAGAGCCAGATGTTGCAACAGAGGGAACCAAATCTCCCGAGGCCACAGAGGGGCAATCAGAATTAAGTGGGCCCCTTCTTCCTGAAGTTTCAATAGAACCTTCTGAATAAGAGGAAAGGGAGGAAATGCGTATAGAAACCTTCTTGTCCAAGAGAGAGACAGAGTGTCTCACCAAAAAGCACCATGCCAGGGAACGAGTGAGCAAAAGCTGGGTAGTTCTGCGTTGAATGGGGAGGTGAACAGATCTAGGTCTGGCAGGCCCCATCGAAGAAACAGGTCTTCGACTACTACCCGCTTTAATTCCTACTTGTAAGCCCTGGCTACTGATTGGCTGAGACTGTCCGCCAGGATGTTGTGCATGCCTGGAACGTGGACTGCTGTCAGAAACAGACTGTGCTGAATCGCCCAGTACCACACTCTCATTGCTTCCCTGCAAAGAGGGTACAACTGGGTTCCTTGCTGTTTGTTGAGATACCAGACAGTCGCCATGTTGTCTGTCTGGACCAGAAGTGTTCCTGGGAGGAGTAACGACTGGAAGGCCTGAAGAGCACAGAGTACTGCTCTGGTCTCCAGGACATTGATATGGAGCTGTTGCTCCTGGGGAGACCATGAACCTTGGGTTCTGTGGTCCCACAGATGGGCTCCACAACCCACAATGGATAGGGTAGGGTAGGGGTCCAAGAGTGGAAAGGAGCTCCCACTAACAGGTTGGAGAGATCCTGTCACCAAAGAAGGTCATTCTGCAGGCTGCTGGAGAGCATGACCAGCTGGTTCATTTTGTCCGACCGTTGGTCCCACTGGACTCGAAGAGACCACTGGGTGACCCTCATATGCAGTCTGTCCAAGGGACAGTAGGAATGGCTGCTGCCATAAGCCCCAAGAGACGGAGTACTGAGTGTGTTGGGGTCCATCAAGCCTTGACCACCAAAGTCGCCTGGGAAGCTAAGGTCTCGACTCGATCCAATGGTAAGAAGGCCCTGCTCTGGACTGTATCTAGTACTACCCCAATAAATTGGAGGTACTGAGAGGGTACTAGCTGGGACTTGGGGAGGCTGACCAAGATGCCCAGCTGGACAAACAAGTCCAGAGTGAAAGAGAGAGACTCCTTCAGACTGCCCAGAGAGGGGGGTCTGAAAAAAGCCAGTTGTCTAGGTACGGGAACACATATATGCCCTTGTGGCGGAGAAACACCGCTACTACCACTAGGCACTTGGTGAAAACCCAGGGCGCTGAGGACAGGCCAAAAGGGAGTGCCCTGAATGGGAAATGGTTTTCCCGAAAGGAGAACCGGAGGAAGCAGCGGTGGGCCGGGAGAATGGGAATATGTAGGCAAGCATCCTGCATATCCAGGGAGCATAGCCATGTGTTTGACTGGAGCAGGGGTAGGAGTCCCTGAAGGGTCAGCACGCAGAACCTCTTGTATTCCACGAAGAGGCTGAGTGTGCTGAGATCCAGGATAGGTCGCAGATCCCCCGTCTTCTCTGGTATTAGGAAAAAATGGGAATAGAATCCCCTTCCTAGTTGGTCTGGAGGGATGGGTTCTATGGACACTTTTTGCAATAGGGCCTGGATTTCCCTGGTGGATGATGGGGATCTGACCCAGCAGGTAAAATGACCTTCCTGGAGGGTGTGGAGGTGGAACCTCCAGGAACTCGATAGAGTGACCTCGTTGTATGAGCTGAAGAACCCATACATCTGCGGTGACTGACTTCCACCCTTCTAGGTGGAGGCTGAACCTCCCTCCTACCAGTTCCTCCGAGGGGGAATGGAGGTAGCGGAAGGAGAAGGAGCATGTCAGGATGCCAAGGGGAGGAGAGCTTTGGTCCCTGAGGCTGGTTTAGCGAACTTCGCCAGAGGGGTTTGAGCTCCAGAGTCAGTGGCGCATCTTTTGCCTTGATGCTTATTCTGGGTCTTATTCCATCGTCTCTGGCGATGAAAGGGCTGCTTCCTTTGACCTGTCCGATACATTGAGTGTCTTGAAGAGATTGTCCGCTCTCCTGCTGTCCTGTTATAATATCCTTCGTGTTGCCACCAAAGAGGACGGAACCCCTGAAGGTATCGTGCAAATGGGATGACTGGACATCCTGTGCCAGACCTGCAATACGGAGCCATGATAGGCATTGGAGGCAGATCCCCGTGGCTGCAGCCCAAGCCACAGAGTCCACGGACTCATACGTGGCTCGAAGTGCGGGATGGCATGAAGATCTGTTCATGCAAACTTTGTCCAACAACTTGGCCCTAAGGTTTTCGTCAGGGATATCCTGAAGGTCCCTCTACAACTCTGCGAGGTATGCCTTTTGGAAGACCACCATATGGGACACGTAATTTATTGACCGGATGGCACAAGAAGTGAACGAGTAGATCTTTCTACTGAATTGGTCCCACTGCCGTGAGTCCTTGTCTGGTGGGAATGAACTCAAGTGCTTGGGCTGAGCCAAACGGTCATGCGCAGCCATGATGACCATGGAGTCTACTTTCCGGTGCGAAGTCAAATGGAAAATCCCTTCCAAGGGGAAGTAAGTTCTATCGGCTTTTCTGGAAACAGTCGGGATGGAGGAGGGCTGTTGCCAAACGGTAGTGACCAGGTCCTCATGAGGCCCCATCCAAGGGGGGATGGGTAGAAGGCCTGTAGTTGCTAAATCCAGGTGCTCGGCCAGTCTTTTGCGCTGAGGATCTATCTCCTTACAAGGCCAGCCCTCAGCTGTATGAATAGTTCTCAACAGATCCCCGAACAAAGGGTTCTCCGGGGGGGGGGGGGAATTTGGTGATTCCTTTGGAGAAACTTCGACCGGTGATCAAGGATCAGAATGGTTGATGTCCGAGTCTATATCCGAATCTGATGGCTCAGAACCACTAGGAAGGGAAGGATCCCACCCAGTGCCGCTGGCGTCAGATACAAAGGATCTGTCAGAGGGCTGCCCGGCAGCGGAATATGGGGGTTGGGCCCCGGAAAACCGCCAGAAGGTCTCGTAGGACCGGCTGGGGGGGTGCCGAAGGGCCACTGGGAAGTGGCAGGGGATCAGGTGTGGCACCCAAGGGTTCCGAAGGAGGGGGCCTCATGCCTAACAAATCCCGGTCCAGCGATGGACCCCTAGGAGGAGGGAGGTCCAGAGTCAGAGTGACGCCTGGTGAAGGGAGGAGCTCTGGGAGAGACCCCAATGACAGGTCGGGTAATGATCTCAAGGGAAGAGACAGGTCAAGACTGGGTGGCGAATCCCTTCGGGTAGAAACCTGCAGGGATGAAGGGTCTCCTGCAAGCACACTTGCGCTGTTTTCGGGGTCCTTAAGAGAGTCCGGGCAAGTAGGTACGGCTGTGCATTCAACGGGGGGTCCATCGTCCGACTTATCAGTCGCAACCAGGCTGTCTGCAGCAGAGATGCCACGGACAGGCTGATCGGTCTGGGCCGGGCGCCTGGCGGTAGAGCCCAAGGGCGATTTAACAGCAGTGCTATGCGATGGACAACTAATAGAAACCTCAAGAGAGGCTACCCCCGTCTGCCCACTCACCTCGGCAGGAGGAGGAGAAGGCGCCTGGTCCATAGAAGCAGATGGAGGGCCCGGAAGAGTAGTACTCACGGTCCTAGAGGTGAAAGGCCTTCTTCATGGTGACAGGCTCCTCTCCCGGTGCTTCTCCTTGTCCTTCTTTTTCTTTCTTTGGGTCGGCGACGACGACCTCTCCCTAAGCTCCTGAAGCTCCTTTACAATAGAAGCTAGCCAACGGGTAAGGAGGTGGGCCTCAAGGGTCCGCGTGGCCTGGTTGAATCCCTGGCAGATGGCACACTCGGCTGAGTTGTGCTTAGGCCCCAGGCAAAGGAGGCAACAGGAGTGGCTGTCACTGTGCAGGATCTGGGCGCTGCACTTGGTGCACTTCTTTTTTGGACGAGCCGACATACACTCGTTCGAAGAAAGCGGAAAAAAGTGATGAGGATAATGAACAAAATGTTGAATATAAAGTGGGTGACTGATCGCTGTTCTAATATGTCTGCCGAACGAACTGAGGCAACAGCGAGAAAGAACTGGAGGGAGGGCACGGGACCGCCCCTTTTATAGTCGGGCTGACGTCGTATCGCCTTATGTCGGGGGCGGTCCCCACTGATGATCGCTAGCTACAAGTTTGCTGTTGGAACCTGACGCCAGGGGGTGCAGTCCTATATGTGAAGACCTACTGCCGGAACCCGTCGAAGTAAGATCTACAGTTACAAGTAAGTAACCTCTATTTCTTTTTTTTCCCATATTACTTTTTCTGTTTTCTTCCCCAAACACCCCCTTTGCGGCGTGAACATGCATGTGTGGAGGTACGGGCATGTCACGAAACCACGCGCTTCTATGTCTTCCGACCTCTGGCACTGCCCTCTGGCCTCCACTAGGGGGCAGCCAAGGAGTGGGATGACAACCCTCCCCGGGAGAGGAAAGCAGTCCTTTGGGCACTCTATCCTCTCCCTCCCAACCCCCGGCAACCCGAGGTGGCTCCCAACCCCGGGTCACCAGCATGGCGAGTGGTGTGGCGTTCACCGCGTTAACCCTTGGCACTACTGGTCTGGCCAGTAAATACAGGTTACTCACCTGTAACAGGAGTTCTAGGAATGGCATATGTTGTTCATCCACACTTACTGGCAGGTTCCTTGCCACTTTAAATCTTGCCGGAAGGTCTTCAAGCTGGCTCCTCCCACCCACCCGGGTGGTAAAACTCTTGGCTCTGCCCCATGACGCCAGATCTAGCCCGCTGGAAGCCAGGTTGTGCATCGAAGCCGGGGAGGCCGGGTGGGTTGTGTGGATGAACAACATATACCATTCCTAGAACTCCTGTTACAGGTGAGTAACCTGTATTTCTAGGGACATGGATATGTTGTTTATCCACACTTATTGGCAGACTCCCCAGCACCCTCCGGGAGGAGGAGGGCAAGGCGCACACCCCCTACTTAGGTAGAAAGACTGGAGAACCGAGGCCCCGACCAACATCCTGGCGTGACCCAAGGTCGATGTGGAAGGGGAAACAGTAAAGCCTGCTTCCAGGTAGAAGCCCTGCGGATATCCTGGACCGGAGTATCCTTGGAAGCAGCCACCGATGCAGCGAAAGGGCGGGTAAAATGAGCACTTATCCCTCTGGGAGGCTCCATGCCCGCCCACCTATAGCGAAGACCTATGCAGGAGGTGGCCCACCCACTCGTCGTCCGCTTGGCTGCAAGTCTGCTAGGTGCGGCTTCAGCGTAGATGATAAACAGCTGGTGAACCTCTCCCGAACTTCAGCCCTACGCTCCCTGGGTAGGCGAGCGTTTAAATAGGGTCCCCAAGGAACCTATATACGGCCTCCGAGGCGTGAATGGGGATGAACCCCAGCAGAGGCAATACCCGGAAAGGGAAAAAACTCCGCCACCGCCAACGGAAGGAACTTCGGGTGGGGCGAGGACAACCTTGTCCCTGTGGAAGACCAGATAGGGAGATTCAAAGGAGTGCCTGAACTCTCCTCCTTCTGGATGGCAGAGTAGCCCCAAGAAGGTGTTCTTCACAACAGGTGGGGAACTCACACCTGTGCAAAGGTTCGAATGGCTTGCCCGTGAGCCTAAGCCCATACCAGCCAAGATCCCACAGAATGGGGATACTCTCCCGAAGGGAGGTGTGATCGAGGCCTAGAAAAGCGCCCAGACCACCTTTCGGCCACTGCCTCTCCGGCCCGCACCGGAAGACAGACAGGGGAGACCAACAGAAGCACCCAGAGGGTCGCCGGTCAAGCCCTGGTTCAAAAGGAACGGACCGCAGATGGTCTGGAATGCTCACCGAGGGACAGGAGAGGGGCCCCTAGCCCTGTCCCAACATCAAATGCAGAACTCTACCATTTGAAGGCGAGCAAGTTTGGCCGACTCCCGGCAGGACGCCTTGAAAACGTCGAGGACCTTGCCAAAAGACCCCAGGCCTGGCCCCTAGCCGCACAGGGACCAGGCCTTTAGGTGCAGGGATTGAAGGTCCAGATGGAAAACCTTCCCCTGAAAACAGAGATAAGGACCGGGCGGGCTGGAAGCCGCCTCGGGAGCCTGGGGCTGAGACTCAGGAGAGCTGGATACCAGAGCTGGCCAACCAGTCTGGGGCTACCAGCATCGCCTGCGCCTAGTCCCTCCTCGCCTTGCCCGTGGGTCAAGGGAAATGGGGGAGAGGCGTAGAAGAGGCCTGGGGTCCGCGACCTTGATGGCATCCCCTACAGCAAACCTTGCTGAGGGGGCGGGCATGAGACAGTCTCAGCCTCGTATTCTCCCTGGAGGGAAGGAGGGAGAAGATCCTGTGCTACCTCCAGCAGGGAAGACCACTCGTGAGGCGCAGCCTATGCCCGGCTTAGGGCATCAGCCAGGGTGCTGGAGGCTCCTGCCCTCGAATGGCTAGGAAACCGCCTCCCAGCTGCGCGAAAGACCCAATACGGAGAACCTCCTTGCGAGATGCAAGGGGCTCGTCCGAACCTGGCGGGATAGGTAGCACATGGTTGTGGTGTTGTCTGCCTGGACTTAAACCACTAGACCCCGCACAAACGGAGTGAGCGGTGCAAGCAAGCGGACCGCCAGGAGCTCCAACGGATAGAAAAGACATTGGGACTCCCGACAGGACCAGAGGCGGAGCACTCTGTATTCCCCTTGATGGGCACCCCAACCCATCCGAGAAGCATCGGTCGGAGCAGACCGTCGACTCAGGGCAGAAGAACAGGATGTTCTCCTGCAAGAGGTGGAACGGTCCGAAGGAGAGTGTTCCCTAACTCCTGGGCTGTAGTCACGAACTGGTCCGAAGGAACGCAGCACTGTGACCGCTGGCTGGCCAGTCCCCACAAGGGGAACGCATGAACCAGCGGGTCCAACAGACCACGCTGGAGCCGGCCGCCGCGAGGCCCAGGAGGAGCAGGAGGTCCCGGCGAGGCGCAATTGCCCAGTCAGACCTGACCAGGTAAGGGAGGAAGAACCCCAGCCCTGTCTGCCAGAAGCCGAGCTCGGACTCAAGAGTCAAGCCTGGTCCCGAAGAAGGGTCATCCGCTAAGGCACGAGTTCCAACGTGGCTCCGATAACAGGAGACCAGCCTGAGATCCAGAACTCTGGATCGACCCCTTCCACCTGGAAGGGTTGTAGTCAGGCCGCCATCCGGGTGGGGTTACGCCCGGGCCCCTCGATGCTGCAGAAAGCTGCTGGGCAGAGACTGAAGGGCCTGGCCTGGAACTTGTAAGGAGATCCCCCGCTAGGAAAGGGAGGAGTCTCCTAGGAAACGGATGGAATGAGGAGAGTAAGTACGTCCTGGAGGCCCAGGAGCAAAGCCACACGCCCGTTCTGAGGATGGGATATCTAAGTCAGAGAGACCATCCAGGCGTGCGGAAGAATGGGGCGTAAGCCCCCCATCCGTTTGAGACCAGGAATACCTGGACACGAACCCAGGGTCAGAAGGAGGATCCGTAACCTTCCCGATCACCTCTATTTAGAGGGCCAGGTAAGTCAGCTCAGCGGGCCGACGAAGAGGCTGTGGACCCCAAGATCCCCGTGGGGCAACGGCTCGAAAGGGTGGAACCTGCTCGCAAACCCGAGACAGGGCCTTCCCTTAGCACCTCCGACCCCTAGAGGTCCGGGAAAGCGGACCAAGTGGAGGAGGTGCGGAGCCGTCCCCCCACGGGGGAACCCAGGTAGGGGCGACGGGGCCAGGGACAGCGCCCCTTAGCCCATCACTGAGCAGGCTTGAGGGAGGAAGAGGCTGAGGGAGCTCTCGGACCTTTACCTCCCTGCTTCCTTTTGGAGGAAGATGCTGGTTTGGAGTCAGGCAGCCCAGCGCATGCCTGCTGGCCCTCGTGCTGGGCCGGTCGAGCCGCAGGGACCGGGGGGGGGACAAAGGGGCTTACGCAAAGGCTGCTGGCTGCCCTTGTCCCTCCGGGCGGGAGTGACCGAGTCCGGAGTGGCATCGGACTTCTCGGACCCCTGGAGGTGTCCCTCCACTCCAGGGCCGAAAAAGTCAGTCCCCAAGAAGGAATGTCCGCCAACTCGTGCTGGATTTCCAAAGAGAAGGAGGATAACCTCAGCCACGCCCTGCGGCACATGGCCACCGCGGCCGCCATCGATCTGGCATAGGAGTCGCCCAGATCCAGAGCCATCTGGAGCTGCTGTTTCGCCACCACCCTACCCTGGTCCCGCACCCGCCGGACCGTGGTCCGCAGGTTGGCCGGGAGATGAGGGAGGACCTCATCCAGGGAGCCCAAGAGGGCGTGGGAGAAATGTGCCATCAGTGCAGCCGAGCTGGCCTGACGGAGGCCTAGGGAGGACGCAGCGCGAAACCTTGCGCCCGACATAGTCCATCCTTTGGACTCCTTTCAGGGGCCTATCCACATCCCTAGCGCTTCTAGAACATTGGAAAACATTGTCGGTAACTACCCCCTCAGCCGAGGGGTGTTCCGAGAAACCGGGCAGAGAACCGACAGGGACAGAGTACTTCCTGGCCATCCTGGCCGATGGCGCAGGGCAGGAAGTAGGCCGCCATCAGAGCTCCAAGGCTGGGCCCACAATTGCCTCAGCCACCGGGAAGGCCTCCGAGGGTGAACCCCCTCGGTCTAGAATCTCGGTAAGGGCCCATTTGGAAACGGGCTCGAGCTGCATCCCGGTGAATTCCGAGATGAGCTGGAGCAGACCCATAAAGGACGATGGGCTGTCGTCCGCGGAATGTTCCGGAGAAGACCCTGGGTCCTCCCTGCTAGGAAACATAGAGGAGTCGATTTCGGGCTCCGAGGGGTCTGCAAAAAGCTGCCGCAGGCCTGAGTCACTCTTTGTCCGCCGAGGGCAGGCGGGAGTGAGGGGAACAGATAACCTGCGGGACAGGTCATGACCCGGCCTGGGTTCCACCGAGGACAGTGGGGCAGCAGGGATCGGACGAGCAACCGGCCCCAGAGAGGGCACCTCGACTGCCTCGAGCGGTTGCGTCGGCCGACCGGGCGGCAGCTGCTCACTAGCCGGAGAATGAATCGGGGTCGATTGATTCCCGGACAACAACAGCTGCTGCCACATAAACTCCTCGTAACGTCGACGCCAACGGCATTGAAGCCACTCCTCATCCGAGGAGGGAGACGAGGAAGAACGGCAATGCCACTTGACTCGGTGTCCCGACCGAGAACGCCGAGGTCGGTGTGAGCGGATAGAGCGAGAGGAGGACCGAGACCGGGCCTGGGAAGGAGCGGGGCACGCCCGCTCCTCCTTCGGCTCGGAAGAAAGGGCCAAGGTTTGTCGACCCGAAGGCACAGGCAGAACCTCAGCCTCCGCCGGGGGAACCGGCGAAGGGATGGCAGCTCCAGCAGAAGACAGCCCAGATGACGGGTCAAGAGACTCGACAGCATCGACGGGAGTCCTGGCCGGCTGACCTGACGGGGACACCGAGAGGCCAGCGGTCAGAGCCGCATCCTCGACCGAAAGTCGAACGTCGGCCGGCAGGGGAGGGGGAACTCTCCCGCTCTCTCCAGCGCCGACGAAGGGACTTAGCCTGTGACTCCTTGGACTTGGGCCGAGAGGCAGGTCCCGAAGGTCCCTCTCCCTTCGAGGAAAGGGACTGGCGAAGCTCCTTGAACGAAGCTGCATGAGGAGAACTCAAGGAGAGCGGGATAAGTGCCATGACCGAGGAAGAGGAGGGCGCTGCCTCCCCTGCAGGAGGAAGATCGAGTTGTTAGCCAAGGCCGCCGACGCTGGACACTGCCTGACGAGTCTCCAAGGAATTTTCTCCGAGCGGGAAAAAATTTCCAGTCGCCTTTAGCCCCAGGACGGGTCGCTACGATCCTCCAGAGAGCTGGGCCGAAAGGGCACAACAAAAATCGCAGAGTTGAGGATCATGATCCAAGTCAAGGCAGTAAACGCACGTGGAGTGCGGGTCTTTTCTGGAGGAATATGCCGGCGCCTCCGCGAGCCAGAAAAAGAATGAGCCATCGCCGCAGCGAAGAAGAAGAAGAAGATCGAAGTTTCAGAAAACTTCCAATTGGATTCGAAGACCAAAATTTCCAGGAACCAGTCGAAAATGCAGAGCGCTAAGTAGGGAACCTGAGCTTCCAAGCGGTAAGGAAGATCTGACGCCATGGGGCAGAGCCGAGAGTTTTACCACCCGGGTGGGTGGGAGGAGCCAGCTTGAAGACCTTCCAGCAAGATTTAAAGCGACAAGGAACCTGCCAATAAGTGTAGATGAACAACATATCCATGTCCCTAGAACCTCTATTTCTAACTACCCAGATTCAGTTCATTATCCACACTTAGGCAGACTCCTAGCAGTCCTCTGGAGAAGGGAGCAAGGCACGCACACCAAATTAGGCTAAGAGATTGGAGGCATGAGGCCCAAAAACCAGCAAGATGACAACTGAGCAAATCAATGCTATAATGGGAGATACATTTGCGTGCATTCGACCAGGCAGCACTCCTACATATTTTAGAAATGGGGATAAAGCTGGCAGCAGCAACAGAGGCACCAGTATGTATGGTGGAGTGAGCCTTCAACCCGCTGGGTAGCTCCTCCAAGCCAACCTGTAACACACAGTAATGCAGGAAATGATCCACTAGCCAATCACCCATTTGGCTGCTGGTCTTCCTACAGCAGTGATTCTGTAAGTCGGGAACAGCAAGTGAGCCTCTCCATGAAATACTGCCTTATGCTCCTGGTAGTAAAGCAGGGCCCTGAAAACACTGAGCTTGTGGTGCATTCACACAGCCTCCAAAGTGTGAGACTTTGGTAAAAAGTTGGGTACAATGAGTGCCATACTTAAGTGAAACTCAGAAAATGGAAATTACGTATCTACCATAATTCTTGATCTTCTTGGACGAAGTCTTCACCACTCATTCACACTAATGGGACTACGCCGGAGGTGCTAGGACCCAGCAGCCTGCAACTTCTGGAGAGCCGGGTGCTGGGGAGGCTGTGAAGAGTGGCACTGCAGCCCGCCTCACCATATAGGCTACCTGGCATTGGAACCTCCAACCCTCACTACCTTTTTACCAAGAAGGTGCAGCGAACTAACCTATGTTGGACTTAAGATAGTCCAAATGACCCGTGTAAGAAGGGCCAACTCAAGAGAGTTTTCACAGCCCAAACAACGAGGGGGTGAAGACCAGAACAGGATGAGTGAGCTCGGGGGAAGGTGGGTGGGTGTGTGAATGAGTGCTGGAGACTTCGTCCAAGAAGATCCAAGAATTACAGTAGGTAAGTAATTACATATCTTCCTGGACATAAAGTCTCCACCACTTATTCACACTTATGGGAGAGTACCGAGCTAAAACAATCCCCCAAGACATGAGGCAGGAGAGAGGAGCTCACTTAGGACAGAAGTCCATTAAGGACTGACCTGCCAAAGGACTGATGCTGCTTGGCATGGACATCCAAAGCGCAGTGCTTCACAAAAGTGTGCACGGAGCCCCAAGTGGCCGCACTGCAGATGTCTGCAATGGGCACGTTTCGGATTTCTGCCAGTGATGCCGCAACTGCTCTGGCAGAATGTGCATACACTCTGCCTTCCGGCTTAACCTGTGCCATGGAGTAGCACTGGCGAAGACATGCCACTAGCCATGCTGAAATGCATCTGATAGCAACAGGCTGACCTAGCTGGGCCATGCTGAAGGAGACAAACAGTTGTTCTGAGGTGCGGATTTCTTCAGTTCTGTCTAAATAGAACCGCAAAGCTCTCTTCACATCCAGAGAATGCAGGGTACAGCCCCCCCTCATTCTGGAAGTTCACACAGTAGGTTGGAAGGACCAAGAGCTGATTCAGATGGAATTCTGAGACAACCTTGGGTAGAAACTTAGGGTGAGTCCTAAGAACCACCCTGTCTTTGTGAAATACAGTATACGGAGGGTCTGTGACCAAAGCATATATTTCATACACTCTGCGAGTGGAAGTGATGGCTACAAGTAAGGCGGTCTTCCAAGTCAGAAACTTCAGCTCACAAGTAGCTAGGGGCTTGAAAGGTTTACAGGTGAGCATGTCTAGCACGAGGTTAATGTCCCAGGTAGCTACCAGTCGTCTGACCGGTGGCCTAGTATGCAGAATGCACTTAAGAAACCTCTTGACCACAGGTAGCTGAGCAGGAGTCATGGAGTGTACGGGCTCATGGTACGCTGAGATCAAAAAAGTGAACTTCACAGTTGAGTATTGCAGGCCTGTGTTTGAGAGATCTAGAAGATACTCTAGGACCTTGTTTGGTGGTCAGGAAAAGGATTCCAAGAGGATTTTGCACACTGATGGAGAACTGCTTCTACTTAGTCATGTAAGTTTTTGAGTATCTGGCTTGCAAGCAGTTAACAGAATATCTGAGACCCTACATGAAACATTAAACCTATTCACCTCTATCTCTTCAGGAGCCAGGCATGGGTGAAGGGCCTTCAGGTTGGGATGGACCACAGGGTCTTGGGTCAGTAGGTTTGAAAGAAGTGAAGCTGTCTCGAGAAGTTCCGACAACCTGTTGATCAATGGAAACCAGATCTGACGTGGCCAGAATGGGACGATGAAGATCATTCTGCCCCCTCGTGCCTATAGTTTGAGCAGCACCTCTGAACTAGGGGAAGAGGAGGAAATGCGTACAGAAAGTGTTTGTCCACCGCAGTCTGAATGCATCCTGACAAAAACGCTAGGGTCCTGCATTGAGTGGGGACGAAAAGGTCCAGGTCTGGAGTTCCCACTTTTGAAAAGTGATTGCACGACGCTTATGCTGAGAGACCACTCGTGGAAGGTCTGTCTCTGTCCTGCCGAGATGATCCGCCAGATCGTTCTGTGTTCCCGGCAGGCAGACCACCTGGATCAGAACTTTGTGCTCCAGGCACTATTCCCACACTCTCATCACTTCCCTGCATAAGGGGTAAGAGTGTGCTCCACCCTGCTTGTTGATATACTACATCACTGCTTTGTTGTCCATTTGAAGGAGAATGATCTTGTGACAGAGCATGTCCTTCAAGGCTCGGACTGCATACAGGATGGCTCTCATTTCTAGAACATTTATGTGAAGCGGAGACTCATCCTGACTCCACTTGACCCAGGGTGTGGAGATCCTGACAGTGAGTTCCCCATCCCAGTAGGGACACATCCGTGGTAATAGAGATAGTACAGCTACATAAGAACTTACCATAACAGTAGATCTTTGAGAGGAGCTCTTGCAGCAGGCTATAACCATTAGGACTAACGCCGCAGGCATTAGGACTCAACGGAAAAATTCTAGCTAGCAGTACCCAGCAGGGACCGCCCCCGACGTCAGCTCCACCCCGTCGGCCCCAG
The DNA here is from genome assembly GCA_016271365.2 of Neoceratodus forsteri. Classification (NCBI taxonomy): domain Eukaryota; kingdom Metazoa; phylum Chordata; order Ceratodontiformes; family Ceratodontidae; genus Neoceratodus; species Neoceratodus forsteri. Next base: position 859,337,047 of record CM028134.1, read on the forward strand.
TATAAAAGGGGGCGGACCGGCCCACCCAGTCTCCCCGCCCAGACCCATGAACAGGCCCAGACGAGAGAAGGAGGCGAAGCCTGTAGATGTTCTGTACACCTCATTTTGGGGAAGGAGGGTGGGAAAGGAGCGCCTGCTGCAAGAGCTCCTCTAGAAGATCTACTGTTACAGTAAGTTCTTATGTAACTGTACTATCTTGCTTCGAGTGGGAGCTCCTGCAGCAGGCTATAACCATTAGGACTGAATCCCAAGCAGTCCCGTATCAAGGAGGTGCCTAGCCCTGGGAGGTGGAGAATAGGATGATGCTGGAACAAAACAGCAATTCAGGATAGAAGTCCCTGAAGGACTGCCAAGCCAAAACTGGACCGGCATTTGGATGCAATGTCCAGACTATAGTGCTTCACAAAGGTGTGCACGGAATTCCAGGTGGCAGCCGAGCATATGTCTCCGATAGAGACATTTTTCAACGCGGCAAAGGAAGCCGAGACTCCCCTGGTGGAGTGACCCCTAACCGGACCCGGAAGGGATTTGTTATGTTTTTCATAGCAAAACACTACAATGGACAAGCCACTTAGAAATCATCTGCTTGGACACCGATTTGCCCAAGTTTTGTGGTGCGAAGGCCACGAACATTTGCTCCAATTTACGGTGTGCAGCTGTGCGCTTGAGGTAGTACCTCAGCGCCCTGCGAACGTCCAGAGTGTGAAGGAGAGCTTCTCCCCTATTAGTAGGAGAAGAAAAGTAAACTGGAAGGTCAACCGATTGGTTGAGAGTCAATTCCGAGACCACTTTTGGAAGGAACTTACTATTCATTTTGAGGGAAACTCTTTCCCTATGAAAAACCAAATAAGGCTCTTTACACATCAGAGCCTGAAGCTCGGAAACTCTTTAAGCAGAGGTAACAGCAACAAAAAACAAACCTTCCAGTAAAGGTAACTAGCTCACAATCAGCCACTGTCTGGGGTAGTGAGCTTCTTCAACACAAACAGGAGGTCCCAGGGTAGGATAGGATCCCGAATGGGAGGTCGATATATAGAATCCCTCTTAAAAGGTGCAGGCCACGTCCAGTTGAGCTAGGTTTTTTCCCCAAAGGGCATGATATATGCAGAAATGGCCACATGTGCACCTTTATCAACGAGTAGCTCAAGCTTTGTTGGTATAAGGAGAGGAGATACTGTAATGTTGAGTTCACTGGGCAGGTAAGGGGGTCCAGATGGTGAGATGATGTCCATAAGCAGAAGCTCTTCCACTTCATAGATTAAGTGGAATGAGTAGAGGGCTTTCTCACTGATACAAGGACGTCCGCCACCTCCTGGGAGATCCGAACCTGGACTTCGCTATGTCTGTAGGAACCAAGCATGAAGGTGCAAAGACCTGAGATAGGGATGGACCAGTGAGCCCTGATTCTGGGACAGCAACTGCGAGCATACTGGTAGCAGAACTGGAGGTTCCGAGGACAACTGCTGAAGAAGCAGGAACCAAATCTGCTGAGGCCACAATGAGGCGACTAGAATCATCCGAGCCCTTTCAGCCTATATCTTTAATAGGACTCTCTGAATGAGAGGGAAGGCGTTCGGAAACCTCCCTGCCCAGCAAAGGGACAATGTGTCTGGCCAGAAAACACCAGGCGCGGGCTCTGTGAGCAGAAAATTGGCAGTTTGGCGTTGCATGGAGACGCAAAGAGATCCAGATCTAGTCGACCCCATGTGTCGAAGAGCTGGTCCGCTACTAACTGCGGACAGCGGTAGCTCCTACTCGTGCGCCTTGGACTGAGACCTGCTTAGGCTGTCTACCAAGTTGTTTAGGATGCCAGGAACGTGCACGGCGGACAGAAAGATGTGCTGCTCCAGCGCCCGGTACCAGACTCTCATCGCCTCCCTGCACAGAGGGTAAGAATGGGTGCCCCTTGCTTGTTCATGTAGAAGATGACCGCCATGTTGTCCATCTGAATTAGAGAGAGCCTGGGACGAGGTCCTCTTGAAAGGCGTGCAGCCATTGAGGACTGCTCGCACTTCCAGAATGTTGATATGGAGATCAGGCCCACAGGGGTCCAGACTCCTTGTGTTTGGCGGGCCTCTAGGTGCACCCTCAACCCAAATCTGACATATCCGCTATTAAAGTCTGATTCGGATCTCCGACGGAAAGGAAGAAAAATTACTCACCTTAGTAATGTTGTTTCTTCTAATGGAGTCTTGCTATATTATAGACATTAGCAGTTTGTTCAGCTCTAGAACTGCCCTGGAGTGAAATGGTTAAAACCATTCCAAAATAGAATTTTGGCACGAGCAGCTCTATCTGTGTCATTTCAAACTTGAACTGTCAGATCTTTACAGGCCAAACTCACTAAGGTCTGTGTGGAAGCTGTAACCTACACTAGCCAAATGGCTACCTAAATAATAACAACCACTGATGGTCCCAACACCCAAGACTCAAGTCAGGGGACGGAAATACTAACACCATTCTAATAATAAGAAAATGGAACATAAGTATAATAAAACACACATCTGATACACATACACCCCAAAGTCCCAAAGGGACAAAATGCTAACAGGACATAGTGGTGCCCACACTAAGTTGCCGCACCCCACCAAGTAGAGGTTCTGAGAGAGGGCAGGTTGGGAGGGGTCTACATATAGCAAGACTCCATTAGAAGAAACAACATTACTAAGGTGAGTAATTTTTCTTCAAACAACATGAAGTCTTGCTATATTATAGACATAGCAGAATACAAGCAGTACCTCCATGGAGGAGGCAGAACCTACTTAGGGAATAGGCTCTGAAGAACAGCTGTGCCAAGCCGAGCATCTCTCCTGGCCTGGACATCCAGGAGTAATGCTTGGTAAAAGTGTGTACCGTTTCCAAGTAGCAGCCTGGCAAATCTCTAATAAAGGGATATCTCTGGCAGCAGCTAGAGACGCAGCTGTACCCCTGGTAGATGAGCCCTCAAACTGGGGGCCTGCCCACTTTCTGATAACAAATTGATACAAGAGACAATCCACCTGGCTATTGATCTCTTAGTGGCAGGTTTGCCTTTCCCAACTTCACCATAGGTAAGGAAAAGTTGGAGGGATTCGAACCTGTGACCTTTGGTACGCTCTATATAATAAATAAGAGCTCTCTTAACATCCAGGCTGTGCAACCTCTCTCACCAGAAGAGGAGTGATCAGTGAAAAATACTGGAAGGGAGATAGATTGATTAAGATGGAAATCTGAAACCACCTTAGGCAAAAACTTCCTATTAGTCCTAAGGACTACCTTATCCCTGTGGAAAGAAATAAAGTCAGTCTCCACTGACAAGGCTTGCAATTCACTTATGCGTCTGGCAGAAGTGATAGCCACTAGAAAAACAGTTTTCCAAGTTAGGTACTTAAGCTCTGCAGAAGACAGAGGTTCAAAAGAGGTTGCATTAACTGGGCAATGCAAACATTAAGGTCCCAAGCAGGGGCCGGTTCCCGAAAGGGAGGATTAGTATGGAGTAATCCTTAAAAACTTGGAAAACACAGGATGAGAGGAAAGAGGGGATGACTTTCCTGCTGACACAAAAGCAGACACAGCTGCCAAATGAACTCTCAGGGTAGCTGGTCTGAGACCCAAGGAATTAAGATGTACCATGTAATCTAACAAAATGGGCAATTCAGCAGATTCTGGGGAAATATTTTTCCCAGCACACCAAATGGAAAACCTTTTCCATTTAGAACTATAAGTAGCCCTAGTGGAAGGCTTTCTGGAAGCCTTTAGGATCTCAAGAACACCCTGAGAGAGGTGTAAATCAGCAAACTCTAACTCCTCAAGAGCCAGGCCTTGAGGTTGAGGGATTTGAGGTCGGATACCAAACCCTTCCCTGGGCACAAGTCAACAGATTGTGATTCCTGGGGAGGCACAGGGGAAGATGGACTGTCAGAGACAGAAGGAGTGGGTACCAGGGCTGCCTGGCCCAATCCGGGGCAATCAGAATCACCCTGCAAGGCTGAGATCTGATTTTGACTAGTACTTGAATAGGAGAGGAAAGGGGAAGCATAGAGGAACTTCCTCCCAATCCAGAAGAAGGGCATCCAGGGAACTGAGCCCAGCACTGGAGGCCTGCAACAGAACAGAGGAAGTTTGTGATTGTCTGGGGCTGCAAAAGATCTATCTGAGGATGCCCCACCTGGCAAAAACTATCCCCAGCACTTGAGGATCCAGGGACCATCGTGATGGCCCTGGGAAATCCTGCTGAGGGCATCCGCTAGGACATTGTCCTTCCTGGAAGATGAACTGCTATGAGGAAGTGTTCAGGAATAGGCCAGAGACCACAACTTCATTGCCTCGGTGCACAAGGCCGAAGACCGAGTGCCCCCCTGTTTGTTGATGTACCACATTGTTGTGGTGTTGTCTGTTCTGACTTGTATCACCTTGTCGTGGACAGATGCAGAAAAAGCTTGAAGAGCTAAAAAGACAGCTCTGAGTTCCAGCAAATTGATGTGGAGCAGAGATTCCTGGGGAGCCAAACTCCTGAGTGGAAAGGTCGCCCATGTGGGCTCCCAACCCAGAAGGGAAGCATCTGTAGTGAGAGTCAAGTCGTGAGAAGGGAAATGAAGGGACCCCGCTCTTAAATTGCTCTGATCCTGCCACCACTGGAGAGCTAGGATCAAGGTTCGAGTCACTGGGACCAACTTGGAAGGGGTCTCTTCTCTGAGACCAAAAGGTTCTCAAGTGAAACTGAATGTCTCTCATCTGAAATCTGGCTCCTGCACAACAGCTGTGGATGCAGCCATGTGCCCCAGGAGCTGCAGAAAGTGTCTTGCTGGTCGAGAGACCTGCAGAGTGAAGGAAGAGGCCAGAGCCACTAAATTCCTTACCCTTTCTGGGGAAGAAAGGCTCTGGCTAGCTTTGTGTCCAATTCTGCCTATAAAGGTGAGTACCTGGACTGGTTCCAGAACCGACTTTGGTAGGTTTAGCAGAAAACCCAGGAGGTGAGAAGCTGCTGGGTGACCTGCAGGTGAGATTTTACCTGTTCTGGGGACTGGCCTACAATGAGCCAGTCATCTAGATAAGGAAAAACAGCAATCCTCTGCCTCCTTAAGTGGGCCACTGCCACTGCTAGACACTTTGTGAATACCCTTGGAGCAGAGGTGAGGCCGAAGGGCACTGCTCTGAACTGGTAATGACCTGAGGGCAGTTCGAATCTGAGGTACTTTCGATGGGATCTTCTGATTAGGACATGGAAATAGGCATCCTTGAGGTCCAGGGAGGCTAGCCAGTCCCCTGGCCTTAGGGAAGGTAAAATCATTGCCAGAGTTACCATTTTGAACTTTGGTTTCAAAAGATGCTTGTTCAGATATCTGAGATCTAAAATGGGCGCCATTCTCCTGTCTTTTTGGGTGAGGAAGTATCTGAATACAGACCCTGCCCTGATGCAGGGAGGAACCCTTTCTACTGCTCTGAGACTAACAGGGATGAGACCTCTGTTTCCAGAGCGAGGGTCTCTGAAGCACTTGCAGGTAGAAAAGTCTGCTTCTCAACTTGGGAAACTTTTGAAGCTGAGAACCAGACCCTGGCTTACTACTTCCAGAACCCACTTGTCTGAGGTTAAAGAAGCCCAATTCTGACTGAAGTAAGCCAGCCTGCCCCCCACTGGTACAGGAGAATCGGCCCTGGGCACCCCATCAGGGTGCCTGTTTCACAGGAGCTTTAGGCTGGGGGTGGGAGCAGGTCTGCCCACCTCGTCTTCCCTGCCTCTGAAGAAGCCCCTCTGAGCATAGGCAGAGGAGGCCTGAGTCTGGTAGAAAGGCCTGTGAAAAGGCACCCCTTCCCTGGGGCATGCCTTTGAGGAGTGGCTCTCCTTAGCCTGGGCACTCTTGTAAGTAGTCCTATATTCATCCATCTTCTTCATGTAATTCTCTGTCTGCTCTCCAAACAGAGAATTTCCCACCACAGGAAAATCCATAGCCTTAGTCTGGGTATCCTGTGACAAACTAGTACACCTGAGCCAGGCCAACCTGAAAGCTACAGATGTGGCCATGACCCTAGAGGAAACATCATTAACATCCACAGCAGCATGAAACTGAACCTTAGAGCTTCAATGCCATCAGCAGCCACCTGTTCTAGTTCACTAGCCAGCTGGCCATGGGCCTGCTTGGCCAATTGCATAACAGTATCCCATCTAGATTTCTGATACCTAGCTACATAAGCCATATAATTTGCTTGCCTGAGTCCCAGAGAGGCTGCCATATACTATTTTTTGCCATGGCATCAATCTTCCTGGAATCCTTGTCAGGAGGATGTGAAGCCAAAGGAATATTAGCTTTATCACAGGCAGCAGCCTGAACTACTAACATGACTGCATTGCTGAGAAAGAATTCTGTATCAGGGCCTGACAATGTATACCTTCTGTCCATCTTTTTATCTACAGGAGGCACAGAATTAGGAGCTTTTAAAATTTTAATTGTTTGTTTCCTAAAAGACTTATGTAAAGGAATAGACAATCTCCTAGACTCTGGAATATCCATCATTTCTACAAAATCAGGCTCCTCTTGCTCATCCACAGCCTCTTCTAAAGGAAGCTGGAGGTTTCAGCAACTTTTATAAAACATAAATGAGATGGGGACTCAGACAGCATAGGGGGAGATTCTAAAGGTCTGTCTGGGGAGATGTCCGGTTCAATGGGCACACCCAGATCTTCCCAGCCACATTCATACTGTTCATAATCCTCCTCCCCCTCCTCTGGTTCATAAAATTCCTCAATATCATAATCCTGAACCACTGGGACGGACAGACCGACCTTTTACCAGATAGTGGTGGTTCGGACGGACCCTGAGACAGTGACTGGACAATTTGTATGGCTTTTGCTATCTCTGCAGCAGTTGGAGAAGGAATTTTGGACTCCAGACCTGCTGATTTTCTTGTTTTCTTTACTGGAATTGGTTCCTCAGAACCAGCTTTTCTTTGCCGAGGAAGTCTGGCCCTGGTCAGAGGCACTCCTCTGGTCTGCTGGCACCGAACCGGGCTGGCCATCCGGTCAGCGGACTTTTGCTCTGTTCCCTGAGCCTGCCCAATCTTTTTCCAGGGTGGCTGCAGGGAAATTCTTACATACCTGGCAGTCTGACTGGAGGTGGTCAAACCCCAGACAATAAACACATGTGGTGTGTGGTCAGCCTTGGCAAAGACTTCCCCACAAACATCACAGTGTTGAAACCCAGTGGGCCCGGTTTTTCTTTTGGGTTTCTCAGACATAATGCCAGCCTAACCAAAAACTTGCCCTTTTAACGGCAGTGCCAGGCAAGACACCCTTATCGGTTCCTAACCGTGTCACGGGTATTGGAAAAAAACCTAATAAATCCGTTTTTTTTAGAACCGATAAGAACCGGGAACCGCACTCTAAAATAGTAACTTTTAGTTTTAAATGAGTTTTAAACCCACTGATCGGTTCAAAACCGAACCGATAACCTAAAGTTCCACACAGACAAAACCTTCATTTACTACGGTTACCACAGATAGAGCTTGAACCGAGCGGTTTTGCGGTTAAATAAAACTATTCTCGGTTAAATCCAACCGAGAAAACACTTTTTAAACCGAGAAATGAACCGAGCAGAAGGAGAAATCTCCGGAGCGACTGTTCACTGAAGCGGAGTAAAGAATCTGACAGTTCAAGTTTGAAATGACACAGATAGAGCTGCTCTCGTGCCAAAATTCTATTTTGGAATGGTTTTAACCATTTCACTCCGGGGCAGTTCTAGAGCTGGATCAAACTGCTAATGTCTATAATATAGCAAGACTTCATGTTGTTTGAAGAAAAATTACTCACCTTAGTAATTGTATTTCTTCTAATGGAGTCTTGCTATACTCTGACAATATGCAGTATGGTCCAGCACTAGAACTGCTCTGGAAAACAAAGAGTTAACTCTATGCCAGAGCACAGAACGTTGAGTTCGTGCTCGGTTCAAACCCCTATCTGCTGCACTTCAAAGTGCAACCGTCAGATTCTTAAGAGCCCAAAGTGACTAGCTACAGCTACCATGTGAAAAAACAAAAACGAAAAAACACTACAGCCAAAAGGCTATTAACACAAAGGGTCTGCAAAAGACTCAAGTCTAAGACCCCAAAAAGAAAAAACTGGTAGTGAAACACACTTTAAAAGAAAACTTGAAACACTATGCACCCCCTCTCCCAACAGGGGAAGGGTCAATGCACCTTTGGGGTACAACACTGCCCCAGCCAGCCCACATCCCAACACTAAGTTCTGAGAGGGGAGGCAGGGAGGGAGGTCAGAATACAGCAAGACTCCATTAGAAGAAATACAATTACTAAGGTAATTTTTCTTCAAACAACATGAAGTCTTGCTGTATTCTAACTAATATGAGACTACCAAGCTAGTACCTCACAGGAGGAGGGTCCAGAACCTACTTAGGGAATAGGCTCTGCAGTACTCCTGTGCCAAACCTAGCATCACTCCTAGCCTGGATATCCAGGGAGTAATGCTTCGTAAATGTGTGGACTGTTTTTCAGGTGGCTGCTTTACAAATCTCTAATAGAGGTATATCTCTGGCAGCAGTCAGAGAAGCTGCTGTGCCCCTAGTCGAATGAACCCTCAGGCCTGAGGGAGGGTTCTTACCTAGCTTTTCATAGCAGAACTGGATACAGGAGACAATCCACCTGGCAATAGTTATTTTAGTAGCTGGCCTGCCTTTTCCCACTTCACCAATAGTGAGGAACAGCTGAGAAGAGCCAGACCTAATGGCCTCAGTATGCTCAATGTAATAACTAAGGACCCTCTTAACATCCAGACTGTGTAATCTCCTCTCACCTGAAGATGACTGGTCAATGAAGAAGACGGGAAGGGTCATGGACTGATTTAAATGAAAATCCAAGACCACCTTAAGTAAAAATCTCCTATTAATTCTGAGGACCACCTTATCCCCCGTGGAATGAGATAAAATCAGGATACATTGAGAGAGCCTGCAACTCACTGATGTATCTGGCAGAGGTGATAGCTACCAAGAATAGTCTTCCAAGTCAAGTACTTCAGCTCTGCAGATGCCAAAGGCTTGCAGGGTGGCTGCATGAGCTGAGCAATGCAGATATTAAGATCCCAAACAGGAATGGGATCTCTGAAGGGGGGGTTAGTATGAAGGAGACCCTTGAAAAACTTGCAGAACAGAGGATGAGATGCCAGTGAAGAGGGCTTTACTACTGACAGGAAAGCAGAAACAGCTGACAGATGAACCTTGAGAGTTGCTGGTCTGAGACCTAAGCTGTTAAGGTGAACCATATAGTCAAGGACTGTAGACAGGTTAGCAGTGCTTGGAAAAATGTGCTTATCTGAACATCAAATGCTAAATCTCTTCCACTTGGAGTTGTAAGTTTTCCTAGTAGCAGGTTTTCTAGAGGCCTTAAGAACATCCAGAACCCCCTGGGACAAATTCATACCAGCATATTCTGGTTCTTCAAGAGCCAGGCCCTGAGGTTGAGAGACTGAAGACTGGGGTACCAAATTCTTCCCTGGGAGGAAGTTAACAGATTATGACTCTTGGGGAGAACCAAAGGAGGATGGGCTGCCAGTGACAGTAACAGAGGGTATCAGGGCTGTCTGGTCCAATCTGGAGCAGTCAGGATCACTTTGCAAGACTGTGACCTTATTTTGACCAGAACTTTGAACAACAGGGGAAAGGGGGGAAATGCATACAGAAATTTCCTCTTCCAATCCAAAATTAGAGCATCCAGGAGGACTGAGCCGAAGACTGGGGATCTGCAACAGAAGAAGAGGAAGTTGGTGATTGTCTGGGGCTGCAAAGAGGTCTGAGGAGTGCCCCATTTCGAGAAAATCTTCTTCAAAACTAGAGGATCCAGGGACCACTTGTGATGGCCCTGAGAAATCCTGCTCAAGGGATCTGCTATCAGGTTGTCTTTTCCTGGAAGGTGAACTGCTACTAGAGTTGTCTGTAGTGAATAAGCCAGAGACCACAATCTCATGGCTTCCACGCACAAGGCCGTAGACTGAGTGCCTCTCTGCTTGTTGATGTACTACATGGTGGTGGTATTGTCTGTTCTGACCAGTGGCAGAGCCAGGTTTGGGAGCATTTGGGAGCCAGGGGGTGCCATTCAGTCAATCACAGGCTCCACAATGGGCACTAAACAGTGAATAAAGATGGTGGTGGGGCGCCACTACTCACACTGGGGCAGCTAGGAGGCTGCGCCCCCAGCCCCTCTCTAGCTCGCCACTGGTTCTGACCTGAACCTCTTTGTTCTAAACTGACCCTGAGAAAGTTAGCAGAGCCAGGTACACTGCCCTGAGCTCCAGAAGACTGATGTGAAGCAGGGACTCCTGAGTAGACCACAACCCCTGAACTGTGAGGTCTTCAGGTGAGCACCCCAGCCCAGAAGAGAGGCATCTGTGGTCAGAATGACTGAATAAGACTGGGAGATGAAAGGGACTCCTTGCCTGAGGTTGCTTTGATCCAACCAGCACTGGAGCCTGGATCAAAGTCCGAGTCACTGGGACTAATTTGGTCAGAGGGTCCTTCTTCTGAGACTAATAAGCCCTGAAGTGGAACTGAATGTCCCTCACCTGAAATCTGGCACCTTGGACTAATGCAGTGGAGGCTGCCATGTGGCCCAGGAGCTGAAGAAAGTGCCTTGCTGGCCGAGAGACCAGAAGGCGGAAGGAAGAAGCCAAGTCTCCCAGGGCTTTTACCCTTGCTAGGGGAAGAAAAGCCTTTGCCTGGACAGTATCCAGGTCTGCTCCTATGAAGGTCAGGAGCTGAAATGGTTCGAGAACTGATTTTTGAAGACTGAGGAGGAAGCCTAGAGAAGTGAGCAATTGCTGAATGACTTGCAGGCTTGACTTGACTGATCTGGAGACTGCCCCACCACAGACCAGTCATCCAGATATGGGAATATGGCAATGTTTTGCCTTCTAAGAAATGCTACTACTACTGGTGCTAGGCATTTTGTAAATACCTTTGAGCTGATGTCAGCCTAAAGGGCATTGCTCTGAACTGATAGTGACCTGAGGGCAATCCAACCTGAAGTACTTTCTGTGGGGAGCACCTGATGGGAATGTGAAAGTAGGCATCCTTGAGATACAGGGAGGCTAGCCAGTCTCCTGGTCTCAGAGAGGGAAGGATTAGTCCCAGAGTCACCATTTTGAACTTTGGCTTGAGCAGGTGTTTGTTTAGAAACCTTAAGTCTAGGATGGGTCACCACTCCCCGTCTTCTTTGGGTAAGAAAGTACCTGGAGTACAGGCCTTTTGCTCCAATGACTCGAGAGAAACTCTCTCTATGGCCTTGAGGGTCAAAGAGAGGAAACCTCTGCCTTTAAGGCGATGGTTTCTGAAATGCTTGCAGGTGGAAAAGACCTGACCCTCAGCTTTGGAAATTTTTGAAGCAGAGGGCCAGTCCTGCCTCACTACCTCCAGGACCCATTTGTCTGAGGTAAAGACTTCCAGGCCTGGAAGTAGTAAGTCAGCCTGCCTCCTACAGGAATAGGGAGTTGACCCAGGCTGACACATCAGGGTGTCTGCTTAGCAGGAGCCTTGGGCTGAGAGAAGGATGCAGCCCTGCTGATCCCCTTCTCTCCCTCTGAAGAAAAGGAGAGGAGGCCTGTGCCTGGTAGAAAGGCCTGTGAAAAGGCCTGCCCCTGCCCCATGAATGCTGCCTCTGAGGAGAAGCCTGCCTTTCCTTGGCCTGTGCACTCCTGTAGGTGGTCCTGTACTCGTCCATTTTTTTCACGTAATTCTCTGCTCCCCAAACAGAGAATTACCTTGTACGGGGAAATCCATAGCCTTAGCTTGGGTATCCTGTGATAGGCTAGTACATCTGAGCCAAGCCATTCTCCAAAGAGCCACAGATGTAGCCATGACTCTTGATGAAACATTACTGGAGTCCACAGCAGCAGCATGAAATTGGATCTTTGATGCCTCAATCCCATCAGCAGCCACCTTTATCAGCTCTTTGGCTAGCTGGGGGAAGCTGCTTAGCCAGTTCCAAAACAGTATCCCACCTGGACTTTTGGTACCTGGCTGTATAGGCCATGTAATTCCTGCCTGAGTCCCAGGGAAGATGCCAAGTACTGTTTTTTGGCCATGGCATCTATCCTTCTGGAGTCCTTATCTGGGGGTGTGAAGCCAAAGGAACGCCAGCCTTGCCACAGGCTGCAGCCTGTACTACCCCAACATGGCTGCACTGCTGATAAAGGAACTCTGAGTCAGAGCCTGACAGCATGTACCTCCTGTCCATTCTTTTGTCCACTGGAGGCAAGGAATTGGGAGTTTTTAAAAGTTTGTGTCTGTTTCCCAAAAGACTTATGGAGAGGAATACACAACCTCTTGGACTCTACAATATCCATCATCTCCACAAAGTCAAGCTCCTCTGACTCCTCTACAGTCTCCCCCATAGGGAGCTGGAGGGTTTCTGCCATCTTTCTGTAAAATAGAAAGTGGGATGGGACTCAGAAAGCCTGGGAGGGGAGACCCCAGAAGGTCTGTCTGGGGAGATGTCCGGTTCAATAGGCTCATCCAGACCTTCATCACTGACCTCTTCGTCCTCATCTTCAAAGTCTTCATTCCCCTCCCAATCTGGTTCATAGTAATCTTCTGGTGAATAATCGGGAACCGGAGGAACCGACCGATCCGGGTGCCTGGTTTGCGGTGCCGGATCAGTCGGAACCGAACGGAGCGACTCAACTATGCTAATCGCTCTGGCTATCTCCTTGGCGGATGGATGTAACAGTTCTGGTTCCGGAGCGGCCGACTTGTCTTTTCTTTTCCTCTTAGCAGGAACCGACCCCTCGGGATCGGCTCTCCTCTTGCTCGAGGAAGGCTGGTCCAGGTCAGAGGGCACTGCCTCTGGTTCGGTAAGGACCGAACCGGGCTGGCCATCTGGGTCAGCAGATCTTTCGGCCTCCTTTCCCTCAGCCTACCCATCCTTTTCTCCAGGGTGGATTTGGGAAAATTTTACAGAGTGCTCAGGCCAAGAAAGGCAGGCAACTCCTCAAAGGCAGCAGTCTAGGGGCAGGGGCAGGCCTTTTCATGGGCCTTTTTACCAAGCTCAGGCCTCTTCTCCTTTTTTCGCAGAGGGGGTTCTTCAGAGGGAGAGGAAGAAGGGGGATGAGCAGGGTTGCATCCACCCCTCTGCCTTAGGCCCCTGCCAAGCAGACACCCTGATGTGTCTGCCCAGGTCGACTCTCCTATTCCGGTAGGGGGCAGGCTGGCTTACTTTGTCCAGGACTGGAAGTCTGTTACATCAGACAAGTGAGTCCTGGAAGTAGTGAGCCAGGGACTGGTTCTCAACTTCAAAAAATTTCCAAAGATGAGAGCCAGATCTTTTCCACCTGCTGGTCTCTCAGAAACCCTTGTCCTAGAGGCAGAGATTTCATCTCTTCTGGCCTTAAGAGCCATAGAGAGAGAGTTCCTACCCTACACTGGGGCAAAGGTCTGTACTCCAGGTATTTCCTTACCTCAAAAAAGACAAGGGAGTGGCGACCCATCCTTGACCTAAGATACCTGAACAAACATCTTTTAAAGCCAGCGTTCAAGATGGTAACTCTGGGAATAATTCTTCCCTCCCTAAGGCCAGGAAACTGGCTAGCCTTCCTGGACCTCAAAGATGCCTATTTTCACATTCTCATGAGGTGCTCCCTCAGAAAGTACCTCAGGTTCGAGTTGCCCTCAGGCCATTCCCAGTTCAAAGCAATGCCCTTTGATCTAACATCAGCCCCAAGGGTTTCTCACAAAGTGCTTGGCAGTAGTAGTTGCCTTTCTAAGAAGGCAAAAGATTTCTGTCTTTCCATATCTGGACGACTGGCTCATAGTGGGGCAGTCTTCAGACCAAGTCAAGTCAGACCTGCAAGTGACCCAGCAAGTGCTCACTTCTCTAGAATTTCTTCTCAACCTTCCCAAGTCAGTTCTCGAGTCTGTTCAGCTCCTTACCTTTATAGGGGCAGAGCTGGATACTGTCAAAGCAAGAGCCTTTCTTCCTCTGGAAAGGGCAAGAGTTCTTACAGAACTGGCTTCTTCCTTCACCCTTCAGGTGTCTCGACCAGCAAGGCATTTTCTCCAGCTCTTGGGCCACATGGCAGCTTCTACAGCAGTGGTCCAAGGAGCAAGGTTCCAGATGAGGGATATTCAGTTCCATCTGAGGACCTTTTGGTCTCAAAGGAAAGATTCCCTTACCAAACTGATTCCTGTGACTCAGAACCTGATCCAAGTCCTCCAGTGGTGGCAGGATCAGGACAGCTTAGGACAAGGGGTCCCATTTGCCACTCAGTCTCATTCAGTGGTCCTTACCACGGATGCTTCTCTTCTGGGTTGGGGAGCTCATCTGGGGGCCCTCACTGCCCAGGGACTGTGGTCCCCTCAGGAATCCCTTCTTCATATCAACCTCCTGGAACTCAGGGCAGTTTTTCTGGCCCTGAAAGCTTTCTCTCAGTCAGTGCGGAACAGAGTGGTTCAAGTCAGAACAGACAACACCACCACCATGTGTTACATCAACAAGCAGGGAGGCACTCGGTCTACGGCCTTGTGCACAGAATCCATGAAGTTGTGGTCCCTGGCTTATTCCCTGCAGGCCTCTCTGATAGCAGTTCACCTTCCAGGGCAGGACAGTGTGCTAGCAGATGCACTGAGCAGGATCTCTCAGGGCCATCACGAATGGCCCCTGGACCGTCAGGTGTTGAAAGTGATTTTTATGTTTGCTTGCGTATGTGCAAGAAACATAATGCCATAATCCAGTTTTGGAGGTGGCAGCCCTCTTCAATTCAGTCAGTGTGTTTTGCAGGCGGCGACACGCAGTTCTCCAATGCCTGCTGGAGCTGTGCTATGACAGCAGTCAAAAATGAGTGGGTACAGTTGGAAAGGGGAGCTTCGCTTCCAGTGAGCTGGAGCCGATACATATCGCCTGCTCATGCGCTGGCCCCCACACACACACACACACGCCAGCATGTGCCTCGCCCCACGCCCACATCTGTAGCCGACGGGTGCCCAAACCCCCCGGCTGTGCTGTGCCCCCCAAAAAACAGAGTTCCATATGCCACGCTTGGTGCCCACCCCAGCATGGCTGCACATCGAGGCCGACGGGGTGCCCAACCCCGTCGGTTCCACTGGTCCCCCCAGAGTACGGGGTGCCACGCTGGGAGCTCACCCCCAGCGTGGCAACAGATGCTCTTTGACGGGGAGACATCCCTGTCGGCTCCATGGACCCCCCAGACATCCTTGTGCCACGCTGGGGCCCACCCCAGCGTGGCAAGCGTCCGTGTCGTCATTTTAAACAAAAGCAACCTGAAACTGGAAAGCGGTCCCTCGCTGTCTCTGCCCCACCCGCACCCACCCACGCGCAGCCTGCCTCCCCACCCCCCCACCCCATACCTCCGGACTCCGGCTGGCGCTCTTTGGTGGACGGGGAACACGTCTGCACTCTTCAAAGCCGACTGCGAACTGAGGAAATGCTGGTAAGCTGTATAATGGTATAGATAGGGCTTTTCAACTTTGCTGCATATCTCGAGTCATTTTTGGAATTTTTGCACCAGATTTTCAACATGGGTTTTGGGACCCTTCTCATGAATGCTTTCACTGTCATGGTGTTAATCGGGCCCGAAGGGTGGTTTCGCAGTCACTGCGCGAAATCACCTTTCAGGACCGAGTAACGAAACGACACTGCCAATGTTCATAAGATAGGCTCTCAAAAAGCCTATGTTGAAAATTTCCAGGGAAAAATTCCTAAAATGACTGTTCTAGGACATGGATATGTTGTTCATCCACACTCATTGGCAGTATCCTTGCCGCTTTAAATCTTGCGGAAGGTCTTCAAGCTTGCTCCTCCACCCACCCGGTAGTATAACTCTTGGCTCCGATCATGGCCAGATCTTCCTTACGCTTGGAAGCTCAGGTTCCCTCCTAACGCTCTGCGTTTCGCGACTAGTTCCTATTTCTCCGTTTGGATTAAAATAATATTTTGCAAAAGACTTTGATCTTGATCCCTCGCGGCTACGATGGATGATCAACCCGGTTTGGAGATGCCCATGCGGGCAGAAGATGTCTCGGACGGATCCACACTCCACGTGTGTCTACTGCTTAGGCCTTGAGCACGACCGCAGGCTTGCGACCCTGTGCTCATCTTTCTCGACCTACGTCCTCGAGAACCGTGCTGCCCGATTGCAACTGGGTACGTCGAGGAAAGCGTTCCCTCGGTGAAGTCCAAGGAGGCCCGGTTGGCGGTGTCCGCGGCGGCGGGCTCGGCGGATCAGCTCGAGCGGATGGTCGCCCTCGAAGAGGAGGCGGCGCGGGCCGTATCTTCCTCGGCCGCGGCATTTATCCCGCTCTCTCTGGGTTCTTCCTACACGGCTTCCTTTAAGGAGCTTTGTCTGTCCCTCTCCACTAAAGGAGAAGGGCCTGCGTCTGCTGGACCTTTTTCTCGGTCCAAAAAGAGGGACAAGGGTAAGTCCCTCCATCGGCGCTCTTGGGAAGCGGGAAAGGTCCCTCTCCCGGGCCGTCGGCCCGTCGGCGGTCGACCACTCGGCAAGCCACTGGCCTCCACGCGGTGTCCCGTCAGGTCAGTTGACGAGACTCCCACTGATGAAGTCGAGATTTTCTCAAACCCATTGAACGAGCTGTCGCCTTTAGCGGCGAAATTCCCCTCTCCCGGTTCCCCGGGGAGGAGTTGAGGATCCCGTGGGCTCGCTGTGCCTCACGGTTCGGGCCCTCGGATGGACCTACCGAGCGAAGGGAGTGTCGGTTCAGCCGACACCTCCCTGCACCCGACCAATTCCGGGACTCACGGTCCAGTCTCCGGTTCTCTTCGGCGGTCCAGCCGTTCCCCGTCATAAGCGGTCGGTCTCGACACCGAGGATAGCGGCGTCGCCGCTTCGTCCCTAAGTCCTCCTCACGGATGAGGAGGCTTGGCGTAAGTCGTCGTGATGCGAGGACCTTATGTTGCAACAACTCCTCTGGCGGGGAATAAGCGACTCCGGCGCCTTCCCAGCCATTAGAAATGGCTATGTCACGGAGCAACGACAACCCTCGACTTGTCCAGGCCTATCCAGGCGGTTGTTAGGCCAAAACCAACTGCTCCACCGATTCGGTGGAACCTCCGCCTCCACAGCCACCAATGGGGCTCCGACCAAGGATTCGGTCGGCTAAGGGTTTTACCCCGCCGGCGCCGGTTACCTCACTCCCACGACCGACCTACGGCAGGTGAAGGGTGGCTCAGGCCGAGCAGCTCGAGGACTCTTCGGTCCGGTGATTCTCCTTCTTCTCCAGCGACTGGACAGTCTTCAGAAGTCAGCCAATGAACGACAACCCGTGTCCTTCCAAGACTCTTGACTCATCTAGGATCTACCGGGATGGGCTCGAACCCGTCCAAGCAGACGGTATCCCCTCACGGAGATTCTGGACGAGGGATTCTCGCGGAGGCCTTTCAGTGGCCGAGGCCATAGTGGTCCAGCACTGGAACTTTGGCAGCGCCAGCCCTGCCCTCGCCTTCGGCCAGGATGGCCCGGGAAGTATCACGGTCCCCTACCGGTTGTGTCGGTTTTGGAACACCCTCTGCTGAGGGGGGTTGGTTACCGACAATGACGTTTTCGGCGCCCGGCGCGCCAGGATGTGGACAAACCTCTGAAAGGGTCAAAGGGGAGACTATGTCGAGGCGAAAAGTCTAAGCTCGTCCTCTCGACGCCGTCGAGCCAGTTAACCGTCCTCACAGCACATTTTCTCATACCCTGTTAGGCTCCCTGGATAAGGTCATCCCTCATCTTCCGCCCGATCTGCAGACTACGGTTAAGCAGGTGCGGGACCAGGGCGAACAGTGGCCAAACAACGGCTCCAGACTGCTTTGGATGTAGGGGACTCATGTGCCAGCAAGATCGGTGCGTGACGCGGTGGCTGTCGTCGGCAGGCTTGGCTGAGGATATCCCTACCCCGGATACCAGCACAAGTTGGCGGATGTTCCTTTTAGGGGATGACCTCTTGACCCTAGGGTGGAAGGTCGCCTGCAGAGGATCGAGGGTCAATGCCACCTTGGACTCGGTCTCTTCCGCTCAGAGGACAAAGGCAGAACCACACACTAAGCCGCTTCATCCCCGGCGCCGACCCAGCAACGTCAGGACCAGCAGGCTCGACCTTAGCATCCCAAACCCAAAAGCCGCCGGCTTCCTCTAACAGGAGGCAGGGAGGAAAAGGGCCGGAGGTCCCACCGGGCGGTCCCTCTCCAGGCCTGCCCAGTGGCCAGGGCTGAGGGGGTGTCGCCCCCATCCCGTCACCTTACCCCCTAGGTCCCCGTGGGGAGGCGGCTCCAACCCACTTCGTTCCGCTGGTCGCTGTTACCACGGACAGGTGGATCTTGGAGGTGGTGGGAAGAACTACCTCTGGGTCGACAGGCACCACCCTTCAGGCGACAGCCCTCGGGGCCAGAGATCCCAGCCTCACTGGCGGCTCGTCGAGCCGACATCCTCTCCCTCCTCCAGAAGGAGGTGAGAGAGGTGGTGGACCCTCCTTCAGACCCAGGGTTTGTCCCAGGTACTTCCTGGTTCGAAGCAGACGGGGGCTGGCCCACGATGCGACCTACACGCCTAAACAAGTTCCTGGGTCTGAACCTTCAGTGGATGGTCACTCTGGCTCAGATAATACCATCCTTGGAGAGCGGCGTGTGGTTCTGCTCTCTGGACTTGCAGGGCCAGCGTTTTCCGCGTCCCTATCCGTCCATCTCACCAGAGATTCCTTAAACTCGGCGGAAGGATCTCTCTTCGAGGATTCAAAGCCATGCCCTTGTTTGTCTCCAGCTCCCAGGGTCTTCACCAAATGCATGGCAGCAGTGACAGCATTCCCACCGACGGGTCCCGGGTGTACCCTTACCCTGGACGACATGGCTGATAGCAGCTCCCTCAGGAAGGAGGCGGAGTGGTCAAAGAGATCTGGCCCTCAAGGGGTCTGCTCTCAACTGGGCTCTCTTGTCAAGCGAGGCCAAGTAAGACTCGAGCGAAGCAGGTGATTTTATTCGCGGGCGCAGCTCGACTCTCTTCGAGCCAGGCGGCTCCCGGCGGACAGGGGCGAGGGGTTCTTTCCTCCTTTGCCCGATCATTTCTGGTTGGGCAACGCGCCTGCCCGGGACTTCCTGCGCCTCCTGGGTCTCATGGCGGCCCTGTACCAGCGTGGTCCGTTGGGCCGCTGGACATCACCGTCCCCTTCAGTGGGGACTGGCCAGCCCAGTGGTCCTGGCGCGCTCACGATCCTTGGACCGGCTTGTGTCGGTGACACGGGGATGTGGGGATGCTCTCCAGTGGTGGACCGTTCCAGATCCCATTTGCAGGGAGGGCATCCGTTCGTCCGCCCCGAAGCCAGCGGTCTCTCTGTCGAACCGATGCCTCTCTGATGGGTTGGGGTGCCATCTGGGGGAACCCACCCGGGCTCCATGGCCTCTGGTCCCAGCAGGGAGTCGATGCCACATCCAACCTGCTGGAGCTCCGAGCGGTCCGCCCCTAAGCTCTCACCGCCTTTGCTCCATCCCTCCGGGTCAAGTGGTCCGAGTCCAGACGGACAATACCACGACCATGTACTATCTAAACCGCCAGGCGGGGCGCAGCTCCATGCTTCTATGCAAGGAGCTCTCCGCATCTGGTCGCTTTCGTCTTGTGGCCTGGGCCGGATCTCCCTGGCCATTCCGTGGCGGGGCCTCCAGCACCCTGGCCCGATGCCCTGGGCTGGGGATGGGCTGCATCCCGCGAGTGGTCTCTCCTGCGGAGGTAGTACAGCATCTGTTCTCCCTTTGGGGCACACACCTCAGGTGGACCTGTTTGCCTCCCACGGAGGCAGGCTTAGTCTGTTCCATGCCGCCCCCCTCAGCAGGGCTCGCTGCAGGGGATGCCTTCTCGGGCAAATGGACCCCGCGGCCTCTTTCACGCCTTTCCCCATTTCCCTTGATCCACAAGGTGCTTCTCAAGGCGAGGAGGGACAAGGCGCAGGTGATTCCTGATAGCCCCAGACTGGCCTCGCCAGTTCTGATACCAGATCTCCTCAGTCTCAGCTCCAGGAACTCCGGCAGCTTCCAGCTCGCCTCGGACCTGCTCTCAGTCAATCAGGGAAGGTGGTCCATCCGGACCTTCAATCCCTGCACCCCTGTTGGCCCTGGTTCCTGGTGACTGAGGTTTCAGGCTTTGGGTCTTTCAGCCCAGGGTCCTCCAATGTAGTTGAGGGCGTCCGTGAAGTCGACCAGAAAATGCTATGCCTTCAAATGGAAAAGGTTTTCCATTTGGTGTCAGAACAGAACTTGGACCCTTCCTCCTGTTCCTAGGCAAGCATCTTGGACTATTTATGATCCCTTTCTAGTCAAGGGCTTGGGTGGGCCCCTAAGGGGTGCACTGGCAGCCATCTCTCTGCTTACGAGCGCGGGCAGGGAAGCAGTCGATGGCGCAGGAGAAGGTGGTCTGGCGCTTTTTCAAAGGCCTTGCCAGTCACATTTCCCCTCCAGTGCGAGGAACCCCACCTCCGTGGGGATCCTACTGCTGGTACTGGCAGCTCATGGGCAGAAACCATTCCAGTCCTACACAGGTGTGCTCTCTCTCACCTGTCGTGGAGGGCCTTCTTGGTGGCTATCCACGTCAGCCAGAAGGATAGGAGAGCTCCAGGCGCTTTCCATGAGTCTCCTTACATGTTTTCCACAGGGATCAAAGTTGTCCCAGCCCCAACCCAAATTCCTTCCAGAAGGTGGTGTCGGAGTTTCACCTTAACCAGGTGTTGACTCTGCGGTGTTCTACCCCAATCACACCTCGGAGGCGAATATAGGCTCCATACTCTGGATCCTAGAAGGCGCCCGCTTATTATAAGGAGCGACGGCTGGCTGGGGAATCGAGGGAGAGAGGTTCGCAGCTGTTTGTCACCTACGCTGAAGCGCATCTGGCAGACCTGCAGCCAAGCCAGATCGATAAGCAGGTGGGTCAACCTCCTGTATAGATCTCTGCTATAAGTTAGCTAAGCATGGAGCCTCCCAGAGGATAAGAGCTCATTCTACCCGCCATACTGCTGCAGCAGTGGCTGCTTCAGGGGCGTCCCTATCCAGGAAATCTGCAGGGCTGCTACCTGGAAGTCAGCAAACACCTTCATTACCCACTACCACATCGACCTTGAGTCACGCCCGGGATGCTGGTTTTGGTGCATCGGTTCTCAAGCTCTCTTTCCAAATACAGTATATAGAAATTGTAGTCTTGACTCCCTCCTCCCGGAGAACTGCTAGGAGTCTGCCAATGAGTGTGGATGAACAACATATCCATGTCCCTAGAAATACAGGTTACTCACCTGTGTAATAGGAGTTCTAGGAATGGTATATGTTGTTCATCCACACGACACCCGACTCTCGGCCTCGACGAGACAACCTGAGGCTTCCAGCGGGCAGATCTGGCGTCATGGGCGCCGAGCGAGTTATACCACCGGGTGGGTGGGAGACAAGCTTGAAGACCTTCCGGCCAAGATTTAAAGCGGCAAGGATACTGCCAATGAGTGTGGATGACAACATATACCATTCCTAGAACTCCTGTTACAGGTGAGTAATATGTATTTTCACGGCGTTCGTTGCGCGAAAGTTCCCTGCGCTCGTGGAGTTAAACGATTTTTCAATATTTTCATCCAGATTTTCCAACATTACTATTTTACCACACCTCCTTTTGAGCAGTACAGCTGTCATTTTTCACATATTGCCCAAAAGCGTGTTTCCGCCATGTGGCAACAATGCCTTGATCGGTGTGCTGAAATCAATGTATGGGACACATTAAGAAAATCACAGTGACACTGTTAATAAGCAGAAGTCTTAAAATAGCTATGTTGAAATTTGGTGAAAAATTAAAAATGACTCTATTTCTGGCCTTAGCGTTACGGTTCCTCTTTTCGTAAGTTTGCGAATTTTCTGTATTTTCACTCCAGATTTTCAACATTGCCATTTTATTCTACTTCATTATGAACAGTACAGCTGCCATTTTTCACATGTCGCCCCAAATGTGTTTCCGCACAGGTAGCGCACAATGGTGCAGTCGGTGTGCGAAAGCAATGTTTGGGACAGATTAAGAAAATCACAGTTACACTGTTCATGAGCAGAGGTCTTAAAATAGCTATGTTGAAAATTTGGTGACAAAAGTCCATAAAATGACTGTGTGTACCATTCCACACCCTGCAGCCAGTGAGAGGCATCGAGGTATGCCTTGGACTCTTCGGCCCCAAAGTTCACCCCATTCTCCTATACCACACCCATCTCACCGTATTTCCTGATGGAATGGGGTGCGCATAAGGGCCAAAGACCCCAAGGCACACCTTGACACTTGTCTTTGTCTGCAGAGTAGGGTGCGGTGAAATGGCGTGGCCGTTATACCTGACGACCCAAAGGCACACCCCAATGCCTGTCACTCTTTGCACAGTGGTGGTGGGGTTGGCTTCAGTTCAGTACTTCATGCCATTTCTATTATGCAGCTCTGTAACTTCTACACTACCAGTGCCAATGCCAGCAAGCAAACATTTGGCTTTGACAAATGCTTGTTTCAAGGTGGGGCACTCCAGAGACAGATCTCTTTGCAGCCCCAGACAATCACCAACTTCCTCTCTTTTGTTGCAGACCCCTAGTCTTGGGCTCAGTCCTCCTGGATGCTCTGATTCTGAACTGGGAAAGGAAATTTCTGTGTGCCTTCCCTCCCTTCCCTCTTCTGTTCAAAGTGTTAGTCAAGGTAAGGGTGCAGCCTTGCAAGGTGATTCTGATTGCTCCAGACTGGGCCAGACAGCCCTGGTACACTCTGTTGCTGTCCCTAGCAGTCCATCTTCCACTGTCTCTTCCCAGGAATTACAACCTGTTAACCTTCTCTCAGGGGAGGATTTGGTACCCCAATCTTCAGTCTCTCAATCTCAAGGCATGGCTCTTGAAGAGTTAGAGTTTGCAGATCTGCATCTGTCTCAGGGGGTTCTGGACATTCTCAAAGCTTCTCGAAAGTCCTCCACCAGAAAGACTTATAACTCCAAATGGAAAAGATTCAGCATTTGGTGTTCCAAGAAGCATATTTCCCTAGACACTGCTGAGTTGCCTACAGTTCTGGATTATATGGTCCATCTTAACAGCCTAGGCCTCAGACCAGCTACTGTCAAGGTACACTTGTCAGCTGTCTCTGCTTTTCTGTCAGTGGGGAAGTCTTCCTCACTATCATCTCATCGTGTGTTCTGTAAATTTTTCAAGGGATTGCTTCATACCAGTCCTCCTTTTAGGGATCCTGCCCCCTGCCTGGGACTTAAATGTTTGCATTGCTCCGCTTATGCAACCTCCTTTTGAGCCTATGTCCTCAGCAGAGCTTAAGTACTTGACTTAGAAAACCTGTTTTTGGTAGCCATTACCTCTGCCAGACGTATCAGTGAATTGCAAGCCCTGTCAGTGGAACCTGATTTTATATCCTTTCATAGAGATAAGGTGGTCCTTAGAACCAATAGGAGGTTCTTGCTCAAAGTGGTTTCAGACTTCCACTTGAATCAGTCTGTGTCTCTTCCTGTCTTCTTCACTGATCATTCTTCCTCAGGAGAGAGGAGGCTACACAGTTTAGATGTTAAAAAAGCCCTTAGCTACTACATAGAGCGTACCAAGGATCACAAGTTTGACTCCCTTCAGTTGTTCCTCACTTATGGGGAAGTGGGAAAGGGCAAACCTGCCACCAAGAGAACTATTGCCAGGTGGATTGTGTCTTGTATACAATTCTGATATGAGAAACTGGGAAATATTTCACCCTCAGGCCTGAGGGCTCACTCTACAAATGGTACAATTGCTTCCCTGGCTGCTGCCAGGGATATCCCTCTGTTAGAAATTTGTTAAGCAGCCACCTGGAAAACAGTCCATACCTTTACCAAGCATTACTCTCTGGATATCCAGGTTAGGAGTGATGCTTGGTTTGGCACAGCAGTACTTCAGAGCCTATTCCCAAAGTAGGTTCTCTTCCCTCCTCCATGGAGGTACTGCTTGGTAGTCTGCAGATTGTCAGAATACAGCAAGACTTCATGTTGTTTGAAGAAAAAATTACTCACCTTAGTAACTGTGTTTCTTCTAATGGAGTCTTGCTGTATTCTGACCTCCCTCCCTGCCTCCCCTCTCAGAACCTGTTTTTGGGTGGGCAGGTGTAGTGTTGCACCCCAGGGGTGCCTTCAGCACACCCTCCATCTTCCTGGGTGCTTTGTATTATAATTGTTATTTTGGTTAGGTTTTGGTTTTGGGTTTTCTGACTTGAGTCTTCCTTTGGGAATCCAAAACTTTCTGTTGCCAGTTGGCTAGTAAAAATTTTACAATTTCCACATAGTGTAGTTAGTGAGTTTTTGCTCGTAAGAATCTGATGATTGGGTTTCATGGGGCTGCAGACAGAGACGTCAACCGAGCTCGAGCTCAACGTTCTATGCACTGCATAGAAAATTAACCCTATACTCTCCGGGGCAGTTTAAAGTCTGGAGCTAACTGCAGATTGTCAGAATACAGCAAGACTCCATTAGAAGAAACACAATTACTAAGGTGAGTAATTTTTTCTTTCATCTCCATCTGGACTCCTCGTCTCCTAAACCTCAAAGGCTCTCTGGGGCAGCTAAATATTTAAAGGGGAATTTGTCTTATTTGGGTATAGAGGATGTTTGGAGGAGACTCTTCCCTTCAACTCCGGGATACACTTTCTTCTCAGGAAGACACAATTCATACTCCCGTCTGGACTATTTTTTTGTTACCGAAGAGCGTTTAACTCTAGTTCAAGACATATTAATAGAACCAAGGATCTTATCAGATTATAATCCCTCAATTATTAAAATGAATCTAGGAAAACAAAAGAAACACAAACTTTGGAAATTTAATAGTTCTTTATTAAAAGATAAAAAATTCTTAGATCATTTTGAGGAACGTATCCCTCAGATAATTCTGGATAATTCTTTGTCCCAAGTTTCACAAGCAGTTCAATGGGACACATTGAAGGTGGTCCTCCGGGGAGAGAGTCTGTCCTATGCATCCTACAAACAAAAAAATATACAATGAAGATTAAATTACCTAACAGATTTGTTGTCTTCCTATCAAATGTTATTCAGAGAGGGTGATAGGGTGCTACAGAATCAAATTAAAACTTCAAAACAAGAAATCCAAAAAATAATTGACTATAAAACTCTACAAAATTTAAGCTACCTACGCCAATACAACTACGAGGGTGGCGCCCGAGGCGCCAGAGTGCTGGCTCGAAAGTTGAGGGCAAATAAAAGGCCTTCAACAATTTTAAAAATAAGATTAACGGCTTCGGATCCCCCCCTTATAAAGAAGAGGTGCTAAAACAGGTGTTTCAAAAGTTCTTTGAATCCCTTTATACCGTTCCTACCCCCCCCCCGAATCAAGAAGACATAACTTCCTCATTCATAAATCTTAATTTGCCCACTCTCACAGAATCTCAAAAAGACATTTTAAATCAACCAATCTCAGCCGAAGAGATTCTTTTCCAAATTAAACAACTGAAACCCGCAAAGTGCCCAGGCCCAGATGGCTTCGGCTCTGAGTGGTATAAGGTCTTCAGCCCTCAGCTTCTTCCTAGTCTTCTCCCGGCCTGTAAAGAATTGGCAGAGGGAGAAGTCCCCCCATCTTCCTGGAATTATGCGGTTTTGTCCCCTCTTCTTAAACCCGATAAGGACCCCTCTTTACCATCGTCATACCGTCCCATTTCAGTATTAAATGTAGATTGTGAAATATTCATGTCAATTTGGGCTAAGAGACTAGAACCTATCCTTATGACTATAATCCACCAGGATCAATTGGGTTTTATTAAACAAAGAGATACCTTTGATAGTCTTCGACGGTTAATGTTATTAGAATATATTCACACTAGAAGGATTCCATGCATAGTTGTCAGCCTAGATGCAGACAAAGCTTTCGATAAAGTGGACTGGAGGTATCTGTGGGCTACCTTATCTAAATTTTCATTTCCAAATTCCTTTATTACATGTATTAAAAATATTTATGCACAGCCACAGGCCTACGTCCATGTTAATGGCGCTCTGTCCCAACCAATCCAAATTCAAAGAGGCACTAGACAGGGTTGCCTCTTATCCCCACTATTATTTGCATTTATGTTGAACCATTAGCTGAAATTATAAGAAGTAATGTGAGAATAGAGGGAATTCTAGTAGGCCAAAGGCAATACAAGCTAGCACTATTTGCTGACGATATCTTGATTACTGCTCTGTCTCCCGAAACATCTCTTCCAGCCCTGTGGCAAACACTGAAAAATTTTAGCAAAATTTCAGGTTTTCAGTTAAATATAGCTGAAACAGATTTTCTTTCCTTATTCTTTACTCCATCTCAAAATCTTAAAAGTAAATATCCAATTAAATGGTATAAAACTAATCTTCGTTATTTGGGACTGACAATCCCCCAAAACCCTGAACTATTAGAATTACTAAACTATGAACCCTTATCTAATCAAATCCAAAGAGATCTAACTATATGGGCTCAGCTACCATTGTAATTTTTTCAAAGAATAGAAACTATCCGCTTGATTGTCCTCCCAAAATTACTGTATCTATTTCAAAATGTCCCCACCTTCCCCTCAAATTTTTATTTTAAATCTTGGGATAGGTTAATTTCTAACTTTATATGGAAGGGCCAGAAACCCAGAATTAGATTACAGTGTAAGGTGGAATGCGGTTGAGTATGGAAATCCATACACTGCAAAAAGTTGATCTTACTTCGAGACACAGCTCTTGCAGCAGGTTACACCATTAGAACTGAAGCCAGCAGGCGTCAGGACCTGGAAAAATTCTAGCTAGCTATCTTCATGAGGACACATCCGGTGGTCCGCCTCCCGGCGTCAGGCGTGGTACGTGAGGCGGTCGCCAGATTCCCCCAGTTCTTTCCACCGTGCGACTTGCATGTCTCGACGCCGGTTCCGGTCTGGCGCGACTGGCGTGGTTCAGGCTTTCCTCCAGGAAATTATTTTTCTTCAAGCAAGATTGTGGCTGATGTCCTCTCCGACCTCCGGTCATCCTCCAAATATGTGCTTGCCGGAAACAGATCCTCAAGGACCCCACACAGCCTGTGTTGGGTGCCTGGGCCCCGAACCACGATACCCGGGCATGTTCTGCTCTGCCGGGCTTTTAACAGCCGAACAAGGATCCGGCGTCAGAAGGCCCTCCAGGCTTTTTGTTGGAGGAAAAACTGAAGACCATGTCCTCCAAGGGAATCCTCGTCCAAATCCACAAACGCAGCGGAGAAAGAAGGAGAAAGGCCTTCAGGTCCCCGTCCAGGGCTTAGTCCCGCAGCTCGGTTCTCGGTCCGACCGCTCTCCTTCCAGGGCCAGCTCTCAGCCTTCCCGGCTGCGGTAAAAAGCCTTCTTCTTCTCCAGGCCAAGTCCGCCAGGCCGTCGTCGTCCTCACTTCCAAGGCCTTGGCGGTCCGAGGGCGCCACCACCATCATCATAAGTCGGGTTCCGCTCTTTGGCTCCCAACGTCCGATCGTCTTCTGTGCCTCCTCGCCAAAACTTTGGAGCTCACACCGTTGAAGAACCTGTGGACCGGCGCCGGCCACGACCGTCGTCGGCCGTCGTCATTCCTCCCTGGGCCGTCGTCGGCGGACGGCCGTGCGTCGTCAAACCATCCCAGCGGACACGGGTTGGGGACCGTCCGCTCCGTTCCTGAGAAAGTGCTCCCACGCCTCGAACCGATGTCGGTCAGGAGGCGTTGACTGAGGAGGACTTCCGCCCAGCCCGAGGATTAGACGGGCGACCCCGCAGCCTTGAAACTCCAGGGCCTCGCCCTTACCCGAGGCCCTGTGGAGCAAGCGACGGGATCCGACGACCGCCCACGGCGCCTGGGCGTCGTTAGGACTTTCTATAGCGGAGTGAAGGATCTCTTTACTTACTGGTGGGACACCATTAAAGGGACATGGCCCCCACATCCTCCTCCTCCCTCCTCCTCCGGTACCGGCCCCCGCTCGGGTCGGCAGGTCATACCTCCCCCGGAGCCTGGATCTCTCCCAGGGAAGATTAGAAAACGGAGACCTCGTCTAAATCCTCTTCTGGATCACCCAGCCCCAAGAGATCCAGGAGACACCGGACGTTCGCCCGTCGGCGGAGGACACGGGATCAGTCTACTCTTCCTCTAGATCCCCATTTCCTCTCCATCCCTTCTCGGACCCGTGAGACACAGAGATCTCCTCCGATGACCCCTTGTTCATGGATATTATCACATATCCAGGAGAACATGGGATGGGATGCAGAGAAGAACTAGAACCCGAAGGTTACGCCTTGCCAAACATCTTGGCAGAAGGACCTTCGCAAGCCTGTGGTGGTACCACCCCTTGGTGGACTTGCTTTCGTGGGCGTCACCAAGGCAGCGTGGAAGCGTCCACATTCGCTCCCGGCGGTGCCGAACAAAGCGGATCGTCTGTACAAGGCTCCTAAGGACGAACAGTACCTGACACAGCAGCCTCAGGCCGACTCTCTGGTCATCACAGCCTCACATGACCGGTCACAGGGGCCGCAACAATTGAGCACCCTGCCACCGGACCCAGAGTCCAAACAGCTGGACGCACTGGGCAGGTGCACGTACGCTTCCGCTAACTGCGCCGTCAGATCCTTGAACTACCTGACCCACATGGTTCAATTCCAGAACGCTTTGTGGGAACAGGGTCTGGAGGCGGCTGAAAAGCTGCCCGAAGGTGAGCAGAAGGAGGAGATGTCCAGCTCCTCCATTACAGGTTCAGACGTGGGGACCCAAGTGCTTCGAGCAGCGTCGACTCGCGGACTCATCGTGACAGCAGCTTCTGGCGTATGCCTCGGGGTACTCCTGGTTACGTGTGTCGGCTTTACCTCGGATGTCCAGAAAAACATTATGGGCGCTCTGTTCGAGGAGAAGTTTTATTTGGTAATCCTTCCGGGAAGATCATTGCAAACTTCAAGAGGCCGGGGAAGGCGGTAGGAGTCGGTTCAAGCCACGTACCGACCCAAGCTTGGTTCCTTCGTAGGAACCAAAGCCGTTTCGATGAGGCGGACACAGAAACGCTGGCCCCGCTACACATCAGAGGGATCCGGTTTCCGTGGAGCAGGAAACAACCCGCTAACCCGAGGTCTAGCGCCTCCTAAACCCGACTCAAGACAGCGGGCCATCTACCGCCCAGCCTGACTCCTGTCAAGCCCCCGCCCTCAGGATCAGCAGGAAATCATGGTCGGGGTCAAGGCCGAACTTCCTACCGGGATGGCAGGCCATTACCAACGACAGGTGGGTTCTGCAAAGGTCAGTCTAGGCCACTTTATAGAATTCGCAGAAAAGCCACCCTCGAGGCCTCCCTTTGCCTCCCGGCATCCGGCCAGCACAAAATTTGATCTGGCAAGAGGTACTCGCGCTCCTAAGAAAAGGAGCGATAGAGTACGTCCCGGAGAACCAGAGAGGACGAGGATATTATTCCCACTTCTTCCTGGTTCCCAAGAAATCAGGGGACCTCCGTCCATGGTGACTCTTCCGGGCCTTATTCCCATGCTGAAACAAGACGCCTTTTTAGCGTCTCTAGACATGCAGGACGCATACCTGCATATCCCCATAGCTCACGCGCACTAGAGGTTCCTGCGCTTCGAGTTTCTCGACCACCACTTTCAGTTCCGAGCTCTTCCGCTCGGGTCTGTCATCCGCACCAAGGGTCTTTACAAGTGCACGGCAGTCGTGGCAGCATCTCTGAGGAGACAGGGCCACTCATGTGTTCCCTGCACTGACGACTCGCTTTCTCAAGTGGCCGCCTCCAGAGGCGTTGTTATCAGTTCAGAGCACCCAGGACTTGTTCCAATCTCTGGGCATTCTCATAAATTACGAGAAGTCTCTCCTGGTACCGTACAGAAACTGCAGTTTATAGGCAGTCCTGGACACTGTTCTGGGAAGAACTTTCTTCCGGACGACAAGCCGGGCGCATCAGATCCCTCATAAGGGATTTGTCGTCGAGACAAGATCGTCACCTGCCAGGTCGGTCCTTGGCTTGCTCGGACACATGGCTGCGGCCATTCCTACTGTCCCTTCGCAAGGCTCCACATGCAGGTAACCCAGTGGACGCAAGGGTACAATGGGACAAAGGCAGACCACTTGCAGCATCCGGTCAGGATCACAAACCAGTCATCCGAGACTGGCAGTGGTGGCTAGTCCCCGGTTGCTCTCCAAGGGCGTCCGTTTGTAGCGCCGTCCTGGGTAACCCTCACCACCAGACGCCTCAGGTCTTGGGTGGGGCACCTGGGCGGGTAAAGTCCCAGTGCAGTGGACCCGTCACAGCTCATTCCATATCAGTGTCCTAGAGATGAGGGCGGTTCTCTATGCCCTGCAGGCCTTTCAGTCAGTAATCCCACCGTGTACTCTCCTGCTTCAGACAGACAACACGGCGGTGATGTATTACCTCAACAAACAAGGGGGCGCACACTCTTACTCCCTTTGCAGGGAGGCCATGAGGGTGTTGGATTGGGTAATCGGACACGGCGCAAATCTGATCACTGTGCATGTTCCCGGGTGGACAACACATTGCAGACGGCCTGAGTCGATCCCAGGCCAGAGTCCACGAGTGGGAACTTCTTCAGAGATAGCAGAGGATCTGTTTCTTCGCTGAGAATTCCAGAACCAGACTTGTTCTTGATCCCCATCCAACGCAAAACTGCCCAATTTTGCTCGCTAGATCCAGGGACTGGTGTTTTCTGGCGAGGAGCGTTATCCCTCTCCTGGGCTGAACAGATTCCTCTCGCTTTCCCTCCCTTCCTGTTGATCACAGAGTTCTTCTCAAACTGCGCAGGAGCACGCACTCATGATCCTGGTGGCCCGTTCTGGCCAGACAGATCTGGTTCCCTTGCTGGTGCAACTATCTGAGGAACCCCGCTCCCGTTGCCGCTCAGCCTCCTCCTGTCTCAGGAGAATGGTTCATTAGTAGTCCATCCGGACTCACGCTTCTCTGAACCTGCATGCTTGGCTCCTAGAGATATAGCCATCTTAAGGCCACGGGTCTCGCAAGAGGTTGCAGAGTTTCTTTCTGCAGCCAGAAAGCCGGCAATGACAGACGTACGCCATGAAATGGCGCCGTTTTTTTATGGTCACGAGCTCGTGATCTTTCCCTTAGGTTGTCCTGTGGAGTAGTTTTGGACTACTCTCTCCCTTTTCATTCAGGCCTAGCCTACTCCTCTATTAAGGTGCACCTCTGTGCCATTTCTGCCTATCACCTCGTGGGACACGTACAGTAGCTCAATTGGACGCCCTCAGAATTTCTTGAGGAGTGTTACACCTTAGCCTCCCATTAGGAGCCTCTGCCCCATGGGATCTGCTCTTTGTCCTGGAACAGCTCACGCTCCTCCTTTTGAACCCGCTGGATTGCGAGCTACTTTTTCTGTCGTGGAAAGCGTAATTTTAGTTGTCATACTTAAGCCGAGAAGAATTTCTGAGCTCAACGCCTTATGTGCAAAGAGCCTTATTTAGTTTTCCACCGGGACAGAGTATCCCTGAGACGAATCCTAAGTTTTTACCTAAGGTGGTCTCTCTTCACTCTCTAAACCAGGACATTGACCCTCCGGTCTACTTCCGAGTTATTCAAATAGAGGAGAGGCTTTGCTCCACACCCTGGATGTTCACCTGGACTGAGGTATTACCTCAACAGAACTAAGCCCTCTCTAGTTCTGATCAGCTTTTTGTTTCCTTCTCTGAGAGAATGATGGGCCAATCAGTATCCAAACAGTCTCTGTCTATAGCTGGCTTGTCCAGTGTATTTCTACTGTTATGATATAAAACAAAAGCCCCTCCGGGCTCGGTCCAGGGTCATTCTACTAGGTGTGGCACATCCTGCAGCACTCAAAACGCTCCACCTCTGCTATTTGTGCTGCAGCCACTTGGAGCTCTGTGCATACCTTGTCAGGCATTATAGCCTGGACATCACCAGGCGAAGGGCTGGTTTCGCCCTATGCTACAGGGTCTCCTGTCCTAGGTTCAGGACCTGGAATGTACTTCCTATTTTCCTCCTCCCAATTTCTGGCAGTGTTACTGCTTGGGAATCAGTCTAATGGTGTAACCTGCTGCAAGAGCTGTGTCTCAAGTAAGATAGTACAATTACGTGAAGACTTACTGTAACAGTAGATCTTGAGAACAGCTCTTGTGGAAATACCTTCCACACCTTCCCCTTGGAGGAGGCATGGCTCAGTCTTCCTGAGCAGGGATTTATATCTTTCTGTCTTCTGACGGCGAATCCTCGGTCTCCCATTTCGATGTCAGCCTGCGGCCGGAAGTCTCCGGCGGGAGAACTGGGGAATCTGGCGGGACCGCCCCCTTTTGTACCACGCCTGACGTCGGAGGCGGGACCGACGTCAGGGGCGGTCCCCGCTGAAGATAGCTAGCTAGAATTTTTCCATGGGGTCCTGACGCCGGGTTTGGAAGTTCTAATGGTGTAACTTGCCGTGAGCTGTTCTGGAAGATCTACTGTTACGGTAAGTTCTTACGTAACTGTACTTTCTGCTGCAGTAGTGATGTCCTCACCTAACGCAGAACGACTTTTCGGCAGAACCAAGTGAAAATACGGAAAAGTGAGTCTCTTCTTGTCTTTTTTTTCAGGCACCATACACTATAAAGGACAATTTATGGTTACCAATACACTACAAGGCTATTCTTTCACCTCGTAGATACAATGCCGACTTGGAGACCTCTCGTGCTTTGCTCTCGAGGTCATCAGTCGGCATTGTATCCCCTCGGTGGAAGAATAGCCTTGTTGTGTATGGGTAACCATACACTAGCCTATATATCACTTCTTCAGCTCCCTCTCTCGGAAGGAGGGGTCAACTTACCGAATTTAAAGTTTTATTCAATGGATTCCTACTGTAGAATAATGTCTCACTGGCTTTCTCCATCTTATCACTCTCCTGGAAAGATCTAGAATTTGCAATAAATGACCTTTACGATACAATAAGGGTCACATTGGTCTTGGTGGGCAGATCACCTCCTCTATGGGATTTTACTCCATTTACAGCCCAAATATCAAAGATTTGGTATAAATTAAAACAATAGAAAGCTTTTAGAGAATTATTTTTTCTCTATTCTCTAATCTCAGAGGATGACCACTTTATGCCGGCAAATCTGGACCATGCATTCTCCAGATGGAGGCACATCAGGTTACAATTTTTTAAACAATATCTCTCCACCTCTGGAATTATTCCATTCTAGGGATACGTTGTTCAACCACACTGTCTGGCAGGTTCCTTGCCACTTTAAATCTTGCCGGAAGGTCTTCAAGCTGGCTCCTCCCACCCACCTGGGTGGTAAAACTCTCGGCTCCGCCCCATGACGCCAGATCTTCCTTACCGCTTGGAAGCTCAGGTTCCCTCCTTAACGCAACCCGCAGGCCTGCGAGTTGTGCAGGTCTTTTTCCGCCAATGTCCTTGAAGACCGAGCTGCCTGGTTACAACTTTGGGGCCCCAAAAAACGTTATCCGCCGGTGAAGTCCAAGGAGGCCCGTTGGGCGGTGTCCGTGGTGGCTGGCTCGGCTGAGCAACTCGAGCAGATGATTGCCCTCGAGGAGGAGGTGGCCCAGGCCGCATCCTCATCTTCCTCGGTCACGGCATTTATCCCGCTCTCTTTGGGATCCTCCTACACAGCTTTTTTTAAGGAGCTTTGCCAATCCCTCTCCACAAAGGGTGAGTGGCCATCGGGACACTCTTCTCGGCTAAAAAAGAAGGACTCGAAGGGTAAGTCCGTCGGCGTTGGGGCGGGGAGGTCCCCTTCCCCGGACAGTCGACACTCGACTTCGGTCGAGGTTGCGGCTAAGACTGCTGGCTTCACGGTGTCCCCGTCAGGTCAGCTGGCTGAGACACCCATCGACGTGGTCGAGATTTTCCTTGACCCGTCAGACGGGCTGTCGACTGGTGAAGCTGACATCCCTTCATCACCTGTTCCCCCGGTGGAAACCGAGGACTTGCCTGCGCCTCCTGTGCCGGAGTCCCCGGTCAAGGCTCCCGAGCCGAGGGAGGAGCGGGCATCCCCCGCTCTCTCCCAGACCCACCCTTGGAAACACCGAGGGTCTCAGTCTCGGACCTCGTCTCGGTCCAGCTGATCCCGCTGACACCGGCGGTCTCGGTCTCAGCACCGAGGAAAGTGGCGGCAGCACTCATCCTCGTCTTCTTCCTCGGAAGAGGAGAAGCTTCGGCGCAAATTGCATCGACGCTACGAGGACTTAATGTGGCAGCAGCTCCTTTTGTCTGGGAACAAGCCAACGCCATCGCCTTCCCCGGCCATTAAGTGCCTGTCACCCGAAAGGCCGAAACAACCCTTCGCGGTGGTCGAGGTGCCCATGCCTGGGCCGGTTGTTCGGCTGAAACCAGCTGCCCCACCGATTGTGGTGGAACGTCCACCTCCACAACCGAAATCGGGGGCTCCGACCAAAGATTCTCAGTCTTGTCAGGGTCTGCCCCACCGGTTGTCGGTCACCCTCACTCCCGGACCGTCCTCGGCAGGTGGAGGATGGCTCAGGCCCCAGGCAGCTCTTTGCAGACTCCTTGGAGTCTGACGACGACTCCTCCCTGTTTTCCAGTCCCCTTGACCTGGAGTCCTCCGGGGGGGGCAGTCAATGGATGAGAGCCTATCATCGTTCATGGGTCTGCTTTGGCTCATCTCGGAGTCCACCGGGATGCAGCTCGAGCCCGTATCCAAGCGGGCCAAGTATCCCCTGACGGAGATACTGGACCGAGGGGATTCTCCCATGGAGGCCTTTCCGGTGGCTGAAACCATTGTTGGCCCAGCCTTGGAGCTTTGGCAGCAGCCGGCTTTTTGTCCTGCGCCTTTGGCCAGGATGGCCAAAAGGTATGCGGTCCCTATCGTCTCTTTGTCCGGTTTTTCGGAACACCCCTCTGCAGAGGGGTTGGTCACTGATAGCGTTTTCCGGTGCTCCGGGAACGCTAGGGATGTGGATAAGCCTCCTGACAAGGAGTCCAAAAAGCTGGACTATGCCGGGCGCAAGGTATACGCTGCGTCCTCCCTCGGCCTCCGTCAGGCCAGTTCGGCCATACTGATGTCGCACTTCTCCCACGCCCTCATGGGCTCCCTGGATGAGGTGATTCCTCATCTCCTGGCTGAGCTGCAGACTGCGGTCAAGCAGGTGCGGGATCAGGGAAGGGCAGTGCGAAACAGCAGCTCCAAACGGCTCTAGATATCGGAGACTCCTGTGCCCGGTCAGTAGCAGCCGCAGTGGCCTGCACCACAGAGCCTGGCTGAGGATATCCACCTTTATGGCGGATACCCAGCACAAATTGGCAGATGTCCCCTTCTTGGGGACCAACGTGTTCGGCCCTGGAGTGGAAGGCCACCTCCAGAGGATCGAAAAGCCCAACGCCACCTTGGACTCGGTCATGTCCGCTCAGAAGGACAAGGGCCGTCGTCAGCAACATAAGTCCTTTCGACCTTCTGCCCTGCGTGCATCCGCCGCCCAGCAACACCAGCATCAGGGCCAGCAGGCTTACGCTTGGCACCCCAAAGCCAAGCCTGCAGCTTCCAACAGGAAGCAGGGAGGAAAAGGCCGAGGAGGTCCCTCGGCCGGTCCTTCCTCCAAGCCTGCCCAGTGACGGGTTGAGGGGGTGTCGCCCCCAGCTTCGTCGCTCCCCCCTGGGTTCTCCCTGTGTGGGGACGGCTCCGCCACTTCCTTTCCGCCTGGTCCGCTATCATCACGGACTGCTGGGTGTTGGAGGTGGTAGGAAGGGGTCTGCCTCTGGAATTCGAGCAGGCCCCGCCCTTCCGAGCCGTCGCCCCACGGGGGGCTACGGGGTCCGCAGCCTCTCTCATCGCCCTGCTCCTCAAAAAGGAGGTGATCAGGAAGGTGGCGAATCCTCCACCAGACCCAGGGTTTGTGTCCAGGTACTTCCTGGTCCTGAAACGGACGGGGGGGGGCTGGCGCCCCATTCTAGACCTGCACGACCTGAACAGGTTCCTAAGGTCTTGAACCTTCAGGATGGTCAGTCTGGCTCAGATCATTCCATCCTTGGAACGAGGCATGTGGTTCTGTTCTCTGGACCTCCAGGACGCATTCTTTCACGCCCCAATCCGTCCGTCTCACCAGCGATTCCTCCGCTTCAGGGCAGAGGGGTCCCTCTGCGAGTTCTGGGCCGTGCTCTTCGGCCTTTCTGTAGCTCCCAGGGTCTTCACCTATGCATGGCAGTGGTGACAGCATTCCTGCAGCGCCGAAGAGTCCGGGTGTACCCCTACCTGGACGACTGGCTGATTGCGGCCTCCTCCAGAATGGAGGTGGAGCGGTCCAGGGATCTGGCCCTCCAGGTTTGCTCTTGTGCCAAAGCAGGTGATCCAATTCATCGGGGCAGAGCTCGACTCTCTGCGAGCCAGGGCACGGCTCCTGGTGGACAGGGACAAGGTTCTTTCCTCCTTTGCCCAGTCATTTCAGGTTAGGGAATTGTGCCCTGCCCGGGGCTTCCTGCGCCTCCTGGGCCTCATGGCGGCCTGCACCAGCATGGTCCGTTGTGCCCGTTGGCACATGCATCCCCTACAATGGGGACTGGCCAGCCAATGGTCACAGTGCTCCGATCCTTTGGATCAGCCAGTTACAGTGACCCAGGAGATGTGGAATGCTCTCCAGTGGTGGACCGTTCCAGCTCATCTGCAGGAGGGCATCCTGTTTGTCTGCCCCGAGCCGACGGTCTATCGACCGATGCCTCTCTGATGGGTTGGGGTGCCCATCTGGGGGAGCACAGAGCGCACGGCCTCTGATCCCCTCGGGAGTCCCGAAGCCACATCAACCTGCTGGAACTTTGAGTGGTTCATCTAGCCCTCACCGCCTTCGCTCCGTTTGTGCGGGGTCAAGTGGTCCAGGTCCAGACGGACAATACCACGACCATGTACTCCCTGAACGCCAAGGGCGGGACGCGCTCCATGCCCCTGTGCAGGGAAGCTCTCCGCATTTGGTCCCTCATGCGCAGCCTAGAGGCGGATCTCCTTGCCATCCATGTGGCAGGAGCCTCCAACATTCTGACCGATGCCCTAAGCCGGATGGGAGCTGCGTCCCACAGTGGTCTGTCCTGCGGAGGTAGTACAAGATCTGTTCTCCCACTGGGGCATGCCTCAGGTGGACCTGTTTGCCTCCAGGGAGAATGCGAAGCTGAGGCTGTTTCATGCCCGCCCCCCTCAGCAGGGCTCGCTGCAGGGGGGTGCCTTCTCGAGGCCGTGGACCCCGGGCCTCTTCTACGCCTTTCCCCCATTTCCCTTGATCCACAAGGTGCTTCTCAAGGCGAGGAGGGACAAGGCGCAGGTGATTCTGGTAGCCCCAGACTGGCCCCGCCAGTTCTGGTATCCAGATCTCCTCAGCCTCAGCTCCAGGCTCCCGAGGCGGCTTCCAGCCCTCCCGGACCTGATCTCAGTCAATCAGGGGAAGGTATTCCATCCGGACCTTCAATCCCTGCACCTGACAGTCTGGTTCCTGAGCTGCTAGAGTTCCGGGCCTTGGGTCTTTACGACGAGGTCCTCCGCGTCGTTGAGGCTTCCTGTAAGGAGTTGACCAGAAAATGCTAGGCCTTTAAATGGAAGAGATTCTCCATTTCGTGTCAGGGCAAGGGCCTGGACCCTTCCTCCTGCTGCTTGGCAAGCATTCTGGACTACCTATGGTCCCTTTCTCAGCAAGGTCTTCGGTCGACGACCCTTCAGGTGCACCTGGCAGCCATCTCTGCTTACCGGGCGCAGGCTGGGAAGCGGTAGGTGGCGCAGGAGAAGGTGGTTGGGCACTTTTTCAAAGGCCTTGATCACATATCCCCTCCGGTGCAAGAACCTCCACCTCCGTGGGATCTACTGCTGGTATTGGCTAAGCTCATGGGCAAGCCATTCGAACCGATGCACAGGTGTGACATCTCTCACCTGTCATGGAAGACCACCTTCTTGGTGGCTATCACGGCAGCCAGAAGGATGGGAGAGCTCCAGGCGCTTTCCATCGTGTCTCCTTATCTGGTCTTCCACAGGGACAAGGTTGTCCTGCGCCCCCACCTGAAATTCCTTCCGATGTCGGAGTTTCACCTTAACCAGGTGTTGACTCTGCCGGTGTTCTTCCCCAATCACACCTCGGAGGCCGAATATAGGCTCCATACTTTGAACCCTAGAAGAGCGCTCGCTTATTACAAGGAGCGGACAGCTGAAGTTTGGGGAGAGGTTCGCCAGCTGTTTGTCACCTACGCTGAAGCCGCACCTGGCAGACCTGCAGCCAAGCGGACGATAGGCAGGTGGGTCACCTCCTGCATAGATCTCTGCTATAGGTTGGCGGGCATGGAGCCTCCCAGAGGGATAAGAGCTCATTCTACCCACCATACCGCTGCATCGGTGGCTGCTTCCAGGGACGTCCCTATCCAGGAAATCTGCAGGGCTGCTACCTGGAAGTCAGCACAGACCTTCATTACCCACTACCACATCGACCTCGAGTCACGCCGAGATGCTGGTTTTGGGGCCTCGGTTCTCCAGTCATTATTCGCTAAGTAGGGGGAGTGCGCCTTGCCTCCCTTCTCCCGGAGAACTGCTAGGAGTCTGCCAGACAGTGTGGATGAACAGCATATCCATGTCCCTAGAAATACAGGTTACTCACCTGTAACAGGAGTTCTAGGAATGGTATATGTTGTTTATCCACTCGACCCACCCGACCTCCCCAACCCGATGCACGACCTGGCTTCCAGCGGGCTAGATCTGGTGCCATGGGGCGGAGCTGAGAGTTTTACCACCGGTTGGGTGGGAGGAGCCAGCTTGAAGACCTTCCGGCAAGATTTAAAGCGGCAAGGAACCTGCCAGACAGTGTGGATGAACAACATGTACCATTCCTAGAAGTCCTGTTACAGGTGAGTAACCTGTATTTCTTGCCCACTCTTCCAGAGCAGTGGCTTCGTCCTTCTCAGAAATCTGCTCCTTCCCCCATTGCTGAAATTTGCAGGGTGGCCATTTGGAGCACAGAGCACATTTATCAAGCAGTATGCCCTGGATGTCCATGCCAGACAGCATGCTTCTTTCAGCAGGACAGTCCTTAACGGACTTCTGTCCTAAATGAGCTCCATCTCCTACCTCCCTGCTTGGGGGATATTTGTCTCCGATTGGTTTTCTAACACCGCGATATGAATAAATGGTGAAGACTTAAGTCCAGGAAGATATGAAAATTATGTACTCACCATAATTCTTAATCTTCCTGGACAAGTCTTCACCATTTATTCATATGCCTACACACCATACCCGGAGGTCACTCAGTATGTTCTCGGTCTTTGCCTCCCTTATTTCAGTTTGGGCTGTGAAGACAATGTTTTTCAGTTGACCCTCCTTATATGGGTCCAAAAGGCTGTCTTATGCTCTTGTTAGGTTAGGTGTTTGCATAGTTAGATTACGCTGCACCTCCTCGGTAAAAAAGATACTGAGGCAGTTGAAGGGTTGACACTGAGAAAGCCTATTCGGCTCGCAGTGCCTCACATGCGTGGCCCTACCTCGGTGCCAGCCCTCCTGAAG
Source organism: Neoceratodus forsteri (assembly GCA_016271365.2). Taxonomy (NCBI): domain Eukaryota; kingdom Metazoa; phylum Chordata; order Ceratodontiformes; family Ceratodontidae; genus Neoceratodus; species Neoceratodus forsteri. The sequence goes on from CM028134.1 coordinate 859,376,484, forward strand.
ATTTTTGGCTCCTGAAGGGTCCCAGCACCTTCTGCTTGAAACCTAGACATATGAATAAATGGTGATGACTTGTCCAAGAAGATCGAGAATTATAGTGAGGACGTAATTTTCATATACGTCTTCCTGGGGTGAGGCGCTTCTCCATACTTTGGATGTACTGAGAATGTTGAGATACTGTATTGCTCACACCAAGGACTGCAGGAATTCCTCTCAGCTTTTTGTTTTGTTCGCCCCTGGGAAAGAGGGCGCTTCTGTGTCTAAACATTGCTTGTGCAAATTGTGGCACACTGTATTATGTTCTGTTATAGGAAGCATGATATGGAACTTCCTGTTGTTGTTCATGGTCACTCCACAAGGGGTATGGCCACTTCTGTTGCTTATTTCAAGAATGTTCCTGCTGCTGACATATGTGCTTCAGCCACATGGAGCACTGTTCATACTTTTACTAAACAGTACAGTCTGGACATCATCTCTTGTAGATATGCTGTATTTGGGTTTCCTGTACTGCAAGATCTTCTGTCCTGATTTCATATTAGACTGTGCCATCCTCCCAGTTTACTTTGTACTGCTTAGAAATCATTCCAAAGGTGCGGGCTACTGGAGGAGATATCCTCGTGGAAGCTAGAACAGTTACGTAAAAAGTTGCTGTAACAGTAGATCTTACTTCAAGAGGGTTCCTGCAGTAGGTCTTCACATATAGGACTGCGCCCCCTGGCGTCCGGTCCGCACGGCAAACTTGTTGATAGCAGTCATCAGCGGGGACCGCCCCCGACATCGGGGCATAGTGACGTCAGCCGAGTATAAAAGGGGCGGTCCCGCACCCACTCTCCATTTCTTTCCCGCTGTCGCCTCAGTCACGTTCGGTTCGTGTCAGAACAGCAATCTTAACGTCCGCGTTATATTTGTCGAAGTTTCTTCGCCTCTTGCAATAGTATTTCCACAAAATTTTCTTCAATTTGATGTCTTTTAGACAGAAGAAAAAGTGCTCTAAGTGCGGCGCTCAGATCCCACATGGGGACAACTATTCCCGCTGCTTCCTTTGCCTTGGTTCGAAGCACGACATGCAGGAGTGTTCCATCTGCTAGGCCTTCAACTAGGCGACCCGAACCAAGCGCAATAAGTCCCTCAAGGCCCATCTATTGACCCGACACTTGGCATCTATGGAATGGGAGCTCCAAACAGTCAGGGAAAGGTCATCGTCGCCGGCCCCAAAGAAGAAAAAAAGTAAGGAAAAGCTTCGAGACAGGAGTCCGTCGCCACCAGAGAGGCCTGCAACCGTGGGTACTTTTTTGGGCGCCCTGTCCGCTTCTTTGGGCTGGGCCCCCTCCTGCCGAGATGAGCGTGTAGCCGGGGGTGGCCTCTTTGGAGGTGGTAGTTTTGTCGACTGATCCTGCCAATAAGTCACCCCTCGCCTCTGGCGAAGGGCGCACAGCCTCCGCCGATCAGACTAGTGGCAGCCTTCAAGCCGTCTCTAGCCCAGCCGGATCTGTAGCTTCGGGTGCCGGCTCCTCTGATGCCCGCAAAGATCCATCCAATTTCCTGTCGGGCTCCAGTTTGGCTCCCGACGTCGGACAGAGTCAGGGACTAGTCAACCCATCGTCTCCAAGGGTCCTCCACCTCAGAGACTCGCCATCCGACTCTTTGCTGTTTGATTTAGCAAAGTCGCATTCGGACCTGCTGTCAGGGGCCCCTCGTGTTCCCCACCCCCCTCGCCAGGTCTTCCTCCAGTGCCGGGTTTTATTCCGCTGCTGACAGAGGATCTGGACATGGAGCCTCCACCCCCCCAGTACTTCGGGCGCGCTTCCGGACCCAGCGTCACCTTCTGGCACCACGGCACCTCCCCCTGCGGGGCCTCCTACTGGGTTCATAGTCCAGGAACCATCTCTCCCGCCTGCAGGCGGCCTCAATCCAGTCATTCAGTATCCGGCCAGCAGGTGCCTCACCCCTGGTCTCCGACACCGAGTGTTCCGACGCTGGGTTTCCCGACCCCAGGTTATCAGACGCCGGGCTTTCCGAAGTCATCGTTCCCGACACCGGGTTATCCTACTCCAGGGCATGCCACGCTGGGTTACCTAGGGTACTCATATTATCCGTCCTGGCATTATCCTCAGTACCCAGGATATCCGAGTTATCAGCCTCCTCCTCCTCCTCCACCGGACCATGAGTCCGCCCCTCTGTGGTGGAAAGAGGCTAGAGTGCAGCTTGTGTCGGAGTTAAGGCAGCCGGTGAGGGAGACACCCTCCGCCAGGGTGGCCTATCCACCGCCTCCTCATGCTAGACCCACTACCTCTACGTCGGTAGGCAGTACAGAACCGAACCTCTCTGTTCCCAGTGGCTCCGAATCCTCTGACACTGACTCCGACTCAGATGCGTCGGATCCCAGATCTCCCGTAGAGGTCCCTCTGAAAGACTCCCCAAAGTCACTTCCGGAGGATCCTTCTTTTGGAGACCTGTTGCGTTCTATTCAAGCGGCTGGTGGTTGGCCGTCCAAAGAGGTTGATCCACAAAGAAAACGTCTTGCGGAGCACCTGGATCTGGCTACCTCGGACCCTATTCCCATTCCACCGTGGATGGGACCACACGAGTACCACGTGACCACAGTATGGCAGCAACCGTCCTCCATTCCAGCGGTCTCACGCAAAGCTGACTGCACCTATTATCCCCCCGGAAGGGATATCTCATTTGAATTCCCATCCTAAGGCTGACTCTATGATCATCACGGCCACTCACAACCGTTCAGTCCAACCCAAACATCTGAGTTCTTCGCCTCCCGACAAGGACTCACGTCAACTCAACCAGTTTGGGTGCAAAATTTACTCTTCATCTTGTGCGATACATTCCCTTAATTACGTCTCACACATAGTCGCCCTTCAAAAAGCTTCTCTTTTGGATTTAGAAAGGGATCTCTAGGACGTTCAAGGTGAAACCCTGAGGAGGAAGCTCTTGGAAAAAGTGCGGATGGGGAAATCCTCGTGTCACCACGCCCTTCGGGCTACTTATGACTCGGTGGATTCAGTGGCTAGAGCGGCGGCCACGGGGATCTGCCTCCGACACCTCTCCTGGCTCCGTATAGTGGGACTGGCGCAGGACGTGCAGTCCTCTCTGTTGGACACCCCTTTCAGGGGTTTCGTCCTCTTTGGCAGCGACGCTAAAGACATCATTACCAGGCTGCAGGAGAGCGGACGCTCTTTACGGGACGTCCGTTCCTTATACAAGACGGCCAGAAAAAGCAGCCTTTTCGCCGCCAAAGAAGGTGGAACAAATCCCAGGCTAAGCGTCAGGCAAAGAAGCATGCACCTGGCTCTGGAGCTCAAACCTCACAGACCAAATTTCAAAAACAGGCCTCTGGGGCAAAAGCTCCCCTCCCCCTTAGTGTCTTGACTCCTTTCTCCTCCTTCCGCTACCTCCAGTACCTCAGGAGGAACAGGTCGGAGGGAGGTTCGGCCTCCACCTGGAAGGTTGGAGGTCCATCACCGCAGAAAATTGGGTGCTTCAGCTCATCCAGCGAGGTCACTTGATAGAATTCAGCGAAATTCCAGCCCCTCAACCGCCAGGACGGTCCTTCTGTCCCGGAATCAGGTCCCCATAGTTTCTCAGGAGATCCAGGCACTTCTTCTAACGAAGGTCATAGAGCCCGTCCCGTTAAACGAAATAGGAAGTGGATTCTACTCCCACTTCTTCCTGGTTCCAAAGAAAACGGGCAACCTGAGACCGATCCTGGACCTCAGCACTCTAAACAGCTTCATCGAGTACAAGAGGTTTCGTATGTTGACCCTTCAGGGGCTCCTCCCCCTGCTCCACCACAATTCTTGTCTGTGCTCCCTGGACATGCAGGATGCTTACTTGCATATCCCTATCCTCCCGGCCCACTGCCGCTTTCTCCGCTTTGTTTTCCTGGAGAAGCATTTCCAATTCAGAGCACTCTCATTTGGCCTTTCTTCGGCCACCCGAGTGTTCACCAAATGCCTAGCGGTAGTGGCGGCCTTTCTGCGCCACCAGGGCATTATGTCTTCCCGTCACTGGACGACTGGCTCCTCTCAGCACCCACTCCTATCAGCCTGAAAGAGTCTCTCTCTTTCACTCTGAGCTTGTTTGCTTTACTGGGCATCACAGTCAATTTTCCCAAGTCCCAGCTAGTACACTCCCAGAGGCTCCAGTTTATTGGAGGTGTACTAGACACAGTTCAGGGCAAGGCTTTCCTGCCATCGGATCAGGCCGAGACCCTAGCTTCTCAAGTCACTCTTGTGGCACAGGCCCGATGGATCCCAGCACACTTGGTGCTTCGTTTATTGGGACTGATGGCGGCCTCCATTTCAACAGTCCCAATGGCCAGGCTTCACATGAGGGTCACCCTATGTTCTCTTCGAGTCCAATGGGACCAGAAGACGGACGGCATGAACCAAAAAGTCATGATCTCCAACAGCCTTCAGAGAGATCTTCGCTAGTGGCAGGATCTCTCGAACTTATCGAAGGCAGTTCCTTTCCTTCCTGTAGGTTCGACTCAAATTCTCACTACGGACGCCTCAGATCTGGGCTAGGGAGCTTATCTGGGGTCTCACAAGACACAAGGGTCTTGGTCCGACCAGGAGCTGATGCTCCACATCAGTGTTCTGGAGACCAGGGCAGTTCTTTACGCGCTCCAGGCATTCCAGTCGCTGCTGGTTCCGGGATCTCTCTCTTAGTACAGATGGACAACATGTCCACTGTCTGGTACATAAACAAACAGGGAGGAACCGGTCATACCCTCTTTGCCGAGAAGCCATGAGGGTGTGGTACTGGGCGATTCAGCACAGCCTTTATCTGACAGCAGTTCACGTTCCGGGCGCCACCAGCGTCCTGGCGAACAGTCTCACTCTATCAGTGGCCAGAGCCCACGAGTGGGAGCTAAAGTCAGAGGTAGTTGAAGATCTCTTTCTTCGATGGGGTCGGCCAGAGATGGATCTGTTCGCCTCCCCATACAACGCAAAACTACCCGTCTTCTGCTCGCTCGTTCCTGGGCATGGTACTTTTTGGCAAGACGTTCTGTCTCTTTTGTGGACAGGGAGGTTTCTGTACGTCTTTCCTCCCTTTCCTCTCATTCAGAAGGTCCTGGTGAAACTTCAACAAGAGGGGGCCCACGCAGTCCTGATTGCTCCTCTTTGGCCACACTGAATTTGGTTCCCTCTTCTGCAACACTTGGCACTGGAACCTCCAGTTTCTCTGCCCATTTCCCACAACCTTCTGACTCAGGAGCAGGGCACCCTGGTGCATCCGAGCCTTTAGTCTCTCCACCTTCATGTGTGGCACTCTGTGGACATAGCGATTTCTCGCTATGGGGTCTCTTCGCAGGTTGCGCACATTCTAGTGGAGGCCAAAAAACCCTCCACTAGATCCACTTACTCTATGAAATGGAAGAGATTCACGATATGGCGCAAGCAAGGAGCTGGGATCCATTTTTGTGCTCGGCTTCCCAGGTTCTAGAGTACCTCGCACACCTGTCTGAGGCGGGCCTTAGCTATTCCTCCATTAAGGTCCACCTCTCTGTGGTGTCGGCCTACCACCTCCCGGTGTAGGGCAAAACCTTGGCTCAACTGGAGGTTGCTAAAACCTTTTTGAAAGGCATCCTTCATTTGAAACCTCCAATCCGGAATCCTTGTCCTCCCTGGGACCTGAATTTCATGCTCGAGAAGCTGACCTTACCACCGTTTGAACCAGCTTCTTCATGCGACTTACACTTCTTCTCCTGGAAGACCTTATTTTTAGTCGTGGTTACTTCAGCAAGAAGGGTTTCCGAATTACAGGCCTTTGTCTGCAAAGAACCTTATTTGATTTTTCATAAGGACTGAGTAGTCCTTCGGACTAACCCTTCCTTTTTGCCCATAGTAGTTTCAGAAACCACCTTGAACCAGAGTGTGGAATTACTGGTGTACTACCCGAAGTATTCCAACAGGGGGGAACACCTGCTGCACACCCTTGACGTGCACTGGATCCTAAGGTACTATACGAACAGGACTAAAGAGGTTAGGAAATCTAGCCAACTGTTCGTAGCCTTTGCCCCTCAGTGCCAGGGCAAGGCTATTTCCAAGCAGACCATCTCCCTATGGCTTGCTAACTGCATCCATTTTTCATACACAAATATGGAAGTCCCTTCCGTAAGTCAGTCAGCCACTCCACCCGTAGCGTGGATCTCTGCTGCCTTTTTTAGGAATATGTCCACGGCAGAGATCTCTGCTGCGGCCACTTGGTCGTCTGTTCACACCTTCACTAAGCATTACAGTCTGGACATTGCCTCTCGGCGCAGAACTGGCTTTGGTCTTGCAGTCCTGTAAGGCCTTCTGTCATGATTCCCCATGGCGACTTCTCCTCCTCCCGGATGCACCTATGCCTTACTTTTCTTGGGGACTGCTTAGTATTCAGTTCTATATGTGAAGACCTACTGCAGGAACCCTCTCGAAGTAAGATATTGCAGTTACATAAGAACTTACCGTAACAGTAGGTCTTCGAGAGAGGTTCCTGCAGTAGGTCTAGTTTCCCTCTCTCCTTCCCCCAGTTTTTGGATGTTTTATCCTTATTTTCCATCCTATCTAGCCCTTCGGGACTAGAGCAGAAGCAGGGTCTGAGGAGCGTTCACTCTGTTTTTCTCCTTACCCACCTATAGGTCTCCATTGGAAAAGAACTAGAGAGCGGGCGCGGGACCGGCCCCTTTATAGTCGGGCTGACGTCACTATGCCCCGACGTCAGGGGTGGTCCCCACTGATGATTACTATCTACAAGTTTGCTGCGGACCTGCGCCAGAGGCGCAGTCCTATATGTGAACCTACTGCGGAACCTCTCTCAAGATCTACTGTGCAGTAAGTTCTAACGTAACTGCAATGTCTTACTTCGAGAGGACTCTTGCAGTAGGTAATTACATATAGGACTGACCCGGCAGGCGTCAGGACCCCACTGAAAAATTTCTAGCTAGCAGTGTCTGGCAGGGGACCGCCCCCACGTCAGGTGACCGACGTCATGCAACGTCAGTATAAAAGGGCGGTCCCCCACGCCCGCCTTCCAGTTCTTTCCCGCCGTCGACTTGTGAAAGTTCCTCGTGGTAGAGTTCCATCGCTTGTCAGTCTTCCATCGGTCAGTTTTACTGAACTTTTTGACGGTTTTTCTCGATTCTTGCCTCAAACGTCCATGTATGTCATCCCCGATGCCTTCCGAATTGCATAAAAATAAGTGTGACTCATGCAGTTCCCAGCTGCCGCATAAGGACAGATGCTCCCTGTGCCTCTTCTGCTTAGGCCCAGACCACCCTGTAGAGAAGTGCCAGCACTGCCAACAGTTTAATTCAGCCACCCAGAAACGGAGGCAGCAATCCCTGGAGGCCCATATTCTCAAAAAAAAGATGGCTTCCATGGAGAAGGAGTTGAAGAATTTAAGGCAGGCTTCCGCTTCCGCTTCCCCCAAAAGCCATAAGAAAAAGAAGGACAAGCACCGGGACCAGGACTCGGCCTCCGCAACTCCGGCTGGAGTCGTGGTTCTTAAGATAACGTCCTCTCTGGTGGACCGCTCCTCGATGACCGTCTTGGCGGCGCCCAAGATGGTGTCACCCCTCCCGTTGGGCTTGCGCTCGGGCCCCTCGGGTGCCTGCGGGGCAAAAGAGACTTCCGCTCCCGGGAAGACCGCTGCTACACGGCCCTCTGGGTCGAGCGGGTCTGCTAAGTTGGACGCTGGTGCCACCGACGTCCGCCCGAACAGGATCGATAAGATACCGGCTCCTTCGGGAGGGTGCACGGTCCCTCATACTTCTGCCAAGGTCACATCCCCAGTGTGATCCTCGTCAGGCCAGAGTTCCGATAAGTCGGATGCCGGCTTCTCTGACGCCCACCCAGATCCTGCTGATAAGCCGGACATCGGCCTCTCCGACGACCGCCCAGCGAAAGAACCTACGTTGGACCCCTTGGACCAGTCCAACATCCCAGGCTCACTGCAACGTTTGCCGTTGCCTTCTGAGGCTCCCGTGTCTCCTCTGCTGGACCCAAGGGATTTTAACCCTCCATCCCTGGTCGACACAGAGAAGCTGGAGACGCTGACATCAGGGCTCCCTCCTACAGGGCTGGACCTCCTGGCGCCGGATCCTCGGATGCCGGCTCCGACGCCAGCCGAGTCCCTCTGATGGACACCGCTCCAACGCTGTGCCCAATGCCTGCGGGGCCACCTTTACCTGGCCCACCTGTTGGGCCTTTCCCAGGGCCTTCTGCTCCGTCAGAGCACCTGGCAGCCGGGTATCTGACACTGCTTAATCCGGTGCCACCCTACCCGGTACCGAAGTATCCGACGCCGCAGTACCTGGCGCCACTTTATCCAATGCCACAGTACCCGGCGCCAGGCTTTCTGCCGTCGGGTTACGGATACTCGCCTTATGGATACCCTCAGTATCCGTATCCTCCTCCTCCTCCACCGCCCTTACCACAGCCGCCGGTGGACTTGAAGGAGTCTCTGGCTGCCTGGTGGGTTGAGGACAAGGCTCAGCTCACCAGGGAGGTAGATAGCCATCTTCCAGCGCCAGACCCTGCACAGGATCCCCTACACCAGAGACGGGAGACTCCCTCCTCCTTTCCCGCCACCAGATATGAACCCTCGGGCGCCAGGGGTGGGAGGATATGCTCCCAGAGGGCTTCCCAAAGGACTGCTCTTCAGGCCGGGAGGAGTCTTCTCAGACTCAGGGGATGTTCCGATCCTGATGACAAGCCTCGTATTCCAGATCGTCCCAGGCCAAGGACTCCTCCGATGTCTCCTCCAGAGGATCCTTCCTTTTTGGAGTTACTGAGAAAGATCCAGGAATTTCATCAGTGGCAATCTCTGGAGCCAGATCCACAGCGCAAGAAGCTCACTGCCCACTTGGATCTGCCCGAGACCAGTCCGACACTGATTCCACTCTGGATTGAGCCTCATGCAGACCTTGTTTCCACTATTTGGAAGCAATCGTCCGCGTTAGCACACCCTTCCGTGGAAGGCAGATTGGCTGTATCAGGCTCCCGTGGGAGTAGATTCTTTGAATGTACACCCCAAGGCGGACTCGGCCGTGATTAGCGAGCTCATGGTCGTTCTGCCAACCCCAAACCTCTCAGCTCGTCTCCATCTGACAAGGAGTCCCGGCTTCTGGACCAGTATGGAAAGAAGGTGTATGCTTTTTCTACCCTGGGTATTAGGGCCCAGAACTATGTCGCACATATGGGGGACTACCAGAAGATGATCCTGAGTCAGGTGGAATCAAAATTGGACTTCCTTCCTGAGTCCCAGACCAAACAGAAAGTGGCTGACCTTGTCCACTCTGCTCGTTCGGCCAGTCGGCACATGCTTCATGCCACCTATGATGCAGTGGACGCAGCTGGACAGAGTTCAGCTTTCGCTGTAGGTCTTCAGCATCATGCCTGGCTCCGGGTGTCAGGATTGGTCCCTGAAGTGCAATCCACCATTCAGGATGCACCCTTCAGTGGCTCGGTGCTGTTCGGCGGCGATGTCAAGGACATCATCACCGACCTGCAGGAGAAGGGTACTGCACTCAAGTCCATGGACTCTCTGTACAGGCCACCTCGGGGACAACGTCGCCCTTTTCGTCGACGTTCTCGACCAAAAGTGAAACCACTGGGCAAGCGGGCCAACAAGCGTCGGGCCCCTCTAGCAACCAAGACTCCCCCACCCCAAAAAGCTGCAGGAGCCTCGGCTGCTGCGCTGCCCCACACCTCCTCACTCCTCCCCTCTCCCACGGCCTCTGGACACTCCGGAGGAACCAGTAGGAGGGAGGTTCTCCTTCCATCTACCGGGTTGGGAGGGGATTACATCAGATGCGTGGGTGCTCCAACTGATAGCAGCAGGACACTCAGTCAAGTTTCTTCAGAAACCGCCCTGAGGACCACCCCCCATGTCGTCTTACTCCCCGGAACATCTTCCTCTAGTCCTGGAAGAAATTTCCTCTCTTCTCGCGAAGGCGGCGATAGAACCAGTCCCTACCCATCTTTGGGGGACAGGTTACTATTCCCATTTCTTCCTAATTCCGAAGAAGACGGGAGACGTGAGGCCTATTTTAAACCTCAGTTCCCTGAACATGTTCGTGGAGTACAAACGCTTCAGAATGCTCTCCTTGCAGAGCCTTCTGTGGCTTCTTTGGCAGGGACAGTGGCTGTGCACTTTGGATATGCAGGATGCCTACCTGCACATCCCCATCTGCCCTTCCCACTGCAAATTCCTTCGGTTTCTTTTCAGGGGGACCACTACCAATTCAAGGCCCTCCCTTTTGGTCTTTCCTCGGCTTCCCAAGTGTTTACCAAATGCCTGTCTGTGGTAGCGGCCCACCTGCGTACCCAGGGAGTGCAAGTATTCCCGTACCTGGGCGACTGGCACCTGGTGGCCCCGTCCAGGGAAGAACTTCTACTCTCTCTTTCCTTTACCCTACAGGTTTTCATCAGCCTGAGTATCACCATCAACCAGGCCAAGTCCCATCTGGTCCCTTGCCAAAGACTCCAGTTTATCGGGGCGATCTTGGACACGATGATCAGTGAGGCATTTTTGCCTCCGGACAGGATGGACACCCTCCAGACTCAATCACGTCTGTTGTCCAGTCGCAGAAGGGTCAGTGCCAGGTCAGTCCTTCACCTCCTCGGGCTCATGGCAGCTGCTATCCCGACAGTCCCTCGCACTCGGCTCCATATGAGGATCTTTCAGTGGACACTTCGGTCTCAATGGGACCAAACACTGGACTACCTAAACCAGAGGGTTCTAGTCTCCGATCCCATGGTCAGGGACTTGCAATGGGGGATGGTACAAGAGAATCTTTGCCAGGGATTTCAATTCAATATCGAACCCCCCCTCCCAGACATTGACAACAGATGCCTCAGGAGAGGGCTGGGGAGCCCATCTAGGGTCTCACAGGACTCAGGGCACCTGGTCCACACTCGAGCAGACTTTACACATAAATGTGCTCGAACTCAGAGCCATTCTGTATGCTGTCCAGGCTCTGCACTCCTCCATTCTTCCCGGTGATCTAATCATCCAGACGGACAACATATGTGTAGTCTGGTACATCAACAAGCAGGTAGGAACTCGTTCCTACCCTCTGTGCAGGGAAGCAGTGAGAGTTTGGAGTTGGGCTGTTCAGTACAACCTTCACCTAATGGCAGTTCATGTTCCGGGAGGAGAAAACATGCTGGCAGACCACCTCAATCGGTCTTCAGCCAGAGCCCATGAATGGGAACTGGATCAAGAGGTAGTAGACAACATCTTCCTGCTCTGGGGAACCCCTCAGGTAGACTTGTCCGCGTCTCCTCAAAATGCAAAACTTCCCGCCTTCAGCTCGCTCGCTCTAGGGCGAGACATTTTCTGGGGGGACGCTTTGTCTCTCGACTGGAGGGACAGATTTGTCTATGCCTTCCCTCCAATTCCCTTAATTCCAGGGGTCTTGCACAAGCTCAAAACAGAAGGAGCATGGATGATCCTCATCACTCCATTCTAGCCCAGGCAGGTCTGGTTCTCTCTTCTGCAACAATTTTCAGAGGAACCTCCACTTCCTCTTCCTCTGTCACAGCACTTGCTGACCCAGGATCAAGGGACCCTTGTTCATCCAGGTCTCATATCCCTTCAGTTGCATGTGTGGCTCCTGCACACATAGCGCAAGCCCGGTTCGGGGTTTCTCCTCTTGTAGCACATATTGTGGTAGAGGCCAGAAAGCCTTCCACTAGGTCCACCTACGCCATGAAGTGGAAACGATTTTTGATTTTGGCCTCATCATGGAAACGATTTTCGATTTTGGCCTCATCAAAGGACTCTGAGCCTTTCTCTTGAAAGAGTCCTGGACTACATGCCTCATCTCTTTGACCTGGGTCTCAGCCATTCCTCTTTGAAAGTCCACATGCCAGCAATTTCAGTCTACCATGTCCCTTTTGGAGACAGGACTTTCGCTCAGTTGGAAGTCTCTAAGACTTTCCTCAGAGGGGTTCTCCATTTGAGACCCCCCCATCCGCATTCCTGCTCCTCCTTGGGATCTGAACTTTGTTCTCGAGAAACTTACTTTGCCTCCTTTTGAACCGGCAGCCTCAGCAGACTTGATGTTCCTCTCTTGGAAGACTCTTCCTAGTGGCCGTTACTTCAGCTCAACAAATTTTCGAGCTTCAGGCCCTGATGTGCAAAATCCCTTATTTGATTTTTCACAAGGTACGTGTGGCTCTGCGCACTAACCCTAAGTTTCTCCCTAAGGTGGTAGCAGAATATACGCTGAATTAATCCATTGAGCTACTACGCTTTCTTTGTACAACATTCCAATTAAGGAGTACTCTTGCATATTTTGGATGTTCACAGACTACTGAGATACTATACCGGAAATCAGAATCAGCTTTTGTCTCTTTTGTGAGCAAAAAGAGACATCTGATATCTTCCTGGACATAAGTCTCACCACTCATTCACACTATTGGGTATAGCGCGGAGCACTAGGACCATCGAGAGCAAACTTTTGCTGGAGGTCGGCGCCAGAGATGGCGCCCGCGGCTGAGGCGCCCAGCTGACGCCCTAGCTCGCTGGGTAATGACTCTCTCGCGCCGACCCTCCAACCGCTCAGTTCTTTTTTCCCACCATCGAGTGCGCTTCAGTGACGACGTCGCTCACCTGTCGGGAGTCAAACTTCAAACTGCAGCATAGTTTTCAGTTTTTATTATTTTTATAGTATTATCACGATTCAGTATCGCTTAAGTTATTCTTATTTTTAAATTAAGACGATAAAGAAGTCTCGGCCTATTTTGACGGGAGTCGACCATGAGCAGGTCAGGTGACGGTAGGGAGACTTCGTATGAAAGCTGTTCAGTCAGTCGGGCTGGGTCCGGTCCGCCGCCTTCTCCGGAAGGGGGGTCTGACAAAGGGCAGTCAATGCCGGGGGATGAAGCGGTCCCAGAGAAACATAAAGCAAGCAGTCAGCATTCTCGGCACCATTGAGGCCTCGAGCTCTTCTTGTCCTGCAGGTCTAAAGAAGGCATCACTCAGTCGCCCTCTGATACGTCTGCTGCGTGGGCGTTAGGTTATCAGGCTGGTGCGGTCTCCTCCTTGGTGCGCCAGGCGGCGGCTGATAGCACGACGCCTTGACACATCAGTCCTACCCGCCCGCAAGTGGGTCTTCAGATGAGCAGTTTCATCCAGTGGGCGCTCTTTGGAGCAGTGGGCTCGGGAGTTGGTCTGACTACCTGGCTCGGTCGCTCGTGGGCTCTCGGCGGGCTCTCTGGCGTGAGGGTAGGGTGGTTGGACTTTCCTGGTTGTCACGGCACCTTCTTCAGGTCCCGTCGACTCTGTCTTAGGTGTTCCCCCTCACATAGCTGCGGCGCGAGGCCACACTGATGCCACTTATCTCCATGTCTCCCTTCCATCAAGCCTGTTTTAGGTCTCCCGGGAGTTCCCTGGCTGTCTGGCCTCGCGGCACGTCCCGGCGTCGCCTTGCAGCGCCAGCGTGTCTTCTTGGCGCGGCGCCGATGCGGCTTCTCGGCGCCATTTTCGGCGCCGTGCGGTTCCGCGGCCTCGTTCTCGGCGCTGTGCGCTTCCTCGGTGCCGGGGGCTCTCAGGAACTCCCCTTTTGTCTCTTTTCCTCCTTCCTCTTCTAGCTTTCATCCCTTTCCTGTCCATACAGTCCCTCCTGGACTGTCAGGAGATGACGTTGAGCCTGACCCAGACCTTCGGCTGGGTGATGAAGTGGACGAAACAGGATCTTTTATTGCTACAGAGCCTGTGGTCGAGGACCTGTCCTTTAAGTCTCTGTTGAAGAATCTGAGCTCCACTCTTTCTTTCCAGACTACAGACATCGATCCTGGGAAGCTGTTAAGACTCCAATATCTTCATGCTTTGGAGATCCCTACAGATTTGACTCCTCCGATTCAACCTTCCTTCAAGATGCTGTCTCAAATGGTATGGAATAATCCTGCTCTTACCCCTTCGGTGGTTAAATCCATTGATAGGAAATACTCAGCTCCCAAAGATCGTCCTATCTTGGCATCCCAAGCCTTTGCGGATCCTATTGTAGTCCTGGCAGAAAATGACAAGGTAGTTCTTCCTCAAACTACTACAGCTCGACCTATCAAGAAAGAGTCTCGTAAGATAGATACATTAGGTAAGAGAGTCTTTGCTGCGTCCACTCTAAGTATGCGTATTGCCAGTTACCAGGGTTATTTTTCCCAGTGTAGGTATATCCTGTGGCATTCTATCAAGCAAATGGTTGAGGCTCTTCGGACTGGACTCAAAGCCAGAGCTTCTTCAAACCATTACCAGAGTATTGAATCTAATAACCAGCAGGTCAAGCAGCCATGGATGCTTTCGACACTGCTTCTCGTTCAGCAACTGCTGGTATTTGTACTGCGCCGTCACTCCTGGCTGCGTGCTTGATTTCATGAATGATGCGCAACAGCAGGTGATGGCGTTGCCCTTGATCGCTCTTATCTTTTCGGTCCTCAGGTAGAGCAAGCTCTAGAAGCTACACAAAAGACTAGGTCAGCCATTGCTGGCTCGACCCCTCCTGCCCCTTCTCGAGGGCATGTCGGTGAGACGAAATTTCACTGCGTCAGTCCTTTCGCGCAGAGGCAGAGGAAGTTCCATAAGCTCCAACCTGCCCAACCTCAAAAGAAGGCGCAACAGAAAGCGCAAGGGCCCAAAGCGCCCAGCGCTACCTTATGAGTTGCCGGCCCAAGTCCCATCTCAACTGCCCGAGGTGGACTTTTCCTCTCCGGTGGGAGGTCGTCTGATGCACTTCTACAGCCAGTGGAAGTCCATAACCTCAGACAAATGGGTCCTTCGGATAATTCGAGGGTATTCTCTCAATTTTCTGGAGACCCCTCCGGATTGTCCTCCCAAACGACAGCCCAGGCTGTCAACCCTTCAGTCAGACCTTCTCGCCGGAGAGATTCAGGGCCTTCTAAACAACAGGGCAGTAGAAGTGGTGCCTCTGCATCAGCGAAACACGGGGTTCTACTCCCACTACTTTGTGGTTCCAAAGAAGTCCGGGGGAATGCGCCCCATTCTAGACCTCAGAAAGCTAAACAAATTTCTCCCCAAGGAGAAATTCAAAATGATTTCTCTGGGAACCCTGTTACCCTTGCTTCATCAACATGACTGGCTAGCCTCCCTGGACATGCAGGATGCTTACCAGCACATTCCTATTCACCCGAGGCATCACAAATTCCTGAGGTTTGTGGCTCTGGGTCAACACTATCAGTTCAGAGTCCTGCCCTTTAGGCTATCCTCGGCGCCGCGAGTTTTTACAAAGTGTTGTGCAGTTCTCGCAGTGCATCTCAGGAAACTCGGTATCCAGGTGTTTCCCTACCTGGACGACTGGCTCCTAGCAAGCCCTTCCAGACAAGGGACTCTGGATGCCGTACAGACGGCCTCTCGCCTTCTTACGTCCATGGGAGTTCTGCTGAACTCAAAAAGTCTCAGTTGCAGCCCTCCCGGAGACTCCTTTTCATAGGGACTCTTCTGGACACCTCTTGTGCAAAAGCTTTCCTTCCAGAGGACAGAAGGAACGATATCCTTCAGATGGCTCGTTACATTGGAGAGAACAGGTCAGTTACAGCTCTCTCAGTGCAACGTATGTTAGGCCTCATGGCATCCTCAGTGTTCACTGTACCCCTAGCATGGCTGCACATGAGAACCACTCAATGGATGCTCAGTGCTCAGTGGTCTCCAGCCACTCACCGCAGTCTTATCCCATCAAGGTGACAGAACCCATCGGAGGTCCCTCACCTGGTGGTCTCAGGAAAGCAATCTCCTGGAGGATTTCCCTTGCTCCTCTGGATCATCAGATCTCCATTACCGACGCGACTCTCGCTAATGGGGTGGGGAGCTCACTGTTGCGCTCTCCACACTCAAGGGGTGTGGACTCAACTCGAGTCCCAGCTTCACATAAATGTCCTAGAGATGAGAGCCGTCCTTTATGCGGTCCGAGCATTGAAGGACATTCTCTGTCACAAGACCATTCTCCTTCAAACGGACAACAAAGCAGTGATGTACTACATCAACAAGCAGGGCGGTGCTCACTCTTACCCCTGATGCAGGGAAGCGATGAGGGTGTGGGAATGGTGCTTGGAACACAGAGCTCTAATTCAAGCGGTTTACCTGCCAGGTGTACAAAACGACTTGGCAGACCGACTCAGCGGAACAGAAGCAGATCCTCACGAGTGGTCTCTCGACTCAGTCATAGTTCAGTCACTATTCGAAGAGTGGGGGACTCCAGACCTGGACCTTTTTGCATCCCCACTCAACGCAAAACTGCCTCTCTTCTGCTCCAGAATTCCAGGGCCTGGCATTTTCTGTCAGGATGCGCTCAGGCTGCAGTGGACAAACGCTTCTATACGCCTTTTCCGCCTTCCTCTAATTCAGAGAGTACCCTCAACCTCGAGTCTCAGGGGACCAAGATGATTCTCATTGCTCCTTTGGCCTCGACAACTCTGGTTTCCACTACTCAACAATATGTTGGCAGTTCCTCCAGACCACTCCCTTGCAGGTGAACCTGTTGACTCAGGGTCCGCTGGTCCATCCCAACCTGAGATCGCTTCACCTTCACGCTTGGCTCCTGAAGAGGTAGAAGTGAACCGGTTCAACATCTCTGAAGAGTTTCAGACATTCTTCTGGCTGCTCGGAAGCCAGCCACCGGAAAACTTACACATCTAAGTGGAAGCGTTGTTTCCTGGTGCAAAGTCCTCTTGAATCCTTTCCTGTCCTCCTGACAAGGTTTTAGAGTACCTTTGGACCTCTCAAATTCAGGTCTTCAGTACTCTACAGTCAATGTTCACCTTAGTGCCATTTCAGCGTATCATGAGGTCGTCTTTCTTTGTCTCTGGCTCAGTTACCTATGGTTAAGAGATTTCTTAAAGGAATTCTGCATACCAGACCTCCTATAAGGCGTCCAGTTGCAGCCTGGGACATTAACCTTGTGCTAGACATGCTCACCGGAAACCTTTCGAACTCTGGCTCGTGTGAGGTAAAATTTCTCTCCTGGAAGACTGCCTTCCTCGTACATTACCTCAGCCGTAGGGTCTCTGAGATGCATGCCCTGGTCACAGATCCTCCGTGATAATTGCTGTTCCATAAGGACAAAGTAGTTCTTCGTACTCATCCTAAATTTCTTCCCAAGGTTGTGTCAGAATTCCATCTAAACCAACCTTTGGTCCTTCCCTCTTACTTTGCGAACTTCCAAAATGAAGGAGAACGTTCTCTTCATTCTTTGGATGTTAAGAGGGCTTTGCATTTCTATCTCGATAGAACCAAGAATTTTCGCAAGGCCCAACAACTTTTCATTTCCTTCAGTGAGACCCGGCTGGGTCAGCCTGTCGCTATCAGATGTATCTCATCATGGCTAGTGGCATGTCTTCGACACTGCTATTCCATGGCACAGGTTAAATTGGAAGGTAGGGTCTACGCTCACTCTACCAGAGCGGTCGCGGCATCCCTAGCGGAAATTCGCAACGTGCCTATTGCAGACATCTGCAATGCAGCCACCTGGAGCTCAGTGGATACTTTCTTAAGCATTATGCACTGGATGTTCATGCCAGGCGACATTCCACCTTTGGCAGAACTATCCTTAATGGACTCCTGTCCCAGAAACGTGAGCTCTTGGTCTATCTTATGTCCGGGCCTAAAGTTAGGTTATCTTTAGTTTAGTTGCGCCGCACCTCCTTGGTAAAAAAGGTACTGAGGCGGTTGGAGGGTCGACGCTGAGAGAGTCATTGCTGCCGAGCCAGGGTTTATGGCAACAGGCCTCGAAGCCATCTCTGGCACGAATTCCTCCAGCAAAAAGTTTGTTCTCGATGGGTCCGAGGCCTCCGGCGCTATACCCAATAATGTGAATGAGTGGTGGAGACTCGTCCAAGAAGATCAAGAATTACGGTAGGTACGTAATTTTCATTTCCAAGCAATGCCTTTCTAAATGGTTGGCTCATTGTATCACCTTCTGTTACGACAAGTACCACAAACCCTGCTGGGTCAAGTCAGAGGTCTCTCCACCAGAGGAGTAGCCGCCTCTGCGGCTTGTTTCAAGAATGTGTCTGCGGCACACATCTGCACAGCCGCGACTTGGACTTCTGTGTATATCTTTATGAAACATTACAGTTTGGACATGGCCTCTCGCCGTAGAGCAGGCTTCAGGTTGGCTGTACTCCAAGGTCTTCTTTCCTAAGACCCGTTCAGCCGGAGGTTCCATTGGTTGGATAGTTTTCCTCCTCCCGAAAGCGCCTGCTTTTTCCAGACTGCTTGGGATTCGTCCAGAGTGTGATTATCTACCGCAAGAGCCTCTAGAAGTAAGATAGTACAGTTACGTAAGAACTTACCGTAACAGTAGATCTTCGAGAGAGTCTCTTGCAGTAGGTAATGCCTTCCTGCCCTCCATCCCCCTTAGCTTTTCAGCTCCTTTTCCAGGAAGGGAAATATCCGCTTCTCTCTCATCTTGCCTTTATGGCCTTTGGCGGGAAAGAACTGGAAGGCGGGCGTAGGGTCCGCCCCTTTATATTAATGTCGCATGACGTCGGTCCCCTGACGTGGGGGCGGTTTCCCGCCAGAGACTGCTAGCTAGAAATTTTTCCGCGGGGTCCTGATGCCTACCAGGTCAGTCCTATATATAATTACCTACTACAAGAGTCTCTCTCGAAGATCTACTGTTACGGTAAGTTCTTACGTAACTGTACTATCTTTGTGAGAATCTCCTCCATTAGGCCATTTGTACCCTCCATCTGTCCCCCTTTTGCTTTCAGTGAGGGTCATAATCAGATGCTGTGCCTGAAGCCTTACTCCATGCATCATGTCTCCAGCCCCATGCCTCTCCTTGTATCCGTGGTGCTGGTCTCATCTGTTAGTCCCACACAGCTGGAGGTCCTCCGAGGCTAATCTCTTTCAGGAAACTGAGGAGTGATGGGGCCGCCCACGATATATGTGTGTAGACACTGCACATCATTGTGGGAGGCCCCCGGGTAGCAAAACGTTTTATAGTGGTCCTGATGCTGACGGCTTAAGGTGTGGCCTAATAGAGGAGATACTCTAAGATACATTACTGTGGTAAATTCTTACGTAACTGTTCTTTTTTGGAAGTGTCCAATAATTTTTTAAGGGCTCTTTATACCTCAGTTGCAATTCACACTAAATCAAGCACAATAAAAAGCTCTGAATTAGTTACTTTTTATATGGATAATGAAATATATTGTTAAATTTTATTTTTCTTTGTGAGTAAGCAAAGTAGGGGATGTGATACCACCATTTATGTTTTATGTTAACATATTCCCTGGAGCCACTCTTTGCTGTATAAGAGTGGTTTCACGTGTATTTGGCTAGAGCGAGAACAGCAAAGCAAGTGAAACCACTCAGATACAGTAGAGTGGCAACAGGGGATATATTAGTATATTATTGATCGAGCGTGATCGAGCACAATCAATAATATAATTTAAAAAAAACAGTTCCCTGAACATGCCTGTTTCCAGGGTACCTGCGCATGAAACGCTCTTCACAGAATAAGAGTGTCTCACGTGCTGAGGAAAGGAGCTCTCCGATTGGTCAGGATCGCTCCCTCGATCTGTAGTGTAATACACTCGCTTTTGGGTATACTGATAGAGATAATAACAGGTCTAGTTTGTCCATTTGTTCTGACAAGGGCCAGTACGGCAGCTAAAAAACATTGTCATTTTCTGCAGTACTCTACACCATACAACTATAGAACTTCCAGTCTGGAATCAGTTAACTGAATGCAGTTGAACTTTACTGTGCTTATATAGTTCATTAATCTTTTTTTCTTGTTTGATCTGTAGTGTGTGTCAACAGTATTAAATATTAAAAGACTATGTAGAAACATTATAGTATTAAAGCTGGATTAGAATGTTATATAATATTGAAAATGACTGAAATAACATGCTGTATTAGAATGTTTAGGTTTAGGTCTAAGCTTAGAGCAGCTGTGAAGGGTCAGGTTGCAAGGTCAAGTCAGGAAAGGCTCCTTCGTTCATCGTTGACCCCACCCTGACCAGAGTTTACCAGCAACAAATCATAAGGCAAAGGCAGAGCTGTCTATGAGGTGAGGAAGAGAGTGAGGTGCATGATGGAGTGAAAAGGAAATAATGGGAGAAATTAATGAAATTGTGTAGCACAGATAACATCAAATACAATTCTGCCCTTGGATGTTGTTCATTACAGAGGAACAGAGGACATGCTTTTGACTGAAGCTTCCTGATGGATCCTAAATATAGTATTTAAATAGAAGTAATATTAGCATTTGTAATTGAAAATAATGCCTGGGGGGGGTAGTGATTTAACGTGGATTATATGTATGTGTGGGTTGGATTATCGTATGGCAACACTGCACTAGGAAATAAATGTTTTTTTTAATGTCTTCTAAGTTTTAGATGTACACAATGCATACTTTGTCTCTGCTTATGAAGCATGGGGATGTACATGATGGCCATAGAGTCCCTTCCGACCTTAAATCCCTATGTTATTAGTTGTTTTCTGTAAAAGATTTTATTTTGCTATTGTAAACTGAAGTAATCCATACATACATTGCCATCTGCACTAATGTCTTGCCTGTGGCTTCGTAACTTGTGAATCAACAGTCATGTACAAAAATCTAAAAGAAAAAGTTATGAAATTTGTGAGACATTCTAACTCATAGTGAAGCAACACTGTTGTGGCACACTACTATTAAATTTTTAGAGCTGTATGAAAATTTTACATTTAAAGAAATGTATTGCTTACTTGCATGATCATCTATTTTTTCCCCTTAAATATTTACTTAATCTGTTTTTTATCAATCCATATAGGCTATGGCATACAGCCTGTCTTGGAAATGAAAGTGAAGTGATGATTTTTGGTGGCAGCAAAGATGATTTGCTTTCCTTGGACACAGTCAGTAAATTTAATTGTTCAAATTTATATTTTTGTTCTCTTGTTTTTCAAAATGGTTTCCAGAATTTTTTGGTAAAGGAACTTTTTTCCAAACTTTTCTGTTTACTTCTAAAGTCATCTTTAGGTATGTTGATGAATTTGTAAACTGCTGAACTACTTTACAGCAGCAGTGCATGTTATGGTGAAAAATAAAAATGTCATACTCACCGTAACTCTTGATCTTCCAGGATATCGTCACCATTTATTCCCATCTATGGGTCTGTGCCGGAGGCACTGGGACCCCGTAGGAGCAAAGAGTTTTGCATTCTGTAGGCTGGGGGACCAACGTCAGTACCAGCACCCCCACGAGGTAGACGTAATGACGTGACACTTATGGGTGGCCAGCACCTAACGTGGGCCCCCCATACACTTTCTCATTTCTGTTCGCCAGGAGAAAATCAAGTGGGAGAGAAAAAAAGGGAGACTAAGAGAATTAGCCAAAAAGATAGGAAAAGGGTATAGGATATGAAATCATAAAAAGAAAAAAACTAACAACCAACTTAGAGAAAACTAAGAACTGGGCCTAGGAGCACAAGTTAACAGGTAAAAGAAAGGCGCCAGAGCCTACAAACCTCCTGACAGGAGGGCGGAAGGGCAGCAGCGTAGTAAAGGGCTCTGGCTAAATAAGAAAGACAAGTGGAAAAATTCAAAAAGGGATTGGAAAAAGATCTTGTATCTTGGTACAAGAACTGGAGATGTAGGAGTAGGGATGCCCTCTGCACCTGCCTTCCAGGCTAAATACAATACTTAGGAGGTGGTGGCAGAGCTGCAAGGCAACGAGATAGTTATTGATTGCCTAACCGGATAGGGTTGAGGACTGAGGGGCAAGTATGTCAGTTGAAGGATAACCAGTTTTGGAAACCAAGGGCCAAAAGGAGGAGGGTGGAGAAGAAGGGGGAATAAAAATTCCTTTAAAGAAAAAAGGTTACAAGTTTACCTTCCCTGTTCCGTTTTGTTTTATTTTTGCTGGGATAGGGACCAAAAGAAGGTATGTTTCTCCCTTATCCCCCCTTCCCCACTCTTTTTATTTTTCAAACGTAAGAGGGGGGAGAGGGCCCTGCAGAGCAGAGGAAGAACCTTAAAACCAGGAAAGGGAACAGTGAGAGGATAGGAAGGAAAAGACACAAGGTGAGCTGCCCAGAAGCCCTGGCTCCTATCTGAGCAGGGGATTGTGGGCGTGCATGGTAATAAATGCTGAAGATACTCTGGAAGATCAAAAATTACAGTGAGTAGGTAATTTTCGTATCTTCTAAGAATCAGTTTTCACCATTTATTCTAACCTGTGGGTCAGATTACCAGGCACTCCTCCCAAAAAGGGCGGAGTTGGCATACCCTTTATTTTATTCTTTGGTAACTGGGTAAGGCCTACTAGGCACAAGTGCCTGTTTTCAGGGGCAACCCGGGAGCAGTGAGGGGTTAAGTGACTTGCTCAGTCACACAGTAAGCAAGTGGAGGTTGTGGGAATCAAACCCAGGTGTGCTGATGTGCCAAGCTCATTCCCAGCGTGTTACCCTATCCTCTATGCTGTACTCCCAGCCCATGATTATTCCCTCAGCCCTCTGTCTGGGGTAGCCACAGAAGGGGAGGGACTCCTCATGGGTCTGGCGAGATCCGAGACTGGTCAGGAGCAGGCGGAGGCTCCCGTTACCTGGGCATGGAAGGTGCCCAGGCAACTCAAGCCTGACCCTGTGGGAGACAAAGTGAGTCCCTTCGAATGGCAAGCTTAGCACCCTACGCTGAGCCAGGGGTGCCAACTGGGGAAGGCGAAGCCACACCATCCACCAAATGCAGACTGCGGTTTGCACCAGCCTAGAAGTTACCTCACTGGCATCATAAGATGCCTTCACTTGGTGCCTCGCCAGCTCCAGGCCCTGGGCAGAAATGTAAATTTCCTGCTTGGTTGCCTCACTGTCTGGCAGTGATGCTAGAAGCGGACCTAGTGTTATCCACAGGCACCTGCTGTAGGCTGCCTAATGGGCTTGATGTGCCGAAATGCACATCATAGTGCGTCTCATAGGTTTTGTACAAGCAGTGGAGGCAATTTGCCCATTGTTACTCAGCCTTTTCTCAAAAGGTTATATGCACTAATGTTGGTTATCTCACAAAATCTGTCGAATTTATTCTTGAACTCCACTATATCCTTACTACCCACTACTTCAACAGGCAGGCTGTTCCATGGAGTTACTACTCTCTGAATAAACCACATAGCCCTTTTTTTAGAGTGGCTAACCTCCCCTTTCAATTGAAGTATATGTGATCTTGTGTCTCTCAGTGCATCTCCCATTTCTAGGTCTAAACAGTTCCAAAAATCGTGTTTATGGAACTCCCCTCAGTCTATGATAGTCCAGTGTATGTTGTCTTCGTGAGGTCAACCTTTGTTTAGAGATATAATGTCTGCAGTCATCCTGGTTGCCCTTCGTTGAACCCCCTCCAAGGTGCTGATTTCTAATTTATTGTATGGTGACCAAAACCGGGCACAGTAATCCAGGTGTGGTCACACCAACGATGTGTACAGTGGCAGAGTCACCCTTTTATCCCTAATGTTGTGCTTTCTTATGCTGGCTAAAATACCATTAACCTTTTGTGCAGTTAACTGACAGTGCTTCTTGAATTTCAATTTGTTGGTCAGGGTGACCCCCAAATCTCTCTCTCCTCCGTTGTTTCCCTTGTTATCTTTCCTTTTAGAGAATACGATGCTAGGCAGTTATTTTTACCCAGATGCATAACTTAGCACTTGCCCACATTGAATTCCAGCCTGTGTTCCTGTGCCCATAATTCTAGTTTGTCCAATTCCTTATGTAGGGTCATGATTTCAGAGGAGTTCTCAACCACTGCGCCAAACTTTGTATTGTCCGTGAACTTTGACATCCACACCCCCTTGCTTCAATTCATAGTTGTAACATAGATAGTAAACAAGCAAGGTCCGAGGACTGATCCCTGAGGTACCCCGCTGGTAACCAGTGCCCAGTTGGACATTTCCCCTCAAAGAAGTACCTTCTGCTCCCTGTCAGTCAGCCAGGACTCAATCCATAGTATTAATCTACTGTTTAAACCCAGGTTATAAAGACTATCAGTTTACTCAGTGTGAGGAAGGTAGAAGGTAGAAATGTTTTATTTTTCGACAAAATGTTTTTGCAATATTTATAATCCATAAAATCTCACATAATACTCAATTTTACAGACTGCATGAGTACACTTTAGATCATACAAGTCCATAGCCATCACATATAAAATTATACAAAATTGTAAGTAAAATTAGGGAGAACATGCCATAGGTTTTCTGGTTACATCATGATAACCTCGTGCAAGTTTACACTTTATCATTTCATCAAGATACTTGTTTCTCATAGTTTGATTGAACTTAGAAATTTGCTTAAGCTTTTCAAGATTGCCGTGCATTTAGAGTTAAATAAAAATATAACTAACTGTTCAAATGGAAGACTGAGGATCGCCAAAATAGGTCCCAAACAATATTTCCTTTGTTTATGGTGAAGTGGACAGTGTAATACGATATGCTTTAAATCATCTTCTACCTGGTTCTTACAGTTACAGAATGGTGTATTTATAGTGTTTCTCCTTTGCTTTAACATAATATAGTTTGCTGGGTACAGTTCTATCCTGAATCTTGACAGAATTCTTCGTTCATTCGTCTGTCAATATGGTTTGACAGTCTTCCAGTCCTTTAGTAGTTTTTAGGTTCTTATACCATCTATAACTTACTGGCCGCTCTATTTTATTTTGATCTGAGGCCCATTCAGTATCTATTAGCCGAGTTTTAATTTGAAATATTGTATCATCAAAAGGCCTAATATAGCCCAGCCCGGTGGCGCTGAGGGTTGAGGCGCTGGACGCCACACCGGCAACCCAGGTTCGGGAGCGAGCCCGGGCCGTTGGAGGTCATGAAGCCATGCTGCATAGTATCTCTCAGGTTTTCTGTATCCACAAAGGTCTCAGTTTCCTCCTTTATGATCTTTTCTGATACTTTACCTAACACTTACATCAGACTTACCGGCTTGTAATTATTACACTGTGATTTATCCTCCTTTTTAAAAATAGGGACAGCTGTTGCCCTCCAACTTGCTACCACCTCACCACTATCCAGGGATGTTTGGAATATTTTTGTCATGGGGCCTGCCAATACCTCAGCTAGTTCCTTTATAATTCTTGGATGTAATCCATCTGGTCCAGGTTCTTTATTGGGGCCTAAATTTTTAACCAGGTAAGTATATCCTCCTTTTGTAGTATTATTTTGGTGACACTCCCCAGATTTCTACCTGGTCTCATGCTTGTGACCTTACTCCTGTATAAACTACAAAAATACTTGTTTAACATTTCAACCATATCCTTCTCTTCTGTAACCAGTTTCCCAGTTGTATCCCCTAGAGGTCCCACCTGTGTTGTTCTACATCTCTTGTAATGTACGTGATTGTAGAAGGTTCTGAAATTATCCTTGACCTTAGATGCTAGTCTCAATTCAAGATTCTTTTTTATATCTGCAGTGGGTGGAGCCCTACAGACCTATTGCTTTCAGAAAAGGACTCCGCATTCCTTGCATTCTTTGCGCACGAACAACATGCCCCACAGTTGCCTCCATTTTCTGTGGCGCTCACTCACTTGCTGCACTACTTTTTTACTAAAATAACCATTAGGGGCATCCCAATGGCGACACTGGGGGATTAGGCACCCCCAGTGTCACTCTTATGTTTGTGTGGGGGAGGTGCGAGAGGGAGGGAGGGTGGGGGGATAATAATTTTAAGAAAAAAGAAACAGAGGTCATGGCACACTCCGCCGTGTGCAAGATGGCTACCGCACTCTACTGCGCATGCGCTACTACTCGCACATGCACAGTAGACTGTGGCGGCCATCTTGCACGCAGCAGAGTGTGCTGTGACCGATGTTTCTTTTTTCTTTAAAATTAGAGTTACCCCCTCCCTCTCAGCAACCACCACCCCACCCCACGCCCCACAGACATAAGAGTGACACTGGGGGTGCCCAATCCCCCAGTGTCGCGAATAGGATGCCCCCGATGCTGTGTTCATATAAAGCAACCACGCGCATGCATGATATACCCCCACCCGCCCTCCCTCTGAGCACCCACCACCCCAGAACTATAAGAGTGACATTGGGGTGCCCAATCCTCAGTGTCCTGTTGGAATCCTCTGTGCATTGTTATTTTTCATGTTTGTTTCTGCACTACAGTGCATAAGAATATTGAGATAGTAGAGCATTGCAGAGGTGTGGCAGTGTTGTGGCCAATGCAGCGGATGCTTTAATGGGCGTGTCCCTCAGCCACCAGTTAATGCTGAAGCTGCCAGTGACGGCAGTTTCAGAGCGAGCACAGCACTTGAAAGAAATCTGCAGCTGCAGTTGGGCAGTTTCTTCATTGCAGCGTCAGCTCTCCCCCTCTTTCCCAACCAGGCGCACGTCAGGACAACGAATTTAAATGTTAGCTCCCTCCCACTACTGCTGCCCGCCCCGCACCCTCTGTTCCCCATCGCACTGGCATATAATGAAACTCTCCCACTGCTGCTGCCTGCCCCGCAGCCTCCGTCCCTGCACCAGCATAAAACCCTCCCATTCCCTCCCATTGCTGCTGCCATCCCCGCACCCTCTGTTCTCCATCGCACTGGCATAAAACCCTCCCACCGCTGCTACCTGCCCCGCACCCTCCGTTCTACATCGCACTGGCATAAAACCCTCTCACTGCTGCTGCCCACCCCGCACCGTCCGTTCTCCATCCCCTGTGGACATTGGGGTGCTCATTCCCCATGTCAGCATATATCCCCCCTTCCCTCATTAATGTGGCACACTGGGAGCCCACCCCATTGTGCCAAAAATTACTTCTTTGATGTTTCCAACACTGGGATGCCCCTTCGGTGTCAGATGTCCCCAAGCCCCTGTGTTCCCAGCCAACCTCGGGATGCCCAATCCCTGGGTTGGCTTGATTCCCCTCAGTACTCTGCACACTGGGAGCCCACCCAAGTGTGCAAATCCGATTTGTTAATATTTCACCTGTAAAAAGAAAACAGTCCCCCGACTTTGTTTTTAAACTGAAATAAAATGGAAAAACGGTCCCTCATCGTCCCCGCCAGCCCCCCAACCTACACCCTCTCTCTGTGCACTACACCTCCCCGCACTTCCCCACCTTGCTTACCTCTCCGAAGTCGGGAGCACTGATCTTCTGTGGACCAGGAACATGTCTGCACTCTTCAAAGACCAACCGGAAACTGAAAAAATGATGGTAAGTCCTATAATGGCAGTCAGTGAGGGTTTTCAACTTAAGTTGATATCTCAGCCAAATTTTCAACATGGGGTTCTTGGGACCCCACCTCGTGAACACTGGCACTATCATTTAGTTTCTCTGCCCTGAAACGGGATTTTGCGGTCGCTGCGCAGAATCACCTTTCGGGACCAGTTAACAAAACGGCAGTGCCACTGTTCATGAGGTGGAGTCCCCAAAAGCCCTTCTTGCAAATTTGGTGAAAAAACTCCAAAAAATGACTGCATTATGAACGTCCATTACACAGTTTCTACACATGCTCATAACTTCATAAATTTTTTATATTTTCACTCCAAATTTCCAACATTGCCATTTTTTCACACCCCCTTAGGAACAGTACGGCTGTCATTTTTCGTATCCTTCCTGAAATGTGTTTTTGCACCTGTGGCACGGAATGGCGCAGTCGCTGTGCGAAATCAATTTTTGGGACAGATTAATAAAATCACAGTGCCACTGTTCATGAGGGAGGTCCCAGAAAGGCCATGATGAAAATTTGGTGAAAACATTCCAAAAATTTACTGCATTGCACAGTTTCTACGCACACTCGTAACTTCACCAGTTTTTCATACTTTCACTCCAGATTTTCAACACTGCCATTTTTTCACACTTCCTCATGAACAGTACAGCTGTCATTTTTCACAACCTGCCAGAAATGTGTTTTCGCACCTGTGGCACCGAATGGCACACTCACTGTGTGAAATCACCTTTTGGGATTGAGTAATGAAATAAAACTGCCACTGTTCATGATGTGGGGTTCCAAAAAGCCCATGTTGAAAATTTGGAGTGGAAATACCAACAAATGCCCAAGGCATTAGGGTTTCCAACCGTGCCGCCCACCCTGTACAGACTGACAGGCGTTGAGGGGTGTGACTTTGGGTCATCGGCTGTAATGCTCATGCCATTGCACGCCCATCCCCACCCTGCAGCCACTGACAGGCATCGATGTGTGCCTTGGGGTCTTCGGCCCTAACATTCATCCCATTCTCCTATACTGCACCCATCCCAGCTTATTTCCTTATGGAATGGGGTGAGCGTAAGGGCCGAAGACCTCAAGGCACACTGCAACACCTGTCAGTGTCTGCAGGGTGGGGTGAGGTGGAATGGCATGCGTGTTATGGCCGACGACCCAAAGGCACGCCCCCAACACCTGTCAGTCTCTTCAGGGTGGGGGTTGGCCGGGCGTTACTTCAGTACTTCACTGCCATTCCTGTTATGCATCTCTCTAACTCCTGCACTACCATTACCAATACCAGCAAGCAGACATTCGGTATTGACAAATGCTTGTTTAAACACTGCAAAAAGAAAATCGTCCATCGATGTCTTTTGCGGCCGTAACTGCCCCTCCCACTCAGCACCCATCACCCACACCCCCACCCCAGTCCTTACTTACTCATTGGGGGTCCAATGCCGTAGTCCTCTCTGGACTGCAGACACACCTTCACTCTTCAAAGCCGGACCGTGAACTAAAGAATCAGGTATGCGGTTTATTGTATTTCAGTGGGGTTTTGAATTTAGTGGCATAACTTGGGTATTTTTGCACATTTTTTGCCCAAATTTTCAGCATATGTTCTTTGGGACCCTACCTCATGAACAGTTGCACTATCATTAAGTAGATCTGTCCCGGAAGGTGATTTTGCGGTCCCTGTACGAAATCTCCTTTCAGTTAGGAGTTGAACATTTTCTTTGCCCTTGTTCATGAGACGGGGTCATAAGAAGGCTATGTTGAAAATTTGGTGTAAAAATATTAAAAGACAACAAAGTCATGAACCTACGTTGAATTTTGCGAATGCAGGCTCGTAACTTTGATAATTTTCAATATTCTTATCCCAGATTTACAATATACATACATACATACATAGTTGCCAGCAGATTAGACCAAATGGTCTATCACGTCTGCCCGAAAGCAGCTTACTTATAAAAGTACAGTAGCTGCTCTACCTCCCTTCTTTAACCCATCACCCCCACCACCCGCCCCTGCCCTTCTCCTTAACTTCAACCTTCACCAAGCCCTTGTGTCTGCCCCAACCTCTCTTGAACCCATCTATGGTATCCAGCTTTATCAGCTCATCAAGAAGTGCATTCCAGGGTGCCACTGCCCTCTCTGTGAAGTAATACCATGCACCTCTCCTCTATTCCGTTGTCCTACCAGTTTTAGATTATGACCTCTCATAGTCCCCTCCACCTTCAGTTTTATCAGTCCCTTCATTTTCACTTTGTTGACTCCCTTCAGATATTTGAAGGTCTCTGTCATGTCTCTCCAAGGAGTACATGTTCAGCTTACTCGGTCTAGCACCATATACCATATCCCCTAAACCACTGATCATCTTTGTCACCCTTCTCTGTACTCACTCCAGCAGTACAATGTCCCTCTTTAGGCGAGGATGCCAGAACTGCACACAGTACTCCATGTGTGGCCTCACCAGTGAGTTGTATGGGGAAGAATAACCTCCCTGCTCCTGGACGTTATATCCCTAGATATACACCCTAGCATTTTATTCGCCTTAGCTGCTGCCCTCCTGCACTGCTCAGATTTATTCCGTTTGGCATCACTCATCACCCTGAGATCCTTCTCCATCGTGGAGACAGCCAACGGAACTTCCCCCAGCTGGTAGGTATACCCAGAGATCTTACTTCGAGAGGGCTCTTGCAATAGGTATTCACATATAGGACTGACCCGCCAGGCATCAGGACCCCACTCAAACATTTCTAGCTAGCAGTATCTGGCGGGGGACCGCCTCCACATCAGGTGACCAGCGTCATATGACGTCAGTATAAAGGCGGTCTCCGCCCCGCCTTCCAGTTCTTTCCTGCCCGTCCAGCCTGTGGAAGTTCCTTATGGTGAAATTGATACTGCGTCAGTGTTCGCTGGTCCATTAGTTTTGAAATTTTTCGACCTTATGTCTTTGTTTTTCGAGTTTTCATAGCGATTAAGCTATTGTATGTCATCCCCGGCGCCCTCGAATCGCATAAAATAAGTCACATTTCGTGGTTCTCAGCTTCCCACAAGGGCGGCCACTCCTTGTGCCTCTTCTGTCTGGGCCCAGACCACCCCATGGAGAAGTGCCAGCACTGCTAGAAATTTAACTCCGCTACCCGCAAAAGAAGGCAGCAGTCCCTGGAAGCCCATACCCTAAAGAAAAGAATGGCCTCTATGGAAAAAGAGCTAAAGAAGCTGAGGCAGGCATCCACTTCCCCCGAAGGTCGCGGCCCTTAAGGTAATATCCCCTCCGGGACATCGCTTCATGACGGCCATCTTGGAGGTGACGAAGAAAGCGTCGCCCCTCGTCCTGGCTTTTTCGGGCCCTTCAGGAGCCTCCAGGGCAAAGGAGGCCTCTGCTCCCGGGAAGACGACTGCTACCACGTGGCCTTTGGGTCAGAGCGGATCCGGTAAGTCGGACGTCGGTCCCACTGACGCCCGCCCAGAGAAGCCTGATAAGCCGCTTACCCCTTCACGGGGGCGCCCAGCCAAATCTCCTCCCGACAAGGCCACATCCCCAGCATGACCTTCCTCAGGCAGGGAATCCAATAAGTCGGACATCAGCTCCTCCGACGCCTGCCTGGATTGAGCCGATAAGTTAGACACCAGTCCCACCGACACCCGCCAGGCCAAGAAGCCTGTGCCGGACCCTAGGCTCTCCGCAACGTGCTATGTTGCCTTCTGAGGTCCTCGCGTCTCCTCAGCTGACCCCTGGGGATTTCAGTCCTCCTTCCCGATGCGTCTTGGAGGATACTGAGACATTGCCATCAGGGAACCCTCCTGGGGCCTGATACCCTGACGGACCCTCAGACTGCGGTCCAGCCTTGATATACCCGGCGCCATCAGCGTACCTCATCAGGTCGCCGAACCCTGTCGAAGCGTACCCATGCTGGGCCCGACACCCACGGGCCAGCATTACCACTGCCTGGCCCGCCAGCTGGGTCACTGCCAGGTCCCTCTGCCCCATCAGAGCCCCTGGCACCCGGGTATCCGACACCGCAATGTCCGGTGCCACAGTACCCAACTAGGCAGTATCCAGCGCCCCAGTACCTGACACCCCAATACCTGATGCCGGGCTACCCACCATCAGGTTATGTATACTCCTTCTACAGATATCCTCAATATCCGCATCCCCCTCCTCTTTCACCTATGACGCCCACTCCCCAGCTGCTGGCAGATCTGTAGGAGACACTGGCCTCCTGGTGGGCTGAGGCCAAGGCTCAGCTCACTCGTGAGGTCAAGAGTCGTCTGTCAACACCGGACCCTGCACAGGATCCCCCACGTCGGACACAGGAGACTCTCTCCCCCCTTTCTGACACCAGAGGAGAGCCCTATAGTGCCCGAGGAGGGAGGATCGCTTACAGGAACTCCTCAAAGGGCCGTCCCTCCCCTCGTGGTGGAGTCTTCCTCCTCACCATCAGATCGTCTGACTCGGACTCTTGAGGCAGGATGCTCTGATCCCGAAGATGAGCCACATACTCCAGATCACCCCAGGCCAAGGACTCCTCCGAAGTCCCCTCCAGAGGATCCCTCCTTTCTGGAGTTACTGAGGAAAATCCAGGAAGTCCATCAGTGGCAATCAGTGGAGCCAGACCCGCAGCGTAAGAAACTCGCTACTCATCTGGATCTGCCCAAGACCACTCCTACGCTGATTCCACCCTGGATAGAGCCTCACACGGATCTTGTTTCTACCATTTGGAAACAACCTTCTGTGTTAACCCCCCCTTTCGAGGAAGGCGGACAGGCTATATCAGGCTCCTGAGGGTGTAGATTTCCTTAACCTGCACCCCAAGGCGGACTCGGTTGTCATCAGCGCCGCTCACGGCCGCTCCGAAAATCCCAAGCACCTCACCTTGTCTCCGACTGATAAGGAATCCCGGCTTCTGGACCAATACGGGAGGAAGATCTATTCTTCTTCTACCCTGGGTATTAGGGCCCTGAATTATATGGGGGATTACCAGAAGACCATCCTTAGTCACGTGGAATCCAAATTGTACTTCCTTCCTGAGTCCCAGACTAAGCAGGAAGTGGCGCATCTTGTCCGTTCTGCTCGTTCGGCCAGTCAGCACATGCTTCTTGACACTTTTGACACAGTGGACACAGCTGGAAGGAGCTCAAGTTTCGCCGTAGCCCTACGCATCATGCCTGGCTCGTGTGTCATGTTTGGTCCCTGAAGTGCAATCCGATATCCAGGATGCCCTGTTCAGGGATTTGGTGCTGTTCGGGGGTAATGCCAAGGACATCATTACTGAACTGCAAGAGAAGGGCACTGCACTCAAGTCTGTCAACTCAACTCTATGTACAGGCCCCCTCAAGGGCGGCAGCGTCCTTTTCGTAGGCAAAACCGACAAAGACAAAAACCACAGGGCAAACGGGCCAGCAAATGTTGGGCCCCTCCAGCAACCAAGATTCCCTCCAGCAAAAAAGCCACGGGAGCCTCGGCTGCTGCGCTGCACCACACCTCCTGACTCCTTCCCTCTCCCATTGCCACTGGAGAATCCAGAGGAACCGGTAGGGGGGAGATTCTTCTTCTGTCTGCCGGGTTGGGAGAGTATAAAGGTCAGACGCTTGGGTGCTCCAGTTGATATCAGCAGGACACTCAATAGAGTTTCTTCAGAAACCACCCCGAAGACCACCCTTCCCAAGTCGTCTTACTTCCCACAACATCTTCCTCTGGTCCTAGAAGAAATCACCTCCCTTCTCGCAAAGGCGGCGATAGAACCAGTTCCTACCCATCTTTGGGGGACAGGTTACTATTCCCATTTCTTCCTAGTTCCAAAGAAGACGGGAGATGTGAGGCCTATCTTAGACCTCAGCTCCCTGAACTTGTTCGTGGAGTACAAATGGTTCAGAATGCTCTCTTTACAGAGCCTTCTACCACTTCTTCGGCAGGGACAGTGGTCATGCGCTCTGGACATGCAGGATGCCTACCTGCATGTCCCCATTTGCCCTTCCCACCACAGATTCCTTCATTTTTGCTTTCAGGGGGACCACTACCAATTCAGGGCCCTCCCATTTAGTCTTTCCTCGGCCACCCAAGTTTTTACCAAATGCTTGTCTGTGGTAGCGGCCCACCTGCGTACCCAGGGTGTTCAGGTATTCCTGTACCTGGACAATTGACTCCTGGCAGCCCTGTCCAGGGAGGAACTCCTGTACTCCCTTTCCCTTACCCTGCAGGTTTTCACCAGCCTGGGTATCACCATCAACTGGGCAAAGTCCCATTTGGTCTCTTGCCTATGCCTCCAATTTATAGAGGCGATTCTGGACACGACCATCGGCAAAGCCTTTTTGCCTCCAGACAAGGTGGACACCCTTCAGTCTCAAGCCCGTCTAATGTTCAGTTGTAGAAGGGTTGGAGCCAGGTCAGTCCTTTGCCTTCTCGGACAATTCCACGTGCTCAGCTCCATATGGGAATCTCTCAATGGACGTTTCAGTCACAATGGGACCAGACCCGGGACAATCTAGACCAAGAGGTGCTAGTTTCCGATCCCATGATCAGGGACTTACAATGGTGGATGGTGCAGGAGAACCTATGCCAGGAGTTCACTTCAGTATAGCCCCAAGGCGTTGGCGACAGATCGTCAGGAGAAGGCTGGGAAGCCCATCTAGGGTCTCAGGACTCGGGCCAGCTGGTCCAAGTTTGACCAAAACCTGCACATAAATGTGCTCGAACTGAGAGCAGTCCTTTATGCCCTTCAGGCGCTACACTCCATTATTCTTTCCGGTCATCTTCTCATACAATGAGACAACATGTGCGTAGTCTGTTATCAAAACAAGCAGGGAAGATCATGTTCCTACCCTCTGTGTCAGGAGGCGATGAGAGTCTGGCTTTGGGCAATCCAGCATCAACTTCACTTGACTGTGATTCACGTTCCGGGAGTGGAGAACACGCTGGCGGACCAACTCAGCCAGTCCTCAGTCAGGTCCCACAAATGGGAATTGGATCAAGTAGTCATAAGCAACATCTTTCCGTGATGGGGAACACCTCAGATAGACCTCTTCGCGTCTCACCAAAAGGCAGAACTTCCCGCCTCCTGCTCGCTTGCTCCAGGGCGAGACATTGTTTGGCAGGATGCTCTGTCTCTCGCTTGGACAGATTTGTTTATGCCTTCCCTCCTATTCCCTTAATTCTGAGGGTCCTGAACAAACTCAGATCGGAGGGAGCTCGAATGATTCTCATCGTTCCCTTCTGGCCCAGGCGAGTTTGGTCCTCTCTTCTGCAACAGTTTTCAGAAGAACCTCCACTTCCTCTTCCTCTGTCTGCAACAATTGTTGACCCAGGATCAGGGGACCCTTGTTCATTCAGGTCTCAGATCCCTTCATTTACATGCGTGGCTCCTGCAGACGTAGCAAAAGCCCGCTTTGGAGTTTCTCTGCTAGTAGCGGCCATCTTGGTAGAGGCCAGAAAGCCTTCCACCAGGTCCACCTACGCCATGAAGTGGAAACGATTTTCTATTTGTGCTAGCTCGAAAGATTTCTAACCTTTCTCATGCCCAGTCAATAAAGTCTTTGACTGCATGCGTCACCTCTTCGACCTGGGTCTCAGCCATTCCTCATTGAAAGTCCACATGGCAGCTGTCTCGGCCTACCATATTTCCTTCGGAGACAGGACGTTTGCGCAGTTGGAAGTCTCTTAAGACTTTCCTCAGAGGGGTCCTCCATTTGACACCCCCCATCCACATCCCTACCCCTCCGTGGGACTTGAATTTTATTCTGGAGAAGCTTACCCTGCCTCCCTTTGAACCGTAACAGTAGATCTTCAAGAGAGGCTCTTGCAGTAGGTATTGCCATCCCACCCTCCATCCCCCTAAGCTTTTTTGGGCTCCATTTCCATGGGAGGGAACTATCCTCTTCTCTTTCTTGCCTCTTTTGGCCCTTGGTGGGAAAGAACTGGAAGGCGGGTGTGGGGGACCACGTATGACGCCGGTTAACTGATGTGGGGGCAGTCCTCTGCCAGAGACTGCTAGCTAAAAAAATTTCCATGGGGTCCTGGCGCCTGTGGGTCAGTCCTATATGTGAATACCTACTGCAAGAGCCTCTCTTGAAGATCTACTGTTACGGTAAGTTCTTACGTAACTGTACTGCTAGGATCGTGGATATGTTGTTCATCCACACTCTTTGGCATGTCCCCTTCTGCTTTAAATCTCACCGGAAGTCTTCAGGCTGGCTCCTCCCACTTAGCTGGGTGGTATATAACTCAGCTCCGCCCCATGATGCAGCCAAATCTTCCTTTCCAGTGGAAGATTCAGGTTGACTCCCTCATGCTCATGCATTTTGTAGGTCCTGGCTTTCAAACCTTCAGTTTTACCGAGAATTTGCATAGTTCACATTAGCAATCACAAGTTTGTTGCTTCTATAATGGAAGACAAGTCTTTCCCCGGATTTCGCCAGTGCCCTTGCAGCCAGAAGATGTTGCACATTGATCCCCACACCGCGTGTGTTTATTGCCTCAGTGTCAACCATGACACCTCATCATGCAATATTTTTCATCCAGCGCGTCCTCGGCGACCGTCTCCCGCGCCTGAAGCTGGGAGGCCAGAAAAGAAGAACCCTCGGTGAAATCCAAGGAGGCTCGGTCTGCAGTTTCCGCGGCTGCGGGATCCGACGAGCAGTTGGAATGCATGCAGGCGTTCGAAGGAGGAAGCGGCTCGTGCTGCAGATTCCTCTCGGAACCTTTTCGTTCCACTTAACCTGGGCTCCACCTTCTCGGGTTCCTTCTGGGAGTTGTGCCAGTCTCTCCCGACTAAGGGAGAGGTGCCTACGGGCTCAAGGAGAGGCTCTGGCGGAAACTCCGTCGGTGCTCCGAGGACCTCATGTGGCAACAGCTGATTTTGACAGGGCACAAGTCCACTCCAGCTTCTACACTGGCCATCACTTGGCTTTTGCCTCCTAGGCCGAAGCCGACTCCTCCGGAATCGATCAAATCGGTTCCGCAGCCCGCAGAGCCGGCGAGACTACCTGTTCGGCCCAAAACGGCCTCTCCACCAATAGTGATGGAACCACCACCCAAACAGCCTGTGGAAGGGGCTCCTTCCAAGGAAGACAGACCTGACACCGGGCTCCCCTGGTATTTGTCGGTTATGGTCACCCCAGACTGCCCTCGGCGGGTTGAAAGTGACCTGGACGGTAGACCCCTGTACCCGGATTCCTCGGATTCGGACGTCACCAGCTTGCATTCACATCCAGGCGATCATGAGTTGGCCGCTGGCTTAGAGACGGAGGAAGGTCCCTCGTCTTTTCAAGGGATCCTTCGCCTCATCTCTGAATCTACAGGGATTCCCATGGAGCCAATCCAGAAAAAGGTGGAGTACCCTCTTACAGACATCCTTAAGAGAGGGGATACCCCGATGGAAGCCTTTCTTGTGACTGAGGCCATTGTTGGCCCAGCCCTAGAACTGTGGCATCGTCCTGCCTCTTGTCCAGTACCGTCTGCCCACATGGCCCGCAAGTACGCGTTGCCCATGGGGTCCCTCCCAGGGTTCACAGAGCACCCTTCAGCCGAGAGCCTGGTGACCGCCTCTGTGTTCAGGCATACTGGCAGTTCTGCCGACAGTGACTGACCTCCTGATAAAGAGTCCAAGCTCTTGGACCATTCGGCCAGGAAGGTCTATGCGGCTTCCTTCTTGGGCCTTCATCAGGCAAGTTCGACCATCATCATGGCACACTTCTCTCATGCCCTTCTGGCGTCGCTAGATGAAGTCCACCCACATTTCCCCACAGACATGCAGACCACGGGCAAGCAAGTCCTGGATCAGGGCTGTGCTGTCGCTAAACAGCAGCTTCAGATGGCCCTGGACATTGGGGATTCTTGTGCGCACTCGATGGCTGCCACAGTTGCCTCTCGCAGCAGGGCTTGGCTGAGGCTCTCCTCCTTTCCGGTGGATACCCAGCACAAACTAGCTGACATGCCTTTCCACGGGACCGACTTGTTCAGCCCAGGAGTGTTTGGTCACCTTAAGCGCATTGAGCAGTCAAATGCCACCTTGGACCCTACTTGTGCCAAGAGTTCTTCAGGCAAGAACCAGCAGAAGAAAAAGAAGAAGCCTCTTCGGCACGCTTCCCTTGCGGCTGAGCAGTCTTCCCTTCAAGGTGGACAGCAGCATCAGCAGCAGGCTCAAGCTTGGCACCCTCGGCCCAAGACCGGACCCCAACAGGCCCGTAAAGGAAGCCGTGGCTCAGGTCCTAGAGTCTCCTCCTCCTCCAAGCCTGCTCAGTGATGGGGTGGGGGCTACCATCCCCTCTCCCGTCACCTCAGCTCTGGGTCCTCCTGTGGGGGGCCGGCTCCATCACTTCCTTTCCACCTGGTCCATTGTCACTTCGGACAGGTGGGTTCTTGAAGTGGTCAGTCAGGGACTGCCTCTGGAATTCGAGAGGAAAGAGTATTCGCTCAGACCCAGTCAGCTCTTCGAGACGACATTGCTCAGCTCCTTCTCAAGGAGGCAATAGCTCCAGTGGCGGATTGTCCAGCAGACCCAGACTTTGTCTCCAGGTACTTTCTGGTGCCCAAGCGGACGGGCGGCTGGCGCCCCATTCTAGATCTGCACGACCTGAATCAATATCTCAGGTCATGCACCTTTTGGATAGTCACTCTGTCCCAGATCATACCATCCTTGGAGCGAAACATGTGGTTCCATTCACTGGATCTACAGGACACATTCTTTCACATCCCAGTCCATCCGTCCCTCCCATCAGCGGTTCCTCCGCTTCAGGGTCGAAGGGACCCTGTACGAGTTCCGAGCCATGCCGTTCGGCCTGTCATCGGCCCCACAGGTCTTCACCAAATGCATTGCAGTGGTGGCAGCCCATATCCAGCGTTGGGGGGGGTCAGGATTTACCCCTACCTCAACGACAGACTCCTAGCAGGTTCCACCTAACAGGAGGTGGAGAGGTCCAGGGTCCTGGCCCTCCAGACCTGCTCTCAACTCGGCCTTCTAATCAACGAGGCCAAGTCGGAACTCATGCCTTCTCAGGTGATGGGCTTCATCAGGGTACTGCTCGACTCTTGTCAAGCCAGAGCCCGGCTCCCGGCGGGCAGGGCGGAGGCTCAAACAACATGACGTCTTGCTGTATTCTGACATTATGCGGTTAGCCCCAGCACTTGAACTGCTCCGGAGAGGAAAGAGTTAACTCTATGCCAGAGCACAGAACATTGAGCTCGAGCTCCGTTCAAACCTCTGTCTGCTGCACTTTAAAGTGTAACCGACAGATTCTTCCTCCGCCTAACTGGACAGTCGCTCCAGAGATATCTCCTTCGCTTTCGGTTCGGTACAGTAAAAAACGTCAGTTTTAAACTACTATTTTCTTATTTTACTTTGGTTCAGATCCCTGTCTGCTGTACAGTAAGTGCTTAGGTAGTGGACTGAGTGTTATTTGTGTGTGGAAATTGTATAAAAAAAAAAAAAAGGGTTTTCAATCGGTTCAGCTGAACTGATTGTCTGCTTTACTTCTATCTAAACTTTATTCTTTCACTGTTTTAGTGTGAGGTACTGATCCATATCGGTTCTAAAAAAAACGTATTTCAGACTTTTTTTTCCAATACCCGTAACACGGTTAGGAACCGATAATGAGGTCTTGCTTGGCTTTTGCCGATTAAAGGGTAAGTGTTAGGATGGCTGTGTCTGAGAAACCCAAAAGAAAAACTGGGCCCACTGGGTTTCAACACTGCAGTGAGTGTGGGGAGGCCTTTGTTAAGGCTGATCCCCACACCACCTGTGTTTACTGTCTGGGATTTGACCACCTTGATTCAGACTGCCAGATTTGTAAAAATGTTCCCAAGGCAACTTTAGATAAAAGATTGGGCAGGCTTAGGGAAAAGGAGGCCGAGAAGTCTGCTGACCCGGATGGCCAGCCCGGTTCGGTTCCAACTGAACCTGAGGGAATGTCCACTGACCTGGCGAGACTCCCTCGGGCAAAAGGAGAGGTGATCCTGAGAGATCAGTTCCGGCTAAGAAAAAGAGAAAGTAGAAATCGGCCGGTTCGGATCCAGAACCACATCGTCCAACCACCAAAGAAATTGCCAGGGTGATTAGTATTGTTGAATCGCTCCGTCCGGTAATGACCGATCCGGCACCTCCCGGTAGGCGCTCGGTTCATTCGGTTCCTCCGGTTTTGCATTATTCCCCAGAAGAATATTATGAACTGGATCTGGATGGGGATGAAGACTACGATGACGATGATGATGATGGTTTAGAAGGCCTGGATGAGTCCATAGAACCGGACATCTCCCCAGACAGGCCTTCTAGTGTTTCCCCTCCTAGGCTTTCTTTGTCCCCTTCCCACTTTCTGTTTTACAAAAAGGTGGCAGAAACCCTCCAGCTCCCTCTGGTTGAAGCTGCTGAGGAACAAGAGGAGTCTGACTTTCTGGAAATGATGGATATCCCAGAGTCAGAATGATTGTCTATTCACCTCCATAAATCCCTGGGGAAACAGACACAAAGACTGCTTAAAACACCAAATTCTTTACCTCCTGTGGACAGACAAATGGACAAGAGGTACAACTGTCAGGCTCAGGTACGGAGTTCTTGTACCAGCAATGCAGCCATGTTGGGGTTGTGCAGTCTGCAGCCTGTGATAAGGCTAACATACCCTTAGCTTCACATCCTCCAGATAAGGACTCTAGGAAGCTGGATGCCATGACAAAAAAACAATATGTGGCATCCTCCTTGGGACTCAGGCAGGCCAACTACATGACCTACACAGCCAGATATCAGAAGTCCAGATGGGATACTTTTCTGGAACTGGCTAAACAGGCTTCCTCCCAGCTGGCCAAGGAGCTGGAGGAGGTGGCTGCTGATGGGATAGAGGCATCTAAGATCCAATTTCATGCTGCTGTAGACTCTAATGATGTATCATCACGAGTCATGGCTACATCTGTGTCTCTTCGGAGACTGGCTTGGCTCAGATATACTAGCCTCTCACAGGACACCCAGGCTAAGGGCATGGATTTCCCTGTGGTGGATAATTCTCTGTTTGGGGAGCAGACAGAGAATTATATGAAGAAAATGGATGACTACAGGACCACCTACAGGAGTGCACAGGCCAAGGAAAGGCAGGCAACTCCTCAAAAGCAGCACTCTAGGGCCAGGAGCAGGCCTTTTCACAGGCCTTTCTACCAGGCAAAGGCTCCTGTCCTTTTCCTCAGAGGGGGTTCTTCAGAGTGAGAGGCAGGAGGGGGATGAGCAGAGCTGCATCCTCCTCTCAGTCCAAGGCTCCAGCCAAGCAGACACCCTGATGTGTCAGCCCGGATCGACTCCCGCTTTCCAGTAGGAGTCAGGCTGACTTACTACTTCCAGGCCTGGAAGTCTGTTACCTCAGACAAGTGGGTCCTGGAGGTGGTAAGTCAGGGACTGGCCCTCAGCTTCAAACAATTCCCAAAGCTGAGGGTCAGGTCTTTTCCACCTGTGAACATCTCCAAAACCATTGCCCTAGAGGCAGAGGTTTCCTCTCTGCTGCTCTCAGAGCTGTAGAGAGAGTTCCTACTACACACAAGGGCAAAGGTCTGTATTCCAGATACTTCCTTACCCCAAAAAAGACAGGGGAGCACTGACCCATCCTAGATCTAGTATACTTAAACAAGCACCTACTCAAGCCAAAATTCAAAATGGTGACTCTGGGAATAATTCTTTTCTCTCTAAGGCCAGTGGATTGGCTAGCCTCCCTGGACCTCAAGGATGCCTATTTTCACATTCCCATCAGATGCTCCCACAGAAAGTACTTCAGGTTCAAACTGCCTTCAGGCCATTATCAGTTCAGAGCAATGCCCTTTGGCCTAACATCAGCACCAAGGGTGTTCACAAAATGCCTAGCAGTAGTAGTGGCCTTTCTAAGGAGACAAAACATTTCCATATTCCCATACCTGGAAGACTGGCTCATTGTGGGACAGTCTCCAGACCAATTCAAGTCAAACCTGCAAGTGACCCAGCAGTTGCTCACTTCTCTAGGATTCCTCCTCAGTCTTCCAGAGTCAGTTCTCGAACCAGTGCAACTCTTGACCTTCATGGGGTAGAGTTGGACACTGTCAAAGCAAGAGCCTTTCTTCCTCTGTCAAGGGCAAAGGCCCTTATAGACCTGGCTTCTTCCTTTCACCTTCTGGTGTCTTGGCCAGCAAGGCATTTTCTTCTACTCCTGGACCACGTGGCAGCTTCCACTGCAGTGGTACAAGGGGCCAGATTTCAGATGAGGGACATCCAGTTCCTCTTGAGGGCCTTTCGGTCTCAGAAAAAAGACCCTCTAACCAAACTAATTCCAGTGACTCAGACTCTGATCCAGGCTCTCCAATGGTGGTTGGATCAGGACAACCTCAGACAGGGAGTCCAATTCATCACCCAGTCTCATTCTGTGGTCCTAGCCACAGATGTTTCTCTCCTGGGGTGGGGAGCTCACTTGGGAGACCTCACAGCACAGGGAGTATGGTCCCCTCAGGAGTCTCTACTTCATATCAGTCTTCTAGAACTCAGGGCAGTGTACCTGGCTCTGCAGGTTTTCTCGGACTCAGTACAGAACAAGGTGAGTCAGGTCAGGACAAACAACACCACCACCATGTGGTACATCAACAAGCAGGGAGGCACTCTGTCTACAGCCTTGTGCACGGAAGCCATGAAATTATGGTCCCTGGCTTATTCACTACAGACATCTCTGGTAGCAGTCCACCTTCCAGGGAAGGGCAATGTGCCAGCAGGTGCCCTGAGCAGGATTTCTCAGGGCCACCACGAATGGTCCCTGGATCCCCTAGTGTTAAAATTATTTTTTCAAGGTAGGGCATTCCAGAGATAGATCACTTTGCAACCCCAGACAATCACCAACTTCCTCTCTTCTGTTGCAGACCCCCAGTTTTGGGTTCAGTCCCCCTGGATGCTCTACTTCTGGATTGGGAGGAGAAATTTCTGTATGCCTTTCCCCCTTTCCTCTATTATTCAAAGTTCTGGTCAAGATAAGGTCACAATCTTGCAAAGTGATCCTGATTGCTCCAGACTGGGCCCAGCAGCCTTGGTATCCTCTGTTGCTGTCTTTAGTAGTCC
Source organism: Neoceratodus forsteri (assembly GCA_016271365.2). Lineage (NCBI taxonomy): Eukaryota > Metazoa > Chordata > Ceratodontiformes > Ceratodontidae > Neoceratodus > Neoceratodus forsteri. The sequence continues at coordinate 859,418,659 of CM028134.1, forward strand.
ATCTTCCCCTTTCTCTTCCCAAGAATCACAATCTGTTAAACTCCTCTTGGGGGGATTTGGTATCCCAACCTTCGGTCTCTCAGCCTCAAGGCATGGCTCTTGAAGATGTAGAATATGCAAGCCTGCATCTGTCTCGGGGTTCTGGATATTCTCAAAACCTCTCGAAAACCTGCCACCAGAAAAACTTCTAACTCCAAATGGAAAAGATTCAGCATTTGGTGTTCCAATAAGCACATATCCCCAGATACTGCTGACTTGTCTATAGTTCTGGATTATATGGGTCATCTTAATGACTTAGGCCTCAGACCACCTACCCTGAAAGTATACTTGTCAGCTGTTTCTGCATTTCTGTCAGTGGGGAAGGCTTCCTCACTAGCATCTCATCCTGTTTTCTGTAAATTTATTAAAAGATTGCTCCATACAAATTCTCCTTTTAAAGATCCTACTCCTGCTTGGGATCTTAATGTTTGCATTGCTCAGCTTATGCAACCACCGTTTGAGCCTTTGGCCTCAGCAGAACTTAAGTACTTGACTTGGAAAGCTGTGTTCCTGGTAGCTATTACCTCTGCCAGATGTATCAGTGAATTACAAGCTCTGTCAGTGGAGCCTGATTTTTTCTCATTCCATACAGATAAGGTGATCCTTAGAACCAACAGGAGGTTCTTACCCAAAGTGGTTTCTGATTTTCATCTGAACCAGTCCATGTCTCTTCCTGTGTTCTTTACTGATCATTCTTCTTCAGGAGAGAGAAGATTACACAGTTTGGATGTTAAGAGGGCACTTAGCTACTACACTGAGCATACTAAGGCACTTAGGTTTGATTCTCTCCAGTTGTTTCTCACTTATGGTGAAGTGGGAAAGGGTAAACCTGTTACTAAGAGAACTATTGCCAGGTGGATTGTCTCTTGTACACAATTCTGCTATGAAAAGCTAGGCAAAGTACCCCCCTTCCCCCAGGCCTGAGGGCTCATTCGACTAGAGGTACAGCTGCTTCTCTGGCTGCTGCCAGAGATATACTCTTACTAGAGATATGCAAAGCAGCCACCTGGAAAAAAGTCTATACATTCACCAAGCATTACTCTCTGGATATCCTGACTAGGAGTGATGCTAGGTTTGGTACAGCAGTATTGCGGAGCCTATTCCCAAAATAGGTTCAGTACCCTCCTCCATGGAGGTACTGCTTGGTAGTCTGCATAATGTCAGAATACAGCAAGACTTCATGTTGTTTGAAAAAAAATTACTCACCTTAGTAATTGTGTTTCTTCTAATGGAGTCTGCTGTATTCTGACTCCTCCCTGCCTCCTCTCAGAACCTGGTTTTGGGAAGTGGGCTGCATGGGCGCAGTGTTACCCAAGGGTGCTTGGCACTCTCCCTTTATAGAGAGGGAGAGTGGGTTATTTTATATTGTATTTTATAGTTATGTTTGTTCACTACCTAGTTTTTGTTTTGGAGTTCTCGACTTGAATCTTTCAGCTAGTAGTTTTACAATTTCCACTTAGCAGGTGTAGTTAGTTAGTATTAGCTTGTAAGAATCTGACAGTTACACTTCAGAGTGCAGCAGACAGATGAACCGAGCTCAAGCTCAACGTTCTATGCTCTGGTATAGAGTTAACTCTTTCCTCTCCGGAGCAGTTCAAGTGCTGGGGCTAACTGCATAATGTCAGAATACAGCAAGACTCCATTAGAAGAAACACAATTACTAAGGTGAGTAATTTTTTCTTCTTTCCTCCTTTGTCCATTCATTTCTGGTTGGGCAATTGCGCCCTGCCTGGGACTTTCTGCGCCTTCTGGGTTACATGGCAGCGTGAACCTCAGTGGTCCATTGGGCCTGGTTACATATGCGCCCCCTTCAATGGGAGCTGTCCGCCCAGTGGACTTAGCGCTATGGTCATTTCGACCAGCTGATCACTGTAACCCAGAAGATGTGGGACGCTCTCCAATGGTGGACTGCCCCAGACCGGTTGCAGGAAGGGATCCCGTTTATCCACCCCGAGCCAACGCTCGTCCTCACAGCCAATGCCTCTCTCATGGGCTGGGGAGCCCACATGGGGGACAAAAGGGCTCATGGGCTCTGGACCCCTGAGGAGTCCTGATGCCACATCAACCTGTTGGAGCTCAGAGCAGTGACACTGGCATTGTCAGCTTGCTCCTCAGCTCCTGGGTCAAGTGATTCAAGTCCAGATGGACAATACCACAACCATGTACTGCCTCAACAAACAGGGCGGCACACACTCCCATCTGCTGTGCAAGGAGGTGCTCCGCATCTTGACCCTCATGAGTTGATTGGAGGCAGATCTCCTAGCCATCCATGTGGTAGGAGCCTCAAACCATCTGGCGGATGCTGTCAGTCGCTTAGGCCAGACATCCCACAAGTGGTCTCTCCATCCAGAGGTAGCTTTTAGCCTGTTCTCCCACTGGGGCAAACCTGATGGTGGACCTGTTTGGCTCCAAGGAAAACAAGCTGAAGCTGTTTCAAACAACATGAAGTCTTGCTGTATTCTGGCAATTGCAGTTAGCCCCAGCCTTTAAACTGCCCCGGAGAGCAAAGGGTTAACTTTTCTATGCATTGCATAGAATGTTCATCTTGAGCTCGGTTGAAGCCTCTGCCTGTTGTTATTCAAACTGCAACCGTCAGATTCTTTACTCCGCCTCACTGAACAGTCGCTCCGGAGATTTCTCCTGCTGCTCGGTTCAAAGTCGGTTGAAGTGTCGGTTTTCTACCGAAATTGTTTCCGCATAGTCGGTTCAAGTCTCTGTCTGTGGTACCGTGAGTACTAAATAAGTTTTGTTTTGTTTTCTGTGTGGAACTTGTAAAAGTGTGGATTGGTTCAGCTGAACCGATCATTTTCAGGCAGAATTTGTACTTTACTTTAGTGTGTGGTTACCGGTCCGTATCGGTTCTAAAAAAAACGGATTTTAGTACGTTTTTTCCAAGACCTGTGACACAGTCAGGAACCGATAGGAGAGTCTTGCCTGGCAGTTGCCTAAAAAAGGGTAAGTTTGGTTAGGTTGGCCATGTCTGAGAAACCCAAGAAAAAAACGGGCCCACTGAGTTTCAACACTGCAGTGTGTGTGGGGAGGTCTTTGCCAATGCTGATCCCCACACCACCTGTGTTTATTGTCTGGAGTTTGACCACCTCAATTCAGACTGCCAAATTTGCAAAAATTTACCCAAATCTACCCTGGAAAAGAGATTAGGTAGACGGAGGGAAAGGGAGGCCGAGAGGTCCGCTGACCCGGATGGGTCGGCCGGGAAATGAGGGATCACCTCATCCAGGGAGCCCATGAGGGCGTGGGAGAAGTGTGCCATCAGCACGGCCGAGCTGGCCTGGCGGAGGCCTAGGGAGGACACAGCGTACACCTTGCGCCTGGCGTAGTCCAGCTTTTTTGGACTCCTTGTCAGGGGACTTATCCACATCCCTAGCGTTCCCGGAACGCCGGAAAACGTTATCGGTGACTAACCCCTCCACAGAGGGGTGCTCCGAAAAACCGGACAAAGAGCCTGTAGGGACCGCATACTTCCTGGCTATCCTGGTCGAAGGCGCAGGACAGGAAGCCGGCCGCTGCCAGAGCTCCAAGGCTGGGCCAACAACGGCTTTAGTCACCGGAAAGGCCTCCGTGGGTGAATCCCCTCGGTCCAGTGTCTCCGTCAGGGGATACTTGGCCCGGTTGGATACAGGCTCGAGCTGCATCCCGGTGGACTCCGAAAGGAGCCGAAGCAGACCCATAAACGACGATGAGCTCTCGTCCATTGACTGCCCCGGAGGACTCCAGGTCAAGGGGCCTGGAAAAGAGGGAGGAGTCGTCGTCGGACTCCGAGGAGTCCGCGAAGAGCTGCCTGGGGCCTGAGCCACCCTTCACCTGCCGAGGACGGTCGGGAGTGAGGGTGACCGACATCCTGTGGGGCAGACCCTGACCCGACCGAGAGTCCTTGGTCGGTGCCCCCGATTTCGGTTGTGGAGGCGGAGGTTCCACCACAATCGGTGGGGCAACTGGTTTCGGTCGAACAACCGGCCCAGGCTTGGGCACCTCGACTACAGCAAGGGGTTGTTTCGGCCATTCGGGTGACAGCCACTTGATGACCGGTGAAGGCGACGGCGTCGGCTTGTTCCCGGACAAAAGTAAATGCTGCCACATTAAGTCCTCGAAGCGTCGACGCAATTTGCGCTGAAGCCTCTCCTCTTCCGAGGAGGAAGACGAGGACGAGCGGTGCCACCGCTTACCTCGGTACAGAGATCGCCAATGTCGGGATCGGTTGGACCGAGATGAGGTCTGAGACCGAGACCCTCTGTGTTTCCGAGGACGGGTCTGGGAAGGGGCAGGGGACACCCGCTCTTCCCTCGGCTCGGGAGCCTTGACTGGAGACTCCGGCCCAGGAGGCGCAGGCAAGTCCTCGGTCTCCACCGGGGGAACCGGTGAAGAAGGGTTGTCGGCTTCACCAGTTGACAGCCTGTCCGATGGGTCGAGAAAAATCTCGAGCGCGTCGCGGGGTGTCTCGGCCGGCTGACCTGACGGAACACCGTGAAGCCAGCGGCCTTAGCCACAACCTCGACCGAAGTCAACTGTCCGGGGAAAGGGACCTCTCACGCTTCCATGAACGCCGATGGTGGGACTTACCTTTCGACCGAGAAGAGTGTCTCGATGGCCCCTCTCCCTTCGTGGAAAGGGATTGGCAAAGCTCCTTAAAAGAAGCTGTGTAGGAGGATCCCAGAGAGAGCGGGATAAATGCCGCGACCGAGGAAGATGAAGATGCGGCCTGGGCTGCCTCCTCCTCGATCTGCTTGAGTTGCTCAGCCGAGCCAGCTGCTGCGGACACTGCCCAACGGGCCTCCTTGGACTTCACTGGCAGGTAGCGCTACTCACGGGCGCCCAAGCTGTAACCGGGCAACGCAGTCTTCCAGGACGTTGGCCGAAAATGAACGCCATAACTCGCAGGCCTGCGGGTCATGATCTAGGCCGAGGCAGTAGACGCACGTGGAGTGCGGATCCGTCCTGGACATTTTCTGCCCGCATGGGCACCGCCGAAATCCGGGAGTCGATTTTGTCCATTGCAGCCGCGATGGAGTAATTAGACTGAAGTCTTGAAAACCTTAGAATTAGTTTAGGGTGAACCGAAGAATTAGGATCCAGTCTATACGCAGAGCGTTAAGGAGGGAACCTGAGCTTCCAAGCAGTAAGGAAGATCTGACGTCATGGGGCGGAGCCGAGAGTTTTACCACCTGGGTGGGTGGGAGGAGCCAGCTTGAAGACCTTCCGGCAAGATTTAAAGCGGCAAGGAACCTGCCAGACAGTGTGGATGAACAACATATACCATTCCTAGAACTCTTGTTACAGGTGAGTAACCTGTATTTTTGGTAGCAATTACTTCTGCTAGACATATCAGTGAATTGCAGGCCCTGTCAGTGGAATCTAATTTCATCTCTTTTCACAGAGATAAAGTGGTCCTTAGAACTAACAGAATGTTCTTGCCTAAACTGGTCTCAGATTTCCACCTGAATCAGTCTGTATCTCTCCCTGTTTTCTTCACTGATCATTCTTCTTCAGGAGAGAGGAGGCTACACAGTTTGGATGTTAAAAGAGCCCTTAGCTACTACATAGAGCGTACCAAGGCTCACAGGTTTGACTCCCTCCAGTTGTTCCTCACTTATGGAGAAGTTGGGAAGGGCAAACCTGCCACCAAGAGATATGTTGCCAGGTGGATTGTTTCTTGTTTACAATTCTGCTATGAAAACTGGGTAAAACTCCACCCTCAGGCCTAAGGGCTCATTCCACAAGAGGTACAACTGCTTCCCTGGCTGCTGCCAAGGATATCCTACTTTTAGAAATTTGTCAAGCAGCCACCTGGAAAACAGTCCATACTTTTGCCAAGCATTACTCTCTGGATATCCAGGCTAGGAGTGATGCTCGGTTTGGAACAGCAGTACTTCAGAGCCTATTCCCAAACTAGGTTCTGTCCCCCCTCCATGGACGTACTGCTTGGTAGTCTGCAATTGTCAGAATACAGCAAGACTTCATGTTGTTTGAAGACAAAATTACTCACTGTAGTAATTATGTTGCTTCGAGTGGATTCTTGCTGTATTCTGACCTCCCCCTCTGCCTCCCCTCTCAGAACCTAGATTTTTGGGATGTGGGTGGGCAGGTGCAGTGTTGGCACCCTAGAGGTGCCCCCCTTTTACACCCTCTTTTTTCTTTGGGTGGAATGTTATTTCATTTGATTGGTTTTGTTTTTGGGGTTCCTGACTTGAGTCTTCCTTTGAGGACCCAAAACATTATTTGTCTGGCAGTTGGCTAGTTAAAAATTTTACAGTTTCCACACAGAACACCTAGTGAGTTTTGCTCGTAAAGATCTTACGGTTGCAGTTCGAAAAGGAACAGGCAGAGGTTTCAACCGAGCTCGAGATGAGCATTCTATGCCATGCATAGAAAAGTTAACCCTTTGTTCACTGGGGCAGTTTAAAGGCTGGGGCTAACTGCAATTGTCAGACTACAGCAAGACTCCACCAGAAGAAACATAATTACTAAGGTGAGTAATTTTTCTTCATGTCCGCCCCCAGCAGGGTTCGCTGCAGGGATGCCTTCTCAAGGCTGTGGACCCCAGGCCTCCTCTACACCTTCCCTCCATTTCCCTGATCCATAAGGTGCTCCTCAAGGTGAGGAGGGAAAAGGCGAAAGTGATCCAGGTAGCCCCAGACTGGCCGCACCAGTCTGGTATACAGATCTCCTCAGCCTCAGCTGCAGGCCCCCGGAGTGGCTTTGCATACGCAAATCAGCAGAAGGTATTCCATCCGGACCTTCAGTCCCTGCACCTCACAGCCTGGTACCTGAGCTGCTAGAGTTACAGGCTTTGGGTCTTTCCGATGATGTCTACACCGTGGTGGAGGCATCCAGAAAGGAACCGACCAGGAAATGTTATGCTTTCAAATGGAAAAGGTTTTCCGTTTGGTGTCAGGGCAAGGGCTTGGACCCTCTGTCCTGTCCAGTGGCTAACATTCTCGACTACCTTTGGTCTCTCTCCAAAAGGGGTCTGCAGTCATTGACCCTTAGGGTGCACCTGGCAGGCATCTCTGCTTACCAGGCGCAGGCCGGTCAGCCGACGGTGGTGCAGGAGACAGTGGTTAGGCGCTTTTTCAAAGGCCTGGATCACATATCCCCTCCGGTGCATGAACCTCCACCTCCGTGGTATCTACTGCTGGTATTGGCAAAGCTCATGGGCAAACCATTCGAACCAATGCACAAGTGTGCCTTCTCACACTTGTCGTGGAAGACGGCCTTCCTGGTGGCCATCACTTCTGCCAGAAGGACAGAGGAGCTCCAGGCGCTTTCGGTGGACTCCCCTTATCTGGTCTTCCACAGGGACAAGGTTGTCCTACGCCCCCAACCGAAATTCCTTCCAAAGGTGGTGTCAGAGTTTCACCTTAACCAGGTGTTGACTCTGCCGATATGCTACCCTAATTACACCTCGGAGACTGAGTATAGGCTCCATACTTGGACCTGAGACGTGCTCTCTCCTACTATAAGGAGAGGACTGCGGAAATTCAGGGAGAGGTTCAGCAGCTGTTTGTCACCTACGCTGAAGCCGCTTCTGGCAGACCTGCAGCAAAACAGACCATTGCAAGGTGGATTACATCATGCATAAGTCTGTGCTACGTGTTGGCAGGCAAGGAGCCTCCCAGAGGGATAAGAGCTCATTCTACCTGCCATACTGCTGCATTGGTGGCTGCTTCATGGACATCCCTATCCTGGAAATCTGCTAGGCTGCTACCTGGAAGTTTGCAAACACCTTCATCACCCACTACCACATCGACCTTGAGTCATGCCGGGATGCTGGTTTTGGGGCCTCAGTTCTCCGATCTCTTTTCCCCAAGTTAGTATTAGTGGAGGGTGCGCCTTGCCTCCCTCCTCCCGGAGAAGTGCTAGGAGTGTGCCAAAGAGTGTGGATGAACAACATATCCAAGATCCTAGAAAAACAGGTTACTCACCTGTAACAGTAGTTCTGGGAGTGGTATATGTTGTTCATCCATACGGACCCACCTGACCTCCCCGGGTGCGGACGCACACAACCTGGCTTCCAGCAGGCTAAGATCTGGCGTCATGGGGTGGAGCCGAGGTATATACCACTCTGGTGAGTGGGAGGAGTCAGCATGAAGACTTCGGTGAGATTTAAAGCGGAAGGGGACATGCCAAAGAGTGTGGATGAACAACATATAACACTCCTAGAACTACTGTTACAGGTGAGTAACCTGTTTTTTTCTAATACCCAGATGGAGAATGCTGCATTCTAACCCCATGTATTCTTCTCATATTCATATCTCTCTGCAGTTAGCCTGCTCAGTAGAACTGTCCAGATGATGGAACTATATGCTAATGATGGAATCATTGGCACGTGACAATTATTCAAACTGCTGCCCTCATCTGCTGCACGTTCTATCAACGTCTCAGATTTCTTACTCCGCCTCACAAGTCTAGACGACCAGAAGACTCCCTCAGGTCGTTGTTGGCTTACTGTGAAGTATATTTGTTTAATTATACATAATTTTCTTTCTGCTGCCTTCATTTATTGTTATTTTTTAGTCTAATGTCTAGTTTAAGTTTAGTTAGATCTAGCGTTTATTTCTTGGTTCCTCACAGTTCGATATAACCGTTGGGGAACCGAGTAGTTTTATATTAGTTGCAGAGGTTTTCCTCTTTTTTTCCTTTTAAATTTTATTCTGTAAAGTGTATTTTAACGTTGTTTGAAGCTGCTAACCTGGTTTCTTATGTAACCACTAACCCGGTTACTGTGAACCGTTGAATCAGTTCCGAGAACTGCTGACCCGGTTCCGAGTTTAAAAATTCAACGGCGCCAGCCCGGTGGCACAGAGGGCTGAGGCACTGGCGCCTTACCTCAGACCACGCCGTGACCAGCGGGTTTGGGGACTCTGGGTCACTGGGGGTCGGCAGGGGCGGGAGGATTGAGTGTCCTAGGACTGCTCTCCTCCCCAGGGGTGGGGTTAGGGTCATGCCGCTCTGCTTAGCGGCCCTGAGAGATTGGAGGCACAAGAAGTGCCACGCCAGGAAAGACCAGAAAAGCGGAAAAATGGCGTCCGAGTGACCGGATGACGGCCACCTGGACCCCCTGAAGAGCCAGGGGAGTACCGAATCCCAGCAGCATCAGGGCCGAGAGCAAGAATGCCTTAAGGCAATTTCCCTCTGGAAGGAGGGGACCCGTCCGACGAAGGGTTACGTCGGGCTGCGATCTGGGATCGGGGGAAGCTGGCATCGGGGAGGGTTCGGAATGGAGACACGGGGAGGGGGTAAGTCCTTGGCAGAAGGCCTGAAGGAGAGGCCGGTCGGACGTGAGGCGATAAACAAATATCTAAAACAAAAAAAAAAATTCACGTTCTTTGGGGACTAATTGGTTCCTGAACCGACAGCAAAATAAAATAAAATTATTATTTTTGCAGTTAAGGTTTTCCCTGAAATGGAGCATACTGAAAACCTAAGAAAAAGACTTGTCCCGTCCCCCGGTTTTAAAACCTGTGTCAATTGTGGGGAAGTGTTCGCCAGAGCAGACAAGCATGAGAGCTGTGTGTTCTGCCTGGGAACTGAGCATTTAAATACTGACTGTGAAATTTGCTAATCATTTCCACAGAAAACTGTGGAAAAAAGAATGGAGAGGTTGAACAAAAAGTTGGGAGGCGCTTCAGGCTCTAACCAGCCAACACCATTAAAATCAGCGAGTGAGACCACAGCTTCTTCTTTTACCACCCCTGATAAGGGTGAATCAGCCTCCTTATAAAGGCTGAGTAGGCCGGCTGACTCTCCGGTTGCCTCCAAAAAGGCAAAGAAAACCAAGCACATCGATCCCCAGGCAAAAGCAACAGGATGTTTCTGTGCCTCACAGTCTGCCTACTGCTGAGGAGATTGCCAGGGCTATTAAAGTCATCGAGGTAATTCAGGGGTTCATACCTTCTCCAACCCCTCCTCCTCCTCCAAGGGTTCAAGAGATTACTTCCTCTTCGGATCCCCAGTCTCATGAGAGAGATACTGGGGAGTATGATATACCAGAGGATGATGGTGATCCCATTAAACCGGAAATCTCACCAGAGCAGGAATTCGGCTTTCCTCCCCGGCCTTAGGATTTTTCCTCTCACCTTTCCTTTGTAAGGAAAATAGTAGATGCCCTTGACCTGGCTACCACCGAGGACATAGAAGATGAGGAGGAGGCAGAATATATAGAGATGATGGGGGTTAACACCAACTAAGAAGATTTTTCTGCATGTTAATAAATTCTTCAGGAAGAATTTATTCACAGTCCTGCAGAACTCTAACTCTGTCACGCTTCTGGATAAGAAGGCTGACAAGAAGTACCAGTTGGACAGGAAAAGGGCTGAATTCCTCTAGCCTCGCCCCGTGCCATCAGGGTATAGTCCAACAGGCAGCCTGTGAGAAGGTGAGGGTTCCTTTTTCCTCTCACCCTCCTGAGAAGGATTCAAGGAAAATGGACAGCATGTCAAAAAAAGGGTACTTAGCTGCCTCCCTGGGGGTCAGAGAAGCTAATTCCCAAGCCTACGCTGCACAGTATCAAAAAACACTGTGGCAGTCTCTTTTGGCCATGTCAGAGATGGTTCCCTCCCCTATCTGTGACGACCCAGCAGAAACAGCCAGGTTTGGACTGGAAGCATCCAAAGTACAGTTCCAGATTGCAGCAGATGCCAGTGATAATGCTGCTAGGATTATGGCTCAGACTGTAGCCCTGAGAAGGTTTGCTTGGCTAAGGACTACAAGCTTAACACAGGACACCCAGGCTAAGGCCATGGACTTCCTATACAAGGTCATTCTCTCTTTGGCAAACAGACCGAAGAGTATATGAAGAAGGTGGATGAATACAAAGCCACCTATAAGAGTAATTCATCTAAGGACAGGCCTTCTACTTCTTATAGGCCTTATGGAAGGGGAGGTAGAGGAAGGTTCTATGGAAGGCCCTTCTATCAACCACAAGCTGTCCCACAGCTGCAACCATACTCACAGCAGACTGGGTATTATAGGGCCAGAGGTAGGAGGGGCTCCAGGAGGGGTTCCCAATCCACCCAGGCTCAGGCCCCACTGAAACAAAATCCCTGACTCCTTTGCCAAGGCCGCCTCCCTAATACCAGTAGGGGGGCAGACTGGCTCACTTCTTCCAGGCCTGGCAGGCCATAACCACGAACAAGTGGGTATTGGAATTAGTGAGCCAGGGACTGTCTCTGAGTTTCAAATCTCTCCCTCCTCCAAAGTCGTGGCTGTTCAAACCAGCCTCTCTTCTCAAAGAACAGCTCCTAGAAAAGGAGGTTCAAACCCTGCTCCGCATAAAAGCAGTGGAGCAGGTGCCAGACCTTCAGAGGGGCAGAGGGTTTTATTCCCGGTACTTTCTTACCAAAAAGGAAAATGGGGAGCGGCGGCCTATTCTAGACCTAAGGCATCTGAACAAATATCTGGTAAAACCAAAATTCAGGATGGTGACTCTATCTATAATTTTACCTGTCATCCAGCAGGGAGACTGGCTGGCATCTCTGGATTTAAAAGATGCCTATTTCCACATCCCCATAAGGGAGTTTCACAAAAAATATCTCAGATTCAGACTCCCTTCAGGTCACTACCAGTTCTCAGCCCTGCCCTTCGGTCTCACCTCAACACCAAGGGTATTCACAAATTGCCTGGTAGTGGCATTCCTATGAAAGCTAGAAATTACAGTTCAAACAACATGAAGTCTTGCTGTATTCTGACTATTGCAGTTAGGTCCTGCCTTTCAACTGCCCCGGAGAACAAAGAGTTAAACTTTCCATGGCCAGCATGGAACGTTCACCGCGAGCTCGGTTGAAGCCCATCTGCTGTTGTTTAAACTCCAACCGTCAGATTCTTTACTCCATCTCACTGAACAGTCGCTCCAGAGATTTCTCTTTTGCTCGGTTCAAAAAAGTCGGTTAAAGTGTCGTTTTTCGCTCGGTTTCTACCGAATTTCTGCTACCGAATCTGTCGGTTTAAGTCTCTGTCTGTGGTACCGTGAGTACTAGATAGGTTTTGCATTTAGTTTCTGTGTGGAACTTGTAATGTTGGATTGGATCGTCTGAACCGATCAGTTTAGAATAAAAAGTTTGTGATTTACTTAGAGTGTAGTAACGGTCCGTATCGGTTCTAAAAAAACCCGGATTTTATTATGTTTTTTCCCACACCCGTAACATGGTCAGGAACCGATAGGGAAGTCTTGCCTGGCGGATTGCTGAAAAAAGGGCAAGTTTTGGATAGGATTGACCATGTCTGAGAAACCCAAGAAAAAAACTGGGCCCACTGGGTTTCAACACTGCAGTGTGTGTGTGGGGAAGCCTTTGCTAAGGCTGATCCCCACACCACCTGTGCTTAGTGTCTGGGGTTTGACCACCTCAATTCAGACTGCCAAATTTGTAAGAATTTTCCCAAAGCTACCCTGGGTAAGAGAGTAGGTAGACTGAGGAAAAGGGGGGCCGAGAAGTCCGCTGACCCGGATGGCCAGCCTGGTTCGGTTCCCACCAAACCAGAAGGAGTGCCCTCTGACCAGGGCGATGATACTTCGGGCAAGAGGAGAGCCGATTCTGAGGAGTCAGTTCCTGTTAAAAGAAAAAGGAAAGATAAATCGTCCGGTTCGGATCCAGAAATTTATACTCTGACCACTGATGAGATAGCCAAGGCGATAAGAATAGTGCAATCGCTTACTTCGGTTCCGGCCGAACCAGCACCATCTGGCAGGGGTTGGGTTCGGTTCGGTCGGTTCCCCCGGTTCCGGATTACACCTCAGAAGAATTTTATGAACCGGATGAGGAGGAGGGAGAGTATGAGGATGATGATGGTGATTATGAAAGTCTGGATGTGCCTATTGACCCGGACATCTCCCCAGACAGACCTTCAATTGTTTCTCCTCCTAGGCTTTCTGAGTCCCCTTCCCATTTTATGTTTTACAAAAAAGTGGCTGAAACCCTCCAGCTTCCAATGGAAGAAGCAGTAGAGGATCAGGAGGAGCCTGATTTTGTTGAAATGATGGACATCCCAGAGTCCAGGAGATTGTCTATTCACCGCCATAAATCTTTTGGGAAACAGACAAATAAAATTCTCAAGACTCCTGACTCCATACATCCTGTGGACAGACGAATGAACAAGAGGTACACTCTTTCAGGCTCAGACACGGAGTTCCTTTCTCAGCAATGCAGCCATGTTGGGGTAGTGCAGGCTGCTGCCTGTGATAAGGTTAATATCCCATTGGCATCACCCCCCAGATAAGGACTCCAGGAGGATTGATGCCATGGCAAAGAAGCAGTACATGGCAGCATCTTTGGGACTCAGGCAGGCTAACTATATGGCCTACACAGCTAGATACCAGAAGTCCAGATGGGACACTGTGCTGGCTCTGGCTAAACAGGCCCATGACCAGCTTACCAAGGAGCTGGAGCAGGTGGCTGCAGATGGGATTGAGGCATCCAAGGTGCAGTGTCATGCTGCTGTGGACTCCAGTGATGTTTCATCTAGAGTCATGGCTACATCTGTGGCCCTTCGGAGGATGGCTTGGCTCAGATGTACTAGCCTATCACAGGATACTCAGGCTAAGGCCATGGATTTTCCTTTTATTGGTAATTTCTCTGTTTGGGGAGCAGACAGAGAACTACATGAAAAAGATGGATGAGTACAGGACCACCTACAGGAGAGCACAGGCCAAAGAAAGGCAAGCCACTCCTCAAAGGCAGCAGTCCAGGGGCAGGGACAGGCCTTTTCAGAGGCCTTTTTACCAAGCCCAGGCCTCTTCTTCTTCTTATGCTCAGAGGGGGTTCTTCAGAGGGAGAGGCAGACGGGGTATGAGCAGGCCTGCAGCCACCCCTCAGCCTAAAGCCCCTGCCAAGCAGACACCCTGATGGGTCTGCCAGGGCCGATTCTCCAGTACCTGTAGGGGGCAGGCTGGCTTACTTTGTCCAGGACTGGAAGTCTCTGACATTAGACAAGTGGGTCCTGGAAGTAGTAAGCCAGGGACTGGTTCTCATCTTCAAAAAATTTCCCAAGATGAGAACCATATCCTTTCCACCTGCAAATCCATCAGAGACCCTTGCCCTAGAGGCAGAGGTTTCTTCCCTCCTGGCTCTCAGAGCCACAGTAAGGGTTCCCTCCCTACACAAGGGCAAAGGATTGTACTCCAGGTACTTCCTAACCCCCAAAAAGAAAAGGAGAATGGCGGCCCATCCTGGACCTAAGATATCTGAATAAGCACCTTTTAAAACCAAAGTTCAAAATGGTCACTCTGGGAATAATTCTGCCTTAAGGCCAGGGGACTGGCTAGCCTCCCTGGACCTCAAAGATGCCTATTTTCACATTCCCATCAGGTACTCCCACAGAAAGTACCTCAGGTTCGAGTTGCCCTCAGGCTACTATCAATTCAGAGCAATGCTCTTTGGCCTAACATCTGCCCCAAGGGTTTTCACAAAGGGCCTGGCAGTAGTGGTTGCTTTCCTAAGGAGAAAAAAGATCTCCATCTTCCCATACTTGGAGAACTGGCTCATAGTAGGTCAGTCTCCAGACCAAGTCAAGTCACATTTGCAAATAACTCAGCAAGTGCTCACTTCCTTTGGATTCCTCCTCAACCTTCCAAAGTCAGTTCTCGAGCCAGTACAGCTCCTCACCTTCATAGGGGCAGAGCTGGATACAGTAAGGGCAAGAGCCTTCCTTCCCCTGGACAGGGCAAGGACCCTTATGGAACTGGCCTCTTCTTTCACCCTACAGGTGTCTCGATCAGCAAGGCATTTCCTTCAGCTTCTGGGCCACATGGCAGCCTCCACAGCAGTGGTCCAGGGAGCAAGATTCCAGATGAGGGACATTCAGTTCCACTTAAGAGCCTTCTGGTCCCAAAGAAAGGATTCCTTTACCAAACTAGTCCCAGTGACTCGAACCCTGATCTAGGCTTTGCAGTGGTGGCAGGATCAGGACAATTTGAGACAAGGAGTTCCTTTTGTCACTCAGTCTCATTCAGTGATACTCACCACAGATGCCTCCCTGCTGTGCTGGGGAGCCCAACTGGGGAATCTTACCATCTAAGGGCTGTGGTCACCTCAAGAATCTCTGCTTCACATCAATCTCTTGGAACTCAGAGCAGGGTTTCTGACACTGCAAGCCTTTTCCAAATCTGTACAGAACAAGGTGGTCCAGATCAGAACAGACAACACCACCACGACGTGGTACATCAACAAGCAAGGAGGCACTCGGTCTACAGCCTTGTGCACAGAAGCAGTGAAGTTGTGGTCCCTGGCCTATTCCCTGCAAACCTCTCTGATAGCAGTTCACCTCCCAGGGAAGGACAATATCATAGCAGATGCTCTCAGTAGGATATCCCAGGGCCATCACGAATGGACCCTAGATCCCCTAGTTTTGAAAGTGATTTTCTCAAGATGGGGCACTCCACAGATAGACCTTTTTGCAGCCCCAGACAATCACCAACTTCCTCTCTTTTGTTGCAGACCCCCAGTCTTGGGCTTAGTCCCCCTGGATGCTCTGATTCTGAATTGGGAAGGGAAATTTCTGTATGCTTTCCCACCTTCCCTCTCCTGTTCAAGGTGCTAGTCAAGATAAGGTCACAACCATGCAAAGTGATTCTGATTGCTCCAGACTGGGCCACACAGCCCTGGTACCCCCGTTGCTGTCCTTAGCAGTCCACCTTCCCCTGTCTCTTCCCAGTAATTACAACCTGTTGACATCCTCTCAAGGGAGGATTTGGTACCCGAACCTCAGATTAGAGTTTGCTGATCTGCACCTTTCTCAAGGGGTTCTGGATATCCTTAAGGCTTCTCAAAAGCCTTCCACTAGAAAGACTTACAATTCCAAATGGAAAAGGTTAACTATTTGGTGTTCTAATAAGGATATTTCTCCAGAATCTGCTGAGTTGCCTACGGTTCTGGACTATATGGTCCATCTCAATGGCCTAGGCCTTAGGCCAGCCACATAAAGTGCATTTGGCAGCTGTTTCTGCCTTCTTGTCAGTAGGCAAGCCCTCTCCTCTATCAGCCCATCCTGTGTTTTGTAAGTTCTTCAAGGGATTGCTGCACACAGTCCCCCTTTAGGGACCCTGCTCCTGCTTGGGACCTTAATGTTTGCATTGCTCAGCTTATGCAACCACCCTTTGAGCCTTTGTCCTCTGCAGAGCTTAAGTACTTGACTTGAAAACTGTGTGTTTGGTAGCCATTACCTCTGCCAGGCGTATCAGTGAATTGCAAGCCCTGTCAGTGGAGCCTGATTTCATCTCTTTCCATAGAGATAAAGTGGTCCTAAGAACTAATAGGAAGTTTTGCCTAAGGTGGTTTCAGATTTCCACCTTAACCAGTCTATGTCTCTCCTGTTTTCTTCACTGACCATTCCTCCTCTGGAGAGGCTGCACAACTGGATGTTAAAGGGCCCTCAGCTACAACGTAGAGCACTCCAAGGGTCATAGGTTTGAGTCCCTCCAGTTGTTCCTCACATATGGAGAGGTTGGTATGGGCAAACCTGCCACTAAGAGATCTATTGCCAGGTGGATTGTTTCTTTTATACAATTCTGTTATGAAAAACTGGGTAGAACTCCACCCTCAGGTCTGAGGGCTCACTCTACTAGAGGTACAGCTGCTTCCCTGGCTGCTGCCAGGGATATTCCTGTCTTAGAAATTTGTCAGGCAGCCACCTGGAAAACAGTCCATACATTCACCAAGCATTACTCTCTGGATATCCAGGCTAGGAGTGATGCTCGGTTTGGCACAGCAGTACTTCAGAGCCTGTTTCCAAAGTAGGTTCTGTCCCTCCTCTATGGAGGTACTGCTTGGTAGTCTGCAATAGTCAGAATACAGCAAGACTTCATGTTGTTTGAAGAAAAAATTACTCACCTTAGTAATGTTGATCTTCCCTTGTCAATCTTCACCATTCATTACTGCTTGGGTTAGTGCGGGAAGCATCCCTTCTGGAGGTTTTTTTTTTTTTTTTGAGTCGGCTCCAGCGAGGCTAGCCCTCGAGCGCGACGTACTGCGTCATGCGTGAGGGGCGGCCGTTAGGTGCCGCAGACTGCTCCTCCATCTCAGTTCTGTTTCTCCCGCTATCGAGGCTGCACCTGCTGCGCGGTAGTTGAAGATTTTCTGCATCACTCAAGACTCCTCGTATTCTCAAGTTATATTCGCTCGACGCCGTCTCCCGGTAAGACCGTTTCTTTTATTTCTGTCGACGACGCCGAGTACTGTGTTGCTGTTTTTGTTCTTATTTAGTTCGCATCATGTCAGGTTCAGGGGCAAAACATAATTCTAAGGTGGGCCATGCCCCATGCGTCGGTGCTCCTGTGGCCGGCATTTCTCCATCACGGATCGGCATGATGTCTGTCTCCGTTGCCTGGGACTCAACCACGATATGGATGCGTGCGACGCCTGTTTCTCCATGGACCATCGTGTCCTCGAAGTCCGCGCGTTCAAGATCGGCAAGGCACCGCTGACCTTTGGGGGACGGCGTCGCTCCAGGGATTCCCAGGTAAGGTCTCTAGGCCCTTCCACCGGGTCCTCTCTCGGGCCTATACGGTCTGTAGAGGAGAAGGCTTCCTCATCTTCTCTTGCTGAAGAAGAAGCTTCTTTCTCGGTGTCGGAGGAACGTCGAGGTCCCTCCCGGGTCCGCGGCGGAGACACCGCCTCGGCAGTCACCTCCTCGGAGGTGCAGGCTCCCCCAGTGTTGAGGCCCACGGCTGCTGGGCCCAGCACCGGTGGACCCTCGACGCCGCCTTCCGGCGCCATTTCAGATCCCGACACTGCCAGCGGCACGGTGTCGAGCCGGCGCCGTTGGCGATGCCGCTCTGGCCTTGCAGGCCCGGTTCGCTCTACTGGCAGCACCGGGTTGGGTTCCGGCACCGAAGGCGGTGCCGTGGGCCTAGCCAGCAGCATTGGGGAGCTGGGACTGGGCTTAGCGGGTGCGGGTGGGCCGAGGTCGGCCGGCACCGGCGCCATTTCACCGGGAACCCCCGGGGTTGTCAGTATTATGGTCCAGCTGATCTCTTCCTCTTCGGGGGCTGATGACTCAGACGTGGACCCGTCCTGGCAACCTGATTCTTCGGAGTCGGGGTCCCCGGTGGCACGAGGTGCTAGGCAGCCCAGTGGGCCTTTTCCGGTGTCCCTGCTGCTGTCCTTTCCTGAGGGCCTCCGGGCTAGGGGTGGTCTTGGTTCCCTTGGGGGCGATGGGGCGGAGGGAGGGGCTCTCCCTCCTGGGGGGCTCGTGGCAGCTACCGACTCTGGTGCTGCTGCAGCCCCTCGGGGTGGGAGATCGCTGGGGTCGAGGAGGAGGGCGCTCTCAGAGTCCGAGGGGTCGAGGGGCAGGGTGCAGGTGTCTCGGTCTCTGTCAGCCACCCCTCGTGGCGTGGCTAGGAGCCGTAGCGCTGGGCCCCGCCTTTCCCTCTTGGACCCCGGGGTCCCCTCCGGTGGCGTTGCTGCGGGCTGCCCTTCTGGATCCATGCAGTCCCAGGTTCGTCACAGGGGAGGATCCCCTTCTGGGCTCTTCCAGGCTTCGCATCCCCAGGGTTCCGTTTTGCGACCTGGTCTGTTTTCCGGGATCCCGCCAGCTTGGGCTCCATTCCCGGGTTTCTAGCAGAGGCAGTTGCCTCTTCGTAGGTGCCCATCTCCCATTCCTCTGCAGCCACCCCCCGCTCTTCCAGGCCATGTCGGTCCTATGGGCCCGTTATCCTGGGAGCAGTTCAGAGGTTCTGGGCGTTCCCCTCATATGTCAGGTGTATGAATGAGCGGGTCTTTCGCCTATCCCCACCGCCACAAGAATCCTCTGGACACTCCAGCTCTCTATCATCCTCGTCTCCCTCCTCTGAGGGAGAGGAACCCTCTGCTCATCTCTCCTCCGATGCTGATTTCACTGAGTATCAGCGATTCCTTTCGAGGATGGTGAGGGATCTTCGAATTTCCTACGTTAGGCGAGACAATACCGAACAGGAGATGCGTGAATTCCTTGGCGAATTCAGTGCCCAGCACCTGGTGGTACCTTCCTGGCCTATTCCCTTCCAGGAGGCGTCTGTCCGTTCCTGGCAGTCGCCAGCCGCCCTTTCTCCAGCCCCGGCAGACTGCCGATGTAGGTATTGTGCCCCTTCGGAATCCCTGGGTACTCTCCCCAACCCACCCTCGGGTTTGGTATACCTAGAGACTCCCTCCGGGCGCCGCCGCCTGGCGCATGACTGTCCACCGGACTCGGATTCCCTACTATTCGACCGGTGGGGGCGAAGAATGTTCTCTTCCTCTCATGCGATGTCTTGCATTGCATCTCATCAGGCTCATCATGCTGCCTACAGTAGGCATTTGTGGTCGATGCTCTCTCAGATCTTAGCATCAATGCCTGATACGGAGCAAACCAGACAAGCTATTGCCCTCTCTGCTCTAGGCCTGGAGCTGGCATGACACCAAGCAAGGGCGTCTTATGACGCCAGTGAGGTGGCTTCCAGGCTTGCGGGGACAGCGATCTGCATTAGACGGATGGCATGGCTTCGTCTGTCAAGGTTGTCACCCCTGGCCCAGCGTAAGGTGATTCGCTCCGCTTTCCGGGGACCCGTCTCTTTCCTCCAGAGCTAGGAGACTACTGCAGGGGCTTCCTCCGTCTCCCCATCCTCGGGGCACCTCCTAGCTCTTCTCCCCCATAGGCTTCTCTCTAGATTAGCCCAGGGTCTTCCCCTTCTGTTTCTCACCAGTAGGAGGCTGGGGGTCTTGTTCCCTCAGGGTTTCTACCCCCTCCTTTTGGGGGGGCTTGGTACTCACCCAAGCAGTAATGAATGGTGAAGATTGACAAGGGAAGATATGAAAATTACCTACATACTGTAATTCTTGATCTTCTCTTGTATCTTCACCATTCATTACTGATACCCATCCACCTTCCCCTCAGTGGCCTCCTACTGTGGCGTCTCCCCCTCCCGTCTCATTCCTCTTCCTTCCTTTGGCCTTTATGCAAAAAAAACAAAAAAAAAACCACTTTGGTTTTCCATTCTTAGTGAATGGTTCCTTTTTTCCTCAAGGTAAAGAGGAACGAGCACGGTCTGTACTTTTCTCTTATTCTGAGGGAACTCTTTCTGACTGCCCGTAGGGTGCAACTTCTAAATACCTTGATCAGGTTATGCAGTTTCACAGCTTAAGAGACCGTGCCCTGACTCGGCCTCAACAAAAATTTAGAATCTCCCTGGCAGGTATTATCTTTGAGCTCATTCTAGCTGCTGCTTGCACTTGTCAGCCTTGAGTGTCTGCTTTGCCTTGCCTTAGGTAGTCTGATTGAGTTCCCACTCTATCCTTCATACAAAGCTGCCTTCGGAAAGGCATAATCTTTCCCATACACTGCTGTGTTAGCACTTAACAGGGTGCTAAGGGACTTAGTCCCCTTCCTGGGTGGGCGCTCTTCCCAGAACAGGTTCTGCCCGGGCAGTCCATGAGCCCTCAGCTCGGATGTAGGGACTTGGCATGTTGAGAGTTCAGAGAATCTGCCCTCATTCGGATCTGTTCAGGTGGTTCGGTTGAACCTCCCCTCAGTCCTAACAACTGGGATTCTTGCTCCCTTGTTAGTTTTGAGCTTATAAGCCTCTCAACCAATGCTTGATGGGCACTTTTCTCCCTCTCAACATGCCTCCTTTTCTTCTTCTCCACCTCTTCTTCTTCTTCTTTCTCTTTCCCTCTCTCTCTGTTCCTCCCCTAGAGCCGCCCCGGAAAGGAGGCCCTGCCGTCCCTTAGGGTAGGAATTCTCTCTCCTCTGTCTATCCTCTACCGGCTTATACCTTTTTCAGTTTACATCCTTTCCTTTTTCTGTCCCTCGGCTCTCTTGCCTCGCTTTCCTTTTTCTTACCCTATATTTCGCTCTCCGGCTACGAGCTGAGTTAGGAGGGTCTGCCCAGCACCTGCAGCCGCCCCTCGCGCATGGCGCAGTGCGTTACACTCGGGGTGGCGCCGTTGGAGCCGACTCCAAAAAAAAAACACTCCCGTAGCAGGTGCGCACCTCCGGCACTAATCCAAGCAGTAATGAATGATGAAGATACAAGAGAAGATCAAGAATTACGGTAGGTACGTAAGTTTCATTTTCTTCTAATGGAGTCTTGCTGTATTCTGACCTCCCCCCGCCTCCCCTCTCAGAACCTGGTTTTTGGGATGTGGGTGGGCAGGAGCAGTGTGGGCACCCTAAGGGTGTCCCTTTTTCACTCTCCTTTATTTTGGGTGAGTGTTGTGTTTTGGGATGTGTTTTGTTTTTTGGGTTTCTTGACTTGAGTCTTTGCTTTGAAACCAGAAAAACATTTTATATAAATTTAGTTGCCAGTTGGCTAGTGTGAGTTTTACAGTTTTCACACAGAACTTCTAGTAAGTATTGATCGTAAAGATCTGACGGTTGGAGTTTAAACAACAGCAGACAGGGGCTTCAACCGGGCTCGCGGTGAACGTTCCATGCTGGCCATGGAAAGTTTAACTCTCTGTTCTCCGGGGCAGTTGAAAGGCAGGACCTAACTGCAATAGCCAGAATACAGCAAGACTCCAGTAGAAGAAACAACATTACTAAGGTAAGTAATTTTTTCTTTTTCCTTATCTCAGTGACCGGCTAGTCATGGGAAAGTCGTTTCAGCAGGTGCAAGCACACCTGGAAATAACAAAAAATCTGTTACATTCTCTGGGCTTCCTGTTAAACCAGGAAAAGTCCATTCTCACACCTGTTCAAGTCCTGCATTTCATTGGAGCAGAACTGAATTCCTTAAAAGGAAGAGCTTTTCTGCCAGAGGACAGAGTTCAGTCTGTTCTGCAGCTGATTGCCTCATTCGAGCTGGGAAAGCCATGTCTAGCAAGAAGATATTTGCAAATACTAGGACACATGGCTGCAGCAACAGGAGTGGTCTTGGGAGCAAGACTTCGAATGAGGGACATTCAGTTTCATCTACAGGCACACTGGTGCCAAAGAAAAGACAATATGTCAAAATTGATTCCTGTAACAAAATGTGTTATCCAGTCCTTTCAGTGGTGGACAGATGTCCACAATCTAAGGGCAGGAGTTCCCTTTCAGAGGTCAAATCCCTCAGTCATTCTTGCAACAGATGCTTCTCTGTTAGGATGGAGTGCTTATATAGCAGAGCACACTACCCATGGCACTTGGTCAAGTGTGGAGTCTCTCATCCACATAAATCTGCTAGAGCTCCGAGCAGTGTTTCTGGCTCTAAAAAGTTTTTCCCAGTTGATACAGGGCAAGGTGGTGCAGGTCAGAACAGACAACACCACTACAATGTTCTACATAAACAAGCAAGGGGGAACAAGGTCGGATCCCCTGTGCACAGAGGCCATGAAAATCTGGGAACTGGCTTACTCACTAAAAGCTTCCTTGCAAGCCATTCATGTACCCGAAAAGGACAATACCCTGGCAGATGCCTTAAGCAGGATCAACCGGGCACATCACGAATGGTCTCTGAACAGACAGGTACTGGACTTAGTGTTCAGACGATGGGGCACTCCAGAGGTAGATCTCTTTGCCTCTCACAAGAATCACATGTTGCTCTTATTTTGTTGCAGGCCACCAGTCAGGGGTACAATTCCCCTGGATGCTCTAGCCCTGGACTGGTCAGGAAGGCATCTATATGCCTTTCCTCCCTTCCCTCTCATCTTTAGAGTTCTACTCAAACTCAGGTCACTGCCTGCATCCATGATACTGATAGCACCAAACTGTGCCAGGCAGCCATGGTACCCCCTTCTGCTGTCAATGTCAGTGTCCAGACCAGTTCTCCTATTCAGGAGTTACAATCTGTTAAGTTCCCAACAAGGGAAGATCCCATACCTGAACCTCAGGTCTCTGAGGCTCAAGGCCTGGCTTTTGAGGACTTAGAGTTTGCAAACTTACAACTTTCTCAAGCTGTTCTGGATATCTTAAAAGGATAGGAAACCATCTACTAAGAAAACCTATAATGCAAAATGGAAAAAGTCTTCTATTTGGTGTCATGCCAAGCATATTTCTCCCTCCCTGGCAGAAATCCCAGTGTTGTTAGAATATCTTACTGAGTTACACTCACAAGGTCTGAAACACACATCTCTGAGGTGCATTTGGCATCAATTTCAGCTTTTATTTCTGCAGGGAAAAATGTTTCCCTTGCATCTAATCCCATTTTCAAAACGTTCTTTAAAGGGCTATGTCTCTTACATCCTCCGATTAAAGAGCCAGTCCCTGTATGGGATGTGAACATTCGCATTGCTCAGCTCATGAAACCTCCATTCGAGCCAATGTCATCAGCACACTTGCGGTATATCACTTGGAAAACTGTGTTTTTGGTGGCAGTCACTTCTGCTAGGAGAATAAGTGAATTGGAAACATTATGTGTGGAAAAGGATTATTTATCTTTTCGTAATGATAAAGAAGTACTTCAAACTAATAGGAGGTTTCTTCCTAAGGTGGTTTCTGATTTCCACTTAAATCAGTCCATGACACTGCCAGTCTTCTTCACAGAACATGCCAGTTCAGGAGAGTGCAAACTCCATTGTCTGGATGTAATAAGGGCATTGAGTTATTATTTGAACAACAACAAGGATCACAGAGGTGATAACAACTTTTTCTCACTTATGGGGATGTGGGAAAGGACACCCCAGCTTCCAGGAGATCAATCTTTCGCTGGATAGTTCAGTGCATTCAGTTTTGTTACACAAAATCTGGAAAACATGCCCAGCAGGCCTCAGGGCCTACTCTACTGGGGCACAGCTGCCTCTATAGCAGCTTATAGAGAGGTCCCTTTAGTGGAGATCTGTAAAACAGCTACCTGGAGAACAGTACACACCTTTACTAAACATTATAGTTTGGACTTGCAGTCCAGAAGTGATGCCAGGTTTGGCACAGCAGTCCTGCAGAGTCTCTTTCCTAAGTAGGTTGTCTGCCCACCTCCAAAAGTACTGCTTCGAGGTCTGCAGAGAGTTGTGAATATGAGAAGAATTCATAGGGTTAGAAGAAAAAAATTACTCACCTTAGTACTCTTGTTTCATCCAATGTATTCTTCCATATTCATAACTCTCCCTCCCTACCTCCCCTTCCAGAACCAGAGCCTCTGAATGGTCTTCTTACCTGGCAGTCCCAAATACAGGCACACTTACCTTTAATCCTGTGGGGTTTTATCTTATCTTTCTTTTTCCCAGGTGATTCTGGTCATTTTGAGGTAGGACTGATACCATAAACATTAGTATCAGCTTTAGTATATAGGCATAGAGTATAGTTATTCTGTATCAAGCAGTATTTAAGCTTGAATATTTTTAAATAGGTTGCCTTGTGGGCTTCCTACAAATCTGAGACATTGATAGAATGTGCAGCAGATGAGGGCAGCAGTTTAAATAATTGTCACGTGCCAATGATTCCATCATTAGTATATATTTCCATTCTCCGGGCAGTTCTACTGAGCAGGCTAACTGCAGAGAGTTATGAATATGGAAAAATACATTGGAAGAAACAAGATTACTAAGGTGAGTAATTTTTTTTATGCACATTAAACCCCAATTGCCATATTTGTGCCCATTCTTCCAGTCTTGCTAAATCATCCTGTAATGCTCTTCCACCATCCTCACTATTCACGTCTGCCCCCACTTTGGAATCATCAGTGAAGAGACTCATTCCCAACTCCGACCCCTGTGTCTGCTATGTACAAGTTGAAGAGGATAGGTCCCAACACTGAACCCTGTGGGACCCTACTGATGACCATTCTGTGAGTCGAGGCTGCTCCCCTCACCACCACCCTTTGCTGTCTGTCTTCAAGCCAGTTTGCCACCCACCTCACCAATTGTTCACCCATCCCTAGGTTTCTCAATTTCCAGATCAGCCTCCCGTGCGGTAGCGAGTCGAAAGCCTTGCTGAAGTCCAAATATAGAACATCAACAGGCTTTCCGCTGTCCAGGGATCTTGTCACTCAGTCAAGGAATTCAACCAGGTTTGTTTGACACGACCTCTTCTGGGCAAACCTGATTGGTTGTCATCCTGAACACCAGAAGTCTTTAGAAACTCCACCATCCTTTTTTTGAAGATGGTCTCCATCACTTTCCCCACTATGGAGGTTAGGGTGACTGATTTGTGGTTTCCCGGTTCATCCCTAGGCCCACTCTTGTGGAGGGGAACTACGCGTGCCATCCTCTAATCCTGTGAAACGCAGCCTGACTGGAGGGAGGAATTGAATTTAAATCTTTCAATGGGGCTGCCAGGACATCCGCCAGTTCCCATAGAACCGTGGGGTGTATGCTGTCTGGACCTGGGGCTTTATCCATCCTCAATGTCTTGGGAACCTCCATCACCCTCCCTACCTCTATTTCCCCATCTGTGAGTGCTCCCCTATCCCCTCCCTGAGGCTTGGACCATCCCTTTCTCTTGTAAAGACCAAGCTGAAGTAATCATTTAATACTTCGGCCTGCTCTACCACTCTCTCTACCCATCCCCTTCCTTCCTCAGCCTGCTGATCTGCCCCCCCCCACCCTTTTTTTACTCACTGATGTATCTGAAAAATTCTTTCTCCCCTCCCCTAATCCCTTTTGCTAGTCTTGACCTCCTTCTGAGTCTTTGCAGCTCTAACCCTTATACTGACTTCCCTGGAGAGCATGTGGTACTGATCCCGATCTGTCTCACTGCGGGAGCATTTGTACACAGCCATATCTTCACAGCACCTTGTGAATGTGACAGTTGTCACTTTTCAAATCCTGACCAAAATGATTTTTTTTTTTAAACTTTGTTTATTGAATATGATAACAAACATACAGTTGATGCTTCGTAGTAAAAGATATACAATCAGTTCTGCACATGAGGTCGCCACTCCTTTTAATACTTTGAAATACACCATCTCTACTATTAAGATACATCTTTGGAGGGTTATTACGAGTTATAATCATTAGTCAAAACTACTTATGCTATTAATTAGAGTCCATGAGCAGCATGTATATATATTTGTAACATAATCCAGAATGGTTGCAAGTATGTCCCGTCTCCCTAATGGAGGACTAGGGGCATTAAAACATCCTGAACATTAGTTACTCATGTATCTTTTCCAAAATAGGCAATATAATGGAAACATCCCCTTTCCTTATGGCTTTAAACTTGTGGAGACTTTTGTTAAACCCCTCCTCCAAACAAACAGCAACAAGCAGTGAGCTTAATCTCCTGAAAAATCGAGATATACATGAGTACTAGACCTTTTAATTTAAGCTATGCAAATTTAAATTAAACTTTTAAATATGACTTAAGGGCAGTTGCAGAAATAACCTTTGTTGTTTGCAGGAGCCAGATGAGCAGTTGCCTCAGATACCAAAGTGATCTAGATTCTCTGAACAAAAGATTCTATGCACGTACCTGAGGGCTAGACCAAATACTCACTGCTCTCTCACAGTACAAACTACATTTTTTATTTGCAGACATGCACTTCTAGCACTTGATTTTCTCTCTTCAGGTAATCTCCTCTTCTTCTTCTTCCTCTTCTTATCGTGTTGGAGCATTCTTCTGTGTCCACTTAAAGGCATCCTCAGAGTCATTGAAGTTGAAGATCTTCCCTCAATGTACAGTCCTCAGCCTCGTAGGAAAAAGTACGCCATGCGGGATTCTGGCCTCCCTTAGGATGGCTTTCACCCCATCAAAATGTTTCCTTTTTTGCCTTGTGGCATAACTTAGATCGGGATAGAGGCGAACCACTTGCCCATCCTGCAGCAACGTTCCTTTTTTCCTCACTAGAGCTAGGACATATTCTCTTGTCCCCACTCCATCTAGCACCAGAGTAATGGTATGCGGGGCTTCTGCGACTTCCCTTCTGCCATGAGACATCACCCTATAGGCTTTCTGGATAGGGATTGGTTTCAAAGACCCTGCTTCTCCCGACTGTTGCTGGAGCCAGTCTGAAGAAAAGGGGAAAATGGTCCTCCTCGCAGCCCTCTGGCATCCCAGCTATTCGTAGGTTTGCTGCTCTT
Source organism: Neoceratodus forsteri (assembly GCA_016271365.2). Lineage (NCBI taxonomy): Eukaryota > Metazoa > Chordata > Ceratodontiformes > Ceratodontidae > Neoceratodus > Neoceratodus forsteri. The sequence goes on from CM028134.1 coordinate 859,445,592, forward strand.
GCTTGATTTTCAAGCATTTCAAGTCGGGACCATAGGTGGACATTTTCTTTCACTAGGTTTGCTGCTGTCCCCATTGCAGCCTCCGATTGCTTAGTGGATTCTGCTGCCACGGTCTTAACTGAGTCCATTGTTGCTTCAAGGTTTACAACCTGATTGGTGAGGCCATCAAACCTTTTGGCTAATCCTGCCACAGTTTGAATAAGACGGGAGATTTTAACTTCCAAAGATTGTAATGTCTCCTCAGCTGGCTCCCCAGGTGCTAGATTTTCTTGGGCCAACCTCATGGTTGGTGCTCCCGACACTCCCTTGTTTTTAGTTCTGTCTGTTGGAGGACGATCCTTTTGAGGATTTCCCATATTGTTTAGGAGATGTTCACACATGCCCCGCTGCAATTCCAGTGGCGCTGCCTCTACTGTACTGTATTTCCTAAACTATTTAAGTCGCTGTTGGTTTCCGTGCCCTCAGCCTGAACGTCCATCTTGTTTGGGCTCCATAGCGCCCCATCTTGTTTTTTGTTTGTTTTTTACATCCTGAAAGATGATTTCGAGGTCCTTGCATGATATCACCTTTCAGGCAGGAGTTGAAAAATGTATCTGCCCTTGTTCATGAGGTGGGGTCATGATAAGGCTATGCTGAAAATTTGGTGTACAAATATTAAAAAACAATAAAGTTATTCGCCAACATTGAATTTTGCGAATGCAGGCTCATGACTTTGGTAATTTTCAATATTTTTCACCCAAATTTACAACATAGCCATATCTTTACGGCACCTCATGAATGTGACAGCTGTCATTTTTCAAATCCTGGCCAAAATGTTTTTTACATCCCGAAAGGTGATTTCTCGGTCCCTGCACATCACCACCTTTTGGACAGCAGTTGAAAATTTTCTCTGACGTTATTCCTAAGGTGGGGTCATAAGAAGGATGTTTTAAATTTGGTGTAAAAATGTAAGGAAAAAGTTATGAGGCTATGTTGAATTTTGCAAACGCAGGCTCATAACTTTGCTAATATTAAATATTTTTACTCCAAATTTTCAATATAGCCATTTCTTTGCAGCACCTCATGACAGCTGTCATTTTTCATTTCTTTTCTAATGGCCTTTTTGCAATCCCTAGTTATTTTATCGTATGCCTGCCAAGCTTCATCTGTATTTACTTTCTTAACCCTGTTATACATTTTCCTCCTTTTCTGCCCTGTTGTACACTTCCCTGTTTTTCCTAATCATTGATTTCACTTTCTTATTTAGCCAGCCTGGCATGCTGCTGTTCTTATTATACTTCCTCTGTTCTGTCACACATTTTTCTATCAGACCATTCAGTTTCTCATCCAATATTTCCCACGTCACATTTTGATTTTTATTTTCCAAGTCAGACATCTAGTTCCATTTCCTTAATTCCATTTTCATACTATGAAAGTCTGCTTTATTAAAACATTTTGTTTTCGTGAATCCATTTATCCTACGTATCAAGCCTTTAATGTCAAACATAACAATACCATTATCACTGCCTATTAGGGATAGCTTGATCCTACAATTGGCTATCTGATCTTCTAGGTTACTTAAAAGCAAGTCTAATATGTTATTTCTCGTGGTATTCATAGTAGCATATTGCTCTAAGGTGAGTTTATTGATGATCTCAACTGTGTTTTTCTCCGTACTTGTTTTCCCTTCTCTAATATCCCATCTAATACCAGGCATATTAAAATCACCCAACAATATTATTTCTTCATCTGAGTTTAGTCTCTGAAGAATTTCCGTCATCTTCAGACTTAGTTCTACAGTCTGTGCTGGCGGTCTGTATATTAAACCTAGAATGATCTTTTTACCTTTTGCAGGGAATAGTTTTAGCCAGATATGTTCAAGGTCATATACATCCTCTTTCGCATGTTTGATTCTTTCAACTGTTAGACACGTACATGGCCACCCCACCTCCTTTTCTATCTTGTCTTTCCCTACTGAAGAGTTAATAACCATGAATTTCCCTATCCCAGGTGCCTTCTTCCTTCCATCAGGTCTCAGTAATTATGCATAGATCCTCCCCTTCTGCTGTCATGATTTTTTTCTAACTTCTCCTTCCTCCTCACGAGACTCCTAGCATTCGTAAGCATCACTTTCCAGTCCTTTAGTGCCTTCTTGCTTTTTTTAGCTGTAGCTTAAACTTTCCGTTCCTTACTGACTATTGTGCCTCTCCCTTGCCCCTTTGCAATCAATTTAAACATCTCAGGATGCTCCCATTTATTCTCTTTCCAAGCGCCCTTGATCCATCCCTATTTAGATGCAAGATATCACATCCATATAATCCTGGATTCCCATTAAACCTATCCCAATTTCATTGGAACATAAAGCCTTCCTGCTCACACCATCTTCATAACCAGCCATTCAAATTTATAATATTTTGAGTCTTTCTCCTACCTACTTTAGGCACTGGAAGAATTTCCAAGATAATTAATCTGTCCCCTCTGATCTCCCTGGACATAAAGTCTCCACCACTCATTCACACTAATGGGAGCTCGCCGGAGGCGGTAGGACCCAGCGGGAGCAAACTTTTTCAGGAGGGCCGGCGCCTGAGATGGAGCCATGAGGAAGCAGCACAGTGAGCTTGTGCGGTAATGACTATCTCAGCGTCGACCCTCCAACCGCCTTTATTCCTTTTTTCCTGCCGAGTGCACTTCAGTGACGACATCGCTTATCTGCCGGGAGTTAAACTTCACTAGCTGCAATAGTTCAGTTTATTGTTTTGTAGATTGTTTCGAATCAGTACCGTTTATATTACTAATTTTAACAATTGTACAAGAGAAGTCTTCAGACCTCCATTGACCGAGTCAACCACGAGCGGGTCAGGTGACGGTAGGAAGACTTGGTATGAAAGCTGTTCAGTCAGCCGGGCCGGGTCCGGTCCGCCGCCCTCCATGGAGGGGGGGGGGTCTGACAACGGACGGCCCAGTGCTCAGGGAGATGGGCAGTCCCCCCGGAAGCATAAAAGGAAACAGTCCCATTTTCTGCACTATTCGGCCTCGAGTACTTCTTCAACACCTAGGTTGAAGAAGAAATGGCATCACTCGAGATCGCCCTCTGGTACGTCTGTGCATAGACGGTCGGTTATTAGGGCCAGGCACTGGTCTCCACCTCTGTTGGAGTCACCGGTTTCTGTCTTTGGTGGCCCACCTCTTCGACACCGGAGCTCCTTTCCGCCTGTTGGAGGAGCTTCCGATGAGCAGTTTCACCAGTGGGATGCTCTTATGGAGCAGTGGGCTCGGAGGTTGGTCCAGTTCCCCGAGCCGGTCAGTCTGACACTGGGGCCTTCGGGCCATTTGGTTTCGGAAGGATGGGTGGGACGGTTGGGCCTTTTTAGTCGCGCGCCGCCTTCTTTGGTGCCGTTGAATCCGCGCTCAGATGTTTATCCCCCGCACATGGCTGTGACGCAGGGGTCCACACCAATGCCTCTATCTCCTTCCATTTTTCCCTCTTTTACTTCAAATCACAGTTTTCAGACCCCTGTGGCACTCTCGGTGCCGCGGGCTCTGTCGGCGGCACTGTGGGCACAGTCGGCGATGCACTGTTTGTCGGTGCTGTGTGTGGCGCCGTTTCTGATAGCACCTCTCTCCTTGTTCTCCGGGCCATTTTCCTCGACGGCGCTGGGGATCAGTGTGGTGCCGTCCATTCTTCAGGGGTTTTTGACTCCGATTCTTTCTTCTTCTACTCTTCCTCTTGATTTTCACTCCTTTCCTGTCTATACAGTCCCCCCTGGACTGTCAGGAGATGATTTTGAGCCTGATCCAGATCTTCGCCTGGATGATGATGTTGATGACACTACCCTGGGAGCAGGGATCAATCCTCCTGCAGATCCTGTTGTTGAAGACCTTTCCTTTAAGTCTCTGCTCAAGAGTTTAAATTCTACTCTTTCTCTCCAGACTACAGAAATCAATCCTGGGAAGCTTTTGCATCTCCAATATATTCATGTCCCGGAAATCCCTATGGATTTAACCCCTCCGGTACAGCACTCTTTCGAGACCCTATCACAGCTCTCATTCCTTCCATGGCCACGTCCATAGATAGGAAGTATGTCTCTCCCAAGGATCGCCCCTTATTGGCCTCACAAGCCTTTACTGACGCCAATGTAGTCCTGGCAGAGAATGATAAGGCTGTCCTACCTCAGGGATCTACATCCCGGCCTATAAACAGAGAATCTCACAAGATAGACACCTTAGGTAAGAGAGTCTTTGCCTCCTCAGCATAGAGTATGCGCATTGCCAGCTACCAGGGCTATTTTTCTCAATATGAGTATGTCCTTTGGTATTCACTCAAAGCAATGGTAGAAACTCTGCCCGAATCGGAGGTTAGCTCAGAGTTACTTCAAACCATAACTAGGGGTATCGAGTCCACTAACCAGCAGGTTGAAGCTGCAATGGATACCTTCAATACCGCTTCCCGGGCGGCGGCGGCAGCTGGCATCTGCACCCGTCGCCACTCTTGACTTCGTACTTCTGGCTTCACGAATGACACCCAGCAGCAAGTCATGGCCTTGCCTTTCAATGGTATGTATCTGTTCGGACCTCAGGTGGAGCAAGTATTGGAGGCCACACAGAAGACTAGGTCTGCCATTAAGACAGCCAGACCTGCGCCCGCCTCCTCCCGAGGGGGTGGCAACAAGTGACAGTTTCACAACTATCAGTCCTTTTGGGGCAGGGACAGAGGAGGTTTTAACAAAAACCAGAACCCTCAGTCGCAAAAGAAAGCGCAACAGGAAGCACAAGGGCCCAAAGCACCCAGTGCCACCTTCTGAGTTTCTGGCCCAGGTCCCACCTCAGCTGTCCAAGGGGGACTCCTCCTCAGCAGTGGAAGGACATCTGACTCAGTTCTACAACCAGTGGAAATCTATAACATCAGAGAAATGGGTCCTCCAGATAATCCACGAGGGGTACTCTCTCAATCTTTCAGAAACCCCTCTGGATCATCCTCCCAAACGACAGCCCAGGCTGTCGGCAGTACAGTCAGACCTTCTTGCTTCCGAGGTACAACGCCTTCTGAACAACAGGGCAGTAGAAGTAGTTCCGCTGAATCAACGAAACACAGGTTTCTACTCCCATTGCTTTCTGGTCCCAAAGAAAACCGGCGGCATGCGCCCCATTCTGGATCTCAGAAAGTTAAACAAGTTCCTTCACAAGGAGAAGATCAACATGATATCACTTGGTACCCTGCTACCTTTTATTCATTGACACGATTGGCTAGCCTCCCTGGACATAAAGGATGCCTACCAACACATTCTTATACACCCAATGCACCACAAATACCTAAGGTTCGTGACATTGAGTCAACACTATCAGTTCAGAGTCCTGTCCTTGGGCTCTCCTCGGCACCTCGAGTTTTTACAAAGTGTTGTACAATTGTCAAAGCACAATTCAGGAAAATCGGAATACAAGTGTTCCCATATCTGGACGACTGGCTCCTAGCAAGTCCCTCCAGGCAAGAGACTCTGGAGGCCGTGGCCACAGCCTCAGACTTCCTTACCTCCATGGGAATCCTGCTGAACCTCAACAAATCGCAATTGCAGCCCTCCCAGAAACTCCTCTTCATAGGAACTCTTCTGGACAACTCCTGTGTGAAGGCTTTTCTTCCAGAGGACAGAAGGAGCGATATCTTACAGATGGCCCCATACATCCGAAAACACAGCTCGGTTCAAGCTATCTCAATGCAGCAGATACTGCGCTTCATGGCATCCTCAGTGTTCACTGTGCCCTTGGCTCATCTTCACATGGAAACTCTTGGTGGATGCTCAGTGGTCCCCAACCACTCACCCTCAGTCTTTTCTCATCAGAGTGACGGAACCTCTGAAGAGGTCACTCACCTGGTGGTTGCAGGAGGACAGTCTTCGGGAAGGATATCCCTTTGCCCCTCTGGATCATCAGATCTCCATTACCACAGACACGTCCCTGATGGGTTGGGGAGCCCACTGCTGGGATCTCCACACCCAGGGTATGTGGACTCAGGATGAATCTCAACTTCGCATAAACGTCCTGGAAATGAGAGCTGTCTTCTGTGCAGTCCCAGCCTTGAAAGACATACTCTGTCACAAGAACATTCTCCTTCAAACAGACAACAAGGCAATGATGTACTACATCAACAAACAGGGCAGTACACACTCTTACCCATTATGCAGGGAAGCAATGAGAGTGTGGGAGTGGTGCCTGGAGCACAAGGCTCTGATTCAGGTGGTTTACCTGCCAGGAGTACAAAACGAGCTGGCAGGCCGTCTCAACAGAACAGAGGCGGATCCTCACGAGTGGTCTCTCGACTTGACTGTCATTCAGTCACTCTTCAAAGAGTGGGGGACTCCAGACCTGGACCTTTTTGCGTCCCCACTCAACGCAAAACTGCCTCTCTTCCGCTCCAGAAATCCAGGACCTGGCGTTTTTTGTCAGGATGCATTCAGGCTGCGTGGACAAAATGTTTTCTATATGCTTTTCCTCCTCTTCCCCTAATTCAGAGGGTATTACTCAAACTGGAGTCTCGGGGCAGAATGATTTTCATTGCCCCCTTCTGGTCTCGGCAGATATGGGTCCCGCTACTCAACAGACTATCAGAAACCCACCCTAAAACGCTTCCCTTTCAGACGAACCTTCTGACCCAGGGCCCCGTGGTCCATCCCAACCTGAGGTCGCTTCACCTTCACACTTGGCTCCTGAAGAGATAGAGCTGAATACACAGCTAAATGGACGCGTTTGTCTATCTGGTGTGCAAAGTCCTCTTGGAACCCTTTTTCCTGCCCACCGAATAATCTTAGAATATCTTTTAGACCTCTCAAATGCAGGTCTGCAGTACTCCACAGTCAAAGTTCATCTTTTTGCCATTTCGGCATATCATGAGCCAGTACTTTCCATGTCGCTGGCTCAGTTGCCTGTACTTAAGAGGTTTCTTAGGGGAATTCTGCATAGTAGACCTACTATTAGATGTCCAGTCGCCACCTGGGACATTAGCCTTGTGCTAGATATGCTCACTCGTAAACCTTTCGAGCCTCTAGCTACTTACTTGTTGAAATTCCTCACTTGGAAAACGGCCTTCCTGGTGGCCATTACTTCGGCCCATAGAGTTTCTGAAATACATGCACTAGTCACAGACCCCCTGTACACTGTATTTCACAAGGACAAAGTAGTTCTTAGGACTCATCCTAAGTTTCTCCCTAAGGTTGTCCCAGAATTCCATCTAAACCAACCTTTAGTCCTTCCTACCTACTTTGTGAACTTCCAGAATGGAGAGGAGCGTACCCTTCATTCGCTGGATGTTAAGAGAGCATTGCGGTTCTATCTAGATAGAATGAAAGATATTCGCAAGGCTCAACAACTGTTTGTTTCCTTCAGCAAGACCCGGCTGGGTCATCCTGTCGCTATCAGATGCATTTCAGCATGGCATGTTACATGCCTTCGCCACTGCTATTCTATGGCACAGGTCAAGCTGGCAGGCAGAGTGTACGCTCACTCTACCAGAGCAGTCGTGGCATCTGTGGCGGAAATCCATAACGTGCCCATTGCAGATATTTGCAGCGCGGCTACCTGGAGCTCCGTGCATACTTTCGTTAAGCACTATGCCTTGGATGTCCATGCCAGATGACATCTGTCATTTGGCAGGACCATTCTTAACGGACTTCTGTCCTAAGCACATGAGCTCCTTGTCTCCTGCCGCCTGCCTCGGGGGATTGTTAGCTCGGTACTCTCCCATTAGTGTCAATGAGTGGTGGAGACTTTATGTCCAGGAAGATATGGAAATTATGTACCTACCGTAATTCTTGATCTTCTTGGACGAAGTCTTTACTACTCATTCACACGCCCACCCATCATCTCCTGAGCTCACTTCTCTGTTTATGGTCTTCATTCCCTCAATGACTGAGCTGTGAAGACTTTATTGTTGACCCTTCTTACACGGGTCATTCGGACCATCTTATGTCCGATTTTTAGGTTAATCCTTCCAGGTTAGTTACGCTGTACCTCCTCGGGAAAAAAGGTACTGAGGGTCGACGCCGAGATAGTCATTACCGCGAGCTGGGGCTCACGGTGCCGCTTCCTCGTGGCTCCATCTCAGGCGCCGGCCCTTCTGAAAAAGTTTGCTCCTGCTGAGTCCTAGTGCCTCCGGCAAACTCCCATTAGTGTGTATGAGTGGTGGAGACTTCGTCCAAGAAGATCAAGAACTACGGTAGGTATGTAATTTCCATTTCTAGGATCGTGGATATGTTGTTCATCCACACTTATTGGCATGTCCTGTTCCCCTTTAAGGATCACCGGAAGTCTTCAAGCTCTCTCCTCCCACCCACCCGGGTGGTATATACCTCGGCTCCGCCCTACGATGCCAGATCTTCCTTTCCGCTGGAAGATTATGGTTGCCTCCTTTGTGCTCACGCATTTCGTAGGCCCTGGCTTTCAAACCTTCAGTTTTTCCGAAACTCCTTGTCATTAGAGTTAGCAATAGTTTTTTCTCAGCTTCGATTATGGAAGAGAAATCTTCCGCCGGATTTTGCCAGTGCTCCTGCGGCCAAAAGATGTCATACGTGCGATCCCTCCACGTGCATCTACTGCCTCGGTGTCGCGTGATGACACCTCGTCTGCAGTTTTACTTGGCCTTCCATCCCAACGTCCTGGATGACCATCTTGGCGCTTGAAATTGAGGGACCAAAGAAGAGGAACCCTCTGGTGAAGTCCAAAGAGGCTAGGTGGGCGGTTTCCGCGGCTGCGGCCTCCGCCGAGCAATTGGAACGCATGCAGGTGTTCGAGGAAGAAGCGGCTCGCGCTGCAGACTCTTGGAGCTTCTTCATTTCGCTCAACCTGGGCTCCACCTTCTCGGGCTCCTTTCGGGAGCTGTGCCAGTCTCTTCCCACCCGTGGAGAGGCGCCTGCGGGTTCGCATTCCTCCCGATCCCGTAAGTGGGAGAAGGAACCGAGCAAGTCTTAATCTCAATGAAGGCGCTCTTGGGACCAAGAGAGATCTCGTTCCCAGGAGCATGCGGACCCAATCTCGGTCGAGATCGCTTCTTTGGCCGCTGGCTTCTCGGACCTCGCGTCAGGCCAGCTGACCGAGGATGCAGTTGACCAGGTTGGATTGTAATCAACCCCATTGACCCACTGTCACCAACATTAGTCGTCGACTCCTTAGAAAGGACTCCAGCCCTTGTCTTCCCTGATGAGGAGACCCAGCCCGCTGGTGTCCCCATCGAGGATCCGGTTCCGGACCCCCGGAAGTCACCGATCCCGCCTGTGTCCCCCAAGTGACCGAGTCGGCCTGTCTGATCTCAGTCGAGGTCTAGAACCTCCTCGACCAACAGGCCGAGGAAGAGCCATAAGTGCTCAAAAAAAGAGGTGACGCCATCGGTCATCCTCGTCCTCCTCGAATGAGGAGAGGCTCCGGCGGAAACTCCATCGGCGCTGCAAGGGCCTCGTGGCAGTAGCTGATCTTGTCTGGGCACAAGCCTACTCCAGCTCCTACCCCGGCCATTACTTGGCTTTCGCCTTCTAGGCTGAAGCCGACCCCTTCGGAACCAAAATCTTTGGTTCCCCCAACCATGGGGCCAGCGAGACCACCTGTTCAGCCTAAACTGGTCTCTCCACCAATTCTGGTGGAACCGCCGCCTAAGCAGCCTGTGGGAGGGGCTCCTTCCAAAAAAGACATACTGGACACCGGGCTTCCCCGACGTCTGTTGGTCACGGTCACCCCAGACCGCCCTCAGCGAGTCGAGGGTGATTTGGGTGGCAGGCCACTGTATTCGGATTCAGACATCACCAGGCTTCATTCTCATCCTGGGGATGATGAATCGTCCGTTGGCTTAGGGATGGAGGAAGGTCCTTTCTCCTTCCAAGGGATTCTTCGCCTCATCTCTGAGTCCACAGGGATGCCCCTGGAGCCCATCCAGAAAAAGGCAGAGTACCCTCTTACAGACATCCTTAAAAGAGGGGATACCCCGATGGAGGCTTTACCTGTGGCTGAGGCCATTGTTGGTCTGGCCCTTAAACTCTGGCAACGTCCTGCCTCTTGTCCAGCTCCGTCTGCCCGCATTTCCCGCAAGTACGCGGTGCCCATGGGGTGCCTAGTGGGGTTCACAGAGCACGCTTCGGCCAAGAGCCTGGCGACCACCTCTGTGTTCAGGCGTACTGGCAGTTCTGCCGACACGGACCGACCTCCCGATAAAGAGTCCAAGCTCTTGGACCATTCGGCGAGGAAGGTCTGTGCGGCCTCCTCCTTGGGCCTTCATGAGGCAAGTTCGGCCGTCATCATGGCGCACTTCTCTCACGGCCTTCTCTGCTCATTAGATGAGGTCCTCCCACATCTCATGCAGACTATGGTCAAGCGGGTTTGAGACCAATGCCAAGTGGTTGCCAAACAGCAGCTCCAGACAGCCCTGGACATTGGGGATTCTTGCACCCGCTCGATAGCCGCCGCAGTTGCCTCTCGTCGCAGGGCTTGGCTGAGGCTCTCCTCCTTTCTGGTGGACACTCAGCACAAACTAGCGATGTGCCCTTCCTCGGGACCGACTTGTTTGGCCCTGGTGTGTCCGGTCACCTTCAGCGCAGTGAGCAGTCCAGCGCCACCTTGGATGCTACTTCTGCCAAAGGTTCTTCAGGCAAGAACCAGCAGAAGAAGAAGCCCTTTCCGCACTCTTCCCCTGTGGCTCTGTAGTCCTCCTTCCAAGGGGGACAGCAGCAAGCTCAAGCTTGGTGCCCTCGGCCCAAGCCCAGACCCCAACAGGTCCGTAAAGGAGGCCGAGGTTCAGGTCCTGGGGCCTCTTCCTCCTCCAAGCCTGCTCAGTGACAGGGTGGGGGTTGCCACCCCTACCTCTGTCACGACAGCTCTGGGTCCTCCCGTAGGGGGCCGGCTCTGCCACTTCCTTTCCACCTGGTCTGCTGTCACTTCAGACAGGTGGGTTCTCGAGGTTGTCGGTCAGGGACTGCCTCTAGAATTCGAGCAGTACCCTCCCAGCCGAGTCCGCACCCCTCGGGAGGAACGGATTTCCACTCACACCCAGTCGGCTTTTCGAGACAACATTGCTCAGCTCCTCCTCAGGGAGGCAATAGCTCCTGTGGCGGATCCGTCAGCAGACCCAAGCTTCATCTCCAGATACTTCCTGGTGCCCAAGCGGACGGGGGGCTAGCGCCCCATTCTAGATCTCCACGACTTGAATCAGTATCTCAGGTCTTGCACATTTCGGATGGTCACTCTGTCCCAGATGATTCCTTCCTTGGAGTGAAACATGTGATTTTGTTCACTGGATCTGCAGGCCGCATTCTTTCACGTCCCAATCCGTCCGTCCCATCAGCGGTTCCTCTGCTTCAGGGTCGAAGGGACCCTGTACGAGTTCCAAGCCATGCCGTTCGGCCTGTCATCGGCCTCACGGGTCTTCACCAAATGCATTGCAGTGGTGGCGGCCTGTCTACGGCGTCGGGGGATCAGAATTCACCCCTACCTCGACGATTGGCTTTTGGCAGGTCCCACCCTACAGGAAGTGGAAAGGTCCAGGGATCAGGCCCTCCAGACCTGCTCACAACTCGGCCTCCTAATCAACGAGGCTAAGTCAGAACTCGTGCCTTCTCAGGTGGTGGGCTTCATCGGGGTTGAGCTCAACTCTCGTCAAGCCAGAGCTTGGCTCCTGGCGGACAGGGCAGAGGTTCTTTCCTCCTTTGCCGAATCATTTCTGGTTTGGCAGTTGCGCTCTGTCCGGGACTTTCTGCGCCTTCTGGGCTTTATGGCGGCGTGTACCTTGGTGGTCCGTTGGGCCCAGTTGCACATGCACCCCCTCCAATAGGAGCGAGCCGCCTAGTGGACTCAGCGCCATGGTCAATTCGACCAGCTGATCACTGTAACCCAGAAGATGTGGGATGCTCTCCAATGGTGGACCGCCCCAGACTGGTTGCAGGAAGGGATCCCGTTTGTCCACCCGGAGCCGACGGTCGTTCTTACAACCGATGCTTCTCTCATGGGCTGGGAAGCCCACATGGGGGACGAAAGGGCCCATGAGCTCTGGACCCCCGAGGAGTCCTGATGCCACATCAACCTGTTGGAGCGCAAAGCAATCAGACTGGCACTGTCAGCTTTCGCTCCTCAGCTCCGGGGTCAAGTGGTTCAAGTCCAGACGAACATTACCACGACCATGTACTACCTCAACAAACAGGGTGGCACGTAGTCCTGTCTGCTGTACAAGGAGGCGCTCCACATCTGGACCCTCATGAGCCAATTGGAGGCGGATCTCCTAGCCATCCATGTGGCAGGAGCCTCAAACCATCTGGCGGATGCTCTCAGACGCTTGGGCCAGACATCCCATGAGTGGTCTCTCCATCCAGAGGTAGCTTACAGCCTGTTCTCCCGTTGGGGCAAATCGCTGGTGGACCTGTTTGCCTCCAGGGAAAACACCAAACTGAGGCTGTTTCATGCCCACCCCCCTCAGCAGGGCTCGCTGCATGGGGATGCCTTCTCGAGGCCGTGGACCCCAGGCCTCCTCTCCGCCTTCACTCCATTTCCCTTGATCCACAAGGTGCTCCTCAAGGTGAGGAGGGACAAGGTGCAGGTGATCCTGGTAGCCCCAGACTGGCCGCGCCAGTTCTGGTATCCAGATCTCCTCAGCCTTAGCTGCAGGCCCCTGGAGCGGCTTTGTACATGCCCGGACCTGATATCACTCAATCAGGGGAAGGTATTCCAACTGGACCTTCAATCCCTGCACCTCAGCCTGGTACCTGAGCGGCTAGAGTTCCAGGCTTTGGGTCTTTCCGAAGATGTCTACACTGTGGTGGAGGCATCTAGAAGGGAATCGACCAGGAAGTGTTATGCCTTCAGATGGAAGCGATTTTCCATTTGGTGTCAGGGCCAGGGCCTGGACCCTTTGTTCTGCCCCATGGCTAACATTCTTGACTACCTTTGGTCTCTCTCCAAAGGGGGGCTACCGTCATCAACCCTCAGGGTGCACCTAGCAGCCATCTCTGCTTACTGGGCATGGGCCAGTCAGCCGACGTTGGCACAGGAGACAGTAGTCGGGCACTTTTTCAAATGCCTGGATCACATATCCCCTTCAGTGCGTGAACCTCCACCTCCATGGGATCTGCTGCTGGTATTGGCATAGCTCATGGGCAAGCCATTCGAACCAATGCACAAGTGTGAGCTGTCACATTTGTCATGGAAGACGACCTTCCTGGTGGCTATCACATCAGCCAGAAGGACAGGGGAGCTCCAGGCGCTTTCAATGGACTCCCCTTATCTGGTCTTCCACAGGGACAAGGTTGTCCTGCGCCCCCACCCGAAATTCCTTCCAAAGGTGGTATCAGAGTTTCACCTTAACCAGGTGCTAACTCTGACGGTTTACTACCCAAACTACACCTCAAAAGACGAGTAGAGGCTCCATACCTTGGACCTGAGATGTGCTCTCTCCTATTATAAGGAGAGGACGAAGGAAATTCGGGGAGAGGTTCGCCAGCTGTTTGTCACCTACGCTGAAGCCGCTGCTGGCAGACCTGCAGTGAAGCGGACCATTGCAAGATGGATTACATCATGCATAGGTCTGTGCTGTGAGTTTGTGGGCAAGGAGCCTCCCAGAGGGATAAGAGCTCATTCTACCTGCCATACTGCTGCATTGGTGGCTGCTTCCAGGGACATCCCTATCCAGGAAATCTGTTGGGCTGCTACCTGGAAGTCAGCAAAACACCTTCATCACCCACTACCACATTGATCTTGAGTCACGCCGGAATGCTGGTTTTGGGGCCTCAATTTTCCAGTCTCTGTTCCCTAAGTAAGGGGTATGCGCCTTGCCTCCCTCCTCCCGGAGAACTGCTAGGAGTCTGTCAATAAGTGTGGATGAACAACATATCCACGATCCTAGAAAAACAGGTTACCCACCTGTAATAGTAGTTCTAGGAGTGGTATATGTTGTTCAAACAACATGAAGTCTTGCTGTATTCTGACTATTGCAGTTAGGTCCTGCCTTTCAACTGCCCCGGAGAACAAAGAGTTAACCTTTCCATGGCCAGCATGGAATGTTCACCGCGAGCTCTGTTGAAGCCCCTGTCTGTTGTTGTTTAAACTCCAACCTGCTAGATTCTTTACTTCCACTCATTTGAACAGTCGCCCGGAGATTTCTCCTTTTTCTTGGTTCAAAAAAGTCGGTTAAAGTGTCGTTTTCCGCTCGGTTTCTACAGAATTCTGCTACCAAATCTGTTGGTTAAAGTCTCTGTCTCTGGTACCGTGAGTACTAGATAGGTTTTACATTTAGTTTCTGTGTGGAACTTACTCATTTTGGATCAGTTCGGCTGAACTGATCAGTTTAATTTTTAAAAAGTTTGTGAATTTAATTAGAGTGTGGTAACTGGTTTGTCTTGGTTCTAAAAAAAAAACAGATTTTATTACGTTTTTTCAAGACCTATAACTGCTGTCAGGGGAGCGATGAAGTCTTGCCACAAGCGGATTGCTGACAGGTAAAGTTTGGATAGGATTGTGTGTCTGAGAACCAAGAAAGAAACCGGGCCCACTGGGTTTCAACACTGTAGTGTGTGTGGGAAGCCTTTGCTAAGGCTGATCCCCACACCACCTGTGTTATTGTCTGGGGTTTGACCACCCCGATTCAGATCACCGCCAAATTTGTAAGAATTTTCCCAAAGCTGCCTCCCTGATAAGTAGAGTAGGTAGACTGAGGGAAAGGGAGGCCGAAAGTCCGCTGACCCAGATGGCCAGCCCGGTTCGGTTCCGACCGAACCAGAAGAAGTGCCCTCTGACTAGGGCGAGACTTCTTCGGGCAAGAGGAGAGCCGATTCTGAGGAGTCGGTTCCGATTAAAAGGAAGAGAAAAGATAAATCGTCCAGTTCGGATCCAGAAATTCATACTCCGACCGCTGATGAGATAGCCAAGGCGATAAGAATAGTGCAATCGCTAACTTCGGTTCTGGCCGAACCAGCACCATCTGGCAGGAGCTCGGTACGGTCGGTTCCCCCGGTTCCAGATTACACTTCAGAAGAATTTTATGAACCGGAGGAGGAGGAGGGAGAGTATGAGGATGATGATGATGGTGATTATGAAAGTCTGGATGTGCCTATTGACCCGGACATCTCCCCAGGCAGACCTTCAGGTGTTTCTCCTCCTAGGCTTTCTGAGTCCCCTTCCCACTTTATGTTTTACAAAAAAGTGTCTGAAACCCTCCAGCTTCCATTGAAGGTAGCAGTAGAGGATCAAGAGGGATTTTGATTTGTTGAAATGATGGACATCCCAGAGTCTAGAGGTCTGTGTTCCTCCATAAATCTTTTGGGAAACAGACAAAATTCTTAAGACTCCTAACTCCATACCTCCTGTGGACAGATGATGGACAGAGGTACACCCTTTCAGGCTTGGACACAGAGTTCCTTTTCTCAGCAATGCAGCCATGTTTAGTAGTGCAGGCTGCTGCCTGTGATAAGGCAATATCCCTTGGCATCACACCCTCCAGATAAGGGTTCAGGAGGATTGATGCCATGGCAAAGAAAGCAGTACAGCAGCATCTTTGGGACTCAGGCAGGCTAACTATATGGTCTCACAGCTTGAGATGCCGAGAAGTCCAGATGGGACCCTTTGCTGAGCTCTTGCTAAGCAGGCCCCTGACCAGCTGGCCAAGGAGCTGGAGCAGGTGGCTGCAGATGGGATTGAGGCATCCGAGGTGCAGTTTCATGCTGCTGTGGACTCCAGTGATGTTTCATCAAGAGTCATGGCTTCATCTGTGGCCCTTGAGGATGGCTTGGCTCAGATGGTTAGCCTCATCACAGGATACCCAGGCTAAGGCCATGGATTTCCTTGTTATTGGTAATTCTGTTTGGGAAGCAGACGAGAGAACTCATATGAAAAAGATGGATGAGTACAGGACCACCCACAGTGCTTCAGGCCAAAGAGGCCAAGCCATTCCTCAAAGGCAGCAGTCCAGGGCAGGGCAGGCCTTTTCCAAGGCCTTTCTAAGCTCAGGCCTCCTCTTCTTTATGCTCAGAGGGGGTTCCTTCAGAGGGAGAGGCTGAGCCGGGAATGAGCAGGTCTGCTTCCATCCCTCAGCCTAAAGCCTGCCACAGACACCTGATGGGTCTGCCGGCCGATTCTTCTCAGTACCTGTAGGTGCAGGCTGGCTTATTTTGTCCAGGACTGGAAGTCTCTGACATCAGTCAAGTGGGTCCTGGAAGTAGTAAGTTGTGACTGGTTCTCAGCTTTAAAAAATTTCCCAAGATGAGAACCAGATCCTTTCCATTCTTCAACCATCAGAGACCCTTGCCCTAGAGGCAGAGGTTTTTCCTCCTGGCTCTCAGAGCCATAGAGGGGTTCCTACTCCACACAAGGCAAAGGATTGTACTCCAGGTACTCCTAACCCCCAAAAAGACAGGAGAATGGCGGCTCATCCTGACCTAAGATATCTGAACAAGCACCTTTAACACCAAAGTTCAAAATGGTGACTCTGGGAATAATTCTGCCCTAAGGCCAGGGACTGCTAGCCTCCCTGACCTCAAAATGCCTGTTTTCACATTCCCATCAGGTGCTCCCACAGAAAGTGCCTCAGGTTCTGAGTTGCCCTCAGGCCACTATCTATTCAAACAATGCTCTTTGGCTAACACATCAGCCCCAAAGGGTGTTCACAAAGTGCCTGGCAGTAGTGGTTGCTTTCCCAGGGAGAAAAAAAATTTCCATCTTTCCATACTTGGACGATTGGTCTTAGTGGGTCAGTCTCTGTTACAAGTCAAGTCACATCTGCAAATAACTCAGCAAGTGCTCGCTTCCATTGATTCCTCCTCAACCCTTCCAAAGTCGTTCTCGAGCCAGTACAGCTCCTCACCTTCATAGGGGCGGAATTGATACAGTGGCAAGAGCCTTCCTTCCCCTGGACAGGCAAGGACCCTTATGGAGCTGGCCTCTTCATTCACCCTCAGGTGTCTCAACCAGCAAGGCATTTCCTGCAGCTTCTGGGCCACATGGCAGCCCCCACAGCAGTGGTCCAGGAGCAAGATTTCAGATGAGGGACATTCAGTTCCACTTAAGAGCCTCTTCTGGTCCAAAGAAAGGATTCCTTACCAAACTAGTCCCAGTGAGCTCGAACCCCTGATCCAGGCTTTGCAATGGTGGCAGGATCAGGACAATTTGAGACAAGCAGTCTCTTTTTGTCACCCAGTCTCATTCCAGTGATACTCACCACAGATGCCTCCTGCTGGGCTAGGGAGCCCACCTGGGGATCTTACCACCCAAGGGTTGTGGTCACTCAAGCATCTCTGCTCACATCAATCTTGGAACTCAGAATGGTGTTTCTGGCACTGCAAGCCTTTCCAACCTGTACAGAACAAGGTGGTCCAGATCAGAATAGACACCACCACCAATGTGGTACTGTGATAAAGAGGCCTGGTTCACGGCCTTGCACAGAAGCAGTGAAGTTGTTCTTGGCTCATTCCTGCAAACTCTGATAGTGGTTCACCCCAGGGAAGGACATGTCTAGCAGACTCTCAGCAGGATATCCCAGGGCCATCATGAATGGACCTTAGATCCCCTAGTTTTGAAAGTGATTTTCAGATGGGTACCCACAGAGGATTTTTTTGCAGCCCCAGACAATCACCAACTTCCTCTTTTGTTGACTTCAGTCTGGGCTCAGTCCTGAATGTTTGATTCTGAATTGAGGAAATTCTGTATGCTTCCCCTCCCTCTACTGTTCACGGTGTTAGTCAAGATAAGGTCACAACCATGCAAAGTGACTGATTGCTCCAGACTGGGCCAGACAGCCCTGGTACCCGGCCAGTCATGTCCTTAGCAACCACCTTCCCTGTCTCTTCCCAGGAATTACAACCTGTTGATTATCCTTCTCGGAGGATTGGTACCAAACCTCAAGTTTCAATTCAAGGCATGGTTTTGAATATTAGAGTTTATGATCTGCAGCTGTCTCAAGGGTTCTTGATATCTATGTTTCTCGTAGGCCCACCAGAGACTTAAACTCCAAATGGAAAAGATTCACTATTTGGTGCTCTAATAAGAATATGTTCCAGAATCCTTGGGTTGCCTGTGTTCTGGACCATATGGTCCATCTTAATGGCCTAGGTCTTTGACCAGCTACCTTTAAAGTACACTTGGCAGCTGTTTCTGCCTTCTTGTAGCAAGCCCTCCTCCGCCTATCCTGTGTTTTGTAAGTTCCCAAGGATTGTTGTAGACACCACGTTTGCATTGCTCAGCTTATGAACCACCCTTTTAGCTTTTGTCCTCTGCAGAGCTTATACTTGACTTGAAAACTGTGTTTTTGAGCCATTACCTGCCAAGTGTATCAGTGAATTGTGCTCTGTCAGTGGAGCCTGATTTCTCTTTCCATAGAGATAAAGTGGTCCTAAGAACTGAGGAAGTTTTTGCCCAAGGTGGTTTCAGATTTCCACCTTAACCAGTCTATGTCTCTCCTTGTTTTCTTCACTTCCACCTCTGAGAGAGGAGGCTGCACAGCTTGATGTTAAAAGGGGCCCCGCCTATAGAGCGCACCAAGGGTCACAGGTTTGAGTCCCGCCAATTGTTTCTCATGGAGGGGTTGGTAGGGCAAACCGCTACTAAGAGATCTATTGTGGTGGATTGTCTCTTGTATACAATTTACTATGAAAACTGTAGAATTCCACTCTCAGGCCGGAGGCTCACTCTCCTAGAGGTTAGGCTGCTTGCTGCCGCCAGGGATATTCTATCTGAGAAATTTGTCAAACATACCTGAAAACAGTCTATACATCACCTGCTATCACTCTGGACATCCAGGCTAGAGTGATGCCTGCCTAAGCAATAGCAGTACTTATGAAAGCTCATTCCCAAAGTAGGTTCTGTCCTCCTCCATGGAGGTGTGCTGTTTGGTAAGTCTGGTAATAGTCAGGCTCATGCAGCAAGACTTCAGGCGTTGCTCAAAGAAAAATTACCACCCAATAATGTTGTTTCTTCTAATGGAGTCTTGCTGTATTCTGACCTGCCTCCCTCTCAGAACCTGTTATTTTGGGATGTGGGTGGGCAGGAGCAGTGTGGGCACCCTAGGGATGTCCCTTTTTCACCCTCCTTTACTTTGGGTGTGTGTTGTGTTTTGTTTTTTGGGTTTCCTGACTTGAGTCTTTGCTTTGAAATCAAAAAAAAACCTTTTTAATAAATTTAGTTGCCAGTTGGCTAGTGTGAGTTTTACAGTTTCCACACAGAACTTCTAGTGAGTATTGCTCGTAAAGATCTGACGGTTGGAGTTTAAACAACGGCAGACAGGGGCTTCAACCGAGCTTGAGGTGAACATTCCCTGCTGGCCATGGAAAGTTTAACTCTTTGTTCTCCGGGGCAGTTGAAATGTAGGACCTAATTGCAATAGTCAGAATACAGCAAGACTCCATTAGAAGAAACAACATTACTAAGGTGAGTCATTTTTTCTTCATCCACACAGACCCACCGGACATCCCCAGCTACCGATGCACAATACCTGCGGGCTAAGATCTGGTGTCATGTGGTGGAGCTAAGGGGTATACCACCCGGGTGGGTGGGAGGAGCCAGCTTGAAGAGTTCCAGTGATCCTCAGTGGGGAAAGGGACATGCCAATAAATGTGGACGAACAACATATACCACTCCTAGAACTACTGTTACAGGTGAGTAACCTGTTTTTCTTGATTTCTTAACCCAGGAGTCCTTTAGCATCAGTAATTTTTTTGCACTTAGCCGGCTAGGTGCAACTGCCTCTGAGATGTGCCTTTAAGAGATATTTAAATGAGTTTAGGGCCAAGCCAATCAAAAGACAGGAGGGTGTGTACGCTGAGTGAGAGTTGTTGAAGGCTTCAGAATTTTTTTCTCCGCTGGACTGAGCAATATTGCCTCTGAGGTGTCTCCCAACTTTCCTTGTTGACAGCCTCCTAGTGCTTATCTGGGTAAAATTTTCCTCATAAATTATGTCCTTTATTGTGCTGAGTGAAAGTTTCACTTTTTCAGTCGTGCCACACACATTTTTTATTTCAAGCACGACTGCGCTATTTTGACTTTATTTTTACCGTGACTAGTTAGTTTAAAGCCTAATTTTATCACGGGTGCTTATTTTCCATGGTTTCCTTCATTTTGGGGCAAATTCTTGTGGGAACCGGCGAATTAGGGACAGTTGTCTTGTTTTTTATCTCACGGGGTTTACTACAAGGCACCTGCAGTGGATTTCAAATTTAAAGAGTGTGTGGGGGGGTTTCTCTCTAGATTGGCAACTACGAGGAAACCTTTTTTGTTATATCACTGGACCTTGGTATCATCTGTGTCAGGACTGTCCATAAGGGTCCAGCAGCCACCTGTGCACAGTTGAGTATTACTGGGTTTCTGTTAAGATTGGCACTGGTATAGATCCCAGTTCTACAACCAAGAAAAAAAAAAAGGCACAAATAATAGAATTTAATAACTGGGGCAGGACTGGCCGGTGGCATTTTCACAGAAACCTGCACTCATTTCGTAGGTCCAGGACTGGTTTGCTTTGCTTAAATTGGCAAACATAGCAGACAAACCTTTGATCATTATGGCTGAGGATAAATCAAAGACTTCTGACGAGGGGCCTTTCAAAACTACTAATACCAAAAGCAGAGGTGCTGAGGAGCCCTCCAGATACCAGCCAAAAAATAAAGCTTCCAAAGATGAAGTTCCTCACAAATTGAAAAATAATAAGAGTGACGAAAAAAGGAAGCTTGATCAAGCCTCTGATGAAGTGGCTGAAAAGAAACTTTGTCAAGACAAATATGCTCCCGTTGCTCCTGGAAAAACCAAATAGTGAGACAACAGGCAGCTTGAAGCATACAGAAAAAATGAAACACTTGCAAACTGCGCATGTTCTTCCGTCACTGCAAGATATGGAAAAAGCATGGCAACTGTTTCAGACCCTTTAAAAGATGGGTCCTCGATTTACTGAGGCCGGCAAGCACTCTTCCACAGTTCTCTCTTCTGTAAACTGTGAAGATGAGGCAGATGATCAATTTTATGATGCCCCTGACATGGATTTTGAGGGCCAGGAGTCCCCAGACCCTCATCTTGGGGATCCCCCGGGTGACCACGAGGATCCTTCCTGTATGTACTGAGAGCCCGATGTCGTGAGAATTTGTTTTTAGATAAGTGTTATTTTGTACTTAGAGTTGTTACTGCATTGTTCAAATTGTTAGCACATTTTTCTTTTAGTGCCTCGTGCTGAGAATAAGATACCAGTGGTATTGTTTATTCCTAAGCATAGCTCTTGAGTCCTGAGCTCTCTGTGCTGTGTGTAAAACACAGGTTAATATTTGGGCCTTTTGAGTGCCTACACTGGGAGCTCTGGAACAGGTATAGCATTGTTTCTGCTTCTGGACTAGTTTTCAGGACTAGGTGTTTTTTTAGTCCTTAATATTTGAAATATTTTAGTGACAATGAAAGGGAGACAGTTATTCAAAATGTTGGGGTTCGTAGTAGGACTAGTTTGCATGGTTCAGCTGTGGTTTCTCATTAACACTGATCTTCAACAGAAAGATCTTATGTTTATGTAAATTGTTTCTTGAATAAATGGAAACAACAGGTACCTAGGTTGGTCATGCGGCAAAATTCTTTTAACTTAATTAGAAAAATAATGCACTTTATACCATTGGTTAGGAATGTTTCCTTATGTAATCAAGTTCTGTTGCTGTCTCTGGCTCTCTGTGGAGATATTGAATTGAACCCAGGCCTAGGAAGGAGTACCATTAAATTGGTCTTAGATAATGCAAGAAGTTTGATTAAAAAAAAATAGACCTTCTTAGGATCTGTTTTGATTGCGAAGAGCCAGATATCGTAATACTGATTATACAATGGCATGAAATCATCCTACAATTTGATTGACCTGTCTGGGACTGGACCCGTGATGTTATCCCTGTACAACATCACGGCTCTAGTCCCAGCACAGAAACGACCACATAAAATGTTAAAATTTAAAACGAAAGAAATCACTCCACGGCCGCGATTACTTCACTGTCTTGACTCCCGCTCAGCACCAGACCTTACTTGCTTCGCTCCCAGCATCACCAACAATTTCATACACATCTTTGTCTTCTGCTGTCCACGCTATCTCTAAAAAATGAAATACCTGTATCAAAAAACAAAACTGCGCCTTCTAAGTCCTGTAACTCCCGAATGCGGACAACTTATCGCCCCGCAGCACTCGGATTTCTGTTTCCTTCACTGCGCCTTTTCGTACTACCAAACAAAAATAAAAAAGACTTTTGAAAGAAACCCAATAGATTTAAAGAAAGCCATACCTTTACTTTGACTTTTTTCTTCACAACAGCCGTGTGGCAGCCGGTACGACTGTCCTTCTCACCTAACGTCAGTGCCTCAGTCAACACAGCCCCTAGCAACCGCCTTGCCATCTGCCTCTCCATTTAAAATTAAAAACAAAATATACAACCAGAAAAAAAAAACATAAAGCATATTATAACCAATACTCTGTGACCCCATGTCTCCTAACAAAAACAGCACTGTAGCAAGGGTAACCTTAGAGGCAAATACAATGTAGAGCATACACCTAGCACCATCTAGTGGCCAAACTGTGGACTTTTTTCTAAAAACATATACCTCCACACATGAAAAAATACAAAAAAACACAAAAAAACATTTTTTTTTCTATTTTTATTATTTTGAAAACAAACGAGCCATTGTATGATAGCAATAATGCACTCAGGGTGTGTGTTGTGCTGGGATAACGTCACTTCTGGGGTGATTAGTGCGCTTCTCGGCCTGCGCCTCGTGCCTAATCACCCCAGGCGTGACGTTATCCCAGCACAACACACACCCTGTCATGCATTATTGCGTAATTGAAACATGGCTTAAAAAGGAAATTAAGCAAGAAGTTGTTAAAGACTTCTATCATTATAGGCAAGATCGGGGAGCACGGGGGGAGGATTTTAATATATATCATACATTCAATTGGTCACTCTAAAATCTTATTTTCGGGAAAAATTGAAGGGATTGAATGTTTATTAATTGAGATCCAGGCATTGAATTTGGTTATAGGAGCTATTTATTCTCCACCCCAAATTAATACCATTCATTTGATAAGTTTTCACATGTTTTGATGGGATATATAGGTCAATTACAAACCATTTTAACTGGTGACATTAATGCAGCATGGGGATGTCCTAGAGGACAGAAATTGGACGATTCAATGAGCTGTCTGAATTTGATACAGATAATAGATATTCCCACGAGGAAAGCTTCCTTGACAAGTAAAGGCAACATTTGGATTTGATTTTTATTTCACAAGAATTGTCAGTAGTAGAAAAAAAGAGTATGTGCCCCCAATTTAGGGGATCGTAATGTTGTTGAATATACTATTTCTACTGACAAAAAAGTTATTCTAACCCCATGTATTCTTCTCATATTCATAACTCTCTGCAGTTAGCCTGTTCAGTAGAACTGCCTGGAGAATGGAACTGTATGCTAATGATGGAATCATTGGCACATGACAATATTCAAATTGCTGCCCTCATCTGCTGCACATTCTATCAACGTCTCAGATTTCTTACTCTGCCTCACAAGTCTAGATGCCCCGGAGATCCCTCAGGTCATTGTTGGCTTATTGTGAAGTATAATTCCTTAATTATACAAAATTTTCTTTCTGCTGCCTTCATTTATTGTAACATCTAATTTATATTAATTTAGTTAGATTTAGCGTTTATTTCTCGGTTCCTCGCGGTTCGGTATACCCGTTGAGGAACCGAGCAGTTATATATTAGTTGCGGACTTTTTCCGCTTTATTTTCTCTATTTTCGGTTTAAAAAATTGTTATTTCTTAAAGTTATATTAGTCTTGTTGAAACCGCTAACCCGGTTTCTTTTCTAACCGCTAACCCGGTTACTGTGAACCGTTGTATCGGTTCTGACAACCGCTGACCCGGTTCTGAATCCTTTAAATTCATTGGTTCTTTTGGGGCCTAATCGGTTCCTGAACCGACCGCAAAAAAAAAAAAAAGAAATATCTTTTGCGGTTGAGGTTTTTCTCCTGAAAATGGAGCACTCTGAAAAACCTAAGAAAAAGACTGGTCCCCCAGGGTTTAAAAACTGTGTTAAGTGAGGGGAAGTGTTCATCAGAGCAGACAAGCATGACAGCTGTGTGTTCTGCCTGGGAAACAAACATTTGAATTCTGACTGTGAAGTTTGTAAATCTTTTCCACAGAAAACTGTGGAAAAAAGAATGGAGAGGTTAAATAAAAAGTTAGGAGGTGCTTCAGGCTCTAACCTGCCAACTCCTTCAAAATCAGCGGGTGAAACCGCAGTTTCTAGGGACATGGATATGTTGTTCATCCACACTCATTGGCAGTATCCTTGCCGCTTTAAATCTTGCCGGAAGGTCTTCAAGCTTGCTCCTCCCACCCACCCGGGTGGTATAACTCTCGGCTCCGCCCCATGACGCCAGATCTTCCTTACCGCTTGGAAGCTCAGGTTCCCTCCTTAACGCTCTGCGTTTGTGACTGGTTCCTATTTCTCCGTTTGCGTTTAAAAATAAATTTTGCAAAAGACTTCAGTCTTCTATCCTCGCGCTGCGATGGACAAATCGACTCCGGTTCGGAGATGCCCATGCGGGCAGAAGATGTCTCGAGACGGATCCACACTCCCGTGTGTCTACTGCTTAGGCCTGAGCACGACCCGCGAGCTTGCGACCTGTGCTCATCTTTCTCGGCCTCGTCCTCGAAGACCGTGCTGCCCGGTTGCAACTGGGCCGTCCCGAGCGTTCCCTCGGTGAAGTTCAAGGAGCCCGGTTGGCGGTGTCGTGGCCGGTTCGGCGGATCAGCTCGGCGGATGGTCGCCCTCGAAGAGGAGGCGGCGCGGGCCGTATCTTCCTCGGCGCGGCATTTATCCCGCTCTCTGGGTTCTTCCTACGGCTTCCTTTGAGGAGCTTTGTCTGTCCCTCTCCACTAAGGGAAGGGCCTCGTCTGCTGGACCTTATTCTCGGTCAAAAAGAGGACAGGGTAAGTCCCTCCGTCGGCGCTCTTGGGAGGCGGGAAAGGTCCCTACTCCCGGGCCGTCGGGCAAGTGACCCGGTCGACCGCTCGGCTGACCACTGGCCTCACGGTGTCCCGTCAGGTCAGTTGACCGAGACTCCACCCGATGAAGTCGAGATTTTCTTCGACCCATTAGACCGGAGCTGTCGCCTTTAGCAGCCGAATTCCCTCTCCCGGTTCCCCGGGAGGAGTTGAGGATCCCGTGGGCTCGCCTGTGCCTCCGGTTCCGGAGCCCTCGGATGGACCATCCGAGCCGAAGGGAGTGCCGGTTCCGGCCGACACCTCCCCGCACCGACCTCGGAAATTCCGGGACTCTCGGTCTCGGTCTCGGACCTCTTCGCGGTCCAGCCGATCCCACCGTCATAGGCGGTCTCGGTCTCGGCACCGCGGTAAGCGGCGTCGCCGCTCGTCCTCGTCCTCCTCCTCGGATGAGGGGAGGCTTCGGCGTAAATTACGTCGACGGTACGAGGACCTTATGTTGCAACAGCTCCTCCTGGCCGGGAATAAGCCGACTCCGTCGCCTTCCCCGGCCATTAAGTAACTGTCACGGGCAGCCGACACAACCCCTCGACTTATCCGAGGCCTATACCCAGGCGGTTGTTCGGCCAAACCAGCTGCTCACCGATTCCGGTGGAACCTCCGCCTCCACAGCCACCAATTGGGGCTCCGACCAAGGATTCTCGGTCGGCTAAGGGTCTACCCATCGGCTGTCAGTTACCCTCACTCCCGACCGACCTCGGCAGGTGAAGGGTGGCTCAGGCCAGAGGCAGCTCTTCGAGGACTCTTCGAGTCCGAAGATGATTCCTCCTTTTTCTCCAAGCGACTGGACTTGGAGTCTTCAGGAGGTCAGTCAATGGGCGATAGCCCGTCGTCCTTCCTAGGACTGCTTCGGCTCATCTCGGAGTCTACGGGATGGAGCTCGAACCCGTTCCAAGCGGGCCAGGTATCCCCTCACGGAGATTCTGGACGAGGATTCTCCGGCGGAGGCCTTTCCGGTGGCGAGGCCATAGTGGGTCCAGCACTGGAACTTTGGCAGCGCCCTGCTTCCTGCCCTGCGCCTCGGCCAGGATGGCCAGGAAGTATCACGGTCCCTACCGGTTCCTTGTCCGGTTTTGAACACCCCTCTGCTGAGGGTTGGTTACCGACAGCGTTTTCGGCGCGCCCGGCAACGCCAGGGATGTGGACAAACCTCCTGACAAGGTCCAAGAATGGACTATGTCGGGCGAAAAGTCTCGCTCGTCCTCTCTCGGCCTTCGTCAGGCCAGTTCGGCCCGTCCTCATGCACATTTTCTCATGCCCTGTTGGGCTCCCTGGATGAGGTCATCCCTCATCTTCCGCCGATCTGCAGACTACGGTTAAGCAGGTGCGGGACCAGGGCAGGGCAGTGGCCAAACAGCAGCTCAGACTGCTTTGGATATAGGGGACTCATGTGCCAGATCGGTGGCGGCCGCAGTGGCTATCGTCGGCGGGCTTGGCTGAGGATATCCACCTTTACTTGGATACCCAGCACAAGTTGGCGGATGTTCCCTTTTGGGACTGACCTCTTGACCCTGGGGTGGAAGGTCACCTGCAGAGGATCGAGAAGTCCAATGCCTACCTTGGACTCGGTCTCTTCCGCTCAGAAGGACAAGGCCGCAAACCACAGCCTAAGCCCTTTCGTCCTTCTGTGCCCCAGCAGCCTTGACCCAGCAACGTCAGGGCCAGCAGGCTCGGCCTTGGCATCCCAAACCCAAGCCGCCGGCTTCCTCTAACAGGAGGCAGGGAGAAAGGGCCCAGGAGGTCCCTCGGCCGGTCCCTCCTCCAAGCCTGCCCAGTGGCGGGCTGAGGGTGTCGCCCCATCCCGTCACCCTTACACCCTGGGTCCCCGATAGAGACGGCTCCAGCCTTCCGTTCCACCTGGTCCGCTGTTACCACGGGCAGGTGGGTCTTGAGGTGGTGGGAAGAGGCCTGCCTCTGGAATTGAGCAGGCACCACCCTTCAGGCCGTCGCCCCTCGGAAAGCCTGGATCCCCAGCCTCACTGGCGGCTCGTCGCGACGCCATCTCCTCCTCCAGAAGGAGGTGGTAGAGAGGTGGTGGACCCTCCTTCAGACCCAGGGTTTGTGTCCAGGTACTTCCTGGTTCCGAAGCAGACGGGGCTGGCGCCCATTCTCAGACCTACGACCTAAACAAGTTCCTAAGGTCTCGAACCTTCAGGATGGTCACTCTGGCTCAGATAATACCATCCTTGGAGCAGCGTGGTTCTGCTCTCTGGACTTGCAGGGCCACGTTTTTCACGTCCCTATCCGTCCGTCTCACCAGAGATTCCTTAGCTTCGGCGGAAGGATCCTCTTGAGTTCAAGCCATGCCCTTGGCTTGTCTCCAGCTCAGGGTCTTCACCAAATGCATGGCAGTGGTGACAGCATTCCTCTTGGCGCGGGGTCGGGTGTACCCTTACCTGGGACGACTGGCTGATAGCAGCTCCCTCCAGGAAGGAGGCGGAGTGGTCAGAGATCTGGCCCTCCAGGTCTGCTCTCAACTGGGCCTCCTTATCAGCGAGGCCAAGTCGAGACTCGAGCGAAGCAGGTGATTCTATTCATCGGGCGCAGCTCGACTCTCTTCGAGCCAGGCGCGGCTCCCGCGGACAGGGCGAGGTTCTTTCCTCCTTTGCCCGATCATTTCTGGTTGGGCAATTGCGCCCTGCCGGGACTTCCTGCGCCTCCTGGGTCTCATGGCGGCCTGCACCAGCGTGGTCCGTTGGGCCGCTGGAACATCGTCCCCTTCAGTGGGGACTGGCCAGCCAGTGGTCCCAGCTGCGATCCTTTGGACCAGCTTGTGCCGGTGACACAGGGGATGTGGAGCAGCTCTCCAGTGGTGGACCGTTCCAGATCATTTGCAGGAGGGCATCCCGTTCGTCCGCCCGAGCCGGCGGTCTCTCTGTCGACCGATGCCTCTCTGATGGGTTGGGTGCCCATCTGGGGAACACCAGGCTCATGGCCTCTGGTCCCAGCGGGAGTCGATGCCACATCAACCTGCTGGAGCTCGGCGGTCCCTAGCTCTCACCGCCTTTGCTCCGTTCCTCCGGGGTCAAGTGGTCCGAGTCAGGCGGACAATACCACGACCATGTACTATCTAAACCGCCAGGCGGGGCACGCTCCATGCTTCTATGCAAGGCTCTCCGCATTTGGTCACTCGTCCGCAGCCTGGGCGGATCTCCTAGCCATTCACGTGGCAGGGCCTCCAACACCCTGGCCGATGCCCTGAGCGGATGGGGCTGCATCCCGAGTGGTCTCTCCGCGGAGGTAGTACAGCATCTGTTCTCCCTTTGGGGCACACCTCAGGTGGACCTGTTTGCCTCCATGGAGGCAAGCTGAGTCTGTTCCATGCCCGCCCCCTCAGCAGGGCTCGCTGCAGGGGATGCCTTCTCGAGGCAATGGACCCCGGGCCTCTTTACGCCTTTCCCCATTTCCCTTGATCCACAAGGTGCTTCTCAAGGCGAGGAGGGACAAGGCGCAGGTGATTCTGATAGCCCCAGACTGGCCTCGCCAGTTCTGGTACCAGATCTCCTCAGTCTCAGCTCCAGGACTCCGGCAGCTTCCAGCTCGCCGGACCTGCTCTCAGTCAATCAGGGAAGGTGTTCCATCCGGACCTTCAATCCCTGCACCTGCGGCCTGGTTCCTGGCGGCTAGGTTCCAGGCCTTGGGTCTTTCCGGCGAGGGTCCTCAATGTAGTTAGGCGTCCCGTAAGTCGACCAGAAAATGCTATGCCTTCAAATGGAAAAGGTTTTCCATTTGGTGTCGAAACAAGGGCTTGGACCCTTCCTCCTGTTCCTTGGCAAGCATCTTGGACTATTTATGGTCCCTTTCTAGTCAAGGGCTTGGGTCGGCGACCTAAGGGTGCACCTGGCAGCCATCTCTGCTTACGGGCGCGGGCCGGGAAGCAGTCGATGGCGCAGGAGAAGGTGGTCTGGCGCTTTTCAAAGGCCTTGATCACATTTCCTCCAGTGCGGGAACCCCCACCTCCGTGGGATCTACTGCTGGTACTGGCAAAGCTCATGGGCAAGCCATTGAACCTATGCACAGGTGTGCTCTCTCTCACCTGTCGTGGAAGACCGCCTTCTTGGTGGCTATCACGTCAGCCAGAAGGATGGGAGAGCTCCAGGCGCTCCATCAGTCTCCTACCTGGTCTTCCACAGGGACAAGGTTGTCCTCGCTTCCACACCGAAATTCCTTCCGAAGGTGGTGTGGGAGTTTCACCTTAACCAGGTGTTGACTCTGCGGTGTTCTACCCCAATCACACCTCGGAGGCGAATAGGCTCCATACTCTGGACCCTAGAAGGGCTAAACGTATAAGGGCTGCGGCTGAAATTCGGGGAGAGGTTCTGCCAGCTGTTTGTCACCTACGCTGAAGCCGCATCTGGCAGACCTGCAGCCAAGCGGACGATAAGCAGGTGGGTAACCTCCTGCATAGATCTCTGCTATAAGTTGGCGGGCATGGAGCCTCCCAGAGGATAAGGCTCATTCTACCCGCCATACTGCTGCTGGTGGCTGCTTCCAGGGGCGTCCCTATCAGGAAATCTGCAGGGCTGCTACCTGGAAGTCAGCAAACACCTTCATTACCCACTACCACATCGACCTTGAGTCACGCCGGGATGCTGGTTTTGGGGCCTCGGTTCTCCAGTCTCTCTTTCCCAAGTAAGTATTGGGGTGTCGTCTTGCCTCCCTCCTCCCGGAGAACTGCTAGGAGTCTGCCAATGAGTGTGGATGAACAACATATCCATGTCCCTAGAAATACAGGTTACTCACCTGTAACAGGAGTTCTAGGAATGGTATATGTTGTTCATCTATTCTCGACCTCCGCCTGTGACACACCTGAGCTTCAGCGGGCAGATCTGGCGTCATGGGGGAGCCGAGGTTATACCACCGGGTGGGTGGGAGGAGCAAGCTTGAAGACCTTCCGGCAAGATTTAAAGCGGCAAGGATACCTGCCAATGAGTGTGGATGAACAACATATACCATTCCTAGAACTCCTGTTACAGGTGAGTAACCTGTATTTCTTCCTTACCACCCCTGATAAGGGTGAATCAACCTCTTTAAAGAGACTGAGTGGGCTAGCTGACTTTCCGGTCCCCTCCAAAAAGTCAAAGAAGACCAAGCACGTCGAACCACAGGCAAAACCTACAGAGGATTCTTCTGTGCCTCACAGTCTGCCTACTGCTGAGGAAATTGCCAGGGCTATTAAAGTCATTGAGGCAATTCAGGGGTTTATACCTTCTCCAACCCCTCCTCCTCCAAGGGTTCAGGAGATTACTCCCTGCTCAGACCCCCAATCTCAGGAAGTGGATACTGGGGAGTATGATTTACCAGAGCAAGATGATGGTGAGCGGGAGGCATTGCCAAGCTACAGAGCAGAATGGAGGCTTAGTCTTGAGCTCTGGTTCAATCCATCGAATATCTCGTCCATCCTGCAGTAATTACTGGTTCTTTGACTAAATAATAGTAGCTAAAGGGAAGACAAATGCCTAATAATGTCAAAACTTCTGAAAAACAAACAAGCATTTCATTTAACAGATCTAAATATCAGCTAACCAACAAGGGCCTGTATTGTTCTACAGGACTAACTGATCCACAGGACTCACCTGGGACCTCTGCTGGAAACACGCTTAATCAGCAGGAAGTGCACTCAGAACAAATGATGGCAGCACTACAGATCAATCGAGACTGATACAAGACTTAAAACATGATTTAGGGACTGCATGGAAACAGGATTGAGAATGTAACATCTCAATTACAGCATCTTCAACAAAGCGACAATGTTTATCTGAGACTGTGGATGCTCCAAGCTGCGGATTGAGGAAATGGGTCCGAGTGAGTTCTCAGCAAGGCGCTAGTAATATAATGCATATTGATTTACAGAAAGCACTGAAAGATATTGAAAGGTTGAAACAAAACATCGACGATCATGAAAACAGGGAAAGGCGCTGTAATATAAGAATAGTGGGCCTTCCTGAATCTGTGGAAGGTTGAGATTATGCAAGTTATATCCGAAAGTGGTTGAAACAAGAGCTGAATCTCCCACCTGAGATAAAACTGGAGATCCAATGAACTCATCGATTGCCTGGGGCCAAACCTGCTCCGGATCAGAGACCACGACACATGATAGTAACATTTCTCAGGTACTTGGACCAACAGAGAGTGCTAGAAAAAGCCAGAGCCCATGGTCCCTTAATAGTGCAGCAGAGCCAAGTGAGTATTTTCACTGATTACTCCTTTCAGTTGCAGCAACAGAGACAGGCGTTTGCAGAGGCGAAGAGAAGATTGCACGCCATAAATTGTTAGTTTTTCCTGATTTACCCTGCCCACCTTGTTGTCAGGCCTCAAGGAAAACCACAGCGTTCGTTCACCTTGGTCAAGGCGGCCCTGCAGTTCGTGGGGGATTTGGAGGAAGACAGAAGGCATGAGAGCCTAAAGAAATTTACTGCCGATACAAGGACAAGAAAGTGAGTAAAATGGTACCTACAGCTGGGATTAATGGAGAGCTGGTGGATTCCTAGCGACTGACTGCTCAAGGCTTTGGTTTCTCCCTTTGTCCCGTAACTCCGAGAAGGGGCCTATAAAGGCAGGGACGCAGAGTTGAACTGTACTGCATTTGCGGAGCCTATTTTGATCAGCGTAATGCTGGGGAGATCAAGCGGCAAATCAGATAGTTCGTGTGGCCTTTTGGACACGGGGAAGTTTGTTTATGTTATATTTTATTAGGCCCAATTGATAAGGGGTGAAAGTCTTGAGGAATATACGTGGACCATGACTCATACTGGACCTAAGTTACTGTGTGACCTTTGAGAAACACTGGTACATTGTTTATTATGGAGTTATTTTCCAGGGATTAGCCCCTAGTATGTGTGTAAATGAAGGGATGAAAGATAAATACAGTACTACTGGTCTAGATGTGTGGACTATTATGGACCTCTTAACCAGATCGGGTACAGGAGGTAGTAGGACCAATCTTTGCTCTGCTTATATAAATTAAACTGAGGGGGCTTTAAAATAAAAAGAAATGGTCAGAGAACCAATAAATGCATTTTTCTTTCTCTAATACCCCGGCTGGTGGGAAGAGAGGTTGGTGTTTAAATATCTAATATACTGGGGACAGGAGGGGGTATGAGTGGACAAAATATGCTACTATTGATAGGAACCATCTCTGGAGGAATGAAGAAGGGGTGGGGGAGGTAATGTTGGACAATACTGATTTACCTCTCTTTAAAATATAAATGTGGTCATTGAGCAATGTTGGTTTTAAACTGTGTGAAGCATTGTAAATGGGTTTCCACCCCAACCGGGAAACTCAGATGGAGGATGGCTCGGAAGGGACTAGAAGGGTGGTAGTGGATATGGGAGCGAGCCCCTGTTCGTCCTGGCCAGGGTGTCCTTTCAGCTTTGGGAGGTTGAGGTCATCTCCACGCCCTCTCTGCTTTGCTTCCTCTGTCTCCAAGGATGGGGATATTTTCTCCCACCAGTTCGGGAGGCTTATGGGATGGAAGGAAAAAGTATAGAGGGCTCGGTTAGTGAACCTAGAAATACCAAATACCGGGTAAATAATGGTTTTGATGGATTGAAAGCTCTATCCATGAAAGTTAGAGATTGTACAGTAATGGAATGTGGGGTGGGGGAAAGGGACGGTTAAGAGTATAAGGTTGGTAACTGTTCTAAAGTTATGTCTTCTCCCGTTGGAGAGACTTTTGTATGGTTATAATGTTACAGTTGAGAGGTTAAGGGGTGATATCTTGGGGACTGTTCAGTTTTTCTGTTGTTTTTCATTCAGAGTCATATATACCATTATGCTTGTTACACAGAAGGATATGTATAAGAACATCAGGATACTTTATGGATCGGTTTAATTTTTTAACATGAAATGTTAATGGCCTTAGAACTGTGGTTAAGTGGAAAAAAAATATGGACAACTATTAAAAAGATGAAGGGAGATATTTTTTTTGCAGGAAATTCATATGGATAAAGTGGAGGCTTCAAAACTGGCAGCCTCTTGGGGGGTTCTGCTGGTGTCCCCTTTTACGTCCAAAGCTAGGGGGTGGCCACATATGGATCCGGCCTCGGATCCCCCATAAAGTGCTCTCTATTCTCTCTAATACCCAGGGCAGATATGTGTTGGCTGAGGTGGAACTGGAGTCTATGAGGCTTATTTTGGGTTCCATTTATGGGCCAAATTTTGACTCCCCAGATTTTTTTACAAGATTAGGGGTTACCCTAGGACCTTTCCCTGTGTAAGATAATTTTAGCCGGGGACTTTAATGCTTACTTGGACCAGGAATGGGACCATTCTAGGGGAAGGACGGGACCCCCTCCTAAGAGCTCAGCAGCCCTTAGAGCCCTAACAAAGGGTAGAGCACTACAGGAGGCTTGGAAATATTTGCATCCAGGGGAGCGGGAATATTCATTCTGCTCCCATGCCCATGGGCTATACACCAGATTGGACTATGTGTTCCTTCCTCCAGACCTATTGGGAGGTATTAGTGAGGCATCATATGGCCCCCTGGTGGTCTCGGATCATGCCCCATTGCAAATAATTATTTTAATACCAAAAGGCCAAAAAGCAGGAACTCAGTGGCGCATGGACCCGACTTTGCTGAAGGATCCCTCATATATTAAACAGATTAGGAGTAAAATAGAAATTTTGGGAGTTTAACCTCCCAGAAGACACAGGTATTAATAATGTATGGGACTGTTTTAAGGTCTTTATCAGAGGGGAAACTATTTCATATGCAACATTCAGGAGTAAGAATTCTATTGAGGAGAGGGAACTGGAGAGTGAGATAGGTTGGAGAGGGCAAATATGAAAAATCATTCATTAGGCACCTCAAGAGAGTTGAGATGCCTGAAGGGGCAGCTGTCACAATGGACATCTTTAAAAATAGAACGGAATTTAATAATAACACAATCACAGAACTACTTTGAAGGTGGTAAGGGAGGACAGTGGCTTGCCAGTCTAATTAAGTGGAAAAGAACAGATAGAACAGTTCTCGCTATTGAAAATACGGCAGGGAATATTACTTATGACCAACGAGAAATTAATACTACCTTTAAATCATTTTATTCCTCCCTTTATACCTCGGAATTTCCAGTAGAGGGTGATGTTTCCTCTTTTCTAAATGGTATTCAGATGCCATCTCTGGGGTCTCAGGAATCGGCAACCACAGACTCTCCAATTTCTTTGGAGGAGGTAAAATGGGCAGTTTGGAAGGCAAATGGAGGTAGGGCACCTGGGCCTGATGGAATCCCAATAGAATTCTGTAAAGTGGTGTGGGACCTAATTGGCCCTCTGATGTTTCAGATGATAGAAAATGCTTTGGAAACAGGGGAGCCCCCCCCCCCCCAACACTAGCTATAATCACAGTGCTGCCTAAACCAGGGAAAGATCCCAATAAATGTGGCTCTTACTGCCCAATATCTTTACTTAATTCGGATTATAAAGCGATAGCAAAGCTTATTGCTTCCAGATTGGAAAAATATCTACCTAAATTGATTCATATGGACCAGGGGGGATTTGTAAAGGCTAGGCAAGCCAGACATAACTTAAGAAGAACCCTAAACATAAAGCATAGATGGAGGGGAGGAAAAGGAGAAGGCCTTTTGGCACTTGATGGAGAAAAGGCCTTTGATCGTGTAGAATGGGCTTTTATGATGGCAGTTCTGCGCAAGTTCGGGTTTGAGGATTGGATTATGGGATGGATCCAGGCATTATAGAAGCCCTAAAGCTCAAATCTTAAATAACATAACATCAACTTACATTTGCCCTGTCCGAGGAACTAGACAAGGGTGCCTCTTTCTCCCTGATCTATGTTCTTACAATTGGAGCGTTGGCTGAGACAATAAGAAGTGAAGAACAAATCGGGTCTTATTTCGATAGGAAACAAAAACGTGATTTAGATTATTGCGGATGATATTCTGCTTTCTTAAAAATCCAGACAAAGGCAATGCCCATTCTGTATAAAATTTTTAAACCTATGGTCCATTATCAGGACATAAGATAAATTGGTCCGAATGTGAGTGGATGCCCATGGGGAAATCTGGAACCACCCTCTCCCTGGGAGATGCGAGGATCATCCTTCTACCTCACTTAAGTACCTGGGTATAAAACTGACGACAAAAATGTCCCATATGGCTAAAGCTAATCTCCTTCCAGTGATTCAAAAAATAAAAGAACAATGCATTGTCTGGAGGACTCTACCTCTTACTCTACTGGGGAGGGTGAATCTTGTTAAAATGAGTGTTCTGCCACAATTCCTGTACATTTTTCAGACACTTCCATTGTGTATATCTAAGAAATACATTAAATCAATAGAGGGCGCCATCACACAACTTCTTTGGCAGGGGGAAACGAGCTAGAATTAAAAAAGAAATATTATGGCTTCCAATTGATAAGGGGGGTTAGGCATCCCGAGTGTCAAGCACTATTATGTTGCTATGCAACTGGCCCGTACTCTAGATGTGATAAGGGAGAAACGAGCACGGCCGGGTTGGGTGGAGTTTGAAGATGGAGGGAGAGGCTCTCTTTATTATTATAATATCAAATTTCTGTGCACTGGTGAACATGTCAGATTACCAAACCCCTGTTCAAAGTCGACTCTTACGGCCTGGAAAGAAGCCCATACTATGCTCCAGCATACTAGATCTCTTTTGCCAGACCTAGAACTCTCTGCCTTACTGCTAGATGCCCCTGTTAAGAATAGACGGGATCTTAACACTCTTAAAATATGGAAAACAAAGGGTTTATATAAAGTGGATCAACTGTGGCAAGATGAACAAGCAGTCCATTTTAACTTTCTGGTATGAAACTTTAACCTGAATGCTTCCCACTATTTTTTGTGGGTTAGACTTTGGGGGAAAATGTGCTCTAGCGGGCTAGGGGGTCAGAAGCTGATGCGGTCTCCTATAGAGGAATTATTTGTTGGGCGGAAAGAGGATGAGAATTTTAAACCCATACGAAGCTGTTATAGAATACTTAAGGGGGCCTGTCAGGATCCCATGGGACCAATAAAGGCAAAATGGGAGCAAGATTTTTACCAGATGAACTGGGGCTGGTTGCAGATTATAAAATTTATTAAAGTGTTCAGTCCATAATAAACTCCGGACGATCCAGTATAATATTTTTGCTACAGCATATTTTATCCCAAACTGGCAAATAGAATAGATCCCCAGACAGTGGACCTTTGTCCCAGATGTTGTGTCCACTCAGGATCTTTTTTTCATATGATATGGAGTTGTCCGAGGATTCAGACTTTCTGGGGTGGGGTTGTGGAAATCTTGGCAAATGTGCTGGGGTACCCAGCGGGGTTGGATCCGGTGGATAGTCTCCTGGGACTTTATATGGGCCATGGAGGTCGGACTAGGCCATATGGGGATCTCCGAAGACATCTTTTTTTTGTTGTAAAACTTTATTTACGGAAATGATGGGGTTAACACCCACTAAAAAGATTTTTCTGCCTATCAATAAACTCTTTAAGAAGGATTTATTCACAGTCCTGCAGAACCCTAATGCTTTCACGCGTCTGGATGAGAAGGCTAGCAAGAAGTACCAACTGGACAGGAAAGGGGCTGAATTCTTCTGTTCTCACCCTGATCATCAGGGTATAGTCCAGCAGGCAGCCTGTGAGAAGGTGAGGGTTCCTTTATCCTCTCACCCTCCTGAGAAGGATTCAAGGAAAATGGACAGTATGTCAAAGAAAGGGTATTAACTGCCTCTCTGGGGGTCAGACAAGCTAATTACCAGGCCTACACTGCACAGTATCAAAAGACACTGTGGCAGTCTGTTTTGGCCATGTCAGAGAAGGTTCCCTCTCCTGTCTCTGATGACCTACCAGAAACAGCCAGATTTGGACAGGAGGCATCCAAATACCAGTTCCAGATGGCAGCAGATGCCAATGATAACGCTGCTAGGATTATGGCTCTGACTGTAGCCCTGAGAAGGTTTGCTTGGCTGAGGGATACAAAACTAACACAGGACACCCAGGCTAAGGCCATGGACTTTCCTGTTAAAGATCATTCCCTCTTTGGCAAACAGACCGAAGAATATATGAAAAAGGTGGATGAATACAAAACTACCTATAAGAGTAATTCATCCAAAGACAGGCCTTCTACTTCTTATAGGCCTTATGGAAGGGGAGGTAGAGGAAGGTCCAATGTAGGGCCTTCTGTCAGCCTCAGGCTGTTTCACAGCTGCAGCCGTACCCACAGCAGACTGGGTATTATAGGGCCAGAAGTAGGAGGGGCTCCAGGAGAGGTTCCCAATCTGCCCTGGCCCCACCGAAACAAAATCCCTGACTCCTATGCCAAGGCCACCTCCCTGATACCAGTAGGGGCAGACTGGCTCACTTCTATCACACCTGGCAGGCCATAACCACATACAAGTGGGTATTGGAATTAGTGAGCCAGGGACTGTCCCTGAGTTTCAAGTCGTTCCCTCCTCTGAAGTCAAGGCTATTCAAACCAGCCTCCCTTCTCCAAGGACAGCTCCTGGAAAAAGAGGTTCAAACCCTGCTCAGCATAAAGGCAGTAGAGCAGGTGCCAACCCTTCAGAGGGGCAGAGGGTTTTACTCCCGGTATTTTCTTACCAAAAGGAAAAATGGGGAGAGGCGGCCTATTCTGGACCTAAGACATCTGAACAAATACCTGGCAAAGCCAAAGTTCAGGATGGTGGCCCTACCTTTAATTTTACCTGTCATCCAGCAGGGAGACTGACTGGCATCTCTAGACTTAAAAGATTCCTATTTCCACATCCCCACAAGGGAGTCTCACAAAAATATCTCAGGTTCAGACTCCTTTCAGGTCATTACCAGTCCTCTGCCCTGCCCTTCTATCTAACCTCAGCACCAAAGGTATTCACAAAATGCCTGGCAGTGGTAGTGGCATTCCTACGAAAACTGGGAATTACAGATCTTACTTCGAGATACAGCTCTTGCAGCAGGTAACACCATTAGGACTGAAGCCGGCAGGCGTCAGGACCCCACGGAATTCTTCTAGCCAGCTATCTTCAGCGGGGACCACCCCCGACGTCGGTCCCGCCTCCGACGTCAGGCGTAGTACATAAGGGGGCGGTCCCGCCAGATTCCCCAGTTCTTTCCCGCCGTCGACTTGCATGTCTCGACCCTTCGGTTCAGTTTCTAGCGCGCGACGCGTGGTAAAGTGTTTTCCTACTGGAAATTCGTTCTCTTCATTCAGCTTTTTGTCTGACCTTCCCATTGATCCAGAGAGTTCTTCTCAAACTGCGCAGGGAGCATGCAACAATGATCCTGGTGGCCCCCTTTTGGCCCAGACAGATCTGGTTCGCTTTGCTAATGCAGCTATCCCGGGAACCTCCGCTCCCGTTGCCGTTCAGCTCCCATCTCTTGTCTCAGGAGGAGGGTTCACTGGTCTACCCGGACTTACGCGCTCTGAACCTGCATGCATGGCTCCTAGAGACATAGCCATTTTGCGACCGGGGTCTCAAGAGTGGCGAAGTCCTTTCCGCTTCAGAAAGCTGGCACGATGCAACATACGCCATGAAATGGCGCCGTTTTTGTTTATGGTCGCAAGCATGCGGCCTTTCCCCTCTAGGTTGTCCGGTGAAGGCGGTGCTAGAGTACCTGCTCTCCCTTTTCCGTTCAGGTCTCGCCCACTCCTCTATTAAGGTGCACCTCTGTGCTATCTCTGCTTATCACCTTCCGGTGGGACAGCGCACTGTGGCGCAATTAGATGCCTGTCGGGAATTCCTGAGAGGGGTGTTGCATCTTAGGCCTCCCATTAAGGACCCTGTGCCTCCATGGGATATACTCTTCGTCCTGGAACAGCTCACGCCCCCTTGAACCTGCCGCGGATTGCGAGCTGCGTTTTCTGTCGTGGAAAACGTTATTTTTAGTTGCTGTTACGTCAGCGAGAAGAGTTTCCGAGCTTCAGGCTCTCATGTGTAAGGAACCTTATTTGGTTTTTCACCAGGACAGAGTTTCCCTGAGGACGAACCCTAAGTTCCTGCCTAAGGTGGTCTCCACACTCCTCTCAATCAGGACATTGACCTGCGGTCTACTTCCTAATTATTCTAATAGAGGAGGCGCTGCTCCACACCTGGATGTTCACCGCAGCAGGTACTACCTAAGCAGGACTAAGCAGCTCAGTAAGTGGGAGCAGCTTTTGTTTCCTTTACTGAAAGGATGATGGGCCAGCCAGTATCGAAATAGTCCCTTTCTCGCTGGCTTGTCCAGTGCATATCATACTGCTATGATATCAAAGAAGCCCCTCAGGATCAGTTCGGGGCCATTCCACTAGAGGAGTGGCCACCTCCTTTGCAGCACCCTGCAATGTCTCCACCTCAGCCATTTGTGCTGCAGCCACTTGGAGCTCTGTCCATACCTTTATCAGGCATTATAGCCTAGACATTGCTTCACGGCGAAGAGCCGGCTTCGGCCTGGCCGTGCTACAGGGTCTCCTGTCCTAGAACCAGGACTTGGAATGAGCCTTCTAGTTTCCTCATCCCAGAATGTTTGCAAGCGCTGCTGCTTGGAAATCGGTCCTAATGGTGTTACCTGCTGCAAGAGCTGTATCTCGAAGTAAGATAGTACAGTTACGTAAGAACTTACCGTAACAGTAGATCTTCGAGAACAGCTCTTGCAGCAGGTACCTTCCCGCCCACCTTCCCCCTTGGAGGAGGCATGGCTTCTCAAGCCTTTAAGCAGGACTTATACCTCTTTGTCTTCTGGCGGTGGATCCTCGGTCTCCCATTCTGATGTCATCCTGCGGCGGAGGTCTCCGGCGGAGAACTGGGGAATCTGGCAGGACCGCCCCCTTATGTACTACGCCTGACGTCGGAGGCGGGACCGACGTCGGGGGCGGTCCCCGCTGAAGATAGCTAGAAGAATTCCTTGGGGTCCTGACGTCTGCCGGCTTCAGTCCTAATGGTGTTACCTGCTGCAAGAGCTGTTCTCGAAGATCTACTATTACGGTAAGTTCTTACGTAACTGTACTTTTTTTCCCTATCTCGACGATTGGCTAATAGTGGGAAAGTCATTTCAGCAGGTGCAAGCACACCTGGAAATAAAAAATTTGTTACAGTCTCTGGGCTTCCTGCTAAACCAGGAAAAGTCCATTCTCACACCGGTCCAAGTCCTGCATTTCATTGGAGCAGAACTGAATACTTTAAAAGGAAGAGCTTTTCTTCCAGAGGACAGAGTTTAGTCTATATTGCAGCTGATTGCCTCATTCGAATTGGGAAAGCCATGTCCTGCAAGAAGATACTTGCAAATACTGGGACATATGGCTGCAGCAACAGGAGTGGTCTTGGGAGCAAGACTTCAAATAAGAAACATACAGTTTCATCTACAGACACACTGGTGCCAAAGAAAAGACCATATGTCAAAACTGATCCCTGTAACAAGGTCAGTGATCCAGTCCCTGCAGTGGTGGACAGATATCCACAATCTAAGGGGAGGAGTTCCTTTCCAGAGGGAAAATCCCTCAGTCATCCTTACAACAGATGCTTCTCTCTTAGGATGGGGTGCTCATATAGGAGAGCACACTACCCATGGCACTTGGTCAAGCATGGAGTCTGTCCTCCACATAAATCTGCTAGAGTTCAGAACAGTATTCCTGGTTCTAAAAAGGTTTTCCCAGTTGATACAGGGCAAGGTGGTGCAGGTCAGAACAGACACCACCACTACAGTGTTTTACATAAACAAGCAGCGGGGAACAAGGTCAGATCCCCTGTGCACAGAGGCCATGAAAATGTGGGAACTCGCTTACTCTCTGAAAGCTCCCTTGCAAGCCATTCATGTACCAGGCAAGGACAATACCCTGGCAGATGCTATAAGCAGGATCAACCAGGCATATCACGAATGGTCTCTGAACAGACAGGTACTGGACTCAAGTGTTCAGACGATGGGGCACTCCAGAGGTAGATCTTTTTGCCTCTCACGAGAATCACATGTTGCCCCTATTCTGTTGCAGGCCACCAGTCAGGGGCACAATTCCCCTGGATGCCCAGGCCTTGGACTGGCCAGGAAAGCATCTATATGCCTTTCCTCCCTTCCCACTCATCTTCAGAGTGTTATTCAAACTCGGGTCACAGCCTGCGTCCATGATTCTGATAGCACCAGTTTGGGCCTGACAGCCATGGTATCCCCTTCTGCAGTCAGTGTCAGTGTTCACACCAGTCCTCCTACCCAGGAGGCACAACCTATTAACTTCCCACCAAGGGAAGATCCTGTATCCAAATCTCAGGTCTCTCAGACTCAAGGCCTGGCTCTTGAGGACTCAGAGTTTGCAGATTTGCAACTTTCCCAAGCTGTTCTGGATATCCTAAAAGGATATAGAAAACCATCTACTAAGAAAACCTATAGTGCAAAATTGAAAAGGTTTTCTATCTGGTGTGATGACTAACATATTTCTCCTTCTGTGGCTGAGATTCCACTATTGTTAGAATGTCTTACTGAATTGCACTCTCAAGGCCTCAAACATACATCCCTGAAGGTGCTCTTGGCATCATTTTCAGCTTTTATCTCAGCAAGGAAATCTGTTTCCCTTGCATCTAACCCTATTTTCAAAAAAATTCTTTTAAGGATTAGCCCATTTACATCCTCCTATTAAAGAACCAGTTCCAGTATGGGATCTGAACATTTGCATTGCTCAGCTTATGAAACCTCCATTTGAGCCAATGTCATCAGCACATTTGCAATATGTCACATGGAAAACTGTGTTTTTGGTAGCAATCACATCTGTTAGAAGAATAAGTGAGTTGCAAGCATTGTGTGTGGAAAAGGATTATTTATTTTTTCATAATGATAAAGTAGTACTTCATACTAATAAAAGATTTCTCCCTAAGGTAGTTTCTGATTTCCACTTGAATCAGTCCATGACGCTGCCAGTCTTCTTCACAGAACATGCCAGTTCAGGAGAGCGCAGGTTCCACAGTCTGGATGTTAAAGGGCATTGAGTTGTTATCTAACTCACACCAAGGAACACAGAGCTGATAAACAACAACTTTTTCTCACTTATGGGGGATGTGGGAAAGGGCACCCCAGCCTCTAAGAGATCAATCTCTCACTGGATAGTTCAATGCATTCAGTTTTGTTACACAAAATCTGGAACACAGGCCCCAGCAGGCCTCGGGGCCCACTCTACTAGGGGCACAGCTGCTTCTATAGCAGCTTCTAGAGATATCCCCTTGGTGGAGATCTGTAAAGAAGCTACCTGGAGGTCAGTACACACCTTTACTAAACATTATAGTTTGGACTTGCAGTCCAGAAGTAATGTCAGGTTTAGCACAGCAGTCCTGCAGAGTCTCTTTCCTAAGTAGATTCTCTGCCCATCTCCAAAGGTACTGATTTGAAGTCTGCAGATAGTTATGAATATGAGAAGAATACATGGGGTTAGAAGAAAAAAATTACTCACCTTAGTAATCTTGTTTCTTCCAATGTATTCTTCCATATTCATAACTCTCCCTTCCTTCCTCCCCTTCCAGAACCAGAGCCTCTGAATGGTCTTCTTACTTGACAGTCCCAAACACAGGCACACTTACCTTAATCCTGTGGGGTTGTTTTTTACTTACCTTTCTTTTTCTCAGGTGATTCTGGGTGTTTCAGGTAGGTCTGATACCACAATCATTAGTATCAGTGGCAGGGGTAGTTATAGAACAGAGTTGTCTGCATCAAGCAGTTTTTTAGCTTGAGTCAGTTTAGTCGGGTTGCCTTGTGGGCTTCCTAGATATCTGAGACGTTGATAGAATGTGCAGCAGATGAGGGCAGCAGTTTGAATATTGTCACGTGCCAATGATTCCATCATTAGCATATAGTTCCATTCTCCAGGCAGTTCTACTGAGCAGGCTAACTGCAGAGAGTTATGAATATGGAAGAATACCTTGGAAGAAACAAGATTACTAAGGTGGGTATTTTTTCTTCCAATAAATGCAGCACCAGCAGTGTATAGAAGGTGTTACTCCAAATTTAATAAATTGTTGTTTAGAAAACATCTTCAGGGACTACCATGGTATATGATTTTTCTTATTCTGGACATAAATTTAGCAGTACAGGAATTTACAACAATGTTTGTAGAAGTTTGTGATATTTCTGCTCCTCAGAAAAAAAAGTTAATCAAAGATTCAGTTATTTGCCATGGATAACAATAAAGATTAAGAAATTGATTAGGTCAAGAAATCAACTCTGCAAAAAGACTAATAAAACATTAAAGAGTGACGTTTGGGATAAATATAAAAAGATAAGAAACAGAGTAATTCAGGAAATAAGGAAATCAAAAGCATTTTATTATAAACACAAAAATTAAGGAAACAGCTGATCCAAGTGATTACTGGTCCTTAATACTTACAAAATGGTATAGTGCTTGAAACAGATAGTGCTGCTGATTATTTGAATAACTATTTTATAAACCTCTCTGATTTGAAATCAAAAATCATATCCTGTACAAATCAAATGTGTGATGTGGAACAAGGAGATCTTCAAAATCAAAATTTACCCAAGTTTAGATTTAGAACAGTGACAAAAAAGGAAATGTTAAAAATCATATATACGCTAGAGATAAATAAGGCAAGTGGTCCAGATAAGATAGATGATAGATTGCTTAAAGAAGCTGCTTTGTAACTATCACCAATATTAGGGGATATTATAAATTGGAGTCTGAGGGAAGGACAGTTCCCACTTAGTTGGAAACTTGCTAAAGTGATCCCGATAGATGAAGGTAGGGATCCCATGGAAGCTTCAAATTACCGTCCAGTAGTTTCATTATCAGCGGTCTCTAAGATACTTGAAAAAATTGTCCATGGTCAGCTGATAGAGTATCTTGAGAAATATAATAAATTAACCCAATACCAATCTGGTTTTAGGCAGGGCAGGTCCACGGCTACCGCACTCATGGACTTTTTAGATCTTATAGCCACCCCTCTTGGGGATGCGAAATCCTTCGGTGCGGTATACGTGGACCTGTCAAAAGCATTTGATCTGGTAGATCACAGTATTTTGATAAGTACATTGAAGAAAAATAGGTGTGGAGGAAGATACCTGTGGCTGGTTCAAGTCTTATCTCAATAAAAGATGGCCAGCAGTCAAGGATGGACTGTGTGACAAGAGGGGTACCCCAGGGATCTATCCTGGGTCCCCGCTTGTTCATAGTCTATCTAAATGACTTACCAAATTATATTAAACATTCACAAATCCGACTTTATGCAGATGATACCGTTTTGGTATCAGTAGGAAAAAAACAGGAATAGGTAGTATAAAAACTGCTAAGTGATTTCCTTGTCATGTAAGGGTACCTTACCTCTCTGGGTTTATTAATAACAACAAAAAAACACAGACTATGTTTTTTGGCCCAGAGAGGAAAAGTGTCCCAAAATTAAAGATAATGTCCTAGGAAGGTAAGATTTTGGAGCAAACGTATAAGT
Organism: Neoceratodus forsteri; assembly: GCA_016271365.2. Classification (NCBI taxonomy): domain Eukaryota; kingdom Metazoa; phylum Chordata; order Ceratodontiformes; family Ceratodontidae; genus Neoceratodus; species Neoceratodus forsteri. The sequence continues at coordinate 859,489,949 of CM028134.1, forward strand.
ATCTAGGGGTACTAATAGATCAACATTTAACATTTAAACAGTATGTAATGAAATTCAGGGTTTTATTTAACTCTAAAAATTGATTAGCGTTTTGCTCATAAAAGTTCTAAAACATTGTGAAAATGCATAGCACCTGCCTCAGTGTGTTTCACAAATATAACACTTCTAGAAAACCTATATAAATGTTTTCTGTACAGTTAGTATCGTCCCAAGGAAAACACTGCTAATCAGTTATTTAAAACCCTGAAATTAATAAGGAAAACCAATGCAAAGATTGGAGCGTTAAGACGTATATCAAATTGTATGACAAAAGAAATGAGATTGACCATGCTGAACCAATTAGTATTACTGGTAATTGACTATGGAAGCCATATTTATAGGCATACCACAAAAAAGCAATTGGATAATTTGGATGTTCTTTATAATAAGCTTGCGAGATTTGTGTTAAGATGTGAATTTAGAACACACCATTGCAGAATGTATACCGAACTTGTCTTGGATCCTTTAAATTTGCGGGCAAAGGGTATTTGGTTAAATCAGGAACGGGGTTTACTTAAAAGTAAATCTCTTCATAATTTAAAAGCTAAATTACTAAAGCCAAATCATGGATTAAATTTAAGAAAAATGGGTGCTAGGGTATTGATAATACCCAAAATAACAAATCGATTTGGTGAGATGACTTTCCAGCATAAGGTTGCTTCTAACTGGAATTACCTACCACTTTTTCTCCGAGATTTAAATATCTCTGATACTGCCTTTAAAATAGCAATGAATCGTAAATTAGGTTTTCACTGTTATTGTAATAGGTGAAAAGAATGAAGCAGTTAAACCACTAGTAATTTACTTAAACGTATGTTTATTTGTCATGCTAGTCAAATGGTTTATTTATTGTGTTATTATTCATATATGTTTTGTATTTTTTGTATTTTGACATTGTTGTAACAATTTAGTATTTTATATAAACAGGTATGCCTTGTAAACAGGGGGTTTCGAAACCCTTACGGCTGTATAACTGTATAAATAAAATGTTACATACCTGTGTTTACATTATACAAAATATGCTGGACACCATGGACCTCCCTACACAGGAGCCCAACCAGGATGTCGATGAAGACGAAGATTATAGGGAGATGAAGGGTCTTTCATCTACAAAGACCCTGGTCGTCCCTATCTATAATGCATTTAGAAAAAATACCATGAAGGTGCTTCAACACCTCACTTCAGTATCAGGAGTTGATAAACGGCTTGAAAGAAAATATAAATTGTCTAAAAATGGTACAGAGTTTCTGTCTGCACACCCTAGCCACGAGAGTATAGTGCAGCAGGCAGCTTGTGAGAAAGCTGAAGTCTCCTTGTCCCCCTCTCCCCCAACAAGGATTTCAAGAAAATTGACTTTATAGCAAAGAAAATGTATGTCAAAACTTCCCTGCTTCTCAGACGTTCTTCTTACATGGCATTCACAGCCAAATATCAGAAAGCCCTTTGGAAATCTGTCCAGGCTATCGCCCGCAGCGGATCAGATTCTATGGTACAGGTGCTGGTGGATACGTCAAAAACTGCCCTGGAAGCTACCATGTACCAGTTCCACGTGGTTGATGACAACAGTGATGCAGCCTCTAGGGCGATGGCCCATGCCACCTCTCATGAGATCGTTCGCTTGGCATAGAACAACCAGTCTGACCACAGACACTCGGAACAAGGCCATGGATTTTCCCTGTGATCAAAATATGTTGTTTGATTACAGAACCACTGACTACATGAAAAAAGTTGATGAGTACAAGGCCTCCTGGTAGAGCCACTCATCCAAACCTAAGCCAGCCACTCCTCAGAGATCCCTTCCCAGAGGCAGTAGGGGCAGAAGTTTTGTTCCTAGGCCTTACAATCACTGTCCCCAATCTGACTTTGGACAGTACAAGGGGTCTTTCAGAGGTAGGGGCAGAAGGGGCCAAAGAAAAGCCACCTCTACCCAGACATCTACCTCTCAGTCTTAAGTCCCGATGTGAGTGTCCAGGTTGCCTCCCCACTTCCGGTTGGAGGCAGACTCTCCCACTATCTTCAGCACTGGTCCCTCATCACGTCGGACAAGTGGGTGCTGGAGATAGTGGAGAAGGGTCTGATATTATAGATCTTACTTCGCGAGGGCTCTTGCAGTAGGTAATTACATACGGGACTGATGTCAGCAGGCGGCAGGACCCCGGAAAAGTTCTAGCTAACGGTCCCTGGCGAGGACGCCCCCGCAGGTAACCGGCGCCAGATGATGTCAGTATAAAGGGGCGGTCCCAGACGCCTGCCTTCCAGTTCTTTCCCGCCATTAGCTCACGCAACGCCTCGCGGTAAAGTTCGTGCTCAGCCCTGTTCTTTCATCGGTTTTTATCGAAAATTATCAGTATTTTCATATCGTATCATCAGGTTAACGTTGGTGTATGTCGTCCCCTTCCAAAAATAAGTGCGACTCGTGCGGCGCCCAACTGCCTCACAATGACGGCCACTCTCTCTGCCTTTTTTGTCTAGGCCCCGACCACGCGGTCAACAAGTGCCCGCATTGCCTGCACTTCAATGCGACTACCCACAGACGACGCCAGCAGTCCTTGGAAGCCCATCTGCTCAAAAACAACATGTCTTCAATGGAGAAGGAGTTGAAGAAGTTTAGGCAGGAGTCGACCTCTCCTGAAGGACACCACAAGAAGCAGGACAAAGAAAGGCACAGGGAGAAGGCCTCCTCGTCCGCGACTCCAGCTGGAGTCGCGGTTCAGGTAACGTCCCCTCCGGGGGATCGTCCAATGGCAGCCTCCAAAGGCGTCGACCCGCCCGTCGGGCTCGTGCTCTAGTCCTCTTGGTGCCTCCGGGCTAAAGGAAGCCTCTGCCCCAGTAGCATGGGCTTAAGCCCTACTGGCGCGGGCATCTCCCATAAGTAGGATGTCGGCTCCTCCGACATCCGCCGGTGAACCCGTGAGACACCCGACCCTTGAGCGGCGCCGCGATCGCGTCCCCTCGGACCGGGCCGCTTCCCACCCTCGGCCGCCTCCGATGAGGGACCCCATAAGCCGGACGCCGGCTCCTCTGGCGTCCGCCGGGATCCAGCCCCTAAGTCGCACGTCGGCTCCTCCGACGTGCGCCAGGCGTTGGAACCTCGACAGACCCTACATCGTCTGTCGTCCCAGGTTCCCCGCAGCCTTCGCTGCCGTCTGGGGAGCCCGAGTCACCCCAGCCTGACCCCGGGGACTTTTCCCCTCCGTCCCCGGGCAAGGTCGGGGATGTTCTTCTGCCGTCAGACCCTCCTCCTACAGAACCGGATCTGATGCCGGCCCCGGATGCGGTCCTGCGGCTCCGACGCCGGCGGGGGATATCCCCTTCCGTCGGGCCCGACCCCCCCACGGGCCTATCTCTGTTGACCGCCTGTGGGGCTCCCTACTGGGCCATCTGCTCCGACAGCCCCTCGGTACCTGGGTATCCGCCATCCCTATCCGGCCTTGGCTTACCCAGGTCCGCAGTATCCAACGCCCGCAGTACCCGACGCTGGCTTCTGCCCGCCGCAGTACCGATGCCGCAATACCGCACCGGTGTTCCGCAGCCGGTTACGGATACCGCCTTACGGATATAATCCGATAATTACCCTCCTCAACCGCCCCCAGGCGCGGTGGATCTTCAGGAGACTCTGGCTTCCTGGTGGGCTGAGGCCAAGGCTCAGCTCACCAAGGAAGTCGAGAGCCACCTTACGGCGATGGTGCCACCTACGGCCCCAGTACGCCCGAGACGACACACTCCCTCTCCGCCTCCGGATTCCCAAGCTCTTCCCTCGGGATCCAGAGGGGGCAGGACACGCATCCAGGGATTCCCCCTAAGGAACCCATTCCTCCCCCTAGACAGGTCAGGGAGTTTTACTCTGCTCCTAATTCTTCTTCTTCCTCCCTCTCGGATTTCTCCGATGGATGCTCCGAGAGAGATGACGAGCCTCGCTTTCCGTCCAAGCCCCAGCCGAGGACTCCTCCGAAGTCTCCTCCAGAGAATCCTTCATTCACGGAGTTGCTCAGGAAGATCCAGGAAGTACATCAGTGGCGTTCTTTGGAACCAGATCCTCGGCGGATTAAACTCGCCGAACATCTGGACCTGCCCCTTTCGGCCCCTACTCTAGTGCCACCCTGGATCAAGCCTCATGCCCACCTTGTTTCCACTATTTGGAAACAACCGTTGGCTTTAGCCCCACTTCCTCGGAAGTCCAACAGGCTATACCAGGCTCTGAAGGGTGTAGATTTTTTGGATTCTCACCCCCGTGCAGACTCGGTCGTGATTAGCGCCGCTCACAGCCGGTCAGCACACCCCAAACATTTAAGCTTGTCTCCCCGGTTAAGGAATCTCGCCTTCTGGACCAGTATGGAAGAAAAATATATGCTTCTTCCACACTGGGAAGTCGGACCCTGAATTATGTAGCATATATGGGGGCTTACCACAAGGCTATCCTTACCCAGGCGGAATCTAAGATTGACTCCTTACCTGACTCCCAAGTCAAGCTGGAGTTAGCTGACCTAGTCCGTTCTGCTCGTTCGGCCAGTCGTCACATCCTGAGGATGACCTACGATGCAGTGGACACTGCCGGGCGGAGCTCCGCGTTCGCCGTAAGTCTTCAGGGTCACGCCTGGCCCCGCGTGTCAGGTTTGGTCCCAGAGGTGCAGTCAGCAATCCAGGAAGCACCTTTCAGAGGTTCAGTGCTTTTCGGCGGTGATGTCAAGGACATCGTCACCAATTTGCAGGAGAAGGGGACGGCTCTGAAATCTGTGGATTCCATGTACCATCCCCATCCCCCGCAGCGCCATCTTTTTCGCAGACGCAGCCGGCCTCAAGCGAAACCCCAAGGAAGGCGGGCCACCAAACGCCGGGCCACTGCAGCTGCAAGGCCCCCGCCACCCAAAAAAGCAGCGGGTGCCCCAGCTGCGGCACTGCCCCACACCACCTGACTCCTCCCCTCTCCCACCGCCTCCGGACTCCCCGGAGGAACCGGTAGGAGAGAGATTCTCCCTCCACCTTCCGGGTTGGGAGAGGATAACAACGGATTCATGGGTGCTTCAGATTATCGCGGAGGGGCACTCCATAGAGGTTCTACAGAAACCTCCACGCCACCCCCCTCTGAAGTCCCCTTATGCAAGGGACCATCTTCCTTTGGTCAGGGAAGAAATTTCTGTCCTCCTCGCGAAGCAGGCCATAGAACCCATTCCTCCTCACCTTCAGGGGACGGGTTACTATTCCCATTTCTTCCTGGTACCAAATAAGAGGGGAGATCTCAGACCCTTTCTCGATCTCAGCTCCCTGAACTGCTATGTGGAATACAAAAAGTTCAGGATGCTCTCCCTTCAAACCCTTCTGCCCCTTCTTTGGCTGGGTCAATGGCTTTGTGCGCTGGATATGCAGGATGCATATCTGCACATCCCATTGTCCCTCGCATCGCAAGTACCTCCATTTTGCTTTCCAGGGGGACCATTACCAATTCCGGGCACTACCGTTTGGTCTTTCCTCGGCTCCCCGAGTTTTTACCAAATGCCTGGCGGTGGTAGTGGCCCACCTGCGTACTTTGGGAGTTCAGGTGTTTCCCTACCTGGACGACTGGCTCCTGGCGGCCTCGTCCAGGGAGGAGCTCCTGCAATTTCTCTCCCTCACCCAGCAGGTTTTCACTTGCCTGGGTATCACCATCAACCATTCCAAGTCTCATCTGGACCCCTCCCAGAGACGTCAGTTCATCGGGGCTATCCTCGACACGACAGTGAGCAAGGCCTTCCTTCCTCCGGACAGGGTGGCCTCCCTCCAGTCACAGATTTCCCTGCTATCAGAACGCAGGAAGGTTCCGGGGAGGTCGGTTCTCAGTCTCTTGGGGCTTATGGTGGCCGCCATCCTGACGGTTCCCCGCACGCGGCTCCACATGAGGATTTCTCAGTGGACTCTCCGCTCTCAGTGGGATCAACTCATAGACGACTTAGATCATCTGGTGCTGATCTCCTCGCCGATGACAAGAGACTTGCAATGGTGGATGGTTCGAGAGAACCTGTTTCGGGGGGGGGTCCCCTTCTGTCATCCTCCCCCCTCCCAGACTCTGACCACGGACGCATCAGGCGAAGGGTGGGGAGCCATCTGGGTCCTCACCGAACCCAGGGTTTATAGTCCAGATTGGAGCTAGCTCTCCACATCAGTGTGCTCGAGCTACAAGCAGTACTATATGCTCTCCAAGCCCTTCACCAATACATCCTTCCCGGTCACCTAGCTGTCCAAACGGACAACATGTGTGTGGTGTGGTACATCAACAAGCAGGGAGGGACTCGATCCTGCCCGCTGTGCAGGGAAGCAATGAGGGTTTGGGACTGGGCAATGCTTCACAACCTTCACCTCACGGCAATCCATGTTCCAGGAGTCGACAATACCCTGGCAGACAAGCTAAGTCACTCCTCGGCTCTGCCACCCGAGTGGGTGTTGGACCAAAAGGTTCTAGATGACATCTTCCAGCTTTGGGGGACTCCACAGATAGACCTGTTCACCTCTTCCCAAACGCAAAACTTCACCCCTGTTGCTCGCTCGCTCCAGAGCGAGGCGCTTTCTGGAGCGATGCTCTGTCTCTAAACTGGAAGGGCAGATTCGTCTATGCTTTCCCCCCAATTCTTCTGGTCCCTCGTGTACTGCAGAAACTTGCAATGGAAGGAGCGAGAATGATTCTGATCACTCCTTTCTGGCCCAGGCAAATCTGGTTTTCTTTTCTACAACAATACTCAGAGGTTCCTCCTCTTCCTCTTCCTCTTCCTCAAGGATTGCTGACCCAGGATCAGGGGACCCTGGTCCATCCGGGACTCAAGTCCCTACAACTTCATGCATGGCTCCTGCAGACCTAGCCCAATCTCGCTTTGGCGTCTCTCCAAAGGTGGCCGAGATTCTGGTGGAGGCTAGAAAACCCTCCACTAGGTCTACCTATGCCATGAAAGGGAAGAGATTTTCTATTTGGGCTGCCTCCAGGAAGGTAGAGCCTTTTTCCTGTCCTGTGGCTGTTCTCCTCGATTATTTACGTCATCTCTTCAACCTGGGTCTCAGTCATTTCTCTTTGAAAGTTCACATGGCTGCTATTTCAGCCTACCATGTTCCTTTCGCTGATAAAGCCTTTGCCCAATTAGAGGTATCCAAGACTTTTCTCAGAGGGGTCCTTCATCTCAGGCCCCCTGTCCAGACTCCTGCTGCCCCTTGGGATTTGAACTTTGTTCTTGAGAAACTTACCCTTCCTCCCTTTGAGCCTGCGGCCTCCGCAGATTTGAAGCTTCTGTCGTGGAAGGCGCTCTTCTTGGTGGCCATTACTTCTGCTTGAAGAATTTCCGAACTCCAGGCCCTTATGTGTAAAATCCCCTATCTGATTTTTCACAGAGAACGAGTAGCTCTTCGCACAAACCCTAAGTTTCTACCGAAAGTGGTAGCGGAGTCTACCTTAAATCAGTCTATAGAGTTATCTGCCTTTTTCACGCAGTACTCCAACCAGGGAGAATATTTGCTCCATACCATGGATGTTCACAGGATTCTGAGATACTATACCGATAGGACAAAGGATCTCAGAAAGACTGATCAGTTGTTTGTCTCTTTTGCTCACAAAAGGGAAGGCAATGCTGTTTCCAAGCAATGCCTGTCAAAGTGGTTGGCTCATTGCATCACTTTCTGTTATGACAAGTACAACAAGACCCTTCCGGGTCAAGTCAGAGAAGTCCTCCACTTGTGGAGTAGCAGCCTCTCGTGACTTGTTTCAAGAATGTGTCTGCGGCAGACATCTGTGCTGCTGCCACTTGGACTTCCGTCCATACCTTTACAAAACATTACAGTTTGGACATTGCCTCTCGCCGTAGAGCAGGCTTCGGGTTAGCGGTCTTGCAAGGCTTCCTGTCTTGAGGTTTGCAAGGTTTTTTGCTACTTCTTGGAGTAGTTCCTCCTCCCGGTGCCTTTCATTTGTTCCAGACTGCTTGGGATTCTGTCCTGTATGTAATTACCTACTGCAAGAGCCCTCTCGGAGTAAGATAGTACAGTTACGTAAGAACTTACTGTAACAGTAGATCTTCGAGAGAGGCTCTACTGAAATAATACCTTCGCCCTCCATCCTCCTAGGCTTTTCAGCTCCTTTTCCATTGCAGGAAATATCCTTCTCTCTCTCATCCGGGCCTTCTGGGCCTGTGGCGAGAAAAGAACTGGGCATCCGGGACGCCCCTTTATACCGCGTGCGTCTGGCGCTGGTCACTGGCATGGAGGCGGTCCCTCACCAGGGACTGCTAGCTAGCAATTTTTCTGTAGGGTCCTGCCGCCTGCCGACGTCAGTCCCATATGTAATTACCTTCTGCAAGTGCCTCTCTCGAAGATCTACTGTTACGGTAAGTTCTTAGGTAACTGTACTTTCAGGCAGCTGCCAGACCTCAAGCATACCCAGGTGTCAAAACCTCTGTCCCCAACACAGATACTACTGTTGGAAATGGAGGTACGAAACCTTCTGGCTTCACGAGCAGTGGACAGGGTCCCGCCCACAAGACGGGCAAGGGCCTCTACTCCAGGTATTTTCTGACGCAAAAGAAAACTGGGGAGTGGCGACCTATCTTAGATCTCAGATATTTAAACAAACATCTGAAAAAAAAAATAATTCAAAATGGTCACTCTGTCTCTGGTCATACAGTCATTACAGCAGGGAGACTGGCTAGCCTCCCTAGACTTAAAGGATGCCTACTTCCACACACCCATAAGGAGATCTCACAGGAAGTTTCTCAGGTTCAAACTTCCTTCGGGTCACTATCAGTTCACTGCAATGCCCTTCGGTCTGTCCTCGGCCCCAAGCGTCTTTACTCGTAGTGGTAGCAGCACATCTCAGGAGACTGGGTGTCACCCTCTACCCCTATCTGGACGACTGGCTCATAGTAGCAAAGTCTCCTTGCCAGGTCAGTGAATCTCCTTCCCTCACAGAACACACTCTGGAGTCTCTGAGTTTCCTGGTAAATCTAAAAAAATCTCATCCGGAACCCACCCAGCTGCTCACCTTCATCGGGGCCCAGCTGGACACTCAGAAGGGATACGCTTTCCTCCTGTAGGAAAGAATTCAGAGTTTCCTTTCGCTGGCAGATTCTTTCACCCGGGGAGAGCCAAGACCAGCCAGACATTTCCTCAAACTTCTGGGACATACGGCCTCTATGACTGCAGTAGTCCCAGGGGTCAGGTAGAGGATGGAACTCCTGCAAGCCTACATCAGAGCTCACTGGTCTCAGAGAAGCAACACATTTTCAAAGTTGATACCTGTGTCGGAGCAGTTCCTCCAAAACTTGCTGTGGTGGAAGAACCCTGCAACTTTGCAGGCAGGGGTTCCCTTTCGAGCTCCTCTTCCCACAAAGGAGATCACCACAAATGCCTCCCTTTTGGGCTGGGGAGCTCATTTGGACAGTGCCTCAGTAAGCAGCAACTGGACTCCCGAAGAGTCACAGTTTCACATAAATCTTTTGGAACTTAGAGCAGTCTTACTAGCTCTCAAAGCTTTCGCTCCCAGCATAGAAGGGCAGGCAGTTCAAATTCGAACGGACAACACCACTGCAATGGTCTACATAAACAAGCAGGGTGCTACCAGATCAGGAATACTCTGTTTGGAATGTCTGAAGCTCTGGTCTCTAGCATTCTCCCTGGGAGTCAGCCTTTCGGCTATTCACCTCCCAGGCAAACAATACTCTGGCGGATGCTCTTAAGCTGCATCAGTCAAGGCCAGAGCGAATGGACACTGAACAAGCAAGTACTGGCCACGGTGTTCGGGCGGTGGGGCACACCAGACGTGGATCTGTTTGCCTCTCCTCTCAATTTTCAGCTTCCTCAGTACTGTTGCAGGCCCCCAGTTCCTGGAACACTTCCTCTGGATGCCCTGATCCTGGACTGGTCAGGGAGGTTCTTACACATATTTCCTCCCTTTCCCCTGATATTCAGGGTTTTGTTGAAACTCAGACAGCAGCCTGCATCAATGATCTTAGTGGCTCCGGAGTGGGCCAGGCAAGCCTGGTATCCTCTCCTTCTCTCAGTGTCCTGCAACAGGCCCATTTGCTTGCCTCCAACTCACTCCCTGCTGACCCTTCCTCAGACGGGAGTGCAGTACCCAGACACGCTCTCTTCACCTCAAGGCCTGATTCTTGAGGAGTTAAGAGTTTCTATCCTTACAGTACTCTGAACAGGTCCTTAAGATACTGAGGATGGCTAAAAAACTGAACACTGAGAAGACTTATGCAGCCAAATGGAAAAGATTTTCCCTCTGGTGCAAGAGCGAAAAGGTCGAACGCCTATCAGCTTCAGACCCTCAGCTGCGAGTCTACCTGATACACCTACAGGCGTCAGGCTTGAAACCATCTTCACTCAAGTTACACCTGGTGGCAATTTTGGCCTACTTTTCGGTGGGAAAGAAGAAATCAGTTTTTTCCCATGACATTTTTAAACAGTTTTTCCAAGGTCTCTTGCACCTCCAGCCTCCAACCAGGGAGTCCGTTCCTCCTTGGAGCATGAACCTTTGCATAGATGGGCTCATGAATCCACCCTTCGAGCCTATGTCCATGGCCCACATCGTTTTTTTTGTTTTTTTTAAACTTTATTTTATTAAGAGAGTATCGTACAACTGATTTTACTTTTCTACATTGCATTTCAATACCAGTTATACTCATTTGCAGAAAGGTGTAGACAAAGTTATATCCTTCCTCGGGTTTAAGTGCTTTCATGTTACTCCCTTTTTTTTTACTCAGTACAGTTAAATTGTTACAAAACTCATACAGATTTCAGATTCTTTTGTTATTACACTTAAAATGAAACTCTATAAATAACTCGATTCCATATTATACAGAAAATGTTCAATTTCATATTAAAAAGGAAAAGAAAAAGTAACCAGTTACTGCCACAATCCATTTTCTTTATTCTCTAAATGTTCTCTACCATGCTAATTTATTCTGTAGCTTATCCTGCTGTCCTCCCTAAGGAATTATTTATTTTATCTCCACTTGTGTCTTATTTAAGCAATATCTGTCCTTCAGCCTGGGTGCAATCCCCCCTTTTGCTATGGGCTCTGTTTCAATCCAGGGAGCAAGAACCTTGCCCCTCACTTCTTGTTGGACACATCTTAGGTTGTGCCCAGACTGGATAGCCCATACATCTCCCACCCGGTCCAATGGTTAATATAATGGGCCTGTCTATGTTGTATATTATATGAGATTCTTGGTATTGACGTAGTTATGGTTATCCACTCCCTTATAGTCGGTGCGTCCTCTTGTAGCCATCGCCTAGTGAGGGCCTTTAGTGCAGCTGCTATCAGTACCCTCCAGAGGTAGTTGGCTTCCCTGCCTTGCAATAGTTTTGGTTCCATTCCTAATATTAGTTGTTCTGATCCCAGTACTCCCATCCCTCCAAATATAACCAGAATATGTTTTGATATCCCCTTCCAATATGTTTGTATCTGGGGACACCACCAGAAACATGGGCTTGACTGGCAGTCATTTCCCCGCACTTTCTCCAGCAATGGGCATTTGCATTTTGTGTTATTTTAGCCTGAGTCTGGAGCACAAAATATATCTGATTCTAATTCTCCAAACAAACTCTCTCCAGGTTGGAGAGGAGGTAGCGCTCCGCACTGTTGTCCACATTTTGTCCCAGGACTTGGGACTTATATCTGCCCCCACTTCCTCAGCCCACCGTGCCTTGACTTGGAGGGTGTTATGCCCCTGATCATTAAGAAGATTGTTATTTAAAAGAGTTATTGCTCCTCTCCCGGTGGGGGGAAGACAGTATTTTCTCAAATGGTGGGGGAAGGGCGTTCAGATCCTCCGCTCCCCTTGGATGACTTAGTTTCTCATATACCAGGGCTCTAATTTGATAAAATCTAAGTCTGTCGCATGGGCGCAGACCAAACAGGGGTATGGCTGTGTCAAATGCTATGGGTGCTCCCCCATGCAGAATCTGCCATGGTGAGTGCAGGCCTCTTCTTGCTAGCTATTTGAACCAGGGATCCATAACTGCGGGGCGAAATTGCTCATCCCATGCCCACCACTCATATTTCCAAAGGGATCGAGAGGTATGTCCCTTGCTAACTCCGCGCCTCCACCCCTCAAGAGCCGCTCACACCCCCTGTGGCAGCCGCTCCCCCACTGACAGTTGCAACCCCCGGTTGAAGGGCAACGACCCCATGGGGGGGGGTTTCCCTAGTGGCCCACTTCAAGTTTATAACTTGGAAGACAGTCTTCCTGGTAGCCATTACGTCTGCCAGGAGGATTTCAGAGCTACAGGCCCTGTGCACTGAGCCAAACTACATCATCCCTCACAATGACAAAGTTGAGCTCAGGACAAATAGGAAATTTCTGCCAAAGGTGGTTTCAGTGTTTCACTTGAACCAGTCCATTACTCTGCATGTCTTCTTTACTGAACCATCCACTCCTGGCGAGCAAAAGCTGCACAGCTTGTATGTCAAAAGAGCCATCTTTCACTACCTGGAGCATACTAGGCTGTCCAGAGGCTCTTCCACTCAGTTGTTCCTCACCTACGGGGATGTAGGCAGAGGAAGACCTGCTTTCGAGAGAACTTTTTCTTGTTGGTCTTTTGTATTAGATTCTGCTATGAGAAAGCTGGTTAACAACCTCCAATGGGGCTCGGGGCCCACTCCACCAGGGGCACTGCAGCCTCGCTTGCAGCAGCAAGGGACATTCCCCTACTGGATGTCTGCAATGCAGCTACCTGGAAATCTGTGCACACCTTTGTGAAACACTACAGTTTGGATATGCAGACCAGATCTGATGCCAAATTTGGCAGGGCGGTTCTGCAGAGCCTCTTTCCTAAGTAGATTCTCTGCCCACCTCCTACTTGGTACTGCTCGGTAGTCTGCAAAAAAGTTACTGATGCTAAAGGACTCCTGGGGTAAGAAGGAAAAAATACTCACCGCAGTAATCTTCTTTCTTCCAAGGGGTCCTTTAGCATCAGTAAGCTGCCACCCTTCCTCCCCAGTTCACCTGTCAGGAGAAGGGCTCTTTATGTCACCTTTTACCAAATTTGGAGTTTCTTATTGATGAGTTTTTAGCTCGTGTTGCTGTTGTTTCTGTTTCCACTTTTGTGGACAGTTGCATGTTTTTTGAATCCTGTTGATTCTTTTTCAGGGCATTTGCCCTTGTTTTTCTTCGAAAAAATTCTGAAGCCTTCAACAGCTCTCACTCAGCTCACAGCCCCTCCTGACTTTTGATTGGCTTGGTCCTAAGCTCATTTAAATATTTCTTAAAGGCACACCTCTGGGGCATTTGCACCTAGCCAGCCAACTAAGTGCAAAAAAGTTAAGAACCCCTTGGAAGAAAGAAGATTACTGTGGTGAGTAATTTTTTCTTCAGTACCAACTTCTTCAAAATCCCCTTGAATGTTCAGCTGTTTCCTTCTACTTATATTGTTAGATCTCACTTTGAGGGGGCTCTTGCAGCAGGTTACACCATAAGAACTAAAGCCAGCAGGTACCAGAACCCCACAGAAAACTTCTTGCTAGCATTCTATAGCGGGGACCACCCCCTGGCGTCAGCCCGCTCCCGATGTTCGCATGTAGTGTAAAAGGAGCGGCCCCCCAGCACCACCTCAGTTCTTTTCTTGCCGTCGACCCGCGCAAGTTGGACCTCCATGGACACCTTCTGCTCAAGTCGACCGTCATTTTCTCTGTGTTACCTGCACTTTATTATTTTACCAATTTTTCTTCTCGTTCAGTGTAATTTGTGCATGTCTTCTTCTCCCTCCTCGTCTGTTGAATGGCAGCAAACAAAGTGTGCTTGTGGCAAGCAGCTGCCCCACAAGGACGCCTACTCAGCTTGCTTACTCTGCCTAGGCCTGAATCACAACATTGAAGCCTGCTATCACTGCCAAGAATTCAGTCAGCGCACCTGGTTTCACCTCCAGAAGACCTTGGCATCCTTCCTGCTGCAACAAAACCTTTTATCGAGGGAGAAGAAGCTTCACCAGAATACATCCTCTTCCCCGACCTTCGGTAAGAGATTCAAAGAAGTCCTCGGGAAAGCACAAAAGCAGGAGAAGCATAAGGAGAGACCCTGGTCTGCTTCCCGCTTCAGATCCCTGCACAAGCCAGGCACTGATAATGGGTCTTCCTCCCACAGGAGGTCGACCCCCTCCACTCTGTGAGCCCTCTCTTCATCCAGGCTGCCAGTGGTGAAACCACTCGCCCTCTTGACAGTATACAGCGGTGGTTCTTTGGGGCTTGGGTTGTCGACCTCAGCCTCTCAGCCCCTGAAGCTTAGGCCCATCTGGAACACGGGTACTCAGCCAGGTGGCTCGACTGGGTCCACTGCGGGTAGCAGGTCTTTGCCTGTCACCATCCTGGTGAAGGCGTCGGCAGTCAGTTCAATCAGGAACCGGCGTCAGTTTGCGATGCCTGGGGTATGGGTCCATCATGGGGATGACACCTCTAGCCCGCTTGAGGTCAGCTCCTGTCGAGCTTCTCCCTCCAGGCCGGCGCTGGCTGCTTTCCCAGACCGGCATCAGCCAGCACCAGCTCCGTTAACATCGGCTTCTCTGGTGCCAACCCTGACGACAATGCAACCATCATCCCCAATTCCCCACAGTTGCTGGCTGGACCTGGCATCCCACAGCCAACGCCGGCGAGACCAAGACCCGATCCTTTGACCCCAGTCAGACCGACGCCATGGGGTTCTTTACCTCAGGACCAGACGCCGGTTAACCCGATGCCAGGGTTACCACAACCTGATGAACCGACACCGGGGCCTTCCAAACCGACTCCACAGGCGCCGGTTCCCCCGACCTCACCCCAGCTTCCACCCGCAGAGCTTAATGCACTTTTTGCAGTCTTGTGGGCATTATTCAAAGACAAGGAGGCCCGGAAGGAACTTCCGACTCTTACCCCGAGGGACCCTTCTCCTGATCCTGATAAGGACCAGATCCCTCCTAAGAAGGCTCCGATGCCAGTTCCTAAGGAGCCTACGCCACAGCTGACAAGACCTGACACCAGCCATTCTAGGCCTCTTAAACATAAGCCTCAGCACTCACCATTTCCCTCACTGGATTTGGGTGGGTCAGGGGGATATTCTTCCTCCTCCTTTTTGTATGATGACTCTGGAGACTCAGATATTCCTTCTGAGCCAGAGGAGCCTAAGGATACCCTGCAGTCTCCCTGGGATGACCCAACTTTCATGGATGTGATGAGGCATATCCAGGCCCTCATGGACTGGGACACTCAGGAAGTGGGCCCCGAGGGATGTCGGCTAGCCACTTTCCTTCGTGAGAAGGAGTCCTTGCCTTTAGTGGCCCCCATCTCATAGACTCCTTTAAAGATGTCACTAGGACAGCCTGGAAGTGCCCGTCTTCTACACCGGCGATGTCCAAAAAGGCAGATCACTTGTACAGTGCCCTAAGAGAGGAACCTTTCTACAAGCAGCACCCAGAGGCTGATTTGGTTGTTATCAACGCGGCCCATGACCGTTCAGAATGATCCCTTCACCTCAGTACTCAGCCTCCAGTTAAGGACTCTAAGCAGACAGACTATTTTGGCAAAAAGGTCTACTCTTCGGCCTCGTGTGCCATCCGTTCCCTAAACTTCCATACCCACATGGTGCAATATCAGAATGCCCTGCAGACTGGTGCCTCTACCCTAGATGGGTTTGGGTACTATTGGTAGTAGCCCGACAAGGTATACGAAATACGTGGGTGGCTCTTACAGTCCCTGCTATAGATCAGTGGCAAAAATTAGTTATCCAATTATTGGCTATGGACTGCCTTACATACGCTTTAAAGGGGCGGATGGACAAGTTTCTTAGGGATTAGAGCAGTTTTTTGAGCTCCCTTACACCAGGAGAAGCTGCAGTACTAAAAGAGTGAGGGGGTAGTTGAGTGGGGTCTGTCAAGTGAGTCAACTCTTATGATGAAATGTTAGGAGGGAAGCATAGCCTTATATTTCAGTCATACCTAGGAACCTGAACACCTTGAACTATAACATGAAATCTATGCGAAGTGGCCTTGGATAATCAGATACATGATCTGACTGTGTATTTGACATTTGAGCAGTAACTAACCTGTTACCTATTTTTTTCTCTTTTAATGTTTTTTGGTGCAACTAACATATTAACTAGTTTTTATGTTTTGATTATATTGAGATAAAGTATGGAACAAACGTTTGAATCTTCCTGGACTAAAAGTCTCCACCACTCATTCACACTAGTGGGACTATGCCGGAGGCACTAGGACCCAGTGGAAGCCAAAAATCTTCAGGAGGGCCGGTGCCAAGGTAGGACCGTGCATGCGTGGCGCTGCGACACTGGCTCATGCTATATAGGCTATCTAGGTATCGACCCTCCAGCCATCTCAGTTCCTTTTTTCCCCGCCGTGGAGTGCGCTTCAGTGACAATGTTGCTCGCCCACCGAGAGTCAAATCTTCAGGTATATATGACAGCAGCTTTAGTCATTCAGTATTTGATGTAGTTTTAGTGTTTTAGTAGTATTTATTTAAAAAAAAAAAAAGAAATTTTTAGCGTAAAATTGAAGAGGTCTTCCAGCCACGCATCCAGTATGAATGGTGCCGTGAAGGTAGGGAGACTTTGCTTGACAGCTGTTTTGGCAGTGGGGCTGGGTCCAGTCCGCCGTCCTCTTCGGAGGGGGGGGAGTCTGACCACAGGCAGTCCGATGCTCAGGAGTAAGGGCGGGCCTCCCGAAAGCATTTAAGAAGCAGATCCATTCCCGATCTCGGTCAGGGGTTCGGCCCTGTGGTATGTCTGCACATAGATCGTTGGTGGCAGGGGACGGTAGGCCAAGCCTGACTGTCGGGGTCGCCTGTGGCCTTGGTCCGTAGCATCTGCAGTCCTTGGCTATGGAGTCCCTCCCCTCCCACTGGGGGATCTTCCAGGGAGCAGTTTCATCATTGGGCCGCTGTTATGGAGCAGTGGGTTTGTCAGTTGTCCCAGCTACCCTTGCCTGCGGACTCGATCCCGGGGCCTTTGAGCCTAGGGGACATGGTTGGAGTGGCTGGGTCAGCTTGATTGAGCGGTGCTTTCGGTGCAGTTGACGCCGCTCCCTTGTGCCTTTCCCCCTCACGGGGCTGCGGCGAAGGAGCCAGCACAGGTGCTGCATTCTTCCCCTACTCCTCTTCACTCTTTCAGGTCTCCGGTGATGTCACGGCCATTGGGAAGCCCAGTGTTGGGGTTGGGGATACCAGGCGCTTGTTCGGCGCCAACTGTGGTGCTGGCTCCGACTCGGGTGCCGGGGTTCTCGACTACGATTCTAGAAGTGACACCTCTGGCTCTTCCCCCTCCTTTTCCTATCTTTGCTATCCCTTCTGGATTAGAGGGGGACTTTGATGAGTCTGATCCTGATCTGCACCTGACAGAAGATGTGGACGAGAACTTGTTTTATGGGATAGATAGTAAGCCCTCTACTTCAGTTGAGCCTGTGATCGATGGCCTTTCATGTAAATCTCTGCTGAAGAATATGAATTCCACCCTGGTTCTCCAGACTTTTGTGGTGGATCCTGGGAAACCTTTGCGCCTGCAGCCGGTGCAACCCTCTTTTGAGACTCTTTCACAAGCGGTGTGTGACAGGCCAGCACTCATTCCTTCCATGGCTAAGTCTATAGATAGGAAGTATGTTCCCCCTAATGACAGGCCAATCCTTACTTCTCAAGCCTTCGCAGATGCCTTAGTGGTTTTGTCAGAAAACGACAAAGCCGTGCTCCCCCAAGAATCCATTGCTTGTCAAGTGAATAAAGAATCTCATAAAATTGACACTCTTGGGAAGCAAGCGAGTGTTTGTTGCTGCTATCTTGGGCATGTGTATAGCTAGTTACCAGGTCCATTTCTCTTAGTAGGAGTATCTCCTCTGGCATTTGCTCAAGGCAACGGTCGAGAGCCTCCCAGAGTCCGACACTAACACAGAACTTCTTCAGACCATTACCAGAGGCATAGAGTCCAACAGTCAGCAACTGAAAACTGCTATGGATGCCTTTGACACTGCCTCTAGGGCAGCAGCGGTTGGGATTTGTACCCGGCGGCACTCCTGGCTAAGGACTTCAGGCTTCACAAATGATGCTCAGCAGAGAGTCATGAATTTTCCCTTTGATGGTGTTTTTCTGTTTGGCCCAAAAGTGGAGCAGTCACTGGAGGCCACTCAGAAGACCAGGACTGCTATTAAGACTGCTAGACCGACTCCTGCCGCCCCTCAGAGGGGCGGAAGCCACTGACAGTTCCATAACCAGCAGTCCATTTGCGGTAAAGGCCTAGGAGCTTTTAGCAAGAAGTAAACCCCTCAGCCGCAGAAGGCACAGGTTCTGACAGCCTGCCTGAGGTGGACTCCTCTTCAGCGGTAGGGGGTCATCTGACTTGATTTTACAACCAGTAGAAATCCATCACAATGGACAAATGGGTCCTCAGGATCATTCGAGAGGGATACTCTGTCAGTTTCACAGAGACTCCCCCGGATTGTCCACCCAAGCAGCAGCCCAAATTGTCTACCACTCAGTCAGACCTCCTTGCTTCTGCGATTCAGAGCCTTTTGAGCAACAAGGCAGTGGAAGTGGTTCCGCAGGCAGAACGGAACACAGGTTTCTACTCTCATTACTTCCTAGTTACAAAGAAAACAGGTGGCATGCACCCTATTCTAGACCTAAGGAAGTTCAACAAATATTTGTTCAAGGAAAAATTCAAGATGATCTTGCTGGGAACGCTACTGCCTCTCATTCATCAGAACGACTGGTTGGCGTCTCTGGACATGCAGGACACCTACCAGCACATTCCTGTACACCCAAGCCACCACAAGTACCTACGCTTTGTGGCTCTGGGTCAGCACTACCAATTCAGAGTCCTGCCCAGAGGATGATAAATCCCCAAGTCCGACATTCATGACTCACTGTAAATGGACTTGGACTTGGACTTGAACTGCACAGCCCTGTTCAGTCTGAGGGATTTGGCTGTGCAGTTCAGTGCAGCGCACATGCGCAGTGGCTCCTGTTCTGCTAGGCTCCTCGAAGGCTCTCAAAGGTACCCCCCCCCAGAGTGCGCTTACCTCCTGTTGCGTTTTGGAATCCTCAGGGATGCGCTGGAGGAGGGTGACGTTCTAACTTCATCATGCTCTAGCTGGGCCAGACTTAGGGAAGTTCTGTCGGGGATCGGGTTGCTCCGATGTTTGCAACACGCCCAGCACTCAGAACATTATAGCGGGGAGTGGCGATCAAAGCGTGAACAGCCACGGGAAGATCACATGAGTACCGATTACAGTGATCATGTGGTGGCTGTTCACATGTCTTGAGAGAAATTTCTACTCGCCATCACACCGGAGCTGACTCAGAGGATATGGACGCTTTCATGTCTGCCATCATTGACTAAAAACTGTGGCACTGAAGCGCTAACCTTCTTCTAATATTGAAATTATATACCATTTTGTACTGTGATGACTTAGGGGAGAAAAAAAAATTATGGGTGGTTAGTTTTGGTTGAGTCTGGCTGGGAGTTGGAGGGAGTGAACAGAAGGGGCTGCAGCTTGTCGTGGGCCACTTATACTGGATCTGTTTATCCCGGAATTCCGTTTTTACCAGACCGTTCACGGTTGCCAAAAGCTGTTCTCATGTACTGCTATACAAATCCGTTCGTTTATAGTGAACTAAGCAGCCTGTATATAGCGGCCGTCCTCCCACACAAGCTGTATCATTCGAGCCCACTAGCACCCATTCACAGCTTTGGTCTACTAGCGGTCTGTTTCTCAAGCCCGCTAACAGGTCTTTCTTTGTTGCTATTTGCATAATCAGTTCAATCTGTCGTGTTAATCAATGTCTACATTCCTTCGTGGAGCTTAATTGTAGCACTGACGACCAAATAGAATGAATTAAAAAACCTGCTTTTGTTACCGAAGCTTAGATGGTCTTAAGCTGATCTGTGAGTTTGTTCACACATGCGCCCGAAGAAGATGACATTGCGGCTGCAGTTTCCACCTTGTCCATCACTGCACCAGATGATGAAGAAGACGAGGAAGGTGAGTGAACTGAAGAACCAGCTGTCACCACCAAGGATGTTTGGGACGCTTTACACTCTGGAGAGCGGTGGAACAGCGAGCGGACTTGCCCCCCAATTGGAACCTCATCCAGAGAACAGAGAGGGAATGGGCACTGTACACTTGGACCCGCTCACACCAAGCAACAACTGAATAAATAACCCCAATCCCAACCACAACACCATGTATAATGGTGGTGAAATGCACCAAACACAAGCACAATGTATAATAATCACCTAAGCAAACAACTCCCCCGCCCCAAAAAGGAACAAAGTAAACGGCAAAAAGAAAAAAATGCTGCACAGTGCAAAAAGAATAATTCGGACAGCGGTTCTAGTCGGATAACATCTGTATACATGGATGTATCCGATATAAGAAACTCCATTGTATTTATGAGACCCTAAAAGTACACTTCTGTTTGGGAGACTATTTGTAACCTGCTCCTTACTTCAAGTGTACAGGAAAGTGAGCAGTTTAAGAAAAATCATTAATTTTTGTGGACTTGGAGCTTAGCTGCCTGATTTAAATTCCAGCAGTAGTACTAAGCATCAAGGGAGATTACTGTATTTCTGAGTTTGGCTGAAGACAAAGTCAGTCTCAGAGTGACATATATTATTTTGTTTGACAGAAATAATCAAGATTGCTTTGTTTTTACTGCATTTGAACCTGCAGCAGAGCTGAGGGGACATTTTCCTTTTGGCTGGAGACCATCTAAAGCAGTTTTATTTAGTGTGCTTTACTTTCTGGGTTTGAAACTAAAAGCTGTTAATTACTCTCTTTTGAATTAATCAGTGATCAACAAGCCTAGCCAGGGTCAAGTCTTACTCTAAATATTTGGCTGAAAGCAAGCCTGCACTGTCTGACAGTCACGTAACTTCCACACTAGTTTAAGTCAGACAGTCTACTAAAACTATTTCAGTGTGCTGCTGAAAGCAAGGCAAAGCCACTGTGTCAGCTCTGACAGTCATTTAGATTGAGACTGAAGTCCTACTTCAGATATTTTTCAGGGCTCCCTCTGAACATGCCTGTGCCATTTCTGACAGTCAAATGAGTCAGAAACTGACCTAAAGGGCTGAAATCAAGCCTATGCAAGTTTTGTATAGTCAGTTTTGTTTGGGACAGAAGTCAGAAGTGCTAGCTACAGTGGGCCCAATTCTCAAAAGGTTACGTCTGGCTTAACTTGACTTGCGCCCCCTAAAATGGTGCAAGTTGCAAGTTACACCAGCAGTTGCAACATACGGTATTCTGCAAAGCAGCCTGTGACATGCTGCAGGCTGCTTGCACCAAAGTGGACTTACACCACTAGTTACGCCTTAACCCCTTGCGACATGGCCCTGGGGGGTTTACGGCAGTAGTTGTGCCCTATTCTGGAAGGCCAGCAACAAAGTCCCCAGGGCGCTATTCTCTAACAACCCCGGGGCAAAACTGCCAACGTAAGTTACACCAGCATATAGCTAGCGTAACTGTACTTATGCAGCCAGAGGTTGCCTGCATGTGCAGCCCTCCCATCCCGCCAATGGTATGCCACCCTCCCCCCAGCACTGCCCTGACAAGCCTAGCCAGGGTCAAGTCTTACTCTAAATATTTGGCTGAAAGCAAGCCTGCATTGTCTGACAGTCACATAACTTCGAGACTAGGGCACTGCCCTGACCCCAAAACAAAAGCCTTGCAGGGCTAATTCTCTCCCCTCTCAGTGACTCGACCCAGACACAGCATGGTAATGCCCCGTATGCGTATGTACAGTACGCCTTCCTACAGTGTTCAGCCGGTGGCTGGCCACGGTGGTGAGACGTGGGCTGTGCCAGTCGCTGGCCTAAAATGGGTTGTGGGGGGTGAGGTGGGGAGGATGCTGCCGGAGTGAGGGGGTGGTCCACTAGATTACCAGGTATACTCGGGACGTGAAGAATGGCCGCATTTGTGAGGATCAGTGGGGGGATTTATTTTCTCAACTTGCGGGGTGTGGGGTTTCCCCGTATTGTACTGGGGGTTGGGGGGCATTCAGAAGCCCTGCAGGGCTATTTAACGTGTACTAGGGGTCGGGGGCATGCTCCAGCCCTGCGGGGCTATTTAATGGGTACTGGGGGCCACGGGCATGCTCCAGCCAGAGACAGCGCTAACATGCACCAGAATGGCAAAAGTTGTATCCTGCCGAAAATTGAACCCTCTTTTCTTTGCCAGTGGGTCCAAATCGATGTACCTATTCAATAACAGTATCTAAAGGAAGGGAATGTGAACTGTTCAAAATCTGCCACTGATTATGTTTTGACTCAGTAGGTTCCTCTTTAGACCCACATTTTTTAATCTAGTGGGTCCAGTTCGACCCATGTTGTAAACCCCCCAGTGCTGTCACTGTCCTGCTGGGCTTTATGGACAGGGGGGGATCTGGGCATGGGGGAGGGGCACTTGTGCTCTTCGCTTCCAGGGTTGCGGCTTACAGCAAATCCTTTGGGTACGCCCTTTGTTTGGCGTGTCGCAGGACTTAGCTGCTGGAACCCTGCCCCTTATAGAATAGGGTGCAGGATCCTTGGCGCAACTGCACCCCTTGCATGTCGCAACTTGCAACATGTGTATGGGTGCTTATAGAATCGGGCCCAGTGTGTCTGACAGTCATATATTTGTTTGAAACAGATTCAAGTGAGAAGTACTAAAGTCAGTCAGTATTTTTCTGGGCTGAACCAAGCCTGTGCCCCAGACCCAGTCGTGTCTGACAGTCATATATTTTGTTGGAGACAGAAGTCAGAAGTACTACTGTCAGTCAAATAATATTTTACTGGGCTGAACCAAGCCTGTGCCAGACCAAGTGTGTGCGACAGTGAAGTCTGTTTTGAGGCAGAGGTCAGAGTGCAGTGAGTCACCAAATATTTTTCTGGGCTGAAGCAAAGCCTTCGTCAGTGTGTATGACAGTCAAATATATTTTGTTTGAAACAGAAGTTAGAGTACAGTCACTAAATAATTTTGGGCTGCAGCAAAGTCTGTGACAGTGTGTGACAGTCAGATATATATTTTTTTGAGACAGAAGTCGAGTACAGTCACTAAATAGTTTTGTGATGAAGCAAAGCCTGCGTGAGTGTGTCTGACAGTCAAATATATTTTGTTTGAGACAGAAGTTAGAGTAGTCTATTTTTCTTGCAGTAAGCAAGCCAGTGCTGCAGTCTTTTGTGTCAAATTATGCCCATCCAACAAATCATGAAGTTTGCACAAGCACTCTCCCACTGTTGGTTGTCTGTGTGATAAAATAAAAACATTTCTAAGTAGTTAATTGCATTGTCAAGAGTCTTATCAGCTCATGTCGTACAGTATGTCAGTCATTGAGTCTCATGTACTGTTGTGTCTGTCTGCAGTTGTAGCCTAACCTATAGTAATTAAGCAAATTTATTTCTGACCACTAGACTGCAGCGTCTGTTTCCATCCTTATGTCATTAAACATTTTTTAAAATACAAATTAATAACTTACTCTTCTGACCTACTTAGCACAGAGCAGTTTCTCATGGCAAAATGAGGTTGTTAAACTTTGGATCTTACTTCGAGGAGAAGCTCTTGCAGCAGTTTACACATTGAGGACTGGCACCACCTGGTGGCAGTTCCGGCATATTTTTCTCTAGTAGTACCGATGTGGGAATGCCCCCTGCTGACATCGGCTCCACCCCCAACATCGCACTATATAAGGGAGGAGTTCCCCGCGTTCACCAGTTCTTTCCTGCCACACAGTCAGGGTTAGTTCAGCGTTTCGGCTAGTACCGACTGCTCTTCTCCATCATATTGGTTTTTTCCTCAGAATTCGATTTTCGACATCTATGTCCTCACATTTAAACAAGTACGCTTGTGGGCGACAGATTCCCGTGAAAGACGGACATTCTGCGTGTCTCTACTGTCTTGGGGGATGACCATCGCACCGATGCCTGCCCTCATTGCCAGGCCTTCAATTCGCGGGCGCGAATCTGCCACCAGAAATGTCTTGTGGCTTTTCTCGCAGAAACAAAGCTTGCCACCGTGGAATGGGCCTCTTCCTCAGGGGAATCCGACCCTCAACCCTCCCACAAGCACCACACGCATGGGGAGCAGGACAGAGGGAGATCCCCTCCGAATCATCGGTCTTCTGGATGGAAGTCCGGTGCGTAGGCCATGATTCCTGCCTTACGACTGTAAAACCTTCGCCTGTGGGTTCCACTCTTACTTCTCTCAAGCCTTTGAAGGTCTCTCAGCCCTCTGAGAAATCCAAGGGCTCAGGTAAGAGCTCCTCCTGCTCGACTTCCTCCTCAAAAGCCGACTCCCAGGAGTTGAACAAGGCCTCAGGGTCTTCGGCCGGCAGGGCCTCCTCCTTGCCGCCTAAAAACAATGCCTCGGACCAGTGCCAGCCTCTGGCTTCTGACCAGCGTTGGCGAAAAAACCTCGAGACACAAATCCGACCGTCGTCTGCCCCATAAAGTGAACACATCCATCAGGTCTGGTGCGCGAACGCCCAGACTTTCGCCTGCCCGCACCCTCAGCCCCAGTCCTCGCGAAGTTATTCCACCGCTGGTCATTGCTAAACCGACGCCCGGTCCAGCCTACGTCAGTTCGCCACCCTTCTCCACGGTCACCCAGTCCACCTGGACGCCAGAACCCGATGACGGTGGTGCTGATGCCAGCCGACAAGGTTCGGACTGACGCCAGCCCCCGGCGCCAGTATGGGCTCGGGCGCTCCTCAGCCTCCACCTGACTCACCGAAATTACACCTTTCTCAGGTTAAGGAGCTTTTTACTCACTGGTGGGAGACGGTTAAAAAAGATCTACCAGCGGGTGCGCCTCCACCTACTCCGGAGACGGTTCCAGATCCTGTTGAACCGGATGGTGGGGGAGATGAGATGCCTCCCCCAGAGAAGCACAAGAAGAAGTCTAAGAGGGACCGGTCCAGCAGTTCCTCTCGCTTTCCCTCTCCTCCTCCAGACAAGAGGCACAAAGGGTAGAGGCACAGCCCCTCACTCTCTTCTTCTACAGTCTCCTATGTGGACTTGGACTCTTCCTCCTCTGTCTACTTAGAGCCAGACCTAAGGGACATGGAGGGCCTCCCTAAATCCCCTCCTGATGACGCCAGCTTCATGGAGGTGATGAGGCACATCCAGGCCAACATGGGTTGGGACACCGAGGCCCTGGACCCCGAGCGACTGTGGCTGGCTAAATACCTCCGCCAAAAAGATCCAAAGCTGGTGGTCATCCTTCCCATATTCGACACCTTTCAGGATGTCACCCGTGCGACCTGGAAGCGCCCTCACTCCTCCTCTGCTGTGCCAAGAAGGCTCACTGGCTCTACCGAGCACCTGTGGACCACCCCTTTTTAGCCGAACCACCCGCTGTGGACTCAGTGGTGATTTCAAGGGGCTCACGATCGTTCGCAGAGGCCCAGACATCTGAGCACCCAGCCACCTGATAGGGAATCAAAGCAGCTGGATTCTATGGATTGTAAGGTGTACTCTGCTACCACCTGCAGCATCAGGAGCCTCAGCTTCTTGACACATACGGTCCAATTCCAGAACGCCCTCTGGGAACAAGGGTTGGACATTGTGCAAGGCCTGACTGATTGTCCTCAGTGGACAGAGCTTGCCAAGTTGCTGCAGGGCACCCACATTTTGCGGTCGGCCTACAACTCTGCGTACACCTCCTCCAGGGCGGCCATCACTGGCATTTGCCTCCGATGCCATGCGTGGCTTCAGGTTTCAGGGTTCGATCCAGACGTCCAAACCAACCTTCTGGATGCTCCCTTCAAGGGCTGTGTGCTCTTTGGCGTTGGGTCCAAACCTTTGTCGACCAGCGTCAGCCTGAAGGGGGACGCTGATTATACAGGGACTGGTGACCGTGGAGGAGGGGTGGCGAACTGACGGGGACAGAACCGACATAGGGTGGACCGGCGTCGGTTTAACAATGACCGGCAGTGGAATAACCTTCGCCAGGAGTGGGGCCGAGGGAATTGTGGGCAGACGAGAGTCCGGCGTCCGCTTCCCCTTGGAACCCAGTGGACGTCGTTCTTTTTTATGGGATGGACGACGGTCGGATTTGTGGTTCGAGGTTTTCTCATCTGAACGCGGGTCAGAAGCCGGAGGCTGGCGCCGGTCAAGGCCTTGTTTTTAGGTGGCAAGGAGGAGGCCCTGCTGGCCGAAGACCCTGAGGCCTTGCTCAGCTCCCGGGAGTCGGCTTTTGAGGAGGAGGCCGAGCAGGAGGAGCTCTTATCTGAGCCATAGTGCGGAACCTCGCCCCTCCCTCCAGGGTTCTAGGGTGTCCTCCGGCGGCGTTTGTGCGGACTGCCCTTCTGGATCCATGCAGTCCCGGCGTCGTCACAGGGGAGGTTCTCCCCAGGGCTCTTCCAGGCTCCGCTTCCCCAGAGTTCCGTTCTGCGGCCTGGTCTGATATCCGGGATCCCTCCTACTAGGGCTCCTTTCCCTGGATTCCAGAGCCCTCGCAGAGAGCAGTTGCCTCCTCGGTGCCCCTCTCCCATCTCTCTGCCTTCTCCACCCCCGCTCCCAGGCCATGTCGGTCCTACGGGTCCGTTATCCTGGGAGCAGTTCAGGGATTCTGCGGTGGCCTTCCCCTCATACGTTAGATACATGCATGAGCGGGTCTTTCGACTCTCCCCACCGCCGCAGGAATCCTCTGGACATTCCAGCTCCCCATCATCCTCGTCTCCCTCCTCTGAGGGAGAGGAACCCCCTGCTCATCTTTCCTCCGATGCTGATTTCACTGAATATCAGCGTTTCCTCTCGAGAATGGTGAGGGATCTTGGTTCTATGTTCGGAGAGACAATACCCGAGCAAGGAGGCCGAGAATTCCTTGGTGAATTCAGTGCCCAGCATTTGGTGGTACCTTCCTGGCCTATCCCCTTCCAGGAGGCGTCTATCCGGTCCTGGCAGTCCCCAGCCGCTTCTTCTCCAGCCCCGGCTGACTGTCAGCGTAGGTATTGTGCCCCCTCAGAGTCTCTAGGTTCTCTTCCCAACCCGCCCTCTGGTTTGGTTTACCTAGATACTCCTTCTGGGCGCCGCTGCCTGGCGCACGACCGCCCACCGGATCCGGACTCTCTCCAGTTCGACCGTTGGGGGCGAAGAGTGTTCTCTTCTTCTCGTGCGAGTGCCAGTATTGCATCTCATCAGGCTCACCACGCTGCCTACAACCGGCATTTGTGGTCGATGATGTCCCAGCTGTTGGCATCAATGCCTGACACGGAGCAAACCAGACAAGCCGTTGCCCTCTCTCCAGCGGTAGGCCTGGAGCTGGCAAGACGCAAACAAGGGCATCTTCACAGCGTAGTAAGGGTGGCTTCCAGGCTTAGGGACAGCGATCTGCATCAGCGGACGGCATTGCTTCGTCTTTCCAGGTTGTCACCCTGGCCCGGCGTAGG
The DNA here is from genome assembly GCA_016271365.2 of Neoceratodus forsteri. Taxonomy (NCBI): domain Eukaryota; kingdom Metazoa; phylum Chordata; order Ceratodontiformes; family Ceratodontidae; genus Neoceratodus; species Neoceratodus forsteri. Next base: position 859,517,334 of record CM028134.1, read on the forward strand.
GTGATTCTCCATGTCCGGGGACCCGTCTTTTCTCCTCTAGAGCTAGGAGACTTTTACAGGAGCTCCTCCATCTCCTCGTCCTCGGGAGGCACCTCCTAGCTCTTCCCCACTTAGGCTTTCTGAATGAGCCAGGGTCTTCTCCTTCTGTTTCTCACCAACAGAAGGCTGGGGTCTTGTTCCCTCAGGGTATGGCCTCTTCCCCTTCCTGGGAAGAGGAGCTTGGTACAGGGCTTAATGAATGGTGAAGATTGACAAGGAAGATATGAAAATTACGCATCTACCGTAATTCTTGATCCTCTTGTATCTTCACCATTCATTACTTACACCTCCCTCCATCCCCTCAGTGGCCTCTTCCTGTGGCTTCTCCACCTCCCGTCTCCTTCCTCTCTCTGCAATATATTAAAAAAAAATATATATATATAAAAAATTGGAAGAATTGCTCCATTTTTCCAAAAAAAAAAAAATCTGTTTCCTCCATCGGCTTATTCCTTTTCAGTTCATTCTTCCTTGCTTTGCTATTCCTTGGCTATCTTGCCTGCTATCTTTATTCTCTGCTTTCGCTTTGCCTCTCCGGCTCCACAGAACTGAGTTGGAGGAGGGAGTGATCCTTCTACTTGGCCGCCCCTCGCGCTTATGACGCATGACGTCACTCTCGAGGGCGGTGCTGTTAGCCAAAGTTTAAAAAAAAAAAAAGCTCCCGTGACGGGTGCGCGCCTCCGGCTTACACCCAGGAAGTAATGAATGGTGAAGATACAAGAGAAGATCAAGAATTACGGTAGGTACGTCACTTTCATTTCTCCTGTCAGAAACTGCTCGGGGTCAGTCCTTTCAAAAAAGACACAACACCAAGTGAACTTGAGAAATACAACATTTTATTTAACACTGCATACTCTGTAGCAAAGAACCGGAAACCTTTTTCAGATTTTGAAATGCTTTGAGAGATCCAGTGTAAAAAAGGTTTAAATGCTGGTAACAACTACATGAACATAGCAGGTTGCCGTTTGTTTGTGGACAACATAGCAAAGAATACGTGCAGCAATAATTGATGAGGTCAAAAATGCCTCCTTTTTTGAGGCTTCTTGCTGACAGAAGTACAGACCACTCTTATTATCTAACAAGAAACTGTCTACCTTAGATATGTAGGTGCTAACTATTTGCCAGTCACACACCTAATATCTGTGGTACCACTTAAAACTGCAAGTGCTGAGGGTGTATTTAACGCTATAGACAAAGCTTTGCAATTAGTGGATTTGCCATTACCAGAACTTAAAACAGGCAGTGGAATCCAGCACCTGTCTGTGCTAATTTTGATGGTGCATGAGTTAATCTTAGTGAACGGACAGGAGTCATTACTAGACTGAAATCACTTTTGCCAGACGTTATTGGTATTCACTGTGTTGCCCACAAACTTGAGCTTGCTATTTTGGATGCAAATAAACATTTCAAATGTATGACCAAATTTGAAGACTGTTTAAAAGGCATTTTCAGTTTTATTTTTGGTCTCCAAAATGCAGGAGAGAACTTAAAGAAATTGACAAAGTTCTCGGTGAGTATCTTGCACATTTCACGTCTGTAAAGCAAGTCAGGTGGCTAGCAAGCAAAGAGAGAGCAGTTGTGGCATTAGAAAAAAAAACTCGACATTGTGGATGGGAACAGGGCAGATGATGCTAACAAAGCTAAGGGCTACCACAAGGAACCGACCTCTGTGCATTTCATTAAAGTTCTTTATTTCTTATTAGATTTTTTTGGCAGTTGTTGCTAGATTATCAAAAACTTTCCAGCTGGCAGACTTCTTAATTGTCGAGATACCTGAACATACTGAGAAAGCAGTTCTGCAACTAGAAGCACTTAAAACTACTGGCAAATATCTTAAAAAATTCCAGGAACAGTACAGTGCAGCAGAACGTATGTTTGGTAAAACAAAAGTTTTTTTATTTTTATTTATTTATTTCAGTTGCAGATTAATACCTTTGAGCCAGGAAGGCTCTTTTACAAAGGTTCCATGTCAAGTGGACGAGAGACAGAATTTACATAAACAGGTTACAGAACATTCAGATTACACAATTGGTTCCAGGCTGTGCAGGTAGCAGGCAAATAAGCCAATAACAGTATCAGAAGTGTTACAAGGCGAGGAGTGCAATTTGACATTCTAAACTGGTCACATTAAAAACCAGGAAAAGGAGTCAAACAGATAAGAACTACATAGCAAGGTGGGAGCAGCCTGAGGGGGCTTTGTCACAGTATAAGGGGATTGGGGTGAGGGGAAGAGCAGGGGTAGGGATAGCCCCCAAGAGGTTTTGTCAGGGAAGGGGAGGAAGGAAGGGGGGAGGTAAGCACAGGGGTGAAAAGTTTTGATGGTGATTAGTCACAGTTATTTATTTATTGCATTCACATTGGTTCTTTTAGGCCATAAGGGTTAGCAGTTCTCTTTTAAAGGGTCCAATTTCTGTGTGTTCCAGGGTGGTAGGAGGGAGTTCGTTAAACCAGGTGGGCCCACGGTAGGAGAGAGAACACTGTGCAAGGCTGGTTCTTTTGAAAGGTACATGGAGCACACCCTTAGCCGAGCTTCTGGTGACTTTTGAGGAGTTGAAGCACTGGAACAGAGCTGCGGTGGAGTAGGGAGTGAGTCCAAGGAGGGCTTTTTTGCCTATTAGGCAAGCCTGATACTTCGCTGCTAGGTGTAAGGGGAGCCAGCCAGCCAGTAGAGGAGTAGAGGGCACAGGTATGGGTTCAGTGTTTAGCCCCCAGGACCAGGCGGCAAGCCTTTTTGAGTAGTACTTTACTCGATTTAGGGCTGAGTCTGTGGCAGCACTGTAGATGACGAGGGCATAGTCAGTGATCGACAGAATGGAGCTTCGAGTGACTAGGCTTAGAGCCTCTGGGGTCATGGCTTGCCTGTGCCTATAGAAGATTCCTAACTTAATATTAGTGGATTTGACTACATGGTCTATATGGTGTACGAAGGATAGGGTGTCATCAATATGTACCCCAAGATATTTAAAGGTGGTGACTTGTTCAATGTCATCCCCCTTCTGGCTATAGATAGTCAGATGTTCAGCATTTCTTTTGGCATATGGCAAAGTTAGGTGCATAACTTTTGTTTTTTTTTGTAGTTTTGAAGGAGTCTGTTTTGGGTAAACCCGTTCTCAAGCATAGCAAAGCAATGCTGTAGATTTTGTTCCATTTCTGATGTGTTGCTGCCAGGCACTAAGATAACTCCATCGTCTGTATACAGCAGCATTTTAGCAGGACAGGCTTTGGGAAGGGAGTTAATAAAGAGGTCTAAGAGAAGTGGCCCTAAGATCGAGCCTTGGGGAACCCCAAGGGTTACCTTTTTAAGTGTGGAGGTTACACCCCCTATCCTCACACACTGTGTTCTGTGTGAGAGGTTAGCTATTAAGCCATGAGATGGAATCTACTGACAGTCCCAGGTCCTCAGGTGTCTGAGCAGAATTTGGTAGTTGACTGTGTCAAAGGTTTTGGTGAGGTCTATAAAAATAGACCCCACCATTTTTCCCATGTCAAGGGCTTTGTAGATGAGAGAGGTAAAGTTGATTAAAGCTGTGGCGGTACTGTGTCTGATACAAAACCTGTGCTCCTGCGGGCAGAGCAGATTGCACTTGTTTAAGTATTCAGTTAGCCGGTCTGAAACAACCCTTTCTAACGCTTTAGATTGAGGTGGTAGTATTGAGATTGGGCGGTAGTTTGCCAGGTTAGTTCTGTCCCCATTTTTAAACACTGGGGTGAGCGAGGCAGTCTTCCACCTATCTGGGAAGATTCCAGTGCGCAAGGAGATGTTGAAAAGTATGGTTAGTGGAGAGGCAAGTTCATCCAATGCTAGAGCTAGCAACGTCATGTCTTGCGAGTCATTCCCGACCCTGGTTTTCTTTAGGATTTTTTTGACATATTTTATGGTCTAGGCCCTAGTTATTTGCCTAAAGTAGAACGGTGGTTGGCCTGATTTAGGGTTGAGAGGAGGGTTTGGGTCAGTGGAATCTGTTGCTGGCGGGGTGTGGAGAAATTCAGGGGGGAGGACAGAGCCGAGGTCTGTGAAGGCATTGGCCAGGTCAATAGGTTTCTGTAACGGGCCAGATGTGGTTACTATGAGATCCGGTGGAGCTATGGATTCTTTGCCAGTGAGTGACTTAATGCTATTCCAGAATTCAAACATGAAGTCTTGCTGTATTCTGACAATATGCAGTTAGCCCCGGCACTTGAACTGCTCCGGAGATGAAAGAGTTAACTCTGTCCTAAAAGCAGAGAACGTTGAGCTCATGCTCGGTTCAAGCCTCTGTCTGCTGCACTTTCAAGTGTAACCATCAGATTCTTTACTCCACCTAACTGAACTGTCGCTCCGGAGTTTCTCCTGTCGCTTTCGGTTCGCGTTGGTAAAACCCGTCGGTTTAATCCGAACATTTTGTTTGTTTCTCGGTTCAGATCCCAGTCTGTGGTACAGTAAGTAGTAGAGATAGTGGACTGTATTGAAATACTGTGGAAATTGTCAAATTTTAAAAAACTGTTTCGGTCGGTTCGGCTGAAACGATCACTATTTGATCTGTGGTCATTCCGGTGCTTATCGGTTCTTAAAAAAAACGTGTTTAACGTTTTTTTCCAACACTCGTGACATGGCTAGGACCTGATAAGTTTGTCTTACCTGGCCTGAAGCCATGTAAAGGGTAAGATCTTATCTGTGTCAGTCTTCACCATTCATCACAGATGGGTATTTGCCGGAGGTCAGGACCCCGTGGGTTTTTTTTTTTTAAAGGTAGGCAGAGCCGACACCATCGGGGCCGAAGCACTGTGTGGCACTCGCTGGTTGGCCATTAGGCTGTGTTGACTCCGCCTGCCTGCCAGTTCTTCTTCTCCCGCCATAGAGGTCACCTCGATGTGGAAACTAAAGAGATTTGAAGCCTGCTTTGCAGTGTTCTACGAATTCACATGATATATCGTGCGAAATCCGTCCGTGATTTCTACCAGTTCTGTGTTGCTTTACTTGGCGTCGCCTGGTAAGATCTTTCCATTATTATTCTTTTTTGCGACGTCGAGTCTGTTTTTGGTGTTTTTTTTCCCTGTAGGTCATGTCTTGGTCGGAAGGCAATAAATCTTCCAAGACGGGTCAGCCCCATGCAACAGTGCCCATGCGGCCGAAAATTCTGTCACCGACCAGCACGACCAGTGTCTCTCGTGTCTTGGCCCGCTTCATGACATGGATTCATGCGATGCCTGCTTCTGCATGGACCGCTGGGTCCTCGAACAATGCGCGAGGAAAGTGGGGCAAGCTCCACCGACTTTCGGGGGTCGGGTGCGCACTCGTCGGGCCAAGCCACGCCTTCTCGGCCTTTCCTCCGGGTCCCCTCCCGGTTCTGTACTGACTGAGGAGGAGGGAGCCTCGGCTACTTGTAGCCTAGTCATTGCTGAGGCTTCTTCTGTGGCGCAGGAGGCCTGTTCCGCTCCTTCCTGGGAGCGGGCGGGAGGCGCCGCCATGGCAATCACCCTTCGGGGGTGAAGGCTTCCCCGGTGTTGCTTCTGCAGCTCACAAGGCCTGGGTCGGCGCCGTCCTCGATGCCGTCGGAGGCCTCGGCACCATTCACGGCGCCGTAGGCCCTGACGGGGCCATCGTCGGCACCGACTTGTCACACAGCGCAGTGATCTTTGCTGGAGCCATTCATGGCACCGACACTGCTAGCGGTGCCATGAGATCTACTACGATGCAGTTCTTCTGCATGTCTCGCCTCAGCACCGTCCTCGGCGCCGAGGTTGAGCATGGCGCCGTGTCCTTGAGGCTCGGCGCCATGGGGCCTTCATTTTCTTTAGTCGTTGCCGTCTTTGGCATCGCTCCTGCCGGCGCCGGGGAGCCGGGCGGCGCTGTGCTCAGCACTGTGTCCGCCTTTGGTGCCATCCATGGGGCTGCCCCTGCCCTCGGCGCCATTCACGACACCGTGGAGCCAGGCGGTGCCACTGGGGCTGTCGGTGCCTTCTCCGTCCGCAGCGCCGTGGGACCAGATGGTGCCGTGACTGGTCCCGACTCCGGATCTCTGACTCGGGCTGGGGCCACGCCTCCCTCGGATTCTGCTTGCGGGACTGCGGGGGGCGCTGGCACTGACTCGGGCACAGCTGTGGTCTCCGGGCCTGGTGGTAGGATGGCACTGCCTGCCCTCCCACGGTTTGGCACAGGGCCTCCGACTCTACCTCCTTGGAGACGGAGTCGAGCTCTGAGTCGGACGTGCAGTCTGACCCCTCGGGGTTAGCTGTTGAGGTGGGCAGCACAGTAGTCTCTTCGACCAGTCGGAGTCAGACCCCTTCTGAGGTGAAGTCGGTGGCTACCGAGACTAGAGTCAGGGGTGCTGACCAGCAGACAGTGGTGCAGGCCACCATAGCTCTGCACCCTGGTCTTGGCGGTTTCACTGATCCCTCAGTTGTGGTACCCCCTCCAGTGGTGTGCCGTGGTCACCCAACTTTGGGGCCGATTGGAGCGCCTGCGGGGGGGAGGGTACTGCACCCTGGGTAACCCCTTCGGGTGCTTCCCAGAGATGCCAGCTACCTAGGCTGGCCCTCTCGAGGAGGAGGGCTCTTTCAGACTCCGAGGGGTGTGGGGTCGGCGCGTCGGCCTTTTTCTGGGGTCCACCCGGGCTGTGGGAGAAGCCGTAATGCGGATCTCCGCTCTTCCTCCTCCTCCTCAGTCTCTTTGAGAGAGTCCCGTTCTTTTGAGGTAAGGGACCGTCCTTCTGAACGTATACGACCTTGGTCGTCTCACAGGGGGGACTCTTTTGGGTGTAGCCAAGGCAGGGCTGATGTGGTTGTTTAGCTGTCGCCTGTGGGGTCTTCGGGGCACCTTCTTCCGCTGACCACGGTCTGCTCCTTAGCCCAGGCGGAGGTCAGCCGACATCTCTTCTCGGCTCTGTCCCCATCCCTCTGCCACACTCTCCTGCGCTCCCAGGCATCCTCGGTCCTAGCGGGCCTCTCACCTGGGAGCAGTTCAGAGCGGTGGCAGCTCGGTTCCCTGCTTACGTTAGGGCAATGGGCAGCCAGGTTTTTCAACCTCCCCCCGTGTAGCCACCCACTGAACAGACGGTGACCTCCAGCTCCTCATCCCCCTCTTCAGGGGGAGAGAAACCCTCTGTCCACATCTCTCCAGCTGTTGATCTCTCTGAGTATCAGCGATTCCTCGTGAGGATGTTGGAGGATTTGCACCTTACTCCTTCCACTATTAGCAATCCTGAACACTCAGCGCACACCTTTCTAGGCGATTTTGGCGAGGCTACCCTTGTGGTGCCGCCCTGGCCAGCTCCCTTTCCGGAGGCGTCGTTGTGTTTCTGGCAGAGGCCCTTCTCCGGAGTTCCTGCCCCAAGGGATCTCAGCCAGAGGTATGCACACCCGAGTCTCCAGGTTCCATGCCTCATCCACAGTCTGGATTGGCGCAGTTGGATACTCCTGATGGCCTGCGCCCTTCACCGTGACGGCCCCCAGATCAAGACTCCTTGGATTTTGATTTCTGTGGTAGGAGGACTCTCTCGACGCAGGTTGCTTCTCTCTGTCTCTGCACATCAGGCCCACTGTGCAGCCTATGACAGGTTCTTGTGGTCCAGGCTAGGTCAGCTCCTAGCCTCATTGCCTGACACGGAGCAAACCAGACAAGCCATTGCACTCTCTGCACGTGGCCTGGAGCTAGCAAGGCACCAAGCGAAGGCATCCTATGATGCCAACGAGGTAGCTACCAGGGTTGTAGGGACAGCGATCTGCACTAGACGGACGGCATGGCTACGTCTTTCCCGGTTGTCACCCTTGCCCTGGCATAGGGTGATTAACTCCACCCACCAGGAAACCTACCTCTTCTCCCGAAGAGTGAGACGGTGCTTGTCGGGGCAACTTCTTCCCCACCGGGGGCTCCGTCTCTCTCTCTCTCTCCCACTCTCGGGCCTCTCCAGGCCTGAAGGTTCCCCTTAGTGTCACCCCACTGAGGGCTAGGGATCTTGTCCCTTAGGGTGAAAAAAACCCCCTCCGGGGGGCTCAGCACTCACCCATCTGTGATGAATGGTGAAGATTGACACAGATAAGATATAGTACCACGTGCACTACCACAATTATGATCTTTCTGTGTATCTTCACCATTCATCACAACCCCACCCTCCATCCCCCTGGGGCCTCAGTCTCTGGGTCCCCCTCCCTCTCTGTGACTCCCCCTCTCCTCCTTAGGGTGGGGTAAAATAGGGACACACAGGAGTATTTTCCAGGAAGAGGGATAGCTGGTGGCACTCCTTCTGCAGTACCTTGTCTCCCACCCCTGTGGGGTGGGGATTAGTAGTTGCCCTCCTTCTCTCCTCCTCCTCCCTGTTTCCATCCAACCTATTTCTCCTAAAAAAAAAAAAAAAAAAATAAATAAAAACTTTTTTTCACCAAAAATCTTTCCTTGAGAGGGTGCTGAATCCCTGTATCCTGTCCTTCTTCCAGAATAGTCAACTCTGCTTATCTGGAGTGTTTGCCAGTTATTCCATGCCTTGAATTCTGGCAGAAAGCTTCTACCCTTGCAGTTCCTATACAATCTGGAGATGGACCAGGGTCCGGATATCTTATCCTTCCCGCCTCTCTAAATTCTTACCCACCCTACCCCCTTCTGCTTCCAGAGATTGGGGCCCCTCCCAATCCCCTTTAGTTTCTAATCTCTTTCTTTTCTGTCCTCTCAGTCGTTATTTCTCCTTTTAGTTCATACATCTTTTCCTTTTTCTGTCCCTGGGACTCTCTTGTCCCACCCTCCACTCCCTTCCTCTTACCCCTCCGCGACTAGAATTGGCAGGCAGGCAGAGTCGACACAGCTTAACGCTAACTCACAGCCACACGCAGTCCGTCGGCCCAGAGCGGCGCCATGATTGTCAGCTCACACACCTTTAAAAAAACAACTCCCGAGGGGTCTGACCTCTCGGCAGATACCCATCTGTGATGGATGGTGAAGATACACAGAAAGATCATAATTACGGTAGAGTGCGTAATTTTCATTTTTGTTCTGGTTACTGTGGCCATATTTGAGAAACCCAAAAGAAAAACCGGGCCCACTGGGTTTCAGCACTGTAGTGTGTGTGGGGAGGCCTTTGCTAAGGCTGATCCCCACACCATCTGTGTTTATTGTCTGGGGTTTGACCACCTCGATTCAGACTGCCAGATATGCAGAAATTTTCCTAAGGCCACCGTAGACAAAAGGTTGGGCAGGCTTAGGGAGAAAGTAGCTGAGAAGTCCACTGACCCGGATAGCCAGCCCGGTGCGGTTCCGACCAAACCTGAGGGAGTGCCCTCTGACCAGGGCTGGACTTCCTCGGACAAGAGGAGAGCTGACCCTGAGGGGTCGGTTCCTGCGAAAAAGAAAAAGAAGGAAAAATTCGGCAGTTCCAGATTCAGATCCCCACCATCCAAGACGAGAATTGCCAGAGGCGATTAGCATTGTGGAATCAGCTCCGTTTAGTTCCGACCGATCCAGCATCTCCGGTAGGTGCTCAGTTGGTCCGGTTCCCCCGGTTTCCAATTATTCTTTGGAAGAATATTTTGAACCGGAGTGGGAAGGGGAAGAAGAGTTTGATGATGAGGAAGAGGATGTTGGGGAAGGTCTGGATGAACACATTGAACTGAACATCTCCCCAGACAGACCTTCAGGAGTTCCCCTTCCAGGCTTTCTGAGTCCCCCTCTCACTTTATGTTTTACAGAAAAGTGGCTGACACCCTCCAGCTCCCTGCAGATGAAGCTGTTGAGGAGCAGGAGGAGCCTGATTTTGTGGAAATGATGGACATCCTAGAGTCCAAAAGACTGTCTATTCCCTTACACAAATCTTTTGGGAAACAGACTTACAAGCTTCTGAAAACTCCAAATTCATTGCATCCAGTGGACAAACGAAATGGACAGGAGGTACATGTTGTCAGGCTCAGCTCGGGTTCCTAGTATCAGTATTGCAGCCATGTTGAGTGGTGCAGGCTGCAACCTGTGACAAAGGCTGGCATACCCTTGGCCCCCGCCCCCCGGATAAGGACTCCAGGAAGATAGATGCTATAGCTAGAAGCAGTACCTGGCATCTTCTTGGAACTCAGACAGGCTAACTACATGGCCTATGAGCCAGATACCAGAAGTCAGGTGGAGTCTGTTTTGGATCTGGCTAAGTGAGGCTTCCCCATCTAGCCAAGGAGCTGGAGGAGGTGGCTGCTGATGGGATAGGGCATCTAAGATTCAGTTTCTATGCTGTGGACTCCAGTGATGTTTCATCACGAGTCACAGCTACATCTGTAGCTCTTCGGAGGATGGCTTGTCTCCAGGTGTACTAGCCTCTCTACAGGATACCCAGACTAAGGCCATGGATTTTCCTGTTGTAGGTAATTCTCTGTTTGGGGAGCAGACAGAGAACTACATGAAAAAGATGGATGAGTACAGGACCACCTATAGGAGTGCTCAAGCCAAGGAAAGGCAGTCAACTCCTCAGAAGCAGCAGGCTAGGGGCAGAGGCAGGCCTTTTCACAGGCCTTTCTACCAGGCACAGGCCTCCTCTCCTTTTTCCCAGAGGGGGTTCTTTAGAGGGAGAGGTAGGAGGGGAGGGATGAGCAGGGCTGCATCCGCCTCTCAACCTAAGGCTTCTGCCAAGCAGACACCCTTTGAGTTGTCAGCCCGGGTTGACTCTCCAATCCCTGTAGGCGGTAGGCTGGCTTACTGCTTCCAGGCCTGGATGTCTGTGACCTCAGACAAGTGGGTCCTGGAGGTGGTAAGCAAGAGACTAGCCCTCAGCTTCAAAAAGTTCCCAAAGCTGAGGGTCAGGTCTTTTCCACCTGCAAACATCTCCAAAACCATTGTCCTAGAGGCAGAGGTTTCCTCTCTGCTAGCTCTCAGAGCCATAGAAAGGGTTCCTATATCTCTCAGGGGCCAAGGTCTGTACTCCAGATACTTCCTTACCCCAAAAATGACAGGGGAGTGGCAACCCATCCTAGGCCTAAAATACTTAAACAAGCATTTACTGAAGCCAAAGTTCAAAATGGTGACTCTAGGAATAATTCTTCCCTCTCTGAGGCCAGGGGACTGGCTAGCTTCCCTAGACCTCAAGGATGCCTACTTTCATATTCCCGTCAGGTGCTCCCACAGAAGGTATCTCAGATTCGAACTGCCCTTAGAACATTATCAGTTCAGGGCAATGACTTTCAGGCTAACATCAGCACCAAGCGTCTTTACAAAATGCCTAACAGTAGTAGTAGCCTTTTTATGGAGACAGAACATATCTGTTTTCCCATATCTCGACGACTGGCTCATTGTGGGGCAGTCTCCAGACTAAGTCAAGTCAAACCTACAAGTGATCCAGCAAGTGCTCACTTCCTTGGGATTTCTCCTCAGTCTTCCAAAGTCAGTTCTCGAACCAGTGCAGCTCCTCACCTTCATAGGGGTGGAGTTGGACACTGTCCAGGCAAAGGCCTTTCTTCCCTTGTCAAGGGTAAAGACCCTTACAGACCTAGCTTCCTCATTTTGCCTCCTGGTCTCTCATCCAGCAAGACATTTTCTCCAACTACAGCGCCACATGGCAGCTGCCACTGCAGTAATTCCAGGGGCCAGGTTTCAGATGAGAGATATCCAATTTCACCTGACGGCTTTTTGGTCCCAGAAAAGAAGACCATCTCACCAAACTGATTCCAGTGACTCAGACCTTGATCCATGCTCTTCAGCAGTGGTTGGATCAGGAAAATCTCAGACAAGGAGTCCCATTTGTCTCTCAGACTCATTCTGTGGTTCTGACCACAGATGCTTCTCTCCTAGGGTGGGGGGCTCATTTGGGAGCCCTCACAGCACAAGGAGTGTGGTCCCCTCAGGAATTTCCGCTTCATATCAACCGTCTGGAACTCAGAGCAGTATACTTAGCCTTATAAGCTTTCGCAAAGACAGTACAACACAAGGTGGTTCAGGTGAGAACAGACACCACCACCATGCGGTACATCAACAAGCAGGGAGGCACTCGGTCGACGGCCTTGTGCACAGAAGCCATGAAAGTCTGGTCTCTAGCCTCTTCTTTACAGACATCCCTGGTAACAGTCCATCTTCCAGGGAAGGACAATGTGTTAGCAGATGCTTTGAGCAGGATTTCTCAGGGCCATCACGAATGGTCCCTGGATCCTTTAGTGTTAAAAGTGATTTTTCTAAGATGGGGCACTCCTCAGATAGACCTCTTTGCATCCCCAGGCAATCACCAGCTTCCTCTTTTTTGTTGCAGACCCCCAGTATTGGGCTCAGTCCCCCTGGATGTTCTACTGTTGGATTGGTCAGGAAATTCCTGTATGCTTCCCCTTTCCTCTGTTGTTCAGAGTTCTGGTCAAGATAAGGTCACAATCCTGCAAGGTGATCCTGATTGGGCCAGGCAGCCTTGCTACCCTCTCTTGCTGTCTCTGGCGGTCCATCTTCCACTGGCTCGCCCCAAAAAACACAATCTGTTAACTTCCTCTCAGGGGAGAATTTGGTATCCCAGTCTTTGGTCTCTCAATCTCAAAGCTTGGCTCTTGAAGAGTTAGAATATGCAAATATGAATCTGTGTCAGGGGGTTCTGGACATTCTCAAGGCTTCTCGTAAACCTGCCACTAGAAAACCTACAACTCCAAACAGAAAAGGTTCGGTATTTGGTGTTCTAGTAAAAGATGTCACCAGACTCTGCTGACTTGTCTGCAGTTCTGGACTATATGGTTCATCTAAATAGCTTAGGCCTCAGATCAGCTACCCTCAAGGTGCATCTGTCTGCTGTTTTTGCATTTTTGTTAGTGGGGAAGCCTTCTTCTCTAGCTTCCCACCCTGTGTTCTGTAAATTTTTTAAGGGACTACTTCATACTAATCCCACTCTTAAAGATCCTACCTCTGTTTAGGATCTTAATGTTTGCATTGCTCAGCTCATGCAACCACCCTTTGAGCATTTGGCCTCAGCAGAACTTAAATACTAGACTTGGAAAACTGTGTTCCTGGTAGCTATTACCTCCGCCAGGCATATCAGTGAATTGCAAGCTCAGTAGAGCCTGATTTTATTTATTTTCTTAGAGATAAGGTGGTCCTTAGAACCAACAGGAGGTTCTTACCCAAAGTGGTCTCAGATTTTCATCTGAACCAATCCATGTCCCTTCCTGTGTTTTTCACTGATCATTCTTCTTCAGGAGAGAGATTACACAGTTTGGATGTTAAGAGGGCACTTAGTTACTACATTGAGTGCACTAAGGCATTTATGTTTGACTGTCCTCAGTTGATCTTACTTCGAGATACAGCTCTTGCAGCAGGTAACACCATTAGGACTGAAGCCGGTAGGCGTCAGGACCCCACGGAAATCTTCTAGCCAGCAGTCTTCAGCGGGACCGCCTCGACGCCGGTCCCGCCCGACGCCAGACGAGTACATAAGGAGGCAGTCCCACCAGATTCCTTAAATTTCCTCGCCGACTTGCATGTCTCACCCTTTGTCTGCTTTCTAGCACGCGACGCCTGGTTAAGTTCTTCCTTTGGTAAAAAGTTCATTTTTTCTGCTCAGTTTCTGTCTGATGTCCTCTCCAACCTCCGTTGAGGGCCATCTGTCGAAGTGTGCCTGTGGGAAGCAAATCCTGTTCAAAGACCCGCATTCGGCCTACGTCCGGTGCCTAGGCCCAGACCACGACAGCCGGGCCTGATCCTTCTGCCAGGGGTTCAATAGCCGGAACCGGATCCGTCGCCAGAAGGCCCTTCAGGCGTTCCTGCTCGAAGAAAAGATTAAAGCCATGGACGCAGCCTCCAAGGGAGAATCTTCCGACAAGGCCCGGAAACACCTCGAGAAGCATAGGGAGAGAGTGAGATCCAGGTCCCCGCCTAGGCCTCTGACTCGTAGTCCGCTCCCCGTCCAACCACTCCCTTCCCGGCCCGCCCTCAGCCTCCCTGCAGCGTGAAGACTCCGGTTCTTCCTCTCTCCCTCAGGCCAAGACCTCCAGACCTTCTTCGCCCTCGTCCACTAAGGCCTGTCGAGGTCGGGGACCGTCATCACCATCACAAGTCCGGTTCCTGCCATTTGGAACCCGACGCCAGGTCAGTCTCTTTGCCTCCTCCTCCTCCCCAGCGGAAGACCAAAGAACTGACTTCACTTACGAGATCGTCGGACCCGACGACGGCCCATCCGACGTCGGCCAAACACCATCAGTCCTGAGAACCAACGACCACCAGACGCCCATCGCTGGTTAGGCCTTCGCCTCCACGGATGCCGGCCGGGGGACCGACGTCCATACCTACTGAGAAGAGGACCCCTTCGCCTCCCACCGACGTCAGTCAAGAGGCGATCACGGAGGAGGAGCTGACCCAGTCCGAGCACCAGACGAGTGAACCCGGTCCGGTCGCACCCCCCAGGGAACCCTCGCCGGAACCTGAGGCCCCTGGGGAGCCGACACCGGAACCCGACGACCGGCCATCGGCGCCCGGTCCGTCATCGGGCCTCAGCATATCCGAGGTCAAGGAGTTGTTTACTTACTGGTGGGACACTATAAAAAGGGATGTGGTTCCCACACCACCGCCTCCTCCTCCTCCTCCACCTGCGACTCTGCCGGCCCCCGTGCCCCTACTTCACCCAGGGATGCGGCCGAGTACCTCCCCCCAGGAGCCACGGACCTCCTTGTAGACCAGAAAAGGAGACCTCCGTCCAGATCTTCTTCAGGGTCACCCAGCCCCAAGAGACCCAGAAGACGCCGGGCTGTCTTTTCAACGGAGGACGACACGTGGATCGGACTTTTGGACGGATCCAGATCCCTCTACGATTAACGCCCTTCTCCGGACCCACTTGAGCTTCCAAGATCTCCTCCGATGACCCATCGCTCTCAGAGATTATGAGGCATATCCAAGAGAACATGGGCTGGGACGCAGAGGAACTAGACCCGAGAGATTACGCCTTGCCAGATATCTTCGGCAAAAAGATCCAAAGCCTGTGGTGGTACCACCCTTGGTGGACACATTCGTGGACGTCACCAAGGCAGCGTGGAAACGTCCACACTCGCTTCCGGCGATACCGAAGAAAGCTGACCGCCTGTACAAGGCCCCTAGGGAGGACCAGTACTTGGCATCACATCCTCTGGCTGATTCTCTGGTCATTACAGCCTCTTATGACCGGTCCCAGAGGCCGCAACATTTGAGCACCCTGCCACCGGACCCAGAGTCCAAGCAGCTGGACGCTATGGGCAGGCGCACGTATGCATCCGCTACCTGCGCCATCAGATCCCTCAACTACTTGACCCACATGGTACAGTTTCAAAACGCCTTGTGGGAGCAGGGACTGGATCTGGCGGAAAAGATGCCAGAAGGTGAGCAGAAGGAGGAGTTGCTACAACATGGGAACATGGGAACCCAGGTGCTGCGAGCTGCGTATGATTCCGCGGACTCCTCGGCCAGAGGAGCAGCTTCAGGCGTATGCCTCCGGAGACACTCATGGCTCCGTGTCTCCGGATTCACCCCGGCCGTCCAGAAGAACATCCTGGGTGCCTCGTTTCATGGAGAAGTTCTTTTTGGTGAGTCCTCGGAGAAGGTCCTCACCAAACTTCAAGAGGCCGGGAAGACGGTACGGTCTGTCCAGGCCATGTACAGACCCAAGCTTAGTTCCTTTCATAGGAACCAAAGCCGTTTTCGAGGCCGGATGCAGAGACAGCAGTCCCGCACCGATCCGCAACAGAGGGGCTCCTTCTCCTGCAGAGCCCAGGGAAAGTCGTCCGCAGGCCGAAGCCAACGACCAGCCAAGTCGGATCAGCCCGCTGGACCCTCAGCCGCCACAGCATGACTCCTTCCCTGACCCCGCCCCTCAGGATCAACGGGACACCAAGGTCAGGGGCCGCATTGCGGACCACCTGCCAGGGTGGCAGTCCATAACCACCGACAGGTGGGTCCTTCAGTTGGTCGAAAGAGGCCACTTTATAGAATTCGTGGACAAGCCACCCACAAGACCTCCTCTGCTCTCCCGTTACTTGGGTCAGCACAGATCTCTCATCAGGCAAGAGGTACTCGCGCTCCTGCAAAAGGGAGCAGTGGAGTATGTCCCAGAGAACCAGATAGGATCCGGATACTATTCCCACTTCTTTCTGGTTCCGAAGAAAACAGGGGACCTCCGTCCAATCCTGGACCTCAGCGACCTCAACATGTCGGTCGCTTACAAACGTTTTCGCATGGTGACCCTCCAAGGACTCATTCCCATGCTGAAAAAGAACGCTTCTGAAGGCCCCTGACATGCAGGACGCCTACCTGCACATCCCAGTAGCTCAAGCGCACAGGAGGTTCCCGCGCTCGAAGTCTCGGCCACCACTTTCAGTTCCGGGCTCTTCCGTTCGGACTGTCTTCAGCCCCCAGGGTCTTTACCAAGTGTATGACAGTCGTAGCAGCGTCTCTGAGGAGACAGGGCCACTATGTGTTCCCGTACCTGGACGACTGGCTTCTCATGGCCGCCTCCAAAGAGGCGCTGTTGATGGCTATTTAGAGCACCCAGGACCTGTTCCAGTCTCTGGGCATTCTTATCAACTACGAGAAGTCTCTCCTCATACTGTCCCAGAAGCTGCAGTTCATAGGCGCAGTTCTGGACACTGTCCAAGGGAAAGCCTTTCTTCCCGACGAAAGAGCGGAGCACATCAGATCCCTCATCAGGGATCTCTCGGCGAAAAAGACCGTCCCCGCCAGGTTGGTCCTTCGCTTGCTCGGACACATGACTGCGGCCATTCCAACCGTCCCTTTGGCAGGGCTCCACATGCGGGTAACTCAGTGGATGCTCAAGGTGCAGTGGGACCAAAGGCAAGACCACATGCAGCATCCGGTCAGAATCACAATCACCGTGATCCGAGACTGGCAATGGTGGCTAGACCCAGGGACACTTTCTGCGGGTGTCCCGTTTACAGCGCCGTCCCCAAAGGCAATCCTCTCCACAGACGCCTCAGGGCTGGGGTGGGGAGCGCACCTGAATGGGGTGTGGTCCCAGGGAACATGGACCCCTCAGGAAGCCCACCTCCACATCAACGTGCTGGAGATGAGGGTGGTCCTTTACGCCCTGCAGGCCTTTCAGTCAGAAATCCCATCGAGTATGCTTCTGCTTCAGACAGACAACACGGCGGTGATGTATTACCTCAACAAACAAGGAGGCGCACACTCTTACCTCATTTGCAGGGAAGCTATGAGGGTGTGGGATTGGGTAATCCGACACGGCGCGAGCCTGATTGCAGTTCACGTTCCCGGAGTGGACAACACAATCGCAGACGGCCTGAGTCATTCCCAGGCCAGAGTCCACGAGTGGGAACTTCTTCAGGAGGTAGCAGAGGATCTGTTTCTTCGATGGGGCACTCCAGAGTTGGACCTGTTCGCTTCCCCATCCAACACAAAACTGCCCAATTTTTGCTCGCTAGATCCAGGGCCTGGTGTTTTCTGGCGAGACGCGTTGTCCCTCTCCTGGGTGGACAGATTCCTCTACGCTTTCCCTCCCTTCCCATTGATCCAGAGAGTTCTTCTCAAACTGCTCAGGGAGCACGCAACAATGATCCTGGTAGCGCCTTTCTGGCCCAGGCAGATCTGGTTCCCCATGCTGACGCAATTGTCCCGGGAACCTCCAGTTCCGTTGCCTTTCAGCTCCCACCTATTGTCTCAGGAGGAGGGTTCACTAGTCCACCCGGACTTACGCTCACTGAACCTGCATGCATGGCTCCTAGAGACATAGCCATTATGCGATACAGGGTCTCGCAAGAGGTGGCGGAAGTCCTTTCCGCGGCCAGAAAGCCGGCAACGCATGTGACGTACGCCATGAAGTGGCGCCGTTTTTGCGGTCGCAGGCACGCCGGGCCTTCCCTTTAGAATGCCTGGTGAAAGGGGTGCTGGAGTGCCTTCTTTCCCTATTCCATTCGGGTCTCGCCTACTCCTCCATTAAAGTGCACCTCTGCATACCGCCGGTGGGACAGCGCACAGTGGCACAGCTTGATGCCTCTCGAGACTTCCTGAGAGGGGTGTTACACCTTAGGCCACCCATCAAGGATCCCGTTCCTCCTTGGGACCTACTCTCTGTCCTGGAACAACTCACGCTTCCCCCCTTTGAACCTGCCACGGATTGCGAGCTGCATTTTCTATCGTGGAAAACATTATTTTTAGTTGCTGTCATGTCAGCAAGGAGAGTTTCCGAGCTTCACGCTCTCATGTGCAAGGAGTCTTATTTAATTTTTCACCAGGACAGAGTGTCTCTGAGGACGAATCCTAAATTCCTGCGTAAGGTGGTCTCTGCCCTCACTCTCAACCAGGACATCGATCTGCCTGTGTATTTCCCCAAGTACTCTAATAGAGGAGAGGTGTTGCTTCACACCCTGGATGCTCACCGTTTCTTAAGGTTCTACCTGAACAGAACTAAACAGTTTTGCAAGTCGGAACAACTATTCATGTCCTTCGCTTAGAGGATGCTGGGCCAACCAGTCTCAAAGCAGCCCCTTTCTTGTTGGCTTGTCCAGTGTATTTCATTTTGCTACAACAACAAACATAAGCACCTCCCGGGTACAGTCCGGGGCCACTTGACAAGGGGTGGCTACCTCCTTTGCAGCACTGCGCAACGTCTCCACCTCGGCCATTTGTGCTGCAGCTACTTGGAGCTCTGTGCACACATTTATTAGGCACTATAGCCTGGATATTACATCACGGCGGAGAGCCGGTTTCGGCCTGGCTGTTCTACAGGGTCTCCTGTCCTAGAGTCAGGACTTGTTCAAGATCTTTCATCCTCCTAATTTCCTCCTCCCAGAATGCTTACAGGCACTATTGCTTGGGAATCAGTCCTAATGGTGTTACCTGCTGCAAGAGCTGTATCTCGAAGTAAGATAGTACAGTTATGTAAGAACTTACCGTAACAGTAGATCTTCGAGAACAGCTCTTGCAGCAGGTACCTTCCCGCCCACCATTCCCCCTTGGAGGAGGTATGGCCTTCCAGGCCTTGGCAGGAGCTTAAGCTCTTGTCTTCTGATGGCAGATCCTCGGTCTCCCCTTCTGATGTCATCCTGCGGCCGGGAGTCTCCGGTGGGAGAAGTGGGGAATCTGGCGGGACCGCCTCCTTATGTACTACGTCTGACGTCGGGGGCGGGACCGACGTCAGGCGGTCCCCGCTGAAGACTGCTAGCTAGAAGATTTCCGTGAGGTCCTGACGCCTGCCGGCTTCAGTCCTAATGGTGTTACCTGCTGCAAGAGCTGTTCTCGAAGATCTTCTGTTACAGTAAGTTCTTGCGTAACTGTACTTTCCTCACTATGGTGAAGTGGGAAAGGGTAAATCTGCTACTAAAAGGACTGTTGCCAGGTGGATTGTCTCTTGCATACAGTTCTGCTATGAAAAGCTAGGCAAAGTACCCCCCTCAGGCTTGAGGGCTCATTTGACTAGAGGTACAGCTGCTTCTCTGGCTGCAGCCAGAGACATACCCCTCTTAGAGATCTGTAAAGCAGCCAAATGGAAAACAGTCCATACTTTTACCAAGCATTACTCTCTAGACATCCAGGCTAGGAGTGATGCTAGGTTTGGTACAGCAGTGCTGCAGAGTCTATTTCCTAAGTAGGTTCTGTACCCTCCTCTTGGGAGGTACTGCTTGGTAGTCTGCATATTGCCAGAATTCAGCAAGACTTCATGTTGTTTGAAGAAGAAATTTACTCACCTTAGTAATTATGTTTCTTCTAATGGAGTCTTGCTGTATTTTGACCTCCCCCCCACCTCCCCTCTCAGAACCTGGTTTTTGGGAAGTGGGCTGGCAGGAACAGTGCTGCACCCCAGAGGTATATTGGCTCCCTCTCCTTTTGGAGGAGCTGGGCATAGTGGATCTTCACTTGATGTTATTATAAAGTTATGTTAAGTCCACTACCTGAGTTTTTTGTTTTGGGGTTCTCGACTTGAGTCTTTTGGGATTATAACATTTTTTGGTTGCCCTTAGGGCTAGTGTTTTTTTTTTCCAATTTCCACACTATAGGTGTACTTTGCTAGTCTTGACTCATAAGAATCTGACGGTTACACTTGAAAGTGCAGCAGACAGAGGTTTGAACCGAGTACGAGCTCAACACTCTATGCTCTCAGCATAGAGTTAACTCTTTCATCTCTGGAGCAGTTCAAGTGCTGGGGCTAACTGCATATTGTCAGAATATAGCAAGACTCCATTAGAAGAAACATAATTACCCAGGTGAGTAATTTTTTCTTCCCTGCCATTGCCCAAGTTTCTCTTAAGTTCTCTATAGTAGGTAGCTTTGGCATTTCTTACTTGCCTAGTGCACTTATTCCTAGCTTCTTTGTAAGCAGCAATGTCAGATTGCCTGCCTGTCTCCCTGGCTATATGCCAGAGGTTGTCCCGTTGTTTCATCTGGGCAGTTAGAGGGCCAGTGAGCCAGGGGTTAAAGGCTTCTTTAATTTTGACAGTTCTGATAGGGGCAAATAATGTCACAAGCCTTGTTAAAGGTTGATATGGGGTAGTCAAGGGCTTTATTAGCGTCACTGCAGCCTGCTAAGGGGGACCAGTCTGCTTCCTTCAGATACCTCTTAAAATTGCCTACAAGCCACTGTTTGAGGTAGCGGTTTTTGGAGACCTGGGGCGGGGGGTGTCTTTAGGAACACTTATTAGTCCAGGAGCGTAGTACCAGTGAATGGTCGCTTAAGGTGTCAGGCAGGACACTAGCATTTTTGATATGCTAAGGGTTGGTGGCAAGAAGCCAGTCTATGAGCATACATGTGCTAGTGCGGTAGTTCAGCCTTGTTGCCTGCGTTACCATCTGAGTGAGATATAGGCCATGGATTCGGTCCCTCGTAGTAAGAGAATCCTGGGCAAGCCAATTTGTGTTAAAGTCCCCTAGGATGACCTGCTCACATTCTTTATTGATCTTGCTAAGGTGGTTGAAAAATAGGTCAAGTCCACGGGCTTGCTTGCCAGGGGGTATGTGGACCATGGTCAGAGACATTGCTTTGCCTTGTCGTCCTGTAGATAGCTAGATGGAGAGAAGCTGGGCTTCAATAGTATTTGCACTGAGTGGCATAACCTGGCCACTTATTTTGTTACTCAGATAGACCAAGCACCCACCCCCATGCTTAGCTTGTCTATCTAGCCAGAAGGAGGGGTATCCATCAAGTGAGATGGAGGAATCAGGTATTTTCTAAGACAGCCATGTTTCAGTGAGCGAGATAATGTCTTGTTTGTGGACAGCAACCCATGCCTGGAATTGGGGTAGTTTGGGAAGGAGACTCCCAATATTAATTGATGCAGTTTTTAGGCATCCATTGGTTGTGGGGTCCCTAGTGCCAGGAGGTCCAGGGTTGGGGTGAATGTTCCCGGAAATCACTAACAGTATAATGATCACTCTGGAGAGGTATCACTTCCACCAGGTTTTAGTGATTCAGGACTTTCTGCGCCTTGTATTGTCCTGGTTTAGTATCTGCTGTTTAGTGGTATATGTGCACATCAGGGCCATGGTAACCTCTGGAGTTGGGGGTTGGGAGACACCTGGCAGTGAAGCTCAACTTCATGCATTTGTTAACAATACTGTCACGTACATCTACAAAAGATTTCATGTTCTCTCCGAGAAACCATTGTCTTTGCTTCAGATTTTGAATTTTCACAACTGGCCAGCAGAAAAAGAAGATCTAACAACGTTTGGCAATGCTGAGCTAATGGAACTCATCACTGATAGCCCATCCTCTTCTCACTTCTCTGAAGTGGATAAAGGCTGTGCCCTAGATGAGTGGGTGCAGCTGAAGTTGTACCTGTCTCGATTCTGAACAAAACCTCTCGTATCTATGTACCTGCAGGTGTTGCAAATGAAAATAGCTGAAAGAGGACCAGAGAACTCCATGAAGGGTCCTATGCAAAAGCTTGTTGAGATTCTGCTCATGAATTCCCCTTTCACAAGTGAATGTGAAAGAGGATTTTCGAAAGCCAATTTCATTAAAAATAAATTAAGAACAACCCTGACACAACAGTCTTTCGAGAATCCGCTGCTTATTATGAGCGCAGGACCATTGGTCTTTGAGTTTGATCCACTTCCATCAATTAAATACTGGCTTGACAGTAGTCTTGGTACTATCCATTCCTCTTGTCACAAATGTCAGTCAAAACAAACAGAAGAAGCTCAGCCAGAAGCAACCTTCAGTACTGTTGTGTTATAATTTTTCTCTGCCTCTCTACCTCTCTCTTACTGACACTGGGGCATCCTAAGGTAGGGGGGAATTATTAATTTGTTTTGTTAATAATACTGTACGCAACAGAAAAAAAGGTGTGACTTGCTGGCTCCTGATACGGACTTGCCCTAAAAATGTAACATAAGTCAGTGCCACGAGTCATTACAAAGTGCTTTGCAGTACTCCTGGCACATCTTAGAAAACTCAGTGTTCAGGTGTTCCTGTACCTGGACGATTGGCTCTTGGCAAGCCCTTCCAGGCAGGGGACACAGGAAGTGGTCTCCACAGCTTCCAAGTTCCTTACATCCATGGGGGTTCTACTGAACCTGGAAAAATCACATCTTCAGCCCTCCCAATGTCTTCTCTCTTCATAGGTGCTCTTCAAACAACATGAAGTCTTGCTGTATTCTGACAGTAGCAGTGAGTCCCAACCTTCGAACTGCCGCGGAGATGAAAGAGTTAACTTTCCATGCCAGGCATGGAACGCTGAGCTCGAGCTCGGTTGAGACTCTGTCTGTTGCTGTTTGAACTCAAACCGTCAGATTCTTTACTCCGCCTCACTGAACTGTCGCTCCGGAGATTTCTCCTTCTGCTCGATTCAGTTTGTCGGTTAAAGTACCGTTTTTCTCGGTTTTCGACCGAATTTAAACCGCAGCCTGTCGGTTCAGTCTCTGTCTGTGGTATTCGTGAGTACTAAATAGGTTTATATTGTTTTCTGTTCTGTGTGGAACTTGTAAACGGTTCATCGGTTCGGTTTGAACCGATCAAGTTGCTAAAAAATCTTTATTTTACATTCTAGAGTGTGGTTACCGGTTCTTATCGGTTCTAAAAAAAACAGATTGATTACGTTTTTTTCCACGACCCGTGACACGGTCAGGAACCGATAAGAGGGTCTTGCCTGGCAGATTGCCATTAAAAGGGTAAGTTTGGTTGGGACTGGCACAATGTCTGAGAAACCCAAAAGAAAAACCGGGCCCACTGGGTTTCAACACTGCAGTGTGTGTGGGGAAGTCTTTGCCAAGGCTGATCCCCACACCACCTGTGTTTATTGTCTGGGGTTTGACCACCTCAATGCAGACTGCCAGATTTGTAAAAATTTTCCTGCAGCTACCCTAGAAAAACGAGTTGGTAGGCTCAGGGAAAGGGAGGCCAAAAAGTCCGCTGAACCGGATGGCCAGCCCCATTCGGTTCAAACCGAACCAGAAGGAGTGCCCTCTGACCAGGGCAAGACTTCTTCGGGCAAAAGGAGATCCGATTCTGAGGAGTTGGTTCCAGCTAAGAGAACAAGAAAGGAAAAATCAGCTGGTGTGGATCCAAAACTTTCTTCTCCAACCGCTGAAGAAATAGCCAAAGCGATAAAAATTGTGCAGTCGCTTTCCCCGGTTCCGACCGAACCGGCACCATCAGGAAGGCGCTCGGTTCAGCCAGTTCCACCGGTTCAAGAGTATGATTTAGAGGAATTTTATGAACCGGAGGAGGAGGAAGAGGAATATGAGGAAAGTGAATGTGGTTTTGAAAGTCTGGATGTGCCCATTGACCTGGACATCTCCCCAGACAGACCTTCAGGAGTGTCTCCTCCTAGGCTTTCTGAGTCCCCCCCCATTTCGTGTTTTATAAAAAAGTGACTGAAACCCTCCAGCTTCCTATGGAAGAAGCTGTGGATGACCAGGAGGAGCCTGACTATGTGGAAATGATGGATATCCCAGAGTCTAGGAGGCTGTCTATTCCCTTACACAAATCTTTTGGGAAACAGACATTTAAGATTTTAAAGACTCCTAACACCATACCTCCTGTGGATAAAAGAATGGACAAGAGGTATATACTGTCAGGCTCAGATATGGAGTTCCTTACACAACAATGCAGCCATGTTGGGGTAGTGCAGGCTGCAGCCTGTGACAAGGCAAATGTTCCCTTGGCTTCACACCCCCCAGACAAGGACTCCAGGAGGATTGATGCCATGGCAAAGAAACAATACATGGCAGCATCCTTGGGACTCAGACAGGCCAATTATATGGCTTATTCTGCTAGGTATCAGAAATCCAGATGGGACACTGTCATGGCTTTAGCAAAACAGGTCCCTGGCCAGCTTGCCAGGGAGCTGGAGCAGGTGGCTGCTAATGGTATTGAGGCATCCAAGGTGCAATTCCATGCTGCAGTGGACTCAAATGATGTGTCATCAAGAGTCATGGCTACATCTGTGGCACTTCGCAGAATGGCTTGGCTCAGATGTACTAGCCTGTCACAGGATACCCAGACTAAGGCCATGGATTTTCCTGTTGTGGGTAATTCTTTGTTTGGGGAGCAAACAGAGAATTACATGAAGAAAATGGACAGTATAGGACTACCTATAGGAGTGCCCAGGCCAAGGAAAGGCAGGCCACTCCTCAAAGGCAGCATCTCAGGGGCAGGGCAGGCTCTTCACAGGCCTTTCTACCAAGCCCAGGCCTCCTCTTCTGCCTATGCTCAGAGGGGTTCTTTAGAGGAGAGGCAGAAGGGCACAAGCAGACCTGCTTCCACCCCTCAGCCAAAACCCCTGCCAAGCAGGCACCCTGATGGGTTTGCCAGGGCCGATTCTCCACCACCTGTAGGGGGCAGGCTGGCTTACTTTGTCCAGGACTGGAAGTCTCTAACATCAGACAAGTGGGTCCTGGAAGTAGTAAGCCAGGGACTGGTTCTCAGCTTCAAAAATTTCCAAAGCTGAGAGCCAGATCTTTCCACCTGCAAATCCCTCAGAGGCACTTGCCTTAGAGGCAGAGGTCTCTTCCCTCCTGGCTCTCAGAGCTGTGGAACGGGTTCCACCCCTACACCAGGGCAAAGGATTGTATTCCAAGTCCTTCCTTACCCCAAAAAAGACAGGAGAATGGCGGCCCATCCTGGATCTCAGATATTTAAACAAGCACCTTTTAAAGCCAAAATTCAAAATGGTAACTCTGGGAATAATTCTACCCTCTCTAAGGCCAGGGTACTGGCTAGTGTTCCTGGACCTCAAGGATGCCTACTTCCATATTCTTATCAGAAGCTCCCATCGAAAGTACCTCAGGTTCGAGCTGCCCTCAGGCCATTACCAGTTCAGAGCAATGCCCTTCGGACTAACCTCTGCTCCAAGGGTGTTCACAAAATGTCTGGCAGTAGTAGTTGCTTCTCTGAGAAGGCAAAGGATTGCCATCTTCCCATACCTAGACGACTGACTCATAGTAGGCCAGTCCCCAGACCAGGTCAGGTTACACTTACAGGTAACTCAGCAACTGCTCACTTCTCTAGATTTCCTTCTGAATCTGTCAAAGTCAGTTCTGGAGCCTGTTCAGCTCCTCACCTTCATAGGTGCAGAGCTAGATACAGAAAGGGCCAGAGCCTTCCTTCCCCTGGACAGGGCAAGGACCCTTATCATTCTGGCCTCCTCTTTCACCCTGCAGGTGTCTCGAACAGCAAGGCATTTTCTTCAGCTCCTGGGGCACATGGCTGCTTCTACAGCAGTGGTGCAGGGGAGCAAGATTTCAGATGAGGGACATTCAGTTCCATTTGAGGGCCTTCTTGTCTCAGAAAAGGGACCCTCTGACCAAACTGATCCCAGTGACTCGAACCTTGATCCAGGCCTTGCACTGGTGGCAGGATCTGAACAATCTGAGACAAGGAGTTCCCTTTGTCACTCAGTCTCACTCTCTAATCCTTACTACAGATGCCTCCTCTGGGGCTCACTTGGGTGACCTGACCACCCAAGGGTTGTGGTCCCCTCAGGAATCTCTGCTCCACATCAATCTGGAGCTCAGAGCAGTTTTAAGGTTTTTCCAAATCTGTTCAGAACAAAGTTATTCAGATCAGAACAGACAATACCACCACAATGTGGTACATCAACAAACAAGGAGGCACTCGGTCTGTGGCCTTGTGCACAGAAGCGATGAAGTTGTGGTCCCTGGCTTATTCTCTGAACACCTCCCTCTCAGCAGTACACCTCCCAGGCAAGGACAATGTCCTGGCAGATGCTCTCAGCAGGATATCTCAGGGCCATCACGAATGGTCACTGGATCCCTTGATCTTGGAGGTGATATTCTCCAGATGGGGCACCCCACAGATAGATCTTTTTGCAGCCCCAGACAATCACCAACTTCCCCTTTTCTGCTGCAGGCCCCCAGTGTTGGGCTCAGTCCCCCTGGATGCCTTAGTTCTCAATTGGGAAGGGAAGTTCCTGTATGCTTTCCATCCCTTCCCTCTCCTGTTCAAAGTGCTAGTCAAAATCAGGTCTCAACCCTGCAAGGTGATCCTGATTGCTCCAGACTGGGCCAGACAGCCCTGGTATCCTCTCCTATTGTCCTTATCAGTCCATCTTCCCCTGGCTGTTCCCAGGAAGTGCAACCTGTTAACTTGTGCTCAGGGGAGGGTTTGGTACCCAAATCTCAAATCTCTCAATCTCAAGGCCTGGCTCTTGAGGAGTTAGAGTTTGCTGATTTACACCTTTCCCAAGGTGTTATGGATATTCTGAAGGCTTCTAGGAAGCCTTCCACCAGAACCACTTATAATTCCAAGTGGAAAAGATTTTCCATATGGTGCTCTGGGAAGCATATTTCCCCAGAGTCTGCTGATCTGCCCACAGTACTTGACTACATGGTTCATCTCAATAGCTTGGGCCTCAGACCAGCTACACTAAGGGTGCACCTGGCAGTGGTTTCTGCTTTCATTTCAGGCGGTAAGCCCTCTTCTCTTTCAGCTCACCCTGTTTTCTCCAAGTTTTTCAAGGGATTGCTTCATACCAGTCCTCCATTCAGGGATCCTGCCCCTGCTTGGGATCTTAATGTTTGCATTGCACAGCTTATGCAACCCCCCTTTGAGCCTTTGTCCTTAGCAGAGCTTAAGTACTTGACTTGGAAAACTGTGTTTCTGGTGGCTATTATTTCTGCCAGGCACATAAGTGAGCTGCAAGCTCTGTCAGTGGAGCCTGACTTTATCTCCTTCCATAAGGATAAGGTGGTCCTAAGGACTAACAGGAAGTTTTTGCCTAAGGTGGTTTCAGACTTCCACCTTAACCAATCTGTGTCTCTTCCTGTGTACTTCACTGACCATTCCTCCTCTGGTGAGAGGAGGCTGCACAGCCTAGATGTGAAAAGAGCCCTTAGCTACTATATAGAATGCACCAAGGGTCATAGGTTTGACTCCCTCCAACTGTTCCTCACGTATGGTGAGGTAGGCAAAGGAAACCTGCCACTAAAAGATCCATTGCCAGGTGGATTGTCTCTTGCATCCAATTTTGCTATGAAAAATTAGGTAAGGTTCCACCCTCAGGCCTGAGGGCTCACTCTACCAGAGGTACAGCTGCTTCCCTGGCTGCGGCCAGGGATATCTCTATTCTAGAAATATGTCAAGCAGCTACCTGGAAAACAGTTCACACTTTCACCAAGCATTACTCCTGGACATCCAGGCTAGGAGTGATGCTCGTCTTGGCACAGCTGTGCTTCAGAGCCTATTTCCTAAGTAGGTTCTGTCCCTCCTCCATGGAGGTACTGCTGGTAGTCTGCTACTGTCAGAATACAGCAAGACTTCATGTTGTTTGAAGAAAAAATTACTCACCTTAGTAATGTTGTTTCTTCTAATGGAGTCTTGCTGTATTCTGACCTCCCTCCCGCCTTCCCCTCTCAGAACCTTTGTTTTTTGGGATGTGGGTGGGCAGTGGCAGTGTTGGCACTCGGAAGGTGCCCCACCTTTTTTGTTATCACCCTTTCTTTGGGTGAGTGGGTGTTGTGTTATTTCATTTTTGGGTCTCCTGACTTGAGTCTTTATTTTTGAGACCAAAAATGTGTTATTATGTTAGTAGCCAGTTGGCTAGTGTAGGTTTACAGCTTCCACACAGGACCTCAGTGAGTTTAGCTCGTAAAGATCTGACGGTTTGAGTTCAAACAGCAACAGACAGAGTCTCAACCGAGCTCGAGCTCAGCGTTCCATGCCTGACATGGAAAGTTAACTCTTTCATCTCCGGGGCAGTTCGAAGGTTGGGACTCACTGCTACTGTCAGAATACAGCAAGACTCCATTAGAAGAAACAACATTACTAAGGTGAGTAATTTTTTCTTCTGGACACCTCCAGATCAAAAGCTTTTCTTCCAGAAGACAGGAGGAATGACATTCTCCAGATGGCTCGTTTCATGAAGGAGAGCAACTCAGTTCGAGCTCTCTCGATGCAGCGGATGCAAGGCCTCATGGCATCGTCCCTATTCCCGGTGCCTCTAGCCCGCTTACTCATGAGGACCACTCAGTGGATGCTCAGCACTCAGTGGTCTCCAACCACGCATCCTCAGTCCTTCCACATCAAGGTGACAGAGTCTCTGCTGACACGATCTCTCACCTGGTGGACTCAAGAGGACAACCTTGTCCAGGGTTTCCCCTTTGCCCCACTGGAAATGCAGATCTCCACCACGGATGCATTTCTGACTGGTTGGGGAGCTCACTGTCAGGACCTCCACACCCAGGGTCCTTGGAGCCAGTAGGAGTCCCATCTTCACATAAATGTCTTGAAGATGAGAACTGTTCTGTACGTTTTCTGAGCCTTGAAGGATGTCCTCTGTCACAAAGTAATTTTCCTTCAGATGGACAACAAGGCTGTGATGTACTACGTCAGCAAGCAGGGTGGAGTGCACTCCTACCCTCTGTGCAGAGAAGCCATGAGAGTGTGGGAGTGGTGTCTCGAACACAAGGCCCTGATCCATGCAGTTTACCTGCCAGGAATCCAGAACCATCTAGTGGACCGCCTCAGCAGAATGGAGGCAGATCCACATGAGTGGTCACTCGACTCCAACATCATGCAGTCACTATTTGAAGAGTAGGGCACTCCGAACCTGGACCTTTTTGCGTCCCCACTCAACACAAAACTGCCTCTCTTCTGCTCCAGAAATCCAGAACCTGGCGCTTTTTGTCAGGATGCATTCAGACTACGGTGGACAAGACACTTTCTGTATGCATTTCCTCCTCTTCCCTTAATTCAGAGGGTGCTCCTCAAGTTAGAGGCACAGAGGTGCAGCATGATTCTCATCGCCCCATACTGGCCTTGTCAGATATGGTTTCCGTTAATCAACGGATTATCTGAAGTCCCTCCGAGACAACTTCCCCTGCAGATAGACCTCCTGACACAAGGTTCGGTGGTCCACCCCAACCTGTGATCCCTTCATCTCCATGCCTGACTCCTGAGGAGATAGAAGTGGGTAGGTTTAATGTCTCAGAGAATTTCAGAAATCCTCTTAGCCACACGCAAGCCATCCATTGGGAAGACTTACACGGCAGAGTGGAAACGGTTTTCCATTTGGTGCGCAAAGCCCGCTCTGAACCCCTTTGTTTGCCCACCAAGTAAGATGTTAGAGTATTTCCTAGACCTATTGAATGTAGGATTGCAGTACTCAACAGTAAAGGTGCACCTTTGCGCGATATCTGCCAATCACGAGCCAGTACAGAATATGTCGGTGGCTCAGTTACCTTTAGTCAAGAGATTCCTTATAGGTATCCTGCACACTAGACCGCCAGTCAGGAGACTGGTGTTTTGAGCCTCTAGCAATCTGTGATTTGATGTTTCTGACCTGTAAGACAGCCTTCCTAGTGGCCATTACCTCCGCTCACAGAGTATCTAAAATACATGCCCTGATCTCAGACCCCCCGTACACAGTATTTCACAAGGACAAGGTGGTTCTCAGAACTCACCGTAAATTCCTACCAAAAGTGGTCTCAGAATTTCACCTTAACCAGCCCTTGGTCCTTCTGACCTACTTTGCAAATTTCCAGAATTAAGGGGAACACACCCTTCACTCTCTGAATGTCTGAAGGGTTTTACGATTCGTTATCGACAGAACAGAGGAGATTCGCAAATCCAAACAACTCTTTGTATCGTTCAGCATGGCTCGGCTGGGTCAGCCTGTTGCCATCAGATGCATTTCAGCATGGTTGGTAGCGTGTCTTCGCCATTGCTACTCGATGGCGCAGGTCAAGCTAGAAGGCAGGGTGTACACCCACTCTGTCAGAGTGGTCACGACATCCCGGGCAGAGATTCGGAGCGTGCCCATTACAAACATCTTTAATGCGGCCACTTGGAGCTCTTTGCACACTTCGTGAAGCACTAGGCCCTGGATGTCCATGCCAGTCAGAATCCTTCTTTTGGCTGGTCAGTCCTTAATGGACTTCAGTCCTAAGTGAGCTCCTTTTTCCTGCCACCCTGCTTGAGGGATTGTTTTCAGCTCGGTACTCTCCCACTAGTATGAATATGAATGGTGGAGACTTTTAGTCCAGGAAGATAAGAAAATTACGTACCTACTGTAATTCTTGATCTTCTTGGACAAAGTCTCTACCACTCAGTCACACACCCACCCACCCTCCGTCCCCCGAGCTCACTCATCCTGTTTCTGGTGTTCACTCCCTCATTAGCTGGGCTGTGAAGACGCTGTTGAGTTGACTCTTCTTATATGGGTCATACGTACTGTCTTATGTCTGGGTTAGGTTAGTTTCCTAGATTAGTTTACACTGCACCTCTTCTGTAAAAAAGGTACTGAGATGGTTGGAGGGTCGACACCGAGATAGCCTATACAGCGTGAGCCAGTCTCACGGCGCCGCTCATGCGCGGTCCTACCTCGGTGCCGGCCCTCCTGAAGATTTTGGCTCCCGCTGGGTCCTAGCGCCTCCCGGCTTAGTCCCACTAGTGTGAATGAGTGGTGGAGACTTCGTCCAAGAAGATCAAGAATTATAGTAGGTACGTAATTTTCATTTATGCATGGGGGGTAGGATTCATCTTGTTCAAGTACTGATATAATGTATTGAGTGTTTGTTTTGTCTTCGTGTGTATGTATAGAG
This sequence comes from Neoceratodus forsteri, assembly GCA_016271365.2. NCBI lineage: Eukaryota > Metazoa > Chordata > Ceratodontiformes > Ceratodontidae > Neoceratodus > Neoceratodus forsteri. The sequence continues at coordinate 859,548,268 of CM028134.1, forward strand.
TTCACTTTGAAATTGCAATAAAAATATTATTAAAAAAGAATGCCCTGCGCGAGAAGGCTTTTGAGGTGGCCCAAGGTCAGCCGGATCTCCCCGAGAAGGCTGAGCTGTTGCACCTTCTCAAGTCAGTCTCTGACATGGGGACCCACGTACTCCTGGCCTCCTAAGATATTATGCAGGAAGAGCTGTGGCTATGGGAATTTGCCTACGCGGCCACCCGTGGCTTCAGGTTTCCCGGTTTGCCCTGGACATCCAGTCTAAGATCCTGGATGCCCCTTTAGAGGCCTCGTCTTGTTTGGCAGGGATTCTCAAAACATAATCACTCCCTCCAAGAGTTGGGTAAGGCTGTCTGTTCAGTTCATATGCTCTGTCGGTCTCAGCCCAAATCTTTCCAGTGGCAGCCTTTTCGTCGCAACCCCAGGCAGCGACCTAGAGGTCAGCAGTCCATGGGTGCATTTAAAAGGAAGGCTACTTCCCCAGTCACAGGAAGTTCAGCAGCCAGAGCTACAGCACCCAGAGCTCCTAGAACCTCACATGCCACGTTGCCTGTCCCTGGCTCCTCTGCCCGACCCCCCCCACTCCAGCAGAATCCCTTGGGGAGGTGGTGGGGGGTTGCTCCTCTCTTTGCAGAGAAGGTTGGGGCAGAATAACCTTGGACCAGTGGGTCCTACAGTTAGTAGAACAAGAACATACCTTGGAATTGTTGGACACTCCTCTGAACAATCCTACAACTCCCTCCCATTACTCCCAGGCCCATCTCAACTTGATCCAAGATGAGATATAAGCACACCTGCAAAACAGGCCATCGAACCCATTCCACCAGCACAATGCAGGAAGGGTTTCTACTCGCATTTCTTTCTAGTTCCAAAGAAAACAGATCTGCGCCCCATTCTGGACCTCAGCCATCTGAACAAATTCATAGAGTACAAAAGGTTCAGGATGGTCACTCTTCCCGGCCTTCTCCCCTTACTTCATCAAGAGGATTGACTCTGCTCCCTGGATATGCAGGATACTTACCTTCACATTTTGGTGTTTCCACCCCACAGAAGGTTCCTGCAGGTGCTGGCATCAGCATCCAGGAGGTAGGATACACCATAAATAGATCTGTTTGCATCCTGGGAGAATCATCAGCTTCTCTTGTTTTGTTGCAGGCCTCCAGCAGGGGGCTCGGTCCCATCAGATGCCCCGACACTAGACAGACAGGTTTCTATATGCCTTTACTCCCCTCACTCTCTTGCTGAGAGTGCTGTTGAAGCTAGGGAGCCCGTCTGCAACCATGACCCTAATAGATAGCCACGATTGCGCCAGGCAGGTCTGGTACTCCCTGCTCCTGGCCATCACAGTCAAGCATCCCATGCGCCTCTTACTGAGGAACAACCTGCTGCCCATGTCTCATACAAGATAACCTTCCCAAACCTCAGGTTTCTGTGCCTCAAGGCATGGTCTTTGACGAGCTGGAGATCTTACTTTGAGAGGAAGCGTTTGCAGCAGGAAAGCACAGATAGGAATGACGCCAGCTGGCTGCAGGACCCCACGGCAAACTTCTTTCTAGCAGTACCTAGCTGGGACTGCCGCCGCTGTCATGACTACCGACGACTACCAGTATATAAGAGGAGGCGATCCCAGCGTGCACCAGTTCTTTTCCCGCCATTGCACGTGATCGCTGGCCTCTTCAGCCTCTTCTGTCACCAGTACCGACCACCATAACCCGTCAATCTCCTGCATGTCGACTACACCTTCGGGGCACACAAACAAGTGCACCTGTGGACGTCAGATTCCCTCGAAGGACGGCCACATGGCCTGTTTATTCTGCCTAGGCCAGAACCACAACACTGCTGCCTGCTCCCATTATCAGGCCTTCAACAGCAGGACCCAAATTTGGTGCCAGAAGTCCCTCCAGCCTTCCTCACCCAGAAAAAATTTGCTGCCATGCAAAAGGAATCGTCCTCAGGGGAATCTCCCGATCATTCTTCTTCTAAGAAACACCATTCCTCCAAATTGAAGGAGAAGCACAGAGAGAGACACTGAGAAAGGGGCAGATCCCACTTCAGGTCCCAGTCCTCTGGGTCCCACACGGCCTCCAGCTTGGGTTCCTCCGGCCAGGACTCCTGCCTCACGGCCCTGAAGCCCGCCCCGGCTTCTGGTGGCAGCGTCTCTCCAGAAACCCTCCGGGCAGTCTCCGGCAATACAGCCGCTAAAGATCAGACCTCCTCCCGCTGCCCCTGGGAGATCTTCCGGTCCAGGTAAGGCTCATTCTTCCTCCTGGTCAGCCTCTGTCTCCGGTGCTGACTCCTGGGAGAGATCCAAGTCTTCTAGCCTTTCGGCGGGCAGGGCCTCGTCTCTCCCGCCTAAACAGTCCAAGTCTTCCAAGAAAGACAAACACCGTTAAGACACCTGCATCTAACCGATGCCCGACGGAGAAGGCTCCACAAGCCTCTGTCGGACTGTCGTAAGTCCGCCGATGGCACTACCTCCTCAGGTACTTCAGTGCTGCCCAGCCAGGACTCCACCGCACCGGCCAGACCCGATGACATGGTGAACGTCCCAACGTCGGTGGAATGGACGCCAGTCCGTAGGCCTTCCTCGGAGCCCGATGATGGCCTCTAGGCTCAGGACATTCCGTTGTCGCCGTCCGCCCTACCCCTATTCTGGATCCCTCCGATGCCAGTACTGGCACCAGCGGCCATCTACCGATGGCGGATCCGGCTCCAGCTCCGCCAACTCTAGGCTTGCCAAGGCTCAGTATGAGCCAGGTGAAGGATCTCTTCTGCCATTGGTGGGAGACAATAAAGCCTGACTTGCTACCTGCCAAACCCACTCCGGCTGCTACCCAGCCCAAGCCTACCCCAAATCTGGATGGAGGGGCTGAACCCCTGCCCGCTGGGGAGGAGATCCCACCTACCCCTTTCGATGAAGGCAGGGACAAGCGCCATTTGCCTCCCAAAAAGAAGCTGGATAAAAGGAGGCACCGCAGGTCTTGCAGCTCTAGCCCCTTCAGCTCTCCGGACAGGCACCAAAGCAAGAAAAGGAGACATCACTCTCCCTCTCCTTCTTCATCAGACTCAGATCTCCCAACTGATTCCTCTTCTTCCTCGGAGGAGGAGGATCCGCCTTCAGGAGAGCCTGAAGACCAGCCGAAATCACCTCTTGATGATCCCTCATTTATGGAGGTCATGCAGCACATTCACTCAAACATGGGCTGGGACACGGAGGCCCTCAACCCGGAGCGCTCAAGGCTTGCCAGATATCTCTGTAAAAGGATCCCAAGCCCATGGTTATCCCACCTTTGGTGGACACCTTTGCTGATGACTCAAGCCACCTGGCAACACCCTCACTCTTCCTCTTCGGTCTCCAAAACAGCTAATCGCTTATACCGGGCTCCTAAGGAATATCCCTTTCAAACAACATGAAGTCTTTCTGTATTCTGACAAATTGCAGTGAGGTCCAACCTTCGAACTGCCCTGGAGATGAAAGAGTTAACTTTCCATGCCAGGCATGGAACGCTGAGCTTCGAGCTCGGTTGAGACTCTGTCTGTTGCTGTTTGAACTCAAACCGTCAGATTCTTTACTCCGCCTCACTGAACAGTCATTCCGGAGATTTCTCCTTTGCTCGGTTCAGTTTGTCGGTTAAAGTACCGTTTTTCTCGGTTTTCGACCGAATTTAAACCGCACCCTATCGGTTCAGTCTCTGTCTGTGGTATTCGTGAGTACTAGATAGGTTTATTTTTGGTTATTTTCTGTGTGGATCTTGTAAATGTGGGATCGGTTCGGTTTGAACCGATCAGGTTGTTTAAAAGTCTTTATTTCTACTTTTAGAGTGTGGTTACCGGTTCTTATCGGATCTAAAAAAAAAAAAGATTTATTACGTTTTTTTCCACAACCCGTAACACGGTCAGGAACCGATAAGGGTGTCTTGCCTGGCGGATTGCAGAAAAAAGGGTAAGTTTTTGGTTAGGACTGGCCATGTCTGAGAATCCCAAAAGAAAAACCGGGCCCACTGGGTTTCAACACTGTAGTGTGTGTGGGGAAGTCTTTGCTAAGGCTGATCCCCACACCACCTGTGTTTATTGTCTGGGGTTTGACCATCTCGATTCAGACTGCCAAATTTGTAAACATTTTCCTGCAGCTACCCTGGAGAAAAGAGTTGGTAGGCTCAGGGAAAGGGAGGCCAAAAAGTCCGCTGACCCAGATGGCCAGCCCAGTTTGGTTCCAGCCGAACCAGAAGGAGTGCCCTCTGACCAGGGCGAAACTGTTGAAAACGGAACCAATTCAAGGAATCGGTTCCGTTAGAGAACAAGAAGGATAAATCACCCGGTGTGGATCCAAAAGTTTCTTCTCCAACCGCTGATGAAATAGCCAAACCGATAAAAATTGTTCAGTCACTATCCCCGGTTCCGACCGAACCGGCACCATCAGGAAGGTCATGGCTGCATCTGTGGCCCTTTGTAGGATGGCTTGGCTCAGATGTACTAGCCTGTCTCAGGATACCCAGACTAAGGCCATGGATTTTCCTGTTGTGGGTAATTCTCTGTTTGGGGAACAAACAGAGAACTACATGAAGAAGATGGATGAATACAGGACCACCTATAGGAGTGCTCAGGCCAGGGAAAGGCAAGCCAGTCCTCCGAGGCAGCATCCCAGAGGCAGGGGCAGGCCTTTTCATTGGCCTTTCTACCAAGCCCATGCCTCCTCTTCTGCTTATGCTCAGAGGGGGTTCTTTAGAGGGAGAGGCAGACGGGGTACAACCAGGCCTCCTTCCACCCCTCAGCCTAAAGCCCCTGCCAAACAGGCACCCTGATGGGTTTGCCAGGGCCAATTCTTCACCACCTGTAGGGGGCAGGCTGGCTTACTTTGTCCAGGACTGGATGTCTTTAACATCAGACAAATGGGTCCTGGAAGTAGTAAGCCAGGGACTGGTTCTCAGCTTCAAAAAATTTCCAATGATGAGAACCAGATCCTTTCCACCTGCAAATCCTTCAGAGGCACTTGTTCTAGAGGCAGAGGTCTCTTCCCTCTTGGCTCTCAGAGCTATAGAAAGGGTTCCACCCCTACACGAAGGGAAAGGATTGTACTCCAGGTACTTCCTCACCCCAAAAGACAGGAGAATGGCAGCCCATCCTGGATCTCAGATATTTAAACAAGCACCTTTTAAAGCCAAAGTTCAAAATGGTGACTCTGGGAATAATTCTACCCTCTCTACGGCCAGGAGTCTGGCTAGTCTCCCTGGACCTCAAGGATGCCTATTTCCATATTCTCATCAGAAGCTCCCATCGAAAATACCTCAGGTTTGAGCTGCCCTGAGGCCATTACCAATTCAGAGCAATGCCCTTCGGCCTAACCTCTGCTCCAAGGGTGTTCACAAAATGCCTGGCAGTAGTAGTTGCCTTCCTAAGAAGGCAAAGGATTGCCATCTTCCCATACCTAGACGACTGACTCATAGTAGGCCAGTCCCCAGACCAAGTCAAGTTACACCTACAAATAACTCAGCAACTGCTCACTTCTCTAGGTTTCCTTCTGAATCTTTCAAAGTCAGTTCTAGAGCTTGTACAGCTCCTCACCTTCATAGGTGCAGAGCTAGATACAGTAAAGGCAAGAGCCTTCCTTCCCCGGGACAGGGCAAGGACCCTTATTGCACTGGCCTCTTCATTCACCCTACAGGTGTCTCGACCAGCTAGGCATTTTCTGCAGCTCCTGGGGCACATGGCTACTTCTACAGCAGTGGTGCAGGGAGCAAGATTTTAGATGAGGGACATTCAGTTCCACTTGAGAGCCTTTTGATCTCAGAAAAAGGATCCTCTGACCAAACTGATCCCAGTGACTCGAACCCTGATCCAAGCATTGCAGTGGTGGCAGGATCAGGACAATCTAAGACAGGGAGTTCCTTTTGTCATTCAGTCTCACTCTCTAATCCTTACTACAGATGCCTCCCTCTTGGGGTGGGGAGCCCACTTGGGAGACCTGACCACCCAAGGGTTGTGGTCTCCTCAGGAATCTCTGCTTCACATCAGTCTGTTAGAACTCAGAGCAGTGTTTCTAGCACTTCAAGCTTTTTCCAAGTCTGTTCAGAACAAAGTAGTTCAGATCAGGATGGACAATACCACCACAATGTGGTATATCAACAAGCGAAGGGGCACTCGGTCTACGGCCTTGTGCACAGAGGCAATGAAGTTATGGTCTCTGGCCTATTCCCTGAACACCTCTCTTACAGCAGTACACCTCCCAGGCAAGGACAATGTCCTGGCAGATGCTCTCAGCAGGATATGTCAGGGCCATCACGAATGGTCCCTGGATCCCCTGATTTTGAAGGTGATCTCCTCCAGATGGGGCACCCCACAGATAGATCTTTTTGCAGCCCCAGACAGTCACCAACTTCTCCTTTTGCTGCAGGCCCCAGTGTTGGGCTCAGTCCCCCTGGATGCCCTGGTTCTCAATTGGGAAGGGAAGTTCCTGTATGCTTCTCCCCCCTTCCCTTTCCTGTTCAAGGTGCTAGTCAAAATCAGGTCTCAACCCTGCAAGGTGATTCTGATTTCTCCAGACTGGGCCAGACAGCCCTGGTACCCTCTCCTGTTGTCCTTAGCAGTCCACCTTCCCTTGTTTCTTCCCAGGAATTACAACCTGTTAACGTGTGCTTAGGGGAGAATCTAGTATCCGAATCTCAAATCTCTCAATCTCAAGGCCTGGCTCTTGAAGAGTTAGAGTTCGCTGATTTACACCTCTCTCAAGGTGTTATGGATATCCTAAAGGCCTCTCGGAAGCCTTCCACCAGAAGCTCTTACAATTCCAAATGGAAAAGATTCTCCATATGGTGCTCTGGGAAGCATCTTTCTCCAGAGTCTGCTGGCCTGCCCACAGTCCTTGACTATATGGTTCATCTGAATAGCTTGGGACTCAGACCAGCTACACTAAGAGTGCATCTGGCAGCTGTCTCTGCTTTTCTTTCAGCAGGTAGCCTTCTTCCTTTCAGCTCATCCTGTATTCTCTAAGTTTTCAAGGGTTTGCTTCATACCAATCCACCATTCAGGGACCCTCCCCCTTATTGGGACCTTAATGTTTGCATTGCTCAGCTTATGCAACCCCCTTTTGAGCCCTTGTCCTCAGCAGAGCTTAAGTACTTGACTTGGAAAACTGTTTTCTTGGTGGCCATCACTTCTGCCAGGCGCATAAGCGAGTTACAAGCCCTGTCAGTGGAGCCTGATTTTATCTCTTTCCATAGAGATAAGGTGGTCCTCAGGACTAACAGGAAGTTTTTGCCTAAGGTGGTCTCAGACTTCCACCTTAACCAGTCTATGTCTCTTCCTGTGTTCTTCACTGACCATTCCTCCTCTGGTGAAAGGAGGCTGCACAGTTTGGATGTGAAAAGAGCCCTTAGCTACTACATAGAACGTACCAAGGTCACAGGTTTGACTCCTTCAACTGTTCACTTATGGTGAGGTTGGTAAGGAAAACCTGCCACTAAAGATCCACTGCCAGGTGGATTAACGCTCATTCAGTTTTGCAATGAAAACTGGGCAGGATTCCACCCTCAGGCCTGAGGGCTCACTCTACCAGAGGTACAGCTGCTTCCCTGGCTGCTGCCAGGGATATTCCTATCTTAGAGATATGTCAAGCAGCTACCTGGAAAGCAGTTCACACTTTTGCAAGCATTACTCCTGGATATCCAGGCTAGGAGTGATGCTCGGTTTCAACATAGCTGTGCTTCAGAGCCTATCCTAAGTAGGTTCTGTCCCTCCTCCATGGAGGTACTGCTTGGTAGTCTGCAATTTGTCAGAATACAGCAAGACTTCATGTTGTTTGAAGAAAAAATTACTCACCTTAGTAATGTTGTTTCTTCTAATGAAGTCTTGCTGTATTCTGAACCCCCCCCCCCACCTTCCCCTCTCAGAACCTTTGTTTTTGGGATGTGGGTGGGTGGGCAGTAGCAGTGTTGGCACTCAAGAGGTGCCCCACCTTTTTCTTATCACCCCTTTTCTTTGGGTGAGTAGGTGTTGTGTTTATTTCATTTTTTGGGTTTCCTGACTTGAGTCTTTGTTTTGGGACCATAAAATCTGTTTATTATATTTAGTAGCCAGTTGGCTAGTGTAGGTGTACAGCTTCCACACAGGATACTCAGTGAGTTTAGCTCGTAAAGATCTGACGGTTTGAGTTCAAACAGCAACAGACAGAGTCTCAACCGAGCTCGAGCTCAGCGTTCCATGCCTGGCATGGAAAGTTAACTCTTTCATCTCCGGGGCAGTTCGAAGGTTGGACCTCACTGCAATTTGTCAGAATACAGCAAGACTCCATTAGAAGAAATAACATTACTAAGGTGAGTAATTTTTTCTTCTTGCTGAGCAATCTGCCACGGATTCGGTGGTCATCTCAGCAGCTCATGATCGTTCGCAGAGGCCCAAACATCTGAGCACTCAGCCACTGGACAGTGAGTCCAAGCAGCTGGATTCAATGGGCAGAAAAGTGTACGCGTCTGCCACTTGCAGCGTGAGGAGCCTGAACTTCCTGACTCATATGGTCCAGTTTCAGAATGCCTTATGGGAATAGGGACTGGACATACTGCAAGCTGTGTCCAACTGCCCTGAGAAGGCAGAGCTTGCTAAATTTCTACAGACCGGATCAGACGTGGGCACGCACATGCTTCGCTCTGCATACGACTCCGCGGACACATCAGCAAGGGCGGCTGCTTTGGGCATTTGCCTCCGGCGCCACTCCTGGCTCCGGCTTTCCAGGTTCACGCCAGATGTGCAATCCAGCCTTCTGGACGCACCCTTTAAAGGCTCCATCATCTTTGGTGAAGAGTCAAAGAAGATTATTTCTAAGCTACTAGACTCCGGTAAGGCTGTCCATACCATGCAGTCGATATACCGCCTGAAGCAGGGACAGTTTCACAGGTTCCGTTTTCGTGGCCGAGGGGGTCATCAGCCTCAACAACCCGCTTTCGGAACCAACCTCAGCAGGGAGGCTTCGGTCGACTAGGTGGAGCCAGGGGTTCCTCAGCCTCTGCCTCTCGACAGGCTGAACTAGCCCAAGCCGCCTTCCCTCCCCCCTCCTAACACCTGACTATCCAGGCAAGCCACCTCTCTTCAACGGCTCATTGGGAGAGGAGGTGGGAGGTCACTTCTCTCTCTACCCATATGCCTGGAGACAAGTGATCTCTGATCAGTGGGTTCTCGAACTCATAGATCACGGGCGCTCTTATCGAGTTCGTGGATCTTCCTCCGGACAGGCCACCAACCCCATCCCGTCATCCAAGGGGACACAGAGACCTCATTCTCCAGGAGATCCATGCTCTCCAAAAAGGAAATAGAACCAGTCCCCCCTGTCAAGAGGGGCTCCAGCTTCTAGTCTCACTTCTTCCTGGTCCCAAAGAAGTCCTGAGAGTTAAGGCCGATTCTCGACCTCAGCAGCTTGAACCCCTGGGTCATCTACAGACGCTTCAGGATGGTCACTCTGCAAAACCTTCTCCCCATAGTCAGCCCCGGAGACTGGTTAGCGCCCCTGGATATGCAGGACGCTTATCTCCACATTTGGATCGCATAGCCTCACCGGAAATACCTGAGGTTCACCTTTCAGGGAGAACATTATCAGTTCAGAGTTCTTCTCTTCGGCGGCCTCTCTTTTGCCCGAAGGGTCTTTACGAAATGTGTGGCGGTGGTAGTTGAGCACTTCACAGGAAGGGGTCATTTCATGTTCCTTTACCTGGACCACTGGCTGCCTCCAGGGATTGTCTCCAGGACACCATCCTGGACACCTGCACCCTTTGCAGCCGCCTGGGGGTGACGATCAATCCCTCCAAGTCGTCTCTTGTTCCCACACAGACTTTACATTTCATAGGGGTGATGCTGGACACAGTCCTGGGAAGAGCCTTCTTGCCTCAAGACCTGGCAGAGCACATATGGTCTCTAGCCAGTCAACTCTATTCAGCCTCTTCAGCGCCCACCAGGCTCCTGCTTCGCCTGTTGGGCCACATGGCAGCTGCCATTGTCTCCGTCCCATTCACCAGGCTGCGAATGTGGACCATCCAATGGACGCTGCAGGTTTAGTGGGACCAAAGTCAGGACGACTTGGATGCGTCCGTCACCATTACAGGGCCAGTTCGTCGGGAACTCCTCTGGTGGATGTCGTCTCCGACTTTACTGGAGGGCACTCCTTTCTGAACAGGCGTTCCCAGCCAGACCCTATCCACGGATGCTTCCATTGTGGGATGGGGAGCACACTTGGGAAGTCACAGGACTCAAGGATCTTGGTCTCTGGTAGAACAGTCTCTGCACATCAGTGTCCTGGAATTGAGAGCCGTTCTGTATGCTCTACCAGCTCTGGACTTGGTGATCTTTCCAGGTCTCCTCGTCCAGATGGACAACACAATGGTGGTCTTCTACCTCAACAAACAGGGTAGCACTCACATATCCTCCGTGCCAAGAGGCCATGAGAGTGTGGGAAGGGAATGGGCCATAGCCCATCAGGTGACCATCTCCACAGTTCACGTTCCAGGGATCCAGAACAATCTCGCAGATGCTGTCAGCGGATCAAGGTCTCAGACTCACAAATGGTCCCTCCTCCAGTTCGTGGTCGACAACCTGTTCTTCACATGGGGGACACCAGAGTTGGACCTTTTCATGTCACAATCCAGTGCAAAACTGCCCAGGTTCTGCTCGCTAGATCCCGAGCCTGGTGCTTTTTGGCAAGACGCGTTGTCCCTCTCACGGAAGGGAGGTTTCTGTATGCCTTCTCTGCTTTCAGTTGATCCAGGGAGTCCTTCTCAAGGCGCAGTCAGATGGGACCACACTGATCCTAGTTGCTCCACTGTGGCCACGCCAAATTTGGTTTCCGTTGCTTCAGCATCTAGCAGCAGAACCACCCATATATCTGCCACTCTCTACCAACCTTCTCTCTCAGGACAATGGGTGCCTGGTTCATCTGAATCTGCGTTCCCTTCACCTTCATGCCTGGCTTCTCAAGACCTAGTTAAGCTCAGGTTTGGAGTGTTGGATAAGGTGGTTGAAGTCCTGGTGGAAGCCAGAAAGTCCTCCACGAGAGCTGCCTATTCTATGAAATGGAAACAGTTCTGTCTTTGGGCCACAGCGAGACAGCTAGATCTGCTGGTCTTTGCGGTCAGCACGTTGCTCGAATACCTGCTCTCTTCATCAGAGTCAGGCCTCAGTTACTCCTCCATAAAGGTACACCTGGCTGCCCTTTCTGCCTATCATGTCCCTGTCCAGGGCAGAATGGTAGTTCAACTGGAGGTTTCCAAATCTTTCCTCAGGGGCATTCTCCATATAAGACCCCCCATTCAGTATCCTGTTCCCCCTTGGGACCTTTTATTTATGTTGGAAAAGCTTACCCTCCCTCCTTTCGAACCCACCACAGATTGTGAGCTGTGTTTTCTCACCTGGAAAATGTTATTTTTGGTTGCAGTAAAATCAGCCAGGAGAATTTCTGAGCTTCAGGCCGTCATGTATAAGGAGCCTTATTTGGATTTTCACAAAGACATGGTGTCTTTGCATACTAATCTTAAGTTTCTCCCTAAAGTAGTGTCGGAAATTACACTAAACCAGGAAGCTCATCTTCCTGTTTACTGCCAAATTATGTTAATAAAGGGAGGTGCTTCTACACACATTGGATGTCCATCTCATTTTGTGCTTTTACCTGTCTTAGGACCAAGGGGTCCAGGAAGTCCAACCAGTTGTTCCTTTCTTTTGCCACACATTCCTTAGGATGCCCGGTTTCCAAGCAAACCCTTTCGCGGTGGTTGGTGCACTGCATCACCTTCTGCTATCAGAAACATGGCAGACCCATTTCGTGCTCGATCAAGGGGCACTCTACCAGGGCTGTTGCTGTGTCCTTTGCTTCTCTTAAGAGGGTTTCCGGCTTGGATATTTGTGCAGCGGCCACATGGCATTCTGTCCATACCTTCGTTTAGCACTACAGCTTGGATATTGCCTCTTTGCGCAGAGTGGGCTTTGGCCTTGCAGTCCTGCAGGGCCTGATCTGAGGGATCTCTTGCTGTCTAATTCCTTGTCCTCTTCTACCTCCCCAAGTAGTTGTATTTAGTTTATACTGCTTGGGAACCAGTCCTGTGTTTACCTGCTGCGAGAGCTTCTTCTCAAAGTGAGATAGTACAGTTACGTAAGAATTTACTATAACAGTAGATCTTCGAGAGAAGCTCTTGCAGCAGGTATATCCCCCCCCCACCCCCACCTTCACCCTGGAGGTCTACTTCTCTCTGCTTGAGACAGGAATCTAGGTTGCCTGCTGGATGAGGAAGCGCCATCCTGTCATCTGCACCTTTTGTGCCAACTGCCAGTATTTTCCAGCGCAACACTGGGGCACGCTGGGACCGCCTCCTCTTATATACTTGGCAGAGCGTCGGGCGCAGAGCCGACGTCAGCGAGGGGTGGTCCCCACTAGGTACTGCTAGAAAGAAGTTTGCTGTGGGGTCCTGCCGCCGGCCAGCGTCCTTTCCTCTGCCCCTTGCTTTTGCCTTGCTCTTCCTGGTCCAGGGAGACTTACACCACGGCATTCTCAAGTCCCTCCTTCTTCCACGCAAGGTCTTACTTCGAGTTGGAGCTCTTGCAACAGGCTACACAGTAAGGACTATGCCGCCAGGCACTAGGACCCCATGGAAAACTTCTAGCTAGTAGTCCACAGTGGGAACCGCCTCCGACATCAACCAATGGTATGAAGGGTCAGTCCCCAGTCCCACCTCAGTTCTTTTCCCGCCGTCAACCCATATGCTTCAGCCCCGTACGCTTTGGCTCCATGGACGTCTCCTGCTATCTGTCAACTGCTATTTTTTCGCAAGTTTCACGTGTTTTGTTTTCTGAATTCTTTCCGAATTTCTACCTATGCATGCCTTCTCCGTCCTCCACAGAATGGCAAAAATTGAAGTGTGCCTGCGAGAAACAGAGTCCAGCGAAAGACGGCCATTTGGCCTGCCTGATTTGTCTATTCCCGTCACACGACTCCAAGGCCTGCCTGCACTGTCGTAGTTTCAATCAGCACACTCGCATTCATCGTCTGAAGGCTCTGAAGACCCATCTCCTCGAACAACAGCTGGCTGCCATGCAGAGGACCTCCTCCAGTCACTGTTCTTCTTCCTCCTCGGACCCTGGGTCCTCAGCCTCTTCCCACAAGAAGGCCAGTGGGAGCACCACCACAAGGAAAAAGATTGGACTCCCGCTCCAGGTCTCTGCATCGCAAGGCAGCCTCTTCGAGTCCCCACTCCCACGGGAAAGCAGACTTGGCTCCTCCAACAGCTTTTCTTATCTCTGGGCTGCCGTCGATGAAGCCCCCTGTCCTCATCCAGATGTTGGGCACAGGGGCTTCTGGGCATGGGCCTTCGGCCCCACCCTTGAGTCTTACACCGTTCCAGCATCATCCTGGTTCTAAGCCAGGCAGTCCAACAGGCTCCTCCTTGGATTGCAGGCTAGGGCCTGTTGTCTACATGGCTGGAGTATCCTCTGCTTCAGGCCATTTGTCTGATTCGATGATCGGAAGAGACGCCAAGAGCAGGAACTCCAGGCTGGAGTATGCTTCCCCAAGCCCAAGATGATGTACACCCATCGTCAGATCCTGACGTCATCTTCCTCTGCCTCCCTGGGGTCAAAACAGGCGCCGCCGCCATCGGCTTCCGCTAATCCGTTGTCCGGGGTCCCGCCGCCCGCCAAAATGGCTCCCCGCCTCCAGTGCCAGACCTATGGTCGCCTGACAACCTGACACCTTCTGACCGAACGGACAACCGAGTGTTACTCTCCCTGCCGCGTGAGGGACCGCCACCAACCCCAAAAGGTGCACCTCCTCCGGATCAGTTGGATGAAGAGTCCCGCAGGCGCCACGGACAAAGGCACCACTCATCATCGCAGTCCTCTTCCAGACATCGACACTGCTCTCGCAGTCGTATGCCCTGGCAGTCAAACACTAGGTCTCCTTCTTCAGATTCATCTGACAGGAGTTCCTCTCCATCTTCCGGATCCTTAGAGGGATTTGCCTCTCCTCCTCGGCCAGATGTCCATGGTGACTTCCCTCGGTCGCCCACAGATGACCCTACATTCATGGATGTGATGCGTCACATTCAGTTCTTTTTTTACTTTTGTGTGCCCCAGAACCGTCAGTCTCCGACCTGGTCACGGACCTTGCCTCCACCTCCGCCCTATTGCCCCACCTCCCAGTCACCCCTGGCTTGCCCCCAGAGGCGGGGGTCTCGCGCGCCGTGGCCCTTTCAGCGCCGAGACTGGTAACTAGTCGGGGAGCCGGAGGTGGAGGCTAATCGAGACCTGGAGGCAGGTCTTCATAGAGACGGCCAGGGACATGGAAGTTTTTCCCCTTGTAACGGGGCGCGGACGTGCAATGACGCCAGCATCTGCCCTGCCCCTGAGTATTCTACTTGATGTCGGTGCGTAGTGGAACACCCAGCCTCTGCCGGGTGTCGCCACTGCACTGAACACTCGGTCCCCCTCCCCCCGGAGGAAGGAGAGCAGTCCAGGGATGCTCAATCCTTCTCTCTAGGCTAACCCTCCAATGACCTGAATGTTCCAGACCTGGTGCATAGATGTCATGGGAAATCCTACCCGCTGTCAGCGGGCCGGGAACTACACATTCAGTCCTTAAACCAATGAGACACCGAGTACTTGGACCCGGAGAGGTGACAATTGGCTCATTTTTTAGGTATGAGCAATCCAAAGCCACTGGTAGTCCCGCCCTTGGTGGCTCCATTTCAGGATGTCACCAAGCTAGCCTGAAGACACCCTTCTTCCACTTCTGCTGTCCCTTAAAAGGCAGACAGACTGTATAGGACCCTCAGAAATGAGCCCCTTTGGGGGGGGGGGGGGGGGGGGGAGACATCCAAAAGCTGACTCTGTGGTTCTCACAGCTGCCCATGGCAGGACCAAGCAGCACCGCCACATGAGTTCACAGCCACCGGACAAAGAATCCAAGAAACTGGATCAATTTGGCCAAAAGATTTATTCCTCGGTCACCTGCACCATATCTTCACAAAATTTTTTAGCACATATGGTGCAGTATCAAATATCTTTGTGGCAGAAAGCCCTGGAGTTGGCTCAGAAGCAGCCTGACTCTCCACAAAAATTAGAGCTCTTGGATGTTCTCCAATCCAGCCTCAACATAGGAAAACACGTCTGGAGATCTTCTTATGACTCGGCAGACATGGCAGCTAGAGCAGCAACCACCGGGTCTGCCTCAGAAGATACTCTTGGCTCAGGGTCTCTGGATTTAGGCAGGATCTCCAGGACACTGTTATGGATGCCCCCTTCCATGGGTCCATTTTATTCAAAGAGGACTCCGAGGAAATAATTATGGGCCTTCAGGATTCGGGCAAAGCCGTCCAATCTGTATACCAAATGTACAAATCAGACCTGCATCCGGCATGATGGAAGTCTTTTTATCACCCCGTGCATCAGAGATCCAAAAGGCAACAAGCAAGAGGTCCCTTTAAGCGCAAGGCCCCCTCTCAGCCCTCAGGCGCCTCGGGACCTTGGAACACGAAATCCTCCTCTCCTCCAGCGGAATCCTTGTGGGAAGCGGTATGGGGGTCAGTTCTCCCTCTATCTAGAGGGTTGGACCAAAATAACTTCCGATGCCTGGTTCCTCCAGTTCATCGAAAGGGGTCACGTGCTGGAATTTTTGCAGATTCCTCCAGAGAATCCCCTGGTCCCTTCTACCTACTCCTCATCCCATGCCATCCTCATTCAAGAGGAGATTCAGACCCTCCTGGACAAACAGGCCGTAGAGCCCGTTCCCCCGTCCCAGCACGGGAAAGGGTTTTACTCCCATTTCTTCTTGGTCCCCAAGAAGATGGAGGATCTCCGTCCCATCCTAGACCTAAGCCTCCTGAACAATTATATCAAATAAAGGAGTTCAGGATGGTAACCGTGGAAACCTTCTCCCCATGCTCCCATCAAGGGGACAGCTCTGTTCCCTTGATATGCAGGCCGCTTACCTCCATATCTTGGTACTTTTGGCCCACAGGAAGTTCCTGCGGTTCTCCTTTCAAGGGAACATTACCAGTTCGGTCCTCTTCCATAGGCCTTTCCTTGGTACCGTTGGTCTTCACGAAGTGCCTCGGGGTGATGGCTGCAGCTCTCAGGCACTGGGCCATTACGCTCTAACCTTATCTGATCGATTGGCTCCCAGCAGCCCCTACCAAGGATCAGCTTCTGACCACCCTGTCAGACACTTTTCTCATGTTCAGAGATCTGGGAATCACGCTGAACATCCCAAAGTCGTTCCCCTGGCCCACCCAACGTCTGCAGTACGTAGGGGCCATCTTGAACACATCACAGGGAAAGGCTTTTCTCCCCCCTGACCGGGCAGCTCGACTCCGGACGCTGGCTCAGAGCATTTCCTCTTCCTGCCAGGTTCTGGCCCGGACAGTGCTGCAGCTCCTTGGTCACATGGCGATGGTTATAGTGATGGTCCAGTTGGCTCGATTATTTATGAGAGTTCCACAATGGACTCTCAGAGTTCAGTGGGACCAAAGTTCAGACAACCTCGATCAGCCCATCCCAGTCTCCAGTGCAGTGAGTCAGACCCTCTCTTGGTGGCTGACTTCCCCCAGTTTGGAACTGGGAGTTCCCTTTCAGAAGAGTTCCCCACAGCAAATCTTAATGACAGATGCGTCAGGTCTAGGATTGGGAGCCCATCTCCAAAACTGACAAACACAGGGCTCCTGGTCTCCTCTGGAACAGAGCCTGCATATCAACATTCTGGAGATGAGGGCAATTCTTTATGCTCTCCAGACGTTCCAAATAGATTTTCCTCCGAGGCCCTTGTTGATTCAGCTGGACAACATGTCCGTCATCTTTACATCAATAAACAAGGGGACCCACTCCTATCCTCTATGTTAGAGAGGCCATGAGAGTTTGGTGCTGGGCTGTAGAACATGGTCTATCCCACACAGCAGTCCATGTTCCAGGGTCAGAACATCTTGGCCGACGACTCAGATGCTCTCGGTCCAAGTTATGCAGTGGGAGCTTCAGCAGTCCATAGAGAAAGACCTGTTCGAAAGATGGGGACATCCAGATCTGGACCTGTTTGCGTCCCCATCCAATGACAAACTGCCCAATTTCTGCTTGCTAGATCCAGGGCCTAGTATTTTTTGGCGAGATGCATTGTCCCTTTCTTGGACAGGGAGATTTCTGTATGCCTTTCCTCCCTTCCCTCTTCTTCAAAGGGTCCTCTCCAAGCAGAGTGTGGACATGATTCTAAGTGTGCCACTCTGGCCACCTCAGATTTGGTTCCCACTGCTGCAGCAGCTGACTGTGGAACCTTCGGTCCCCCTGCCCCTATCCTCCCACTTGCTCTCCCAGGAGCGGGGTTCTCTGGTCTATCCAGATCTCAGATCCCTACATCTCGTGCATGGCTGCTACAGGCGTGAATTCTGACCCAGTTTGGAGTCTCCTCAAGGGTTGCAGAAGTCTTGATTGCGGCTCGAAAACCTTTCACTAGGGCTACTTATGCCATGAAATGGAAGCATTTCTGCCTAAGGGCTTCCACTCAAGATCTGGACTCGTTCTCCTGCCCTGTTAATTCTATCCTGGAGTACCTACTTTTTCTCTTGGATGCTGGTCTCCATTATTCCTCCATTAAGGTGCACCTTTCAGCAATTTCAGCCTATCATACACCTATGGAGAGCAAATACAGTGCCCAACTGGACATGCCCGTACTCTTTCTGCATGGCATATTGCATCTAAAACCTCCCATTAGAGACTCTCTCCCCCATGGAGTCTTTTATTTTTGTTAGAAAAGTTCATCCTGCTCCCGTTTGAACCAGCTGTGGACTGCGAGCTTCGCTTCTGTCATGGAAAGCATTATTTTTAGTTGCCATTACTTCTGCTTGGAGGATATCCAAGCTACAGACGCGTATGTATAGAGAGTCCTACCTGATTTTTCCCAAGGACAGGGTGGCCTTGAGAACCAATCCTAAGTTTCTTTCCAAATTGGTGTCCGAGTTCGCCCTCAATCAGGACATTCACTTTCCAGTGTATTATCCAGAGTATGCTAATCGGGGAGAAACCCTCCTGCATATCCTTGACATCCATAGGATTCTCCACTGTTGTGTGGATCACACTAGATCCACAAGGAAGTCTGAGCAACTTTTCGTCTCCTTTTCCTCCCAAGTCATTAGGCTCACCAGTGGCTAAAGAGATACTCTCAAAGTGGCTAGTAATTTGCATCCATTTTTGCTACAACAAATACAACAACCCCCTACCGGGCTCGGCTAAGGGTCACTCTACAAGAGGGGTCGCCGCTTTGTTTGCATCTCTTAGGAATGTTTTGTCAGCTGACATTTGCACTGCTGCTATCTGGAGCTCAGTGCATACTTTCATCAAGCACTACATCCTGGATATTGCCTCTCGCAGGAGAGCAGGCTTCGGCGTTGCAGTCCTTCAGGGACTCCTCTAATTAAGGCTCTCATTAAGTTTGGCTACTCCACCCTTTCGACCTGGGTCTCTCTTGATACTGCTTGGTACTCAGTACTTATTGTGTAGTATGCTGCAAGAGCTCCAACTCGAAGTAAGATAGTACAGTTACATAAGAACTTGACGTGACAATAGATCTTTGAGAAGAACTCTTGCAGTAGTTGTTGCTTTCCCCTCCCTCCTTCCTCCTAGACTTTTGCTTGGGAACTGTCGAATCCCTTGGTTCTCAAATCCTTTTTTTTTTTGCTCAGCTGGGTCTCTGGCGGAGGACTAAGGTGGGGCTGTGGATCGCCCCTTTATACCACTAGTTGACGTCAGAGGCAGTCCGACATCTGGGCGATCTCCGCTGCGGACTGCTAGCTAGAACTTTTCTGTGGGGTCCTAATGCCTGCCGGCATAGTCCTTACTGTGTAGCCTGCTGCAACAGCACTTCTCGAAGATCTGCTGTTACGGTAGGTTCTTACATAACTGTACATCTTACTTCGAGAGAGCTCTTGCAGTAGGTAATTACATATAGGACTGATGCCGGCAGGCGTCAGGATCCCCGGAAAAAACCTACAACTAGCAGTCTCTGGCAGGGGACCGCCCCCACATCAGGTGACCGACATCATGCAACGTCAGTATAAAGGGGCGGTCCCCCACGCCCGCCTTCCAGTTCTTTCCTGCCGTTAGCTCATGTCAGCACCTCGCGGTAAAGTTCAGTGCTCATCAGCTCTGTTGTCGGTAGTTTTTATCGTCGTTTTTTCCATTTATTTTACCAAATTGTCAGGCTTTCGTTGGTGTATGTCGTCGCCTACATCCTCCGAGCACAAAAATAAGTCACGACTCATGCAGCTAACTCCCACACAAGGGACCATTCCCAGTGCCTTTTCTATCTGGGCCCGGACCATCAGGTGGAGAAGTGCCAGCACTGCCTTAAATTCAACGTCGCCACCTACAGGCGGAGGCAGCAGTCCCTGGAGGTCCACATCCTCAAAGAAAATGTCCTCCATGGAAAGGAGTTGAAAAAGCTCCGGCGAGCGTCCACTTCCTCGAAGGCCATTGCAAGAAGGACGAAAAGCACCGGGACAAGGCTCCTCATCCACGCAACTTTGGCTGGGTAGCTGCTGCTCCAGGTGAACGTCTCCTCGGGGACCGCTCCACGATGTTCATCTTGGAGCTTCCAAAGCGGCGTTGGCCCACCCGTCTGGCTCGCGCTCGGGCCCTTCAGAAGCGCATCCGGGCTGTGTAGAGGCCTCCGCTCCTGGTAAGGCCCGTCACCATACGGCCTATTGCTTGGCGGCTCCAGTGGCAGGTCAGCTCTTCTGATACCCACACGGAGACGGTCGATAAGTCGCCCAACCCTTTGGAGCGGCGCATGGCCACTCTTCCGTCCGACCAGGCCGCTCCTCCTTCGTGACCTGCCTCGGCCGATGGATCCGCTAAGTCGGATGTCGGCTCCTCCGGCGTCCGCCTGGACTCCACTGATAAGTCGGACGTCGACTTGCCTGACGCCAGCGCGGCGGCTGAGCCAATGCCGGACTCTCGCATGTCCGCCGTTCCCGGCTTCCGCAGCCTTCGCTGCCCTCCGGGGACCCTGGGTCTTCTCAGCCTGACCCCGGGGATCCATCCCTGGGTGATGCAGAGGTTCCTGCTGCGCCCCATCAGGCCTTCCTCCCGCTGGCGCCGGATGACCTGACGTCGGTTCCCGGACGCTGGCCCCGACACTGGTCCTGCCAGCGCCGGGCGACATCCGTCTCCGGATGCTGCCCAACACCGGCCCTCTGCCCACCAGGTCTTCTGCTCCAAGCCTGCCCTGGGGCCTCCAGTCGGGCTGTCTGCTCTGTCAGACCCCCAGTTCCCGGTATCCGACCCGTCATATCCGATGCCATTTTCCGGGTCCGCGGTATCCGATGCCCCAGTACCCGGCCAGCCTATCCGATGCGCGGTACATGGTGCCTCACTACCGGCGCTGGGTTATCTGATGTCGGTTATGGATACGGCGCCTTCACCAGGTACACTCAGTACCGTATCCCCCCTCCTCCTCATTCCTCCACCATCTCTCTCAGCCACTAGTGGATTTAAAGGAGACTCTGGCCTGCTGGTAGGCTGAGGCCAAGGCTCAGCTCACCAGGGTGGTGGAGAGTCATCTCCCAGCGATTGTTCCAGTTCCCGTCGTCTGCGATGACAGACTCCCTCCCCACCTCCGGACACCAGGGCGAGCCTCTGGTTCCAGAGGAGGGCAGGACATGCTTCCCGAGGGCTTCCCAAGGTCTGTTCCTCCCATGCCAGGAAGGGACCTTCTTCTTCCTCCTCGGGCACCTCGGAATACTCCGGCGGTTGTTTCAACCCGGACGGCCGAGCCACGCTCTCCGACTCAAGCCCAGGCCTAGGACTCATCCAAAGTCTCCTCGGAGGATCCTTCCTTCGGAGTTGCTGCACAAAATCCAGGAGGGTCATAAGTGGCGTTCCTTGGAGCGGATCGACAGCATAGAAACTCACTGAGCACCTGGATCTGCCCAATACCGCTCGACCTTGGTGCCACCTAGATTGAGCCTTATGCCGATCTTGTTTCAACTATTTGGAAGCAGCCGTCGGCTTTAGCACCTCTTCCTCGGAAGTCGAACAGGCTATATCAGGCTCCCGAGGGTGATGACTTTCTTGATTCTCACCTTCGAGCTGACTCGGTCGTGATTAGTGCCACTCACGGTCGGTCAGCTAACCCGAAGCATTTGAGCTCGTCTCCACCTGACAAAGAATCCCATCTTCTGGACCAGTATGGTAAGAAGATCTTTGCTTCTTCCACTCTGGGTATTAGGGCCCTGAATTATGTTCGTCACATGGAGGATTACCAGAAAACAATTCTTAATGAGGTGGAATCCAAATTGGACTCCCTTCCTGACTCTCAGGTTAAACAGGAAGTGGCTGACCTCGTCTGCTCTGCACGTTCGGCCAGTCAGCACATGCTTCGTGCCACATACGATGCAGTGGACACTGCTGGTAGGAGCTCGGCTTTTGCCATAGGCTTACGGCGTCACGCCTGGCTCCGTGTGTCAGGGTTGGTCCCGGAAGTGCAGTCCTCTATTCAGGAAGTGCCCTTCCGGGGTTCGATGCTGTTCAGTGGTGATGCCAAGGACATTATCACTGATCTGCAGGAGAAGGGGACTGCACTGAAGTCTGTGGACTCCATGTACAATCCCCCTCAAATGCAGGGCTGACCCTTTCACAGGCGGAACCGGCAAAAGGCGAAACCCCAGGGAAAGCGGGCCAGTAAACGCCAAGCCCCTCTGGCTGCCAAGCCCCCACTGCCCAAAAAAGCAGCGGGGGCTTCAGCCGCGGCACTGCCCCACACCACCTGATTCCTTTCCTCTCCCACAGCCTCTAGGGTCTCCAGAGGAACCGGTAAGAGGGAGGTTTTCCCTCTACCTCCCGGGTTGGGAGAGGATAACTTCAGATTCCTGGGTGCTCCAGCTGATTGCAGAAGGACACTCAATAGAGTTTCTTGAGGAATGCCCCCTTTTCTGGTTCAGGAAGAAATTTCAGCACTTTTGTTAAAGGAGGCAATAGAGCCCATTCCCCTTCCTCTTCAGGGAATGGGTTACTATTCACACTTCTTCCTGGTCCCGAAGAAGTCGGGAGATGTAAGTCCGATTCTCAACCTCAGTTCCCTGAACTTGTTCATGGAGTACAAGAGGTTCAGGATGCTCTCCCTGCAGGGCCTCCTGCCCCTTCTTTGGCTGGGACAGTGGCTGTGTGCTCTGGATATGCAGGATGCTTACCTGCACATCCCTATCCGCCCTTCCCACCGCAAATACCTCCGTTTTGCTTTCGAGGGGGACCACTACCAGTTCAAGGCCCTCCCATTTGGTCTTTCCTCGGTGCCCCGAGTGTTCACCAAATGCCTTTCAGTGGTAGCGGCCTACCTGCTTACCCAAGGGGTGCAGGTTTTCCCATACCTGGACGATTGGCTCCTGGCGGCCCTGTCCAGGGAGGAACTCCTACGCTTCCGTTCCCTTACCCAGGGGTTTGTTTTCTGCTTGGGTATTAGCATCAACCACTCCAGGTCCCACTTGATCCCGTCCCAGAGGCTCCAGTTTATCGGGGCAATCCTGGACACAACCTCTGGCAGGGTCTTCCTGCCACCGGACAGGGTGGCCACACTCCAGGCTCAGGTCTAGCCTGTTGTCCGTCCATGAGGCGGGTCAGTGCTAGGCGGTCCTTCGCCTCCCCGGGCTCATGGCTGCAATCCGATGGTCCTGGGTGCTCGGCTCCCGCGAGGATCTCTCAGTGGATGCTTCGGTCTCAGTGGGATCGGTTGGTGGACGACCTAGACCAGCTCGTTCTGGTCTCCACTCCTATGGTTCGGGACTTGCAGTGGTGGATGGTTCAGGAGAATCTTTGCCGGGGAGTTCCCTTCTGTCTTTCTACCCCTCCCAGACACTGACTATGGATGCCTCGGGTGAGGGTTGGGGAGCCCATCTCAGGCCTCACAGGACCCAGGGCTCCTGGTCCAAGCTCGAGAAAATGCTTCACATCAATGTGCTCGAGCTTCGGGCAGTGCTGTACGCTACTCAGGCTCTGCATCTGCTTCCTGGTCACTTGGTTGTACAGACAGACAATGTATGTGTGGTCTGGTACATCAGCAAGCAGGGAGGAACTCGTTCCTACCCTCTTTCCGGGGAGGCAATGCGAGTTTGGGATTGGGCAGTGCAGCACAACCTTCACCTCACGGCAGTTCACGTCCTGGGGGTCAAGAACACCTTGGCAGATGAACTCAGTCGGTCGTCTGCTCAAGCTCACGAGTGGGAACTGGATCAGGGGGTCTTTAGACGATATCTTCCTATGTTGGGGAATACCACAGGTGGACCTGTTCGCATCCCCTCAAAATGCAAAACTTCCCGACTTCTGCTGGCTCGCTCTAGGGCGCGGCATTTTTTGGAGAGACGCTCTGTCTCTAGTTTGGAAGGGCAGATTCGTTCTCGCCTTCCCCCCGATCCCATTGATTCCAAGGGTCTTACAGAAACTCAGTTCAGAAGGAGCTCTTCCTCTGTCACAACTTTTGCTGACCGAGGATCAGGGGTCCCTTGTCCATCAGGCCTCAAGTCCCTTCAGTTGCCGTATGGCTCCTGCAGGACGTAGCTCAGGCGATCCGGGGTCCCCGAGTAGCTGAGATCCAGTGGAGGCCAGAAACTCTCCACCAGATTGACTTATGCTATGAAATGGAAACGGTTCACTATTTGGGCCGCCTCCAAAGATTTCGAGCCTTTCTCATGCTCTGTTGGGCGGCTCCTGGATTACCTGCGACACCTCTTTGATCTAGGTCTCAGTCATTCATCCTTAAAGGTGCACATGGCGGCCATTTCGGCCTACCATGTCCCTTTTGCAAACAGGACGTTTGCTCAGCTGGAGGTCTCCAAGACCTTTCTTAGAGGGGTCCTCCACTTGCGACCCCCTATCCGGGTTCCTGCCCCTCCTTGGGATCTGAGTTTTATTCTGGAGACGCTTACTCTGCCCCCTTTTCGGGCGGCAGCCTCAGCAGGCCTAAAGTTCTCTCTCTTGGAAGACTCTCTTCCTAGTGGCCATTACTTCTGCTCGAAGGATTTCCGAGCTTCAGGCCCTGATGTGTAAAATCCCGTCTCTGATTTTTTCACAAGGAACGTGTGGCTCTGCGTACCAGTCCTATGTTTCTCCCTAAGGTGGTAGCGGAATCTATGCTGAATCAATCCATAGAGTTGCCTGCCTTCTTTACGCAGCACTCTAATCATGAAGAGTACCTCCTACATACTTTGGATGTTCACCGAATTCTGAGATACTACACCAACAGGACGAAGGGTCTCAGGAAGACTGATCAACAGTTTGTCTCTTTTGCTCTAAAAGAAGGCAATGCTGTTTCCAAGCAATGCGTATCTAAATGCTTGGCTCATTGTATCACTTTCTATTTGACAAGTACAACAAGACCCTGCGGGTCAGGTCAGAAGCCACTCCACTAGAGGGGTCACTGCCTCTGAGGCTTGTTTCAAGAATGTGTCGGCGGCTGACATCTGTGCAGCCGCCAGTTGGACTTCTGTTCATACCTTTACAAAGCATTACAGTTTGGACATTGCCTCTCACCGTAGAGCAGGCTTCGGGTTGGGTGTTCTGCAAGGTCTCCTTTCCTAAGGCCTTCACAGCCAGAGGGTCTACTCCTGAGTAGCTTTCCTCCTCCCGGTTGCTTCTCCTTATTCCAGACTGCTTGGGACTCAGTCCTGTATGTAATTACCTACTGCAAGAGCCCTCTCGAAGTAAGATAGTACAGTTATGTAAGAACTTACCGTAACAGTAGATCTTCGAGAGAGGCTCTTGCAGTAGGTAATACCTTCCCGCCCTCCATCCCGCTAAGCTTTTTCAGCTCCTTTTCCAGGAAGGGAAATATCCACTTCTCTCTCATCTTGCCTTTTGGCCCTTGGCAGGAAAGAACAGGAAGGCAGGCGTGGGGGACCGCCCCTTTATACTGACGTTGCATGACATCGGTCACCTTTCCATGGGGTCCCTGGCCTGCGGCATCAGTCCTATATGTGATTACCTACTGCAAGAGCCTCTCTCGAAGATCTACTGTTACAGTAAGTTCTTACGTAACTGTACTTTCCTGAGTGTCTCAGCCTCCTACTGCGAGGAGTCCTGCTTTGGGATTCCTGAGTTCCCCATGAGGGTCAGCATGCTACCCCACGGCCCATGCTTGTGTCTCAACAGTGGCCTTTTCGATCTGGCTGGCTTCCGGGGATGATCTGTTCACTTACTCGGTATGCTTTCTCTTCCATGATCTGGCTTGTCCCCAGGTTTCTCCCAGTTGCCAGTACATCCCTTCTGCCTCTTCACCGTTCTATCCCAGAGGAGAAGCAGGGACTAGATGCCCTAGCGGACTCTCCCACCTCCTTTGGAGGGGAGCATTTTCCATGTCTTCCTGCCTACCGGGAATTGCAGATCTTACTTTGAGGGGGATCTTGCAGTAGGCAACACCGTTAGGACTAAGTCATCAGGTGCCAGGACCACAAAGAAAAATTCTAGCTAGCAGTCTACAGCGGGGGACTCCCCCCTGAAGTCGGCATTCACTCTGGTATAAGAGAGGCGGTCCCCCATGCTCACCTGAGTTCTTTTCCTGCCATCAACCTGCACTTCTCGGACCTTGTGGATCATCGCCCAGTCAACCGCCATTTTCTTATTTTATTAACATGTTTCAGTTAGCCTTTCAGCTTCATGTTGTCACCAACTTCCTCCGTGAACTCCCACAAATCGAAATTATTCCTCGACAAGCAGCTCCCTGATAAAGCGTTCATACCACGTCGTCATCCATCTAGGCCCAGACCACACGACACCAAAGCCTGCCAGGGATGCCAGAAATTCAACCATGTCACACATAAAGACGTCAGACGATTCTGGAGAACCACCTCCTCCAGCAGAGATTGCCACTTTGGAAAAGGAGCTGCAGTTCTGGGTCCTCACGGGAGTTCTGTGAAAGCGTCCTCATCAGAAGAAACACAAAAGCACGGGACCAGGATTGGTCTGCTTCAAAGCCGTGATCCTCTCTGGGGGCCACGGCAGCTGCAGAGTCTCTCCCGGGGGTTGACTTCCTTTTCCACATCAGCCCTCCTTCCATCTGGGTTGCTTGTGGACAAGCCTCGTGCCTTCATTTCTGTGGTGGGTGGTGCTGGTACGGAGGCTTCGTCATCAGTTCTGCTTCTCCTGTTGCTCAGGCCGGTTCTTTGGGTGACGCTTCTGCTGACACAGCCCACCAGCCGTGGCGTCTTTGCCAGACCCCGACCTAGGATCTGATCACAGTCAGTTTCACCGATGCGGCTGTCACCCACCAGGTGCCAGCAGGGCCTTCCTCCGCTGGCCTTCTGTGTATGGAACCGGCACAAAACTGCCCTTTGGCGGAGCCTGTGGGACCTCCTTCCTTGTGTTAGGAATCTCCAACCTTCTTGCCTTCAGGCACTGCCTGAGTCCTCCAAGGGTCAGTTTCTTCTTCGGACCCTTCAGAGTTTCTGCCCGATCAGCAGCAGCCACTTCTGATTTCTGGCTGCCCCTCGGACCCTCCAGTTCTGGGCTTGGGCTTACAGTCCGTGCCTCTCAGGTGTTCGTCAGGCCCATCGGGAGTGGCTTCAGGCTCTGTTTATGGTCTCCTGATGCACTCTCTGGCGCTGGATTGCTCTTTCCACCCAACACTTCTTTGACAGACGTCGGTGGACTGTAGCATCCTTCTTACTGCATGATGGGCATCTGCCCAAAGGCTGGGCACTGGCCAGCAGCTGCTAGCCCCAGCCTCTCCACCAGTGAGGGAGTCCACCTCATCCGACATAGAAGCTCCCCCTTCTGCCATGGACCACCGCTTGGGTGCCGGGACGATCACCACCTCGGGCCTGTCACCTATTCCACACTCTGCATCAGAGTCGGAGGGATCGTTACATGTGATCTCAGACTCCGTCGAATCCCTGATTTTCCATACACACACAAGTGAATCTCCCACGGAGAATGTGTAGATTATGGACACTCCTAAGTCTCCTCCATTGGACCCCTCTTTCTTGGCTGTGATGAGAATGAGCCAGGCTTCCCAAGGGCGGTGTTCTGAGGAACAGGACCCTCAGAGGTTCCACCTGGCACAGCATTTGCGACTTCCAGAAGTCAAGTCGGTGGTTGTTCCCCCCTTAGTTGGTAACACACAACATTTTGTCGACAGTCTGGCAACCGCTGTTCCAAGGAAAGACGACTGACTATACCACACTCCTGATGGCAAGTCCCACTTTGACTCCCACCCCATGGCAGACACTTCTGTCGTAGCGTGTTTCCAGATGGAGCGTGTAGGGACCAGTGGTCAGAGTGATTTTCTGGTTAGGGAGTCCAAGCATTTGGAACTTTTGGAGCACAGGACCTATGCCTCTTGGACCCTGGCCTTGCGAGCCCAAAACTGACTGGTGCACATGCTGTAGCATCAGCATTCTCTTCTGGGGCAGGCCATAGACTTGCTTCAGTCCCTGCGGTCGCCCGCTCGGTCTCAGCGAACAGCTCTTAGGCTGTGCCTCTAACATAGGCTTGCACACCCTCCGAGCATTGTACGATGCTGCAGCCCTTTGCACAGCCTATTCCATCTGCATCAGATGCCCTGCTTGGTTACACTTGACGGATTTCACTCCAGCGGTTCAGGCTACAATTATGGATGCCCCTTTCCAGGGCCCTTTGTTGTTTATGGAGCACGTGCAGGCTTTGCTGTCCACCCTGCAAGAATCTGGAATGGCCCTTTGTACTGCCTTCCGTACACAGTCAGGCGGATCGCATCCGCATCTGCCTCTGGCCCACCATTCTGTACAGTGAACCCAGCGTCCTCGGCTTTCAAGGACTAGGGCAAGTGGCAAGTCTCTTCAGTCCCCGCTGCTCCGGCGATCAAGGCCCATAGGCCAGTAGAGGCGCCCGGTGGCGCCCTACCACTTCCTCTTAATCCCTGCTGACCCCTCCCTTCCTGTTGTTTCTGTGGTTGGTGGCCGGAAGGGGGGTGGGAAAAGCAGGGGTGAGTGTTTCCCTCTCACCTTTGGAGCTTTTCAGCCATGTTCTCTTTCCAGTGTTATGCCTTACCAGGGAAGTCTCATTATTCAGGCATCGTCCCAGGGTCCTGCCTGATGCAGAGATCACCCGGCCTTTCTTCAGGTCAGGTGTTGTTACACCTTTCCCTTTCTGTCCACCTTTGGAGGATCGGTGTTCCGTTCCCTCCTTCAGGGCTTCCAGCCCTTGGCATTTTAGTGGTCTTGTTTCTTTCCCCCATGCGGGCTGTGATGGCCAGTCATCGTCTTGGGACCGGGACACACGCTTCCCGATATACGGGTTTGATCCTTCACCCCCTTTTTTATTTTTGCGGGGGTCGGTCCTTCTCCCCTGGAAGTTAGTACTGGGGCGGAATTTCTCGAGTGGTGCGCCTCAAACCAATCATTTTTTCTCCACGGTTTTCTGCTAGGCCTTTCTAAGGCCACCTTTCTATTGGAACCATGCCGGGCACTGACACAGGTCCAATGCCCCTTTATCGACCCTTTTGTGTTGTGGTGGGAGTGGTTCTGCAACAGCCAGATTTCCTCCCTCCTGGTCCGGAGGTCATGGTTGCTCGGGGAATGCACCATATTGGGGGTGGGGCCCGGTTTTTCCTAATATCCCTGCAGGGGATTTCCCTCTTTCTTGCTCACCTCACGTGTTGCCAGGGGCCTGCCTAGCACTTGCTCACTCTGACCCCTCCAGGGGTTCCCTCTTTTATTTTGGGAAGGCCCTCTCCGGAACGTTTGCGGACTGAAGGTCCATCAGATTTGGCCTTGTTTCTCCCTTCTATATCTGGAAGGGGTCCCCCTAGGATTGCCTCAGTCACTTCGTGCTGAGGAAACCCTTACGCAGAGCTTTTCTGCTCCTGACCCTTTGGCGGGCCAGTTTATCGCTGGTGTCCTAGAGGCCCTATTTGGCTACAGGATGACCAGTTAGGGGCCTCCTTCAAAGGGGCAGAATAGCTTGGGCATCAGTCCCTTGTTTTGGCTGTCGCCTGACAACCTTTTCAGTCACCAGGTTCTCAAGGCAGCTGACTGGCCTCCCGGGGCTTGTGAGGTACTGTTTCTACAGACCTTCCTGCATCCATTCTTTGGGCAGCCTTTTCTGCTCATCTTAGCAGGAGTTGAGGATGGCCCGTGTTGGGGCCACGAGCTCCTGGTTTGCAGAGTTGTTCCTTTGCTCTCCGGCGTTCAGTGGACAACAACAAAACCTTTCACTGGTAGGCAGGACGTCGGACCCTTTTTTCTCCCTTGCCTGGTCCCTTCCTGTCTACCTTGGTAGGGCATCAGTCTGTCCTTCGTTTTCACTATTCCCTCAAGCCCTCTTACCCCCCCCCCTTTCCCAGTGCAGGTGGGATTGTGGGCCTTTTTGGGGCTCTCCTTAATGGGGGAGATGAGTGAAACCTTTCTTCTCTCACACGGTCATCAAAGGGTTCCTTCCTAAGTGGTCTAGGTCCCTCGTCTATCCCAGGCAGACGAGGTTGTGCCATCCTGGGGTTCCTCAGTCTATTTGGGAGGACCCTTCAAACAACATAAAGTCTTGCTGTATTCTGACTATATGCAGTTAGCCCCAGCACTTGAACTGCTCCAGAGAGTAAAGGGTTAACTCTGTGCAAAGGCACAGAACGTTGAGCTCGAGCTCGGTTTTCAAACCTCTGTCTGTGGTACTCTGAAGTGTAACCATCAGATTTCTTACTCCGCCTAACTGTGAAGTCGCTCCGGAGATCCCTCCTGCGCTTCGGTTCAGTAAAAGTTCGAATCGGTCATTTTTTTCAACCACAACTCCTGTATTTTTCAGTATTCTTACCTCTGTCTCGGTAACAGTAAGTGGTAGTAGTAGGTAGTGGTTATTTTAGTGATTTTTGTTAGAAATTGTTTTACCTTCGGTTCTTTGCCGGTCGGTTTGGTTCAGAACCGAAATTTATTGTGATTTGTTGTTTTCTACGTTTGTAGTATGGTTTTCCAGTGCTTATCGGTTCCTAAAAAATCTGAGATTTTAGGGATTTTTTAACTGACCCATGACACGGTTGGAACCCATAAATTGTTAGTCTCCTGGCTTAACCGCTGACAGGGTGACTTTTGATATTTAGGCATGTCTGAGAAACCCAAGAAAACCAGGCCCACTGGGTTTCAGCACTGTACTGAGTGTAAGGAGGCCTTTGTTAAGGCCGATCCTCACCTCGCTGTGTATTGTCTGGAGTTTGACCACCTCATAGAAGACTGCCAGATCTGTAAGAACTTTCCCAAAGCCACCCTGGAAAAGCGTTTGAGTAGGCTGAGGGAGAGGAAGCGAGAAATCCGCTGACCTGGATGGTCAGCCTGGTTCAGTTGTGACCGAACCTGAGGAGGTGCCCACTGACCTGGGTGATACCTCCTCGGTCAAACGGAGAGCGGATTCTGCGGAATCGGTTCTGGCTAAGAGAAAGAGAAAGTCAGATGGTTCGGATCCAACTTCCCATGGTCCAACCGCTGAGGAGATAGCGATGGCGATTTCCATAGTGCAGTCGCTTTGCCCCGTTCCGACCGAACCGGTGTCAGTTCAGAGTCGATCGGTTCGGTCAGAAGTAGCTGCTTCGGATATAGATCCTGAAGCATACTATGAGGGCGATTGGGAGGAGGATGAAGATTATGAAGAAGAGTGTGAAGGCCTAGATGAGCCAGTAGAGCCTGACATCTCCCCAGACAGGCCTTCTGAGGCTTCTCCTCCCAGGCTTTCAAGTCCCCTTCCCATTTCTTCTTTTACAAGAAAGTGGCTGAGACTCTTCAGCTTCCTGTGGAAGAGGCTGAACAGGATTAGGAAGTACCCGACTATCTGGAAATGATGGATGTCCCAGAGTCAAAAAGGGTGTCTATCCCCTTACACAAATCCTTGGGGAAGCAGACTCAAGACATTTACAGTTTCCTACATCCCTTCCTTCTCTGGAAAAAAGAATGGACAGGAGGTATGCTTTTTCAGGTCCTGAGACGGAATTCCTTTCAAATCATAGCAGCCATGTTGGGGTAGTGCAAGCTACAGCCTATGACAAGGCTACTATCCCCCTGGCATCTCACCCCCCAGATAACGATTCCAGGAAAGTGGATGCCATGGCAAAAAAACAGTACTTGGTATCCTCTTTGGGAGTCAGGCAATCGATTTACATGGCATATACAGCTAGGCACCAGAAATCTTATGTGGGATACGGTTCTGGAGCTGGCTAGGAATGCCCAGGGAGCTGGAGCAGATGGCTGCAAATGGTATTGAGGCATCCAAGGTGCAGTTCCATGCTGCTGTAGACTCAGATGATGTTCATTCCAGGGTCATGGCTACATCTATCTCCATGAGGAGATTGCTTGGCTTAGGTGTACCAACCTCTTACAGGATACCCAGGCTAAGGCCATGGATTTTCCTGTAACTGGTAATTCTCTCTTTGGGGGCCTAACAGAGAATTACATGAAGAAGATGGATGAATGCAGGACCACCTATAGGAGTGCTGCAGCCAAAGAAAAGCAGACCATTCCTCAGAGGCAGCAGTTTAGGGGTGGGCAGGCCTTTTCACAGGCCTTTTACCAAGCTCAGGCCTCCTCTTCTTTCCAGCAGAGGGAGGTTCTTAAGGGGAAGAGGCAGACAAGGGGTGGCCAGGACCCCATCATCCACTCAGTCTAAGCCCCCTGCTGAGCAGACATCCTTAGGTGTCGGTCAGGGTCACCTCCCCAGTTCCAGTAGGGGGCAGGCTGGCTCACTACTCCCAGGCCTGGGAGTCTATTACTTAAGACAGATGGGTCCTGGAAGTAGTGAGCCAGGGACTTGCTCTCAGTT
The DNA here is from genome assembly GCA_016271365.2 of Neoceratodus forsteri. Lineage (NCBI taxonomy): Eukaryota > Metazoa > Chordata > Ceratodontiformes > Ceratodontidae > Neoceratodus > Neoceratodus forsteri. Next base: position 859,580,019 of record CM028134.1, read on the forward strand.
TGAAAGTTCCCAGAATGAGAGCAAGGTCCTTCAGTCCTCCCTCTCCCTTGGAGACAAAGGCCTTAGAGGCAGAAGTCTCCTCTCTTCTGCGTCTGCAAGCAGTAGAGAAGGTATCTCTTTGTCACAGGGGAAAATGACTGTATTCCAGATACTTCCTTACCCCAAAAAAGACAGGGGAGTGGCGACCCATCCTAGATTTAAGATATCTGAACAAACATTTAAGAAAACCAAAATTCAAGATGGTGACTCTGGGAGTAACTGTTCCCTCTCTGAGACCAGGAGACTGGCTAGCTTCTCTGGATCTCAAGGATGCCTACTTCCACGTACCTATCAGACATTCTCACAGAAAGTACCTCAGGTTCGAGTTGCCCTCAGGCCATTATCAATTCAGAGCTATACCCTGACCTAACATCTGCTCCAAGGGTGTTCACCAGGTGTCTTCCAGTAGTGGTGGCATTCCTCAGGAGACAGGGTATCCTTCTGTTCCCATACCTGGACGATTGGCTCCTAGTGGGCCAGTCCTCAGATCAAGTCAAGTCAGCCTTAGAGGTCACTTAAAGACTTCTGGAATCTCTGGGTTTCATTCTGAATCTAGAAAATCTGTTCTGGAACCAGTTCAGGTTCTCACCTTCATAGAGGTGGAAATAGACACTATTCAGGCAGGAGCATTTCTCCCTATCTCAAGAGTTGAGTCCCTGGCCACTCTGGCTTCCTCTTTTCGTCCTCTAGTTTCTCGTCCAGCCAGATACTTTGTACAGTTGCTGGGCCACATGGCAGCATCCACAGCTGTGGTCCAGGGAGCAAGGTTTCATATGAGAGATATTCAGTTTCATCTCAGATCCTATTGGTCTCAAAAAAGAGATCCTCTCTCCAAATTGGTTCCAGTGTCTCAAACTCTAGTTCAGGCCCTCCAGTGGTGGCTGGAGGAGGACAATCTTCGACAAGGTGTTCCATTTATAACTCAAGCTCCTTCTGTGATTCTCACCATAGATGCCTCCCTACTAGGTTGGGGGGGCTCACCTAGATCACCTTACAGCTCAGGGAACATGGTCACACCAGGAGTCCCTTCTACACATTAATCTTCTCTAATTGAGAGCTGTCTTTCTAGCACTTTAGACATTCTCAGCTGTTGTTCAAGGGAAAGTGGTGCAAATCAGGACAGACAATACCACAACCATGTGGTACATCAACAAGCAGGGAGGCACTCGGTCCTCGGCCTCGTGCACAGAGGCCATGAAAGTATGGTCTCTAGCTTTTTCTCTTCAGGCTTCCCTGATGGCTGTGCATCTCCCAGAGCAGATGCTCTCAGCAGGATTTCCCAGGGCCACCACAAATGGACCCTGAACCCTCTAGTTCTTCAAGTCATTTTCAAGAGATGGGGCACTCCAGAGATAGATCTCTTTGTAGCCCCGGACAATCATCAACTTCCTCTTTATTGCTGCAGACTACCTCTTCTGGGTCCTGTCCCTCAGGATACTCTTTTACTGAATTGGACAAGCAGATTTCTGTATGCATTTCATCCCTTTCCTCTGATATTCAGGGTCTTGATCAAGATCAGGTCTCAACCTTGCAAAGTGATTCTGGTGGCTCCAGATTGGGCCAGATAGCCTTGGTATATCCTCTACTGTTGTCTCTGTTAGTACAATGCCTTGGTATCTTCCCTGACAGTACAATCTCCTCACTTCCTCCCAGGGGAGGATTCTGTATCCCAGCCTTCAGACTCTCAGGCTCAAAGCCTGACTCTTGAAGAGCTAGAATATGCAAACTTGCACCTGTCCCAATCAGTCTTGGATATTTTAAAGGTCAGCAGGAAACCTGCTACTAGAAAGACTTACAACTCCAAATGGAAAAGATTTGGGTTCTAGGGACATGGATATGTTGTTCATCCACACTATCTGGCAGGTTCCTTGCCGCTTTAAATCTTGCTGGAAGGTCTTCAAGCTGGCTCCTCCCACCCACCCGGGTGGTAAAACTCTCAGCTCCGCCCCACGATGCCAGATCTTCCTTACCACTTGGAAGCTCAGGTTCCCTCCTTAATGCTCTGCGTATAGACTGAATCCTAACTCTTTGGTTCACTCGAAAATAATTTTAAAGTTTTCCAGACTTCGGTCTAATTCTTCTTTTGCAGTTGCGATGGACAAATCAACTCCTGGTTTTCGGCGGTGCCCATGCGGGCAGAAGATGTCCAGGATGGATCCGCACTCCACGTGCGTCTACTGCCTGGGCTTGACCGACCCACAGGCCTGCGAGTTGTGCAGGTCTTTTTTGGCCAACATCCTTGAAGACCGCGGTGCCCAGCTACAACTTGGAACCTAGAAATGTTATCCGCCGGTGAAGTTCAAGGAGACCTGTTGGGAGGTGTCCGCGGCAGCTGGCTCGGCTGAACAACTCCAGCAGATGACTGGCTGAGGATATCCACCTTTATGGCGGACACCCAGCACACGTTGGCGGACGTCCCTTTTCTTTGGGACCGACCTGTTCGGCCCTGGAATGGAAGGCCACCTCCAGAGGATCGAAAAGTCCAGCACCACCTTGGACTCTGTCACGTCCGCTCAGAAGTACAAGGGCCATCGTCAGCAACATAAGTCCTTTCGACCTTCTGCCCCTGCTGCGTTCAGCCAACAACCCAGCATCAGGGCCAGCAGACTCGCACTTGGCACCCCAAAGTCAAGCCTGCAGCTTCCTCCAATAGGAAGCAGGAGGAAAAGGCCCAGGAGGTCCATCGGCCTGTCCTTCCTCCCAGCCTGTCCAGTGGCGGGTTGAAGGGTGTCGCCACCAGGCTGCGTCACTCCCCGTGGGAGGCGGCTCCTTCCACTTCCTGTCCGCCTGGTCCACTGTCACCCACGGACGTTGGGTGTTGGAGGTGGTAGGAAGGGTCTGCCTCTGGAGTTTGAGCAGGCCCGCCTTTCTGAGCCATCACCCAGCAGGGGCATGGGATCGCAGCCTCTCTGGTATGGCAAATCCGGGAGCCGACGTGCCCTGCTCTCGAAAGGAGGTGATCAGGAAGGTGGCGAATCCTCCACCAGACCCAGGGTTTGTGTCCAGGTACTTTCTGGTCCCGAAATGGACGGGGGGCTGGCGTCCCATTCTAGACCTGCACGACCTGAACAGGTTCCTAAGGTCTCGAGCCTTCAGGATGGTCACTCTGGCTCAGATCATTCCATCCTTGGAACGAGACGTGTGGTTCTGTTCTATGGATTTCCATTCTGTCCATCCCACCAGCGATTCCTCCGTTTCAGGGCAGAGGGTTCCCTCTACGAGTTCTGGGCCATGCCCTTCGGCTTTTCTCTAGCTCCCAGGGTCTTCACCAAATGCATGGCAGTGGTGACAGCATTCCTGCGGTGCCGAAGGGTCTGGGTGTACCCCTACCTGGACGACTGACTGATTGCAGCGTCCTCCACAATGGAGGTGGAGTGGTCCAGGGATCTGGCCCTCCAGGTTTGCTCTCAAGTTGGCCTTCTTATCAACGAGGCCAAGTCAGAACTCGTGCCAAAGCAGGTGATTGAATTAATTGGAGCAGAGCTTGACTCTCTGCGAGCCAGAGCACAGCTCCCAGCGGACAGGGCCGAGGTTCTTTCCTCCTTTGCCCAGTCATTTCAGGTTGGGCAGTTGCGCCCTGCCCGGGACTTCCTGCGCCTCCTGGGCCTCATGGCGTCCTGCACCAGCGTTGTCTGTTGGGCCTGTTGGCACATGCGTCCCCTACAGTGGGGACTTGCCAGCCAATGGTCACAGTGCTGCGGTCCTTTGGATCAGTCAGCGATAGTGACCCAGGAGATGTGGAATGCTCTCCAGTGGTGGATCATTCCAGCTCATCTGTAGGAGGGCATCCCGTTTGTCCACCCCGAGCCAACGGTCTCTCTGTCAACCGATGCCTTTCTGATAGGTTGGGGTGCCCATCTGGGGAGCACAGAGCACACGGCCTCTGGTCCCCTTGGGAGTCCTGATGCCACTTCAACCTGCTGGAGCTTCGAGCAGTTCATCTAGCCCTCACCACTTTCGCTCCCGTTTGTACGGGGTCAAGTGGTCCAGGTCCAGACGGACAATACCACAACCATGTGCTACCTAAACCGCCAGGGCAGGACACGCTTCATGCCTCTGTGCAGGGAAGCTCTCCGCATTTGGTCCCTCGTGTGCAGCCTGGAGGCGGATCTTCTTGCCATCCATGTGGCAGGAGTCTCCAACATTCTGGCCGATGCCCTAAGCCGGATAGGAGCTCCGTCCCACGAGTGGTCTCTCCTGCCGGAGGTAGGACAAGATCTGTTCTCCCACTGGGGCATGCCTCAGGTGGACCTGTTTGCCTCCAGGAGAATCGAGAAGCTGAGGCTGTTTCATGCCCGCCCCTCGCAGGGCTCGCTGCAGGGGATGCCTTCTTGGGCCGTGGATCGGGCCTCTTACGCTTTTCCCCATTTCCCTTGATCCACAAGGTGCTTCTCAATCGAGGAGGGACAGGCGCAGGTGGTTCTAGTAGCCCCAGACTGGCCCCACCAGTTCTAGTATCCAGATCGCCTCAGTCTCAACTCCAGGCTCCCGAGGCAGCTTCCAGCCCACCGGACCGATCTCAGTCAATCAGGGAAGGTATTCCATCCGGACCTTCAATCCCTGCACCTGATGGCCTGGTTCCTGAGCGGCTAGAGTTCCAGGCCTTGGGTCTTTCCGACGAGGTCCTCAACGTCGTTGAGGCTTCCCATAAGGAGTCGACCAGAAAATGCTGTGCCTTTAAATGGAAGAGATTCTCCATTTGGTGTCAGGACAAGGGCCTGGACCCTTCCTCCTGCTCCTTGGCAAGCATTCTGGACTACCTATGGTCCCTTTCTCAGCAAGGGCTTCGGTCGACGACCCTTAAGGTGCACCTGGCAGCCATCTCTACTTACCGGGAGCGGGCCGGGAAGCAGTCGGTGGTGCAGGAGAAGGTGGTCGGGCGCTTTTTCAAAGGCCTTGATCATGTATCCCCTCTGGTGCGAGACCCTCCACCTCCGTGGGATCTACTGCTGGTATTGGCTAAGCTCATGGGCAAGCCATTCGAACTGATGCGCAGGTGTGACATCTCTCACCTGTCGTGGAAGACCGCCTTCTTGGTGGCTGTCACATCAGCCAGAAGGATGGGAGAGCTCCAGGCGCTTTCCATCGTGTCTCCTTATCTGGTCTTCCACAGGGACAAGGTTGTCCTGCCCCACCGAAATTCCTTCCGAAGGTGGTGTCGGGTTCACACTTAATCAGGTGTTGACTCTGCGGTGTTCCACCCAGTCACACTCGGAGGCGAATATAGGCTCCGTGCTCTGGACCCTAGAAGCGCTCGCTTATTATAAGGAGCAGATGGCTGAAGTTCGGGAGGTTCGCCAGCCATTTGTCACCGTTGAAGCCGCACCTGGCAGACCTGCAGCCAAGCAGATGATAGGCAGGTGGGTCACCTCCTGCATAGATCTCTGCTACAGGTTGGCGGGCATGGAGCCTCCCAGAGGGATAAGAGCTCATTCTACCCGCCATACTGCTTTATCGGTGGCTGCTTCAGGGCGTCCCTATCCAGGAAATCTGAGGGCTGCTACCTGGAAGTCAGCACCACCTCATTACCCATTCGACATCGACTTTGAGTCACGCCGGGACGCTGGTTTTGGGTCTCAGTTCTCCAGTCATTATTCCCTAAGTAGGGGTGTCGCCTTGCCTCCCTCCTCCCAGAGAACTGCTAGGAGTCTGTCAGACAGTGTGGATCAACAACATATCCATGTCCCTAAAATACAGGTTACTCACCTGTAACAGGAGTTCTAGGAATGGTATATGTTGTTCATCCCTACGACCCACCAACCTCCGCCTACTTTGCTAACTGGCTTCCAGCAGGCTATATCTGCATCATGGGCGGAGCTAAGGGTTTTACCACCGGGGTGGGTGGGAGGAGCCAACTTGAAGACCTTCCGGCAAGATTTAAAGCGCAAAGAACCTGCCAAACAGTGTGGATGAACAACATATACCATTCCTAGAACTCCTGTTACAGGTGAGTAACCTGTATTTTGGTGTTCTCAAAAGCATGTCAATCCAGAGCTGGCTGATATTGTCACTGTTTTGGATTATTTGGTGCATTTAACAATTTAGACCTCGCCTACTACTCTTAAGGTACATTTGGCAGCTGTGTCTGCCTTCCTTTCTGCTGGTAAGGGATCTTCCCTAGCTTCTCATCCAGTTTTTAAGAAAATTTTCAAGGGTTTAGTACATGTTAATCCTCCCTTCAGGGAGCCTACCCCTTCTTGGGATCTGAATATCTGTATAGCACAGCTTATGCAGCCCCCTTTTGAGCCTTTACCCTCAGCTAAGTTGAAATACTTGACTTGGAAAACTGTGTTCCTGGTAGCTGTTACTTCTGCCAGGAGAATCAGTGAATTACAGGCTTCATCAGTGGAATCTAATTTCATTTCATTTCACAGGGATAAGGTGGTCCTTCGAACCAACAGAAAGTTTCTTCCCAAGGTGGTATCAGACTTTCATTTGAATCAGTCTATGTCATTGCCTGTGTTTTTCATTGACCATTCTTCCTCTGGGGAGAGAAGATTACACAGTCTTGATGTAAAGAAGGCTCTTAGTTACTATATGGAGCATACTAAGGCCCATAGGAATGACTGTTCTCAGTTGTGTCTCACTTATGGAGAAGTGGGAAAGGGCAAACCTGCTACCAAGAGAACAGTTGCCAGGTGTATTGTCTGCTGTATCCAGTTCTGCTATTCAGAGCTTGGGAAAGAACCTCCCTCAGGCCTGAGGGCTCATTCTACCAGAGGTACAGCTGCTTCAGTCGCAGCAGCTAGAGATATACCTTTAGTGGACATCTGTAAAGCAGCCACCTGGAAATCTGTTCACACATTTACCAAGCATTACTCTCTGGACATTCAGTCACAAAGTGATGCTAGGTTTGGCACGGCTGTGCTGCAGAGCTTGTTCCCAGAATAGGTTCTGTGACTCCCTCCTCCAAGGGGGTACTGCTTGGTAGTCTGCATATAATCAGAATACAGCAAGACTTCATGTTGTTTGAAGAAAAAATTGCTCACCATAGTAATTTTGTTTCTTCCAATGGAGTCTTGCTGTATTCTGACCTCCCTTCCTGCCTCCCCTCCTGGAACCTAGTAGTTTTGGGATGTGGTGGGGCAGGCACAGTGCTGCAACCAAGAGGTGTACTGGACATGCCTCCATCTCATTAGGGGGTTTCTTCTAGTTATTATTATCAAAGTTTTTTGGGTTAGTTTACTACCTACTTGTGTTCTTTTTGGGGTTCTCGACTTGAGTCTTTGGACCCTAAAAACCTTGTTTTGCCACTTGGCATAACAATTTTAGAAACAGTTTCTACCTTTGAGTTAGTTTAGTGCTTGTAAGAATCTGACTGTTACACTTCAGAGTACCACAGACAGAGGTTTGAAAACCGAGCTCAAGCTCAATGTTCTGTGCCTTTCCATAGAGTTAACCCTTTACTTTCCGGTGCCGTTCAAGTGCTGCGGCTAACTGCATATAGTCAGAATACCGCAAGACTCCATTAGAAGAAACAACATTACTGTGGTGAGTCATTTTTCTTCTCTGTCTTTCACTAAACCATCCTAGCTTATTGCTTCCCTTTATTTGCTATCCTACCTTGCTAAGGGTTTAATATCCCTTTCTTCCAGACGAGAGAGGGTGCCTCCCCAGGTTTTCCTTTTACTGCCTGTCCTCTAAGGTTCTGCTTCTACCCGCGCCCCCCCACCCCTTGCAGGATGGTCTCCTGCTGGGGCTTCCCAGCTCTTGGGACTTCACCGTATCTCATCCTGGGGGTTCACTCTTCCTTGTATGAGCTTGCTTTTCCTTTCATCGACTAGCGTCCGGGGCATTACCTTGTCCTGGTTCAATCCACCTCTGATTGTTTGTCTATAGGAGGGGCGACTTACAGTATTTTCCTTGGGGGAGGGTGTTCTGTGTCTTTGACAACCCTCGGATTCAGGATGCTCTGAGGTATCGTGCTCTATTAGCCATTTATTTTTTGCCCCAGTTCCTCTGGAACAGGGCTGTCCTTCTGCTATCCACTTTGTCAGAGGGTTGGGCTTTGGGACATGCCCATTCTTGGGCCTCCTTTCCCCTTCCTGCTTCTGGCAAGTATCCTTCCACCTCCGGGAGCTTTACTTCCTTGTGACACTGCTTGGGACTCAATTCTAATGGTGCTTACTGAAGAGCCCCTCAAATAAAATAGTGCAGTTACAAAAGAACTTGGGGTAACAGTAGATCTTCGAGGCGCTCTTGCAGTAGGCAGACTTTCCTCCTTCATCCTCCTGCTCTCCTTTTCTTTCAAACAAGATGAAGTCTTGCTGTATTCAAACAACAGAAGTCTTGCTGTATTCTGACAATAGCAGTGAGTCCCAACCTTTGAACTGCCGGAGATAAAGAGTTAACTTTCCATACAGGCATGGGCAGCTGAGCTTGAGCTCGGGTGAGACTCTATCTGTTGCTGTTTGAACTCGAACCGTCAGATTCTTTACTCCGCCTCACTGAACAGTCGCTCCGGAGATTTCTCCTTCTGCTTGGTTCAATTTGTCGGTTAAAGTACCGTTTTTCTCAGTTTTCGACCGAATTTAAACCGCAGCCTGTCGGTTCAGTCTCGTCTGTGGTATTCGTGGAGTACTAGATAGGTTTATATTTTTCTATTCTGTGTGGAACTTGTAAGCGGTTCATCGGTTCAGTTTGAACCGATCAAGTTACTAAAAATCTTTATTTGAATTTCTGGGTAGTGGTTACCGGTTCTTATCGGTTCTAAAAAAAAAGCAGTTTTATTACGTTTTTCACAACCCGTGACACGGTCAGGAACCGATAAGAGGGTCTTGCCTGGTGGATTGCCATTAAAAGGGTAAGTTTGGTTAGGACTGGCACAATGTCTGAGAAACCCAAAAGAAAAACTGGGCCCACTGGGTTTCAACACTGCAGTGTGTGTGGGGAAGTCTTTGCCAAGGCTGATCCCCACACCACCTGTGTTTATTGTCTGGGGTTTGACCACCTCAATGCAGACTGCCAGATTTGTAAAAATTTTCCTGCAGCTACCCTAGAAAAACGAGTTGGTAGGCTCAGGGAAGGGGAGGCCAAAAAGTCCGCTGAACCAGATGGCCAGCCCGGTTCGGTTCAAACCGAACCAGAAGGAGTGCCCTCTGACCAGGGCGAGACTTCTTCGGGCAAAAGGAGATCCGATTCTGAGAAGTCGGTTCCAGCTAAGAGAACAAAAAGGAAAAATCAGCTGGTGTGGATCCAAAACTTTCTTCTCCAACTGCTGAAGAAATAGCCAAAGCGTTAAAAATTGTGCAGTCGCTTTCCCGGTTCCGACCGAACCAGCACCATCAGGAAGGCGCTCGGTTCGGCCGGTTCCGCCAGTTCAAGAGTATGATTTAGAGGAATTTTATGAACCGGAGGAGGAGGAAGAGGAGTATGAGGAAAGTGAATGTGGTTTTGAAAGTCTGGATGTGCCCATTGACCTGGACATCTCCCAGACAGACCTTCAGGAGTTTCTCCTCCAAGGCTTTCTGAGTCCCCTCCCATTTCATGTTTTATAAAAAGTGGCTGAAACCTCCAACTTCCTATGGAAGAAGCTGTGGATGACCAGGAGGAGCCTATGTGAAAATGATGGATATCCCAGAGTCTAGGAGGCTGTCTATTCCCTTACACAAATCTTTTGGGAAACAGACATTTAAGATTTTAAAGACTCCTAACACCATACTTCCTGTGGATAAAAGAATGGACAAGAGGTATACATTGTCAGGCTCAGATACGGAGTTCCTTACACAACAATGCAGCCATGTTGGGGTAGTGCAGGCTGCAGCCTGTGACAAGGCAAATATTCCCTTGACTTCACACCCCAGACAAGGACTCCTGGAGGATTGATGCCATGGCAAAGAAACAATACATAGGCAGCATCCTTGGGACTCAGACAGGCCAATTGTATGCTTATACTGCTAGGTATCAGAAATCCAGATGGGACACTGTCATGGCTTTAGCAAAACAGGTCCCTGGCCAGCTGTCAAGGAGCTGGAGCAGGTGGCTGCTGATGGTATTGAGGCATCCAAGGTGCAATTCCATGCTGCAGTGGACTCCAATGATGTGTCATCTAGAGTCATGGCTACATCTGTGGCACTGCAGAATGGCTTGGCTCAGATGTACTAGCCTGTCACAGGATACAGACTAAGGCCATGGATTTTCCTGTTGTGGGTAATTCTCTCTTTGAGGAACAAACAGAAATTACATGAAGAAAATTGACGAATATGGGACCACCTATAGAGGTGCCCAGGCCAAAGAAGGCAGGCCACTCCTCAAAGCAGCATCTCAGGGGCAGGGCAGGCCTTTTCACAGGCCTTTCTACAACCAGGCCTCCTCTCTGCCTATGCTCAGAGGGGTTCTTAGAGGAGCGGCAGAAGGGGTACAATCAGACCTGCTTCCACCCTCAGCCAAAACCCCCTGCCAAGCAAGCACCCTGATGGGTTTGCCAGGGCCGATTCTCCACCACCTGTAGGGGGCAGGCTGGCTTACTTTGTCCAGGACTGAAAGTCTCTAACATCAGACAAGTGGGTCCTGGAAGTAGTAAGCCAGGGACTGGTTCTCAGCGTCAAAAAATTTCCAAAGCTGAGAACCAGATCTCTTCCACCTGCAAATCCCTCAGAGGCACTTGCCTTAGAGGCAGAGGTCTCTGCCCTTCTGGCTCTCAGAGCTGTGGAACAGGTTCCACCCACACCAGGGCAAAGGATTGTACTCCAGGTACTTCCTCACCCCAAAAAAGACAGGAGAATGGCGGCCCATCCTGGATCTCAGATATTTAAACAAGCACCTTTTAAAGCCAAAATTCAAAATGGTGACTCTGGGAATAATTCTACCCTCTCTAAGGCCAGGGGACTGGCTAGTGTCCCTGGACCTCAAGGATAGCCTACTTCCATATTCTTATCAGAAGCTCCCATGAAAGAACCTCAGGTTCGAGCTGCCCTCAAGCCATTACCAGTTCAGAGCAATGCCCTTTGGACTAACCTCTGCTCCAAGGGTGTTCACAAAATGCCTGGCAGTAGTAGTTGCTTCTCTGAGAAGGCAAAGGATAGCCATCTTCCCATACCTAGAGCGACTGGCTCATAGTAGGCCAGTCCCCAGACACAGGTCAAGTTACACTTACAGATAATTCAGCAACTTTTCCGCTTCTCTAGGTTTCCTTCTGAATCTGTCAAAGTCAGTTCTAGAGCCTGTTCAGCTCCTCACCTTCATAGGTGCAGAGCTAGATACAGAAAGGGCCAGAGCCTTCCTTCCCTGGACAGGGCAAGGACCCATATCACTCTGGCCTCCTTTCACCCTACAGGTCTCTCGACCAGCAAGGCATTTTCTACAGCTCCTGGGGCACATGGCTGCTTCTACAGCAGTGGTGCAGGGGCAAGATTTCAGATGAAGGACATTCAGTTCCATTTGAGAGCCTTTTGGTCTCAGAAAAGGACCCTCTGACCAAACTGGTCAGTGACTCAAACCTGATCCAGGCCTTGCACTGGTGGCAGGATCTGAACAATCTGAGACAAGGAGTTCCCTTTGTCACTCAGTCTCACTCTTTAATGCTTACTACAGATGCCTCCCTCTTGGGGTGGAGGGCTCACTTGGGCGACCTGGCCACCCAGGGGTTGTGGTCCCCTCAAGAATCTCTGCTCCACATCAATCTGTTGGAGCTCAGAGCAGTTTTTCTAGCACTTCAAGTTTTTTCCAAGTCTGTTCAAAACAAGGTTATTCAGATCAGAACAGACAATACCACCACAATGTGGTACATCAACAAGCAAGGAGGCACTCGGTCTATGGCCTTGTACACAGAAGCAATGAATTTGTGGTCCTAGCATTCCAACACCTCCCTCACAGCAGTACACCTCCCAGGCAAGGACAATGTCCTGGCAGATGCTCTCAGCAGGATATCTCAGGGCCATCACGAATGGTCACTGGATCCCTTGGTCTTGGAGGTGATATTCTCCAGATGGGGTTCTCCACAGATCTTTTGCAGCCCCAGACAATCACCAACTTCCCCTTTTTTGCTGCAGGCCCCCAGTGTTGGGCTCAGTCCCCCTGGATGCCTTAGTTCTCAATTGGGAAGGGAAGTTCCTGTATGCTTCCCCCCCTTCCCTCTCCTGTTCAAAGTGCTAGTCAAAATCAGGTCTCAACCCTGCAAAGTGATCCTGATTGCTCCAGACTGGGCCAGACAGCCCTGGTATCCTCTCCTTTTGTCCTTATCAGTCCATCTTCCCCTGGCTCTTCCCAGGAATTACAACCTGTTAACCTGTGCTCAGGGGAGGGTTTGGTACCCGAATCTCAAATCTCTCAATCTCAAGGCCTGGCTCTTGAAGAGTTAGAGTTTGCTGATTTACACCTCTCCCAAGGTGTTATGGATTATTCTGAAGGCTTCTAGGAAGCCTTCCACCAGAACTACTTATAATTCCAAGTGGAAAAGATTTTCCATATGGTGCTCTGGGAAGCATATTTCCCCAGAGTCTGCTGATCTGCCCACAGTACTTGACTACATGGTTCATCTCAATAACTTGGGACTCAGACCAGCTACACTAAGGGTGCACCTGGCAGCTGTTTCTGCTTTCATTTCAGCAGGTAAGCCCTCTTCTCTTTCAGCTCACCCTGTTTTCTCCAGGTTTTTCAAGGGATTGCTTCATACCAATCCTCCATTCAGGGATCCTGCCCCTGCTTGGGATCTTAACGTTTGCATTACTCAGCTTATGCAACCCCGTTTTGAGCCTTTGTCCTCAGCAGAGCTTAAGTACTTGACTTGGAAAACTGTGTTTCTGGTGGCCATCACTTCTGCCAGGCGCAGAAGTGAGCTGCAAGTCCTGTCAGTGGAGCCTGCCTTTATTTCCTTCCATAGGGATAAGGTGGTCCTCAGGACTAACAGGAAATTTTTGCCTAAGGTGGTTTCAGACTTCCACCTTAACCAATCTGTGTCTCTTCCTGTGTAATTCACTGCCCATTCCTCCTCTGGTGAGAGGAGGCTGCACAGTCTAGATGTGAAAAGAGCCCTTAGCTACTATATAGAACGTACCAAGGGTCATAGGTTCGACTCCCTCCAACTGTTGCTCACTTATGGTGAGGTAGGCAAAGGAAAACCTGCCACTAAAGATCCATTGCCAGGTGGATTGTCTCTTGCATCCAATTTTGCTATGAAAAATTAGGTAAGGTTCCACCCTCAGGCCTGAGGGCTCACTCTACCAGAGGTACAGCTGCTTCCCTGGCTGCTGCCGAGGATATTCTATTCTAGAAATATGTCAAGCAGCTACCTGGAAAAACAGTTCACACTTTCACCAAGCATTACTCCCTGGATATCCAGGCTGGAGTGATGCTCGGTTTCTTACAGCTGTGCTTCAGAGCCTATTTCCTAAGTAGGTTCTGTCCCTCCTCCATGGAGGTACTGCCTGTAGTCTGCTATTGTCAGAATACAGCAAGACTTCATGTTGTTTGAAGAAAAATTACTCACCTTAGTAATGTTGTTTCTTCTAATGGAGTCTTGCTGTATTCTGATCCTCTGCCTTCCCTCTCAGAACCTTGTTTTTGGGATGTGGGTGGGCAGTGGCAGTGAGCACTCATGAGGTGCCCCACTTTTTGTTATCACCCTTTCTTTGGGTGAGTGGGTGTTGTGTTATTTCATTTTGGGTCTCCTGACTTGAGTCTTTGTTTGGGACCAAAATTTGTTTGTTATATTAGTAGCCAGTTGGCTAGTGTAGGTTTACAGCTTCCACACAGGACCTCGTTGAGTTTAGCTCGTAGAAATCTGGCGGTTTGCGTTCAAACAGCAACAGACAGAGTCTCAACGAGCTCGAGCTCAGCGTTCCATGCCTGGCATGGAAAGTTAACTCTTTCATCTCGGGGCAGTGAGGTTGGGACTTACTGCTATTGTCAGAATACAGCAAGACTCCACTAGAAGAAACAACATTACTAAGGTGAGTAATTTTTCTTGAACAACATGAAGTCTTGCTATATTATAGACATTAGCAGTTTGATCAGCTCTAGAACTGCCGGATAATAGTTAAAACCATTCCAAAATAAATTTTGGCACGAGCAGCTCTATCTGTGTCATTTCAAACTTGAACTGTCAGATTCTTTACTCCGCTCAGTGAACAGTCGCTCCGGAGATTTCTCCTTCTGCTCGGTTCATTTCTCAGTTAAAAAGTGTTTTCTGGTTGGATTTAACTGAGAATAGTTTTATTTTAACCAAAAACCGTTCGGTTCAAGCTCTATCTGTGGTAACCGTAAGTAAATGAAGGTTTTATCTGTAGTAGATACTTAAGTTATCGGTTCGGTTTGAACCGATCAGTGGTTAAAACTCATTTAAAACTAAAGTTACTATTTTAGAGTCACGGTTCCCGGTTCTTATAGGTTCTAAAAAAAACGGATTTATTACGTTTTTTTTCCGATACCCGTGACACGGTTAGGAACCGATAAGGGTGTCTTGCCTGGCACTGCCGTTAAAAGCACAAGTTTTTGGTTAGGCTGGCATTATGTCTGAGAAACCCAAAAGAAAAACCGGGCCCACTGGGTTTCAACACTGTGATGTTTGTGGGGAAGTCTTTGCCAAGGCTGACCCACACCACATGTGTTATTGTCTGGGTTTGACCACCTCAGTCAGACTGCCAGGTATGTAAAAATTTCCTGCAGCCACCCTGGAAAAGATTGGGCAGGCTCAGGGCAGAAGGCAAAAAGTCCGCTGACCGGATGGCCAGCCGGTTCGGTGCAAACCGAACCAGAGGAGATGCCCTCTGACCGAGGCCAGACTTCCTCGGGCAAAGAAAAAGCTGGTTCTGAGGAACCAATTCCAGTAAAGAAAACAAGAAAATCAGCAGGTCTGAGGTCCAAATTCCTTCTCCAACTGCTGCAGAGATAGCAAAGCCATACAAATTGTCCAGTCACTGTCTCAGGGTCCATCGAGATCACCACTATCTGGTAAAAGGTCGGTTTGTCCGGTCCCAGTGGTTCAGGATTATGATATTGAGAATTTTATGAACCAGAGGAGGGGAGGAGGATTATGAACAGTATGAATGTGGCTGGGAAAGGTCTGGGTGTGCCCATTGAACGGACATCTCCCCAGACAGACCTTTAGAATCTCCCCTATGCTGTCTGAGTCCCCATCTCATTTTATGTTTTATAAAAAGTTGCTGAAACCCTCCAGCTTCCTTTAGAAGGAGGCTGTGGATGAGCAAGAGGAGCCTGATTTAGAGAATGATGGATATTCCAGAGTCTAGAAGTTGTCTATTCCTTTACATAAGTCTTCTAGGAAACAAACAATTAAAATTTTAAAATTGGAATTTTTGCAGATTCCTCCAGAATCCCTGGTCCTTCTACCTACTCCTCATCCCATGCCATCCTCATTCAAGAGGAGATTCAGACCCTCCTGGACAAACAGGCCGTAGAGCCGTTCCCCGTCCCAGCACGGAAAGGTTTATCTCCCATTTCTTCTTGGTCCCCAAGAAGATGGAGGATCTCCGTCCCATCCTAGACCTAAGCCTCCTGAACAATTATATCAAATAAAAGAGGTTCAGGATGGTAACCGTGCAGAGCCTTCTCCCCATGCTCCCATCAAGGGGACTGGCTCTGTTCCCTTGATATGCAGGCCGCTTACTTCCATATCTTGGTACTTTTGGCCCACAGGAAGTTCCTGCGGTTCTCCTTTCAAGGGGAACATTACCAGTTCCGGTCCTCTTCCATAGGCCTTTCCTTGGTACCGTTGGTCTTCACGAAGTGCCTCGCGGTGATGGCTGCAGCTCTCAGGCGCCGGGGCCATTACGTCTACCCTTATCTGATCGATTGGCTCCCAGCAGCCCCTACCAAGGATCAGCTTCTGACCACCCTGTCAGACACTTTTCTCATGTTCAGAGATCTGGGAATCACGCTGAACATCCCAAAGTCGTCCCCCTGGCCCACCCAACGTCTGCAGTACAGGGGCATCTTGAACACATCACAGGAAAGGCTTTTCCCCTGACCGGCAGCTCGACCCGACGCTGGCTCAGAGCATTTCCTCTTCCTGCCAGGTTCTGGCCGGACAGTGCTGCAGCTCCTTGGTCACATGGCGATGGTTATAGTGATGGTCCAGTTGGCTCGATTATTTATGAGAGTTCCACAATGGACTCTCAGAGTTCAGTGGGACCAAAGTTCAGACAACCTCGATCAGCCCATCCCAGTCTCCAGTGCAGTGAGTCAGACCCTCTCTTGGTGGCTGACTTCCCCCAGTTTGGAACTGGGAGTTCCCTTTCAGAAGAGTTCCCCACAGCAAATCTTAATGACAGATGCGTCAGGTCTAGGATTGGGAGCCCATCTCCAAAACTGACAAACACAGGGCTCCTGGTCTCCTCTGGAACAGAGCCTGCATATCAACATTCTGGAGATGAGGGCAATTCTTTATGCTCTCCAGACGTTCCAAATAGATTTTCCTCCGAGGCCCTTGTTGATTCAGCTGGACAACATGTCCGTCATCTTTTACATCAATAAACAAGGGGGGGACCCACTCCTATCCTCTATGTTAAGAGAGGCCATGAGAGTTTGGTGCTGGGCTGTAGAACATGGTCTATCCCACACAGCAGTCCATGTTCCAGGAGTCCAGAACATCTTGGCCGACGCACTCAGATGCTCTCGGTCCAAGTTGTACGAGTGGGAGCTTCAGCAGTCCATAGAGAAAGACCTGTTCGAAAGATGGGGACATCCAGATCTGGACCTGTTTGCGTCCCCATCCAATGACAAACTGCCCAATTTCTGCTTGCTAGATCCAGGGCCTAGTATTTTTTGGCGAGATGCATTGTCCCTTTCTTGGACAGGAGATTTCTGTATGCCTTTCCTCCCTTCCCTCTTCTTCAAGGGTCCTCTCCAAGCAGAGTGTGGACATGATTCTAAGTGTGCCACTCTGGCCACCTCAGATTTGGTTCCCACTGCTGCAGCAGCTGACTGTGGAACCTTCGGTCCCCCTGCCCCTATCCTCCCACTTGCTCTCCCAGGAGCGGGGTTCTCTGGTCTATCCAGATCTCAGATCCCTACATCTGCGTGCATGGCTGCTACAGACGTAGTTACGACCCAGTTTGGAGTCTCCTCAAGGGTTGCAGAAGTCTTGATTGCGGCTCGAAAACCTTTCACTAGGGCTACTTATGCCATGAAATGGAAGCATTTCTGCCTAAGGGCTTCCACTCAAGATCTGGACTCGTTCTCCTGCCCTGTTAATTCTATCCTGGAGTACCTACTTTTTCTCTTGGATGCTGGTCTCCATTATTCCTCCATTAAGGTGCACCTTTCAGCAATTTCAGCCTATCATACACCTATGGAGAGCAAATACAGTGCCCAACTGGACATGCCCCGTACCTTTCTGCATGGCATATTGCATCTAAAACCTCCCATTAGAGACTCTCTCCCCCCATGGAGTCTTTTATTTTTGTTAGAAAAGTTCATCCTGCTCCCGTTTGAACCAGCTGTGGACTACGAGCTTCGCTTCTGTCGTGGAAAGCATTATTTTTAGTTGCCATTACTTCTGCTTGGAGGATATCCAAGCTACAGACGCGTATGTATAGAGAGTCCTACCTGATTTTTCCCAAGGACAGGGTGGCCTTGAGAACCAATCCTAAGTTTCTTTCCAAATTGGTGTCCGAGTTCGCCCTCAATCAGGACATTCACTTTCCAGTGTATTATCCAGAGTATGCTAATCGGGGAGAAACCCTCCTGCATATCCTTGACATCCATAGGATTCTCCACTGTTGTGTGGATCACACTAGATCCACAAGGAAGTCTGAGCAACTTTTCGTCTCCTTTTCCTCCCAAGTCATTAGGCTCACCAGTGGCTAAAGAGATACTCTCAAAGTGGCTAGTAATTTGCATCCATTTTGCTACAACAAATACAACAACCCCCACCGGGCTCGGCTAGGGTCACTCTACAAGAGGTCGCGCTTTGTTTGCATCTCTTAGGAATGTTTTGTCAGCTGACATTTGCACTGCTGCTATCTGGAGCTCAGTGCATACTTTCATCAAGCACTACATCCTGGATATTGCCTCTCGAGGAGAGCAGCAGGTTGGCGTGCAGTCCTTCAGGGACCTCTAATTAAGGCTCTCATTAAGTTTGGCTACTCCACCCTTTCGACCTGGGTCTCTCTTGATACTGCTTGGTACTCAGTACTTATTGTGTAGTATGCTGCAAGAGCTCCAACTCGAAGTAAGATAGTACAGTTACATAAGAACTTGACGTGACAATAGATCTTTGAGAAGAACTCTTGCAGTAGTTGTTGCTTTCCCCTCCCTCCTTCCTCCCTAGACTTTTTGCTTGGGAACTGTCGAATCCCCTTGGTTCTCCAAATCCTTTTTTTTTTTGCTCAGCTGGGTCTCTGGCGGGAGGACTAAGGTGGGGCTGTGGATCGCCCCTTTATACCACTAGTTGACGTCAGAGGCAGTCCGACATCGGGGCGATCTCCGCTGCGGACTGCTAGCTAGAATTTTTCCGTGGGGTCCTAATGCCTGCCGGCATAGTCCTTACTGTGTAGCCTGCTGCAACAGCACTTCTCGAAGATCTGCTGTTACGGTAGGTTCTTACATAACTGTACATCTTACTTCGAGAGAGCTCTTGCAGTAGGTAGTACATATAGGACTGATGCCGGCGGGCGTCAGAATCCCGCGGAAAAAACCTACAACTAGCAGTCTCTGGCGAGGACGCCCCCACGTCAGTGACCGACATCATGCAGCGTCCAGTATAAAGGCGGTCCCCACGCCCGCCTTCCAGTTCTTTCCTGCCGTTAGCTCATGTCAGCACCTCGCGGTAAAGTTCAGTGCTCATCAGCTCTGTTGTCGGTAGTTTTTATCGTCGTTTTTTCCATTTATTTTACCAAATTGTCAGGCTTTCGTTGGTGTATGTCGTCGCCTACATCCTCCGAGCACAAAAATAAGTGCGACTCATGCAGCGTCCAACTCCCACACAAGGACGGCCATTCCCAGTGCCTTTTCTATCTGGGCCCGGACCATCAGGTGGAGAAGTGCCAGCACTGCCTTAAATTCAACGTCGCCACCTACAGACGGAGGCAGCAGTCCCTGGAGGTCCACATCCTCAAGAAGAAAATGTCCTCCATGGAGAAGGAGTTGAAAAAGCTCCGGCAGGCGTCCACTTCCCTCGAAGGCCATTGCAAGAAAAAGGACAAGAAGCACCGGGACAAGGGCTCCTCATCCACCGCAACTTTGGCTGGAGTCGCTGTGCTCCAGGTAACGTCTCCTCCGGGGGACCGCTCCACGATGTTCATCTTGGAGGCTTCCAAGGCGGCGTTGGCCCACCCGTCTGGCTCGCGCTCGGGCCCTTCAGGCGCATCCGGGCTATTGGAGGCCTCCGCTCCTGGTAAGGCCGTCACCATGCGGCCTATTGCTTGGGCTCCAGTAAGCGGACGCAGCTCTTCTGATACCCCGCGGAGGCGGTCGATAAGTCGCCCAACCCCTTTGGGCGGCGCGCAGCACCTCTTCCGTCCCGACCAGGCCGCTCCGCCGCCGTGACCTGCCTCGGCCCGATGGATCCGCTAAGTCGGATGTCGGCTCCTCCGCGTCCCGCCTGGACTCCACTGATAAGTCGGACGCCGACTTGCCTGACGCCAGCGCGGCGGCTGAGCCAATGCCGGACTCTCGCATGTCCGCCGTTCCCGGCTCCCCGCAGCCTTCGCTGCCCTCCGGGGACCCTGGGTCTTCTCAGCCTGACCCCGGGGATCCATCCCTGGGTGATGCAGAGGTTCCTGCTGCGCCCCATCAGGCCTTCCTCCCGCTGCGCCGGATGACCTGACGTCGGTTCCCCGGACGCTGGCCCCGACACTGGTCCTGCCAGCGCCGGGCGACATCCGTCTCCCGGATGCTGCTCCAACACCGGGCCCTCTGCCCACCAGGTCTTCTGCTCCAAGCCTGCCCGTGGGGCCTCCAGTCGGGCTGTCTGCTCTGTCAGACCCCCCAGTTCCCGGGTATCCGACCCCGTCATATCCGATGCCATTTTTCCCGGGTCCGCAGTATCCGATGCCCCAGTACCCGACGCCAGCCTATCCGATGCCGCAGTACATGGTGCCTCACTACCCGACGCTGGGTTATCTGATGTCGGTTATGGATACGCGCCTTACGGGTACACTCAGTACCCGTATCCCCCTCCTCCTCATTCCTCCACCATCCTCTCAGCCACTAGTGGATTTAAAGGAGACTCTGGCCTGCTGGTGGGCTGAGGCCAAGGCTCAGCTCACCAGGGTGGTGGAGAGTCATCTCCCAGCGATTGTTCCAGTTCCCGTACGTCTGCGATGACAGACTCCCTCCCCACCTCCGGACACCAGGGGCGAGCCCTCTGGTTCCAGGGCGGGGCAGGACATGCTTCCCCGAGGGCTTCCCAAGGGGTCTGTTCCTCCCCCATGCCAGGAAAGGGAGCCTTCTTCTTCTTCCTCGGGCACCTCGGAATACTCCGACGGTTGTTTCAACCCGGACGACGAGCCACGCTCTCCGACTAAGCCCAGGCCTAGGACTCATCCAAAGTCTCCTCCGGAGGATCCTTCCTTTTCGGAGTTGCTGCACAAAATCCAGGAGGGTCATAAGTGGCGTTCCTTGGAGCCGGATCGACAGCATAAGAAACTCACTGAGCACCTGGATCTGCCCAATACCGCTTCGACCTTGGTGCCACCCTAGATTGAGCCTTATGCCGATCTTGTTTCAACTATTTGGAAGCAGCCGTCGGCTTTAGCACCTCTTCCTCGGAAGTCGAACAGGCTATATCAGGCTCCCGAGGGTGATGACTTTCTTGATTCTCACCTTCGAGCTGACTCCGGTCGTGATTAGTGCCACCACGGCCTGTCAGCTAACCTCAAGCATTTTGAGCCTGTCTCCACCCGACAAAGAATCCCATCTTCTGGACCAGTATGGTAAGAAGATCTTTGCTTCTTCCACTCTGGGTATTAGGGCCCTGAATTATGTTCGTCACATGGAGGATTACCAGAAAACAATTCTTAATGAGGTGGAATCCAAATTGGACTCCCTTCCTGACTCTCAGGTTAAACAGGAAGTGGCTGACCTCGTCTGCTCTGCACGTTAGCCAGTCAGCACATGCTTCGTGCCACATACGATGCAGTGGACACTGCTGGTAGGAGCTCGGCTTTGCCATAGGCTTATGGCGTCATGCCTGGCTCCGTGTGTCAGGGTTGGTCCCGGAAGTGCAGTCCTCTATTCAGGAAGTGCCCTTCCGGGGTTCGATGCTGTTCAGTGGTGATGTCAAGGACATTATCACTGATCTGCAGGAGAAGGGGACTGCACTGAAGTCTGTGGACTCCATGTACAATCCCCCTCAAATGCAGGGCTGACCCTTTCACAGGCGGAACCGGCAAAAGGCGAAACCCAAGGGAAAGCGGGCCAGTAAACGCCAAGCCCCTCTGGCTGCCAAGCCCCCACTGCCCAAAAAAGCAGCGGGGGCTTCAGCCGCGGCACTGCCCCACACCACCTGACTCCTTTCCTCTCCCACAGCCTCTAGGGTCTCCAGAGGAACCGGTAAGAGGGAGGTTTTCCCTCTACCTCCCGGGTTGGGAGAGGATAACTTCAGATTCCTGGGTGCTCCAGCTGATTGCAGAAGGACACTCAATAGAGTTTCTTGAGAATGCCCCCCTCCCTTTCTGGTTCAGGAAGAAATTTCAGCACTTTTGTTAAAGGAGGCAATAGAGCCCATTCCCCTTCCTCTTCAGGGAATGGGTTACTATTCACACTTCTTCCTGGTCCCGAAGAAGTCGGGAGATGTAAGTCCGATTCTCAACCTCAGTTCCCTGAACTTGTTCATGGAGTACAAGAGGTTCAGGATGCTTCCTGCAGGGCCTCCTGCCCCTTCTTTGGCTGGGACAGTGGCTGTGTGCTCTGGATATGCAGGATGCTTACCTGCACATCCCTATCCGCCCTTCCCACCGCAAATACCTCCGTTTTGCTTTCGAGGGGGACCACTACCAGTTCAAGGCCCTCCCATTTGGTCTTTCCTCGGTGCCCCGAGTGTTCACCAAATGCCTTTCAGTGGTAGCGGCCTACCTGCTTACCCAGGGTGTGCAGGTTTTCCCATACCTGGACGATTGGCTCCTGGCGGCCCTGTCCAGGGAGGAACTCCTACGCTTCTGTTCCCTTACCCAGGGGTTTGTTTTCTGCTTGGGTATTAGCATCAACCACTCCAGGTCCCACTTGATCCCGTCCCAGAGGCTCCAGTTTATCGGGGCAATCCTGGACACAACCTCTGGCAGGGTCTTCCTGCCACCGGACAGGGTGGCCACACTCCAGGCTCAGGTCTAGCCTGTTGTCCGTCCGCAGGCGGGTCAGTGCTAGGCCGGTCCTTCGCCTCCTCGGGCTCATGGCTGCAATCCCGATAGTCCCTCGTGCTCGGCTCCACATGAGGATCTCTCAGTGGATGCTTCGGTCTCAGTGGGATCGGTTGGTGGACGACCTAGACCAGCTCGTTCTGGTCTCCACTCCTATGGTTCGGGACTTGCAGTGGTGGATGGTTCAGGAGAATCTTTGCCGGGGAGTTCCCTTCTGTCTTTCTACCCCCTCCCAGACACTGACTATGGATGCCTCGGGTGAGGGTTGGGGAGCCCATCTCAGGCCTCACAGGACCCAGGGCTCCTGGTCCAAGCTCGAGAAAATGCTTCACATCAATGTGCTCGAGCTTAGGGCAGTGCTGTACGCCACTCAGGCTCTGCATCTGCTTCCTGGTCACTTGGTTGTACAGACAGACAATGTATGTGGTCTGGTACATCAGCAAGCAGGGAGGAACTCGTTCCTACCCTCTTTCGGGAGGCAATGCGAGTTTGGGATTGGGCAGTGCAGCACAACCTTCACCTCACGGCAGTTCACGTCCTGGGGGTCAAGAACACCTTGGCAGATGAACTCAGTCGGTCGTCTGCTCAAGCTCACGAGTGGGAACTGGATCAGGGGGTCTTTAGACGATATCTTCCTATGTTGGGGAATACCACAGGTGGACCTGTTCGCATCCCCTCAAAATGCAAAACTTCCCGACTTCTGCTGGCTCGCTCTAGGGCGCGGCATTTTTTGGAGAGACGCTCTGTCTCTAGTTTGGAAGGGCAGATTCGTTCTCGCCTTCCCCCCGATCCCATTGATTCCAAGGGTCTTACAGAAACTCAGTTCAGAAGGAGCTCTTCCTCTGTCACAACTTTTGCTGACCGAGGATCAGGGGTCCCTTGTCCATCCAGGCCTCAAGTCCCTTCAGTTGCACGTATGGCTCCTGCAGACGTAGCTCAGGCACGATTCGGGGTCCCCCCCCCCCGAGTAGCTGAGATCCGAGTGGAGGCCAGGAAACTCTCCACCAGATTGACTTATGCTATGAAATGGAAACGGTTCACTATTTGGGCCGCCTCCAAAGATTTCGAGCCTTTCTCATGCTCTGTCGGGCGGCTCCTGGATTACCTGCGACACCTCTTTGATCTAGGTCTCAGTCATTCATCCTTAAAGGTGCACATGGCGGCCATTTCGGCCTACCATGTCCCTTTTGCAAACAGGACGTTTGCTCAGCTGGAGGTCTCCAAGACCTTTCTTAGAGGGGTCCTCCACTTGCGACCCCCTATCCGGGTTCCTGCCCCTCCTTGGGATCTGAGTTTTATTCTGGAGACGCTTACTCTGCCCCCTTTTGAGCCGGCAGCCTCAGCAGGCCTAAAGTTCCTCTCTTGGAAGACTCTCTTCCTAGTGGCCATTACTTCTGCTCGAAGGATTTCCGAGCTTCAGGCCCTGATGTGTAAAATCCCGTCTCTGATTTTTTCACAAGGAACGTGTGGCTCTGCGTACCAGTCCTATGTTTCTCCCTAAGGTGGTAGCGGAATCTATGCTGAATCAATCCATAGAGTTGCCTGCCTTCTTTACGCAGCACTCTAATCATGAAGAGTACCTCCTACATACTTTGGATGTTCACCGAATTCTGAGATACTACACCAACAGGACGAAGGGTCTCAGGAAGACTGATCAACAGTTTGTCTCTTTTGCTCCTAAAAGAGAAGGCAATGCTGTTTCCAAGCAATGCGTATCTAAATGCTTGGCTCATTGTATCACTTTCTATTATGACAAGTACAACAAGACCCTGCCGGGTCAGGTCAGAGGCCACTCCACTAGAGGGGTCACTGCCTCTGCGGCTTGTTTCAAGAATGTGTCGGCGGCTGACATCTGTGCAGCCGCCAGTTGGACTTCTGTTCATACCTTTACAAAGCATTACAGTTTGGACATTGCCTCTCACCGTAGAGCAGGCTTCGGGTTGGGTGTTCTGCAAGGTCTCTCCTTTCCTAAGGCCTTCACAGCCAGAGGGTTTCTCTGGGTAGCTTTCCTCCTCCCGTTGCTTCTCCTTATTCCAGACTGCTTGGGACTCAGTCCTGTATGTAATTACCTACCAAGAGCCCTCTAAGTAAGATAGTACAGTTATGAGAACTTACCGTAACAGTAGATCTTCGAGAGAGGCTCTTGCAGTAGGTAATACCTTCCCGCCCTCCATCCCGCTAAGCTTTTTCAGCTCCTTTTCCAGGAAGGGAAATATCCACTTCTCTCTCATCTTGCCTTTTGGCCCTTGGCAGGAAAGAACAGGAAGGCAGGCGTGGGGGACCGCCCCTTTATACTGACGTTGCATGACATCGGTCACCTTTCCATGGGGTCCTGACGCCTGCCGGCATCAGTCCTATATGTGATTACCTACTGCAAGAGCCTCTCTCGAAGATCTACTGTTACAGTAAGTTCTTACGTAACTGTACTTTTCCTGGTGTCTCAGCCTCCTACTGCGAGGAGTCCTGCTTTGGGATTCCTGAGTTCCCCATGAGGGTCAGCATGCTACGCCACGGCCCATGCTTGTGTCTCAACAGTGGCCTTTTTCGATCTGGCTGGCTTCCGGGGGATGATCTGTTCACTTACTCCGGTATGCTTTCTCTTCCATGATCTGGCTTGTCCCCAGGTTTCTCCCAGTTGCCAGTACATCCCTTCTGCCTCTTCACCGTTCTATCCCAGAGGAGAAGCAGGGACTAGATGCCCTAGCGGACTCTCCCACCTCCTTTGGAGGGGAGCATTTTCCATGTCTTCCTGCCTACCGGGAATTGCAGATCTTACTTTGAGGGGGATCTTGCAGTAGGCAACACCGTTAGGACTAAGTCATCAGGTGCCAGGACCACAAAGAAAAATTCTAGCTAGCAGTCTGCAGCGGGGGACTCCCCCCTGAAGTCGGCATTCACTCTGGTATAAGAGAGGCGGTCCCCCATGCTCACCTGAGTTCTTTTCCTGCCATCAACCTGCACTTCTCGGACCTTGTGGATCATCGCCTCAGTCAACCGCCATTTTCTTATTTTTATTAACATGTTTCAGTTCGCCTTTCAGCTTCATGTTGTCACCAACTTCCTCCGTAGACTCCCACAAATCGAAGTGTGCCTGCGGCAAGCAGCTCCCTGATAAAGACGTTCATACCACGTGCGTCATCCATCTAGGCCCAGACCACGACACCAAAGCCTGCCAGGGATGCCAGAAATTCAACCATGTCACACATAAAAGACGTCAGACGATTCTGGAGAACCACCTCCTCCAGCAGAGATTGCCCACTTTGGAAAAGGAGCTGCAGTTCTGGGTCCTCACGGGGAGTTCTGTGAAACGTCCTCATCCAAGAAGAAACACAAAAAGCACCGGGACCAGGATTGGTCTGCTTCAAAGCCGTGATCCTCTCTGGGGGCCACGGCGGCTGCGAGTCTCTCCCGGGGGTTGACTTCCTTTTCCACATCAGCCCTCCTTCCATCTGGGTTGCTTGTGGACAAGCCTCGCGCTTTCATTTCTGTGGTGGGTGGTGGTGCTGGCACGGAGGCTTCGTCATCAGTTCTGCTTCTCCTGTTGCTCAGGCCGGTTCTTTGGGTGACGCTTCTGCTGACACAGCCCACCAGCCGTGGCGTCTTTGCCAGACCCCGACCTAGGATCTGATCACAGTCAGTTTCACCGATGCCGGCTGTCACCCACCAGGTGCCAGCAGGGCCTTCCTCCGCTGGCCTTCTGTGTATGGAACCGGCACAAAACTGCCCTTTGGCGGAGCCTGTGGGACCTCCTTCCTTGTGTTAGGAATCTCCAACCTTCTTGCCTTCAGGCACTGCCTGAGTCCTCCAAGGGTCAGTTTCTTCTTCGGACCCTTCAGAGTTTCTGCCCGATCAGCAGCAGCCACTTCTGATTTCTGGCTGCCCTCGGACCTCAGTTCTGGGCTTGGCTACAGTCCGTGCCTCTCAGGTGTTCGTCAGGCCCATCGGGAGTGGCTTCAGGCTCTGTTTATGGTCTCCTGATGCACTCTCTGGCGCTGGATTGCTCTTTCCACCCAACACTTTTTTGACAGACGTCGGTGGACTGTAGCATCCTTCTTACTGCATGATGGGCATCTGCCCAAAGGCTGGGCACTGGCCAGCAGCTGCTAGCCCCAGCCTCTCCACCAGTGAGGGAGTCCACCTCATCCGACATAGAAGCTCCCCCTTCTGCCATGGACCACCGCTTGGGTGCCGGGACGATCACCACCTCGGGCCTGTCACCTATTCCACACTCTGCATCAGAGTCGGAGGGATCGTTACATGTGATCTCAGACTCCGTCGAATCCCTGATTTTCCATACACACACAAGTGAATCCCCCACAGGAGAATGTGTAGATTATGGACACTCCTAAGTCTCCTCCGTTGGACCCCTCTTTCTTGGCTGTGATGAGAATGAGCCAGGCTTCCCAAGGGCGGTGTTCTGAGGAACAGGACCCTCAGAGGTTCCACCTGGCACAGCATTTGCGACTTCCAGAAGTCAAGTCGGTGGTTGTTCCCCCCTTAGTTGGTAACACACAACATTTTGTCGACAGTCTGGCAACCGCTGTTCCAGGAAGAGCGACTGACTATACCACACTCCTGATGGCAAGTCCCTTTGACTCCCACCCCATGGCAGACACTTCTGTGGTAAGCGTGTTTCAGATGGAGCGTGTAGGGACCAGTGGTCAGAGTGATTTTCTGGTTAGGGAGTCCAAGCATTTGGAACTTTTGGAGCACAGGACCTATGCCTCTTGGACCCTGGCCTTGCGAGCCCAAAACTGACTGGTGCACATGCTGTAGCATCAGCATTCTCTTCTGGGGCAGGCCATAGACTTGCTTCAGTCCCTGCCGGAGTCGCCCGCTCGGTCTCAGCTTGAACAGCTCTTAGGCTGTGCCTCTAACATAGGCTTGCACACCCTCCGAGCATTGTACGATGCTGCAGCCCTTTGCACAGCCTATTCCATCTGCATCAGATGCCCTGCTTGGTTACACTTGACGGATTTCACTCCAACGGTTCAGGCTACAATTATGGATGCCCCTTTCCAGGGCCCTTTGTTGTTTATGGAGCAGCGTGCAGGCTTTGCTGTCCACCCTGCAAGAATCTGGAATGGCCCTTTGTACTGCCTTCCGTACACAGTCAGGCGGATCGCATCCGCATCTGCCTCTGGCCCACCATTCTGTACAGTGAACCCAGCGTCCTCGGCTTTCAAGGACTAGGGCAAGTGGCAAGTCTCTTCAGTCCCCGCTGCTCCAGCCGTCAAGGCCCATAGGCCAGAGACAGAGGCGCCGGTGACGCCTACCACTTCCTCTTAATCCCTGCTGACCCCTCCCTTCCTGTTGTTTCTGTGGTTGGTGGCCCGGAAGGGGGGGGGATGGGAAGGCAGGGGTGAGTGTTTCCCTCTCACCTTTGGAGCTTTTCAGCCATGTTCTCTTTCCAGTGTTATGCCTTACCAGGGAAGTCTCATTATTCAGGCATCGTCCCGGGTCCTGCCTGATGCAGAGATCACCGGCCTTTCTTCAGGTCAGGTGTTGTTACACCTTTCCTTTCTGTCCACCTTTGGAGGATCGGTGTTCGTTCCCTCCTTCAGGGCTTCCAGCCCTTGGCATTTAGTGGTCTTGTTTCTTCCCCATGCGGGCTGTGATGGCCAGTCATCGTCTTGGGACCGGACACACGCTTCCCGATATCAGGGTTTGATCCTTCACCCCCCCTTTTTTTTTTTCTTTGGGGTCGGTCCTTCTCCTCTGGAAGTTAGTACTGGGGCGGAATTTCTCGAGTGGTGCGCCCAAACCAATCATTTTTTTCTCCACGGTTTTCTGCTAGGCCTTTCTAAGGCCCACCCTTTCTATTGGAACCATGCCGGGCACTGACACAGGTCCAGTGCCCCCTTTTATCGACCCTTTTTGTGTTGTGGTGGGGAGTGGTTCTGCAACAGCCAGATTTCCTCCCTCCTGGTGCCGGAGGTCATGGTTGCTCGGGGAATGCACCATATTGGGGGTGGGGCCCGTTTTTTCCTAATATCCCTGCAGGGGATTTCCCTCTTTCTTGCTCACCTCACGTGTTGCCAGGGGCCTGCCTAGCACTTGCTCACTCTGACCCCTCCAGGGGTTCCTCTTTTATTTTGGGAAGGCCCTCTCCGGAACGTTTGCGGACTGAAGGTCCATCAGATTTGGCCTTGTTTCTCCCTTCTATATCTGGAAGGGGTCCCCCTAGGATTGCCTCAGTCACTTCGTGCTGGGGAAACCCTTGCACAGGGGGCGTTTTCTGCTCTGACCCCTTTAGCGGGCCAGTTTATACGCTGGTGTCCTAGAGGCCCTATTTGGCTACAGGATGACCAGTTAAGGGCCTCTTCCCTTGGGGGCAGAATAGCTTGGGCATCAGTCCCTTTGTTTTGGCTGTCGTCTGACAACCTTTTCAGTCACCAGGTTCTCAAGGCAGCTGACTGGCCTCCCCGGGGCTTGTGAGAGTACTGTTTCTACAGACCTTCCCTGCATCCATTCTTTGGGCAGCCTTTTCTGCTCATCTTAGCCGGGAGTTGAGGGATGGCCCCGTATTGGGGCCACGAGCTCCTGGTTTGCAGAGTTGTTCCTTTGCTCTCCGGCGTTCAGTGGACAACAACAAAACCTTTCACTGGTAGGCAGGACGTCGGACCCTTTTTTCTCCCTTGCCTGGTCCCTTCCTGTCTACCTTGGTAGGGCATCAGTCTGTCCTTCGTTTTCACTATTCCCTCAAGCCCTCTTACCCCCCTTTCCCAGTGCAGGTGGGATTGTGGGCCTTTTTGGGGCTCTCCTTAATGGGGGAGATGAGTGAAACCTTTCTTCTCTCACACGGTCATCAAAGGGTTCCTTCCTAAGTGGTCTAGGTCCCTCGTCTATCCCAGGCAGACGAGGTTGTGCCATCCTGGGGTTCCTCAGTCTATTTGGGAGGACCCCTTCAAACAACATAAAGTCTTGCTGTATTCTGACTATATGCAGTTAGCCCCAGCACTTGAACTGCTCCAGAGAGTAAAGGGTTAACTCTGTGCAAAGGCACAGAACGTTGAGCTCGAGCTCGGTTTTCAAACCTCTGTCTGTGGTACTCTGAAGTGTAACCATCAGATTTCTTACTCCGCCTAACTGTGAAGTCGCCCGAGATCCCTCCTGGCGCTTGGTTCAGTAAAAGTTCGAATCGGTCATTTTTTTCAACCACAACTCCTGTATTTTTCAGTATTCTTACCTCTGTCTCGGTAACAGTAAGTGGTAGTAGTAGGTAGTGGTTATTTTAGTGATTTTTGTTAGAAATTGTTTTACCTTCGGTTCTTTGCCGGTCGGTTTGGTTCAGAACCGAAATTTATTGTGATTTGTTGTTTTCTACGTTTGTAGTATGGTTTTCCAGTGCTTATCGGTTCCTAAAAAAATCTGAGATTTTAGGGATTTTTTTAACTGACCCATGACACGGTTGGAACCCATAAATTGTTAGTCTCCTGGCTTAACCGCTGACAGGGGTGACTTTTGATATTTAGGCATGTCTGAGAAACCCAAAAAGAAAACCAGGCCCACTGGGTTTCAGCACTGTACTGAGTGTAAGGAGGCCTTTGCTAAGGCCGATCCTCACCTCGTCTGTGTGTATTGTCTGGAGTTTGACCACCTCATAGAAGACTGCCAGATCTGTAAGAACTTTCCCAAAGCCACCCTGGAAAAACGTTTGAGTAGGCTGAGGGAGAGGGAAGCCGAGAAATCCGCTGACCTGGATGGTCAGCCTGGTTCAGTTGTGACCGAACCTGAGGAGGTGCCCACTGACCTGGGTGATACCTCCTCGGTCAAACGGAGAGCGGATTCTGCGGAATCGGTTCTGGCTAAGAGAAGAAAAGTCAGATGGTTCGGATCCAACTTCCCATGGTCCAACGCTGAGGAGATAGGATGGCGATTTCCATAGTGCAGTCGCTTTGCCCGCGTTCCGACCGAACGGTGTCAGTTCAGAGTCGATCGGTTCGGTCAGAGAAATAGCTGCTCGGATATAGATCCTGAAGCATACTATGAGGCATTGGGAGGAGGATGAAGATTATGAAGAAGAGTGTGAAGCCTAGATGAGCCAGTAGAGCCTGACATCTCCCCAGACAGGCCTTCTGAGGCTTCTCCTCCCAGGCTTTCAAGTCCCTTCCCATTTCTTCTTTTACAAGAAAGTGGCTGAGACTCTTCAGCTTCCTGTGGAAGAGGCTGAACAGGATTAGGAAGTACCCGACTATCTGAAATGATGGATGTCCCAGAGTCAAAAGAGTGTCTATCCCTACACAAACCTTGGGAAGCAGACTCAAGACATTTACAGTTTCCTACATCCCTTCCTTCTCTGGAAAAAAGAATGGACAGGAGGTATGCTTTTTCAGGTCCTGAGACGGAATTCCTTTCAAATCATAGCAGCCATGTTGGGGTAGTGCAAGCTACAGCCTATGACAAGGCTACTATCCCCCTGGCATCTCACCCCCCAGATAACGATTCCAGGAAAGTGGATGCCATGGCAAAAAAACAGTACTTGGTATCCTCTTTGGGAGTCAGGCAATCGATTTACATGGCATATACAGCTAGGCACCAGAAATCTTATGTGGGATACGGTTCTGGAGCTGGCTAGGAATGCCCAGGGAGCTGGAGCAGATGGCTGCAAATGGTATTGAGGCATCCAAGGTGCAGTTCCATGCTGCTGTAGACTCAGATGATGTTCATTCCAGGGTCATGGCTACATCTATCTCCATGAGGAGATTGCTTGGCTTAGGTGTACCAACCTCTTACAGGATACCCAGGCTAAGGCCATGGATTTTCCTGTAACTGGTAATTCTCTCTTTGGGGGCCTAACAGAGAATTACATGAAGAAGATGGATGAATGCAGGACCACCTGTAGGAGTGCTGCAGCCAAAGAAAAGCAGACCATTCCTCAGAGGCAGCAGTTTAGGGGTGGGCAGGCCTTTTCACAGGCCTTTTTACCAAGCTCAGGCCTCCTCTTCTTTCCAGCAGAGGGAGGTTCTTAAGGGGAAGAGGCAGACAAGGGGTGGCCAGGACCCCATCATCCACTGAGTCTAAGCCCCCTGCCGAGCAGACATCCTTAGGTGTCGGTCAGGGTCACCTCCCCAGTTCCAGTAGGGGGCAGGCTGGCTCACTACTCCCAGGCCTGGGAGTCTATTACTTAAGACAGATGGGTCCTGGAAGTAGTGAGCCAGGGACTTGCTCTCAGTTTCGAAAGTTCCCAAGAATGAGAGCAAGGTCCTTCAGTCCTCCCTCTCCCTTGGAGACAAAGGCCTTAGAGGCAGAAGTCTCCTCTCTTCTGCGTCTGCAAGCAGTAGAGAAGGTATCTCTTTGTCACAGGGGAAAATGACTGTATTCCAGATACTTCCTTACCCCAAAAAAGACAGGGGAGTGGCGACCCATCCTAGATTTAAGATATCTGAACAAACATTTAAGAAAACCAAAATTCAAGATGGTGACTCTGGGAGTAACTGTTCCCTCTCTGAGACCAGGAGACTGGCTAGCTTCTCTGGATCTCAAGGATGCCTACTTCCACGTACCTATCAGACATTCTCACAGAAAGTACCTCAGGTTCGAGTTGCCCTCAGGCCATTATCAATTCAGAGCTATACCCTTTGACCTAACATCTGCTCCAAGGGTGTTCACCAGGTGTCTTCCAGTAGTGGTGGCATTCCTCAGGAGACAGGGTATCCTTCTGTTCCCATACCTGGACGATTGGCTCCTAGTGGGCCAGTCCTCAGATCAAGTCAAGTCAGCCTTAGAGGTCACTTAAAGACTTCTGGAATCTCTGGGTTTCATTCTGAATCTAGAAAATCTGTTCTGGAACCAGTTCAGGTTTCTCACCTTCATAGAGGTGGAAATAGACACTATTCAGGCAGGAGCATTTCTTCCTATCTCAAGAGTTGAGTCCCGGCCACTCTGGCTTCCTCTTTTCATTCTCTAGTTTCGTCCAGCCAGATACTTTGTACAGTTGCTGGGCCACATGGCAGCATCCACAGCTGTGGTCCAGGGAGCAAGGTTTCATATGAGAGATATTTAGTTTCATCTCAGATCCTATTGGTCTCAAAAAAGAGATCCTCTCTCCAAATTGGTTCCAGTGTCTCAAACTCTAGTTCAGGCCCTCCAGTGGTGGCTGGAGGAGGACAATCTTCGACAAGGTGTTCCATTTATAACTCAAGCTCCTTCTGTGATTCTCACCATAGATGCCTCCCTACTAGGTTGGGGGGGCTCACCTAGATCACCTTACAGCTCAGGGAACATGGTCACACCAGGAGTCCCTTCTACACATTAATCTTCTCTAATTGAGAGCTGTCTTTCTAGCACTTTAGACATTCTCAGCTGTTGTTCAAGGGAAAGTGGTGCAAATCAGGACAGACAATACCACAACCATGTGGTACATCAACAAGCAGGGAGGCACTCGGTCCTCGGCCTCGTGCACAGAGGCCATGAAAGTATGGTCTCTAGCTTTTTCTCTTCAGGTTCCTGATGGCTGTGCATCTCCCAGAGCAGATGCTCTCAGCAGGATTTCCCAGGGCCACCACAAATGGACCCTGGACCCTCTAGTTCTTCAAGTCATTTTCAAGAGATGGGGCACTCCAGAGATAGATCTCTTTGTAGCCCCGGACAATCATCAACTTCCTCTTTATTGCTGCAGACTACCTCTTCTGGGTCCTGTCCCTCAGGATACTCTTTTACTGAATTGGACAAGCAGGTTTCTGTATGCATTTCATCCCTTTCCTCTGATATTCAGGGTCTTGATCAAGATCAGGTCTCAACCTTGCAAAGTGATTCTGGTGGCTCCAGATTGGGCCAGATAGCCTTGGTATATCCTCTACTGTTGTCTCTGTTAGTAACAATGCCTTGGTATCTTCCCTGACAGTACAATCTCCTCACTTCCTCCCAGGGGAGGATTCTGTATCCCAGCCTTCAGACTCTCAGGCTCAAAGCCTGACTCTTGAAGAGCTAGAATATGCAAACTTGCACCTGTCCCAATCAGTCTTGGATATTTTAAAGGTCAGCAGGAAACCTGCTACTAGAAAGACTTACAACTCCAAATGGAAAAGATTTGGGTTCTAGGACATGGATATGTTGTTCATCCACACTATCTGGCAGGTTCCTTGCCCTTTAAATCTTGCTGGAAGGTCTTCAAGCTGGCTCCTCCCACCCACCGGGTGGTAAAACTCTCAGCTCCATCACGATGCCAGATCTTCCTTACCACTTGGAAGCTCAGGTTCCCTCCTTAATGCTCTGCGTATAGACTGAATCCTAACTCTTTGGTTCACTCGAAAATAATTTTAAAGTTTTCCAGACTTCGGTCTAATTCTTCCTTTGCAGTTGCGATGGACAAATCAACTCCTGGTTTTCGGCGGTGCCCATGCGGGCAGAAGATGTCCAGGATGGATCCGCACTCCACGTGCGTCTACTGCCTCGGGCTTGACCACGACCCACAGGCCTGCGAGTTGTGCAGGTCTTTTTTGTCCAACATCCTTGAAGACCGCGGTGCCCAGCTACAACTTGGAACCTAGAAATGTTATCCGCCGGTGAAGTTCAAGGAGACCTGTTGGGCGGTGTCCGCGGCAGCTGGCTCGGCTGAACAACTCCAGCAGATGACTGGCTGAGGATATCCACCTTTATGGCGGACACCCAGCACACGTTGGCGGACGTCCCTTTTCTTTGGGACCGACCTGTTCGGCCCTGGAATGGAAGGCCACCTCCAGAGGATCGAAAAGTCCAGCACCACCTTGGACTCTGTCACGTCCGCTCAGAAGTACAAGGGCCATCGTCAGCAACATAAGTCCTTTCGACCTTCTGCCCCTGCGGGACGTTCTGCCCAGCAACACCAGCATCAGGGCCAGCAGACTCGCACTTGGCACCCCAAAGTCAAGCCTGCAGCTTCCTCCAATAGGAAGCAGGGAGGAAAAGGCCCAGGAGGTCCATCGGCCGTCCTTCCTCCCAGCCTGTCCAGTGACGGGTTGAAGGGTGTCGCCACCAGGCTCGTCACTCCCCCCGTGGGGGGACGGCTCCGCCACTTCCTGTCCGCCTGGTCCACTATCACCACGGACCGTTGGGTGTTGGAGGTGGTAGGAAGGGGTCTGCCTCTGGAGTTTGAGCAGGCCCCGCCTTTCTGAGCCATCACCCAACGGGGGGAGCTATGGGATCCGCAGCCTCTCTGTTGGCTCGTCGAGCCGACATTGCCCTGCTCCTCGAAAAGGAGGTGATCAGGAAGGTGGCGAATCCTCCACCAGACCCAGGGTTTGTGTCCAGGTACTTTCTGGTCCCGAAATGGACGGGGGGCTGGCGTCCCATTCTAGACCTGCACGACCTGAACAGGTTCCTAAGGTCTCGAGCCTTCAGGATGGTCACTCTGGCTCAGATCATTCCATCCTTGGAACGAGACGTGTGGTTCTGTTCTATGGATTTCCATTCTGTCCATCCCACCAGCGATTCCTCCGTTTCAGGGCAGAGGGTTCCCTCTACGAGTTCTGGGCCATGCCCTTCGGCTTTTCTCTAGCTCCCAGGGTCTTCACCAAATGCATGGCAGTGGTGACAGCATTCCTGCGGTGCCGAAGGGTCTGGGTGTACCCCTACCTGGACGACTGACTGATTGCAGCGTCCTCCACAATGGAGGTGGAGTGGTCCAGGGATCTGGCCTCAGGTTTGCTCTCAAGTTGGCCTTCTTATCAGCGAGGCCAGAGTCAGAACTCGTGCCAAGCAGGTGATTGAGTTAGTTGGAGCAGAGCTTGACTCTCTTGAGCCAGAGCACAGCTCCCAGCGGACAGGGCGAGTTCTTTCCTCCTTTGCCCAGTCATTTCAGGTTGGGCAGTTGCGCCCTGCCGGGACTTCCTGCGCCTCCTGGGCCTCATGGCGTCCTGCACCAGCGTTGTCTGTTGGGCCTGTTGGCAATCGCGCCCCACAGTGGGACTTGCCAGCCAATGGTCACAGTGCTGCGGTCCTTTGGATCAGCCAGCGATAGTGACCAGGAGATGTGGAATGCTCTCCAGTGGTGGATCATTCCAGCTCATCTGTGGGAGGGCATCCCGTTTGTCCACCCGAGCCAACGGGTCTCTGTCAACCGATGCCTTTCTGATAGGTTGGGGTGCCCATCTGGGGAGCACAGAGCACACGGCCTCTGGTCCCCTTGGGAGTCCTGATGCCACTTCAACCTGCTGGAGC
Source organism: Neoceratodus forsteri (assembly GCA_016271365.2). Classification (NCBI taxonomy): domain Eukaryota; kingdom Metazoa; phylum Chordata; order Ceratodontiformes; family Ceratodontidae; genus Neoceratodus; species Neoceratodus forsteri. The sequence goes on from CM028134.1 coordinate 859,615,454, forward strand.
TTCGAGCAGTTCATCTAGCCCTCACCACTTTCGCTCCCGTTTGTACGGGGTCAAGTGGTCCAGGTCCAGACGGACAATACCACAACCATGTGCTACCTAAACCGCCAGGGCAGGACACGCTTCATGCCTCTGTGCAGGGAAGCTCTCCGCATTTGGTCCCTCATGCGCAGCCTGGAGGCGGATCTCTTTGCCATCCACGTGGCAGGAGTCTCCAACATTCTGGCCGATGCCCTAAGCTGGATAGGAGCTGCGTCCCACAAGTGGTCTCTCCTGCCAGAGGTAGTACAAGATCTGTTCTCCCACTGGGGCATGCCTCAGGTGGACCTGTTTGCCTCCAGGGAGAATGCGAAGCTGAGGCTGTTTCATGCCCGCCCCCCTCGCAGGGCTCGCTGCAGGGGGATGCCTTCTTGAGGCCGTGGATCCCGGGCCTCTTTTACGCCTTTCCCCCATTTCCCTTGATCCACAAGGTGCTTCTCAATGCGAGGAGGGACAAGGCGCAGGTGGTTCTGGTAGCCCCAGACTGGCCCCACCAGTTCTAGTATCCAGATCGCCTCAGTCTCAACTCCAGGCTCCCGAGGCAGCTTCCAGCCCACCCGGACCCGATCTCAGTCAATCAGGGGAAGGTATTCCATCCGGACCTTCAGTCCCTGCACCTGATGGCATGGTTCCTGAGCGGCAAGAGTTCCAGGCCTTGGGTCTTTCCGACGAGGTCCTCAACGTCGTTGAGGCTTCCCATAAGGAGTTGACCAGAAAATGCTGTGCCTTTAAATGGAAGAGATTCTCCATTTGGTGTCAGGACAAGGGCCTGGACCCTTCCTCCTGCTCCTTGGCAAGCATTTTGGACTACCTATGGTCCCTTTCTCAGCAAGGGCTTCGGTCGACGACCCTTAAGGTGCACCTGGCAGCCATCTCTACTTACCGGAGCGGGCGGAAGCAGTCGGTGGTGCAGGAGAGGTGGTCGGGCGCTTTTCAAGGCCTTGATCATGTATCCTCTGGTGCGAGACCCTCCACCTCCGTGGATCTACTGCTGGTATTACAAGCTCATGGGCAAGCTATTCAACTGATGCGCAGGTGTGACATCTTCACCTCGTGGAAGACCGCTTTCTTGGTGGCTGTCACATCAGCCAGAAGGATGGGAGAGCTCAGGCGCTTTCCATCGTGTCTCCCTTATCTGGTCTTCCACAGGGACAAGGTTGTCCTACGCCCCAACCCGAAATTCCTTCCGAAGGTGGTGTCGGAGTTTCACCTTAATCAGGTGTTGACTCTGCCGGTGTTCCACCCCAGTCACACCTCGGAGGCCGAATATAGGCTCCGTACTCTGGACCCTAGAAGAGCGCTCGCTTATTATAAGGAGCAGATGGCTGAAGTTCGGGGAGAGGTTCGCCAGCCATTTGTCACCTGCGTTGAAGCCGCACCTGGCAGACCTGCAGCCAAGCAGATGATAGGCAGGTGGGTCACCTCCTGCATAGATCTCTGCTACAGGTTGGCGGGCATGGAGCCTCCCAGAGGGATAAGAGCTCATTCTACCCGCCATACTGCTTTATCGGTGGCTGCTTCCAGGGACGTCCCTATCCAGGAAATCTGCAGGGCTGCTACCTGGAAGTCAGCACACACCTTCATTACCCATTACGACATCGACTTTGAGTCACGCCGGGACGCTGGTTTTGGGGTCTCAGTTCTCCAGTCATTATTCCCTAAGTAGGGGGTGTGCGCCTTGCCTCCCTCCTCCCAGAGAACTGCTAGGAGTCTGTCAGACAGTGTGGATCAACAACATATCCATGTCCCTAGAAATACAGGTTACTCACCTGTAACAGGAGTTCTAGGAATGGTATATGTTGTTCATCCACACGACCCACCCGACCTCCCCGGCTTCTGCGCACAACCTGTCTTCCAGCAGGCTATATCTGGCATCATGGGGCGGAGCCAAGGGTTTTACCACCGGGGTGGGTGGGAGGAGCCAACTTGAAGACCTTCCGGCAAGATTTAAAGCGGCAAAGAACCTGCCAAACAGTGTGGATGAACAACATATACCATTCCTAGAACTCCTGTTACAGGTGAGTAACCTGTATTTTTGGTGTTCTCAAAAGCATGTCAATCCAGAGCTGGCTGATATTGTCACTGTTTTGGATTATTTGGTGCATTTTAACAATTTAGACCTGCGGCCTACTACTCTTAAGGTACATTTGGCAGCTGTGTCTGCCTTCCTTTCTGCTGGTAAGGGATCTTCCCTAGCTTCTCATCCAGTTTTTAAGAAAATTTTCAAGGGTTTAGTACATGTTAATCCTCCCTTCAGGGAGCCTACCCCTTCTTGGGATCTGAATATCTGTATAGCACAGCTTATGCAGCCCCCTTTTGAGCCTTTACCCTCAGCTAAGTTGAAATACTTGACTTGGAAAATTGTGTTCTGGTAGCTGTTACTTCTGCCAGGAGAATCGTGTGAATTACAGGCTTCATCAGTGGAATCTAATTTCATTTCATTTCACAGGGATAAGGTGGTCCTTCAACCAACAGAAAGTTTCTTCCCAAGGTGGTATCAGACTTTCATTTGAATCAGTCTATGTCATTGCCTGTGTTTTCATTGACCATTCTTCCTCTGGGAGAGAAGATTACACAGTCTTGATGTAAAGAAGGCTCTTAGTTACTATATGGAGCATACTAAGGCCCATAGGAATGACTGTTCTCAGTTGTCTCACTTATGGAGAAGTGGGGAAAGGGCAACCTGCTACCAAGAGAACAGTTGCCAGGTGTATTGTCTGCTGTATCCAGTTCTGCTATTCAGAGCTTGGGAAAGAACCTCCCTCAGGCCTGAGGGCTCATTCTACCAGAGGTACAGCTGCTTCAGTCGCAGCAGCTAGAGATATACCTTTAGTGGACATCTGTAAAGCAGCCACCTGGAAATCTGTTCACACATTTACCAAGCATTACTCTCTGGACATTCAGTCACAAAGTGATGCTAGGTTTGGCACGGCTGTGCTGCAGAGCTTGTTCCCAGAATAGGTTCTGTGACTCCCTCCTCCAAGGGGGTACTGCTTGGTAGTCTGCATATAATCAGAATACAGCAAGACTTCATGTTGTTTGAAGAAAAAATTGCTCACCATAGTAATTTTGTTTCTTCCAATGGAGTCTTGCTGTATTCTGACCTCCTTCCCTGCCTCCCCTCCTGGAACCTAGTAGTTTTGGGATGTGGTGGGGCAGGCACAGTGCTGCAACCAAGAGGTGTACTGGACATGCTCCATCTCATTAGGGGTTTCTTCTAGTTATTATTATCAAAGTTTTTGGGTTAGTTACTACCTACTTGTGTTCTTTTTGGGGTTCTCGACTTGAGTCTTTGGACCCTAAAAACCTTGTTTTGCCACTTGGCATAACAATTTTAGAAACAGTTTCTACCTTTGAGTTAGTTTAGTGCTTGTAAGAATCTGACTGTTACACTTCAGAGTACCACAGACAGAGGTTTGAAAACCGAGCTCAAGCTCAATGTTCTGTGCCTTTCCATAGAGTTAACCCTTTACTTTCCGGTGCCGTTCAAGTGCTGCGGCTAACTGCATATAGTCAGAATACCTCAAGACTCCATTAGAAGAAACAACATTACTGTGGTGAGTCATTTTTCTTCTGTCTTTCACTAAACCATCCTAGCTTATTGCTTCCCTTTATTTGCTATCCTACCTTGCTAAGGGTTTAATATCCCTTTCTTCCAGACGCGAGAGGGTGCCTCCCCAGGTTTTCCTTTTACTGCCTGTCCTCTAAGGTTCTGCTTCTACCCGCCCCCCCTTGCAGGATGGTCTCCTGCTGGGGCTTCCCAGCTCTTGGGACTTCACCGTATCTCATCCTGGGGTTTTAACGCTCTTCCTTTATGCCACGCTGTGAGCCAGCTTGGCACTGCTATACGACTGGCGTCCGGGGGCATTACCTTGTCCTGGTTCAATCCACCTCTGATTGTTTGTCTATAGGAGGGGCGACTTACAGTATTTTCCTTGGGGGAGGGTGTTCTGTGTCTTTGACAACCCTCGGATTCAGGATGCTCTGAGGTATCGTGCTCTATTAGCCATTTATTTTTGGCCCCAGTTCCTCTGGAACAGGGCTGTCCTTCTGCTATCCACTTTGTCAGAGGGTTGGGCTTTGGGACATGCCCATTCTTGGGCCTCCTTTCCCCTCCCTGCTTCTGGCAAGTATCCTTCCACCTCCGGGGAGCTTTACTTTCCTTGTGACACTGCTTGGGACTCAATTCTAATGGTGCTGCTTACTGCAAGAGCCCCCTCGAAATAAAATAGTGCAGTTACAAAAGAACTTGGGGTAACAGTAGATCTTCGAGAGGCGCTCTTGCAGTAGGCAGACTTTCCCTCCCTTCATCCTCCTGCTCTCCTTTTCTTTCAAACAAGATGAAGTCTTGCTGTATTCAAACAACAGGAAGTCTTGCTGTATTCTGACAATAGCAGTGAGTCCCAACCTTTGAACTGCCCCGGAGATAAAAGAGTTAACTTTCCATGCCAGGCATGGAACGCTGAGCTTGAGCTCGGGTGAGACTCTATCTGTTGCTGTTTGAACTCGAACCGTCAGATTCTTTACTCCGCCTCACTGAACAGTCGCTCCGAGATTTCTCCTTCTGCTTGGTTCAATTTGTCGGTTAAAGTACCGTTTTTCTCAGTTTTCGACCGAATTTAAACCGCAGCCTGTCGGTTCAGTCTCTGTCTGTGGTATTCGTGAGTACTAGATAGGTTTATATTTTTTCTATTCTGTGTGGAACTTGTAAACGGTTCATCGGTTCAGTTTGAACCGATCAAGTTGCTAAAAAATCTTTATTTGAATTTCTAGAGTGTGGTTACCGGTTCTTATCGGTTCTAAAAAAACGGATTTTATTACGTTTTTTCCACGACCCGTGACACGGTCAGGAACCGATAAGAGGGTCTTGCCTGGTGGATTGCCATTAAAAGGGTAAGTTTGGTTAGGACTGGCACAATGTCTGAGAAACCCAAAAGAAAAACTGGGCCCACTGGGTTTCAACACTGCAGTGTGTGTGGGGAAGTCTTTGCCAAGGCTGATCCCCACACCACCTGTGTTTATTGTCTGGGGTTTGACCACCTCAATGCAGACTGCCAAATTTGTAAAAATTTTCCTGCAGCTACCCTAGAAAAACGAGTTGGTAGGCTCAGGGAAGGGGAGGCCAAAAAGTCCGCTGAACCGGATGGCCAGCCCGGTTCGGTTCAAACCGAACCAGAAGGAGTGCCCTCTGACCAGGGCGAGACTTCTTCAAGAAAAAGGAGATCCGATTCTGAGAAGTCGGTTCCAGCTAAGAGAACAAAAGGAAAAATCAGCTGGTGTGGATCCAAAACTTTCTTCTCCAACTGCTGAAGAAATAGCCAAAGCGTTAAAAATTGTGCAGTCGCTTTCCCCGGTTCCGACCGAACCAGCACCATCAGGGAGGCGCTCGGTTCGGCCGGTTCCGCCAGTTCAAGAGTATGATTTAGAGGAATTTTATGAACCGGAGGAGGAGGAAGAGGAGTATGAGGAAAGTGAATGTGGTTTTGAAAGTCTGGATGTGCCCATTGACCTGGACATCTCCCCAGACAGACCTTCAGGAGTTTCTCCTCCAAGGCTTTCTGAGTCCCCTTCCCATTTCATGTTTTATAAAAAAGTGGCTGAAACCCTCCAGCTTCCTATGGAAGAAGCTGTGGATGACCAGGAGGAGCCTATGTGAAAATGATGGATATCCCAGAGTCTAGGAGGCTGTCTATTCCCTTACACAAATCTTTTGGGAAACAGACATTTAAGATTTTAAAGACTCCTAACACCATACTTCCTGTGGATAAAAGAATGGACAAGAGGTATACATTGTCAGGCTCAGATACGGAGTTCCTTACACAACAATGCAGCCATGTTGGGGTAGTGCAGGCTGCAGCCTGTGACAAGGCAAATATTCCCTTGACTTCACACCCCCCAGACAAGGACTCCTGGAGGATTGATGCCATGGCAAAGAAACAATACATGGCAGCATCCTTGGGACTCAGACAGGCCAATTATATGGCTTATACTGCTAGGTATCAGAAATCCAGATGGGACACTGTCATGGCTTTAGCAAAACAGGTCCCTGGCCAGCTTGTCAAGGAGCTGGAGCAGGTGGCTGCTGATGGTATTGAGGCATCCAAGGTGCAATTCCATGCTGCAGTGGACTCCAATGATGTGTCATCTAGAGTCATGGCTACATCTGTGGCACTTCGCAGAATGGCTTGGCTCAGATGTACTAGCCTGTCACAGGATACCCAGACTAAGGCCATGGATTTTCCTGTTGTGGGTAATTCTCTCTTTGAGGAACAAACAGAGAATTACATGAAGAAAATTGACGAATATAGGACCACCTATAGGAGTGCCCAGGCCAAGGAAAGGCAGGCCACTCCTCAAAGGCAGCATCTCAGGGGCAGGGGCAGGCCTTTTCACAGGCCTTTCTACCAAGCCTAGGCCTCCTCTTCTGCCTATGCTCAGAGGGGGTTCTTTAGAGGGAGCGGCAGAAGGGGTACAATCAGACCTGCTTCCACCCCTCAGCCAAAACCCCCTGCCAAGCAAGCACCCTGATGGGTTTGCCAGGGCCGATTCTCCACCACCTGTAGGGGGCAGGCTGGCTTACTTTGTCCAGGACTGAAAGTCTCTAACATCAGACAAGTGGGTCCTGGAAGTAGTAAGCCAGGGACTGGTTCTCAGCGCCAAAAAATTTCCAAAGCTGAGAACCAGATCTCTTCCACCTGCAAATCCCTCAGAGGCACTTGCCTTAGAGGCAGAGGTCTCTGCCCTTCTGGCTCTCAGAGCTGTGGAACAGGTTCCACTCCACACCAGGGCAAAGGATTGTACTCCAGGTACTTCCTCACCCCAAAAAAGACAGGAGAATGGCGGCCCATCCTGGATCTCAGATATTTAAACAAGCACCTTTTAAAGCCAAAATTCAAAATGGTGACTCTGGGAATAATTCTACCCTCTCTAAGGCCAGGGGACTGGCTAGTGTCCCTGGACCTCAAGGATGCCTACTTCCATATTCTTATCAGAAGCTCCCATCGAAAGAACCTCAGGTTCGAGCTGCCCTCAAGCCATTACCAGTTCAGAGCAATGCCCTTTGGACTAACCTCTGCTCCAAGGGTGTTCACAAAATGCCTGGCAGTAGTAGTTGCTTCTCTGAGAAGGCAAAGGATAGCCATCTTCCCATACCTAGACGACTGGCTCATAGTAGGCCAGTCCCCAGACCAGGTCAAGTTACACTTACAGATAATTCAGCAACTGCTCGCTTCTCTAGGTTTCCTTCTGAATCTGTCAAAGTCAGTTCTAGAGCCTGTTCAGCTCCTCACCTTCATAGGTGCAGAGCTAGATACAGAAAGGGCCAGAGCCTTCCTTCCCCTGGACAGGGCAAGGACCCTTATCACTCTGGCCTCCGCTTTCACCCTACAGGTGTCTCGACCAGCAAGGCATTTTCTACAGCTCCTGGGGCACATGGCTGCTTCTACAGCAGTGGTGCAGGGAGCAAGATTTCAGATGAAGGACATTCAGTTCCATTTGAGAGCCTTTTGGTCTCAGAAAAAGGACCCTCTGACCAAACTGATCCCAGTGACTCAAACCCTGATCCAGGCCTTGCACTGGTGGCAGGATCTGAACAATCTGAGACAAGGAGTTCCCTTTGTCACTCAGTCTCACTCTTTAATGCTTACTACAGATGCCTCCCTCTTGGGGTGGAGGGCTCACTTGGGCGACCTGGCCACCCAGGGGTTGTGGTCCCCTCAAGAATCTCTGCTCCACATCAATCTGTTGGAGCTCAGAGCAGTTTTTCTAGCACTTCAAGTTTTTTCCAAGTCTGTTCAAAACAAGGTTATTCAGATCAGGACAGACAATACCACCACAATGTGGTACATCAACAAGCAAGGAGGCACTCGGTCTATGGCCTTGTACACAGAAGCAATGAATTTGTGGTCCCTGGCTTATTCCCTGAACACCTCCCTCACAGCAGTACACCTCCCCAGGCAAGGACAATGTCCTGGCAGATGCTCTCAGCAGGATATCTCAGGGCCATCACGAATGGTCACTGGATCCCTTGGTCTTGGAGGTGATATTCTCCTGATGGGGTTCTCCACAGATCTTTTTGCAGCCCCAGACAATCACCAACTTCCCCTTTTTTGCTGCAGGCCGCCAGTGTTGGGCTCTGTCCCCCTGGATGCCTTAGTTCTCAATTGGGAAGGGAAGTTCCTGTATGCTTCCCCCCTTCCCTCTCCTGTTCAAAGTGCTAGTCAAGATCAGGTCTCAACCCTGCAAAGTGATCCTGATTGCTCCAGACTGGGCCAGACAGCCCTGGTATCCTCTCCTTTTGTCCTTATCAGTCCATCTTCCCCTGGCTCTTCCCAGGAATTACAACCTGTTAACCTGTGCTGAGGGGAGGGTTTGGAACCCGAATCTCAAATCTCTCAATCTCAAGGCTTGGCTCTTGAAGAGTTAGAGTTTGCTGATTTACACCTCTCCCAAGGTGTTATGGTTATTCTGAAGGCTTCTAGGAAGCCTTCCACCAGAACTACTTATAATTCCAAGTGGAAAAGATTTTCCATATGGTGCTCTGGGAAGCATATTTCCAGAGTCTGCTGATCTGCCCACAGTACTTGACTACATGGTTCATCTCAATAACTTGGGACTCAGACCAGCTACACTAAGGGTGCACCTGGCAGCTGTTTCTGCTTTCATTTCAGCAGGTAAGCCCTCTTCTCTTTCAGCTCACCCTGTTTTCTCCAGGTTTTTCAAGGGATTGCTTCATACCAATCCTCCATTCAGGGATCCTGCCCCTGCTTGGGATCTTAACGTTTGCATTACTCAGCTTATGCAACCCCCTTTTGAGCCTTTGTCCTCAGCAGAGCTTAAGTACTTGACTTGGAAAACTGTGTTTCTGGTGGCCATCACTTCTGCCAGGCGCATAAGTGAGCTGCAAGTCCTGTCAGTGGAGCCTGCCTTTATTTCCTTCCATAGGGATAAGGTGGTCCTCAGGACTAACAGGAAATTTTGCCTAAGGTGGTTTCAGACTTCCACCTAACCAATCTGTGTCTCTTCCTGGTAATTCACTGCTCATTCCTCCTCTGGTGAGAGGAGGCTGCACGAATCTAGATGTGAAAGAGCCCTAGCTACTATATAGAACGCACTAAGGGTCATAGGTTCGACTCCCTCCAACTGTTGCTCACTTATGGTGAGGTAGGCAAAGGAAAACCTGCCACAAAGATCCATTGCCAGGTGGATTGTCTCTTGCATCCAATTTTGCTATGAAAAATTAGGTAAGGTTCCACCCTCAGGCCTGAGGGCTCACTCTACCAGAGGTACAGCTGCTTCCCTGGCTGCTGCCAGGGATATTCCTATTCTAGAAATATGTCAAGCAGCTACCTGGAAAACCAGTTCACACTTTCACCAAGCATTACTCCTGGATATCCAGGCTGGAGTGATGCTCGGTTTCACACAGCTGTGCTTCAGAGCCTATTTCCTAAGTAGGTTCTGTCCTCCTCCATGGAGGTACTGCTTGGTAGTCTGCTATTGTCAGAATACAGCAAGACTTCATGTTGTTTGAAGAAAAATTACTCACCTTAGTAATGTTGTTTCTTCTAATGGAGTCTTGCTGTATTCTGACCTCCTCTGCCTTCCCTCTCAGAACCTTGTTTTTGGGATGTGGGTGGGCAGTGGCAGTGTAGCACCATGAGGTGCCCCACCTTTTTGTTATCACCCTTTCTTTGGGTGAGTGGGTGTTGTGTTATTTCATTTTGGGTCTCCTGACTTGAGTCTTTGTTTGGGACCAAAATTTGTTGTTATGTTAGTAGCCAGTTGGCTAGTGTAGGTTTACAGCTTCCACACAGGACCTCATTGAGTTTAGCTCGTAAAGATCTGACGGTTTGCGTTCAAACAGCAACAGACAGAGTCTCAACCGAGCTCGAGCTCAGCGTTCCATGCCTGGCATGGAAAGTTAACTCTTTCATCTCCGGGGCAGTTCGAAGGTTGGGACTTACTGCTATTGTCAGAATACAGCAAGACTCCACTAGAAGAAACGACATTACTAAGGTGAGTAATTTTTTCTTCGAACAACATGAAGTCTTGCTATATTATAGACATTAGCAGTTTGATCCAGCTCTAGAACTGCCCCGGATTGAAATGGTTAAAACCATTCCAAAATAGAATTTTGGCACGAGAGCAGCTCTATCTGTGTCATTTCAAACTTGAACTGTCAGATTCTTTACTCCGCCTCAGTGAACAGTCGCTCCGAGATTTCTCCTTCTGCTCGGTTCATTCTCAGTTTAAAAAGTGTTTTCTCGGTTGGATTTAACTGAGAATAGTTTTATTTTAACCAAAACCGTTCGGTTCAAGCTCTATCTGTGGTAACCGTAAGTAAATGAAGGTTTTATCTGTGTGGAACTTTGTGAGTTATCGGTTCGGTTTTGAACCGATCAGTGGGTTTAAAACTCATTTAAAACTAAAGTTACTATTTTAGAGTCACGGTTCCCGGTTCTTATCGGTTCTAAAAAAAACGGATTTATTACGTTTTTTTCCGATACCCGTGACACGGTTAGGAACCGATAAGGGTGTCTTGCCTGGCACTGCCGTTAAAAGCACAAGTTTTTGGTTAGGCTGGCATTATGTCTGAGAAACCCAAAAGAAAAACCGGGCCCACTGGGTTTCAACACTGTGATGTTTGTGGGGAAGTCTTTGCCAAGGCTGACCCACACACCACATGTGTTTATTGTCTGGGGTTTGACCACCTCCAGTCAGACTGCCAGGTATGTAAGAATTTCCCTGCAGCCACCCTGGAAAAAGATTGGGCAGGCTCAGGGAACGAGAGGCAAAAAAGTCCGCTGACCCGGATGGCCAGCCCGGTTCGGTGCCAACCGAACCAGAGGGAGTGCCCTCTGACCAGGGCCAGACTTCCTCGGCAAAGAAAAGCTGGTTCTGAGGAACCAATTCCAGTAAAGAAAAACAAGAAAATCAGCAGGTCTGGAGTCCAAAATTCCTTCTCCAACTGCTGCAGACATAGCAAAAGCCATACAAATTGTCCAGTCACTGTCTCAGGGTCCATCCGAATCACCACTATCTGGTAAAAGGTCGGTTTGTCCGGTCCCAGTGGTTCAGGATTATGATATTGAGGAATTTTATGAACCAGAGGAGGGGGAGGAGGATTATGAACAGTATGAATGTGGCTGGGAAGGTCTGGGTGTGCCCATTGAACCGGACATCTCCCCAGACAGACCTTTAGAATCTCCCCCTATGCTGTCTGAGTCCCCATCTCATTTTATGTTTTATAAAAAAGTTGCTGAAACCCTCCAGCTTCCTTTAGAAGAGGCTGTGGATGAGCAAGAGGAGCCTGATTTTGTAGAAATGATGGATATTCCAGAGTCTAGAGATTGTCTATTCCTTTACATAAGTCTTCTAGGAAACAAACAATTAAAATTTTAAAAGCTCTAATTCTGTGCCTCCTGTAGATAAAAGATGGACAGAAGGTATACATTGTCAGGCGTGATCAGAATTCCTTTCTCAACAATGCAGTCATGTTGGGGTAGTTCAGGCTGCTGCCTGTGATAAAGCTAATATTCCTTGGCTTCACATCCTCCTGACAAGGATTCCAGGAAGATTGATGCCATGGCAAACAAACAGTATATGGCAGCCTCTCTGGGACTCAGGCAAGCAAATTATATGGCTTATTTAGCTAGGTATCAGAAATCTAGATGGGATACTGTTATGCAATTGGCCAAGCAGGCCCATGGCCAGCTGGCTAGTGAACTAGAACAGGTGGCTGTGATGGCATTGAAGCCTCTAAGGTTCAGTTTCATGCTGCTGTGGATGTTAATGATGTTTCCTCTAGGGTCCTTGGCCACATCTGTAGCTTTTAAGGTTGGCCTGGCTCAGGTGTACTAGTTTGTCACAGGATACCCAGACTAAGGCTATGGATTTTCCTGTGGTGGGAAATTCTCTGTTTGAGAGCAGACAGAGAACTACATGAAGAAGATGGATGAATATAGGACTACTTACAAGAGTGCCCAGGCTAAGGAGCGCAAGCCACCCTCAAAGGCATGCCCCAGGGGTAGGGTAGGCCTTTCTCACAGGCTTTCTACCAGACTCAGGCCTCCTCTGCCTATGCTCAGAGGGCTTCTTCAGAGAGGCAGACGCAGGGGTGGGCAGACCTGCTCCCACCCCCAGCCTAAAGCTCCTGAAACAGGCACCCTGATGGGGTGCCCAGGGCCGATTCTCCTGTACCAGTGGGGGCAGGCTGGCTTACTTCAGTCAGAATTGGGCTTTTACCTCAGACAAGTGGGTTCTGGAAGTAGTAAGCCAGGGTCTGGTTCTCAGCTTCAAAAGTTTCCCAAGTTGAGAAGCAGACTTTTTCTACCTCAAGTGCTTCAGAGACCCTCGCTCTGGAAACAGAGGTCTCATCCCTGTTAGCTCTCAGAGCAGTAGAAAGGGTTCCTCCCTGCATCAGGGCAGGGGTCTGTATTCAGATACTTCTACCCCAAAAAGACAGGAGAGTGGCGGCCCATTTTAGATCTCAGATATCTGAACAAGCATCTTTTGAAACCAAAGTTCAAAATGGTAACTCTGGCAATGATTTTACGTTCCTAAGGCCAGGGGACTGGCTAGCCTCCTGGACCTCAAGGATGCCTATTTCCATGTCCTAATCAGAAGATCCCATCAAAGTACCTCAGATCTCGAACTGCCCTCAGGTCATTACCAGTTCAGAGCAATGCCCTTGGCCTTACCTCTGCTCCAAGGGTATTCACAAAGTGTCTAGCAGTGGCAGTGGCCCACTTAAGGAGGCAGAGGATTGCTGTTTTTCCTATCTAGACGACTGGCTCATTGTAGGCCAGTCCCCAGAACAGGTAAATTCTCACCTGCAGGTCACCCAGCAGCTTCTCACCTCCCTGGGTTTTCTGCTAAACCTACCAAAGTCGGTTCTGGAACCAGTCCAGTCACCTTTATTGGGGCGGAATTGAACACAAAGCTAGCCAGAGCCTTTCTTCCCCCAGAAAGGGTAAAGAATTTAGTGGCTCTGGCCTCTTCCTTCACTCTGCAGGTCTCTCGACCAGCAAGACACTTTCTGCAGCTCCTGGGGCACATGGCTGCATCCACAGCTGTTGTGCAGGGAGCCAGATTTCAGATGAGAGACATTCAGTTTCACTTGAGAACCTTTTGGTCTCAGAGAAAGACCCCTTTCAAGTTGGTCCCAGTGACTCGAACTTTGATCCTAGCTCTCAGTGGTGGCAGGATCAGAGCAATTTAGGCGGGTCCCCTTCATTTCCCGCCTCACGACTTGACCTCACTACAGATTCTTCCCTTCTGGGTTGGGGAGCCCACATGGGCGCACCTTTCCACTCAGGGAGTTTGGTGCCCCCAGGAATCTCTGCTCCACATCAATTTGCTGGAACTCAGAGCTGTCTTTTTAGCTCTTCAAGCTTTTCTGCATCTGTCCACGACAAGGTGATACAAGTCAGAACAGACAACACCACAACAATGTGGTACATCAACAAACAGGGGCACTCGGTCTTCGGCCTTGTGCACCGAGGCAATGAAGTTGTGGTCTCTGGCCCATTCCCTAACACTTCCCTCATAGCAGTTCATCTTCCAGGGAAGGACAATGTCCTAGCGGATGCCCTCAGTAGGATTTCCCAGGGCCATCACGAATGGTCCTGGATCCTCAAGTGCTGGGGATGGTTTTGCCAGGTGGGCATCCCTCAGATAGATCTTTTTGCAGCCCCAGACAATCACAAACTTCCTCTGTTCTGTTGCAGGCCTCCAGTGCTGGGCTCAGTTCCCTGGATGCCCTTCTTCTGGATTGGGAGGGAAGCTCTCATGCTTCCCCCTTCCTCTCCTATTCAAAGTACTAGTCAAAATCAGATCTCAGCCTTGCAGGGTGATTCTGATTGCCCCGGATTGGGCCAGGCAGCCTGGTACCCCTCCTTCTGTCTCTGACAGTCCATCTTCCCCTGTGCCTCCCAGGAATCACAGTCTGTTGACTTGTGCCCAGGGAGGGTTTGGTATCCGGACCTCAAATCCTCAACCTCAAGGCCTGATTCTTGAGGAGTTAGAGTTTGCTGATTTACACCTCTCTCAGGGTGTTCTTGAGATCCTAAAGGCTTCCAGAAAGCCTTCCACTAGGCTACTTATAGTTCTAAATGGAAAAGGTTTTCCATTTGGTGTGCTGGGAAAAATATTTCCCAGAATCTGCTGAATTGCCCATTTTGTTAGATTACATGGTACATCTTAATTCCTTGGTCTCAGACCAGCTACCCTGAGAGTTCATTTTGGCAGCTGTGTCTGCTTTTGTGTCAGCAGGAAAGTCATCCCCTTTCCTCTCATCCTGTGTTTTCCAAGTTTTTAAGGATTACTCCATACTAATCCTCCTTTCGGAACCGCCCTGCTTGGGACCTTAATGTTTGCATTGCCCAGTTAATGCAACCCCCTTTTGAACCTCTGTCTTCTGCAGAGCTTAAGTACCTAACTTGGAAAACTGTTTTTCTAGTGGCTGTCACTTCTGCCAGATGCATAAATGAATTGGAAGCCTTGTCAGTGGAGACTGACTTTATTTCTTTCCACAGGGATAAGGTAGTCCTTAGGACTAATAGGAAGTTTTTGCCTAAGGTGGCTTCAGATTTCCATCTTAATCAATCTATCTCCCTTCCAGTATTTTTCACTGATCACCTCTCTCGGTGAGAGGAGGTTGCACAGCCTGGATGTTAAGAGAGCTCTTAGTTATTATATAGAGCGACTAAAGGTCACAGGTTGAATCCTCCAACTTTTCCTTACCTATGGTGAAGTTGGGAAAGGCAAACCTGCCACTAAGAGATCAATAGCCAGGTGGATTGTCTCTTGTATCCAATTTGTTATCAGAAAGTGGGCAGACCCCCGTTTGAGGACTCATTCTACCAGGGGTAGCTGCGTCTCAGCTGCTGCCAGAGATATCCCTTTATTAGAGATTTGCCAGGCTGCTACTTGGAAAACGGTACACACTTTTACCAAGCATTACTCCCTGGATGTCCAGGCCAGGAGAGATGCTTGGTTTGGCACAGCTGTTCTTCAGAGCCTATTCCCTAAGTAGGTTCTGCCCCCCTTCATGGAGGTACTGCTGTGTATTCTGCTTAATGTCTATAATATAGCAAGACTTCATGTTGTTTGAAGAAAAAATTACTCACCTTAGTAATGTTGTTTCTTCTAATGGAGTCTTGCTATATTATAGACCTCCCAACCTGCCCCTCTCAGAACCTCTACTTGGTGGGGTGCGGGCAACTTAGTGTGGGCACTACTTATGTCCTGTTAGCATTTGTCCCCTTGGGACTTTGGGGGTGTGTATGTGTACGCATGTGTGTGTTTTATTATACTTATGTTCCATTTTCATATTATTAGAATGGTGTTAGTGTTTCTGGTCCCTGACTTGAGTCTTGGGTGTTGGGACCATCAATGGTTGTTATTATTTAGGTAGCCATTTGGCTAGTGTAGGTTACAGCTTCCACACAGACCTTAGTGAGTTTGGCTCATAAAGATCTGACAGTTCAAGTTTGAAATGACACAGATAAAGCTGCTCTCGTGCCAAAATTCTATTTTGGAATGGTTTTAACCATTTCACTCCGGGGCAGTTCTAGAGCTGGATCAAACTGCTAATGTCTATAATATAGCAAGACTCCATTAGAAGAAACAACATTACTAAGGTGAGTAATTTTTTCTTCTGACATATGCAGTGATCCCCAACCGATGAACTGCCCCGGAGAAGAAAGAGTTTTCTATGCAGAGCATAGAATGCTGAGCTCGAGCTCGGTTGGAGTCTCTGGAGTGTTTCAAACACAAACAGTCAGATTCTTTACTCTGCCTCACTGAACGGTCGCTCCAGAGATTTCTCCTTCAGCTCGGTTCGAAAGTCGGTTAAAGTCTCAGTTTTCGTTGGTTTTTAAACCGAAAAAGTTATCTGCATAGTCAGTTCAGTCTCTGTTTGTGGTGCTGTGAGTACTAGATAGGAATTGTTCTGTTTTTCTGTGTGGAACTTGTAAAAGTGCGGTCGGTTCAGCTGAACTGACCATTTGATAGTGAAATTTTGTGTTTTACTTAGTGTGTGGTTACCGGGTTATTTATTTATTTATTTAGATTTTGTTTATCGGTAGTGCTCTAGCCAACAGGTGACTATTTTCAGGCACGACCCGGGAGAGTACAATACAGCATAACACATGGAAGCAAACAATACAAATTAGGCAAACAACCATACATAGTACAATCCTAGTCATATAGAGACGGTTCCAGCTAGTCTAACATGGTTTAGTCTATATTAAGCATAACCAGCTGGCCAAGAGCAGCTTCAGAGGAGTAAAGGTACCGCTGACAGGTAAGGAAGGGGTATAGGACTTGAGGGACTGCTAGCTGCTTTCCCGAGGAGAGCATAGGGAGACTGCCGGGTTTGGGGTTCCCAAACGGGCAGGGAAATTCAGGGGGAGGGGTAAAGGGAAAACAAGACCTGGCAGCCTTCGACAGACAGCCAAGCAGAGTACCCAGGGGGAGTAAGGGGAAGTAAGGGCGATGCCTAGAACATCACGGCGGCAGCTAGAGGGATGCCAAGTTCATGGCCCCACAGTCGGGGGTAGAAAAAAGGGGAGGGATGGACGAGTGAGAGAGGCGGCTAAAGATACGGCTTTGGCGGTAGAAGTCGGGTAGGTGTAGCTGGGCAGGTGGTTCCTCAACTGGGCATAAGGACCGGAGCAGTCCCAGCCATTAATGCTCATCGGCAGAGGTAGATAAGAGAAAGGGAGGAGGCAGTAAAGCCAACATGCCTATGGCAAGTATGGGCAGAATTTGATGGCGCAGAGGAGTAAGAGGCGGGGAAGGGGTGAGAGGTGCCATAAACTGACCGGCCGTCAGCAGCCAGCCGTGCAGCCTCAAGGGGTCCGGAGGAAGAGAGGATCCTTACGGCAGGCTAGAGGGACGCCAGGTTTATGTCCCAGCCGTTAGGGATGAAGAAGAAAAGGGGGGTGGGTGGTGGGAGGAAAGGCGGCATTAAAATACGGCTTTAGCGGTAGTAAGCGGGAAGGTGCGGCCGGGCTCGTGGTTCCGAGGTTGGGCATAGAGGCAAGGTGACATTCCCTAGCCGGGGGTCTCAAGCGGTAAAGGAGGACAAGTGAGGGGGAGGGAGGAGGTGGACCTTATAGTACCAACATCCACCTGAAGTAGGTTTGGGCAGTGTTTAGGTAGCCAGAGGATAAAAACAGTACATAATATACAGTAAATATAGGTAGTAGAAAATAAGTGCATACATTCATAAAACTTATACATGATGTAGCGATAATGAAGTTTGAGGAGAGGGGTAGGAGTCAGGGGAGAGAGAACAAAGGAGGGTGGTAACGAGACCAGTAGCAGGGGGATGGGAGTAGGGGCAGGGAAGGTACTTATCGGTTCTAAAAAAAATGTGTTTTACTACGTTTTTTTCCAATTGCCCGTGATACGGTTAGGAACCGATAAGGGTGTCTTGCCTGGTGGTTGCCATAAAAAGGGTAAGTTGGTTAGGTTGGTCATGTCTGAGAAACCCAAGAAAAAAACCGGGCCCACTGGGTTTCAACACTGCAGTGAGTGTGGGGAGGTCTTTGCTAAGGCCAATCCCCACACCACCTGTGTTTATTGTCTGGGGTTTGACCACCTCAATTCAGACTGCCAAATATGTAAAAAAAATTTCCCAAAGTTACCCTTGAGAAGAGATTAGGTAGACTGAGGGAAAAGGAGGCCGAGAAGTCCTCTGAACTGGATGGCCAGCCCGGTTCGGTTGCGACTGAGCCATAAGGAGTACCCTCTGACCAGGGCGATACTTCCTCCCGGAATCGGCTCCGATAAAAAGAAAGCGTAGAGAAAAATTGTCCGGTTCGGATCCAGAGGTTCATGTTCCTACCGCCAAAGAGATAGCCAAAGCGATTCGGATTGTGGAATCGCTTCGCCCGGTTCCTTCCGATCCTGCACCTTCTGGCAGGGGTTCGGTTCAGTTGGTTCCCCCAGTTCAAGATTATACCCTGGAAGATTTTTATGAACCGGAGTTTGAAGAGGAAGGGGAATTTGAGGAGGATGATGGTGAAAGTGAGGGTCTGGATGTGCCTTTGGAACCGGACATCTCTCCTGACAGACCTTCAGGTGTTTCCCCTCCTAGGCTTTCTGAGTCCCCTTCTCACTTTATGTTCTACAGAAAGGTGGTTGAAACCCTCCAACTCCCTGTGGAGGAGGCATTGGAGGATCAGGAAGAGCCTGATTATGTAGAGATGATGGACATCCCAGAGTCCAGGAGACTGTCTGTTCCCCTCCACAAATCCTTTGGGAAGCAGACACAAAAAATTCTAAAGCATCCTAATACCATATCTCCTGTGGATAGAAGAATGGACAAGAGGTATACACTTTCAGGCTCAGATACGGAGTTCCTGTACCAGCAATGCAGCCATGTTGGGGTTGTGCAGGCTGCAGCCTGTGACAAGGCAAATATTCCCTTGGCTTCACACACACCAGACAAGGACACCAGGAAGATTGATGCCATGGCAAAGAAACAGTACATGGCATCCTCTTTAGGACTCAGGCAGGCAAATTATATGACCTATACAGCCAGGTACCAGAAGTTCAGGTGGGACACTGTACTGGCACTGCTAAACAGGCCTCCCCGCAGCTAGCCAGGGAGCTGGAGGAGGTGGCTGCAGATGGGATTGAGGCATCAAAAGTACAATTTCATACTGATGTGGACTCCAGTGATGTGTCATCAAGAGTCATGGCTACATCTGTGGCTCTTCGGATAATGGCTTGGCTCGGATGTACTAGCCTCTCATAGGATACGCAGGCTAAGGCCATGGATTTTCCTGTTGTGGGTAATTCTCTGTTTGGGGAGCAAACAGAGAATTACATGAAGAAAATGGACGAGTACAGGACCACTTATAGGAGTGCTCAGGCCAAGGAAAGGCAGGTAGCTCCTCAAAGGCAGCAGTCTAGGGGCAGGGGCAGGCCTTTTCATAGGCCTTTTTACCAAGCTCAGGCCTCTTCTCCTTTTTCGCAGAGGGGGTTCTTCAGAGGGAGAGGCAGAAGGGGGATGAGCAGGGCTGCATCCACCCCTCAGCCTAAGGCCCCTGCCAAGTAGACACCCTGATGTGTCTGCCTGGGTCGGCTCTCCTATTCCAGTAGGAGGCAGGCTGGCTTACTTTTTCCAGGACTGGAAGTCTATTACATCAGACAAGTGGGTCCTGGAAGTAATAAGCCAGGGACTGGTTCTCAGCTTCAAAAAATTTCCGAAGATGAGAGCCAGATCTTTTCCACCTGCAGGTCTCTCAGAAACCCTTGCCCTAGAGGCAGATGTTTCATCTCTTCTGGCCTTAAGAGCCATAGAGAGAGTTCCTACCCTACACAGGGGCAAAAGTCTGTACTCCAGGTACTTCCTTACTCAAAAAAAGACAGGGGAGTGGCGACCCATCCTTGACCTAAGATACCTGAACAAACATCTTATGAAGCCAAAGTTCAAGATGGCAACTCTGGGAATAATTCTTTTTTTTTTTTTTGGGCTCAGAGGTAATGTAGGAAGTATTTTTTCACAGAAAGGGTTGTGGATACATGAAACGGCTTTCCGGAGGAGGTTATGGAGTCAAAAACAGTGGTTGAATTCAAGCATGCATGGGACAGTCATGAGGCAATTCTGGGGGTTGGGGGTAGAAAGAAGTAGGCTGCTGGTTAACTAGGATCTGCAGCTTATCCATTAGGTAGGGAAATGGGCAGACTGGGTGGGCCAAGTGGTCCTTATCTGCCGTCAATTTCTATGTTTCCCTCCCTAAGGCCAGGAGACTGGCTAGCCTACCTGGACCTCAAAGATGCCTATTTTCACATTCCCGTCAGGGGTGCTTCCACAGAAAGTACCTCAGGTTCGAGTTGCCCTCAGGTCATTACCAGTTCAAAGCAATGCCCTTTGGTCTAACATCAGCCCCAAGGGTTTTCATAAAGTGCTTGGCAGTAGTAGTTGCCTTTCTAAGAAGGCAAAAGATTTCTGTCTTTCCATATCTGGACAACTGGCTCATAGTGGGCCAGTCTCCAGACCAAGTCAAGTCAGACCTGCAAGTGACCCAGCAAGTGCTCACTTTCCTAGGATTTCTTCTCAACCTTTCCAAGTCAGTTCTCGAGCCAGTGCAGCTCCTTACCTTTATAGGGGCAGAGCTGGATTCTGTCAAAGCAAGAGCCTTTCTTCCCCTGGAAAGGGAAAGAGTTCTTATAGAGCTGGCTTCTTCCTTCAGCCTTCAGGTGTCTCGACCAGCAAGGCATTTCCTCCAGCTCCTGGGCCACATGGCAGCTTCTACTGCAGTGGTCCAAGTGCAAGGTTCCAGATGAGGGATATTCCGTTCCATCTGAGGGCCTTTTGGTCTCAAAGGAAAGATTCCCTTACCAAACTGATTCCTGTGAGTTAGACCCTGATCCAAGCCCTCCAATGGTGGCAGGATCAGGACAACTTAAGGCACTGGGTCCGATTTGCCACTCAGTCTCATTCAGTGGTCCTTACCGCGGATGCTTCTCTTCTGGGTTGGGGAGCCCATCTGAGGGCCCTCACTGCCCAGGGACTGTGGTCCCCTCAGGAATCCCTTCTTCATATCAATCTCCTGGAACTCAGGGCAGTTTTTCTGGCCCTGAAAGCTTTCTCTCAATCATTGCGGAACAGGGTAGTTAAAGTCAGAACAGACAACACCACCACCATGTGGTGCATCAACAAGCAGGGAGGCACTCGGTTTATGGCCTTGTGCACAGAAGCCATGAAGTTGTGGTCTCTGGCTTATTCCCTGCAGTCCTCTCTGATAGCAGTTCACCTTCCAGGGAAAGACAGTGTGCTAGCAGATGCACTGAGCAGGATCTCTCAGGGCCATCACGAATGGTCTCTGGACCCTCAGGTGTTGAAAGTGATTTTTTTCAAGGTGGGGCACTCCAGAGATAGATCTCTTTGCAGCCCCAGACAATCACCAACTTCCTCTCTTTTGTTGCAGACCCCCAGTCTTGGGCTCAGTCCCCCTGGATGCTCTGATTCTGAACTGGGAAGGGAAATTTCTGTATGCCTTCCCTCCCTTCCCTCTTTTGTTCAAAGTTTTAGTCAAGATAAGGTCCCAGCCTTGCAAAGTGATTCTGATTGCTCCAGACTGGGCCAGACAGCCCCAGTACCCCCTGTTGCTGTCCCTAGCAGTCCATCTTCCCTTGTCTCTTCCCAGGAATTACAACCTGTTAACCTCCTCTCGGGGAGGATTTGGTACCCCAATCTTCAGTCTCTCAACCTCAAGGCATGGCTCTTGAAGAGTTAGAGTTTTCGGATTTGCATCTCTCTCAGGGGGTACTGGATATTCTCAAAGCTTCTCGAAAGCCCTCCACCAGAAAGACTTATAACTCCAAATGGAAGAGATTCAGCATTTAGTGTTCCAAGAACCATATTTCTCCAGATATTGCTGAGTTGCCTACAGTTTTGGATTATATGGTCCATCTTAATGGCCTAGGCCTCAGACCAGTTATTCTCAACGTACACTTGTCAGCTATTTCTGCCTTTCTGTCAGTGGGGAAGTCTTCCTCACTATCATCTTATCCTGTATTCTGTAATTTTTTTAAAAGATTGCTTCATACCAATCCTCCTTGTAGAGACCCTGCCCCTGCCTCGGATTTAAATGTTTGCATTGCTCAACTTATGCAACCTCCTTTTGAGCCTATGTCCTCAGCAGAGCTTAAGTACTTGACTTGGAAAACTGTGTTCTTGGTAGCCATTACCTCTGCCAGGCGTATCAGTGAATTACAGGCCCTGTCAGTGGAACCTGATTTTATCTCCTTTCATAGGGATAAAGTGGTCCTTCGAACCAATAGAAGGTTCTTGCCCAAAGTGGTTTCAGACTTTCACCTGAACCAGTCTATGTCTTTCCCTGTTTTCTTCACTGATCATTCTTCCTCAGGAGAGAGGAGGCTACACAGTTTAGATGTTAAAAGGGCCCTTAGCTACTACATAGAGCGTACCGAGGGTCACAGGTTTGAATCCCTCCAGTTGTTCCTCACTTGTGGAGAAGTGGGGAAGGGCAAACCTGCCACTAAGAGAACTCTTGCCAGGTGGATTGTGTCTTGTATACACTTCTGCTATGAAAAACTGGGAAAGATTCCTCTCTCAGGTCTGAGGGCTCACTCCACAAGAGGTACAGCTGCTTCCCTGGCTGCTGCCAGGGATATTCCGCTTTTAGAAATCTGTCAAGCAGCCACCTGGAAAACAGTCCATACTTTTACCAAGCATTGCTCTCTGGATATCCAGGGTAGGAGTGATGCTTAGTTTGGCAAAGCAGAACTTCAGAGCCTATTCCCAAAGTAGGTTCTGTCCCTCCTCCATGGAGGTACTGCTTGGCAGTCTGCATATGTCAGAATACAGCAAGACTTCATGTTTGAAGAAAAAATTACTCACCTTAGTAACTGTGTTTCTTCTATTGGAGTCTTGCTGTATTCTGACCTCCCTCCCTGCCTCCCTCTCAGAACTTGCTTTTGGGAAGTGGGTGGCAGGTATACCGTGGCACCCCAGGGGTGCTCCTTGTTTACACCCTCTTCCCTTTGTTTGGGTGCTGTTTTTCTTACTGTTATTTGTATTAGATTGTTTTTTGTCTTTTGGGTTTCCTGACTTGAGTCTTCCTTTGGGAACCCAAAGCTTTTACTGCCAGTTGGCTAGTAGGGATTTTACAATTTCCACATAGGATTTTTAATTAGTGGGCTCGTAAGAATCTGATGGTTTGTGTTTGAAACAATCCAGACAGAGACTCCAACTGAGCTTGAGCTCAGCATTCTATGCTGTGCATAGAAAATTAACTCTTTGTTCTCCAGGGCAGTTCATCGGTTGGGGATCACTGCATATGTCAGAATACAGCAAGACTCCAATAGAAGAAACACAATTACTAAAGTGATTAATTTTTTCATCTCTGCCTGTCTTGCCTCTGGGAGTCCTTTTTTTCTCCTGTCAGCCCTTATCTCAGAATGTCTGGCGGGGGGGGGGGACTGAGGTGGGCATTGGGGACCACCTCTCTTATACCAGAGCGGACATCGACGTACCAATATCAGGTGGTGGCTCCCCGTTGTAGACTGCTAGCTAGAATTTTTCCGTGTGGTCCTTGTGCCTAACAGTGTTGCCTACTGCAAGAGCTTCTGTTGAAGATCTACTGTTACAGCAAGTTCTTACGTAACTGCACTTTACTTCTTCTCAGAATATTTCTAAACCCCATGCCCGTTTGGGGTATGGAGCATCAGATAACCCTGTCGATAAGAACGAGGTCTTTCCAAGCTTTTGCCCCATTTCTACCATGGGTAGTCTGTTTTTTTTTATTTTCCCTGTTTTTGGGTTGTGCATCCTCAAATGCGTTATCCCATACCTTCTGATCAGGAGAGGACCTCCTTTCTCCCTTTCCTAGTTGTGGGCTTTTCCCAGAACGCCTGTTCCCTGAGACGTAGGCTCTATCGGCCTCCCTCTCTGTCCTCCTCCTTTTTTCGCTCTCATGTCATCAGGTACTTTGGTACCTTTCCGACGCCAGTCGCAAGGGGTTGCATATTGCATTTCGTCTGGTTACCGTCACCTCACCTAACAGGGTTGGTCAGGGCCTCCTCTTTGGGCGGATGGTCCCATCTGCAGCCTGTCGCTGAGTTCTTCCTGCCTCAGGTGAATTCATATCGCCCTTTGCTGATCCTTCTGGTTCTTTTTCCAGCAGTGTTGGCCAGGCAGTACCTTTACGTACAGGGTTGTCCTTGGATTAGCAGTCCTCTTAGAGCCTCCTGTCCTTATGTCTTTTTGGCAGTCTTTTCTGTAGCTCTCCGCATTGTCAATGGGTAATCAATACAACTGGGTATAGTGCACCCCTACCAGTGGAGTGGCACAACTCGAGCTTTAGAATGTTGAGCACATGAGGATTCCATGTAGCAGCAGCAACTCCCCAGTTAAGCTGTGCCATTCAAAAGGGACAAAGCTACTTTCTCTTCTCTGAAGAATTTCAAGCTTCAAGATTTCAAGACTTCAGTTGGGGCTGCAGTTCTGCTCTGCAGGTTGGGACTACCTGTTTCAGGTAGCACCCCTACATTTAAATCGTGCCTGTTAAGCTGAGACTTTCAAATTGAATAGCCTGCCTTTTGTCTCATTCCCTGTGTGGATTGGGAGCCACTTCTGCTTTGCTAGGATGTTTTTTTTTTTTTTTTTAAATGTACTTTCTTTTTATTCAGGGTTTAATAATTCAACATTCCGCATTTACATGTAAGATAATATCCAGACCATAACATGACAAGAGCAACATGGCATTCATTTTTTAAACATAAAAGGTAAATCATTATACAGCAGTGTTCTTAATTTATTATTAATTCTGGCTTACGTTAATTATAACTCATTTAATATCTAATCTCACCATCACTGGAACCTCAAAATTTGAAGATTATATTTCCAATCTGCTTGTTTTCTTAATTTATTCAGGTTTGTAGCATTTTCTATTTCCAAAGCAGCTGCTGAAAGTTCCTTACCTTATCTGTGTCAGTCTTCACCATTCATCACTGGTGGGTTCTGGCCATAGGAACAGGACCTTGCGAGAGCATGACTTTTTTTTTCCATGTGAGGAGCTGGCGTCGGGTCGGCGTCGCCGTCGAGGCCCACGTACTATGGCCAGTAAACGGTACAGACTCCTCCCTCACCTCAGTTCTGCTTCTCCCATCATCTAGTGAGCACAACCTCATGAGAGAGCGTTTTTGAATGACATCGCGTCCATTCTGACCTAGTTCTGCAGAGCCGTTAGCATTCTCAGCACCGTTTTTCTTCAAGAATCAGTAAGACCTTTCCTGATTTTCAGTGCCGAGACCTTTTACTGTGTTTTATTTAAGTTTCTGTCTGATCATGTCTCGTCTGGGGGACAAGAAGAAATCTAAGGCGGGCTGGCTTCCTATGCGGCAGTGTCCCCTGAAGCCTGCAATATTCTGTCTCAGACAGACATGATCATTGCCTAACCTGCCTGGGCCCCAGTCATGACATGGATCATTGCAATGCCTGTTTCTCCATGGACTGCAGAGTTTTGGGAAAGCTGCGCATTTAAAGTCATCCATATGCTGCTGACTTTTGGAGGACAGTCGGGCACTAGGGACGCCAGACGCAGGTCCCTTGACCCTTCCTCTGGGTCCCCTCCCAGTTCTATATGGACTGCAGAGGAGGGGGCTTCCGTTGCTTCTGGCTTCGCCACAGCGGAGTCCCTCTTACAGTGCTAGAGGCCCAGTCCGACTCTTCTGGTGGTTGGGCCGGAGGCACCGTTCTGGCAGTCACCTCCTTGGAGGTGAAGGCTCCCACGGTGTTGCAGCCTGTGTCTGCCAGACCTGACCCAGTGGTTTCTTCAGCATTGCCCCGGATCCGGGAGTCGTTTACAGCACCGGTGATCGTAGCAGCGCCATGGGCGGTGCTGGGCTGTCTCGTGGTGCCGCTTGCGGTGCTGGGAGTAGAAGGGCCCTGGGGTAGCTTCTCTGGAGGTCCTCTGGATCCACTCCTCTTCGGAGGAGGACAATTCAGAGACGGATCCAGACTGGCTTCCAAACTCTTCGGAGTATCAGGGCTCTACTCCACCTAGCACTCCTGCATCCAGCCAGCCTTTCCCTTCTTCGGAGGCGGTGGTTCTGGCTGGTGCCAGCATCAGAGTCGCTTGCAGCGCCGAGAAGCCTTCCGGTGCCGGGTCAGCACCGGGAAGCCTGTAGGGCCACCGAACTTTGGGGAGGTGAGTCCTCCATCCTGGGTGTCCAAGCTGGACCCACTTCTGGGGCCGCTCAGACATCTGGAGCTGGGGTGAAAGGCTCCCTCACCAGCTGCCCTTCAGGGGCTGGCAGGTGAGGTGGAGTCTCCTCAGTTGGTCTTGAGGAAGAGGTCCCTCTGGGAGTCTGAGTTGTTGAGAGAACAAGGACAGGAGCGGTGCCTTTCCCTAACAGCCCATACGGGTTCAGGAAGGAGCCGCAGCGACGGGCCTGTCTTCTCCCCTGAGGTCTCTCCTGCGGGGGGATCTCATTGCACGAGGCTAGGGGACACCCTTCTGGACCCACACGGCCCTGGTCGTCTCACGGGGGACTCCCCTACAAGACTCAGTCCTGACTGTTTCAGGATGGTTGAACAGCTGGTGACTGTCTCAACTGGCAGATCCTTCCAGATTCTGAAACGCCTGTACAGTCCCTTCGCCCTGGCAGAGGGCATCCTCATTCCCAGAGGTGTTTGGCCTCTTTATCTCTGCCTACCCCACCCCTTCTTTTGGGCCACTCTGGTCCTACGAGGCCTCTAACCTGGGAGCAGTTTAGAGCCACAGCTGCTTGTTTTCCAGTTTATGTCAGATCCATGAACGAGCAGGTATTTCATCATTCTCCCCTGCAACAGCCAGACTCTGACTCCTCGGACTCATTAGCCTCCTCATCTTCCTCACCCAAGGAAGAGGATCCTTCCGTCCACCTGTCCTCAGACACTAACCAGACCACATATCAGCATTTCCTTTTGAGGCTGGTCGTCGAGTTCCACATTTCACAGTTGGCAAGACGCAGTCCTGAGCAGGTGACGGACGCTTGTCTAAATGAATACAGTGTGGACCACCTGGTGGTTCTCGCCTGACCCTCCCCCTTTAGGGAGGCATTGTACTGCACCTGGCAGCATCCATCAGTTCCCTCCCCAGCCCTGGTGGGCTGCTGGCGCAGGCATTGCTTACCCTTGGATGAGAACTCTGCTGAGTTCGACTGCTGGGGGAGGAGAATCTCCTTTTCTCTTCAACATGCCTCTCTCTTTCTCTTGCAGCACATCAGGCTCATCATGCTGCCTATAACAGACACTTATGGTCCATGCTGGGGACAAGTTCCGGCATCTATGCCTGATACGGAGGCAACCAGGCAAGCCATTGCCCTCTCTGCATGTGACCTGTAGCTTACGAGGCACCAAGCAAGTTCATCGTATGACACCATTGAGGTAGTGTCTAGGCTAGTGGGGACAGCAGTCTGCATTAGGCGGATGGCATGTCTTCGCCATTACCGGTTATCCCCCATAGCCCGGTGTTGGGTGGGATCCTCCTCTTTCCGGGGGACCCACCTTTTTCCCCCTGCAGAGTGTGGCAGGAACTTCAGGGGCGACTTTCATCTCCCAGGCAGAGGGAGACCCCGCCTCACCCTGACCAGTCCCAGGCCTAACTAGGCTTGTGTGTTCCTCCTCCTCCTATGTTTTTTTTCCCCCATGGGAGACTGAGGGATGTCTCTCCCTCAGGGAGGTACCAGGTCCCCTTTGGGGGGCTTGTTAATCACCCACCAGTGATGAATGGTGAAGACTGGCACAGATAAGATATGAAAAATACGTCCCTACCGTAATTCTTGATCTTTCTGCGTATCTTTACCATTCATCAGTGCTTCTCTCCCACCGTCCCCTCTTTGGCCTCAGACTCTGGGCTGTGCCTCCTCCCCTGCCTCTTCCCCTTAGAGTGTGGTGAATCTCCACCTGGTACCTCTGGTACTTCTAATCCTCTTATGGGGGCTTCCTGGGGCTCTGTTCCTGGGACCTGGGTGGGGATCTCCCCTAGGAGCCCTAGATCCGCTAAGGTTGGGGGTTCCCCTTTCCCTTGATTGAGGAGTGGGGAGATCTTCACCCGGGATGGGGTTGAGGCACAGATGACTTCCTTTCTTTACCACTCTTTTCAGTAGTAGCTGAGTTCTGTAATCCACCTCTTTCTTCTCTCTCCTCTTTCTCAGGTAAAGGATGGGGGTAGTCCTTCTGGACCTTCCCCACAAGGGGATAGGTCAAACTCTTCCTACGGCAGTGCTCAATTGTATTTGAGAATGGGGGAAGGAGACCTCTTGACTTCTCGGTCTCGAGTTAGAGGAAGAGGCCTGGGCTAGTAACCTTCTGCTTGTCCCTCTACCTCCTCCCTGGAGGTACTGTACTCCTTCTGAAGGTGGGTTTTTCGATTGCCTGAGAAGATATTCCCTTGAAGGGAGCCTTGTGGGTGTTCCTTTCCCCTGGCCTCTGTCCTCCTGTGAGGAGTCAGTAGAGGGGTCTTCTCCCTTATCCCTCGAGTGCCACATGGTACATCGGCCTCAAGGGTGGCACCAACCTGATGCCAGCTCCTCCCATGAAAAAAAAAAATGCTCCCACGGGGTCCTGTTCCTCCAGCCAGAACCCACCAGTGATGAATGGTGAAGATACACAGAAAGATCAAGTATTACGGTAGGTACGTAATTTTCATATCTGAACCATCAGTTGATTCTCCATCTTTTAAAGAATCAGGGTCATATTGTGCATGCAGGAAGTCGGCCAGTTGATCAGTCTCGAAGAAGGTGTATGATCTTACTTCGAGAGGGTTCCTGCAGTAGATCATTACATATAGGACTGCGCCCTCTGGCGTCGGGACCGCACGGCAAATTTTTCCAGCAGTGACTGGCAGGGAACCACCCACCCGATGTCACGTGATGGACGTTAGCGTGACCCTAAACAGTGGGCGGTCCTTATGCCTGCCTTCTAGTTCTTTCCCGCCATCGACCAGCGCTAGTACCTCACAGTAGCTCCAGCTTTGTCGATTGCCATTTTATTATTTTCAACTGCTGATTTCAGTCCGAAATTCGTTTATATCTTCTCAGTTACCTCCTTCAAAGGCAAGGAAGAAGTGCACCAAGTGTGGGGTGCAAATCCCACACAAAGACGGCCACTGTCTCTGCCTCTTTTGTCTAGGCCCAGATCATGACATCGCAGCCTGTTCCGACTGTCAGCCTTTCAATCAGGCCACTCGCAAATGACAACAGCAGGCTTTGGAGACCCATCTCCTGAAATCTAGGATGGCTTCTTTGGAGAAGGAGATGCAAAAGATCCGGGACTCTGCTTCTTCTCCTTCAAACAAACAGAAGAAGAAAAAAGACAAAGAGAGGCACCGAGAGAAGGAGCGCCATGAGGACCGGGACCGATCCTCAACCAGCAAGACCCTTTCCCTGCCGCCCACCCTCGAGGTGACTCAGGCAGCTTCCAGGTTGACCTCCAGTGCCACCGTCTTCCAACCAATAACCAGTTCCTCCTTGGCTTGCCCAGCCACCAGTAAGTCGGATCCCGCCTCAAAGCAGAAAGTGGTCCACCCAGCTTTGACTGATAAGCTGGTCAAGGGTCCTACCCTCCTCTGCCTGGTTGCTTTTCGTCTGGTAAGTCGGCCGTCTCTGACGACCGCCCAGGCATAGCTCTCCCTTCGGGGTCTCACGCCACATCACCCAATGTCCGGCAGAGCGGTCTGACTTCTTCCAGTCAGTCCCCCTACCCCCCCCCACCAACCAGGCCCTGCCCGCCGGAGACTTCTCTTCACCCCCGGTGGTCCCGCAGCCTACCCCTGGGACAGAGGAGGAGGAAGAAGGGTGCCTAGAAGTTGTACTTTGTTCATCGACTTCTACGGTGGTCCCTCAGCTCCCCACAAGGGATCCTCACCCTTCGTCAGCTACTCTGGTGTCGGGTCACCTCATATCTGCTGCCCCTCTTCTAACTATAGCAGCGCTTTCAGGTATCTTGCGTCAGCCCCCTCCGTCAGGGTCTATAGAAAGGCCTCTCACACAGGGTCTGACCTCCCTGGGGCTCACGGCTAATCTCACATCTGGGACTCCAATGTTTGTAACTTTTTCATCGGCTACTCCGATGACAGCTATCCCAGCGTCCATTGTCGTGATGTCGGGTATTTATCCTGGTCCATCCAGGCATACTGGTAAAGAACTACCATCCAGGCATTTTGCTGGACATCAGGCATTTCTCCCTCTGCCATCGGGTCCATCGATGCCCCATTACTCCCAGGATTTCTTACCTGGATACCAATAGGGATACCCATATTATCAGGGGTACCTCCCTCCTCATTTTGCCGGTACGGGAGCTTCCTTTTATTCGCTCCCAACTAACCCACTTCCTCCACAACCAGACTTCCAAGTGATGATACCACCTTGGTGGAAGATGCGAGGTCCCAGCTTTTTTCAGACCTGGAAAGTAGGCTCCCTAGTCCAGTGGTAGTAGTACCCACCCCCCCCCCATCCCCTGCATCTTGGCATATGGTGCATGTCTTGGACACTACCCCTCAGGACATTCCTCTCCCAGACTTTGAGTGTCCAGAGGGTGAGGGGCCCCCTGATTCAGACGTCGATACGTCCAAATCTTCATCTGACAAGTTATCCTTTCTCCCTAGGGGCAAGGAGTCTCCTAAGTCCCCTCCGGAGGATCCTTCCTTTACGGAACCCTCCGCATTGTCCAGCAGGCCTGTGATTGAATGCGGAGGATCTGGACCCTATGCGAAAACGATTGGCAGAGCATCTCGATTTAGAGGCTGCCACCCCTATTCCAGTTTCTCCCTGGATAGCTCCTCATGAGGACCTTACGACCACTATTTATAAACTGCCGCACTCTATCCTTGCTGCCCTAAAAAGGCAGACAGGATTTATTGCTCCCCTGAAGGAGTTCCCTTTCTGGACTCACGTTCTTAGGCAGATTCAGTGGTAATTGCTGCCACTCATGATTGCTCAGCTAATCCCAAGCACATGAGTACATTCCCCCTGGACAAAGAGTCCAGACAGATGGAACAATTTGGAAAAAAGGTCTACTCCTCAGCCACTTGTGCCCTGCGCTCCCTGAATTACGTGGCACATATGGTGTCTTTCCAAAAAGGCACACTGGCCAAGTTGGAAGACAGGATCTCCTCCCTGGAGAACTCTGACCTGAAGGTGGAGATAGCTAAGGACCCCCGTCTTTCCAAAATTTCCTGTAGGAATGCCCTCAGGGCAACCTACGACACTGTAGATGCCATGGACCGCTCTTCGCCTACGGCCATCAGCCTCCGGAGGCATGCTTGGCTGCAGATTTCAGACCTTTCTAATGACATCCAGGCAGCCATTCAGGATGCTCCTTTAAGGGGATAGGTCCTTTTTGGAGGGGATACCAAGGATCTGATCACAGGCCTCCAAGACAGTGGTCAGGCCCTCAGATAAGTCCTCTCTGTGTACACAGCTGGTACACCCAAGAAGCAGCCCTTTCGGTGCCAGTTTAAGCGCCAAGGGAAGCAAGCAGCCCCCAAGAAACAAAACAAAAGGCGAGCCACGGCCTTTTCCTTTTCCTCTCCACTGACTGCCAAAACCCAGAGACCGGCAGGAGGGCCTTTGCCCTGCTCCTGTGCCTCCTGACTCACTCAGTCTTCCCTCCCCTCCACTACAAAGCATGGAGCCAATGGGGGGAAGATTCGCCCATCACATCCAGGAATGGAAGAACATCACCTCGGACGCGTGGGTACTTC
Organism: Neoceratodus forsteri; assembly: GCA_016271365.2. Taxonomy (NCBI): domain Eukaryota; kingdom Metazoa; phylum Chordata; order Ceratodontiformes; family Ceratodontidae; genus Neoceratodus; species Neoceratodus forsteri. The sequence goes on from CM028134.1 coordinate 859,646,722, forward strand.
AGCTCATATCGCAAGGACACACACGCTAGAGTTCCTGGAGCTTCCTCCAGACTCAACTCCCGGTTGCTCACACTACTCCCCGCACCAGGCCCCGTTGGTCAAGGAGGAGATCAGGACCCTGGTGCGAAAGGCCTCAGTCGAACCCATGCCTGTCGCCCAGAGGAGAAAGGGGTTCTACTCCCACTTCTTCCTGGTCCCAAAGAAGACGGGCAACCTCAGACCAATCCTGGACCTCAGCAATCTGAACCTTTTCATCGAGTACAAGAGGTTCCGCATGTTGACTGTTCAGAGCCTCCTGCCTCTTCTACAGCAGAAGCACTGGCTCTGTGCTTTGGACATGCAGGATGCTTACCTGCATATCCCGATCTTCCCAGGCCACCACCATTTCCTGAGGTTTTGTTTCCAGGGGGAGCACTTTCAGTTCACAGCTCTCCCCTTTGGCCTGTCTTCGGCACCCAGGGTTTTTACCAAGTGCCTAGCAGTGGTGACAGCGGCTCTACACCGACAGGATATAGTGGTGTTCCCATACCTGGACGATTGGCTAATTTCAGCTCCGTCCAGGAACAGCCTTCTGGACTTGCTCTTGGTCACCCTGGACCTTTTTTCCCCGACTGGAGATCACGGTCAATTTCCCCAAGTCATCATTAACCCCCTCTCAGACCCTTCAGTTCATAGTGGTGGTTTTGGATACGGTCCAGTGCAGAGCCTTTCACCCCTCGGACAGAGCGGAGACTCTCTGGGAGCCGGTCATTCTGGTAATCTTGTCCAGATCTCTTCCTGCCAGAACATTGCTATGCTTGCTGGGCCTCATGGTAGCCTCTGTCTCCACAGTTCATTTAGCCAGGTTGCATATGCGGTTATCCTAGTGGACTCTTCAGGTCCAGTGGGATCAACGATTGGATGATCTGGATCAACCTGTTGTGGCTTCCAGAGCAGTTTAGAGGGATCTACAATGGTGGCTAGACCCTCTCAAGTTGTCCAAGGGACTTCCATTCCGATGTCCCCCCCCTCTATGAACCCTCACCACGGATGCTTCGTGCCTGGGTTGGGGAATGCATCTAGGGGACCATCGAACCCAGGGTTCATGGTCCCAAACGGAGATGTCCTTAATACATCAACAGTCTGGAGATGAGGGCGATCTTTACACCCTTCAGGCTTTTCAAGACCATCCTTTCAAGAGGAACACTGCTAATCCAGACAGACAGTATTTTGGTAGTCTGATACATCAGCAAACAGGGAGGAACCTGGTCATACCCCCTTTGCAGGGAGGCGATGCGGATGTGGAATTGGGCAGTCCAGCATGACCTGTTTCTCACAGCCATGCACGTTCCAGGGATTCACAACGTCCTGGCGGACAGCCTCAGTCGGACATCGTCCCTCGGTCACGAATGGGAATTAAGTCAGGAGGTAGCAGACACTCTTAATCCAGAGGTGGGGTCACCCAGAAATCGATCTGTTCGCCTCCCCATCCAACACAAAACTTCACTGATTTTGCTCGCTCGTTCCAGAGCCTGGAGCTTTCTTGCACGACATGTTCTCTGTGTTGGACAGGGAAGATCTTCCCTTGTCAATCTTCACCATTCATTACTGCTTGGGTTGTGCTGGAGGCGCGCACCCGATTGGGAGAATTTTTTTTTTTTTGTCGTGGCATAGCGCCACCCCGACAACAACGCTGCTGCATCATCTTAGCGGCGGACGTTAAGTGCCGCAGACTCCTCCTCCATCTCAGTTCTGTTTCTCCCACCATCGAGGCTACACCTGCTACGCTGAGAGTTTTCATCTGCGCCAGAGGCCTCACTTTTTTATGACTCTCTGAGTAGTTCTTCCCACGCCGTTGATTTTGGTAAGATCGTTCCTTTCTTTTTCACGGCGCCGGGAGCTTTTCTGTGTTTTATATTGTTTTCTCATCATGTCCGGTTCAGGAGCAAAGCGTAAGTCAAAAGCGGTCTGGGCCCCTATGCGTCATTGCTCTTGTGGCCGGCATTTTTCCGTTACAAACCGGCATGATGTTTGCCTTCGCTACCTGGGACCCAACCATGATATGGATTCGTGTGACGCCTGTTTCTCGATGGACCGTCGCTTCTTAGAAGTCCGCACGTTCAAGATCGGCAAGGCTCCGCCGACTTTCGGTGGACGGCGTCGCTCCAGGGCTTCCTAGGTAAGATCTCTAGACCCTTCCTCCGGGTCCCTTCCCAGACCTATACGGTCTGGAGAGAAGAAGGCCTCCTCATCTTCTAGTCTTGCCGAGGAGGAGGCCTCTTTTGCGGTGTCAGAGGAGCGCCGTGGTCCCTCCCGGGGCTGCGAACAGCGCCGGGATCCAGAGCGGCGCCATTTGCGGCACCGTGTTGGCTCTGGGCGCTGCCCACAGCACCATGGGCCCGGTCGACTCTTCTAGCCTTGCCAAGTCGGGTCCCAGCGCCAAGGGTGGTGCCGCGGGTCTGACCGGCGTCACTGGGGAGTCAGGGCCGGGTTCGGGTGTCTCTGGTGCATCGAAGCCGCCCGGCGCTGTAGCTGGCATCAACATCGTTCATGGCGCTGTTTCTCTGGAGACCCCTGGGGTGGCCAGTATTGAGGTCCAGCTGATCTCTCCATCCTCGGAGGAGAGTGATTCGGACGTGGACCCGTCCTGGCACCTTGACTCTTCGGAGTCAGGGTCTCCAGTGAGATGAGGTGCTAGGCGGCCCAGCGCGCCTATTCCTCTATCTCCTCTGCTGTCCTCTACTGAGGCCTCCCAGGCTGGGGGTGGTCTGGGGTCCCTGGAGGGGGATGGCGTGGAGGTGGGAGGAGGGGATCATCCTCCTGAGGGGGTTACGATAGCTGCCGATCCTGGTGCTGCTGCACCTGCTCGGGGTGGGTTGTCGCTGGGGTCGAGGAGGAGGGCATTCTCAGAGTCTGGGGAGTTGAGAGACCGGGATGAGGCGCCTCGGTCTTCACCTGCCACCCCTTGGGGTGCGGGTAGGAGCCATAGCGCTGGGCCCCGTCTTTCCCTCTCAGGCTCCAGGGACCTGTCTGGTGGCGTTGCTGTGAGCTGCCCTTCTGGACCCATGCAGTCACGGGAGGATCCCCTACTAGGCTCTTCCAGGCTTTGCATCCCCAGGGTTCCGTTCTGCCACCTGGTTTGTTGTCTGGGACCCTGCCAGCTCGGGCTCCATTTTCCGGATTTCAGAGCCTCAGCAGAGGACAGTTACCTCGTTGTTGGTGTCACTTTCCCGTTCCTCTGCAGCCACCCCCCTCTCTCTCCCAGGCCATGTCGGTCCTACGGGCTCGTTACCCTGGGAGACGTTCAGAAGCTCTGCGGCAGCTTTCCCCTCAAACGTTAGATGTATGCATGAGTGGGTGTTTCACCTATCTCCACCGCCGTAGGAGTCCTCTGGACATTCGAGCTCCCCATCATCCTCGTCTCCCTCCTCGGAAGGAGAGGAACCCCCCCATCTCTCCTTCGATGCTGATTTCGCTGAATATCAGCGATTCCTTTCGAGGGTGGTGAGGAATCTTCGTATCTCCTTTGTTAGGCGAGACAACACTGAACGGGAGACACGTGAAATTCCTCAGTGAATTCAGTGCCCAGCATTTGGTGGTACTATCCTGGCCTATTCCTTTCCAGGAGGCATCTATCCGTTCCTGATAGTCACCAGCCGTCCCTGTTGCAGCCCCGGCAGACTGCAGGAGAAGGTATTCTGCCCCAACCAGTGGGGGAGAAGGGTGTTCTCTTCTTCTCGTGCTATGCTGTGCATTGCCTCTCATCAGGTGCACCATGATGCCTACAGTAGGCATTTATGGTCGATGCTATCCCAGCTTCTAGCATCAATTCCTGATTCAGAACAATCTAGACAGGCCATTGCCCTCTCTGCTATAGGCCTGGAGCTGGCAAGACACCAAGCAAGGGCATCTTACGACAGCAATGAGGTGGCTTGGAGGGACAGCGATCTGTATTAGACGGACGGCTTGGCTTCGTCTGTCAAGGTTATCACCCCTGGCCCGGTGTGGGGTGATTCGCTCCGCTTTCCAGGGGACCCGTCTTTTTTCCTCCAGGGCTAGGAGGCTTCTGCAGGGACTTCCTCCATCTCCCCGTCCCCGGGGGACACCTCCTAGCTCTCCTCCACCATAGGCTTCTCGTCTGATTAGCCCAGGGTCTTCCCCTTCTGTTTCCCACCTGCAGGAGGCTGAGGGTCTTGTTCCCTGAGGGTTTCTATTGTCCCCCCCTTGGGGAGGAGCTTGGTTCTCACCCAAGCAGTAATGAATGGTGAAGACTGACAAGGAAAGATATGAAAATTACGTACCTACAATGTAATTCTTGATCTTCCTTTGTATCTTCACCATTCATTACTGATACCCACCACCTTCCCCCAGTGGCCTGCTACTGTGGCATCTCCCTCCTACTCGCTCCTCTCTCTCTTCCTGGCCTTGATCAGAAAATAAAATATCTTGATTTTCCGTTCTTCTCTGGATGGATCCCTTTTCCTCAAGGTAAAGGGGAACAAGTGGGATTTATTCTATCCTGAGGGAACTCTTTCTGATTGCCCCTAGGGGTGACCTCTTGGCTTCTTAGCCATGTTGTTCAGTTCACAGCCGAAGACACCGTCCCTCTATGGCTCGGCCCCAATTTTCAGGTTCCCTCTGGCAGGTATTAAGTAATATTGTGTCAGCATCTTCTGATTGGTGCTTCTGGCACTTCATTTACCTTGAGCTGTTATTCCTGCCTTGCCTTCAGGGAGTCCAATTGAGTTCCCACTCTATCCTTTTATACAAGGCTGCCTTATGTAGGGCTTACCCCCTCCCCACACACATCTGTGTTAGCACTTAACAAGGTGCTAAGGGGCTTATTCCTCTTCCTAGCTGGGCGCTCTCTTTCCGGAACAGATTTTCTGCCTGGGCAGTCTGTGAGCTGTCAGCTAGAGTGTAGGTGGTTGGGATGATGGGAGGTTAGAGAATCTGCCCTTTGTGTCCAGTCTGTACAAGCAGTTCAATTGAACCTTCTCTCAGTCCTATCAGGAGGGATTCTTGCTCCCTTGTTTTTGGTTCCAAGCTTATAAGCCTCTCAACCAGTATGTCTATGGGTGGTGTTCTCCCCTCTCAGCATCCCTTGTTTTCTTCTTCTTCCCCTTTCTCTTTCTCTTTATCTGTTCCTCCCTTGGAGCAGCCCCAGAAGGGAGGCCCTGCGGTCCCTTAGGGTAGGCATTCTCTCTCTTTCTTTCTTTCTGTCCTCTACCGGTTTATTCCTTTTTCAGTTTATATCCTTTCTTTTTTCTGTCCCTCGGCTCTCTTGTCTCGCTCTCCTTTTCCTTACCCTTTTTTTTCGCCTCTCCGACTACCAGAACTGAGATGGAGGAGGAGTCTGTAGCACCAAACAGCCACCCCTTGCGCATGTGACGCAGTGCGTTGTTGTCAGGGGTGGCACCGTTGGTGCCAACTCCAAAAAAATCTCTCAGAGCGGGTGCGCGCCTCCAGCACAACCCAAGCAGTAATGAATGGTGAAGATACAAGAGAAGATCAAAAATTATTGCAGGTACGTAATTTTCATTTCTTGTACACCTTCCCTCCCTTTCCCATTCTTCAGAGGGTTCTTCTCAAGCTCCAGGCAGAGAGTGCTCAAATGATCCTAGTGGCTCCTCTTTGGCTGAGGCAAATTTAGTTTCCAGTACTGCAGCAGCTCTCAGAGAAACCCCCAATTTCTTTACCTCTCAAACACGGCCTGCTGCCTCAGGATCAAGGCAGGCTGGTACATCCAGGATTCAGGATATTGCATCTTCATGCGTGGCTCCTTCAGACATAATCAGAGCTCGCTTTGGTGTCTCTTATAAGGTCGCTCAGGTCCTGGTGGAAGCCAGAAAACCATCCATTAGATCCACCTACGCCAAGAATTGGAAGCGTTTTTCCATTTGGGCGACTTCTAAAGAGTTAAGATCCCTTTTCCTGCTCTGCTCCTCAAATCATGGAGTACCTCCTTCACGTGTCTGATTCAGCTCTGTCGTACTCGTCCCTTAAGGTTCACTTGTCCATTTCAGCCTACCATGTGCCAGTGGAGGGGGAAACCATAGCTCAGTTGGAGGTCTCTTAGACCTTCTTGAAGGGGATCCTCCACCTAAAACCTCCCATTTGTAACCCACCCCCCCTTGGGATTTGACTTTTGTGTTAGAGAAGCTTACGCTTTCTCCTTTTGAACCAGTGATGAGCTGTGACATGCGCTACCTTTCTTGGAAAGCGCCATTTTTAGATCTTACTTCAAGAGGAAGCTCTTGCAGCAGGTAAACACAGATAGGACTGACGCCGGCCGGCAGCAGGACCCCACGGCAAGCTTCTTTCTAGTAGTACCTAATGGGGACTGCCCCTCGCTGACGTCGGCTCCACCCCTGATGTCCCACCCAGTATATAAGAGGAGGCGGTCCCAGCATGCTCTAGTTCTTTTCCCAACGTCGCACGCAATCATTTGGCTGTTCGGCCTCTTCTGTCGCTACTACCAACTGCCATAACTGGTTTTCTCTACAATTACTCGTCCATCTCCTGTATGTCGATTACACTTTCGGGGCACATGAACAAGTGCGCCTGTGGTCATCAGATTCCCTCGAAGGACGGCCATGCGGCCTGTTTATTCTGCCTGGGCCAGGACCATGACACCGCCGCCTGCTCCCATTGTCAGACCTTCAACAGCAGGACTCCAGTTTGGTGCCAAAAGTCCCTCCAGGCCTTCCTCGCCCAGAAACAACTTTCCGCCATGCAGAGGGAATTGTCCTCGGGGAATTCTTCCGCTTGTTCTACTTCTAAGAAACACCATTCCTCCAAATCGAAGGAGAAGCACAGAGAGACACACTGAGAAAGAGAGAGATCCCACTCCAGGTCCTGGTCCTCTGGGTCCCACATGGCCTCCAGGTCGGGTTCCTCTGGCCTTACGGCCCTGAAGCCCGCCCCGGCCTCCGTTGGGGTGGCCTTTCTCCAGAAAACCTCTGGGCAATCTCCAGCCCTACAGCCGCTAAAGATCAGACCTCCTCCCGCTGCCTCTGGGAAATCTTACAATCCAGGTAAGGCTCATTCTTCTTCCCAGTCAGCCTTTGTCTCCTGTGCTAACCCCCGGGAGAGATCTAAGTTTTCTAGCCTTTCGGCGGGCAGGGCCTCGTCTCCTCTGCCTAAACAGTCCCAGTCTTCCGAGATTGACAAATGCTGTCAGACGCCTGCATCTGACCGATGCCCGACAGAGAAGGTCCACAAACCTCCGTCGGACCGTCGTAAGTCCGCCGATGGCACTTCCTCCTCAGGTACTGCAGTGCCGTCTCTGGCCAGGACTCCATCACCACCGATGGAACGGACACCAGTCCATAGGCCTCTGAGTCCGACGCCGGCATCCAGGCCCAGGACACTCTGTCGTCACCCGTCCGCCGTACCCTGACGCCGGATCCCTCCGATACCTGTACCAATGCCAGCGGCCATCTACTGACGCCGTATCGGCTCCACCAACTGCAGGCTAACCAAGGCTCAATATGAGCCAGGTGAAGGATCTCTTCTCCCATTGGTGGGAGACAATAAAGCCTGATATATTACCTGCCAAACCCACTCCATCTGCTCCCCAGCCTGAGCCTACCCCGAATCCGGATGGAGGGGCTGAAACCCCACCCAGCAGGGGATGAGATCCCACCTCCCCCTTCCGATGAAAGTAGGGGCAGGTGCCATTCACCTCCCAAACAGAAGCTGGATAAAAGTAGGCACTGCAGGTCTCGCAGCTCTCCAGACAGGCACCGACGCGGAGACATCACTCTCCTTCTTCATCAGACTTACATGCCCCAATGGATTCTTCTTCTTCCTCCTTGGTGGAGGATCCACCTTCAGGAGAGCCTGAAGACCAGCCGAAATCACATCCTGACGATCCCTCGTTTATGGCAGTCGTGGTACATTCAGTCAAACATGGGCTGGGACACGGAAGCCCTCAACCCGGAGCGCTCAAAGCTTGCCAGATATCTCTGCAAAAGGATCCCAAGCCCATGGTTATCCCACCTTTGGTGGACAACTTTGCTGACGTGACTCAAGCCACCTGGCAGCATCCTCACTCTTCCTCTTTGGTCCCCAAAAAGGCTAATTGCTTTTCTAACCTCAGTAATACTCAGGTATTCATAACTGTATGCAGTCTGTCCCCTAAGTAGAACTGCCTAAAGAGAATTTGGAACATATGCAAATGATAGAATCTTTTGCATGAGCCACTTTTCAAATGCTGCCTTAGTTCTAAACCCTTCAGATTTCTCTCTCTGCCTGATAAGTCTAGATATTCAGAGATTTTCTCCTCTTCATCATCTTTTTCTGGCGTGAGAAACCTTCAAGAATATGATAAGTATTCTTTAATATTTATTTTGCTGCCTTTTATTTTTTTGTAATTTTAGTAAACCTGTAGTTTTAGTGTTTAAATTGTAAGTTTCTGTTTCTCTTGGTTTGTGTTAACCGGGGGCAAATCGAGGTTTATATTACAGTTATCGGAGTTTTCTGACTGAAAACTCCACTAGTTATGTTTAATTTTTATTAAATTAGCTTGTTTTAAGAACTGCTAACACCCGTTCTTTAACAGATAGTCTCAGTTCATTTTCCTCGGTTCCTGGGACCCGATCGGTAGGTATCTCATCGGTTCTGGAACTGACCGCAACTGCTAAATAATCTTTAAATTAAAATACTTTTTAACAGTTGCAAATTTTATTGCTTTTACATTAAAAATGTCATTTAAAAAAAGAAAATTGGTGTTCCCAGTTTCAAACTCTGTATTCTGTGTGGTGAAATTCTGTTAAGTTCCTTTTGTCTACCCTTCTGGACATGAACATTATAAGCAGAGTGAAATCTGCATTTTATGTCCTGTAATAACTATGAAATGCCTGGAATATGGCTAAGAAACCGTGAAAACTATTGAAAAATGCCTGGAATATGGCTAAAAAAAAGGAAAACTTTCACCATCTAAAGGTCCCTCCAGCTCTGACCAGCTGACACCCTAAATTACTGTGGGTGAAACCACAACAACTGATGTAAACTGCTACCCCTGAGATGGGTATACAAGCAGTTCTGGAGAGGCTTGCTGAACTGGGTGACTACCTGGTTCCCTCTAAGAAATCAAATAAAACTAAGCACACAGAAACCCCTGCTAGACAGTGTAATGGGACTTCTGTGCCTGCTAGAAAGCCTTTCAATTCCTGCAAATTGTTCCGTATGGTGAAGCCCATCAGGATGAGGTACAATGTCACAAGCTTACTGTATCACTAAAGAGATTAATTCCCACTGAAATGGTATCATTTACTGCAGTAACTTTACAGCAGAATTTTGTAGCACTGTGCTTCATTCTGGTGGTTTTTCACTGTGAATGAAGGTGTGAAAATTGTAAACTTTCCTAAAAAAAAAAAGTGTGAAGATATGCCTGGAATACCTTAAGAAAACACTTTTAGGCTTACAAGTGCTGTCTACTTCTCAGCAGCAGACCTCTGCACAGCAGCTTGTCTCCTCTGATCAGTCTTCCCATTGTCTGGAGGAAGACCATGTGATTTCATGGAATGTATGGGTTTTTATCAGAAATAAAGATTATCCCTCAATCTTCACATTTGTGAAAAATGATTGGGCTGACACCCACTAAAAGCTTCCCCTTCCTGTGAATAAATTAATTGGGGATGACACTTTAAGATTTTACAAACTCTAAGCTCTGTTTCCCCTTTGATAAGAGAATGTGTAAGAAACATCAGCTAGACAGGGAGGGAACTCAAAGTGTGTTCCCTCATCCTATACATCAAGGAGTAGTTGAAGTAACAGCCTGTAACGTGGTAAAGAGATCCCTGGCATCCTACTCTCCTAACACGGATCCCAGGAGCACTGACATACTTTCAAGTCCATGTTACTCCCCTACCATATGATCTAGCTGAAGCAACTAAATTTGGTTTGGAAGCAGCCAAATAACAGTTTAAATGGCTGCTGATAGATGGATAGTGAATACACTGGTTCAGAGGGGGTTTTGCCTGGTTATGAGTCACCAGTATTCCCAAACCAAAACTGTGGACTCCCAAGTCGAGGGTAATTCCTCTTCAGAGAAAAGATAAAAGTAAAAAAAAAAATGGATGAATACACCACAGTAAGCTCTTTTTGTTGTATCAGACTAGGGCTGTTCTTCAGTATCAGCAATACCTACAGCGGGGGTATTTTAGACACCACAGACAAGTAGTCATAGATGTAGTAATCGGATTGTCTCTGGGTTCATATCCTTCCCAACAAAAAAACGTTTTAACCCAGTATCTCAGCCTCTGCAGTTCATGGAAGCAGAGCTTAATACCCTGTGAGACAGAGCCTACTTGCCTACAAGCGGGGCAAGAGGTATTCCACTGATAGTGTTTTCATTTATCCTGGATGAAATGAATAACTAAATTTAAAAACAAACAAACCTTAGAACAGTTTCTTCAGCTACTGCACATGGCACCTGCCACTGGCGCAGTTTTGGAATCCAGGTTAAAAATTGCTTTTCAGTTTCACCTGAGCATTCACTGGTGTCAGAGAAAGGACCCTCTGTCATAACCAATTTTGGTAACAGAAATATTTTTACAGGTCTCCAAAATGAAATCGTTCTAATAGGAGTTTATTTTTTAAGCAAAAAGCTTCATCAGTTGTCTGATAACAGACGCATCTTGACTGGAGTGTGGCCCCACCTGGGGGTTCATACATCCCATGGCACATAAACCTCCTGGGGTTAAGAGTAAGTGTTACTGGCGCCAAAGGTTTTACATAACTACTACAAGGAGGGGGGTACAGGTCAGAACAGGCAGTACCACCACAGTGTACTGCATAAACATTTAAAGAGGGATAAAGTTAAGCCCTCCCTGCACAGGATTCATGAAAATATAGGCTATGTCATGCTCAAGGGTCCTTTTCAGGATATTCATCTGCCACTGCCAGGACGGTACCTTGGCAGATACTTCAACTCAGATCAGCCAGCCCCATCATGAATGGGCCTTAAACAGTCAGGTGGTGCAAGTCATCTTTAGGAGGTGGGCCACCACAGAGGTTGACTTGTTCGCGTCCTACCAAAACCACAACCTGCCGCAGTACTATGACAGACAGCCAGATCTGGGAACAATTCCCCTGGATGCTCTGGTTTTGAATGGGCAAGGGAAGCAACTGCATTTTTCTTCTTTCTTCCTTCCTTCTGGTATACAGAGCAATTTTCTCAAGCTCAAGTCCCAGTCAGCATCAATAATCTTGATAGCTCTAGAACTGGCCAGACAGACACACCGTCTCTCTTTGCTACCCTCCATTCCTGAGCCGGAACCAATACACCTTCCCTCGGAGGAACAGTCTGCCGACCTCCTATCGGGGGGCTTCTGTACCCAAACCTCGGATCACTCACGTTCAAGACATGGCTCTTGAGTACCTTTGGTATAATATGCAGGTTTGCATCTTTCTCAAAGTGTCTTAAGCATGTGATGTGGTTTCAGGAAGCTTTCCACTAAAAAAATCTACGCTTCAGAATGGGAAAACATTTTATGATTGGTGTTCAACCCGGAAATTGGTCCCAAAACATGCTGGGTCCCAGCTGTCCGACTATTTTATCTATTTACAATCATTGGACTGGCTATCCTGTACCCTCAAGGTCCACCTGGTTGCAGCATCTCCTGGTATATTAGTTGGACAAAATGTTTTTATTGCTTCAGATTCTAGCTACAAAAGGCTCTTCATGGGCTTGGCACATGTCAACACAGGCTGGTGTTCCTGTTGTGCTGGACTTCTTACCTATTTGCTCTTACTAGGCTTGCAGTCCAGTACCTTGAATGTCCACCTGGCCGCTGCATATTACACTTCGGTTGGACAGAATGTTTTTCAGGCATCTGACCCTGTCTTCAAAGGGTTCTTTAAAGGCTTGCCCCATTTGCACCCCCTCACAAGGGACGGTGCCAGCATGTGGCCTAGATGTGTGTGTATAGTTTGGCTCATGGGCCCCCTTTTGACCCTATGTCTTCAATTTATTTAAAGTATGTCCAAAAAAAAAAAAGTTTTTCCCTGTGGTAATCACTTCTGACAAGAATCAGTGAGCTCAAGTCTTTCTGAATTGAACAGGTCTATATTTCATTCCACAGACACAAAGTTGTCCTGGAAACAAACAGGAAGTTTCCTTTTCAACAGGACCTCTAATTATCATTTGAACCAAACCATTAACTTATCTGTCTTTTTTACTGAACAGTTTAGTCCTGGTGAAAAAAAAAAAGTCTTCATAATCTGGATGTCAAAGGAGTTTAGCTACTATGTGACATCCACTAAAGCCCTTAGGCAGGACAGAAAGCAGCTGTTCTAGGAGCATGGATATGTTGTTCATCCACACTCTCTGGCATGTCCTTTTCCCCTTCAAATTCACTGGAAAGTCTTCAAGCTGGCTCCTCCCACCCACCTGGGTGGTAAATAGCTTGGCTCCGCCTCATGACGCCAGATCTTCCTTTCCACTGGAAGATTCAGGTTCCCTCGTGCTACTTCTACAGTTTGTAGGCCCTGGATTCTCAACTACGGTTTTCACTGCAATCGCTTTCTCTAAAACTCATCAGAGTTTACGATACCGATCCGAGTGCATCGGACATGGAGGACAAGTCGTCCCCTGGATTTCGCCGGTGTCGCTGCGGACAGAAAATATTGCGCACCAATCTCTACCTCTTGTGTGTCTACTGCTTGGGTGTCGTGCACGGCACCACTTCATGCACCGTCTGTCTGGCCTTCCATCCCAACGTCCTGGACAACCGCAGGGCATGCCTAAAACTGGGGAGACCGGAGCTTTGCAACCCACCGGTGAAATCAAAGGAGTCCAGGTTAGCAGTTTCCGTGGCCGTGGGATCCGCCGAGCAGCTCGACCAGATGGCGACTTTTGAAGAGGAAGCTGCTCAAGGTTCGGCCACCCGAAGTTTTCTGTGCCACTTAACCTGGGTTCTACCTTCACTGGGTCCTTTAGGGAGCTGTGCCAGTCTCTCCCCACCAGGGGTGAGGTACCCTCGGGCTCGTACTCCTCCTGCCCTAGGAAAAGGGACAAGGACCCTAAATCTTCTTCCCAAAGAAGACATTCCTGGGACCAAGAGCGTCCGATTCTCAGGACCTTGCGGTCTCGACCTCGGTCGAGATCGCTTCCTCGGCCACTGGCTTCTCGGACCTTCCGTCAGGCCAAGGCACTGAGGCCGAGGACACGGCTGAACTGGCTGAGATTTCTCTCAACCCAATCGAGCTGTTGTCGCCGACTCTGGTTGCTGACTCCTTTGAAATGACACCTATCCTTTCCTTACCCAATGAGGAGTCCCAGCCCTCGGGTGTCCCGATCGAGGGAAAGGTGCCAGAACCACGGTTCTCCCCGACTCTGGCTTCTCCCGATCGAATGAGCCGATCCCGTCGGTCTCGATCGAGGACCAGGACCCCTTTGGTCGAAAAACTGAAGAAAGGTCACAAGCACTCTAGGAAGAGGCATCGTCACCGATCCTCATCCTCCTCGGACTAGGAGAGACTTCGACTGAAGCTCCGCCGACATTATGAGGATCTCATGTGGCAACAACTGATTCTGACCAGTCAGAAGTCGGCTCTGCTGGCAACACTGGCCATTACTTGGTCTCAGCCCCTTAGGCCAATGCCGACCCCTCCGGAACCAAAGGTCCCAGTTCCTCCACCCGTAGAGACGGCACGCATCCCAGCTCGGCTTGTTTTGGTCTGCCCACCGATTTTGGTGGAACCACCGCCTAAGCAGCCTCAGGGAGGGGCTCCCCTGAAAGAGGATAGGACAGACACTGGCCTCCCCCGTTGTCTGTCCATTACCTTGGTCCCCGATCGCCCTCGACATATCGAGGGAGACATAGGCGGGAGACCTTTATATCCCAGTTCTTCTGACTCGGATGTCATTGGTTTGCACTCGCATCCGGGGGATGACGAGTCATCAGCGGCAGGCTTGGAGGAAGGTCCTTCCTCTTTTCAGGGCATCCTCCGCCTCATTTCAGAATCAATCGGAATGCCCTTGGAGCCTATCCAAAGAAGGCGGAGTCCCCTCACAGATATCCTCAGAGGGTACTGTGGAGAGCCTTTCAGTGGCGGGAAGCCATTGCTGGCCTGGCCCTTGAGCTGTGCGCTCCTGCCTCCTGCCCAGCTCCGTCTGCCTGCATGGCCCTGCAAGTATCTGACCCATAGGGGTCCCTGGCGTGTTTCACAGAGCAGCATCCCTCGGCAGAGCCTTGTGACTGCTTTGTGTTACACACGCATGGGTAGCTCAGCTGACACTGACCACCCTCCGGACAAGGAGTCCAAGTATATGGACCATTCTGCCCGGAAGGTTTATGCGGCCTCATCCTTGGGCCTTTGTCAGGCCAGCTTGGCTGTGATCATGGCACACTTCTCTCATGCCCTTTTGGGATCACTAGATGAAGTCCTCCCTCATCTCCTAGCGGACATGCAAACCACGGTGAAGCAGGTGCGTGACCAGGGCCGTGGTGTTGCCAAACAGCAGCTCCAGACAGCCCTGGACATTGGAGATTCTTGTGCCAGCTCCTTAGCAGCCGCAGTGGCCACTCACGGCAGGGCCTGGCTGAGGTTATCCTCCTTTCCGGCGGATACTCAGCACGAATTAGCTGACGTGCTCTTCCTTGGCACCGATCTCTTCGGTCCAGGAGTGGCAGGTCACTTCCAGTGTATACAGCAGTCCAGTGCCACCTTGGATGCTACCTCTGCAAAGGGTTCTTCAGGCAAGAAAGAGCAGAAGTGCAAGAAGAAGCTGTTTCGGCACTCTTCCCCTGTGGTTAGACAGCCCTCCTATCAAGGAGGTCAGCAGCAACAGCAGGCTCAAGCTTGGCGCCCCAGGCCCAAGCAGCATCCTCAACAGCTCCGTAAAGGAGGCCAAGGTGCCGGTCCAGGAGCCTCCTCCTCCTCCTCTAAGCCTGCTCAGTGACGGGTTAGGGGTTGCCACCCCTACACCTGTCACGTCAGCTCTGGGTCCTCCGGTGGGGGGCTGACTGCATCACTTTCTTTCCGCCTGGTCCGGTATCACTTCGGACAGGTGGGCTCTGGAAATGGTCGGTCAGGGTCTGCCTCTAGAATTCGAGCAGTACCCTCCCAGCCGAGCCTGCGTCCCTCGGGAGGGAAGGATCTCAGTTCGCACTCAGTTGGTCCTTCGGGACGATATTGCTCAGCTCCTCGACAAGGAGGCGGTAGCTCCAGTGCCAGATCCTCCTACAGACCCAGGCTTCGTGTCCAGTACTTCCTGGTGCCCAAGTGGATGGGGGGTTGCCGCCCCATCCTAGATCTCCACGACCTGAATCAATATCTTAGGTCTCGCACCTTCCGGATGGTAACTCTGAACCAGATCATACCATCCTTGGAGTGAAACGTGGTTCTGTTCCCTGGATCTACAGGACGCGTTCTTTCACATCCCAATCTGTCTGTCCCACCAGCGGTTCCTCCGCTTCAGGGTCAAAGGGACCCTGTACGAGTTCCGAGCCATGCCGTTCAGCCTGTCATCGGCCCCTTGGGTCTTCACCAAGTGCATTGCAGTGGTGGCAGCCCATCTTTGGTGTCGAGGAGTACAAATATACCCCTATCTCGATGACTGGCTCCTGGCAGGTTCCTCCCTTCAGGAGGTGGAACGATCCGGGGATCTGGCCCTCTGAACCTGCTCCCATCTGGGCCTCCTGATCAACGAAGCCAAATCAGAACTCATGCCCTCTCAGGTGATGGGCTTTATCAGGGCACAGCTCAACTCTCGTCAGGCCAGAGCCCGGCTGCCGGCGGACAGGGCCAAGGTTCTGTCCTCCTTTGCCCAGTCATTTCTGGTTGGGCCCTTGCGCCCTGCCCGGGACTTTCTGCGCCTTCTGGGTTACATGGCAGCATGCACCACGGTGGTCCGTTGGGCCAGGTGGCACATGCGCCCCCTCCATCTGGCTGCCCAGTGGACTCAGCGATATGGTCACTTCGACCAGATGATCACTGTAACCCAGAAAATGTGGGACGCTCTCCAATGGTGGACCATCTCAGACTGATTGCAGGAAGGAATCCTATCTGTCCTCCCCGAGCCAATGGTCGTCCTTACGACTGATGCCTCTCTCATGGGCTGGGGAGCCCACATGGGGGCCACAGGGCCCACAGGTTCTGGACCCCTGGGGAGTCTCGATGCCACATCAACCTGTTGGAGCTCAGAGCAGTCAGACTGGCCCTGTCAGCTTTTGCTCCTCAGCTCCAGGGTCAAGTGGTTCATGTCCAGACGGACAATACCATGACCATGTACTACCTCATAAACAGGGCGACTCGCACTCCCTTCTGCTCTGCAAGGAGGCGCTCCGGATCTGGACCCTCGTCAGCTGGTTGGAGGCGGATCTCCTTGCCATCCATGTGGCAGGAGTCTCAAACCAACTGGCAGATGCTCTCAGCCGCTTAGGCCAAACATCCCACGAGTGGTCTCTCCATCCAGAGGTAGCTAACAATCTGTTCTCCCATTGGGGCAAACCGTTGGTGGACCTGTTTGCCTCCAGGGAGAACACCAAGCTGAGACTGTACCATGCCCGCCCCCCTCAGCAGGGCTCACTGCAGGGGGATGGCTTCTCGAGGCCATGGACCCCAGGCCTCCTCTACACCTTCCCTTCATTTCCCTTGATCCACAGGGTGCTACTCAAGGTGAGGAGGGACAAGGCGAAGGTGATTCTGGTAGCCCCAGATTGGCCCCGCCAGTTCTGGTATCCAGATTTCCATTTGGTGTCCAGGTAAGAGTCTGGACCCCTTATCCTGCTCTGTGGCTAACATTTTAGACTACCTTTGGACTCTCTCCAAAGGGGGTCTATGGTCTTCGACCCTTAGGGTGCACCTGGCAGCCATTTCTGCTTACCGGGCACGGGCCAGTCAGCCGACATTGGCACAGGAGACAGTGGTCTCTCTCAGAGGCCTGGATCACATAATCCCCTCCGGTGCATGAACCTCCACCTCTGTGGGATCTCTTGCTGATATTGGCAAAGCTCATGGGCAAGCCATTCAAGCCCATGCACAAGTGTGACCTCTCACACATCGTGGAAGATGGCCTTCCTGGTGGCTGTCACGTCAGCCAGAAGGACAGGGGACCTCCAGGCGCTTTCGGTGGACTCCTCTTATCTGGTTTTTCACAGGGACAAAGTTGTCCTGCTCCCCCACCCGAAATTCCTTCCGAAGGTGGTGTCAGAGTTTCACCTTAACCAGGTGTTGACTGCAGGTATACTACCCTAATTACACCTCAGATGCCGAGTACAGGCTTCCATACTCTGGACCTCAGATGTGCTCTCTCCTTTTATAAGGAGAAGACGGCAGAAATTCGGGGAGAGGTTCACCAGCTGTTTGTCACCTACGCTAAAGCCGCTTCTGGCAGACCTGCAGCTAAACAGACCATTGCAAGAGGGATCACATCATGCATAGGTATGTGCTATGAGTTGGACAAGGAGCCTCCCAGAGGGCTAAGAGCTCATTCTACCCGCCATATGGCTGCATTGGTGGCTGCTTCCAGGGACATCCCTATCCAGGAGATCTGTCAGGCTGCTACCTGGAAGTCAACAAACACCTTCATTACCCACTGCCACATCGACCTGAGTCACGCCGGGATGTTGGTTTTGGGTCCTCGGTTCTCCAGTCTCTGTTTCCTAAATAGGGGGTGTGCGCCTTGCCTCCCTTCTCCCAGAGAACTGCTTGGAGTCTGCCAGAGAGTGTGGATGAACAACATATCCATGCTCCTAGAGGAACAGGTTACTCACCTGTAACAGTAGTTCAAACAACATGAAGTCTTGCTGTATTCTGACAGTAGCAGTGAGTCCCAACCTTCGAACTGCCTCCGAGATGAAAGAGTTAACTTTCCATGCCAGGCATGTTGAGACTCTGTCTGTTGCTGTTTAAACTCGAACCGTCAGATTCTTTACTCCGCCTCACTGAACAGTCGCTCCGGAGATTTCTCCTTCTGCTCGGTTCAATTTGTCGGTTAAAGTACCGTTTTTCTCGGTTTTCGACCGAATTTAAACCGTAACCTGTCGGTTCAGTCTCTGTCTGTGGTATTTGTGAGTACTGGATAGGTCATATTTTATTTCTATTCTGTGTGGAACTTGTAAATGGTTCATCGGTTTGGTTTGAACCGATCAAGTTGTTAGAAAATCTTAATTTGTACTTTTAGAGTGTGGTTACCGGTTCTTATCGGTTCTAAAAAAAACAGATTTTAGTATGGTTTTTTCCACGACCCGTGACACGGTCAGGAACCGATAAGAGCGTCTTGCCTGGTGGATTGCCATTAAAAGGGTAAGTTTGGTTAGGACTGGCACAATGTCTGAGAAACCCAAAAGAAAAACCGGGCCCACTGGGTTTTAACACTGTAGTGTGTGTGTGGGGAAGTCTTTGCCAAGGCTGACCCACACACCACCTGTGTTTATTGTCTGGGGTTTGACCACCTCATTGCAGACTGCCAGATTAGTAAAAATTTTCCTGCAGCTACCCTAGAAAAGAGAGTTGGTAGGTTCAGGGAAAGGGAGGCCAAAAAGTCCGCTGAACCAGATGGCCAGCCCGGTTCAGTTCAAACCGAACCAGAAGGAGTGCCCTCTGACCAGGGCGAGACTTCTTCCGGCAAAAGGAGATCCGATTCTGAGGAGTCGGTTTTGGCTAAGAGAACTAGAAAGGAAAAATCAGCTGGTGTGGAGCCAAAACTTTCCTCTCCAACCGCTGAAGAAATAGCCAAAGCGATCAAAATTGTGCAGTCGCTTTCCCGGTTCCGACCGAACCGGCACCATCAGGGAGGCGCTCGGTTCGGCCGGTTCCACCGGTTCACGATTATGATTTAGACGAGTATTATGAACCGGAGGAGGATGGAGAGGAGCATGAGGAAAGTGAATGTGGATTTGAAAGTCTGGATGTGCCCATTGACCCGGACATCTCCCCAAACAGACCTTCAGGAGTGTCTTCTCCTAGGGTTTCTGAGTCCCCCTCCCATTTCATGTTTTATAAAAAAGTGGCTGAAACCCTCCAGCTTCTTATGGAAGAAGCTGTGGATGACCAGGAGGAGCCTGACTATGTGGAAATGATGGATATCCCAGAGTCTAGGAGACTGTCTATTCCCTTACACAAATCTTTTGGGAAACAGACATTTAAAATTTTAAAGACTCCTAATATACTTCCTGTGGATAAGAGAATGGACAAGAGGTATACATTGTCAGGTTCAGATACGGAGTTCCTTACACAACAATGCAGCCATGTTGGGGTAGTGCAGGCTACAGCCTGTGATAAGGCAAATATTCCCTTGGCTTCACACCCCCCAGACAAGGACTCCAGGAGGATTGGTGCCATGGCAAAGAAACAGTACATGGCAGCAACCTTGGGACTCAGACAGGCCAACTATATGGCCTATACTGCTAGGTATCAAAAATCCAGATGGGACACTGTTATGGCTTTAGCAAAACAGGTCCTTGGCCAGCTTGCCAAGGAGATGGAACAGGTGGCTGCTGATGGTATTGAGGCATCCAAGGTGCAATTCCATGCTGCAGTGGACTCCAATGATGTGTCATCTAGAGTCATGGCTACATCTGTGGCACTTAAGTAGGGCTAGGCTCAGATGTACTAGCCTGTCACAGGATACCCAGACTAAGGCCATGGATTTTCCTGTTGTGGGTAATTCTCTGTTTGGGGAGCAGACCGAGAATTACATGAAGAAAATGGACGAATATAGAACCACCTATAGGAGTGCACAGGCCAAGGAAAGGCAGGCCACTCCTCAGAGGCAGCATCCCAGGGGCAGGGGCAGGCCTTTTCATAGGCCTTTCTACCAAGCCCAGGCCTTCTCTTCTGCTTATGCTCAGAGGGGGTTCTTCAGAGGGAGAGGCAGACGGGGTACAAGCAGACCTGCTTCCACCCCTCAGCCAAAACCCCCTGCCAAACGAGACACCCTGATGGGTTGGCCAGGGCCAATTTTCCACTACCTGTAGGGGACAGGCTGGCTTACTTTGTCCAGGACTGGGAGTCTCTAACATCAGACAAATGGGTCCTGGAAGTAGTAAGCCAGGGACTGGTTCTCAGCTTCAAAAAAGTTTCCAAAGATGAGAACCAGATCCTTTCCACCTGCGAATCCCTCAGAGGCACTTGCCCTAGAGGCAGAGGTCTCTTCCCTCCTGGCTCTCTGAGCTGTGGAAAGGGTTCCACCCCTTTAACAGGGCAAAGGGTTGTACTCCAGGTACTTCCTTACCCCAAAAAAGACAGGAGAATTGCGGCCCATCCTGGATCTCAGATACTTAAACAAGCACCTTTTAAAACCAAAATTCAAAATGGTGACTCTGGGAATTATTCTACCCTCTCTAAGGCCAGGGGACTGGCTAGTGTCCCTGGACCTCAAGGATGCCTACTTCCATATTCTCATCAGAAGCTCCCATCGAAAGTACCTCAGGTTCGAGCTGCCCTCAGGCCATTACCAGTTCAGAGCAATGCCCTTTGGTCTGACCTCTGCTCCCAAGGGTATTCACAAAATGCCTGGCAGTAGTAGTTGCTTCTCTAAGAAGGCAAAGGATTGCCATCTTCCCTTACCTGGACGACTGGCTTATAGTAGGCCAGTCCCCAGACCAAGTCAAGTTACACTTACAGATAACTCAGCAACTGCTCACCTCTTTGGATTTCCTTCTGAATCTTTCAAAGTCAGTTCTAGAGCCTGTCCAGCTCCTCACCTTCATAGGCGCACAGCTAGACACAGAAAAGGCCAGAGCTTTCCTTCCCCTGGACAGGGCAAGGACCCTTATCTCTCTGGCCTCCTCATTCACCCTGCAGGTGTCTCGACCAGCAAGGCATTTTCTACAGCTCCTGGGGCACATGGCTGCTTCCACAGCAGTGGTGCAGAAGCAAGATTTCAGATGAGGGACATTCAGTTCCATTTGAGAGCCTTTTGGTCTCAAAGGAAGGACCCTCTGACCAAATTGATCCCAGTGACTCGAACCCTGATCCAGGCCCTACAGTGGTGGCAGGATCAGAACAATCTGAGACAAGGAGTCCCCTTTGTCACTCAGTCTCACTCTTTAATCCTTACTACAGATGCCTCCCTCTTGGGGTGGGGGGCTCATTTGGGTGACCTGACCACCCAGGGGTTGTGGTCCCCTCAGGAATCTCTGCTTCACATCAATCTGTTGGAACTCAGAGCAGTGTTTCTAGCACTTCAAGCTTTTTCCAAATCTGTTCAGAACAACGTTATCCAGGTCAGAACAGGCAATACCACCACAATGCGGTACATCAACAAGCAAGGAGGCACTCGGTCTACGGCCTTGTGCACAGAAGCAATGAAGTTGTGGTCTCTGGCTTATTCGCTGAACACCTCCCTCACAGCAGTTCACCTTCCAGGCAAGGACAATGTCCTGGCAGATGCTCTCAGCAGGATATCCCAGGGCCATCACGAATGGTCACTGGATCCCCTGGTCTTGGAGGTGATATTTTCCAGATGGGGCACCCCACAGATAGATCTTTTTGCAGTCCCAGACAATCACCAACTTCCCCTTTTTTGCTGCAGGCCCCCAGTGTTGGGCTCAGTCCCCCTGGATGCCTTAGTTCTCATTTGGGAAGGGAGGTTCCTGTATGCTTTCCCCCCCTTCCCTCTCATGTTCAAAGTGCTAGTCAAAATCAGATCACAACCCTGCAAGATGATCCTGATTGCTCCAGACTGGGCCAGACAGCCTTGGTATCCACTCCTACTGTCCTTAGCAGTCCATCTTCCCCTGTGTCTTCCCAGGAATCACAACCTGTTAACCTGTGCTCAGGGGAGGGTTTGGTACCCGAATCTCAAATCTCTCAATCTCAAGGCCTGGTTCTTGAAGAGTTAGAGTTTGCTGATTTACACCTCTCCCAAGGCGTAATGGATATTCTGAAGGCTTCTAGGAAACCTTCCACCAGGGCTACTTATAATTCCAAGTGGAAAAGATTTTCCATATGGTGCTCTGGAAAGCATATTTCCCCAGAGTCTGCTGATCTGTCCACAGTCCTTGATTATATGGTCCATTTAAATACCTTGAGGCTTAGACCAGCTACACTGAAGGTGCATCTGGCAGCTGTTTCTGCTTTTATTTCAGCAGGTAAGCCCTCTTCTCTTTCAGCTCACCCTGTATTCTCCAAGTTTTTCAAGGGATTGCTTCGCACCAACCCTCCTTTCAGGGACCCTGCCCCTGCTTGGGACCTTAATGTTTGCATTGCTCAGCTTATGCAACCCCCTTTTGAGCCTTTGTCTTCAGCAGAGCTTAAGTACTTGACTTGGAAAACTGTGTTTCTGGTAGCCATCACTTCTGCCAGATGCATAAGTGAGTTACAAGCTTTGTCAGTGGAGCCTGATTTTATCTCCTTTCATAGAGATAAGGTGGTCCTCAGGACTAACAGGAAGTTTCTGCCTAAGGTGGTTTCAGAATTCCACCTTAATCAATCTGTGTCTCTTCCTGTGTACTTCACTGACCATTCCTCCTCTGGCGAGAGGAGGCTCCACAGTTTAGATGTGAAAAGAGCCCTTAGCTACTACATAGAGCGTACCAAGGGTCACCGGTTTGACTCCCTCCAACTGTTCCTCACTTATGGTGAGGTTAGTAAAGGGAAACCTGCCACTAAAAAATCCATTGCCAGGTGGATTGTCTCTTGTATCCAACTTTGTTATGAAAAACTGGGTAAGGTTCCTCCCTCAGGCCTGAGGGCTCACTCTACCAGGGGTACAGCTGCTTCCCTGGCTGCTGCCAGGATATCCTATTCTAGAGATCTGTCAAGCAGCTACCTGGAAACAGTTCACACTTTTACGAGCATTACTCCTGGATATCCAGGCTAGGAGTGATGCTCGGTTCTTTAACTAATGCTTCAGAGCCTATTTCCTAAGTAGGTTCTGTCCCTCCTCCATGGAGGTACTGCTGTAGTAGTCTGCTACTGTCAGAATACAGCAAGACTTCATGTTGTTTGAAGAAAAATTACTCACCTTAGTAATGTTGTTTCTTCTAATGGAGTCTTGCTGTATTCTGACTTCCCCCCTGCCTGCCCCTCTCAGAACCTCTGTTTTGGGATGTGGGTGGGCAGTGGCAGTGTTGGCACTCAGTAAATGCCCACCTTGTTGTTTTCACCCCTCTTTCTTGGGTGAATTGGTGTTGTGTTTTTCATTTTTTGTGTCTCCTGACTTGTGTCTTTGTTTTGGAACCAAAGAATGTGTTTTTATGTTTAGTAGCCAGTTGGCTAGAGTAAGTTTACAGCTTCCACACAGGACCTTAGTGAGTTTGCTCATAAAGATCTGACGGTTTGAGTTTAAACAGCAACAGACAGAGTCTCAACCGAGCTTGAGCTCAGCGTTCCATGCCTGGCATGGAAAGTTAACTCTTTCATCTCCCGGGGCAGTTCGAAGGTTGGGACTCACAGCTACTGTCCGAATACAGCAAGACTCCATTAGAAAAAACAACATTACTAAGGTGAGTAATTTTTTTCTTCTAGGAGTGGTATATGTTTTCATCCACATGTACCCAACCGACCTACCCGGCTTTAGGCGCACCACCTTGCTTCCAGCGGGCTAAGATCTGGCGTCATGGGGCGGAGCCAAGGTATTTACCATCCGGGTAGGTGGGAGGAGCCAGCTTGAAGACTTTCTGATGAATTTAAAGGGGAAAGGGACATGCCAGAGAGTGTGGATGAACAACATATACCACTCCTAGAACTACTGTTACAGGTGAGTAACCTGTTCTTCCCGACCTATGGGAATGTGAAAAAAAAAGTTAACCTAGCATCAAAGAAGGTCCACTTAATACTGGATAGTACAGTATAACCAGTTTGGTACTGTGAAGCTGGAAAGGAGCCCCTTGTGGGTGGAGGGCCATTCCACAAGGGGCACAGCTGCTACCATAGCAGCTGCCAGATGTTTCACTGGTGTATATCTAATGCAGCTACCTGGAAAACAGTACACAGCTTTACGAAGCATTACACTCTGGATAATCTGTCCAGGGGTGATGCCAGATTCGGCACAGCAGTCCTGCAAAGTCTGTTCCTAAGATGGGGTTCTGTGTCCATCTCCAAAGGTACTGCTTGGTAGTCTGCATACAGTTATGAATACCTGAGTATTACTGGGGTTAGAATAAAAAATTACTTACCTAGTAATCTTATTTCTTCCAAGTGATCCTCAGGTGTTCATAACTCTCCCTCCCTCCTCCCCTTCTGGAACCTTCAGCCTCTGCACTCCTGAATACTGTGCTCCCAGGCATAAATGCCATTTCTGACACATATGTTGTGATTGGCTTCCCTATTTTTGTTCCCTTCCCCTTTTTCGGGTAATTTGGACATTCTAGGGTATTCTTTCATAGGTCATGCCCTCCAGTTGGAGGCCCCCTTTTTTGAGGGTTAAGGGAGTTCTCTCTATTAATTTCTATTGTTATTGTTATTATTATAATAATACTTAGTCCCTGTGGGCCTGTCTTTTCAGGCATTTAAGAAATCTGAAGGGTTTAGAACTAAGGCAGTCAGTATAAGGCAGCATCTGAAAAGTGGCTCATGCTAAAGATTCCATCATTTACATATGTTCCAAATTCTCTCTGGGCAGTTCTACTTAGGGGACAGACTGCATACAGTTATGAATACCTGAGTATCACTTGGAAAAAATAAGATTACTAGGCAAGTCATTTTTTCATACTGTGCTCCTAAGGAACATCCCTTTCTTGCCTAGCAACCTGCCACGGATTCAGTGGTCATCTCAGTGACTCATGATCATTCGCAGAGGCCCAACCACCTGAGCACCCAGCCGCCGGACAAGGAGTCCAAGCAGCTGGATTCAGTGGGCAGAAAGGTATATACGTCTGCCACTTGGAGCGTCAGGAGCCTGAACTTCTTGACTCATATGGTCCGGTTTCAGAATGCCCTATGGGAACAGGGACTGGACATATTGCAAGCCATGTCCGACTGCCCTGAGAAGGCAGAGCTTGCTAAATTACTACAGACCGGATCAGGCATGGGCGCACACATGCTTCGCTCTGCATATGACTCTGTGGACACATCAGAAAGGGCGGCTGTTATGGACATTTGCCTCTGGCGCCACTCCTGGCTCCGGGTTTCCAGGTTCATGCCAGATGTGCAATCCAGCCTTCTGGACGCGCCCTTTAAATGCTCAGTCCTCTTCAGTGAAGGGTCGGAAAAAATTATTACCCCCACCCCACCATTAACAGTTTTTGTATTTTTGTCTTTTTTCTCCCCTTTCCCGGGGTCATGGCATACGCATGGAGGCGCATGCCAGGATCTGGTGACCCCTTCCACGCCACATCAGACTTACGTTGCCGCTCCTGCCACCTGCACACCCACTGGACCTCCACCTGATGGGTGCGAGACTACGGAGGAGCGGGCGTCTATCCCCGGAGGAGAAATCTCCCCCCCAACCCCGGCGACCCGAGGTCGTTGCCGAACCTGGGTCGCCTGCGTGGCGCGAGGTGTGGCATCCAGCGCCTCAACCCACAGCGCCACCAGGCCGGCATTGGCAGAAGACTATTTCTAAGCTACAAGACTCTGATAAGGCTGTCTGTACCGTGCAGTCAATGTACCACCTGAAGCAGAAACAGTTTTGCAGGTCCCGTTTTAGGGTGCCATCAGCCCCAGCAACCCCGGTTTCAGAACCAGCCACAGCGGGGAGGCTTCGGTTGATGAGGCGGAGCCATGGGTTCCTCGGCCTCTGCCTCTCGACAGGCTAAACAAGTCCAGGCTGCCTTCCCTCCCCCTCCCAACGCCTGACTATCCAGACAAACTACCTCTCTTCGATGGCTCATTGGGAGAGGAGGTGGGAGGTCGCTTCTCTCTATACCCAGATGCCTGGAGACAAGTGACCTCCGGCCAGTGGGTTCTCAAACACATAGCTCACGGGCACTCTGTTGAGTTCGTGGATCTTCCTCCGGACAGGCCACCACCCCCATCCCGTCATCCAAGGGGACACAAAGACCTCATTCTCCAGGAGATCCAGTCTTTGCTTTCCAAAAGGGCAACAGAATCAGACCAGTCCCCCCCCCCTCCGGTTGAGAGGCGCTCCGGGTTCTATTCTTACTTCTTCGTGGTCCTGAAGAAGCCCGGAGATTTAAGGCCAATTCTCGACCTCAACGACTTGAACCTCTGAGTCATCTACAGATGCTTCAAGATGGTCACTCTGCAAAACCTTCTCCCCATGGTCAGCCGGGGAGACTGGTTAGCGTCCCTCGATATGTAAGATGCTTGTTTCCACATCCGGATCGCCAAGCGTCATCAGAAATACCTGAGGTTCACCTTTCAGGGAGAACATTATCAATTCAGAGTTCTTCCCTTCAGTCTCTCTTCCACTCCAAGGGTCTTTACGAAGTGCCTGGTGGTGATAGCCACAGCACTTCGGAGGAGGGATCATTTTGTGTTCCCTTACCTGGACGAGTGGCTCCTTCTGGCTTCCTCCAATGATCGTCTCCAGGACACCATCCTGGACACCTGCACCCTTTGCAGCCACTTGGGGGTGATGATCAATCCCTCCAAGTCGTCTCTTGTTCCCACATAGACTTTGCAGTTCATAGGGGCGATTCTAGACATGGTCCTGGGAAGGGCCTTCTTGCTTCAAGACCGGGCAGAGCGCATACGGGCTCTAGCCAGTCAACTCTATTCAGCCTCTTCAGCACCTTCCAGGCTCCTGCTTTGCCTGTTAGGCCACATGGCAGCTGCCATTGTCTCCGTCCCATTCGCTAGGCTGCGGATTCGGACCATCCAGTGGACACTTCGGATTCAGTAGGACCACAGTCGGGATGACTTGGATGCACCCATCGCCATTATGGGACCGGTTTGTCCGGAACTCCTCTGGTGGATGTCGTCTCCGACTTTACTGGCGGGCACTCCTTTTTGGACATGCGTTCCCAGCCAGACCCTTTCACACAGATGCTTATAATATAGGATGGGGAGCGCACTTGGGAAGTCACAGGACTCAAGTGTCTTGGTCTCTGGTAGAACAGTCTCTGCACATCAGTGTCCTGGAATTGAGAGCCGTTCTGTATGTTCTACAAGCTCTGGACTCTGTGATCGTTCCGGGTCTCCTTCTCATCAAGATGGACAACACGACAGTGGTCTTCTACCTCGACAAAGGGGGCACTCACTTTTATCTTCTGTGCCGAGAGGCCATGAGAATGTAGGAATGGGCCATAGTCCATCAGGTGACCATCTCTGCAGTTCACGTTCCAGGGATCCAGAATGATCTTGCAGATACTCTCAGCAGATCAAGGTCTCAGGCTCACAAATGGTCCCTCCTTCAGTCCATGGTCAATGATCTGTTCATCAGGTGCGGGACACCAGAGTTGGACCTTTTTGCGTTCCAGTCCAACGCAAAACTGCCTAGTTTCTGCTCGCTAGAGCCTGAGCCTGGTGCTTTTTGGCAAGATGCGTTGTCCCTCTCTTGGAAGGGGAGATTTCTGTATGCCTTCCCCCCCTTTCCATTGATCCAGAGAGTCCTCCTCAAGGCGCAATCAGATGGGACCGCACTGATCCTAGTTGCTCCACTGTGGCCACGCCAAATTTGTTTTCCATTGCTTCAGCATCTAGCGGCAGCACCGCCCATATCGCTGCCACTCTCTACCCACCTTCTCTCTCAAGACAACGGGTGCCTGGTTCATCCAAATCTGCGTTCCCTTCACCTTCATGCCTGGCTCCTCAAGACTTACTTAAGTTCAGGTTTGGAGTCTCTTATAAGGTGCCTGAAGTCCTGGTGGAGGCCAGAAAGTCCTCCAAGAGAGTAACCTATGCTATGAAATGGAAACGGTTCTGTCTTTGGTCCGCAGAGAGACAGCTAGATCCGCTGGTCTGTTCGGTCAACACATTGCTCGAATACCTGCTCTCTTTATCAGAGTCAGGCCTCAGTTACTCCTCCATAAAGGTACACCTAGCTGCCCTTTCTGCCCATCATGTCCCTGTCCAGGGCAAAACGGTATCTCAACTGGAGGTTTCCAAATCTTTTCTCGGGCATTCTCCATATAAGATCCCCATTCGGGATCCTGTTCCCCCTTGGGATCTTTTATTTATGTTGGAAAAGCTTACCCTCCCTCCTTTGGAACCTGCCATGCATTGTGAGCTGCGTTTTCTCTTCTGGAAAAACGTTATTTTTGGTTGCGGTCACATCGGCCAGGAGAATTTCTGAGCTTCAGGCCCTCGTGTGTAAGGAGCCTTATTTGGTTTTTCACAAAAACATTGTGTCTTTGTGTATTAATCCTAAGATCTGTCTTTGAGGGTGGAGCTCTTGCGGCAGGTAATACCATTAGGACTGAAGCTGTCAGGTGTCAGGTCACCACGGAAAACTTGTAGCTAGCAGTCTGAGGCAGGGGACCGCCCCCCGACGTCAGCTCCGCCCGACGTCAGACGTGGTATAAATGGGGCGGTCCCCTGGTGACACCTCAGTTCTTTTCCGGCCGTTGACCCACATAGTTTGCCTACTCGGACGCCTCTCTCAGCATTCGACAGCTTCAAACGTGAGATAAGTAGTTTTCTTCTTTATCCAAATTATTACTTCACCTTGTTTATGTCATGGCCCCCCTCACCACCGCGGTGAAAGTCCAAGTGTGCATGCGGGAAGCAGATTCTGGCCAAAGACGGCCATGCAGCCTGCCTCGTCTGCCTAGGCCCAGAACACCAGCCTGAATCCTGCATCCCCTATAAGAAGTTCAACCAAAAGACGCATGCCAGAAGAGCCCATGCCCTCAAAACTGTCCTTTTAGAGAAAAAGCTTGCAGCCATGCAGTGAGGTTTGGGGGCCAGCTCATCCTCTCCTGCTTGAGAATCCCCTCCTAAAGATAGGTCCTCTGGGGGGAAGCATCGCCACAAGGAGAAGGATCAGGCCAGATCTGAATCCTGCCCTCGGTCGCCAGCCAAACAGGCATCATCTATTTCATCCAGCAAAAGGTCTGGTTCAGTTCCGGCCCTGCCAACTGAACCTACCCGCTCCTGCAGGTTCACTCCTGCCTCTCCTCAGGGACACCACTGGGAGTCAGCCTCAGCGGGACACCACTTCACCTCCCTGGCTCATCGACCTCCAGAAACCACAGGGTCGACTCAGAAAAGCCTGCCCAGGGTTTAGGACAGGCCAAGTTAAGAGGAAACGTTCCGAAGAACCTTCCGGTAGGCAGGAGATCACCCGGGCTCAGATGTCTCCACCCCATGCTAAGGTGCGTCCTCCAACAAACAAACACCCACCTAGCGAGTGCCTACCCCGATGACTCGCTCCCGATGCAGACATGGGGCAGTCGCCAGATGAGGATCAGTTGTCTGTCCCCAGGGACCAGACATCTGTCAAGGCCATGCCAGATGCGGGTCATCGGCCTACTGACGCCGGGGTGCCGGACCTGACGCCTGCCACTCCAGTAGGGGTTCCAGACCCCCAGACGTCCACTCCTGAGGATCCGACACCTGGCCCCTCCGACCCGGCGCCAGCACCCGCGGTCGTCCCAGTGGCAGATATAGGTAACGTTTTTACCACCTGTGGAACACGGTAAAAGGGGACCTTTTACACTGACCACCGGACAAGGTCTCTCCACCACCACCCATGAGTCCCTCACCAACCCCAGAACCTCAGGGGAACCAGGATGAGCATCCAAGTCCACTTCGGAAAGGGAACCGAAGGAAGCAGCCTTCATCCCCATCTCCTTCGTCTCCACCCATCAAGTCCTCCTCGGATGAGGCAGGCGTAAACTTGGATACATCGGACGGAGGCTTCTATCGTCCCTCGCCAGAACCTAAGGATTCTCCACGGTCCCCTCCGGATGATCCCTCATTTCCTTGACATCATGAGGCACATCCAGACCATTTATGAGAGGGATACCGAGGACCTAGACCCGGAGCGTAAATGCCTGGCCAAGTTCCTTGGAGAATAGGAACCCAAGCCCTTGGTTATCCCACCGTTTGTGGAGCCCTTCCAGGATGTTACTCGCCTCACTTGGCGCACATCATCCTCTATCCCGGCAGTTCCAAGGAAGGCGGACAGACTCTATAAGCCTCCCAAATCAGAACCTTTCCTGGCAGAACAGCCAAAGGCTAACTCATTAGTCCTTACAGCTGCCCAGGGGCAGGGAGCTCAACCAAAATAGTTAAGCTCCCAACCCCTTTTCCAAGAAACTAGATAGCTGGGGCTGTAAGGTCTTCTTCTCAGCTACTGGGACCATCAGGTCACTGAACTTTATGACCCATTTGATCTCCTACTAGCAGTCCCTGTGGAGAAAGACCGTGGACTTAGTAGAGACCCTTCCTGACTCTGACTCCAAATAGAGATTTTAGCTTGTGCCCAGTCGGGCATGGATGTGGACAGGCATGCCCTCCGGTGTTCTTATGATGCCGTAGATATGGCTTCCAGGGCCGCCGCCTCAGGAATCTGTATGAGAAGGCAGCCCTAGCTCAGACTCACAGGTTTCCAACTGGATCTTCAGGAATCCATTATTGATTCTCCTTTTCAGGGCCATGTTTTGTTTGGTCCTGAAGTGGAACAGGTGGTGAAACAGCTTCAGGAGTCAGGGAGTGCAGTGGCGGACGTACACCAAATGTACAAGTCCCAGCCCCAAGAACCCCGCCCTTTTCGTCGAGGCCAAGGGCAAGGACAAAGCGGCAAACATTCCCGGGGTAGGGGATTCAAGAGGAGGGGTCGCCCTGTCCCTCAAGGTTCCCAGGGCCCAAAGCAGCCTAAAGCTCCCAGGGCCCATGCCCCCCACCACCTCCTCTGCCTTACTCCCCCTGCCTCCCCTCGGGGACAGGCAGACCGAGCAGGTAGGAGGGCGGTTTGCGCTTTACCCGCTCAAATGGTCCAGTATCACTGCAGACCAATGGGTGCTGGATACCATTTGGAAAGGTCATTCGATGGAATTCACCTCTGTCCCTCCAGACAACCCCACCCCCATGTCCCATTGTCCACCAGATCACAGCCTTCTCCTAGAAGGGGAGATTCAACAGCTCCTAGAGAAAAGAGCTATTCAAAGGGTCCCACAGGCCCAGAGAGGGAAAGGTTTCTACTCCCGTTTCTTCCTCGTCCCGAAAAAAACAGGAGACCTCCGTCCCATTCTGGACCTTGGCGAGCTCAACCTCTCAGTGAAGTGCCAGAGGTTTCACATGGTCACCCTGGCAAGCCTCTTCCCTCTGCTTCAGCAAGGAAACTGGCTGTGCTCCCTAGATATGCAGGACGCCTACATGCATATCAAGGTCCTGAAATCCCACAGAAAGTTTCTGCGGTTCAGCTTCAGAGGCAAGCGCTTCCAGTTCAGGGTTCTGCCCTTCGGTCTTTCCTCAGCTCCCAGGGTCTTCACCAAATGCCTAGCCGTGGTAGCAGCGTCTCTCCGCAGGAGAGGCCTCTTTGTCTGTCCCTACCTGGACGATTGGCTCCTCTCCGCTCTGTTGGAGGAGGAGCTCCTAATTGTCCTAAGAGGGACGTAGGCTCTGTTTTCCTCCTTGGGCATCACGGTAAACTGGCTGAAGTGGCACCCCGGCCGACACAACGGCTGCAATTCATCGGAGCCATCCTGGACACCGGACAGGGAAGAGCCTTTCTGCCTCTGGACAGGGCAGATCGCCTTCGGGGTTTGGCCAGAGGGCTCCAAAGAACCCCCTCCTCCCCTGCCCGAGTGGTCCTGCAGCTGTTGGAACACATGGCGGTGGCCATCACCACAGTTCCCTTAGCCAGACTCCATATGAGGACTCTTCAGTGGCACCTCAGGGTCTAGTGGGACCAATCGGTGGACGATCTGGATCTCCAAATCCGGATCTCTCGAGCGGTCCATCGTTCTCTGAAATGGTGGCTCCACCAGGACATTCTAGATGGTGGAGTTCCTTTCCGGAGACCCTGACCTCTTCAGACTCTAACCATAGATGCCTCTCGGTCAGGTTGGGGGGCTCGTCTAGGGGATCACAGGACCGGGGTCTTGGGCTATCACAGAGAGCTCTCTACATATCAGCGTTCTGGAAAAGAGAGCAGTGCTGAATGTACTCACTGCATTCAGAGACCAGCTTTGGCCGGGTCCTCTTCTGGTGCAGACAGACAACACACCAGTCGTCTTCTACATCAACAAACAAGGGGGAACTCACGTGTACCCCCTTTGCAGGGAGGCCATGAGAGTATGGGACTGGGCAGTAGAACACAGTTTGGAGCTCATCGCAGTTCACCTGCCAGGGGTCCAGAACATCCTCGCTGACAGTCTCAGTCACTCAGCCTCTCAGAATCATGAGTGGGAACTGCTCCAAGATGTCGCAGACGACCTCTTCGGCCAGTGGGGCCATCCAGAGTGGGACCAATCGGTGGATGATCTGGATCTCCAAATCCGGATCTCTCAAGCGGTCCATCGTTCTCTGAAATGGTGGCTCCACCAGGACAGTCTAGATGGTGGAGTTCCTTTCCGGAGACCCTGATCTCTTCAGACTCTAACCATAGATGCCTCTCGGTCAGGTTGGGAGGGGTTCATCTAGGGGATCACAGGACCCGGGGGTCTTGGGCTATCACAGAGAGCTCTCTACATATCAGGGTTCTGGAAATGAGAGCAGTGCCGAATGTACTCACTGCATTCAGAGACCAGCTTTTGCCGCGTCCTCTTCTGGTGCAGACAGACAACACACCAGTCGTCTTCTACATCAGCAAACAAGGGGGAACTCACGTGTACCCCCTTTGCAGGGAGGCCATGAGAGTATGTGACTGGGCAATAGAACACAGTTTGGAGCTCATCGCAGTTCACCTGCCAGGGGTCCGGAACATCCTCGCTGACAGTCTCAGTCACTCAGCCTCTCAGAATCATGAGTGGGAGCTGCTCCAAGATGTCGCAGATGACCTCTTCGACCAGTGGGGCCATCCAGAGTTGGACCTCTTTTCGTCCCCGTGCAATGCCAAACTGTGCAGTTTTTGCTCACTCGCTCCAGGGCCTGGTGTTTTCTGGCAAGACACATTGTCCCTCTCTTGGACAGGGAAGTTCCTGTATGCCTTCCCTCCTTTTCCCTTCATTCAGAGAGTACTGCTCAAATTGCAGTAAGAGGGAACCAGAATGATTCTGGTGACCCTTCTATGGCCTTGTCAAATCTGGTATCCATTGCTCCAGCAACTGTCCCTGGAACCTCCAGTTCAGTTGCCACTCTCCACCCACTTGCTCTCACAAGAACAGGGGACTGTCATCCATACTGCTCTTCAATCTCTTCACCTGCATGTGTAGCTCCTGTAGCCCTACCAGAAGAGAAACTAGGGGTGTCAAGCAGGGTGGCTGAAATTCTGGTTGCAGCAAGGAAGCCTTCCACCAGAGCCACGTACGCTCTGAAATGGAAACGCTTCTGCCTGTGGGCTTCGGCCCACGCATTAGATCCCTTGGGTTGTCTGGCTAGGCACGTGCTACAGTATCTCCGTCACCTTTTGGGCTTAGGATTGAGTTACTCTTCAGTCAAGGTGCACATGTTTGCGGTCTCCGCATATCATGACCCGATAGGAGACAAAACTCTGGCACAGCTTAATGCCTGCAAAACCTTCCTTCGAGGGGTATTGCACGTCAGACCTCCCAAGAGGGACATCATTCCTCCTTGGGACCTTCTTTTCGTGCTGGAGAAACTCACACTTCCTCCCTTTGAGCCGGCAGCTTCTTGCTAGCTACGCCTCCTGTCATGGAAGACTCTCCTCTTGGTAGCCATTACTTCTTCTCGTAGGATCTCTGAGCTCCAGGCTCTGATGTGTAAAGAACCTTACATAGTCTTTCACAGGGACAAGGTGAATCTTCGCACGAACCCTAAATTTATGCCGAAGGTGGTGTCCATACTGACCCTGAACCAGGATATCAACCTTCCGGTATACTATCCGAAATTTTCTAACCAAGGTGAAGCACTGTTACACACCTTGGATGTTCATCATATTTTGAGGTATTACCTCCACAGGACTTGCTCCTCTAGACAGTCGGACCAGTTTGTCTCTTTCGCTAAGCGAATGCTGGGAGCTCCTGTTTTGAAATAGACACTAGCCCATTGGTTACTACAGTGCATCTCGTTCTGTTACCAGCACCACGACAGACCTCTTCTGGGTGCTGTTAGGGGCCATTCCACCAGAGCGGTGGCATCTTTTCTTGTGGCCCTCAAGAACGTCTCTTCAGACGATATTTGTGCTGCTGCCACGTGGACTTCCGTCCATACCTTCATCAGGCACTACAGCCTGGACATCGCATCCAGAAGGAGAGCAGGTTTCGGACTAGCAGTCCTGCAAGGCCTTCTCTCATAGATGCTTTTCATCAGCCTTTTCAGCATATTTCCTACCACCCTATCAGACCTGGTCCTATCTTTGGGTACTGCCTGGGACTCAGTCCTAATGGTATTACCTGCTGCAAGATCTCCACCGACGAAGACAGATGGTACAGTTACATAAGAACTTACCTTAACAGTAGATCTTCAAGAGGAGCTCTTGCAACAGGTGGCTTTCCCACCCTTCATCCCCCAGGATAGTTTTTCATTGTGTACCTTATCACCAGACCATGGTGGGGAATTCCTGCCCGGTTCTCCAACTTTTATTTCTAGCCGGGTCTCTGGCGGGAGAACTGTGGTGGCGCCAGGGGACTGCCTCCTTTATACCACATCTGACGTCAGGCGTAGCCAACATCTGGGGCAGTCCCCTGCCTCATACTGCTAGCTACAAGTTTTCCGTGTGGTCCTGATGCCTGACAGCTTCAGTCCTAATAGTATTACCTGCTGCAAGATCTACTGTTACGGTAAGTTCTTATGTAACTATACTTTTCTCTCTAAAGTAGTGTCGGAAATGACACTAAACCAGGAAGCTCATCTCCCTGTTTACTACCCCAGTTACCAAGGGGTCCAGGAAGTCCGACCAGTTGTTCCTTTCTTTTGCCACATGTTCCTTAGGATGCCCGGTTTCCAAGCAAACCCTTTCGCAATGGTTGGTGCACTGCATCACCTTCTGCTATAAGAAACATGGCAGACCCCTTTCGGGCCCGATCAAGGGGTACTCTACCAGGGCTGTTGCTGCGTCCTTTGCCGCTCTTAAGAGGGTTTCTGCCTCGGATATTTGTGCAGTGGCCACATGGCATTCTGTCCATACCTTCATTAAGCACTACAACCTGGATATTGCCTCTCGGTGCAGAGCAGGCTTTGGCCTTGTGGTCTTGCAGGGCCTGATCTCCTGAGGGATCTCTTACTGTCTCATTCCTTGTCCTCTCCTACCTCCCCAAGTGGTTGTATTTAGTTTATACTGCTTGGGAATCTGTCCTATCTGTGTTTACCTGCTGCAAGAGCTTCCTCTCGAAGCAAGATAGCACAGTTAGGTAAGAACTTACTGTAACAGTAGATCTTCGAGGGAAGCTCTTGCAGCAGGTATATCCCCCTCTCTTCCCCTTGGAGGTCTACATCTCTGCATGAGACATGAATCTAGGTTGCCTGCTGGATGAGGAACATCATCTTGTCATCTGCATCTTTTGTGCCAACTGCTAGTATTTTCTGGCAGTACAAGAAATGGGGCACGCTGGGACCGCCTCCCTTTATATACTGGGCGGGACGTTGGGGAACAGAGCTGACTTCAGCGAGGGGTGGTCCACACTAGGTACTGCTAGAAAGAAGTTTGCTGTGGGGTACTGCCGCTGGCCGGCGTCAGTCCTATCTGTGTTTACCTGCTGCAAGAGCTTCCGTCGAAGATCTGCTGTCACGGTAAGTTCTTACGTAAATGTATTTTGCCAGTACTTCTGCTCATAGGATTTCTGAGCTTCAGGCCCTGATGCATAAGGAGCCTTATTTGATTTTTCACAAGGACCGGGCGGTCTTGCATACAAACCCTACGTTTCTTCCCAAGGTGGTTTCCGAGACGTTGAATCAAACTGTTGAACTCCCGCTTTATTACCCTAACCATTCGAATGGGGGGAGGATCTCCTTCACACTCTGGATGTTCACAGAGTCCTCAGATGCTGCGTTCACCATACTAAGGAGTGCAGAAAATCTGATCAGCTTTTTGTCTCCTTCGCTCCCAAATCCTTGGGATCGGCAGTTTCTAAACAGTGCCTTTCTATATGGCTAGGTAACTGCATATCTTACTTCGAGAGGGCTCTTGCAGTAGGTAATTACATATAGAACTGACGTCGGCAGGTGGCAGGACCCCACAGAAAAATTTCTAGCTAGCAGTCCCTGGCAAAGGACCGCCCCGGTCGGTGACCCGGCGTTAGACGACGCCGGTATAAGGGGCGGTCCCGAACTCCCACCTCCAGTTCTTTTCCCAATATAGTACTGCAGCTCTCGTGGTAAAGTTCATGCTCAGCCCTGTTCTTTCGTCGGTTTTACCGAAAATTATCAGTATTTTCATATTGTATCGTCAGGTTAACGTCGGTGCATGTTGTCCCCTTCCAAAAATAAGTGCGACTCGTGCAGCGCCCAACTGCCTCACAAGGACGGCCACTCTCTCTGCCTTTTTTGTCTAGGCCCCGACCACGCGGTCGACAAGTGCCCGCATTGTCTGCACTTCAACGCGGCTACCCACAGACGATGCCAGCAGTCCTTGGAAGCCCATCTGCTCAAAAAGAAGATGTCTTCAGTGGAGAAGGAGTTGAAGAAGCTTAGGCAGGCGTCGACCTCTCCTGAAGGACACCACAAGAAGCGGGACAAAGAAAGGCACAGGGAGAAGGCCTCCTCGTCCGGAGTCGCGGTTCAGGTAACGTCCCCTCCGGGGATTGTCCCGACAGCAGCCTCCAAGGTTTTGGAGGAGGCGTCGGCCCGCCCGTCGGGATCGCGCTCCGGTCCTGAGGGGGCCACCGGGCTAAAGGAGGCCTCTGCCCCCAGTACCGCCGCAGGCTTGCAGCCTACTGGCACGGGCACCTCCCATAAGTCGGACGTCGGCTCCTCCAACGTCCGCCGGGAGAAGACCGATAAGACACCCGACCTTCCGGGGTGGCGCACGGTTGCGTCCCCCTCGGACCGGGCCGCTTCCCACCCTCTGCCCGCCTCCGATGAGGGACCATAAGCAGACGCGGCTCTCTGGCGTCCGCCGGGATCCAACCCCTAAGTCGCGCATTCGGCTCCTCCGACGTCGCGGGCGTTGGAACCCTCGACAGACCCTCCATCGTCTGTCGTCCCAGGTTCCCCGCAGCTTTGCTGCCGTCCGGGGAGCCCGAGTCGCCCCAGCCTGACCCCGGGGACTTTTCCTCCATCCCGGCGAGGTCGGGATGTTCTTCCGCCGTCAGACCCTCCTCCTACAGAACCGGATCTGACGCCGCCCCGACGCCGGCCCGATGCTGGTCCGCCCGACACTGGCTCCAACACCGGCCCCAACGCCCGGTGGGGATATCCCCTCCGCCGGGCCCGACCCCCACGGGCCTATCTCTTGACCCACCCGTGGGAGCTCCTACTGAGCCGTCTGCTCCGACAGCCCTCCGGTACCCGGGTATCCACCGTCCTATCCGATGCCGGCTTACCCGGGTCCGCAGTATCCAGCGCTGCAGTACCCGACACCGGCTCCACTGACGCCGCAATACCTGGCACCGGTGTTCCCGCAGCCATGTTACGGATATCGCCTTATGGATATAATCCGTATAATTCAAACACCATGAAGTCTTGCTATAATTAGGACCATTGCAGTTAGCCTCTGGCTCTGAACTGCCCCGGAGAGGAAACAGTTAACTCCAGAGTAATCTGGAGTTCCACAGCGCGAGGGCGCTGTTCAAAGCTCTATCTGGCTAGTTTCAAATGAAACTGCCAGATTCTTTACTCCGCTTTCACTGAACAGTCGCTCCGGAGATCAGCTCCTTCAGCTCGGTTCATTTTGCGGTTCAAGCGAGTTTATTCGGTTCATTTGAACGGCAAATGAGTAAATCACGGCGTTTCGTTCAAAAGCTCTATCTGGTAAACCGTAAGTACTAAAGAATTAAAGTCTGTGTGGAAATACATTATCGGTTCAGTCTGAACCGATCGGTTTGCTTATTTTACAATTTTTGGGCTTTAGAAGTGCGGTACCCGGTTCTTATCG
Organism: Neoceratodus forsteri; assembly: GCA_016271365.2. Taxonomy (NCBI): domain Eukaryota; kingdom Metazoa; phylum Chordata; order Ceratodontiformes; family Ceratodontidae; genus Neoceratodus; species Neoceratodus forsteri. The sequence goes on from CM028134.1 coordinate 859,684,607, forward strand.
GTTCTAAAAAAACCTTTATTTTATTTGGGGTTTTTTCCAATACCCGTGACACGGTTAGGAACCGATAAGGGTGTCTTGCCTGTCACGGCCGTTTAAAGGGCAAGTTTGTTGGTTAGGCTGGCATTATGTCTGAGAAACCCAAAAGAAAATCCAGGCCCACTGGGTTTCAACACTGTGATGTCTGTGGGGAAGCCTTTGCCAAGGCTGACCCACACACCACTTGTGTCTATTGTCTGGGGGCTGACCACCTCCTGTCAGACTGCCAGGTGTGTAAAAATTTCCCTGCAGCCACCCTGGAAAAGAGATTGGGCTGGCTCAGGGAACGAGAGGCCAAAAAGTCTGCTGACCCGGATGGCCAGCCCGGTCCAGCACCCACTGGACCAGAGGGAGTGCCCTCTGACCAGGGCGAGACTTCCTCGGGCAAAAGAAAGGCTGGTTCAGAGGAACCAGTCCCAGTAAAAAAGACAAAGAAATCAGCAGGTCTGGAGTCCAAAATTGTCTCTCCAACTGCTGCAGAGATAGCTAAAGCCATACAAATTGTTCAGTCTTTGTCTCAGGGACTTGTCGAACCCCTATAGTTGGGAAGAAGGTGGCTCGTTCAGGTCCAGTGGTTCAGGTTTATGATGTTGAGGATTTTATGAACCACAGGAGGGAGGAGGTTGATCAGTGCATTTGTGACTGGGAAGGTCTGACGTGCCCATTGAGCCGGACATTTCTCCAGACAGACCCTTTGAATCTCCCCTTGCTGTCTGAGTCCCTTCTCATTTTAGGTTCTATAAAAGGTAGCAGAAACCCTCCAGCTCCCTTTAGAGGAGGCTGTGGATGAGCAAGAGGAGCCTGATTATGTAGAAATGATGGATATTCCAGAGTCTAGAAGGTTGTCTATTCCTTTGCATAAGTCATTTAGGAAGCAAACAACAAAGATTTTAAAAAATCCTCATTCTGTCCCTCCTGTAGATAAAAAAATGGACAGAAGGTATACTTTATCAGGCCCTGATACAGACTTCCTCGCTGAACAGTGTAGTCATGTAGGTGTTGTTCAAGCTGCAGCCTGTGACAAGGCTAATATTCCCCTGGCCTCACATCCTCCTGATAAGGATTCCAGGAAGATGGATGCCATGGCAAAAAAACAATATATGGCAGCTTCGTTGGGACTCAGACAGGCTAATTATATGGCTTATGTGGCTAGATATCAGAAATCTAGATGGGACACTATATTGCAGTTGGCCAAGCAGGCCCAGGGCCAGCTGGCTAGTGAGTTGGAACAAGTGGCTGCTGATGGCATTGAAGCCTCTAAGGTTCAATTTCATACTGCTGTTGATGTTAATGATGTTTCCTCTAGGGTCATGGCCACTTCTGTAGCTCTCCATAGGTTGGCATGGCTCAGATGCACTAATCTGTCCCAAGATACTCAGTCAAAGGCTATAGATTTTCCTGTGATAGGAAATTCTCTGTTTGGGGATCAAACGGAAAATTACATGAAAAAGATGGATGAATACAGAACTACCTATAAAAGTGCCCAAGCTAAGGAGAGGCATGCCACTCCACAAAGGCATGCCCCCAGGGGTAGGGGCAGGCCTTACCACAGACCTTTTTATCAAGTTCAGGCCTCTTCAGCCTTTGCACAGAGGGTTTTTTCAGAGGCAGAGGTAGACAGGGCACAGGCAGACCCTCTCCCTCTCCTCAGCCTAAAGCTGCTGCCAAGCAGGCACCCTGACGGGGTGTCCAGGGCCGATTCTCCTGTACCGGTGGGGGGCAGGTTGGCTTATTTCAGCCAGAACTGGTTGTCCCTAACTTCGGACAAATGGGTTCTGGAGGTGGTAAGCCAAGGTCTGGTTCTCAGCTTCAAGCAGTTCCCAAAGATGAGGGCCAGACATTTTCCTTCTGCAAATCCTTCAGAAGCCCTTGCTTTGGAAGCAGAGGTTTCTTCTCTTCTAGACTGCAAAGCAGTGGAAAGGGTTCCTCCTTGCCATCAGGGCAAGGGGCTGTACTCAAGGTACTTCCTTACCCCAAAAAAGACAGGAGAATGGCGGCCCATACTAGATTTAAGATTCTTGAACAAGCATCTTTTGAAACCAAAGTTCAAAATGTTAACTCTGGCAATGATTTTGCCTTCCCTGAGGCCAAGGGACTGGCTAGCTTCCCTGGCCCTCAAGGATGCCTATTTTCATATCTTGATCAGGCCTTCTACCAAAGTACCTCAGGTTCGAACTGCCCTCTGGCCACTACCAGTTCAGAGCAATGCCCTTCGGCCTCACTTCTGCTCCAAGGGTTTTCACAAAATGTCTAGCTGTGGTAGTGGCTCATTTAAGAAGGCAAGGGGTTGCTGTGTTTCCCTACCTGGACGACTGGCTCATAGTGGGTCAGTCTCCAGATCAGGTAAATCCACTTGCTAGTCACCCAGCAGCTCCTCACTTCTCTGGGATTCCTGCTGAATTTTCCAAAGTCAGTTCTGGAACCAGTTCAGGTACTAACTTTCATAGGTGCAGAGTTGAACACAAAGTCAGCCAGGGCATTTCTTCCCTCGGAAAGAGTGGACAGAATCATTGCCCTGGCATCTTCCTTTACCCTGCGGGTCTCTCGACCAGCAAGGCACTTCCTGCAACTCCTAGGGCACATGGCCGCTTCCACAGCTGTCGTGCAAGGAGCAAGATTTCAGATGAGGGACATCCAGTTCCACTTGAGGTTCTACTGGTCTCAAAGGAAGGACCCCTACCAAATTAGTCCCAGTGACTCAAAACCCTGATCCTAGCCCTTCAGTGGTGGCAGGATCAAAGCAACCTAACCCAGGGGGTCCCCTTTACCTGCTTCTTCATTCCTCACCCTCACCACGGATGCCTCCCTGTTAGGGTGGGGGCTCACTAGGCGACCTTTCCACTCAGGAGTGTGGTCCCCAGGAATCTCTGCTCCACATCAATCTGTTGGAACTCAGAGCTGTTCTCTTAGCTCTCCAAGCTTTTTCAGCTACTGTCCAGAACAAGGTAGTCCAAGTCAGGACAGACAACACCACAACAATGTGGTACATCAACAAGCAAGGAGGCACTCGGTCTTCCGCCTTGTGCACCGAAGCAATAAAGTTGTGGTCTCTGGCTTACTCCCTGAACACCTCCCTGATAGCAGTTCACCTTCCAGGGAAGGACAATGTCCTGGCGGATGCCCTCAGCAGGATTTCTCAGGGCCATCACGAATGGGCTCTGAATCCTCAGGCGCTGGGGTCAGTCTTTGCCAGATGGGGCACCCCTCAGATGGATCTTTTCGCAGCCCCAGACAACCACCAACTTCCTCTGTTTTGTTGCAGGCCTCCAGTGCTGGGATCAGTCCCCCTGCGCCTTTCAGTTGGATTGGAAAGGGAAGTTCCTGTATGCCTTCCCCCTTCCCTCTCCTCTTCAGGGTACTAGTAAAAATCAGAACTCAGCCCTGCAAAGTGATTCTGATTGCTCCAGACTGGGCCAGGCAGCCCTGGTACCCTCTTCTCCTGTCCCTGACATTCCACCCTCCCCTGACCTTGCCCAGGACCCACGAGCTGCTGACCTGTGCACAGGGGAGAGTGTGGTATCCGGACCTCAATTCCCTCCACCTCAAGGCCTGGTTCTTGAGGAGTTAGAATTTGCTGATTTACACCTTTCTCAAGGTGTCCTGGATATTTTGAAGGCTTCTAGGAAGCCTTCCACTAGGGCCACTTACAACTCCAAGTGGAAGAGGTTTTCCTTCTGGTGTTCTGAGAGGCAAATTGTACCAGAATCTGCTGACTTGGCCATTTTATTGGACTATTTGGTCCATTTAAATTCCCTAGGCCTCAAACCAGCTACTTTGAAGGTTCATCTAGCAGCTGTTTCTGTTTTTGTTTCTGCAGGGAAACCAGTTTCCCTCTCCTCTCACCCTGTGTTTTCCAAGTTTTTCAAGGGTTACTTCACTAACCCTCCCTTTCGGGAACCAGCTCCGCCTGGGATCTGAATGTTTGCATTGCTCAGCTAACGCTAATCCCCTTTGAGCCTCTGTCTTGCCAGATCTCAAGTTTTAACTTGGAAGACTGTTTTTCTAGTGGCTATCACTTCTGCTAGGCGTATAAGTGAATTACAAGCCTTGTCAGTGGAAAAGGATTTTATTTCTTTTCACAAGATAAAGTAGTCCTCAGGACTAATAGAAGATTTTTACCTAAAGTGGTTTCAGATTTTCATCTCAACCAATCCATCTCTCTTCCAGTATTTTTCACTGAGCACTCTTCTTCAGGGGAGAGGAGACTGCACAGTTTGGACGTCAAAAGAGCCCTAAGCTACTATTTGGAACGCACCAAGGGTCATAGGTTCGAATCCCTCCAACTCGTCCTTACCTATGGAGAAGTGGGCAAAGGGTGACCTGCCACTAAGAGGACAATCGCAAGGTGGATTGTCTCTTGTGTCCAGTTCTGTTACCAAAAACTAGGTAGAGAGCCTCCCTCAGGACTGAGGGCTCATTCCACCAGGGGTACAGCTGCATCTCTAGCGGCCGCTAGAGATATTCCTATTTTGGAAATTTGTCAAGCTGCTACCTGGAAGACAGTCCACACCTTCACCAAGCATTATTCACTGGACGTCCAGTCCAGGAGAGATGCTCGTTTTAGCACAGCTGTGCTTCAGAGCCTATTCCCTAAGCAGGTTCTGGCCCTCCTCCATGGAGGTACTGCTGTATAATCTGCAATGGTCCTAATTATAGCAAGACTTCATGGTGTTTGAAGAAAAATTACTCACCTTAGTAATTTTTTTCTCATAGGAGTCTTGCTGTATTAGGACAACCCCCTCCTACCCCTCTCAGAATTTCTACTTGGAGTGCAGGGGTTGGCAAATTGGTGCAAGCACTGTGTCATGCCATTTAATCTCTCTAGTCCCCCCTTGTTTCATTTGGGTTAGGGAACTAGGTAATTCTGTTTTGTTAAGTGGTAGATGGTCCCCTCTGGACTTGAGTCTTTGGGGAGAGGGACCTATTAGTGCTTGTCAGGGTGATTCTAACAATAATATGTAATATTGTTTTTATTCTGTGATTGTTTTGTTCTACTACTGGTAGGTAGCCAATGGCTAGTGTAGAGCTTTTCCACACAGACTTGCTATGTTAGTTTAGCTTCGTAAAGAACCTGGCAGTTTCATTTGAAACTAGCCAGATAGAGCTTTGAACAGCGCCCTCGCGCTGTGGAACTCCAGATTACTCTGGAGTTAACTGTTTCCTCTCCGGGGCAGTTCAGAGCCAGAGGCTAACTGCTATGGTCCTAATATAGCAAGACTCCATAAGAAGAAAAGCAATTACTAAGGTGAGTAATTTTTTCTTATCCCCCTCCTCCTCCACCGCCCCCAGGCCGCCGGTGGATCTTCAGGAGACTCTGGCTTCCTGGTGGGCTGAGGCCAAGGCTCAGCTCACCAAGGAAGTCGAGAGCTGCTTCTGGCGCAGTGCCACCTACAGCTGCCGTGTGCCGAGATGGCACCTCCCTCTTCGCCTCCAGATTCCCGAGCTCTTCCCTCGGGATCCAGAAAGGGGCAGGACACGTGTCCAGGGATTCCCCCTAAGGAACCTGTTCCTCCCCCTAGACGGGTCAGGGAGTCTTACTCTGCTTCTAATTCTTCTTCTTCCTCCCTCTCGGATTCTTCTGATTCCTCCGATGGATGCTCCGAGAGAGACGACAAGCCTCGCTCTCCGTCCAAGCCCCGGCCGAGGACTCCTCCGGAGGATCCTTCCTTCACGGAGTTGCTCAGGAAGATCCAGGAAGTACATCAGTGGCGTGCTTTGGAACCAGATCCTCAGCGGGTTAAACTCGCTGAACATCTGGACCTGCCCCTTACGGCCCCTACTTTAGTGCCACCCTAGATCGAGCCTCACGCCCACCTTGTTTCCACTATTTGGAAACAACCGTCGGCTTTAGCCCCACTTCTTCGGAAGTCCAACAGGCTATACCAGGCTCCGGAGGGTGTAGATTTTTTGGATTCTCACCCCATGCAGACTCGGTCATGATTAGCGCCGCTCACGGCCGGTCAGCACACCCCAAACATTTAAGCTCGTCTCCCCCGGATAAGGAATCTCGTCTTCTGGACCAGTACGGAAGAAAAATATACGCTTCTTCCACACTGGGAATTCGGGCCCTGAATTATGTAGCACATATGGGGGATTACCAGAAGGCTATCCTTACCCAGGCGGAATCTAAGATTGACTCCTTACCTGACTCCCAAGTCAAGCAGGCATTAGCCGACCTAGTCCGTTCTGCTCGTTCGGCTAGTCGTCACATCCTGAGGACGACCTACGATGCAGTGGACACTGCCGGTCGGAGCTCCACGTTTGCCGTAAGTCTTCGGCATCACGCCTGGCTCCGCGTGTCAGGTTTGGTCCCAGAGGTGCAGTCAGCAATCCAGGAAGCACCTTCTGGGGTTCAGTGCTTTTCGGCGGTGATGTCAAGGACATCATCACCGATTTGCAGGAGAAGGGGACGGCTCTGAAATCTGTGGATTCCATGTACCGTCCCCATCCCCCGCAGCGCCATCCTTTTCGCAGATGCAGCCGGCCTCAAGCGAAACCCCAAGGAAGGCGGGCCACCAAACACCGGGCCCCCGCAGCTGCTAGGCCGCCCGCCGCCCAAAAAAGCAGCTGGTGCCCCAGCTGCGGCGCTGCCCCACACCACCCACCTGACTCCTCCCCTCCCCTCTTCCACCGCCTCCGGACTCCTCAGAGGAACTGGTAGGAGGGAGATTCTCCCTCCACCTTCCGGGTTGGGAGAGGATAACAACGGATTCATGGGTGCTTCAGATTATCGCGAAGGGGCACTCCATAGAGTTTCTACAGAAACCTCCTCGCCACCCCCCTCTGAAGTCCTCTTACGCAAGGGACCATCTTCCTTTGGTCAGGGAAGAAATTTCTGCCCTTCTCGCCGAAGCCGGCCATAGAACAGTTTCCTTCTCACCTTCAGGGACGGGTTACTATTCCATTTCTTCCTGGTACCAAAGAGGCGGAGATCTCAGACCCATTCTCGATCTCAGCTCCTGAACTGCTACATGGGAATACAAAAGTTCAGGATGCTCTCCCTTCAAACCCTTCTGCCCTTCTTCGCCGGGTCAGTGGCTTTGTGCACTGGATATGCAGGATGCATATATGCACATCCCTATTGATCGCCATCATAAATACCTCCGGTTTGCTTTCAGGGGACGTTACCAATTCCGGGCACTACCGTTTGGTCTTTCCTCGGCTCCCCGAGTTTTTACCAAATGCCTGGCGGTGGTAGCGGCCCACCTGCGTACTTTGAGAGTTCAGATGTTTCTCTACCTGGACGACTGGCTCCTGGCGGCCTCGTCCAGGGAGGAGCTCCTGCAGTTTCTCTCCCTCACCCAGCAGGTTTTCACTTGCCTGGGTATCACCATCAACCATTCTAAGTCTCATCTGGACCCCTTCCAGAGACTCCAGTTCATCAGGGCTATCCTCGACACGACAGTGAGCAAGGCCTTACTTCCTTCGGACAGGGCGGCCTCCCTCCAGTCGCAGATTTCCCTGCTATCAGAACGCAGGAAGGTTCTGGCGAGGTCGGTTCTCCGGCCGCCATCCCGACGGTTCCCCACGCGCGGCTCCGCATGAGGATTTCTCAGTGGATTCTCCACTCTCAGCGGGATCAACTCGTAGACGACCTAGATCATCTGGTGCTGATCTCCTCGTCGATGACAAGAGACTTGCAATGGTGGATGGTTCGAGAGAACCTGTTTCGGGGGGTCCCCTTCTGTCATCCTCCCCCCTCTCAGACTCTGACCACGGATGCATCAGGCGAAGGGTGGGGAGCCCATCTGGGTCCTCACTGAACCCAGGGTTTATGGTCCAGATTGGAGCTAGCTCTCCACATCAATGTGCTCGAGCTACGAGCAGTACTATATGCTCTCCAAGCCCTTCACCAATACATCCTTCCCGGTCACCTAGCTGTCCAAACGGACAACATGTGCATGGTGTGGTACATCAACAAGCAGGGAGGGACTCGATCCTACCCACTGTGCAGGGAAGCAATGAGGGTTTGGGACTGGGCAATGCTTCACAACCTTCACCTCACGGCGATCCATGTTCCAGGAGTTGACAGTACCCTGGCAGACAAACTAAGTCGCTCCTCGGCTCTGCCACACGAGTCGGAGTTGGACCAAAAGGTTCTAGACGACATCTTCCAGCTTTGGGGGACTCCACAGATAGACCTGTTCGCCTCTTCCCAAAATGCAAAACTTCCCACCTTTTGCTCGCTCACTCCAGAGCGACACGCTTTCTGGAGCGACGCTCTGTCTCTAAACTGGAAGGGCAGATTCGTCTATGCTTTTCCCCCAATTCCTCTGGTCCCTCGTGTATTGCAGAAACTTGCAATGGAAGGAGCGAGAATGATTCTGATCGCTATTTTCTGGCCCAGGCAAATCTGGTTCTCTCTTCTACAACAATACTCAGAGGTTCCTCCTCTTCCTCTTCCTTTATCTCGAGGATTGCTGACCCAGGATCAGGGGACCCTGGTCCATCCGGGACTCAAGCCCCACAACTTCATGCATGGCTTCTGCAGACCTAGCCCAATCTCGCTTTGGCGTCTCTCCAAAGGTGGCCGAGATTCTGGTGGAGGCTAGAAAACCCTCCACTAGGTCTCCCTATGCCATGAAATGGAAGAGATTTTCTATTTGGGCTGCCTCCAGGAAGGTAGAGCCTTTCTCCTGTCCTGTGGCTGTTCTCCTCGATTATTTACGTCATCTCTTCAACCTGGGTCTCAGTCATTCCTCTTTGAAAGTTCACATGGCTGCTATTTCAGCCTACCATGTTCCTTTTGCTGACAAAGCCTTTGCCCAATTAGAGGTATGCAAGACTTTTCTCAGAGGGGTCCTTTATCTCAGGCCCCCTGTCCGGACTCCTGCTCCCCCTTGGGATTTGAACTTTGTTCTCAAGAAACTTACCCTTCCTCCCTTCGAGCCTGCGGCCTCCGCAGATTTGAAGTTTCTGTCGTGAAAGACGCTCTTCTTGGTGGCCATTGCTTCTGCTCGAAGAATTTCCGAGCTCCAGGCCCTTATGTGTAAAATCCCTATCTGATTTTTCACAGGGAGCGAGTAGCTCTTCATGACGAACCCAAGTTTCTACCAAAAGTGGTAGCGGAGTCTACCTTAAATCAGTCTATAGAGTTACCTGCCTTTTTCACGCAGTACTCCAACCAGGGAGAATATTTGCTCCATACCATGGATGTTCACAGGATTCTGAGATACTATACCGATAGGACAAAGGATCTCAGAAAGACTGATCAGTTGTTTGTCTCTTTTGCTCACAAAAGGGAAGGCAATGCTGTTTCCAAGCAATGCCTGTCAAAGTGGTTGGCTCATTGCATCACTTTCTGTTATGACAAGTACAACAAGACCCTTTCAGGTCAAGTCAGAGGTCACTCCACTCGTGGAGTAGCAGCCTCTGCGGCTTGTTTCAAGAATGTGTCTGTGGCAGACATCTGTGCTGCCGCCACTTGGACTTCCGTCCATACCTTTACAAAACATTACAGTTTGGACATTACCTCTCACCGTAGAGCAGGCTTCGGGTTAGCGGTCTTGCAAAGCCTCCTGTCTTGAGGTTTGCAAGGTTTTTTGCTACTTCTTGGAGTAGTTCCTCCTCCCGGTGCCTTTCATTTGTTCCAGACTGCTTGGGATTCTGTCCTATATGTAATTACCTACTGCAAGAGCCCTCTCGAAGTAAGATAGTACAGTTACGTAAGAACTTACCGTAACAGTAGATCTTCGAGAGAGGCTCTTGCAGTAGGTAATACCTTCCCGCCCTCCATCCCCCTAGGCTTTTTCAGCTCCTTTTCCATTGCAGGAAATATCTGCTTCTCTCTCGTCCGGGCTTTCCGAGCCTGTGGCGGGGAAAGGCACACTGGAGGCGGGCGTCGGGACCGCCCACTTTATACCCGGCGTCGTCTGGCGCCCAGTCACCTGACGTGGGGGCGGTCCCTCGCCAGGGACTGCTAGCTAGAAATTTTTCCGTGGGGTCCTGCCGTCTGCCGACGTCAGTTCTATATGTAATTACCTACTGCAAGAGCCTCTCTCGAAGATCTACTGTTACGGTAAGTTCTTACGTAACTGTACTTTGCTTCTGTTACCAGAAGTACAACAAACCTCTTCCGGGGGAGGTTCAAGATCACTCTGCTAGAGGTATGGCTACCTGTTCAGCGTTCCTGCGGAATGTTTTTGCAGCAGCAACCTGGAGTTCCGTCCATACCTTCATGAAGCATTACAGTCTGGACATTGCCTCTAGGCATAGGGCCGGGTTCGGCCTTGCCATCTTGCAGGGCCTACTGTCTTATTTTATTTATTTATTTAGTTTCTGTTGACCGGATAAGTGCACTAGACAATTTCTTGCCTATTTTCAGACACGACCTGGAGGGAGGGGGATACAAATGAATGCCAACTGTCCCTGAACCAGATTAAGCTGTTGGTGGTATTTTAGTGAATGTTAGGCTGGTCCTGTGCTGTCTTTCTGTTGCTCCTCCTCCCGTAACTCTCTCAGTCTCCCTCCATGAGTGACTGCTTGGGATTCATTCCTATATGTAATGACCTACTGCAGGAACCCTCTCGAAGTAAGATAGTACAGTTACGTAAGAACTTACTGTAACAGTAGATCTTTGATAGAGATTCCTGCAGTAGGTCACACTTTCCTTCCCTCCTTCCCCAGTTCTTTTTCATTTTCTTTCAGTTATTCTGAACTGGGCTTCTGGATTCCTTCCTTTCTCCTGTCTCATCCTCCTTGGATCTCCAAGAAATCCAAACTTTGGCCGGTGCCAGCAACTGAAAGGTAGTCCCCAGTTCCAAAACTTCCTGGCGATACACAAAAAATTTGTGTCTTCATTGCTGTGTCTGATACGAAAAGTCTGGATATATGAAAAATTTATTTCCCTTATACACCAAGGATCCCTTAATTCTGGAGAATTTAATTAAAAGGTCTCTGTCAGATTCAAAAGCAAAGCTCATTAGGATTGAGGTTTTAGAGTCAGGATCTGATCTTGACACAGCCGATGATTCATATGCACCCAGATCTTCCTGAATGTAAAGTCTCCACCACTTATTCACACTAATGGGGAGTTCACCGGAGGTGGTAGGACCCATCGGAAGCAAACTTTTTCAAGAGGGTCGGCGCCTGAGATGGAGCCACAAGGAATCAGCACCAGAAGCCCCGGCTCATGCAGCAATGACTATCTCGCCGTTGATCCCCCAACCGCCTCAGTTCCTTTTTTCCTGCCATCAAGATCGCTTCGGTGACGATGTCGCTCGTCTGCCGGAAGTTCAACTTCACTGGCAGCAATAGGTCAGTTTATTGTTTTGTAGAATTATTTTGAATTAGTACTGATTATATATTTCAACTGTACAGCAGAAGTCTTCAGTTCTCCATTGACGGGGTCGACCATGAGTGGGTCAGGTGACGGTAGGGAGACTTCATATGAAAGCTGTTCAGTCAGCCGACCAGGTCCGGTCAGCTTCCCTCCCGGAGGGTTGACCAGCAGACGGTCCAGTGCTCGAGGGATTGGCGGCCCCTCCCCCAAAGCGCAAAAGGAAACAGTCCATTTTTCAGTGCCATTGACCTCAAGTTCTTCTTGACACGCCAGGTCGAAGAAGAAGCAACATCACTTTCGGCGTCACCCTCTGGTATGTCTCGCGTGGATGGTCGGTTATTTGGGCCAGGCGCCGGTCTCCACCTCTGGTTTCTGTCTCTGGTAGCTGACCTCCTTGACACCGGAGCTCCTCCCCGCCTATTGGAGGAGCTTCTGCTGAGCAGTTTCACCAGTGGGGTGCTCTTATGGAGCAGTGGGCTCAGAGCTTGGTCCAGTGGCCCGGGCCGGTCAGTCCGATGCCGGGGCCTTCGGGCCATTTGGTTTGGAGGGGCAGGTGGGTGGTTGGGCCTTCCTAGTCACGTGCGGCTCTGTGCCATCGACTCCACGCTCGGGTGTTTATCCCCCTCACATGGCTGTGGTGCAGGGGTCCACACCAATGCCTCTATCTCCTGCCATTTTTCTCTCTTTAACCTCAAATCGTAGTTTTCAGACCCTTGGGACTCTCTCGGTGCCGTCCACAGTGCCACAGGCTCTGTCTGCACCGTGCGTGGTACTGGAGGCTCTGTTCTCTGCGCCATTTTCCTCTACGGTGCCAGGAACTGGTGCGGCACCAGCTGGTCTTCAGGGGTTCTAGACTCCGATTCTTTCTCCGTTCTTCCTCTTGATTTTCGCGCTTTTCTTGTCTATACAGTTCCCCCTGGGCTGTCAGGAGATGATTTTGAGCCTGACCTAGATCTTCGTCTAGGTGATAATGTTGATGACATTACTCTGGGAGTAGGGATCAGTCCTTCTGCAGAGCCTGTGGTTGAAGACCTTTCCTTTAAATCTTTGCTCAAAAATGTTAATTCTACTCTTTCTCTCCAAACTTCAGAAATCGATCCTGGGAGGCTTTTGCGACTCCAGTATCTTCATGTCCTAGAGATCCCTTTGGATTTAACCCCTCCGGTACAGCCCTCTTTCGAGACTCTCTCACAGATGGTGTTGAAGAATCCGGCTCTCATTCCTTCTGTGGCCAAATCCATAGATAAGAAGTATGTCCCTCCCAAGGATTGCCCCATTTTGGCCTCACAAGCCTTTGCTGATACCATTGTAGTCTTGGCAGAGAATGATATGACTGTCCTTCCTCAAGGATCTACAGCCCGAACAATGAACAAAGAATCTCTCAAGATAGACACCTTACAGTAGGTAAGAGAGTCTTTGCTGCCTCAACCCTGGGTATGCGCATTGCCAGTTACCAGGGCTATTTTTCTAAATATGAGTATGTAATTTGGCATTCCCTCAAAGAAATGGTAGAAGCTCTGCCCGAATCGGAAGTTAGCTCAGAGCTGTCGCGTTACGAGGAAGTTGGAGCTGTGGAGCATTTGGAGTTTTCGGAGATTTGTACAGGCTTTTTTTAATGAATAAAGGACTTCGTTTTGCATTTACCATATTGTACTTGCTTCGTCCTTTGCCTGGTGAGTTACATTTTTGTGCCTATTATTGATGGCATATGCCAGATGTGAGGCAATGGTGCTGGTTTCCATTCATCTTTCCAAGCTCAAAGCTACTCAAGACCATAACTAGGGGTATCGAATCCAATAACCAACAGGTTAAAACTGCAGTGGACGCCTACGATACCGCCTCCCGGGCGGTAGCAGCTGGCATCTGCACCCTCCGCCACTCTTGGCTACGTACTTCGGGCTTCACAAATGATGCCCAGAAGCAGGTCATGGCTTTACCTTTTGACGGTATATATCTGTTCGGGCCTCAGGTGGAGCAAGCTTTGGAGGCCAAGCAGAAGACTTGGTCTGCCATTAAGACAGCTAGACCTGCACCCGCCCCCTTCCGAGGGGTGCGAACAAACGTCAGTTTCACAACCATCAGTCCTTTCGGGGCAGAGGAGGTTTTAACAAAAACCACAACCCTCAGCCACAAAAGAAAGTGCAGCAGAAGGCACAAGGGCCCACAGCGCGCAGTGCCATCTTCTGAGTTTCTGGCCCAGGTCCCACCTCAGCTGTCCGAGGGGGACTCCTCAGCAGTGGGAGAACATTTGACTTAGTTCTACAATCAGTGGAAATCTATAACATCAGACAAATGAGTCCTCCGGATAATCCGCAAGGGGTACTCTCTCAATCTTTTGGAAACCCCTCCGGATCATCCTCCCAAACGACAGCCCAGGCTTTCGGCAGTACAGTCAGATCTTCTTGCTTCCGAGGTACAAGGCCTTCTGAACAACAGGGCAGTAGAAATAGTTCCGCTGGATCAACAAAACACAGGTTTCTACTCCTATTACTTTCTGGTTCTGAAGAAAACTGGCAGCATGCTCCCCATTCTGGATCTCAGAAAGTTAAACAAGTTCCTTCACAAGGAGAAGTTCAAGATGATATCACAAGGTACTTTGCTACCTTTGCTTCATTGACACGATTGGTTAGCCTCCCTGGACATGCAGGATGCCTACCAACACAGTCTCATACACCCAAAGCACCACAAATACCTAAGGTTCGTGGCATTGTGTCAACACTACCAGTTCAGAGTCCTGCCCTTTGGGCTATGCTTGGCGCCTCTGGTTTTTACAAAGTGTTGTGCAATTTTTGCGGCGCACCTCAGGAAAATCGGAATACAAGTGTTCCCATATCTGGACGACTGGCTCCTAGCAAGTCCCTCCAGGCAAGAGACTCTGGAGGCCGTGGTCACGGCCTCAGACTTCCTCGCGTCCATGGGAGTCCTGCTGAATATCAGCAAGTTGCAGTTGCAGGCCTCCCAGAAGCTCCTCTTCATAGGAACTCTTCTGGATACCTCCTGTGCGAAGGGTTTTCTTCCAGAGGACAGAAGGAGTGATATCTTACAGATGGCCCAATACATCAGAGAACACAGCTCGGTTCGAGCTATCTCGATGCTGGGCCTCATGGCATTCTCGGTGTTCATTGTACCGTTAGCTCATCTCCACATAAGAACCTCTCAGTGGATGCTTAGTACTCAGTGGTCCCCAAACACTCACCCTCAGTCCTTTCTCGTTAAAGTGACAGAACCTCTGAAGAGGTCACTCGCCAGGTGGTCGCAGGAGGACAGTCTCTGGAAGGATATCCCTTTGCTCCTCTGGATCATCAGATCTCCATTACCATGGACACAGCCCTGATGGGTTGGGGAGCCCACTGCCAGGATCTCCACACTCAGGGTGCGTGGACTCAGGGCGAGTCCCAACTTCACGTAAATGTCCTGGAAATGAGAGCTGTCCTGTATGCAGTCCAAGCCTTGAAGGACATACTCTGTCACAAGAACATTCTCCTTCAAATGGACAAGGCAGTGATGTACTACATCAACAAACAGGGTGGCGCACACTCTTACCCATTATGCAGGGAAGCAATGAGAGTGTGGGAGTGGTGCCTGGAACACAAGGCTCTGATTCAGTCAGTTTACCTGCCAGGAGTACAAAACGAGCTGGCAGACCGTCTCAGCAGAATGGAGATGGATCCTCTCGAGTGGTCTCTCGACTTAACCGTCGTTCAATCACTGTTCAAAGAGTGGGGAACTCCAGACCTGGACCTTTTTGCGTCCCTACTCCACGCAAAACTGCCTCTGTTCTGCTCCAGAAATCCAGGACCTGGCATTTTTTGTCAGGATGCATTCAGGCTGCGGTGGACAAGATGCTTTCTATATGCTTTTCCTCCTCTTCCCCTAATTCAGAGGGTACTTCCCAAATTGGACTCTTGGGGGGGGGGGCAGAATGATTCTCATTGCCCCCTTCTGGCCTCGGCAGGTATGGTTTCTGCTACTCAACAGTCTATCGGAACCCCTCAAGACGCTTCCTTCAGACTAACCTTCTGACCCAGGGTCCTGAGGTCACTTCACCTTCACGCTTGGCTCCTGAGGAGACAGAGATGAATAGGTTCAGTGTTTCTCGTAGAGTTTCAGATATTCTTTTGGCTACGCCTAAGCCGTCCACTAGAAAAACCTACACAGCTAAATGGAAGCGTTTCTCTGTCTGGTGTGCAAAATCCTCTTGGAACCCTTTTTCCTGCCCACCGAATAAAGTCTTAAGAGTATCTTTTAGGCCTCTCAAATACAGGTCTGCAGTACTCCACAGTCAAAGTTCATCTTTGTGCCATTTCGGCATATCACGAGCTGATACTTTCCAAGTCACTGGCTCAGTTGCCTGTAGTTAAGAGGTTTCTTAGGGGTATTCTGCATACTAGACCTCCTGGCAGACGTCCAGTCACAGCCTGGGACATTAACCTTGTGCTAGACATGCTCACTCGTAAGCCTTTCGAGCCTCTAGCTACTTGCAACTTGAAGTTCCTCACTTGGAAAATGGCCTTCCTGCTGGCCATTACTTCAGCCGTAGAGTTTCTGAAATACAAGCACTCGTCACAGACCCACGCGTACACTGTATTTCACAAGGACAAAGTAGTTCTTAGGACTCACCCTAAGTTTCTCCCTGAGGTTGTCTCAGAATTCCATCTAAACCAACCTTTAGTCCTTCCTGCCTACTTTACGAACTTCTAGAATGAAGGGGAGCCTACACTTCATTCACTGGACATTAAGAGAGCGCTGCGGTTCTATCTAGATAGAACAAAAGAAATTTGCAAGGCTCAACAACTGTTTGTTTCCTTCAGCGAGACCCGGCTGGGTCAACCTGTTGCTATCAGATGCATTTCAGCATGGCTGATGGCATGCCTTCACCACTGCTATTCTATGGCACAAGTCAAGCTGGAAGGCAGAGTGTACGCTCACTCTACCAGAGCAGTTGTGGCATCAATAATGGAAATCCATAATGTGCTTATTGCAGATATTTGCAATGCGGCTTCCTTGAGCTCCTTGCATACTTTCATTAAGCACTACGCCTTGGATGTCCATGCCAGATGACATCTGTCGTTTGGCAGCACCATTCTTAACGGACTTCTGTCCTAAGCACGTGAGCTCTTTATCTCCTGCTGCCTGTCTCAGGGGATTGTTAGCTTGGTACTCTCCCATTAGAGTGAATGAGTGGTGGAGACTTTATGTCCAGGAAGACATGGAAATTACGTACCTACCATAATTCTTGATCTTCTTCAACGAAGTCTCAACCACTCATTCATATGCCCACCCACCATCCCCCGCTCACTTCTCTGTTTATGGTCATCACTCCTTCAGTGGCTGAGCTGTGAAGACTTTATTGTTAACTCTTCTTAGACAGGTAATTCGGACTATCTTCTGTCCCATTTTTAGGTTAGTTACGCTGCACCTCCTCAGGAGGGGAAAAAAAGGTACTGAGATGGTTGGAGGGTCGACACCGAGATAGTCATTACCGCACGAGCTGGGGCTCACGATGCCACTTCCTCACGGCTCCATCTAAGGCACTGGCCCTCTTGAAGACGTTTGCTCCTGCTGGGTCCTAGCGCCTTCGGCGAACTCCCCATTAGTGTGAATGAGTGGTAAAGACTTCATCCAAGAAGATCTAGAATTATGGTAGGATGCCGGCCCACCGGCGCAGCGGTAGGGCTGCCGCTTTCGGTGCCAGCAACCCACTGGAGCAGCTAGAGAGCCGGCCAGGGGGAGGAGGATTGAGTGCCCAAAGCTGCTCTCCTCCTCCAGGGCAGGTGGGTTGCATGTCCCCGCTGCTCTACCACCACCTGGGTGACCACAGGTGGAGGTGCAGCGTGACAGCAAGTAGAAGATAGGGGGGTGTCAGCCGGGAGCCGGAGCGTATGCACGTCCGGACGTGCATTGCCTCATGGCTCCCCAAGCATGCTGACATCCTGTGGGAAGGCCCAGAGAAAGCAGGAAAAACCCTGCGGTGCTCCCTGTAGATGGAGCTTCAGACCCCAATCCCATAGCCCCTGCCAGTACCGGCGACAGATCCCCGACTAAATCACAGACGCTCTGGGCAGAGGAAAGGGGACCCCACCTTGTACCCACCTGGGGTTAAACCAAGGCTTCATGGGGGGATAGACTGCACCGGCAAAAAAACTGGACAGATGAGCAGGGACGTACAAGACCATGGGAGTCTCCCGAAGGTAAGGAGGCATTGCAGTGAGAAAGGAGCATAAAGAGAGAATAACTGAAAAAAAAAAAGAATTACGGTAGGTTCGTAATTTCCATTTTTTGCTGTTTTCTATACAATCTAAAAGCTTTCGTAATGAACAGTAGATTCTCCGGTGGTAAGTCACAGTTTTACAAAAATATCCTTTATCAGGTCCCTGACATTTTCAAATTCTGCGTCTAGACAATCAGACAGGCCAACAATCCTTAAGTTCTTACATCGAATTTGATTTTCAAGGCTTTCAATTTTTTTAACATATGGTAATTTTCTTTTACTGTTGCTGCATTAATAGCTTCAAGTGCTATCACCTTGTTTTCAATTAAAGTAATTTTTTCCCACTACTTTTTTTCAATTTGCTTGGTATTATTTTCAGCTTTTTCCTTTGATTTTTTTAATTTCCATTTGTAAAAAGTCTTTTTTTGCATTCATTGCATCTTGTTTTCTTTTTTGTCGTTCGAGTACCTGCAGCACTCTCTCAATTGCTAAAGCAAGCATTTCCAAGGTGTACTGGCCTGTTTGTCGTGTTCCCGTCTCAAAGGATTGAGAGTTGGTTTGTGAGCTGGTAAATACTAAGACTTCTTTATCCTCTTTTTCTTGTGTCTTGCCTGCTAGTTCTTGTTCCATTGCTGGTAGTAGGTTTGGATTAGCTGTCTGTTGTTGGGAGCCCAATTTCTCATATAATGGCTGACTTTTGATTCTGTCCACGTGGAGCTGATTTGCTTAGTGTTCCTGGCTGGGAGAATGCCGTAGTAGCCGCTTTACTAGAAGGCAGTACGCTACCTGGGCTGAATTCTGGCCAAAGAAATTTCTTCTCGATAGGTCGAATACGAGGTAAGATGAAGTCCTCACTCGATGTGGAGGAAGGTCTATTTTTCCATTTGTCCATTATGCTGCACATCTTAAAACGTTCCGAAAAATGCCTAAGAGAATATGAGAGCTCCCTCAGAACGTTGCTGTGGGTTTGTTGGCCATATTGCCTCGACAGGATGTTTTTTAATTGTCTCCTGTTGAAAACTTTTAAAAAGAAAGAAAACAGTACTACAGGTAGGTACAGATTTAAATTATTAGGCGCTTAGGGTCTCTGGGGGTCATTCGTCTCTGACGTTGGTTCCTCCCCCCAGCTTGAGGTTTTGTGTGTTTTTGTTCCTGGTAAAATTGTACTTTCTGGTTAATTTGGGAGTTTTTTGGTGATTTTTTCACGTCAACCTCTATTTTTAACATTTGTGCTGCCAGCATTAGGGCTGGTAGTGTGCTTCTTCATCTCCTCAGGTTCCTGCCACTGTCCCGAAAGCGAGCCCATGGTGCACTTGTGCAGCACTAACAGCATTGCAAAGCACTAAGTGCCATTAACTTCTATTGCAGAAGTGCGCACGCACATAAAACGAATCACCTTTTGCAACTGGTGCCTCCACAGGCCAGGGGCGCACACACTCTCAGTTAGAGCAGGACTGTCATCAATTCCTTCCATGGTCTCCGTCACATAACCCGCTGTCTTACCCGACGCCGGGAGCTTCACTTCCGTTGACGTCTCCCCAGTTATCGTCGGACAGTTTTAGTGATCTGATTGGCTATTGGTGATTATACATCCAACACCTGACTCCAGCCCCGACAGCATCCCCGTCGGCCTCTGCACCACTGTGGGACTCAGCTCAACCTGCCCTTAGCGCTCCTACTTCCCTCCCTGAGACTCAGTACAATGCTAGAGGGGGCACCTTTACCATCGCAGACACAGCCCAGTGCGGGGCTCTGGCTGTTCTGAGGATACAGAGTCAGATTCTGTTGAGCCATCAGACTCCTCCTCTCACTACTCTCCCGAGGAGGTGTGGATCAGGGAGTCTCCCAAATCCCCCTCAGAGGACCCCTCTTTTCTGGTGGTGATGTGGCTCATTCAGACGTCTCAGGGGTGGCCAGCTAAGGAACAGGACCCTCAGTGCTGCCGTTTAGCAGAGCATCTCCGCCTCCCAGAGCTCACCTCAGTGGTTATCCCACCCCTAGTGGCACCTCACTATGATGTTGCTACCACTATTTGGCAACAGCCAGCGTCAGGCCCTCTGTTGTCTAAAAAGGCAGATAGGCTGTACCACGCCCCGGAAGGTTGGCTCCATTATGGGGCGCACCTAAGCTGACCCCGCCATACTAGCCACAGCCCATGTCGGCTCCACTAAACCTAGACACCTGCGTGACTTTCCTCTGGACAAGGAGTCTAAGCAGTTGGACCACTTCGGTTGGAGAGTTTACACTTCCTCAACACTAGCCCTGCATGCACAAAATTACCTGGCGCACATGGTGGTCCATCAACAGTCCCTCCTGGGCCAAGCTACTGACATTCTAGACTCTCTCTCTCCTGGATTCCTCCTATAAGGCTGAGTTAGAGCAGCTTCTTCATTTTCCTCTAAAGTGAGCTTCCACATCCTCCGTGCTGCCTACGATATGGTGGATGCCTCGGCATGAAGCACGGTGTCTGCAATTTGCCTTTGTTGCCATGCTTGGCTTCGCCTGTTGTACTTTGCCCTGGGCGTTCAGTCCTCCATTATGGATGTACTGTTTAGGGGCTCGGCACTTTTCAGGGGTGAGGTCCAGGACATGCTCTCCTACCTACAGAACTCGGGCAGGGCTCTGCACTCGGAGTACCCTCTTTTCCACACCCACCAGAGCAGGGGGCGCCTGTCTTTCCTTCGCTGCCCAGCGGAGCGATCCATGCGTTGCAGCCTTTTCTGCCCAAGGACAAGCATCGGGTCTCCTCGGCCCCTGATGCCCCTGCCCCAAAGGCTCTAGAGCCAAGGCAGTAGCATGTTGCACGCCCTCGCTGCCCCTTAATTCACGCATGAACACCCCCCCCCGCCCCGGCCTGGATTTTACCGGAATTGTTAGAGGGCTTTCTTACCCTCCACCCAGTCAGTTGGAGGATAAAATCTTGTGTCTGGTATGGACTCTTCTGTGGATCTCTAGGGCCACTTCAGCCTTTTCTTTTGGGTAACTACCCATAGGCTCTTGCAATAGGTATTCACCAATAGGACTAAGCCGCCAGGTGTCAGGATACTACGGAATAATCTTCTAGCTAGCAGTCTCTGGCAGGGTCCCCTTGCCTGCCTTCCATTTCTTTTCCACTGTCAGCTTGTGAAAGTACCTCGTAGAAGAACAGTGCTACTAACATCGCCATTTTGGGTGAGTATTTACTCTCATTCCTACTGCTTCGAAGTTTATTTAGATTTTCTAGTTTAATCGGCTGTGTATGTCATCTCTGATGCCCTCCGACTCGAATAAAACAAGTGAGACTTGTGTGTATCCCAGCTCCCACATAAGGACGGCCATTCCCTGTGCCTCTTCTGTCTAGGCCTGGACCACCACATGGAGGAGTGTGACCGCTGCCAGAAATTCAGTTCGGTCACCTGTAAAAGGCGGCAGCAGTCCCTGGAAGCCCATATTCTAAAGAAAAAGATGGCCTACTTGGAAAAAGAATTAAAAAAACTCAGGCAGACATCGACCTCTCCCAGAGGCCACCATAAGAAAAAAACGGGACAAGGAGAAGTATAGGGACAGGGATTCCGGCTCTGCTGCTTCCAACCCGGACAAGGCTGATAAGTTGCCCATTGGCCAGTCCAACGAACATCTAGCCTGCAATTGCTCGTCAGGTCCTGACACTACACCTGACATTCGGGAGTCGCCGCAGCTGACACCTGACTAGTTGCCTCCGGAGGCTCCTCCATCCCCGCTGCCTCCTCTTAGGGAGTCGGTCCCTCCTTCCCTGGCTGGAGATGAGGACCAAGGCGCTCCTCCCCCCAATGCTGGAGTCTCCGATTCCAGATCAGATGACAGACCCTCTGCCATCACCTTCCAGCTTGCCGTTGACCAACGACCGATCTTCTGCTCCGCCATCTGGGCCAGCAGGGCCCGTTTTTCTGGACCCTCCTACGGGGCCTTCGTTTCCGCCCTTCTGCTCACTGGTCCAACGCCAGACCCGTCAGGTCCTCCAGTTGGGCCTCCATCAGGACCGTTGACTTTATCGGGTACTCCAGCGCCAGGATGCCCTACAACACGGTACCCAATGCCACAATACCCTGTGCCTGGATTCCCTAGCCCAGGCTTCCCGCCATCAAGTTTCAGGAACCAGTACTACGGGTTTCCAAATTACCCGTTTCCGAGTCCTCCTCCTCAGTCACAGCTGCAGGTGGACTTGAAGTTGGTACTGTCATCTTTGGCTGAAGCCAAATCCCAGCTCACCTCGGAACTGGATAAACGTCAGCCGACGCCGTACCCAGTGCCGGGTCCCACACGTCGACCAGAGGAGATCCCTCTGACATTACCGTACACCGGACCAGAACCTACAAATGGCGCTCACCCTAGGGAATTCTCATGACCTCTGGATGTGTCCAGATAGGTTGAACTTCCCCTACTTCCAGTTGTTACTTCATCCTCTCTGGAGTCTTCGGAACCCGACAGTGATTTCGAGCCCTCTGAACCAGGAGACGAGCCTCATACTCCAGAGACTCCCAAACCGAAGGATTCTCCTAAACCCCCTCTGGAGGATCTTTCCTTCCTGGAGTTACTAAAGAAAATCCAGACAGCTTATGATTGGAAGACGGTGGAGCAAGATCCCCAGCGGCAGAGGTTACTCATACATTTGGATATGATGGAGTCCTCACCCCCCGTGATTCCACCCTGGATTGAACCTCACGAGGATCTCGTTTCCACAAGTAGCCTGCCTCCTTAGCAAGGCAGATAGGCTCTACCAATCTCCAGAATGCAAAGATTTTCTTAGCCTTCACCCTAAGGCGGATCCGGTCATCACCAATGCCGCCCACGACAGAACCACTAATCCTAAACATTTGAGAGCTTGTCTATGTCAATCTTCACCATTCATCACCTTTGGGTAATGTGGCCAGAGGTCACGACCCCGCAGGTTGGGAGCTTTTTTTTGGGGGGGATGGACGGAGTTGATGCACCATCAGCACCACCCTCGAGGCCAATGCACTGTGTGGCTCTCGCAGGTTGGCCGTTAGGTGTCATCAACCCCGCCCTCCGGCCAGTTCTTCATCTCCCGCCATAGAGGTCGCACCTCGTGGGATGCTAGCTGGGAAGCTAGCTGCACAAGAGGCCTACTTTGATAGAAAAACCTTCGATGCTGAAAAACCATCGCCGCCGAAATATCTTCTACGCTGTCTCTCTCTATCCTGCCGGTTCCGTTTTTGCCACCACTTGACTCCACTGGTAAGACTGTCCCTTTTCTTTACTTGTTAGCGACGCTGAGTCTTTTGTTTAGCTTGTTTTACCGTAGGTCATGTCTTGGTCGGGGGGCAATAAAACTTAAAAGATGGGGCGACCCCCTATGTGACAGTGCCCGTGAGGCCGCAAGTGCTCCATCTCCGACCAACATGACTGTTACCTCACGTGTCTTGCCCGCTTCATGACATGGATTCGTGCAACTCCTGCTTCTCCATGGACCGTCGTGTCATTGAGCAATGCACATGGAAAGTTGGACAAGCTCCAACGACTTTTGGGGGACGGGCGCACTCTTGGGCCAAGCCGTGGTCTCACTGCCTTTCCTCCAGGTCCCCTTCCGGTTCTGTATGAACCGTGGAGGAGGGGGCTTCTGCTCCTAGTAGCCTTGCCGTTGAAGAAGCCCCATCCGCGGTGCAGGAGGCCCAGTCTATCCCCCTGGGAGGCGGGCGGGAGGCACCGCATTGGCAGTCGCCCCTTCAGGGTGAAGGCTCCCCCGGTGTCATCTCCTTGGGCTAGAAAGCCTGAGTTGATGCCGTCCATTGGTGCCATCTTGGGCCATGGCACCGTTCGTGGCAACGTAGGCCCTGATGGTGCCTTCGTCGGCACTGGTCCATCGCTCGGCGCCGTCTCCGCTGTCCAGCGCTATTGGTGCCGTGGGAGGTTCTACGGCGCTGTCCTCGACTGTTTCTTGCAGTGGCACCAAGGCTGAGCATGGCGCCATGTCTAGCTCTGGTTTCTGTTTCTCGCAGCGGCGCCAAGCGAGGACACAGCGCCGTGGGGGGACGAACGGCGCCAAGAGAGCTGTCAGAGCCATTGTCGCTGCCGTCCCTGACCTCAGGGCCACTTGCAGCGCCATGGGTCAGGATGGTGCCGTGACAGGCACTGGCTGTGATGCTGCTGCCGCCCTCGGTGCCATGTCTTCTTCACTCACCATTTGCGGTGCGGTTGGGGGCTTTGGCGCCAACTCTGGTGCAGTCATCCGGACTGCTAACCCCTTTGGTCGGGATGGCAGCGGGTGTTCACGTACTGTCTGGCATCGGACTTCGGTCTCCACCTCCTGGAGGTGGAGTCGGACTCTGAGTCGGACAAGCTGTCTGACTCTTTGGAGTTGGCTGCTCACGTGGGCGCCCTGGAAGTGTCCTCGACTGACCAGAACCAGCCCCCCTCTGAGTAGCGGGCTGTTGCCCCCGGATCCAGGGTCAGGGGTGCTGACCAGCAGGCAGTTGTGCAGGCCACTGTTGCTCTGCAGCCTGGCCTAGGAGGGTTTTCTGACCCCTAAGATGGTGTGCCTGGATCGCCAACTTTGGGACCGATTGGAGCATCCACAGGAGGGGAGGGTGCTACTCCCTGGGTAGTCCCTACGGTGACTGACCAGAGTTGTCAGCTGCCTAGGCTGGTGTTTGCGAGGAGGAGGGCTGTATCGAATTCCGAGGAGTCGAGCATAGGGGTTTGACTCAGCGACCCTTTTCTGGGACCCACCCGGTTTCGGGAAGGATTCGTAGTGTGGACCTCCGCCCTTCCTTCTTGGTCTCCTCGAGAGGGCCCTGTTCTTTGGAGGTAGGGGACCGTCCGTTTGGAGTTCCACGGCCGCGGTCACCTCACAGGGGGGAATCTTCAGTGCACAGCCTAGGCAGTTCCAGTATGGTTGATCAGCTGTCGGCTGTTGAGTTTTCCGGAGCTCCCTCTTCCTTGGGGCTCCAGGTGCGCTCTTTTGCCCAGGCAGAGGACAGTCAATTCCTGTTGTTGGCTCTGCCCCCACTCTTCGACTCCTCTGCCACCTTCTCCTGCTCTCCCAGGCATTCTTGGTCCTAGCGGACCTCTCTCCTGGGAGCAATTCAGGGCTGTGAATGCTCATTTTCCCTCTTATGTCAGGGCCATGGACAGGCAGGTGTTCCAACCTCCCCCTGAGCAACAAGCCACTGAATCTATGAGGTCCTCTGCTTCTTCATCCTCTTCCTCGGGAGAAACCCTCTGTCCACATCTCCCCTGCTGCTGATCTCGTGGAGTATCAGCGTTTCCTCGTGAGGATGTTGGAGGACCTGCATGTCACCCCAGCACATCCGGAGCACTCGGTGCGCGCCTTCCTAGGCGATTTCCATGTGGACACCCTTGTGGTGCCTCCCTGACCTGCTCCCTTTTGGGAAGGCGCTGTTGCATTTTGGCAGAGACCCTTTTCCGGAGTCCCAGCCCCTAGAGATCTCCACCAGAGGTATTGTGCCCCCTCGGAATCTGCAGGTAGTTTGCCTCATCCTCAGTCAGGACTGATGCAACTGGACACTCCCAATGGGCTTCGCTCCCTTCTCCGTGACCAGTCCCCAGATGCAGATTCCATGGATTTTGATTTCTGGGGGAGGAGGACTTTATACTCGGCATGGTTGCTCCTTTCGATATCTGCACATCAGACCAACTACGCTACCTATGATAGGTTCCTGTGGTCCAGGCTAGGTCAACTCCTAACCTCTATGCCTGATACGGAGGTAACCAGACAAGCCATTACACTCCCCGCATGTGGCCTGGAGCTAGCAAGGCACCAAGCGAGGACATCTTACGACACCAGCGAGGTAGCTTCCAGGGTCTTAGGGACAGCAATCTGTACTAGGTGGACGGCGTGGCTGTGTCTCTCCTGGTTGTCACCCTTGGCCCAGCTTAGGGTGATTTCCTCCACATACCAGAGAACCCATCTTTTCTCATGTAGGGTGAGGCGGCATCTGTCGGGGCAAACTCCTGCCCCCTCCGGGGGTCCCCATCTCACTCTGCCCAGTTTCGGGCCTCTCCAGACCCATGAAGGTTCTCTCTCTCTCGGTGTGCCACCCACTGAGAGCTGAGGGACTTAGTCCTTTAGGGTACAGGGCCCCTTTCGGGGTGGGGGCTGGGTACTCACCCAAAGGTGATGAATGGTGAAGATTTACTCTGTATATCTTCACCATTCATCACATCATTTCATTGCCCCCTGACAAGGAATCTAAGCTTCTGGACCAATATGGGAAGAAGGTCTTAGCCTCCTCTACCCTGGGCATTAGGGCCCTCAATTACGTGGCTCACATGGGTGATTTTCAGAAGTCCATTCTCAGTCAGGTAGAATCTAAATTGGATTCTCTTCCAGATTGTGAGACCAAACAGGAACTGGGGGACCTTGTTTGCTCTGCCAGGTTAACCTGTAGACATATGCTCCATGCCACCTACGATGCAGTGGACAGGGCTGGCAGACGTTCAGACTTCGCCATCGGGCTGCAACACCATGCCTGGCTTCGCATTTCAGACCTGGCACTGAGGTGCAGACTGCCATCCAGGACGCCCCCTTTTGAGGGTCAGCAGTATTCCATGTGATGTCAAAAACATGATTATCGACCTACAAGAGAAAGGGCAAGCCTTGAGGTCGGTTCAGGTTATGTATAAACCTCCCCAAGGCAGAAACGTCCCTTTCAGTGCCAAAACCGCTGTCAGCAGAAACAGACGCAGGTTTGACGCCCAAACCCCATCTGAACAAGCCCCGTAAGGCTTTCGGAGCTGCGGCCACTGCTCTACCCTCGGCCTCCTGACTCCCTACCTCTCCCTCTTCCTCTGGAGAATCCAGAGGAGCCAGTGGGGGAAAGGTTTTCCTTCCACCTGTCAGAATGGGAGAGGATAACCTCCTACCTTCCTACTCCTGGGTGCTCCAACTAGTTTCATAGGGGCACTCCATAGAATTCATTCTAACCCCCCCCCCAACAGACCTCCTCCACTGTCATCCTACCCCTCACTGCACATTCCTCTGATGCAAGAGAAGATAAACTCCCTTCTGAGGAAGGCGGCGATAGAACCAGTCCCCCCCCTCCCTTACCGGGGGACGGGTTACTATTCTCATTTCTTCCTAGTGCCAAAGAAAACAGGTGATCTGAAACCCATTCTGGATCTCAACACCCTGAACCTGTATGTGGCGTACAAGAGGTTCAGAATGTTCTCTCTACAGAGCCTTCTCCCCCTGCTCAGGTCAGGACTTTGGCTGTGCACCTTGGACATGCAGGATTCCTACCTGCATATTCCCATACGGCCCTCCCACCGCAGGTTTCTCCATTTTCATTTCCAGGGGGAGCACTACCAATTCAAGGCCCTTCCTTTTGGCCTAGTCTCGGCTCCCCGAGTATTTACCAAATGCCTGGCTGTAGTTCCCTACCTGGACGATTGGCTTTTAGCAGCCCCTTCCAGGGAGGATCTTCAGCTCCTTACCCTGGAGACTTTTTCCAGTCTCAGCATTACTGTCAATAAGGCCAAGTCTCATTTGGTTCCTTGCCAATGGCTGCAGTTCATTGGGGCAGTATTGGACATGATTCTGGGCAGCGCTTTCCTCCCTTAGGACAGGATAGAGACTGCAGCTCCAGGCTCGGCTCCTATCCTCTCTAAAATGGGACTCGGCCTGGAAGTTCCTTCGCCTTCTAGGCCTTATGGCAGCCGCCATTCCGACTTTCCCTCTGGCACGGCTCCAGTCTCGAGTCTCGCAGTGGACCCTCAAAACCCAAAGGGATCAATCCCAGGATGATCTGGATCACGAGGTCCTCATTTCGGACCTGATGATCAGGACCTGCAATGGTGATTGGTTCAGGAGAACCTCAGTCTGGGGGTTCCATTCTGCTTTGCCCACCCCATCCAGACTCTGTCAGCAGATGCCTCAGGACGGTTGGGAAGCCCACCTCGGGTCACACAAGACCAAGGGGAACTGGTCCCAAATTGAGAAGCAGTTGCACATCAACGTACTCGAGCTGAGAGAGGTCCTGTATGCTCTTCAAGCTCTTCATCCCTTCATCCATCCTGGCCACCTTCTGGTACAGTCGGACAACATGTGCATTGTCTGGTACCTCAACAAACAGGGAGGAGCTTGTTCCTATCCCCTGTGCCAAGTGATGATGATGGTGTGGCATTGGGCATCTCAGCACAACCTACACCTGACAGCGGTCCACATGCCAGGAGTACAAAACACTGTTGCAGACGCTCTCAGTCGCTCATCGGCCAGATCCCACGAGTGGGAAATCAAGCAGGATGTGGTAAACGACGTCTTCACTCAGTGGGGGACTCCACAGGTAGACCTATTCACCTCCCCTGACCACGGCAAGCTTCCCAACTTTTGTTCACTCGCTCCAGGGTGAGGCATTTTCTGGCAGGACGTGCTGTCTCTGTGTTGGAGGGACAGATTCATATACTCGTTCCCTCCAATACCTTTGATCCCAAGAATTCTGAACAAACTCCGGGCAGAAGGGGCGCGCATGATTCTCATGACTCCTTTCTGGCCAAGACAAGTTTGGTTCTCTCTTCTGCAGCAGTTCTCAGAAGAGCCTCCTATTGCTCTTCCACTATCACAGGACATGCTGACTCAGGATCAGGGGACCCTGGTCCATCCAGGTGTCAAATCCCTCCATCTGCATTGCATGGCTCCTGCAGATATAGCCACTGCTCGCTTCAGCGTTTCTCCTCAGGTTGCTGACATCTTGGTGGAGGCCAGAAAGCCTTCCACCAGGTCTACTTACTCCACAAAGTGGAAGCGGTTTTCCATTTGGGCAGATTCCAAGGACCTGGAACCCTTTTCCTGCCCTACAGCCAGAATCCTGGATTATCTGAGGAACCTCTACAACCTGGGGCTCAGCTACTCCTCGCTGAAAGTAGATCTGGTGGCCAACTCAGCCTAGCATCTCTCAGTGGGGGACAAGTTGATAGCTCAGTTGGAAGTCTCCAACACCTTCCTTAGAGGGGTTCTTCACTTGAAGCCCCCCTATCTGTAGCCTGGCCCCCCCAGGACATTAATTTAAAACTGGAGAGCTCATGCCCCCTTTGAGCTGGCAGCTGAGGCTGCTATGTGCTCCTTCCTGGAAGATGCTTTTTCTTGTGTCCATTACTTCTTCTCGAAGGATTTCGAGATACAGGCCTATATGTAAAATTCCTTATTTGATTTTCGACAGGGACCGGGTGGCCATGCATACTAACCATAAGTTTCTTCCTAAAGTGGTGGCTGAGTCCACCTGAACTAGTCCATCGATCCCCCGGTCTTCTTCCCAGCTAACTCTACTCATAGAGAGTATCTTTTGCATACTCTAGACGTTCACAGAATTCTGAGATACTATACTAACAGAACTAAGAATCTCAGGAAAATGGATTAGCTTTTCTTTTCTTTTGCTACAAAGGTGGAAGGCACCGCTGTTTCCATGCAGTGCCTCTCTAAGTGGTTAGCTAATTGTATCACTTTCTGTTATGACAAGTACAACAGAACCCTTCCAGGTTAGGTAAGAGGTCATTCCACCAGAGGGGTGGCTGCCTCCACTGCTTTTTTCAGGAATGTGTCAGCTGCAGAAATCTGTGCATCCACCACATGGACTTACGAAGCATTACAGTTTGGATGTTGCCTCTTGCTGCAGAGCGGGTTTCGGTTTGGCAGTCTTGCAGTTGCTTCTTTCTTGAGTCCCTTTTCTGCCATTCTGTTTGTTTGTGGATGGTACTTCTTCTCCTCCCTGGTTTCAGACTTGTTAGATACTACTTGGGACTCAGTCCTATTGGTGAATACCTGCTGCAAGAGCCCTCTCGAAGTATGGTAGTACAGTTACGTAAGAACTTACCGTAACAGTAGATCTTCGAGAGAAGCTCTTGCAGTAGGTATTACTTTCCCTCCCTCTGTCCCCCTGAGTTTTTCTTTTCTTTCTAGGGGGCATTTCCTCTTTTCCTATAATGCCCTTTTGGCTTTCGACTGGAGAACTGGAAGGCGGGCATGGGAACCGCCCCTTTATACTGATGCGGGCTGACGCTGGTCAGCTGACGTGGGGGTGGTCCCCCGCCAGAGACTGCTAGCTAGAAGATTTTTCCATGGGGTCCTGACACCTGGCGGCTTAGTCCTGTTGGTGAATACCTACTGCAAGAGCCTCTCTCGAAGATCTACTGTTACGGTGAGTTCTTACGTAACTGTACCGTCACCTACTATGGGATGCTTTCTTATCCATGATCTGGCTTGTCCTTGGGTTTCTCCCAGTTGCCAGCTGCATCTCCACTGGTCTGTCCCAGGGGAGAAGCAACAACTGGATTACCTAACAGACTGTCCCGCCTGCTTTGGAGGGGAGCATTTTCCATGTCTTTCTGCCTATCGGTAATTACCATTACTTCTTAGAACATTTCTAAACCCCATGCCCAGTTGGGCCCGGGAGCATCAGGTACACTATCGCTAGGAAAGAGGTCTTTCCAAGCTTCTACCCTGTTCATACCGTGGGTAGTGTCTGGGGTGGGGGGGTTCCCCTGTTTTTTGGGTGTGCATCCTCAGATACGTTATCCCATACCTTCAAGTCAGGAGTGGACCTCATTTCTACCTTTCCTGGTTGTGGGCTGTTCCCAGAACGCCTGTTCCCTGAAATGTAGGCTCTATCGGCCTCCTTCTCTGTCCTCCTTTTTTCGCTCCTGTGTCATCAGGTGCTTTGGTACCTTTCTGACACCGGTCATAGAGAGTTGCATATTGCATTTCATCTGGTTACCGTCACCTCACCCAACCCTTACTCAGGATTGGTCAGGACCCCCCCCTTTGAGCAGATGGTCCTATCTGCAGCCTGTCTTCGGGTTCTGCCTGCCTCAGGTGGCTTCATACCGCCCTGTGCCAATCCTTCTGCTTCTTTTGCCAGCAGTGTCAGCTAGGCACTACCTTTGGGTACAGGGTGGCCCTCGGACTAGCAGTCCTCTTAGGGCCTCCTATCCTTATTTCTTTTTGGCAGTCCTTTCAGTAGCACTCCACATTGTCAATGGGTAATCAGTATAGCTGGGTATAGTGCACCCCTGCCAGTGGAATAGCACAGCCCAAGCTTTAGAATGTTGGGCACATGAGGATTCCATGAAGCAGCAACAACTCCCCAGTTAACTCATTATACCCTGGGCGGCCATTTTGTGTCAGGTAAACAATGGATAGTTCAGACTTCTGAAGAAGCTATTGGATGTAATGAGCTGTGTTATTCGAAGGGGACAGAGCTACTTTCTCTTATCTCAAGAATTTCAAGCTTCAAGATTTCAAGACTTCAGTGGGGGCTGCAGTTCTTCTCTGCAGGTTGAGGCTACCTATTTCAGGGAGCACCCCTAAATTTAAATCGTGCCTGTTAAGCTGCGCATTTCAGACTGAATAACCTGTGAGTTCCGGTGACGTCAGCAACCCAATGGCTGCCTAGCCCTAAAGCTCCTTTCCCCAGCCGACAGCAATCCCCACGAATCACCTCTTTCTGCAATGTCTTCTCCTGCAAAACAAAAGATAAACAAACCAGGGAAGCTCCCGTCTACTCCATCTCAAAAATTTAGAGATTTAATACAGTGCGAACGAGTGGATGAAATGGAAATCTGCTAGACATCGGACGGCCTGCTACTGCTAGCCCCGCATGGCGAGGGAGTTCACCCAGACCTCATTGTGACCATCAAACAAACGGCTCGCACAGTCTCTAGGATAGACCAGACTCTTACCAACCTAAAAACTGACATCAATAATATCAGTCACAAAACTGATCAGCTGGAGCTTTGTACCTCCCAAATCTCTGAGCAGTCAGATAGGCAAGACCATTTGCTCCTGTACCTTCTTGCTAGAGATCACGAGCTCGCCCACCGCCTGGATGACCTGGAAGGCAGAAGCAGGAGGCAGAACATTAGGGTCTATGGGGTGCCAGGGGGACTGGAAGACAAATTTCCATCCGTCATGGCCTTTCTGCAGGATTTCCTCCACGATTTGTTTGCTCTTCCTCCAGAATTCGATCTCGCTATGGATCGAGCACATAGAACCCTCAGACCCAGG
Organism: Neoceratodus forsteri; assembly: GCA_016271365.2. Classification (NCBI taxonomy): domain Eukaryota; kingdom Metazoa; phylum Chordata; order Ceratodontiformes; family Ceratodontidae; genus Neoceratodus; species Neoceratodus forsteri. The sequence goes on from CM028134.1 coordinate 859,716,128, forward strand.
CCTCGAAATGCAGGGGCGAGACCGCAGTCCATCATTGCCAAAGTAACCTCATACAAAGCCAAGGAGGAACTACTACAGAAAGCCTGGCAGAGGGGATCCCTGACATTTTCCGGTAACCGAATTACCATTGATAATGACTACACAACCGCGGTGCAGGAAGCTAGGAGAACCCTCTGACCAATATTAAAACAACTCCGATCAAAAAATGTAAAAGCTCAAATTCTTCATCTTGCGAGGCTCAAAGTCTTCACCGTGAATGGCCCCAAAATCTTCCAGGACTTGCTAACTGCCTCCTCATATCTTGAGTCCCAAGGAATTGCCTCACCTCCCCTTTTAAAAGAAAAGCTGGAGAGGGACTTACTTGCATCGGCTTGGTCTGTCTCACAGAAAGGAACCTTCCGACCTGGATCCTCGCAGCAGATCCCACACACAAATCTCCACGCTGATGTTTCCACTCTGTTGCAGCGTTATGGCAACTCATCCGTCATCAACAAGAAGGCTGCACATTTACAGGACAGGCCCGAGGGATCCTCTCCAAATGATGCCCTACACCCTGAGACTGATACTTGACTGTTGTGGTGAAGCTTATCCCTTTTTTAGGGTATTTTTGATCCTTTGAGATACTCCCTCCCTTCCTTCCCTGTTTCCTTTTAAGGGGGCCCCTGTTTCCCCTAGGTCGGCGCTCCCGGGATACCCAGAGCACTTGCATCTGACCATTTCAGCTCGGTCAAGATCACCTTTCTTCTTCCGGGAGCCCTGGGAGTGTAATTATGTTGACCTATACCTCCCAGCTCATCTTGTGCTGCTCTGGCTATGCAGGGGGATGTCGCTTCACCTCGAGATTGTGCTGTACTCTGAGGAAGCGACCAGCAGTCCCAGCAGTAGCTCCCGTGGCAGTGAAAGCCGGCATGGTTGCTCCTCCTGACGCTTTACAGAGGCCTCATTGCATGATCCCAGGAGTGCATGCTGCCACCATCTCTAATGATTCCGCAGGGGTTCTGACAATTTTGTGCCACAGTTAGGAAGTTTTACTCCTCAAGCCAGGGGTCCTTTGCAGAGGTGGGCTCCCCGGTTCGATAATTGGTTTAATAAAGGCTAAGAGCCATGCCTACTTCTTGTTACGGGCTTCGCGTTTGACCTGGTTGGGAAAGGGGGTCAAATCAGTGGCCTCTCGACCAACTAGCTCTGTGCTTTGGTTGGCATTTCTCTCCCCTAGGTGGTCTAGAGTACAGGATCTGGATGTCCACCCACGGCAAAATCAGCCACAATTGCAGCCTAAATATGTGGTATGCAACTACTAACTGTCCTTACTGTTGCCTCTCATTCCTTTAGATAGGGGGGTGTTTTATATGGAATCGATAATAAGTTGTACATGTCAGTGCGCATGACAGGCCCTCTGGTGGACATCCATGATATAAGGTTTAAACTAAGATGTTTTCTTCCTTACATATTTTTCACTGTTTGCAGTCAAAGTATTTCATGCTTGGGTGATCTCATATTTTTGATCTGTCGTGTCGGTTTGGGGGCGAGGGGGCAGCCTCAGGATAAAGTTTTTGCTGACCAAAGGGCAGGCTTCATTTGGAAAATCTCCTTAGAGCTCGAGGGTGAGCCCCCACTTCTCCGAGGCCCCCTCCTTTTCTGCATATTTGCAACTGCCCTACAGCTGGATATCACCTTCCAGCACTCCCTAGGAAGCCCAACTACACTCACATGGAGGAGGAGCCATTGGGGCCTGAAAACCCTGTATCCCTCCATCCCCTTCATGTTTCTGGCCTCATTATGGTTCTGGCCAGTGTATAAAGTTTCTGCCACTTTTCAGGCTGTCCTGGTTTTGTTATATTTCTTCATTTGTTTCCAATTGTTGTCTTGTGGGCTACTGATGACAAATCGGTACTTACATAGTAGCTGTTCTAGGTGGTTTCAGTGCTGTCTCAACTGTTTTTTCATGCATCAGATATCAGATGATCAACCTTTCCTGTCTCCCAATGGCTAATTAATGTACCAAGGTTTTTTCTTATAATATTAATGGCTGTTCTAGTCCAATTAAGAGGAAGCAAATTCTGAAATTTCTTGCTGCACAAAGGTGCGAGGTGAATTTCTTACAGGAGACACACCTATCGCCTTCGTAGGCCTTAAAGGTGAAATCCAGAGGTTATCCTGTTCTGTTTCACTCCTCCCTTGAGTATGGTAAGAAGAGGTGTAGCCATTTTACTCTCTGCCTCTTTCCCTTTTGAGTCCGAGAAGGTGATTGAAGATCCTGGGGCAAGATACATCCTGGTTGTTGGCAGGGTGCACGACTTGCAGGTTACTTTAGTAAATGTTTATGCTCCCCCAGGCTCCCCTAATTCATTTTATTCATCCCTTTCCCAACTCATAGCAGAAAAAACAAAAGGCATTCTCATAATGGGAGGAGATTGGAACTTAATTTTTGACAGGAACCTAGATACCACTTCCCAAATTCCCAGCCCGGAGTTCAGGAGGGCTCGGGCTTTTAAGATGATTTTTCAACAATTTGGCCTGGTGGATATATGGAAGGAAAAATATCCCACTGCCAGGGATTACACTTATTTCTCTCCCAGATTCAAAATTTTCTCTCGATTAGATGCCTACTTTGCTTTTGTCAAGGACCTTCAGTGTTTCCCGTCAATGTGGGTAGGAACCTCCACTCTTTCCAACCACAATCCCATCTTTTTGGAGATAGAGCTCTCCTTACCTAGGAGGAACACTCATTGGAGGCTGAATACGTCACTTCTCCTGGACAAGGATGTGGCCGGTAAGCTTAGACAACTTATTAAAGAGACCTTAGCTATAAATACAACACCAGGGGTCTCACCACAGATTGTGTGGGACACCATTAAGGCCACCCTTAGGGGCAAGCTGATTTCCTTTGCCTCCTAGAAGAAAAAGGCCCGGGTGCAAAAACAACAGGGTCTCTGGCTAAATTAAGGGAACTTGAGGACTTACAGAAGGTCAAATGGGAGAGACAGAGGCATTTAGAACCAAAGGGACTTAGGACGGACTTACAGAAGCTTCAGAGAGATGAAATCGAAAGTTCTCTGCTCTATCTGAAGCAGAGGTTCTACGAGGGCCGCCCCAGAGACACCAAATCTTTGGCATTCCGCTTAAGGCAGCGTGCAGCCAGAGCCACAATTACTAAAATAGTCTCCCCTTCCTCTGGCCTTCTCCTCAGTAGATCAGACCAAATAGCAGAGGCCTTTGTCTCTTATTATACTTAACTTTATAATCCTCAAGTAGAAATGTCCCTTGCAGATAAAATGGCATATCTCCATGCCCTACCGCTTCCCACCCTCCTGTTGGAAAGGGGTCAACTGCTAACTAAGCCCATTTCACAACAGGAAATCCTTAATACCATCCAAAACCTTAAAACAGGGAAATGCCCTGGCCCAGATGGCTTCAGCGCCAAATTTTATAAGACCTTCAGGTCTGAGACAGCACCTCTCTTATCAGAGGTATTCTCTGAAATCTGTCGGGAAGGGAACCCAGTCCCCTCTTCTTGGCAATATGCCACGATCCCTCTGCTCCATAAGGACAACAAGGACCCAACCCGATGTGAATCTTATCATCCTGTTTCCCTTCTAAATGTAGATTATAAAATATTCACCTCAATTATAGCTTCCAGACTAAATGCCCTTCTCCCTGACCTAATCAATATGGATCAAACTGGATTTATTTCAGGCAGCCAAGCCCCGGATAGTGTTCGTTCCACATTAAATGTGATCAACACTATCCACCGTACCTGCTCCCCTGCCTGCCTGATGGGCCTGAATGCTGAAAAGGCCTTTGACAGGGTGTCATGGGGTTTTCTATTTGCAGTCCTGGACCGTATGGGCTTCCCACAGGTCTTTATAGATGCCATTAAGGCATTCTACTCTGGCCTACAAGCTTACATCAGGGTAAACGGGAGGATATCTCCTAGGTTCAGATTGGGCAGAGGCACCCGTCAAGGATACCCATTATCCCCTCTTCTGTTTGCTCTATACACTGAGCCTTTAGCCGAGGCCATCCATATCTCGGATTCCATTCACGGGATTGAGGTGGGGGGCCACCACTGAAAGATACCTTTTTACACGGATGACGTCCTGCTTTATTTGTCACATCCTGAGCAGTCAATTCCACAGGCGTGGTCAGTCCTGTCAGAATATGGCAGGCACTCTAGCTACTCTGTTAACAAAACCAAGACAGATATCCTCAGTCTTTATTATTCCCCCTCTGCTTCTCTACAGTATCTTTTTCCTCTTGAATGGACAGCAGATAAAATGAGATACCTGGGGGTCTGTATTACTAAACATAACTCCCAGTTGTTCAAAACAAACTGTACCCCTCTGGTTGGACAAATGAGGCATGACCTAGACAGATGGGCCTTATTGAACTTTCCTATGTATTCAAGAATCCAAACAATTTCTATGAATGTTCTCCCTAGGTTGCTATACCTATTCCAATGTCTCCCCACCTTCATTCATAGATCACATTTCCAGGTCTGGCAAAAACTAATTTCTAAATTTATTTGGAACAGTAAGAAACCCAGAGTAAATATACGCATTCTCCAGGCACATAAAAGCTACATGGGCAGATCCCTTCCTTCTCTGGAGGCCTATTACCTAGCCACACAACTGAAAATGGCTTTCAAACACCATGAAGTCTTGCTTATATTAGGACCTTTGCAGTATGCCCCTGGCTTTTGACTGCCCCGGAGATGAAATAGTTAACTCCAGAGAAATCTGGAGTTCCACAGCGCGAGAGCGCTATTGAAAGCTCTATCTGGGTTGTTTGAACCCAAACTGTCAGATTCTTTACTCCGCTTTCACTGAACAGACGCTCCGGAGACCAGCTCCTTCATTTCAGTTCGCTTTATGTTTAAAGTATTTTTATCGGTTCATTTAACCGAGAAAGTGTTTAAAATTACCGCGTTTTCGGTTTAAAGCTCTATCTGGTAACCGTAAGTAAAATAATTTTAGTCTGTGTGGAACTCATTATCGGTTCGCTCTGAACCGATCAGTTTGCTTTAAAAATTGTTTTCTTTGCATTTAGAGTGAGAGTACCGGTTCTTATCGGTCCTAAAAAACCTGCAATTAAAAGTAGTTTTTCAAATACCCGTGACACGGTTAGGGACCGATAAGGGTGTCTTTGTCTGGCAAGGCCTGAAACAAAGGACAAGTTTGGTTAGGCTGGCACTATGTCTGAGAAACCCAAAAGAAAAACCGGGCCCACTGGGTTTCAACACTGTGATGTCTGTGGGGAAGCCTTTGCCAAGGCTGACCCACACACCACTTGTGTCTATTGTCTGGGGGCTGACCACCTCCTGTCAGACTGCCAGATATGTAAGAATTTCCCTGCAGCCACCCTGGAAAAGAGATTGGGCAGGCTCAGGGAACGAGAGGCCAAAAAGTCCACTGACCCGGATGGCCAGCCCGGCCCAGCTACGGCTGGACCAGAGGGAGTGCCCTCTGACCAGGGCTATACTTCCTTGGGCAAAAGAAAGGCTGGTCCTGAGGAACCAGTCAAAGCAAAAAGGACAAAGAAATCAGCTAGTGTGGAGTCCAGTTTTGTCTCTCCTTCTGCTGTAGAAATAGCTAAAGCCATACAGATTGTCCAGTCTTTGTCTCAGGGACTTGTTGATCCTCTCTGGTTGGAAAAAGGGGTCTCGTTCAGGTCCAGTGGTGCAGGATTATGTTGGGATTTTATGAACCACAGGAGGGAGGAAGATTTTGATGATTGTAATTGTGATTGGGAAGGTCTGGAAGTGCCAATAGAACTGGACATTTCTCCAGACAGACCCTTTGAGTCTCCCCTTTATTGTCTGAGTCCCCATCTCATTTCAGATTTTATAAGAAAGTAGCAGAAACTCTCCAGCTGCCCTTAGAAGAGGCTGTGGATGAGCAAGAGGAGCCTGACTATGTGGAAATGATGGATATTCCAGAGGCTAGAAGGTTTTCTATTCCTTTACATAAGTCATTTAGGAGGCAAACCACTAAGATTTTAAAAAATCCTTTTTCTGTCCCTCCTGTAGATAAAAAAATGGACAGAAGGTATACGTTGTCAGGCCCTAATACAGACTTCCTTACTGGCTTATGTGGCTAGATATCAGAAATCTAGATGGGACACTATATTGCAGTTGGCCAAGCAGGCCCATGGCCAGCTGGCTAGTGAGTTGGAACAGGTGGCTGCTGATGGCATTGAAGCCTCTAAAGTTCAATTTCATGCTGCTGTTGATGTTAATGATGTTTCCTCTAGGGTCATGGCCACTTCTGTAGCTCTCCTAGGGTTGGCATGGCTCAGATGCACTAATCTGTCCCAAGATACCCAGTCAAAGGCTATAGATTTTCCTGTTATAGGAAATTCTCTGTTTGGAGAACAAACAGAAAATTACATGAAAAGATGGATGAATACAGAACTACTTACAAAAGTGCCCAAGCTAAGGGAGGCATGCCACTCAACATAGGCATGCCCCCAGGGATGGGGCAGGCCTTACAATAGGCCTTTTACCAGTTCCAGGCTTCTTCTGCTTTGGCAGAGAAGATTTTTCAGAGGCAGAGGCAGACGGGCACAGGCAGGCCTCTCCCCAACCTAAAGCTGCTCCTGCCAGCAGGCACCTGACGGGGTGTCTGGGGCCAACTCTCCTGTACCAGTGGGGGCAGACTGGCTTATTTCTGCCAGAACTGGTTGTCCCTAACCTCGGACAAATGGGTTCTGGAGGTGGTAAGCCAAGGCTTGGTTCTCAGTTTCAAACAGTTTCCCAAGATGAGAGCCAGGCACTTTCCCCCCTCAAGTCTTTTAGAAACCCTCACACTAGAAGCGGAGGTTTCCTCTCTTTTGGACTGCAAAGCAGTGGAAAGGGTCCCCCTTGCCACCAGAGCAAGGGTCTTTACTCAAGGTACTTCCTGACCCCAAAAAAGACAGGAGACTGGCGGCCATCTTGGATTTAAGATTTCTGAACAAGCATCTTGTAAAACCAAAGTTCAAAATGCTGACTTTAGCAATGATTTTGCCATCCTTGAGGCCAGGGGACTGGCTAGCTTCCTGGACCTCAAGGACGCCCTATCCATATTCTAATCAGGGCCTCTCACCGAAAGTACCTCAGGTTCGAACTGCCCTCGGGCCACTACCAGTTCAGGGCAATGCCCTTCGGACTCACTTCTGCTCCAAGAGTTTTCACAAAATGTCTAGCTGTAGTAGTGGCCCACTTAAGAAGACAAGGGATAGCTGTGTTTCCCTACTTGGACGACTGACTTATTGTGGGTCAGTCATCAGAGCAGGTAAAATCCCACTTGCAAATCACCCAGGAACTCCTCATCTTTCTGGGGTTCCTGCTGAATGTTCCAATGTCAGTTCTCGAACCAGTTCAGGTACTAACTTTTATACATGCAGAGCTGAACAAAGTTAGCCAGGGCATTCCTCCCTCCGAAAAGAGTGGACAAACTCATTGCCCTGGCATCTTCTTTCTCCATGCAGGTCTCTCGACCAGCAAGGCACTTTCTGCAACTCCTGGGGCACATGGCTGCCTCTACAGCTGTTGTGCCAGGGCAAGATTTCAGATGAGGGACATTCAGTTCCACTTGAGATCCTATTGGTCTCAAAGGAGGGACCCCTTACCAAATTGGTCCCAGTGACCAAGACTCTGATCCTAGCTCTCCAGTGGTGGCTGGATCGAGCAACCTGTCCTCAGGGTCCCATTCCTTCCTGTCCTCACTCCCTCATCCTCACCACGGATGCGTCCCTGTTGGGTTGGCTCACCTGGGCGACCTTTCAACTCAGGGAGTTTGGTCCCTCAGGAATCTCTGCTTCACATCAATCTGCTGGAGCTCAGAGCTGTCTTCCTAGCTCTCCAGGTTTTTCAGAAACTGTCCAGAACAAAGTTGTTCAAGTCAGGACAGACAATACCACAACAATGTGGTACATCAACAAGCAAGGGGCACTCGCTCTTCCAGCCCTGTGCACCGAGCAATGAAGTTGTGGTCTCTGGCCTATTCCTGAATACCTCTCTGATAGCGGTTCACCTCCCAGGGAAGGACAATGTCCTAGCGGACGCCCTCAGCAGGATTTCTCAGGGCCACCACGAATGGGCTCTGAACCTCAAGTGCTGGGGTCAATTTTGCCAGCTGGGGCACTCCTCAGATAGATCTTTTGCAGCCCCAGACAACCACAAACTTCCCTGTTTTGCTGCAGGCCCCCAGTTCTGGGGTCAGTCCCCTGGATGCCTTTCAGCTGGATTGGGAGGGAAAGTTCCTCATGCTTTCCTCCGCTCCTCTCCTCTTCAGGGTTTTAGTAAAAATCAGAACTCAGCCTTGCAGGGTGATTCTGATTGCTCCAGACTGGGCCAGGCAGCCTTGGTACCCTCTTCTTCTGTCCCTATCATTCCACCCTCCCAGACCTTGCCCAGGCTCACGACCTGCTGATCTGTGCACAGGGAGAGTGTGGTATCGGATCTCAACTCCCTCCACCTCAAGGCTTGGTTCTTGAGGAGTTAGAGTTGCTCATTTACACGTTCTCAAGGTGGCTTGGATATTTTGAAGGCCTCCAGAAAGCCTCCACTAGAGCCACTTATAATTCTAAATGGAAGAGATTCTCATGTTGGTGTTCTGAGAGGCAAATCACCCCAGAATCAGCTGACCTGCCTATTTTGTTGGACTACCTGGTCCACTTAAATTCCTTAGGCCTCAAATCAGCTACCTTAAAGGTTCATTTGGCAGCTGTTTCGGTTTTTATTTCTGCAGGAAAACCAGTTTCTCTTTCTTCTCACCCTGTGTTTGCAAAATTTTTCAAAGGGTTACTTCATACTAATCCTCCCTTTCGGGAACCAACCCCTGCATGGGACTTGAATATTTGCATTGCCCAGCTAATGCAACCTCCCTTTGAGCCTCTGAATTCGGCAGATCTCAAGTTCTTAACTTGGAAAACTGTTTTCTAGTGGCTATCACTTCTGCTAGCGTATAAGTGAATTGCAAGCCTTGTCAGTGGAAGAGGATTTCATTTCTTTCCACAGCGATAAAGTGATCCTCAGGACTAACAGAAAGTTTTTACCTAAGGTGGTTTCAGATTTTCATCTTAACCAATCCATCTCTCTTCCAGTATTTTTACTGAGCACCTCTTCTGGTGAGAAGCTTGCACAGTTTGGACGTAAAAGAGCCCTTAGCTATTATTTGGATCGTACCAAGGGTCACAGGTTCTAATCCTCCAGCTCTTCCTTACCTATGGAGATGTGGGTAAGGAGGCCTGCTACTAGGAGGTCGATTGCTAGGTGGATTGTCTCTTGTATCCAGTTCTGTTATCAAAACTGGTCAAGAGCAGCCCTCAGGCCTGAGGGCTCATTCCACCAGGGTACAGCTGCATCTCTAGCGGCTGCTAGAGATATTCCCATTTTGGAACTCTGTCAAGCTGCTACCTGGAAGACAGTCCACACTTTCACTAAGCATTATTCCCTGCGTCCAGTCCAGGAGAGATCTCCTTTGGCACAGCTGTCCTGCAGAGCCTATTTCCTAAGTAGGTTCTGACCCTCCTCCATGGGGGTACTGCTATGTACTCTGCAAAGGTCCTAATATAAGCAAGACTTCATGGTGTTTGAAGAAAAAATTACTCACCTTAGTAATTGCTTTTCTTCTCATGGAGTCTTGCTATATTAGGACAACCCTCCCTCCTACCCCTCTCAGAATCCCTACTTGGGTATGGGGTTGGCAAATTGGTGCAATCTCTGTGTCATGCCTGTTTAGCTTCTAGTCCCCCCCTTCTTTTCTTTCTTGGGTTAGGAACTAGATAGTTTTTGTTTTTGTTAATTGGTAGCTGGGCCCCTCTCTGGACTTGAGTCTTTGGGCAGAAGGGGCCTTAGTAGTGATTGTCAAGGGTTATCCTAACAATATCGTGATACTGTTTTTCTTTATTGTTGTGTTTTTGTGGTTCTACTGTTAGTAGGTAGCCAATGGCTAGTGTAGGCTTTTTCACACAGACTTGCTATGTTAGTTAGCCTCGTAAAGAACCTGACAGTTTGGGTTCAAACAACCCAGATAGAGCTTTCAATAGCTCTCGCTGTGGAACTCCAGATTTCTCTGGAGTTAACTATTTCATCTCCGGGGCAGTCAAAAGCCAGGGGCATACTGCAAAGGTCCTAATATAGCAAGACTCCATGAGAAGAAAAGCAATTACTAAGGTGAGTAATTTTTTCTTACAGTGGTTCATCCCCGCATACACTTCCAGTTGGAAGGAAATGGAAAGGGGAAGGAGGAGGATCGTGCTCCCACTTTGTGGACCCGATTCATTCACTCCACCAGATCTTGTCAAGACCATCCTTCTCTCCTCTCCACTGTTAGAGATACCATAAAAGCCACCCATAGGATTTGGCAAAAATACAAATTAAAGACTTTACTCTGGGCCCTCTATAGACTTGCTAGAGACCCTGATTTTCTTCCAGCCTCCCTTGATCATACCTTCAGCACCTGGAAGAAGATGGGTCTAGTTTATCTGAACCAGTTTTACTAAGATCAAATAGTGCGGATTTTTGTACCCTTAAAAATACATTTTCCTCCAGAACTCTGATCACTACTGGTATCTCCAAGCTAGGAATCATATTAGTAAATGTCAAAGAGCTGACCGAGACCTGTTGAGGTCTGCTCCCTATGTCGAATGCCTTCAAGCCATTCTGTCTTCCAAGAAAAACAAAGGGCTGATTTCAGCGATTTACAAGGCTTTGGCTACTCTTAGGACCGACCCTCTAGAAAAAATCAAATTGAATTGGCAGAGGGAGGGGGGGAGAGGACATGGGTGAAGTTAACTGGGGCTCAGTCTTTCACATCGTCACTAAGTCCACCTCTTCTCCTCACTGGCAGAAATTCACTTGGAGGGTCAGGATACGTTTCTTTCTCACCCCTTCTGTTTTACACAAGAGAGACCCAGGAAGACAGTTGTCTTGTTGGCGACTGTGCGGGGAGGTGTCCGCGAGGTGGATGCATGGAACGGCCTACCTCAGGAAGTGGTGGCTATGAATACAGTGCAGGGCTTCAAACAGGCATGGAATAGGCATAAGGGAGCAATACAGATGAGTATGAATAGATAGGCCACTGACAGAGCAAAGGCTGATGGCACATTTATGAGGTAGAAAAAGAAATAGGCAGATTGGATGGGCCTTGCAGTACTTATGTGCCGTCGACTTCTGTGTTTCACCTGCACTTTTTTGGCATTGTCCCTGTCTCGGGCCCTTCTGGGAGGATGTGATCCAGGCGCTGAGAGACCTGTTTAATCTGGACGCCTCTGTGGCCTGGCCCAGTGTGATCTTGGGCGACCCCTCTGGGGGGATGAAGGATGCGGACTCGTTGTACTTCTAGGCCATACTCCTAACAGCAGCACATAAAATGATCACTCGGCTGTGGTTGAAGCCTGTGCCACCTGTTAGGCACACCTGGATACAGGTGACACAGGAAATTGCTGAGCTTGAAGAGCTGACATATAAGATCAGTCAGAAAACACATATTTACACCTGCAGATGGACGAGGTGGCAAATTTGGCTGGACGCTGCTGTGGCCCTGAGTTCGACATCGGCCGCCCTGGGGGGCTGTCCCCCCCGACTCAGATTGGAATGTAGGGGATGATGCTGGCCCATGTATGGGTCATCCTCCATTGTTGGAAGGGAACCTTGGCATGAGGGACTTGATGTTGCTTATCTCTTGACCTATACTAGAATAGCTCATGCTGAAAGCTGATGTTTGAGATGTCAATATAACTCTATGGATCTGAAGTTTGATCTAACTTGAATTACCTGTTGAATTTTTTCCTCTTCTCTGTTATTAGTGCTGTAAAGTTGTTTAATATACTGTACCCGATTGATGTTAATAAAATTGAGTTTAAAAAAGAAAACTGAATAACCTGCATTCTAGCTGCGTGGATATGTTGTTCATCCACACTTCTTGGCATGTCCCCTTCCACTTTAAATCTTGCCAGAGGTCTTCAAGCTGGCTCCTCCCATCCATCCGGGTGGTATATACCTCGGCTCCGCCCCATGACACCAGATCTTCCTTTCCGCTGGAAGATACAGGTTCCCTCATGCTCTCAGCATTTCGTAGGCCCTGGCTTTCAAATTGTTGGTTTTACCGAAAATCAAACTCGTTCGAGTTAGCGATCGTGCTTTCGTCACATCGACTGTGGAGGAAAAATCTTCCCCAGGATTTCGCCGGTGCCCCTGTGGCCAGAAGATGTCGTGCACCGATCCCCACCTCACGTGCGTTTACTGCCTAGGTGTCGGACATGACACCTTGTCATGCAGTTTTTGTTTGACCTTCCATCCCAATATCCTGGATGACTGCAAGGCACGCCTGAAGCTGGGGAGACCAGAAAAGAGAAACCCGCTGGTGAAATCGAAGGAGGCTAGGTGGGCAGTTTCCCCGGCCGCAGGGAACATCTGGAACAGATCAAGGTATTCGAGGAGGAAGCAGCTCGTGCTTCGGCCAATCAAAGCCTCTTCGTCCCGCTGAACCAAGGCTCCACCTTTACAGGCTCCTTCAGGGAGATGTGCCAGTCTCTCCCCACTCTCGGAAGAGGGAGAAGGACCCAGTCCGAGTCCCAAGAATACACGGCCTCAACCTCAGTCGATAACGCGCATCCTGAGCCGCTGGCTTTTCGGACCTTCCATCTGGCCAAGGGACCGAGGAAGTGGCCGACGAGGTCAAAATTATCCTCGACCCCATTGACCCCTTATCGCTAGCTGTGCCCGATGACTCGTTGGAAAGGACTCTGGTCCTGGTCTTTCCGGATGAAGAGACCCAGCCAGCTGGTGTCGCCATCAAGGAACCAGTCCCGGACCCCTGGGTCTCACGGATCCCAGTGTCTCCTGATCAACTGAGTCGGCCTCCTCGGTCTCAGTTCAGGACCCCCTTGGACGATCGACTGAGGAAGAGCCATAAGCGCCCAAAAAAGAAGCGACACCACAGGTCCTCATCCTCCTCGGATGAGGAGAGACTCCTGTGGAAACTCCATCAGTGCTATGAAGACCTTATGTGGTAGCAGCCTCTTGACCAGGGCAGAAGCCGGCTCCGCCGGCCATCACTCGGCTCTCGTATCCTAGGCTGAAGCCAACCCCTCTAGAACCAAAGCCTTCGGTTCCTCCTCCTGTGGGTCCGGGCCGTCTCCTGGTTAGGCCTACTCCGGTCTCTCCACTGATTCGAGTGGAACCACTGCCTAAACAGCCTGAGAGAGGGGCGCCCTCGAAAGAGGACCGACAGGACACCGGGCTTCCTCGACGTCTGTCGATAACAGTCACCTCGGACCACCCTCGGCAGAGTGAGGGTGACTTAGGTGGTAGACCGCTGTATCACGACTCTTCGGACTCGGATGTCACTGGCTTGCATTCACATCCTGGGGATGATGAGTCGTCAGTCGGCGCAGGGATTGAGGAAGGCCCTTCCTTTTTCCAGGGCATTCTCCACTTCATCTCCGACTCCAGTGGAATGCCCCTGGAGCCTATCCAGAAAAAGGCGGAGTACCCTCTCACCGACATTCTTAAGAGAGGGGATACCCCGACAGAGGCCTTTCCAGTGGCCGAGGCCATTGTTGGCCCGGCTCTTGAACTTTGGCAGCATCCTACCTCCTGCCCAGCACCATCTGCCCACATGACCCGCAGGTACGCAGTGCCCATGGGGTCCCTTGCGGGGTTCACAGAGCACCCTTCGGCCGAGAGCCTGGTGACCACCTCTGTGTTCAAGCATACTGGTAGTTGGGCTGACACTGACCAACCCCTGGACAGGGAGTCCAATAATATGGACCACACTGCCCGTAAGGTCTATGTGGCCTCTTCTCTGGGCCTTTGTCAGGCCAGCTCAGCTGTCATTATGGCACACTTCTCTCATGCCCTTCTTGGGTCATTAGACGAGGTCCTCCCTCATCTCCCACCAGACATGCAGACCGCAGTCAAGCAGGTCCATGACCAGGGCAGTGCTGTTGCTAAACAGCAGCTCCAGATGGCTTTGGATATCGGAGATTCCTGTGCTCACTCGCTGGCAGCTGCAGTGGCCTCTCGCCGCAGGGCTTGGCTGAGGCTTTCCTCATTCCCGGCGGATACTCAGCATAAGCTTGCTGATGTGCCCTTCCTGGGTACCGACTTGTTTGGTTCAGGAGTGGCCAGTCACCTTCAGCATACAGAGCAGTCCAGTGCTACCTTGGATGCCATTTTTGCTGAGGGTTCTTTGAGCAAGAACCAGCAGAAGAGAAAGAAGAAGCCATTTCGGCATTCTTCCCCTGCGGTCAGGCAGTCCTCCTATCAAGGAGGTAAGCAGCAACAGCAGCAGCAGCAGGCTCAAGCTTGGCATCCATACCCAAGCAGGGCCCTCAACGGCCCCATAAAGGAGGCCAAAGCGCAGGTCCTGGAGCCTCCTCCTCTAAGCCTGCTCAGTGACGGATTGGGGGTTGCCACCCCTGCACCTGTCATGGCAGCTCTGGGTCCTCCCGTGGGGGGTTGACTCTGCCACTTCCTTTCCTCCTGCTCCGCTATCACTTCGGAAAGGTGGGTTCTCAAAGTGATCAGTCGGGGACTGTCTCTAGAATTCGAGCAGTACCCTCCAAGCTGAGCCCGTGCCCCTCAGGAGGAACGGATCTACGCTTGCACCTATTCGGCTCTTCGAGATGACGTAGCTCAGCTCCTTCGCAAGGAGGCAATTGCTCCAGTGCCGGATCCACCGACAGACCCAGGCTTTGTTTCCAGGTACTTCCTGGTGCCCAAGCAGATGGAGGGTTGGTTCCCCATTCTAGATCTCCACGACCTGAATCAATATCTCAGGCCTCGCACCTTCCGGATGGTCACTCTGACCCAGGTCATACCATCCCTGGAGCGAAACGTGGTTCTGTTCACTGGATCTACAGAACGCGTTCTTTCACGTCCCAATCCACCATCCCATCAGCAGTTCCTCCGCTTCAGGGTCGAAGGGACCCTGTACGAATTCCGAGCCATGCCGTTCGGCCTGTCATTGGCCCCTCGAGTCTTCATCAAATGCATTGCAGTGGTGGCGGACCACTTTTGGTGTCGAGGAGTCAAAATCTACCCTTATCTCGATGAGTGGCTCCTGGCAGGTTCCTCCCTTCAGGAAGTGGATAGGTCCAGGGATCTGCCCCTCCAAACCTGCTCCCAACTTGGCCTCCTGATCAACGAGGCCAAGTCAGAACTCGTGCCCTCTCAGGTGATGGGCTTCATCTGGGCAGAGCTTGACTCTTGTCAAGCCAGAGCTCGGCTCCCAGTGGACAGGGCGGAGGTTCTCTCCTCCTTTGCCCAGTCATTTCTGGTTGGGCACTTGCGCCCTGCCCGGGACTTTCTGCTCCTTCGGGTTACATGGCGGTATGCACCTCAGTGGTCCTTTGGGCCCCGGTGGCAAATGCGCCCTGTCCTGTGGGAGCTGGCCACCCAGTGGACTCAGCGATATGGTCATTTCGACCAGCTGTTCACTGTAACCCAGAAGATGTGGGACACTCTCCAATGGTGGACCACCCCAGACCGGTTGCAGGAAGGGATCCCGTTTGTCCGCCCCGAGCCGATGGTCGTCCTTACGACCGATGCCTCTCTCATGGGCTGGGGAACCCATATAGGGGACAGCAGGGCCCACGGGTTCTGGACCCCTGAAGAGTCCCGATGCCACATCAGCCTGTTGGAGCTCAGAGCATTCAGACTGGCGCTGTCAGCTTTCGCTCCTCAGCTCAGGGGTCAAGTGGTTCAAGTCCAGACAGACAATGCCACGACCATGTACTACCTCAACAAACAGGGCGGCACACACTCCCATCTGCTGTACAAGGAGGCGCTCCGCATCTGGACCCTCGTAAGCCGGTTGTAGGCTGATCTCCTAGCCATTCATGTGGCAGGAACCTCGAACCATCTGGCGGATGCTCTCAGCTGCATAGGCCAGACATTCCACGAGTAGTCTCCCCATCCAGAGGTAGCTTACAGCCTATTCTCCCATTGGGGTAAACCATTGTTTCATGCCTGCCCCCCCTCAGCAGGGCTCGCTGCAGGGGGGGATGCCTTCTCGAAGCTGTGGACCCCAGGCGTTCCTCTGCGCCTTCCCTCCATTTCCCTTGATCCACAAGGTGTCACTCAAGGTGAGGAGGGACAAGGCGAAGGTGATCCTGGTAGCCCCAGATTGGCCATGCCAGTTCTGGTACCCAGATCTCCTCAGCCTCAGCTGCAGGACCCCGGAGCAGCTTTGTACATGCCTGTACCTGATATCTCTGGACCTTCAATCCCAGCACCTCACAGCCTGGTACCTGAGCGGCTAGAGTTCCAGACTCTGGGTCTTTCCGAAGATGTCTGCACTGTGGTGGCGGCATCTAGAAAGGAATCGACCAGGAAATGTTATTCCTTCAAATGGAAATGATTTTCCATTTGGTGTCAGGGTAAGGGTCTGGACCCCTTATCCTGTCCTGTGGTTAACATTCTCGACTACCTTTGGTCTCTCTCCAAAGGGGTCTGTGGTCATCGACCCTTAGGGTGCACCTGGCAGCCATTTCTGCTTACCGGGCGCGGGCCGGTCAGCCAACATTGGCGCAGGAGACAGTGGTCGGGCTTTTTGTCAAAGCCCTGGATCACATATCCCCTCCGGTGCGTGAACCTCCACCTCCATGGGATCTGTTGCTGGTTTTGGCAAAACTCATGAGCAAGCCATTCGAACCCATGCGCAAATGTGAGCTTTCACACTTGTCGTGGAAGACGGCCTTCCTGGTGGTTATCATGTCTGCCAGACGGACAGGGGAGCGCCAGGCACTTTCGTTGGACTCCCCTTATCTGGTCTTTCACAGGGACAAAGTTGTCCTGTGCCCCAACCCGAAATTCCTTCCAAAGGTGGTGTCAAAGTTTCACCTTAACCAGGTGTTGACTCTTCCGGTTTACTACCCTAATTACACCTCGGACGCCGAGTACAGGCTCCATACCTTGGACCTGAGATGTGCTCTCTCCTACTACAAGGAGAGGATGGCAGAAATTTGTGGAGAGGTTCGCCAGCTGTTTATCACCTACACTGAAGCCGCTTCTGCAGACCTGCAGCCAGACGGACCATAGCAAGATGAATTACATCATGCATAGGTCTGTGCTGAGTTGGTGGGCAGGGAGCCTCCCAGAGGGATAAGAGCTCATTCTACCCACCATACTGCTGCATCGGTGGCTGCTTCCAGGGACAGCCCTATCCAGGAAATCTGCTGGGCTGCTACCTGAAAGTCAGCAAACACCTTCATTACCCACTACCACATCGACCTTGAGTCACGCCGGGATGCTGGTTTTGTGGCCTTGGTTCTCCAGTCTTTATTTCCTAAGTAGGGGGTGTGCGCCTTGCCTCCCTCCTCCCGGAGAACTGCTTGGAGTCTGCCAAGAAGTGTGGATGAACAACATATCCATACTCCTAGAAGAACAGGTTACTCACCTGTAACAGTAGATCTTACTTCAAGAGGGCTCTTGCAGTAGGTAATGACAGATAGGACTGAAGCCGGCAGGCGTCCTGACCCCACGGAAAAATTTCTCGCTAGCAGTCTCTGGCGGGGAACGGCCCCACGTCAGGTGACCGACGTCAAGCGATGTCAGTATGAAGGGGCGGTCCCCTACGCCCACCTTACAGTTCGTTCCCGCCATTAGCTCGTGTAGCGCCTTGCGGTTAAGTTCACTGCTTCGCCAGTCTATCATCAGTAGTTTTACTGTCTGTTTTCAGTTTTTCTTCAGAGTTTCATCAGCTTTTACTTCAGCTGCCATGCATGTCGTCCCCGACTCCCTCAGAGCACAAAAAACAAGTGCAATTCCTGCAGCGCCCAGCTCCCGCACAAGGACGGACACTCCCAGTGCCTTTTTTGCCTAGGCCCTGACCACCCCATGGAGAGGTGCCGGCTCTGCCAGCAGTTTAACGCGGCCAACCGAAAGCGGAGGCAGCAGTCCCTGGAGGCCCACATTCTTAAACTCAAGATGACCTCCATGGAAAAGAAGCTGAAAAAACTCAGGCGGGCCTCTACTTCTCAGGAGGGCCTCCATGAAAGCAACACGGGACTCCTCTACTACGGTCACTCGACAGGTAATGTCCCCTCCAGGGGACAGTTCCGCAGTCACTCTTGGAGCGCTTCAAAGTGACGGCCCTCCCGTCGGGCTCCGCCCAGACTCACCGGAGCCTCCACCATGTCAAAGTAGGCAGTCGCTCCCAGTAAGGCCGCCACCATGCGGCCTTCTGGTCCAAGCCCGACCATGGTAAGGCCGATAAGATGCCCGACCCTTCGGGGCAGCGTACGGCCTCTAAAGCGCCTGCAAAGGCTGCCCCTCCATCACGGGCTTTATCGAGTGTAGGGTCCAATAAATCGGACTCCGTCTCCTCCAACGTCTACCAGGATCCTGTCAGTAAGCCAGATGTCTGCTCCTCCGACAGCCACTCGATGTTAGAACCGATGCTGGACCCTTCAGGCCTCTCCGTCGTCCTGAGCTCACCACAATTTTTTGTTGCATTCCAAGGGCCCCAGTGTCTCCCTTGCTGGACCCTGGGGATGGTAACCCCTCTTCCCCGGGCAACATGGAGGATGTTGGCACACTGCCGTTGGGTCTCCCTCCTGCTGGGCGGGATGACCCGACAATGGATCCTCGGACGCTGATGCTGGCCTACCCAACGCCCGGCGACATCCCCTTGCCAGACTCCATCCCTACACCGGGTCCGCTGCCCGCTGGGCTTCCCATTCCAGGCCCGCCCGCTGGGCAGTTCCCAGAGCCTTCTGCTCCTTCAGAGCCCCTGGTTCCTGGGTATCTGATCCCGTCGTATCCGATGCCGTCATACCCAGGTCTGCAGTATCTGGCACCCCAGTACCCGATGCCGGCCTACCCGACGCCGCATTGCACGGTTCCCCAGTACCCGGCGTCGAGGGCTTCCGCCCGTCGGGTTACGGATACGGCGCGATACGGATATCCCAGTATCCATACCACCTCCTCCACCCCCCTCAGATGCTGGTGGATCTGGAAGGAGCTCTAGCTTCCTGGTGGGCTGAGGCCAGACTCAGCTCACCAGGAGAAGTAGAAACCGTCTTCTGATGCGGACCGGTTCGGACCCCGGCGTGAGGGCAGAGACTCCCCAGCACCCAGAGCGAGCCTCTGGTTCCAGAGCAGGGAGGATACGCTCCTGAGGGTTTCCCAAGGGTCCGTTCCACCCCGACGCTGGGAGGAAGAGTCCTCTTCTTCTTCTTCCTCCTCGGAGATCTCAGATGACCCCGACGGCCGCTCCAGTCTGGACGACGAGCCACGCACTCCAGACAAGCCCAGGCCAAGGACTCCTCGGAAGTCCCCTCCGGAGGATCCTTCTTTCCTGGAGTTGCTGCTTAAAATCCAGGCTGTTCATCAGTGGCAATCCTTGGGGCCGGATCCACAGCATAAAAAACTCGCTGCGCACCTGGATCTGCCCGAGACCGCTCCTATTCTGGTTCCACCCTGGATCGAGCTTCATGCCGACCTTGTGTCCACCATTTGTTAGCAACTGTCGGCATTAACCCCCTTTCCAAGGAAGTCAGACAGGCTATATCAGGCTCCGGAGGATGTTGACTCCTTGAATTCACACCCTAGAGCTGATTCGGTGCGTGATTGGCGCGGCTCCGCGGCGATTCGGCTATCCCAAACGCCCGGGCTTGCCACCACCCAGTAGAATCCCGCCTTCTGGACCGGTACGGAAAGAAGGTCTATGGTTTTTCCACTCTGGGAATCAGGGCCTTGAACTACGTTGCTCACATGGGGGATTACCAGAAGGCGATCCTTAGCGAGTTGGAAACTAAATTGGAATCCCTTCCTGAGTCTCAGCTGAAGCAGGAAGTGGCTGACCTAGTCCGGTCTGCGTGTTCGGCCAGTTGGCACATGCTTCATGCCACGTACGACACAGTGGACGCTGCTGGTCAGAGCTTGGCTTTCGTCATGGGGTTGCGGCGTCATGCTTGGCTCTGGGTGTCAGGTTTGGTCCCGGAGGTGCAGTCCAGGAGTGCCCTTCAGGGGTTCAGTGCTGTTCAGTAGCGATGTCGAGCACATCATCACCAATCTGCAGGAGAAGAGTACTGCACTTAAGTCTTTTGACTCCTTGTACATGCCCCCTCAAGCTCAGCGTCGTCCCTTTAGCAGATGTTCTCGGCCCAAGGCGAAATCTTAGGGAAAGCGGGCCAACAAACGGGCCCCTCCGGCTGCCAAGCCTCCTCCCCGCCCAAAAATGTGGCGGGAGCTTCAGTCATGACGCTGCCTCACACCTCCTGACTCCTCTCCTCTCCCACAGCCTCTGGGCCCCCCAGAGGAACCGGTAGGAGGGAGATTCTCCTTCCATCTACCGGTTGGGAGAGGATCACTTCAGACACTTCGGTGCTCCAGCTGATTGCAGAAGGACACTCAATAAAGTTTCTTCAGAAATGACCGACACCCCAGGTCGTCTTACTCCCCAGAATACCTAATTCTGGTCTGGAAGAAATATCCTCTCTTCTTCTGAAGGAGGCGATAGAGCCTGTCCCATCCTAACTTCGGGGGATGGGTTACTACTCTCATTTCTTCCTGGTCCCGAAGAAGTCAGGAGACATGAGGCCGATTCTAGACCTCAGCTCCCTGAACTTGTTCGTGGAGTACAAAAGGTTCAGAATGCTCTTTCTGCAGAGTCTTGTGCCCCTCCTTCGGCCGGGACAGTGGCTGTGCACTCTGGACATGCAGGATACCTACCTGCATATCCCTATTCACCCTTCCCACCGCAAATACCTGCGTTTTTCATTTCAGGGGGACCACTACCAGTTCAAGGCCCTCCCATTTGGTCTTTCTTCGGCGCCCAGAGTGTTCACCAAATGCCTCTCGGTGGTAGCAGCCTACCTGCGTATCCATGGGGTTCAGGTTTTCCTGTACCTGGACGATTGGCTCCTGGCGGCCCCATCCAGGGAGGAGCTCCTGCGCTTCCTTTCCCTTACCCTGCAGGTTTTCACCAGCCTGGGTATTACCATCAACCAGGCCAAGTCCCATCTAATCCTGTCCCAGAAGTTCCAGTTTATCGGGGCAGTCCTGGACATGACCTCCGGCATGGCATTCCTGCCACTGGACAGGTCAGCCTGTTGTCCAGCTGCAGTCGGGTCAGCGTCAGGTCAGTCCTTCGCCTCCTCGGGCTTATGGCGGCTGCTATTCCGACAGTCCCTCACGCTCGACTCCACATGGGAATCTCTCAGTGGACGCTTCGGTCTCAGTGGGATCAGTTGGTGGACGACCTAGATCTACAGATTCTGGTCTCCAATCCTATGGTTCGGGACTTGCAATGGTGGATGGTTCAGGAGAACCTTTGCCAGGTGGTTCCCTTCTGCCTTTCTCCCCCCTCCCAGACGCTGACGGATGCCTCATGCGAGGGTTGGGGAGCCCATCTGGGGTCTCACAGGACCCAGGCCTCCTGGTCCAGGCTCAAACAGACACTTCAATGTGCACGACCTCCGGACCGTGCTGTATGCTCTTCAGGCTCTGCATCTGTATCTACTTCCTGGGCATCTGGCTGTCCAGGCGGACAACATGTGTGTAGTCTGGCACATCAACAGACAGTGAGGAACTCGTTCCTACCCTCTCTACAGGGAGGCGATGCGAGTTTGGGATTGGGCAGTGCAGCACAGCCTTCACCTCACGGCAGTTCACATCCCGGGGGTTGAGAAGACATTGGCGGACAACCTCAGTCGGTCATCTGCTCATGCATGGGAACTGGATCGGGATAGCAGACAATATCTTCCTACCCTGGGGAACACCACAGGTAGACCTTTTTGCGTCTCCTCACAGCGCAAAACTTCCCTCCTTCTGCTTGCTCGCTCCAGGGCGCGGCATTTTTTTGAGAGATGCTCTGTCTTTAAACTGGAAGGGCAGATTCGTCTATGCCTTCCGCCCCAATTCCCTTGATTCCGAGGGTCTTACAGAAACTCAGCTCAGAAGGAGCTTGCATGATCCTAATTGCTCCTTTCTAGCCCAGGCAAGTGTGGTTCTCTCTTCTGCAACAGTATTCAGAGGAACCTCCTCTTCCTCTTCCTGTATCGCAACTTTTGCTGGCCCAGGATCAGGAGACCCTGGTCCATCCAGGCCTCAAGTCCCTTCAGTTGCACGCGTGGCTCCTGCAGATGTAGTTGAAGCCCGATTCGGGGTTTCCCCGCTGGTGGCTGAGATTCTGGTGGAGGCCAGAAAGCCCTCCACTAGATCTACCTATGTCATGAAATGGAAATGGTTCTCTGTTTGGGCCTCTTCCAAAGATTTCGAGCCATTCTTTTGCTCTGTTGGGTGGCTTCTGGACTACATGCGCCATCTCTTTGATCTGGATCTCAGTCATTCCTCTCTGAAGGTTCACATGGCGGCCATCTCCCCTTACCATGTTCCTTTTGGGGACAGAACTTTTGCGCAGTTGGAAGTCTCTTGAGACTTTTATTAGGGGGGTTCTCCACTTGAGGCCCCCATTCATGTTCCTGCCCCTCCTTGGGATTTGAATTTTATTCTTGAGAAGCTTACTCTGCCTCCTTTCTAGCCGGCAGCCTCAGCAGACCTAAGGTTCCTTTCATGGAAAACTCTCTTCCTAGTGGCCATTACTTCTGCTCGAAGGATTTCCGAGCTCCAGGCCCTAATGTGCAAAATCCCGTATTTGATTTTTCACAAGGAACGCATGGCTCTTCGTACCAATCCTAAGTTTCTCCCTAAGGTGGTAGCAGAATCTATGCTGAATCAATCCATTGAGCTGCCTGCTTTCTTTATGCAGCACTCCAATCAAGGGGCGTACCTCTTGCATACTTTGGATGGTCACCGAATTCTGAGGTACTACACCACCAGGACAAAGGATCTCTGAAAGACTGATCAACTGTTTGTCTCTTTTGCTCGTAAAAGAGAAGGCAATGCTTTTTCTAAGCAATGCCTATCTAAATGGTTGGCTCATTGTATCACTTTCTGTTATGACAAGTACAACAAAACCCTGCCGAGTCAAGTCAGAGGCCACTCCACCAGAGGGGTCGCTGCCTCTGCTGCTTGTTTCAAGAATGTTTCCGCAGCAGATATCTGTGCAGCTGCAACTTGGACTTCTGTCCATACCTTTACGAAACATTACAGTTTGGACATTGCCTCTGGCCGTAGAGCTGGCTTCAGTTTGGCTGTTCTGCAAGGTCTTCTTTTCTAAGATCTTCACAGCCAGAGGGTCTACATTTGGGTAGTTTCCTCCTCCTGTTTGCTTCTTCTGTTCTAGACTGCTTGGGACTCAGTCCTATCTGTAATTACCTACTGCAAGAGCCCTCTCGAAGTAAGATAGTACAGTTACGTAAGAACTTACTGTAACAGTAGAGCTTCAAGAGAGGCTCTTGCAGTAAGTAATACCTTCCTGCCCTCCATACCCCTAAGCTTTTTCAGCTCCTTTTCCAGGGAAGGAAACATCCGCTTCTCTCTCTTCTTGCCTTTTTGGCCTTTGGCGGGAAGGAACTTGAAGGCAGGCATGGGGAACCGCCCCTTTATACTGACGTCACCTGACGTGGGGCGGTCCCCTGCCAGAGACTGCTAGCTAGACATTTTTCCATGGGGTCCTGATGCCTGCCGGCTTCAGTCCTATCCGTAATTACTTACTGCAAGAGCCTCTCTCGAAGATCTACTGTGACAGTACGTTCTTATGTAACTGTACTTTCTAGGAGTGGTATATGTTGTTCATCCACACTCACACACCCACCCGACCTCCCCGGCTTCGGGCGCACAACCTTGCTTCCAGTGGGCTAAAATCTGGCGTCATGGGGCGGAGCCAAGGTATATACCACAGCGGGTGGGTGGGAGGAGCCAGCTTGAAGACTTCTGGCAAGATTTAAAGTGGAAGGGGACATTCCAAGAAGTGTGGCTGAGCCTCTAAAAGAGATGGCAGATGTGCGCTGTACATCCTGAACTCACTGCAGTGCCTCGCCCTCCCTTCCCCGGCCCTTGAACACGGGGCCCAGGCACTCTAGTGAAAATCACACTTGCACCGAACAGGACACCTCTGTTCCTGTCTTCCATATATATTCCTCCCCGACATCAGAAGAGTGCTTTCCACTCTGTCCTAGATCAGCTCCAGACATTCCCTGATAAGGCCGAAATGATTGCCCATGGGGATTTTAATATAAACTGGCTAGCGGACACATCGACACCTTTCAGGGACACTGCTGCCTTACACAGAACCTATCCCAACTAGTGTCCACTACCACTAGAGTCAACCTGGGAGCTGGCACCGCCACCCTCCTTGATTTGGTGTTAACGAATGCACCCCACAAAGCCGCCCAAATCCAGGTGGTACCAAATGCCCTGAGTGACCACTGCCCAGTGCTTTGCCACTGGTCTTGTTTTGCAAAAAAAAAAGCCTTCCCAAAACGATCCTCCAACACTGCCTTAAACCAGGCAAGCTCCAGTCCCTTAAGCAATGTCTCACTACTAGTGACTGGTCCCCTATCTCTACCGCAGGGTGCATTGACTCTGTCCTTGAACACTTCGTCACTACTTTCAACTCTGCATGTGATCTCTATGTGCCACTATGCAAGCAGGTCATCAGTGGGGTAGATGCACCCTGGATGTCGCAACCCCTTCTAGACCAAATGCGGGACCGTGACAACCTGTGGCACATTGCCCTGGAAACTGGGAAGCCCACTGATAGGCAGCGCTACCAAGAGGCACGAAATAAATGCACTTGGGATATCCGCAAGGCCAAAGCGGAATTCTACCGAGCCTCGCTTACTGCCTCCTGGGGCTCTGGACGCAAGTTCTGAGGACTCCATCAAGGAGCTCAGTGGAAAGTTCAACCCCCATCCCATACTCTGGGCCAATGGGTCTGTCACCACGGACCCAGCCGTGATTGCTGTCACACTTAAAGTCTCCTTCTCTGACCTCAGTAGTGTCCTCCCCCCTCAGTTGCTTCTCTCCCACCCCACCTGTGCCCTCTGTCACCCACACTACCCCCTTGTTCCATTTCAAATCGGTCTTGCAGCGTGAAACCACCCCTTTTCTCCTCAAAGCACTCAGCAGATCACGCTTTAGTAGTGACACACTCGATCTCAAGCTAATTAGGCTCACCTTTAATGAAGTTCTCCCCCAACTCACCATGCTCCTGAGCCACTCACTATCGCTGGGCCAGTTACCCTCTAGGTGGAAAACTGCCCTCATCACACCCATCCTTAAAAGTAGAGACCACACCCAGCCGGGAAATTACCGTCCCGTCTCAATCCTGCCCCCCTCCCAAAGCCCTGGAAAAAATTGTATCCACCCAGCTGACTACCTGTCCAAATATTGCCTCCTATGTCCCGAGCTGCATGGCTTCCGATATAACCACAGCACTACCACAGCTCTACTGGAGTTCACTAATGCTCTCCACACATCACTTTGTAAAATGGACCCAATTATACAGGTTCCTGGTTGGTAATTCTCAGTAATTCAATAAAGCCAATACATTATTTCTTTGCCAGATTAGTTGTACTGTATTATGATAGTATTAATAAAATTAGCCAGAAAAATCCTATTGTAACAATAGAAACACACCCTGACAGGATGAATAGTTCCAATACACAAAAAGAGATACACTCTGGCATAATTTGTAGACCTAAGGTCCAATTAACTGTTGTTTACCCAATACCTGAAAAGAAACCAGAACAATCCTATCTTAACAATAAGAATGCATCCTGTCATAATTAGTAATCCTAGTTTACAAAAGGGAATACGTTTCTAATATGCAATCTAAACAGCTAGTAATATTTACATTACAGGGTGTAGAGGAAGAAAATTTCTGACCTAATGCTGTAGAAACCACTGTGCATAAATCTCCACAAAATGGCTGCAGAACTGAAACAATCTTCATGAAATGGTGGATAATGGAAAATTCCATAGCAAGCATGTCCTTGGTGGATGGTGGAAAATTCCATAGCAAGCATGTCCTTGTAGTAATGTATGCATGCCTTGTAGATGATGTGGCTAAAGTAAGTTAGCATAATAATTAGCATAACAAGTCAGTAAGTGACAGCAGTATTGTATTTAACATAGTATTAACACTCCAGCAACTAACAGCAGTATTGTATGAAGTTTACTGTCCAATTAAATTGTGCCATGACACTGTTATGTGACTAGGCAAGTGTATAAGAGAAGGAGGCTTACTATTGTAATCGGAGCTATGCAATAACAACATGGGGAGCTGGCTCTCCGTATGCATACGTGAATAAATGGTTTGAACTCTGCACAAGACTGTTTCTTCGTCTCTGTATAACAAGTAGGAAATTTCCACGACAAGGGCTACAGATTTTTCAGAGAAAATGGACTAATACTCAGCTTCCTCTGGGTCTCCAAGCGCTATGACCAGTCAAATATCACCGACTTCTTTCCTCTCGGAGAGACAGTAGACCTAACAATTAGGCCTGATATTTATACCCAACCTGTTTTCATTAAAAAGGCATAACTGGAATTTCCCAAAAACTTCCTCAGCAGATTTAAATCAGACAACATGTCATGTAACAAGTCATAAGACTCGGGTTCAAAAACACATTTGCCGTAAGATGCCTTGGTCATAAGATACTTTTGACACTTTGCCGAGACATATGGTAATTTTTAAATGGAAAAACAAGTGATCAGGGAATTTTACATTTATCAAAAATATTGGCTTTAGGATACAGAAAACTTGCGAATGGACATGGCTTTTTTTTTTTTTTCATTTTTTCAAATAACTGGTTTACAGATAGAAACCAGACAGTGGCCAAATTACGTATCTCATTATTTTTTATATCAATTCCTTGTAACACATATTTTTAATCACAAGATGAGGAATTTCAGTAGTTAAGGCCAGCCGCAGTTACCAGCAGCTGTGTTCTTATTTCGTCCATGACCTTTAAAAGGCATATTTTGGTACACAGTGTTTTCTTGCTGAGCAGGGTAATTCCAAGTTAGACCTTGGCTTTGTGCTTTCTGACTTATTTTATTTTCTACATTTACAGAGTTTTAACCATTAATCTTTTAAAGTCTTACACATACATGCATATTAACTGACATGGTGGTATCATTCATTTACTTAGCCACTTGCAGACTTTGACTAGCTAGCCATATTAACTTATATGTTGGCCTCATTCAGTCATCTATTGGCCATTTGTATTTTCTGCAAGCCTTGTACACCTTGCCATGGTCAACTGTATATATACAGGTGGTTATCAGCAATTTTATATAACTAAACTTGTATAGACCTGGGCCCCTGGGGCCCCTGGATAAATTCAACAACTTGACCTAGGCCACACAGCAGGCGCTGTTTTCATAGACCTCTCAAAGGCATTTGACACAGTGCACCACACGCTTCTCTTGGACTCCCTCTCACAGATAGGCCTGTCCCCCTGAGACCACTGGCTGGTTTGCTAGTCATCTATCCAAGAGAACCCAGTCAGTTAGAATTGCCCATACATGATCTTCTCCATACAAGTCAGCTTGTGGGTCCCTCAGGGCTCCACCTTGGGTCCCTACTATTTTCCCTTTTCCTCAACTCCCTTCCCAAGGAATGCTTTGGGAAGCTACTTCTATATGCAGACGACGCTGTCCTCTGCATCTTCCACACAGACCACACCACTATCCGAAATGCCCTCCAGAAATTTTTCTCAGATGCTGAATCCTGGTTTGTTCGACATAGATTAGTTCTCAACTACAAAAAACAAAATCCATGGCATTTACATATGCCCAAAACAAAAATCATAGGCTACCCCTGCTCATTCTAAACTCACAAAACAACCCACTTGAGCAGGTCACCTCACTCAGATACCTGGGTATCACCCTGGACTCAAGGCTCACTTACCATGATCAATGTGCTCCATTGTCAATGTTCGTATTGGTCTGCTACACCGGTACAAGCACTGCCTCTCCCCTGAAGCCTTATATTTAGCTGTATTAGCTTCAATACTAGTCCTCATAGACTATGGCATCATAGTATATGGAGCAGCTGACAACACGCACATCAACAAAATTAGGATAGCCCTAAATAAGGCCTGTAGGCTAGCCACTGGCTGCGATAGGCTCACACATACCTGCACTCTTTACACCGCTACCAACTGGCTAAACTTTGATGGTAGGCTAAAATATCAGACCTGCCTCTTTGCTAAAAAAATAGCTGCTGGACTACTCCCTCCTGCTCTCGCCCTTCTACTCCAAGCACCTCTGTCCACCCACCACACACGGCAAACTGCAACGACACACTTCCGGGTACCCCACTGCAAAACCTCCTTGGGCCAAAGAACGTTAAAGTACCTGGCTCCTGGCTGGATTAACTCCCTCCCGAATTCCCTCATCACAGAGCCTAAACTTGGACTGTTCACATCCCACCTGAGAGACCTAATCACCCAAGACTCAGTCTGTGACTGCCCCTGATTTTCTCAGGCACTCCTATATCTTATCAGAATACTTACCTCCCTGGTATCGCCGCCTTAGAGCGTGCGTATACATGACAATGGACTCCCATGGTCCTGCCTGAAATTGCTAATAACCACCAGGGCATGGCTACGCCACCGTCCTGTAGTGTACGTTCTAGTTAGCTCCTACTCTGCTCCTTTGCTCCTATTCCTGTAACTCTATGTACCATTGTATTACTAGCTGCATTGTCTCAACCACCTGTAACCATGTTTGATATTGTACTGATTGTAGTACTTGCTACTTTTGTTCCTCTGCTCGCACTGTTACCTTTGTACATGTTGAGCTATCTGTTGTTTTTGCTTCTTTACTCAATTGACGTGGAACCTTTGTAAAGGAGTCTTTGACTCAAAGGTGTGTATCTGATATTCATCAATAAATAAATAAACATATACCACTCCTAGAACTACTGTTACAGGTGAGTAACTTGTTCTTTTTTTCTCATTCCCTCTGTGGATTGGGAGCCACTTCTGCCAAGCTAGGGTGTTTTTTAATTGGCTCCTGTTGAAAACTTTTACAAAAGAAAGAAAAAGGTGTCACTGGTAGGTCCAGATTTAAATTATTGGGAGCTTAGGGTCTCTGGGGGTCACTTGTCTTTGGTGTCGGTCCCCCAAGCTTGAGGTTTTGTGTGTGCTTCACTGCTTCTGGCAAAACTGTACTATCTTTCCTTGTCAGTGTTCACCATTCATTACTGCTTAGGTGTCAGCCGGAGGCGGCACCAATTTTTTTTTTGGGTGGCTCCATCGGGCGCTGCCACGGGGAAGCGGCAGCGCTCGTCATACGGTGGCCGTTAGGCACTGCAGACTCCTCCTCCTCCATCTCAGTTCTGTTTCTCCCACCGTCGAGGCTACACCTGCTGCTCGGTCAGATTCAGTTTAGGCCTACCTGTGTCTTCGACTTTCCAGATTCCTTCTCCTGTTTTCTCGACACTGTAACGGTAAGACCGTTCTTTTCTACTTTCTTCGGCCAGTAGCGAGGGCTTTGCTGTTTAGTCTTAATATTTTCACATCAGGTCAGGTTGGGGGCAAAATGTAAGTTGAAGGCGGGCCGCGCCCCTATGCGTCAGTGCTCCTGTGGCCGGCATTTTTCCATCACGGCATGATGTTTGTCTCCATTGTCTGGGACCCAGCCACAATATGGATGCATGCGATGCCCGTTTCTCGATGGACCATCGTGTCCTGGAAGTCTGCGCGTTTAAGATCGGCAAGGCCCTGCCGACTGTCGGGGGACAGCGCTGCTCCAGGGATTCCCAGGTAGGGTCTCTAGACCCTTCCTCCGGGTCCTCTCTCAGGCCTATGCGGGCTGTAGAGGAGGCTTCCTCATCTTCTCTTGCCGAAGAGGAAGCTTTTTTTGCGGTGTCGGAGGAACTCCGAGGTCCCTCGGGAGGCCGCGGCGGGGATACCGCCTCAGCAGTCTCCTCCTCGGAGGTGCAGGCTCCCCCAGTGTCAAGGACCAGGTCTGCTGGGCCCGGCATCGGTGGACCCTCGACGCCGCCTTCCGGCGCCGTTTGGTTCTTCTGGCGGTGCCGAGTCGGGTCCTGGCGCAGAGGGCGGTGCTGTGGGTCTGGCCAGCGCCGTTAGGGAGTCGGGGCCGGGTCTAGGTGTTGCGGGGGGTCCAGGGTCGTCCGGTGCCATCTGCGGTGCTGTTTCACTGGAGACCCTCAGGGCTGCCAGTATTGTGGTCCAGCTGGTCTCTTCCTCCTCGGAGGAGGATGATTCAGATGTGGACCCATCCTGGCACCCTGACTCTTTGGAGTCAGGGTCTCCGGTGGGACGAGGTGCTAGGCGGGCCAGAGCGCCTATTCCTCTGTCTCCGCTGCTGTCCTCCCTGAGGCCTCCCAGGCTGGGGGTGGTCTGGGGTCCCTGGGGGATGGAGGCGGAGGGAGGAGCTCTCCCTCCTGAGGGTCGTGGTAGCTGCCGATCCTGGTGCTGCTGTGCCCCCTCAGGGTGGGGGGTTGCTGGGGTGAGGAGGGGCTTCTCAGAGTCCAAGGGGTGGGAACAGGGTTCAGGTACCTGGGTCTTCACCTGCCACCCCTCGGGGGGGCGGGTAGGAGCCGTAACGCTGGGCCCCGTCTTTCTCTCTCAAGCCCCAGGGACCCTTCTGGTGGCATTGCTGTGGGCTGCCCTTCTGGATCCATGCAGCCCCAGGTTCATCACAGGGGAGGATCCCCTTCTAGGCTGTTCCAGGCTTCGCATCCCCAGGGTTCTGTTCTGCGACCTGGTTTGTTGTCCGGGATCCCTCCAGCTCAGGCTCCGTTCCCCGGATTCCAGAGCCTCAGCAGAAGACAGTTGCCTTGCCATAGGTGCCCCTCTCCAATTCCTCTGCAGCCACCCCCCTCTCTCCCAGGCCATGTCGGTCCCACGGTCCTGTTATCCTGAGAGATGTTCAGAGGCTTTGCGGCGGCCTTCCCCTCATATGTTGGTTACATGCATGAGTGGGTTTTTTGCCTATCCCCACCGCCGCAGGAGTCCTCTGGACATTCAAGCTCTCCATCATCCTCGTCTTCCTCCTCTGAGAGAAAGGAACCCACTGCTCATCTCTCCTCCGATGCTGATTTCACTGAATATCACCGATTCCTTTCGAGGATGTGAGGAATCTTCATATCTCCTACGTTAGGCGAGACAATACCAAACGAGAAATGTGTGAATTCCTTGGTGAATTCAGTGCCCAGCATTTGGTGGTACTGTCCTGGCCTATTCCCTTCCTGGAGGCATCTCTTCGTTCCTGGCAGTCGCCAGCCGCCCTTTCTCCAGCCCCGTCAGACTGCGAATGAAGGTATTGTGTCCCATCAGAATCTCTAAGTACTCTCCCCAACCCACCTTCGGGATTGGCATACCTAGAAACTCCCTCCGGGCGCTGCCACCTGGCGCACGACCGTCCACCGGACTCAGATTCTCTACAGTTTGACCGGTGGGGGCGACGAGTGTTCTCTTCCTCTCGTGTGATGTTATGCATTGCATCACATCAGGCTCACCGTGCTGCCTACAGTAGGCATTTGTGGTTCTTGCTTTCCCAAATCTTAACATCAATGCCTGATATGGAGCAAACCAGACAAGCTATTGCCCTCTCTGCTATAGTCCTGGAGCTGGCAAGACACCAAGCAAGGGCTTCTTATGATGCCAGTGAGGTGGCTTCCAGGGACAGCGATCTGTATTAGACAGATGGCATGGCTTCATCTGTCAAGGTTGTCACCCCTGGCCCGGCGTATGGTGATTCGCTCCGCTTTCTGGGGGACCCGTCTCTTTTCCTCCAGAGCTAGGAGACTTCTGCAGGGGCTTCCTCCGTCTCCCCGTCCTCGAAGGACACCTCCTAGCTCTCCCCCACCATAGGCTTCTCACTTGATTAGCCCAGGGTCTTTCCCTTCTGTTTCTCACCAACAGGAGGCTGGGGTCTTGCTCCCTCAGGGTTTCTTATCCCCCCTTGGGGGGGGGAGCTTGGTACTCACCCAAGCAGTAATGAATGGTGAAGATTGACAAGGGAAGATATGAAAATTACGTACTACTGTAATTCTTGATCTTCTCTTGTATCTCCACCATTCATTAGTGATACCCACCTTCCCCTCAGTGGCCTCCTACTGCGGCGTCTCCCCTTCCCGTCTCATTCCTCTCCCTTCCTTTGGCCTTTATGCGCAAAAAAAAAAAATCATTCTGGTTTCCGTTCTTCTTGAATGGATCTTTTTTCCTCAAGGTAAAGAGGAACGAGTGGGGTTTTTCACCTATTCTGAGGGAACTCTTTCTGACTGTCCCTCGGGGTGACCTCTGGGCTCCTTAGCCACGATGCTCAGCTCAAGAGACCGTCCCTTTCGGCTCAGCCTCAAAATGAAGGTTCCCCCTGGCAGGCATTATTAATTGCCAGCTCATTCTAGTTGGTGCTTCTGCACTTCTTAACCTAGAGCTGCTGCCCTAGCCTTGCTTTCTGGCAGTCCGATCGAGTTCCCACTCTATCCTTCATACAAAGCTGCCTCTTGTAGGGCCTAACCCCTACCCACACACTTCGGTGTTAGCACTTAACAAGGTGCTAAGGGGCTTACCCCCCTCCTCATAGTTGGACGCTCTTTTTCCGGAACAGTTTGTGTCCGGGCAGTCTGTAAGCTCTTAGCTAGAGTGTAGAGGATTAGGATGATGAGATTATAGAGAACCTGCCCTTTGTGTCCAGTCTTACAAGTGGTTCAGTTGAACCTTTCTCAATCCTATTGGAAGAGATTCTTGCTCTCTTGGTTTTTGGTTCAGAGCTTATAACCCTCTCAACCAATATACCTGTGGGCAGTGTTCTCCCCTCTCAACATCCCTTCTCTCTTCTCTTTCTTCTGCTTCCTCTTCCTTTTCTCTTTATCTGTTCCTCCTTTAGAGCCACCCCAGATGGGAGGCCCTGTGGTCCCCTGGGGTAGGTATTCTCCCTCTTCCATCTGTCCTCTACCGGCCTATTCCTTTTTCAGTTTATATCTTTTCCTTTTTCTATGCCTCGACTCTCTTGCCTCGCTCTCCCCTTTTTTCCTTTTACGTTTTTCTGGCTTCTCCGGCTACCAGAACTGAGATGGAGGAGGGGATTTCTGCGGCGTCTAATAGCGCTGGCTCATAATGCAGCCGCGTCACTCTTTAATAGGCGGCACCGTTGGAGCCAACTCAAAAAAAAAATAAAAATCTAACAAGGCGGGTGCACACCTCTGGCTGACACCTCCAAGCAGTAATGAATGGTGAAGATACAAGAGAAGATCAAGAATTACGGTAGGTACGAAATTTTCATTTCTGGTCAGCTTGGGAGGTTTTTTGGTGATTTTCACCTCAGCCTCCATTTTTACCATTTGCGCGACCCCCATTAGGGCTGGTCGCATACTTCTACATCTCCTCAGCTTCTGGCCAGTGTCCCTCAGCGCTAATGGTATTGCACAGCACTAAGCCCCATTATCTTCTATTGTGCAAGTGCGCTCACACATAAAACAGGTGCCCGAATGTTTGTGCAAGTGCGCTAGCGTTTCCATGAGCCCGGGGGCGCGCACTCACGTAGTTAATGGTTTTTGAAGCTCCTGGAGCATTTGACAGTTGGTTGACTGTTGTGGAAAAATATCGATAGCACAGGTTAAAATCTAGGATTTTTTCCCGTCAAATTTTTTTTTTTGTAACTTTCTTTTATTGCTTTTGACAATAAACAGTTGCATATTGTACAAATATCTGCCGGGTATCAAGCATTTGTTGTATCAAATACATCCAGTGTACATTAGGATATCTAGAGCCTTGACAGAATGGATTCAGGATAAGGGGGAAAACAAGAAAAGAAATACACTGTATATACAGATATTATGCCTATATAAGCTACAACAAACTAAGGCTTTGAGGTCAAGTCCAAAATGTTCCAAGTCCAGAGATTTAACTCAACATCCAGTGCTGATATGAACCCCAGTCCTATTATAAGAAATGTCCCAACAAATTACAGCACTACCACTGCAGCTCCAAACATCTAAGTCTGAACATTTTGTCTTGCTGCTAGTGGGAAAAACCAAAAGCTCATCTCGACCTTTCTTTAAAAAGAATAAGCATTAGAGCTCAAACTCATGTGCAGAGAATATTTTTAAACTAGCATAAATTCTTTTAAATAAAAACAGTCAAGTTTCTTGATCAGAGTCCAGATCACTAGAAATGCCGCCCTCGGATGTCTGGAATTCCCAAGCAATTAATTCCACCTTCTTCCCTGCTTCCACTGGGTCAGAAAATTGAAATGTCTTACCACCATAGTGAATGCGGAGTCTGGCTGGCATCAGGAGCGAATGTGACACTCCTAGACCTCGGAGTCGGGCTCTTACCATGTTGAATTTCTTTCTTGTGGTGCAAGTTGCGAATGAGAGATCTGGGAACAGGTGGACGGTCGCTCCGTTAAATGATAACCCCCCCCACCGAAGATCGTGCTGCCTGAAGAGGCTGGTCTCGCACATTTGAGCTGGTAGTGACCATTAAGATCACTCTTGGGGCCTCACCGTGTGGTCCTGCAGATCGAGGAGTAAGCCGGAAGGCCTTCAGGAGTCTACCCTTTAGGGATTCTGCTGGGAGTTTAAGAGCTTCGGGTAGCCAGGAGAGCAAAAATGTAGGGAAGTCGTCCTCTACGCATCCCTCTGGGAGACCAATAATATGAATGTGTGAGGCCCTGTTAGAATTCTCCAGTGCCTCTAAACGATACCGGAGTTGAGCATTTTCCTGCACGAGTTTTGTTGGAGCAGATAGGTCTTGTATTTCCGTTTTCTCAGCAGTTGCTGCAGTTTGAATAACCGTCTCCAGTTTGACATCCTGTTCGGCAAAACGCTGGATGATCGATTCGATTTTAATATTGATTGCATGCGTAGAGGCTTGTAGTGCTCTCCACGGGGGTTCTCCACCAGCTATGGTCGTTGTGGAGGATGCGGCCTGTTCAGATGTTATTGCTGTCTGTTTGGGTCCACTGCTAACATTCTTCTGAGTACGGCCCATGGCAAATTAGGTATCCTTTGGCACTGGGTACTCTGCCGAGTTCTCTGGTCCAGTTAGTTTTATATTTTCTCCACTGCAAAACATTATATTTAAGAAAAATAAGCTATAGATGTGCAGAGCTGCGTTTTGGTGCATCTTGCCAGTTTGCTGCTCAACGGCACCCCCCCCCCCCTCAAGATTTCTGTCAAATTTTTCTGTTATTGGTACCATGACTTACAGGAGATCATTAATTATGGAAAGATGTAAGACCTGAAGAAAGGTGATGAGGCCCTCCCCCAGGGGTACATATTGTCCTCATTGTGTTTCCCAACATAATAGTTCTCTCACGGTAACCCCTAGCCGGTCCTCTGAGCTGGGAAGGGGGGCACCTGGTCCGTCTGTTGGCTGTGGCAAAGCAGAATTGCAAAAATCTCTCTTATTGTTCCTTGGTGAGCTTCTAAGCCCTGATGTCCCGCAGGACATCCCAGCAGATGCACCCGACCCCAAACCGGACCCCTTAGGTTGGGAGGGCCCTCACAGGCACGTCCAGGTGCGGCACAGCATGAGCAGGCTGTGAAATTAGATGTGCAGGCAGACCCCGACCCTGACTTAGTAGAAGGTCAAGATGAGGATTATGGGGATCTTAAGGAAACTCCCGACCTTAAAAGTTACTCTCAGATGAGGATATCCCCTCTGAGGAGGCAGTAAAGGAAGGAGAGCGGACAGAGCTCGAGACCAGGATTCTGATTCCACCTCTATTTGATAGTAAGTCATTGTCCTTTTTGATAGCTGAGGCTTGCAGATCCTTACAGCTTTAGAAAGAGCAGTCAGTGGAGATGGTGGATGTTAATCCTATCCTGTCTGCAGCTTCCTCTGCTCCAAAGTGTTTTCCAGGTTTTATTCATTGTGACCAAACTACTGAGCAAAAATGGGAGGTGTGGATCAGAGAAAAAATCTTCCCAAATCAAAGACGAGGAATTATCCCTTATTAGGGGAAAGGTCTCACAAGTGGGAATCTCCCCCTCTGGCAGACAAGGCCGTTTATAATTCTATAAAACACACCACCATTACAAACAAGGGTGCTCTGGCCCTATCAGATGCACATGACAGGTGGATGGATACCTCATGCAGGAGGGCATTTGTCTCTACTGGCACAAATATTTGTACTTCCTATGCTTCATTTGTTGTTGCTGGGGCCTTAAACCTTTGGGTCACTGCACTGACCAACTTCGTCCCTCCTGACTCAGAGGGTGCGAGCATTTTGCAGTTGGTATCCATGGCATCCACCTTTCTTGGTGATTCTACAGTGGACAATTTACACGTCAGCCCGTTCGGCTTACCACATTGCATCAGCCATGAGATCCATGTGGCTCAGACATTGGTGTGCGGCTCAGGCTTCAATGGCAAAACTGTTTAGCCTTCTGTTTGAAGGAAATCTGTTGACCTTCCTGGACTAAAAGTCTCCACCAATCATTCACACTAATGGGACTATGCCGGAGGCACTAGGACCACGCGGGAGCCAAAAATCTTCAGGATGGCCGGTGCCAGGATAGAACTGTGCATGCGCCACAAGACTAGCTCACACCATATTGGCTATCTTGGTGTCGACCCTCTAACCTCCTCAGTTACTTTTCTCCCGCTGTTGAGTGCGCTTCGATGATGACATCGCTCACCTGCTGGGAGTCAAGTCTGCGTCTATACGACAGCAGCTGTAGCCATTCAGTATCCGATTAATTTACCATTTTTCGTGTTCTTTTCTTATTAAGAACATGAAGAAGAAAAAACAGAAGAAATTCTCAGCCTGCCATCAACGGAGTTGATCTTAGATGGTAGCGGTGACGGTAGGGAGACTTCATTTGAAAGCTGTGATGGCAGTGGGTCTGCGCCTTTTGCGAAGGGGGGGTCCGACCAAGGGCAGACCGGTGCTTGGGGGGACAGTCCACACCCGAAGCACAAAATTAGCAGTCTCATTCCCGACCTAGCTCGGGGACCCAGCCTCACTTGACCTCAAGCTCTTCTTCGTCCTGTCAGTGGAAGAAGGATCGGTACCACTCGAGGTCACCCTCTGGTACGTCTGCGTGAGGGTCGGCAGCAGTGGAGAGCGGTAGGCCTGAACCGACTCCAGTGGGTTCCTCTGTGGTCCGCTCTTAACGGCCTGCGATCTTCAACACCAGATCCCGTCTCTGTCCTCAGTGGGGTCCCGGTGAGCAGTTTCACCTCTGGGCCGCTCTTTTAGAGCAGGGGGTATGGCGTCTGCTCAGTTGTCCTAGCCAGTGGACCCAGTTCCGGGACCTTCGGGTCTCGTAGCCACTGGGCCGCGGCCGGGTCAGTCTGGCCAGGATGTGCGCGGTAGCCTCTCCAGTGCCAGTGCCATCAATGCTGACTCGTGCCTACCTTCCCCCAACTCCTTTTCCTGCAATGGCTGGCACGGTACCACTTTCCTTCTCCCCTTTTTCTTCAGGTCTAGGTCCAGCAGCAGTGCCGGTGCCGCGTCTGGCGCCAGGTGGTGCTGGCACTGTGTCGCTCGGCGCCAGGTCTGGCGCTGTGTCGCCCGGTGCCGGGTCTAGTTATGTTTCTGGCACCATGTGTGGTGCGGGTACCGAATGTGGTACCAGTACTGCGGTTGGCACTGCACTCTTTGCCGCTCCAGGAGGTGGTGTCTCCCGTGTTCCTGGCCTAGACCTGCCTTTTAGAGTTTATTCTGGGGTAGAAGTGGATCTGAATGAGTCTCTCCCTAGTCTGCTTTGTCGAAGACACAGCAGAGGACTAATTTTATGGGCTGGAATGCAAGTCTTCTCTATCAGTGTGATGGAAGATCTTTCCATTTTTTTCCTCAGGGATATGGGTCTACCATAACATTTTAGCCTTCATCTGTGGACCAAAGCAGACTTCTACGTCTTGAGTGCCTACATTCCTCAGTACAAGTACACCCTGTGGAACACACTCAGTGCAGTGGTCTGGAACCTCCCGAACTCTAACGCTCCATTCTTTGGGGCATATAGCCCAATAATTGGCTGAAAGCTTTTATGGACACCTACGAGTCTGCCTCTAGGGCAGCTGCCGCTGGCAGCAGGTGGTTAACGTCTCCTTGATGGTGCTTATCTGTTTGGCCCTCAGGTTGAGCTCTGGAGGCCACGCAGAACAATAGGGCTGCCATTTAAACAGGCGGTGCCTGCCACCTCTCAGAGGAACAGGAACCGTCGACGTTCTCGTAACAGGCAGTTCTTTCAAGGTAGAGACCTAGGTGCCTTTATCAAGACCCAGCTCCTCAGCCATGAAGAGAACATAGTAGAGGGCACAGGGCCCGAAAGCACCCTATACCAACCTCTGTGGATCCAGCCAAGGTCCCACCTCAGCTGTCTGAGGGGATGCCTCTCAGCAGTAGGAGAGGCAACTAATTCGTTTTTTTCAACCAGTGGGAGCCCATTACAGTGGACGTAGGGTTTATCAGGATTATCCGAGAGGGATACTCTTCCCAATTTCACAGATTTCCCAAGACCTTCCACCCAGACAGTAGCCCAGTCTGTCCGGCTCCAAGTCACACTCTCTTGCTTCTGGGATATGGGGCTTCTGCGGGAACTGGGCAGTAGAAGTTGTTCCACAGTGGAACGGCACCCAGGTTCCTATTTCCATTGCTTCTGTTTCCAAGATAACAGGCGGCATGCTCCCAGTGTCGACCTTGGATGGTTAAACAAGTACCTGTTCAGGGAGGAGTTCACTAAAATGTTAGCGTTTAAGTCTTCACTTCCTGGACATTTGGCTCCTAGCCAGCCCATCCATGCAAGACACACAGGACGCAGTCGCCGCCGCTTGTCGGTTGTTCTTTGGGGGTCTATTTCGGGGAAGATGCCAGTTTCATCTGCCTAACAGCTCCTCTTCTTAGGAGCCCTCCTGGATACCCCCAGGGTGTCCATTTTCGTCCGAGAGGATGGGAGAAACAACATCTTCAGATGGCTCGTTACATCACGGAAAACGACTGTTCAGGCCCTTTTTGGTTGAGCGGATGCTGGGACTCGGCATCCTTCGCAGCAAGCAGTGGTCTCTGACCATGCATCCGCAATCCTCCATACAAAATGACAGAGCCTTGGACAAAATTGCTCATGGGAGGCTCACTGTCGAAACCTCCACACTCAGGTGTGGAGCCAGGAGGAACCTCATGTTGTCATAAATATCAACAAAGCTGTGATGTATTACATCAGCAAGCAGGGTGGGGCGTCCTTCTGTCCTCTTTGCAGGGAGTGGGGCAGTTCGGACCGGGTTCTTTTTGCGTCCCCTCTCAATGCAAAACTGCATCTATCTTGCTTCAGAAGTCCAGACCCTGACGTTTTCTGTCAGGATGTATTCACTGCAGTAGATGAGACGCTTCCTGTATGTTTTCCTCCTCTTCCCTTAATTCAGAGGGTGCTGCTCAAGTTGTAGCATGGAGGGGGCAGGATGATTCTCATCATCACAGACTGGCCTCGAGATTTTTTTTTTTTGCTCCTTAGCTGGGTGGAGTGTACCTATGGTCCCCCCACCATCCAGCTATCGCTTCAGCTCTGCCAAGCCAGAGCTGTGACCCTTATGTCCCCGCCTCTAGCCACATCATGGTACTTTTGCCTCTGGCCATCGCTGGAAGGTCGGGCGGTACTGGGAGTTGACTTGAGTGTGTCTGCTGCAACGCCGACAGACCACCTTCAGTGTGCGCGGTGATTTTCTCTGCTTGGTCCCCCCCAGTAGCGCGGACATGCAGTGACACCAAGGATGCTTCCGTGCGTGTGTCCATGCACAGTACATCTGGCATCGGCCCACAACTGACCGCAGCATGCACCCACCCCCAGCTACTGCCAGGAGCCAGTATGTCTGCGGTAATCCCTTCTGACCTTCCCCGGAGGAGGAGAGCAGTCCCTGGGATGCTCGATCCTCCTCCCTCCCAGCTGACCCTCCAGCACCCGAGGTCGTTCCCGACCCTGAGCCGCTGCCGTGGCATCCAGCGCCTCAACCCACAGCGCCATGGGGACTGCGTCGGCAGATATTATTTGCATCGCTCTACAGTCTGTCTGATGTTCCCCCCGAGGCAGCTCCCTTTATGAGCGGACCCTCTGACACAGGGATGTTAGTCCATCCTGGCCTGTGCTCCTTTTATTTCCTTGCTCGTCTCTGGAGGAAATGGAATTGGACAAGTTTTAGGTTTCCCAGACCATCGCAGACATCTTCTAAGCCATGCATAAGCCTTCCACCAGAAGGGCTTACGTGGCTAAGTGGAAACCCTTCTACATCTGGTGTGTAAGTCTGATCTGGACCCTTCGGTTGCCCACCAAGTAAGGTGTTGGGGTGCCTCTTGGACCTGTTGAACGCAGGTCTGCAGTACTCGGCAGTGAAGGTACACCTCTGCGTGTTTTCAGTCTGTCTTGAGCCAGTAGACAACATGTCACTGGCTCAGTTACTATTAGTCAGGTTATGCTTCTCTCTACTTATTTGGTTAACTCCAGAATGAAGGAAAGCGCTCCATTCATTTCTCTAGATGTTAAGAGGGTTTTGCAATTCTTCATCGACAGAACGACGAGATATGCATCTGAGCAACTATTGTATCTGTCAGCTTGTTGCCATGATATGTTTTCTGCTTGAATAGTAGCATGTCTTCGCCACTACTAATCCATGACACAGGTTGAGTTGGAAGGCTGGGTTCACACCACTCTACTGGAGCGGTTGCGGCTTTCCTGGCGGAGTTTCGTAATGTACCCTTTGCAGACTTCTGCAAGGCGGCGAGTTGGAGCTCAGGGCATACCTTTGTAAAACACCATGTTCAGGATGTCCATGCCGGACAGTTCACGGTCTTTGGCAGGACAGTCCTTATGGACTTCAGTCCTGAGTGAGCTCTGTCTCCTACTGCCCTACTCGGTGGGGTTTGATTTTTAGCTCGGTACTCTCCCATTGATGTGAATGAGTGGTGGAGACTTTTAGTCCATGAAGATATGGAAATTACGTACTTACTGTAATTCTTGATCTTCTTGGACAAAGTCTCCACCACTCATTCATACACCCACCCACCATCCCCTGAGCTCCACTCGTTCTGCTTTGGTCTTTACATCCTTATTGTTCGGGCTGTGAAGGCGTTGTTGAATTGACCCTTCTTGCATGTGTCATCTGGGCCTTCGCATGCCCAGAAGTTAGGGTTAGGTTTTCTTTTGTTAGTTTTGCTGCACCTCCTCGGTCGAAAAAGTACTGAGGTGGTTGGAGGGTTGATGCCAAGATAGGCTATATGGACGACGCTAGTCTCGCGGCACTGCGCATGCGCGGTCCTATCCCAGCTTCAGCCCTCCTGAAGATTTCTGGCTCCCACAGGGTCCTAGCACCTCCCGCATAGTCCCATTAGTGTGAATGAGTGGTGGAGATTTCATCCAAGAAGATCAAAAATTACGTTAAGTACATAATTTCCATTTTGGTTCTGGTCTGGATTCAGTCTTGCAGGATGTGCAGGATAAGAAGGGCCAACTCTCGGTGTCTAAACAGCAGCACAAGGCCACAGCAGCCCAGTGGGGTCAGGGCGATGGCCGGCACAGGCAGTCCCAGTGGGGTGAGGTTCGTCCCCTTCGGAACTTTGGTAACCGTAAAGAAACAGGTGTGTCTATTCAGGCAATAGGGGTTACGGCAGTAGAGGGTCCTTTACCAGGTGCCACAGAGGACCAGCAGGGGGCAGGACGAGTGCTAGTGGGAACATCACAGAGTCTGTCAGCTCCGTTTTCCTTCTCAGTTTATTTTATCTCACACCTCCCCGCTGACGCCGTATGCCTCCCAACCAGTGTCACTCTCCAGCCACCGCCAGAGGGTGATCAATGAGCGGGACAGCAGTCCCTCCCTGAGAGAGGAGAGCAGTTCACTGGACGCTCGATCCTTTCTCTCCTCTACCGACCCCCAGTGCATCGGGCTCATTCCTGAACCCAGGTCGCCGGCGTGGCATGAGGTGCATCCAGCGATTCAACCCTCAGCACCAGTGGGCTGGCATGCCATAGAATTTTTAATGGTTCCCTCAGGTGAAAGCTTTCTGCTGTCCCTGGTTTCAACTCAAGTGACAAAATGCCAGGCGATATCGGACACACTGACCCACCTCATTCAGATGGGGGCCATCGTGCCGTCCAAATGAGCAAGGGCAAGGGTTCTGTTCCATTTACTTCATAGTTACCAAGACGTCTGGGTGCTTCCGGCCCGTTCTGGATCTGAAGCATCTGAACAAGTTTGTTCACCACAAAACATTCAAGATGGAGTATTTGAGGTTGATAACCCGGGTTGTTCAGCTGGGAGACTTCTTAGCTTCAGTAGATCTTACAGATGCTTACCTTCACATCACCGTCTGTCAGTTCCACCAGAAGTATCTCAGATTCACGATACTGGGAAAACATTTCCAGTACAAGGTGCTCCCATTTGGGCTTGCAACAGCCCCTCGAGTTTTCTTGAAGGTATTGATAGTTCTGTTGGCATGACTATGACAGGAGGGACATCATGTCTACCCTTATCTAGCCGACCTGCTCATTCGGGCACCGACGATGCCTCTAGCAAAGAGGTTGGTATCCAGGGCTTTGGAAATCCTGGAATCACATGGCTGGATAGTCAACAGGGAGAAGAGTTCCCTCGAACCATCTCAGTCCTTGGAACACTTGAGGGCAATCTTTGACACGAAAATAAAGAGGGTATTTCTGTCATACTCCTGGAAGGAGACTTTGTTGTCAGAGATATGGTGGCTAAGGAATCCGTCCTCAGCATCAGCACACAGTCTGCTGTGGATTCTCGGCCTCATGGCGGAAGCAATAGACTTAGTTCCCTGGGCCCACTTCCACATGCGATCCTTTCAGACGGAGCTGCTGACAGCCTGGGCTCCATCATCAGACGACTATCAAGCCAGTATCCTCCTCAGCTTCATTACTCCCTGAGTTGGTGGCTGAATGTACAGAATCTCAACAAGGGGGTTCCTGTGGAACCACCAGAAGTGATTCTCACAACAGATTCAAGCTTGCATGGGTGTGGGGCAGTCCTGGACCAACTTCCTACTCAGGGGCTTTGGTCAGAACAGGAACAGCATCTCCACATCAGTGTCCTGGAGAAGCAGGCAGTCCACTTTGCTCTGCGTCAGTTTCAGTCTGTACTAAAGAACACTGCAGTAATGTACGGTCAGACAACGACATCACAGTGGCATACGTAAACAACCAAGGAAGCACAGAATAACAAGGAAATGCCTTGAGAGGCATCTGAACTCCTGAGTTGGGCAGAGGAGAATCTGCTGTCTCTGTCAACAGTACATCTTGCAGGGGAATTGAACATTCAGGCGGACTGGCTAAGTCGCGAAAATGTTCATCCTGGAGAGCGGCAGTTGAATCCAGAAGTGTTCACACTCCTGAGCAGTCAGTTAGGGGAACCACAGATAGATCTGTTTGTGTCAAGCCGCAGTGCCTAGACCAACAGGTTCTTCAGTCAGTACCGGTGTCCGCAGGTAGAGGCGGTGGATGCTCTGACTCAGGTGTGGTCCTTCCACAGAGTGTATGCCTTTCCTCCACTGCCTCTCCTTCAGAAGGTCTTAAGAAAAATAAGACATTCAAATGGAATCTTCCTTCTGATAGTCCTGGAGTGGCCAAGAAGACCGTGATTCTCTAATCTAGTGAATCTAGCCCAGCAAGTGACCTTCCGATACGAAGGGACCTCCTGCTGCAAGGCCCCATTCTGCACCCGAACCCAGACACAATGCAACTTGCAGCCTGGCTCCTGAAAGGAGGAGGCTCCTAAAAGTAGGGTTTTTCCCGAAGTTGGTGAAACCTTGATGGCAGCCAGGAAAACTTCTACTTCAGCAGCTTACACTCGAGTCCGGACAATTTTTTCATCTTGGTCTAGAGGGGAAAGGGTTTATGCCTTCAAAAACTTCCATCCCTCAAATCCTGGACTTCTTACAGAGGGGTGTGGAGAAGGGGGTGGGTATTGAGCATGCTGAGAGGTCAGGTTTCTACTCTCAGAGCTTCCTTGGGGTTCTCCCTAGGAACAGAGAGGTTATTCATTTTTTGTATTCAGTTGGCTGGAGCTGATCAGTGTTTCAATCCCCAGTACCCCAGTGGGATCTGAACTTGGTTCTGAATGCTCTCTGTGTGGAACCCTTCAAGCTGCTGTCATCCATAGTGCTGGATGTGTTATCCTACAAAGTCTGTTTCTTAGTGGCCATGTGTTCAGTCAGGAGAGTGGGTGAACTATAGGCCCTATCTCACAAGGAGCTATACCTTATTATACATAAGGACAAAGTGGTACTCATCACAGTTTTGCTCGCATCCTTCTCACCACATGGAGAAGGAGTTGCATAAACTGGAACTGCGGCAGGCAGTTAGGATCTACCTTAAACGTACAGCTGAGTTTCGTAAGTCAGATAGTCTCTTTGTGCTTTTTAGGGCAGCCAAACAACCCACCCTGGCTAGATGGGTGCGGGCCTGTGTTGCTAAGGTTTATGTTGCAAGGAAGAAGAGGCCTCCGGCTCATCAAGACTCACTCCACCAGGGCGATGGCAACTTCCTGGGTGGAGAGAGGCGAAGCCACAGTTTTAGAACAGTGCAAGACAGCTGTGTAGTCTTCATTTCCCACCTTCACTAAACGTTACAAATTGGATGTTCAGAGTTCAACTGACGCAGCTTTTGGTGTCAGAGTGTTGCAGGCAGCAGTTTGCAAGTAATTGTGATGCATGTGGCGTGTGGGGTAATATTCTCCCCTTCCCTGTTTTTGGTCTGGGTACT
The DNA here is from genome assembly GCA_016271365.2 of Neoceratodus forsteri. Classification (NCBI taxonomy): domain Eukaryota; kingdom Metazoa; phylum Chordata; order Ceratodontiformes; family Ceratodontidae; genus Neoceratodus; species Neoceratodus forsteri. The sequence goes on from CM028134.1 coordinate 859,760,668, forward strand.
GCTTCTTAGAACACAGTTATATTGAGTACCCATTCACAATGTGGAGTGCTACAAAAAGAAGACATTAACTTCATACTTACCATAATTTCCTTTTCCGTTAGCTCCAACATTGTCAATGGGACCCACCTAGGAGCTTGGCTCCTAAGGGAGAATCTTAGCCGGTATGCTGGGGGAGAGAGAAATTTTTTGCAAAAATCCCCTACTCGGGTCTGTCTCTATTCTGCTGCACTGTACTCTGAAAAGTACATTTACAGGCTGATTTATTAATTATCTGTAACCGCAGGTTAACTGGTTTAGTTAGCTATTTAAGGTGCGTTTTCCTGTTGCAGGTTGGTTTTCTGCATTCTTTTTTTTTTTTAACTTTCTGTTTATCCCTCCTATCTCCTCTTGGTGCCCACTCCTTCCGTCTGCTCATTTCCACCACTCCACCTTCTTGGGATCTGCCCCTAGAGTGCCTCCTTCTCTTACCTCCTGCACAGCGGGGTCTGTCCCTTCTCGGTGGTCTTGGATGAAACCGGAGCGGCTTTCATCTAGGGCTACCGAGAGGTGTTTTTCAGTTTTTCTCCCTTTAATCCCTTCCCCTCTGAGACGCCTTACCTCTCATGCACTGTCCAACGTCTCCCCTCCCCGACTCCGCAGAACGGAGACGCCTCCATCCCTTACTGCTGCCGTGCTTCCACTGGCTTGAACTGATGCAGAACGATAGTGCGTTCTTAGTCACCCACCCCTGAGGGAGGAGAGCATCCATTGGGATGCTTGATCCTCCCTCTTCAAACAACATGAAGTCTTGCTATATTATAGACATTAGCAGTTTGTTCCAGCTCTAGAACTGCCCCGGAGTGAAATGGTTAAAACCATTCCAAAATAGAATTTTGGCACGAGAGCAGCTCTGTGTCATTTCAAACTTGAACTGTCAGAGTCTTTACTCCGCCTCAGTGAACAGTCGCTCCGGAGATTTCTCCTTCTGCTCGTTCATTTCTCGGTTTAAAGTGTTTTCTCGGTTTCTATTTAACGAGAATAGTTTTATTTTAACATAAAACCGTTAGTTCAAGCTGTATCTGTGGTAACCGTAAGTAAATGAAGGTTTTGTCTGTGTGGAACTTGTAAGTTATCGGTTCGGTTTTGAACCGATCAGTGGGTTTAAAACTCATTTAAAACTAAAAGTTACCATTTTAGAGTGCGGTTCCCGGTTCTTATCGGTTCTAAAAAAACCGGATTTATTACGTTTTTCCAATACCAGTGACACGGTTAGGAACCGATAAGGGTGTCTTGCCTGGCACTGCCGTTAAAAGGGCAAGTTTTTGGTTAGGCTGGCATTATGTCTGAGAAACCCAAAAGAAAAACCGGGCCCACTGGGTTTCAACACTGTGATGTTTGTGGGGAAGTCTTTGCCAAGGCTGACCCACACACCACATGTGTTTATTGTCTGGGTTTGACCACCTCAGTCAGACTACCAGGTATGTAAGAATTTCCCTGCAGCCACCCTGGAAAAAGATTGGGCAGGCTCAGGGCAGAGAGCAAAAGTCCGCTGACCGGATGGCCAGCCCGGTTGGTGCCAACCGAACCAGAGGAAGTCCCTCTGACCAGGGCCAGACTTCCTCGGGCAAAGAAAGCTGGTTCTGAGGAACCAATTCCAGTAAAGAAAACAAGAAAATCAGCAGGTCTGGGTCCAAAATTCCTTCTCCAACTGCTGCAGAGATAACAGCCATACAAATTGTCCAGTCACTGTCTCAGGGTCCGTCCGAACCACCACTATCTGGTAAAAGTGAGTTCATCCGGTCCCAGTGGTTCAGGATTATGATATTGAGGAATTTTATAGACCAGAGGAGGGGAGGAGGATTATGAACAGTATGAATGTGGCTGGGAAGGTCTGGGTGTGCCCATTGAACCGGACATCTCCCCAGACAGACCTTTAGAATCTTCCCTATGCTGTCTGAGTCCCCATCTCATTTTATGTTTTATAAAAAGTTGCTGAAACCCTCCAGCTTCCTTTAGAAGAGGCTGTGGATGAGCAAGAGGAGCCTGATTTTGTAGAAATGATGGATATTCCAGAGTCTAGGAGATTGTCTATTCCTTTACATAAGTTTTTAGAAACAAACAATTAAAATTTTAAAGCTCCTAATTCTGTGCCTCCTGTAGATAAAAAGATGGACAGAAGGTATACATTGTCAGGCCCTGATACAGAATTCCTTTCTCAGCAATGCAGTCATGTTGGGGTAGTTCAGGCTGCTGCCTGTGATAAAACTAATATTCCCTTGGCTTCACATCCTCCTGACAAAGTTCAGGAAGATTGATGCCATGGCAAAAAAACAGTATATGGCAGCCTCTCTGGGACTCAGGCAAGCAAATTATATGGCTTATGTAGCTAGGTATCAGAAATCTAGATGGGATACTGTTATGCAATTGGCCAAAGCAGGCCTGTGGCCAGCTGGCTAGTGAACTAGAACAGGTGGCTGCTGATGGCATTGAAGCCTCTAAGGTTCAGTTTCATGCTGCTGTGGATGTTAATGATGTTTCCTCTAGGGTCATGGCCACATCTGTAGCTTTTTAGTAGGTTGGCCTGGCTCAGGTGTACTAGTTTGTCACAGGATACCCAGACTAAGGCTGTGGATTTTCCTGTGGTGGGAAATTCTCTGTTTGGAGAGCAGACAGAAATTACATGAAGAAGATGGATGAATATAGGACTACTTACAAAAGTGCCCAGGCTAGGAGCGGCAAGCCACTCCTCAAGGCATGCCCCAGGGGTAGGGGTAGGCCTTTTCACAGGCCTTTCTACAGACTCAGGCCTCCTCTGCCTATGCTCAGAGGGCTTCTTCAGAGGCAGGGGCAGGCGAGGGGTGGGCAGACCTCTCCACCCCCAGCCTAAAGCTCCTCTGCAGAGCAGGCACCCTGATGGGGTGCCCAGGGCAGTTCTCCTGTACCAGTGGGGCAGGCTGGCTTACTTCAGTCAGATTGGGCTTCTTTAACCTCAGACAAGTGGGTTCTGGAAGTAGTAAGCCAGGGTCTGGTTCTCAGCTTCAAAAAGTTTCCCAAGTTGAGAAGCAGACTTTTCTACCTGCAAGTGCTTAGAGACCCTCGCTCTGGAAACAGAGTCTCATCCCTGTTAGCTCTCAGAGCAGTAGAAAGGTTCCTCCCTGCATCAGGGCAGGGGTCTGTATTCAGATCCTTCCACCCAAAAAGACAGGAGAATGGCGGCCCATTTTAGATCTCAGATATCTGAACAAGCATCTTTTGAAACCAAAGTTCAAAATGGTAACTCTGGCAATGATTTTACCTTCCCTAAGGCCAGGGGACTGGCTAGCCTCCCTGGACCTCAAGGATGCCTATTTCCATGTCCTAATCAGAAGATCCCATCGAAAGTACCTCAGATTGAACTGCCCTCAGGTCATTACCAGTTCAGAGCAATGCCCTTGCCTTACCTCTGCTCAAGGGTATTCACAAAGTGTCTAGCAGTGGCAGTGGCCCACTTAAGGAGGCAGAAGTTGCTGTTTTTCCCTGTCTAGGCGACTAGCTCATTGTAGGCCAGTCCCAGAACAGGTAAAATCTCACCTGCAGGTCACCCAGCAGCTTCTCACCTCCCTGGTTTTCTGCTAAACCTACCAAAGTCGGTTCTGGAACCAGTCCAGGTACTCACCTTTATAGGGGCAGAATTGGACACAAAGCTAGCCAGGGCCTTTCTTCCCCCAGAAAGGGTAAGGAATTTAGTGGCTCTGGCCTCTTCCTTCACTCTGCAGGTCTCTCGAACAGCAAGACACTTTCTGCATCTCCTGGGGCACATGGCTGAATCCACAGCTGTTTTGCAGGGAGCCAGATTTCAGATGAGAGACATTCAGTTTCACTTGAGAACCTTTTGGTCTCAGAGAAGAGACCCCCTTTCCAAGTTGGTCCCAGTGACTCGAACCTTGATCCTAGCTCTCCAGTGGTGGCAGGATCAGAGCAATTAAGGGAGTCCCTTCATTTCCCCTTCTCACGACTTGACTCTCACTACAGATGCTTCCCTTCTGGGTTGGGAGCCCACATGGGCGACCTTTCCACTCAGGAGTTTGGTCCCCCAGGAATCTCTGCTCCACATCAATTTGCTGGAACTCAGAGCTGTCTTTTAGCTCTTCAAGCTTTTCTGCATCTGTCCACGACAAGGTGATACAAGTCAGAACAGACAACACCACAACAATGTGGTACATCAACAAGCAGGGGCACTCGGTCTTGACCTTGTGCACCGAGCAATAAAGTTGTGGTCTCTGGCCTATTCCCTGAACACTTCCCTCATAGCAGTTCATCTTCCAGGGAAGGACAATGTCCTAGTGGATGCCTTCAGCAGGATTTCCCAGGGCCATCACGAATGGTCCCTGGATCCTCAAGTGCTGGAGATAGTTTTGCCAGGTGGGGCATCCTCAGATAGATCTTTTGCAGCCCCAGACAATCACAAACTTCCTCTGTTCTGTTGCAGGCCTCCAGTGCTGGGCTCAGTTCCCTGGATGCCCTTCTTCTGGATTGGGAGGAAGTTCCTCTGCTCCCCCCTTCCTCTCCTATTCAAGTACTAGTCAAAATCAGATCTCAGCCTTGCAGGGTGATTCTGATTGCCCAGATGAGCCAGGCAGCCCTGGTACCCTCCTTCTGTCTCTGACAGTCCATCTTCCCTGTGCCTCCCCAGGAATCACAATCTGTTGACTTGTGCCCAGGGAAGGGTTTGGTATCCGGACCTCAAATCCCTCAACCTCAAGGCCTGGCTCTTGAGGAGTTAGGATTGCTGATTTACACCTCTCTCAGGGTGTTCTTGAGATCCTAAAGGCTTCCAGAAAGCCTTCCACTAGGGACTACTTATAGTTCTAAATGGAAAAGGTTTTCCATTTGGTGTGCTGGAAAAATATTTCCCAGAATCTGCTGAATTGCCCATCTTGTTAGATTACATGGTACATCTTAATTCCTTGGGTCTCAGACCAGCTACCCTGAGAGTTCATTTGGCAGCTGTGTCTGCTTTTGTGTCAGCAGGAAAGTCATCCCCTCTTTCCTCTCATCCTGTGTTTTCCAAGTTTTTTAAGGGATTACTCCATACTAATCCTCCCTTTCGGGAACCGGCCCCTGCTTGGGACCTTAATGTTTGCATTGCCCAGTTAATGCAACCCCCTTTTGAACCTCTGTCTTCTGCAGTGCTTAAGTACCTAACTTGGAAAACTGTTTTCTAGTGGGCTATCACTTCGCCAGGCGCATAAGTGAATTGCAAGCCTTGTCAGTGGAGACTGACTTTATTTCTTTCCACAGGGATAAGGTAGTCCTTAGGACTAATAGGAAGTTTTGCCTAAGGTGGTTTCAGATTTCCATCTTAATCAATCTATCTCCCTTCCAGTATTTTTCACTGATCACTCCTCTTCAGGTGAGGGGAGATTGCACAACCTGGATGTTAGAGAGCTCTTAGTTATTATATAGGCGTACCAAAGGTCTCAGTTGAATCCTCCAACTTTTCCTTACCTATGGTGAAGTTGGGAAAGGCAAACCTGCCACTAGAGATCAGTAGCCAGGTGGATTGTCTCTTGTATCCAATTTTGTTATCAGAAAGTGGGCAGAGCCCCAGTTTGAGGGCTCATTCTCCAGGGGTACAGCTGCGTCTCTATGCTGCCAGAGATATCCTTTATTAGAGATTTGCCAGGCTGCTACTTGGAAAGCAGTGCACACTTTTACCAAGCATTACTCCCTGGATGTCCAGGCCAGGAGAGATGCTCGAGTTTGGCACATCTGTTCTTCAGAGCCTATTCCCTAAGTAGGTTGTGCCCCTCCTCCATGGAGGAGGTACTGCTGTGTATTCTGCTAATGTCTATAATATAAAGACTTCATGTTGTTTGAAGAAAAAATTACTCACCTTAGTAATGTTGTTTCTTCTAATGGGTCTTGCTATATTATAATCCTCAACCCTGCCCTCTCAGAACCTCTACTTGGTGGGGTATGGCAACTTAGTGTGGGCACTACTTATGTCCTGTTAGCATTTTGTCCCCTTTGGGACTTTGGGGGTGTGTGTGTACGCATGTGTGTGTTTTATTATACTTATGTTCCATTTTCATATTATTAGAATGGTGTTAGTATTTCTGGTCCCCTGACTTGAGTCTTGGGTGTTGGGACCATCAATGGTTGTTATTATTTAGGTAGCCATTTGGCTAGTGTGTTACAGCTTCCACACAGACCTTAGTGAGTTTGGCTCGTAAAGATCTGACAGTTCAAGTTTGAAATGACACAGATAGAGCTGCTCTCGCGCTAAAATTCTATTTTGGAATGGTTTTAACCATTTCACTCCGGGGCAGTTCTAGAGCTGGAACAAACTGCTAATGTCTATAATATAGCAAGACTCCATTAGAAGAAACAACATTACTAAGGTAATTTTTTCTTCCCTGCCAACCCCATGCCACCCGAGTCCATTCCCGAACCCAGGTCGCCAGCGTAGCGCTAGGTGTGGCGTCCAGCGCCTCAACCCTCAGCGCCACCAGGCTGCCCAGTTCTCTGCATTCTGTTAAAAAAAAAAAAGTCAGGGCTTGTCTCATTGTGTGGTAGCTTCAGTTTCACAGATTGGTGACTTTTATGAAGCAAGTGGGCTGTCAAATGGTTTCTCTACAAGAAGAACCGAATACTCCAGGCCTCCTTTTTGGATCCATGGAAAATGATCCCTTCCATGAGTGTCGGATAGGAAGGCAAGACAGTTCTATTATGGCAAGTATGTGGTTGTTTATATTTTATACGTGTAGCTCATCTTGGCACTGCGAGGTAAGTAGTAACTGTGGAGTTGCTGCTGCTGCATGGAATCCTCCTGTGCCCAACATTCTAAAACTTGGGCTTTGCCATTCCCCTGGTAGGGGTGCACTATACCCAGTTGTATTGATCACCCATTGACAATGTCGGAGCTAACAGAAAAGGAAATTACGGTAAGTATGAAGTTAATTTCTTCTTTCTCCTCCTCCTGAGTCTTGTCTCGGCTTGTTGGCATTGCTTCAGACTCAGTCCCAATGGTGTTGTCTACTGCAAAAGCCCCCTTGAAGTAAGATAGTGCAATTATGTAAATACTTACAGTAACAGTAGGTCTTCGAGAGGAGCTCTTGCAGTAGGCATGTTTCTCCCCTCCCCTCCCTGCTCTCTTTTTTTCACTCATCTTGGCCTTTTATGTGGCTCCAGGAGCCCCCTCCTTCTCCTGTCTTCTTTTCACAGGTCTGCAGCGGGAGAACTGAGGTGTGACTGGGGGACCCCTCTCCCCTTTATACCATGAGGGCATGTTGGCATACTGACGTCAGATGCAGTCCCCTGCTATAGACTGCTAGCTAAAAGTTTTCCATGTGGTCTTAGTGGCTGGCGGTTTGGTCTGAACAGTGTTCCCTACTGCAAAAGCTCCTCTCGAAGACCTACTGTTACAGTAAGTTCTTACGTAGCGGTACTTTTCTATGTTTCTGTGTCAAGAGGGTGCCCAGTTAATACCTGGACTGCACTAAAGAAGTTGGGTCCTTCCATTCAGTTGTTTGTCACATATGGTGAAGTAGGCAAAGGTAAGCCAACTGCCAAGCAAAAGGTTGCTCGCTGGATAGTTTACTGCATTCCATTCTATTACATCAAAGCTGGCAAGCTACCACCACAAGGCCTCAGAACACACTCCACGCATGGCACTTCTGCCTCTGTGACAACTGCAAGGGATGTCCCCTTGATGGAAATTTGTAAAGTAGCTACTTGGGAAACAGTATACACCTTCACAAGACATTGTTGTCTGGGTGTACAGTCCAGAAGGTATACCAGATTTGGCACTGCTGTCTCGTAGAACCTTTTCCCTAAGTCGGTTCTTTACCCAGCAGTCTGCACTAGTAAGCATAGTGAGTGATTCCTGGAGTTTAAAGAAAAAAAGTCTTACCATAGTAATGTTGTTTCTTCCCAGGGATCTCTCACTATGCTTAACAAACCCACCCTACTCCCCTTCCAGATCCTGGAAAAGGTTCTACAAGAATCAGTTCTCGTTTTGTCCTTCCTTTGCTTGAGCATTCTTTGTGCATTGCCTACAGTCGAATTTTGGGGGCTTTTGTTGCAGTTTGTGGTCTGCCTTGTTTTTGTCCCAACAGGGACTGAAGTTTTTGGGGTTTTCTATTCTTGTATAGTATGGAATACATGATGGGTTGCAGTGGAATAACACATTTATCTTCACTAGTGCATGATAAGACCCGTAACTCACAAGTGGCAAAGTCACAAGTTAGTTATGAAGGTCTAGCCACTCATGTGGAGATAAACGTGTTATTCCACTGCAGCTCCTTATATATTTGATATATACACCACACCAAGCGTAATGTCTTTACTAGTCTTTTACCTTGTTTTAGCTTAAAACTGCCTTTCTTTCCATTGTAAACTCTCTATCTGGCCCATTGTTCTCTGTGTCCAATTTCCAGATTCTAAGTAGAAATAACATGTTCTAAGTTAAATAAATTGTGTTCTAAGCTAAATAAATGGTGTTCTAAGTGAAAATATTTATTCCAAAATAATATGATTCATTTACCCAGTTTATTCACCACTGGTGTGGTATATGTGTAGCTAGTTTAGTGCTCATTGCTGTTAGAATGTTGGGGTAAGGATGAGCACACAGCAGTTTGAATTTCATTCCAACATTCCAAGATTCTCTAATTAGCATAAAATTCTAAGCTTTGGGGCAACTCTGACCTGTAGGCTGAATGCGCTAGTAAGCATAGTGAGGGATCCCCTGGAAGAAGAAACATTACTATGGTAAGTATTTTTTTTTTTCTCTACCAGTCTATGAAATACTGCTGTAGCATAACGTTGAATGAAATAGATGGAAAAGAAAAATACTCAAGAATAGCTGATAACTCTTTTCTAATTAAAAGTAATTGTTTTCACATTTTATCTTTGCCAGGGTCATTGCAATGATTTACTGACCATTCAGACTCAACCCTTTTCACTTTCCAGGTAAATTTCAATTACATTATTTAAATAAGTAATATAAAAAATGTAAATCTCACTTCAAGATAGAGCTCTTACAGCAGGCAATAACCATTCGGACTATGCCGCCAGGCACTAGGACCCCATGGAAAAATTCTAGCTAGCAGTCTATGGCGGGGGACCGCCCCTGACATCGGCCCCGCCCCAATGTCACCTATGGTATAAAGGGGCGGTCCCTCGGCACTACCTCAGGTTTTTCCCTCGGCTCCACAGGATGCCTCCTGCTTCCAGTCGACCGCCATTTTCACGTTCTTGATTAGCATTTTTTAGTAGGAACCCTAACCAAATTTGTCATGTATGTCTACCCAGACAACTTCAGCTACAGAGCGGCGGAAATTGAAGTGCGCATGTGGCAAGCAGATCCCAGCAAAAGACGGCTGTTCGGCCTGCCTTCTGTGCCTAGGCCCTGACCATAAGTCGGATGCCTGCCCGCACTGCCTCAGCTTCAGTAGGAGGACCCGCATCCGCCACCTGAAGACTTTAAAAGCATACCTTCGTGAACAACAAGTGGCTGCCATGCAGAATATCCACTCGAGGCAAAACTCGTCTTCCTCCTCGGCCAAAGACTCCTCCATAGAGAGATGAAATCGAGCAGGAAGTACCATCATCAAGACAAGTGACAAGGATAGGTCCAGGTCAGAATCCAGTCTCAAGCCTCCACATAAGGCTTCCAAAAGTTCTACCTCCGTGCAAGGTCAGACTCAGCCCCTCTGGTTTCCCTGGCTCTCCCTGGGTTACCGTTGAGGAAGTCTCCCGCCTCCACCCAGATATATGGTGTGGAGTTTTGGGGGCTTGGGCCTCCCTAGGTACCCGTTTCCCTGGCTATCATGCCCCACAAGCTCTCGCTAGGGTCTCAGCTAGAAGGATCGGCCCACACTTCATCAGGCGGCAGGTCAGAACTTGCCATCCGCAGGGTTGTTGCCTCTGGATCGTCGGACAAGATGACAAGATCCAGTGACACTGAGACATCAAGAACACAAGCACCACAAGAAACCACGCTCACCTTCCAAGCCGTCATCAGCCAGGCTCCAGACCGACAGTCCACACACCCTCTGACTCCACTACGGAGCTGGAGCAGACAACACCCTCCAACCCATCTTCTGATCCACAGGGCTCTAAAAAGGGTCTGACCATGGACCCGACGTCGGGGGACCTGACGCCTGCCTCTGAGAGACCCACGGACTAGGCGTCACTCACTCCATCACTACCTCCCCCTCTGGAGCCTGATGACCAGATGCCAGGGCACCAGATGCCTGGGGATGAGACACCGCCAGACATGATGCCCGACACAGCAGCATCATCAAACTTGACAACAAGGGGGGACTAAACTGAAGGGTCCAACGCCAGGCCCCTCGGACGCCCCTTCCCCGAAGCCAGACCCACAGCTGGGCCCCACTGTCCCTTTGGCTGAGTTCGGTGCTGTATTCACCAGTTGGTGGAACACTATTAAAGGGGATCTATTTCCAAGACCGTTGGAGCTGAATCTCACCCTCGCGGGGACCCCTATTCCAGCTCCGCCTAGGCACCCGACCCCCTCCTCCATGCAGATCACCTTCGCCACCCTGGACACCAGCCTGCACAGCTCCAGGGGGTGATGGACAAGAATCTCCTGGACAACAGAAGCACAGTTGTCACCCGTCATCCAGATTCTCTTCTAGATGCCAGAGTCCACCGGAGGCTAAGCCTCTTACGTCTTGTCAGAAGATGACTTTTCTCTTCCATCTCCAGATCCAAGGAGGGATTCCCCAAGGTGTCCTCCAGATGATCCCACTTTCCTAGGTGTGATGAGGCATATTCAGTTCCTTAACCAGTGAGAGACAGAAGATTTAGACCCTGAGAGACGCCGCCTGGTGAAATTCTAAGGGGCCACTGTCCCAAAACCCTTAGTCATTCCACCATTAGCGGGGCCCTTCCTCAACGTTACAAAACTAGCCTGGATGCACCCTTCCGCAATGTCGGCAGTTCCTAAGAAAGCTGATCACTTATATAGGACCCCTAGGGAGGAACCACATTTGAGCGAGCAACCCAGAGCGGACTTTGTGGTCCTTACAGCCATACATGGTAGAACTCAACAACCGAAGCATATGAACTCCCAACCACCAGATAAGGAGTCCAAAAAAATGGTTTTGGCTGGAAGGTGTACTCTTCAGCCACTTTGAACGTTCTAGTCGTTAAATTTTCTAGCACACATGGTGATGTATCAGAAGTCTCTCTGGAACAAGGCTATGGACCTGGCTTGGTAACAGCCTGACTCCACTAATAAGTCGCAGTTCTTGGCTGCCGTACAGTCGAGTGCTGACATTGGCAAACACGTCCTCAGGTGCTCATATGACTCGGCAGACACTGCTGCAAGAGCAGCTGCTGTGGGCATATGCCTCCGGCGCTACTCCTGGTTGAGGATCTCGGGCTCCTGACAGGATTTGCAAAATGGTATCCTGGATGCCTCTTTTCAAGTATCAGTTCTTTTCGGCCAGGAGGCAGAAAAGATGATCACAGGCTTGCAGGACTCAGGAAAAGTTTGAGCCAACCCCATCCAGGCGTCAACCCTTTCGCAGGCAATATGGCCAGAAGGGGAAATGACAGCAGCAAAGAGGGGCTACAAAAGAAAAAGCCCCCCCATCATCAGGGATACAGGGACCAAGGAATGCCAAAAAATACCAGAGCTCTCTTGCCCACTTCAGTAACCTCTGCATGACTCTCTGCCTGCCCCCCACGGAGCTACAGGATGAGGCAGTAGAAGGGTGGTTCTCCCTTTACCTCACAGGTTGGTCCAGTATTATGGCAGATCAATGGGTACTCCAAATTATAGAAAGGGGTTATGCTCAGGAGTTCACCCAAATACTTCCAGACAACCTACCAGTTTCCAGGCATTGCTTCCCATCCCAGGCAGGCCTCATTCAGGCAGAAATCCAAGCCCTCCTAAGCAAAAAGGCAATCCAGGTAGTCCCACCAAGTCAAAGAGGAAGGGGTTATTACTCCCACTTCTTCTTAGTTCCAAAAAAGTCAGGGGACCTTCGTCCCATCCTGGATCTCAGTCAGCCGAACAATTTTATCAAATGCAAAAGGTTCAGGATGGTAGCACTTCCAGGATTGTTGCCCATGCTACACCAAGGGGACTGGCTCTGCTCCCTGGACATGCAGGATGCATACATGCACATACAAATCCTACTATCCCACAGAAAATACCTTTACTTTGCCATCCAGGGTGAGCATTATCAATTTCAGGCACTGCTATTCGGCCTCTCCTCAGCACCTCGAGTATTCATCAAGTGCCTGGCGGTGGTGGCAGCAGTTCTCCAGAGGCAGAATCATTACAGATCTACCCCTATCTCGACTACTGGCTTCTGACAGCTCCCTCAAGGGACCAGCTGCGGCACACACTGGAAAGTACTTTCCGACTGTTCCAAGCCCTGGGGATCACCTTAAATCTTCCTAAGTCATCCCCCCTGGCCCAGTCAGAGATTACAATACATAGGTGCCATCTTGGACACCGCCCAAAGGCCTTCCTCCCCTCGGACAGGGCAGGTTGCCTGCGGGTGCTGGCTTAGAAAATTGCCTCCTCAGGCTAGATATCAGCCAAAATGCTTCTCCAACTTCTAGGCCATATGGCAGCTGCCATTGTGACAGTGCCCTTAGCTCATCTCCACATGAGAATACTTCAGTGGAACCTCAGGGTACAGAGGGATCAGCGTTTGGACGATCTCGGGCACCAAGTTCGGATATTCGGTGCTGTGTGTCAGACTTTGGAATGGTGACCCACCCCCTCTGACTAGAAACCGGGGCTCAATTTCAAAGTCCCAGCCCTCAGCAAATCCTGACAATGGATGCCTCGGGACTGGGGTGGGGCACGCATTTCAAAGAAAATCAGACAAGAGGGATGTGGACTCCTTTGGAATGCAGCATCCACATCAGTGTGTTGGAGATGAGAGCTGTTCCGTATGCCTTATGAGCGTTTCAGACAGACCTCCTCCCAGGCCCCTTATTGATCCAGACAGACAACATGTCAGTGGTCTTTTACATCAGCAAGCAAGGGGGCACTCACTCCTATCCCCTCTTCAGAGATGCCACAAGAGTCTGGTACTGAGCAGTGGAGCATTATCAGGAACTCACAGTGGTGCACATTCCAGGAGTACAAAACACGTTAGCCGACAGCCTAAGTTGCTCTCAGTCTCAGGCCCATGAGTAGGAACTACTACAAGAAGTAGTAGATGATCTACTCAAAAGATAGGGAATTCCAGAACTGGCCCTCTTTGCATTCCTACTCAGTGCCAAACTGCCCAGTTTCTGCTCGCTATATCCAGGGCCCCATGTTTTCTGGCGAGATGCGTTGTCCCTCTCTTGGACAGGGAGGTATTTTTATGCCTTCCCTCCCTTCCCACTACTCCAGAGAGTACTGCTCAAACTTCAGGCGGGACGAGCAGGCATGATTCTCATAGCACCGTTCTGGCCTTGGCAGATTTGGTTCCCATTGCTCCAATAGTTGGCAATAGAACCTCCGATTCCTCTGCCCCTGTCCTCACTTGCCCTCCCAGGAGCAAGGGACTCTTGTGCACCTGAATCTCAAGTCTCTGTACTTGCATGCATGGCTCCTGCAGACGTAGTCAGGGACTGGTACGGGGTGTCAGCAGGGGTAGCGGAGGTCCTAGTGGCTGCGAGAATACCCTCAACTAGTGCCACCTATGCCATGAAATGGAAGCGCTTGTGCTCGTCGTCTGGACCTGTTCACCTGTTCAGTGAATTTGGTCCTGGATGGAGTATCTGTTTTTCTCTGTCCAATGCAGGTTTTAGCTACTCGTCCATAAAGGTACACCTTTCTGCATTGTCATCTTATCGTGTACCAGTGGATGGCAGGAACCTAGCACAAACGGATCTGTCCTGCACCTTCCTGCCAGGTATCATGCATATTAAGCCACCCATTTGGGACCCTATTCCCTCATGGGATCTCTTGTTTTTGTTAGAGAAGATTACGTTGCCTCGCTTTGAGCCAGGTGCAAGTTGCAAGCTACGCTTCTGTCTTGGAAAGCGCTATTTTTTAGTTGTCATCTTATCAGCTTGAAAAATTTCCAAGCTTCAGGCTCTGATGTGTAAAGGGCCCTATTTGATTTTCCGCAGGGGCAGGGTATCCTAAGTTTCTCCCGAAGGTGGTGTCCGAGTTCACCCTAGATCAGGACATTAGTCTCCCAGTTTATTATCCAGAGTACTCGAATAGAGGGGAGGCCTTGTTGCATGCTCTGGATGTTCACAGAGTTCTTTGTTTTTACGTTGACCATACCAGGTCTTTAAGAAAATCTGATCAGTTGTTTGTATCTTTTGCCCCAAGAATGCTAGGGGCGCCAGTAACTAAGCAGACTTTGTCCAAATGGTTGGTGAAGTGCATAGTTTTCTGCTACCAAAAGTATGACAAGCCTTTAGTGGGCTTGGTTAAAGGTCACTCCACTAGGGGTGTCGCCACTTCGTTTGCATCCCTCAAAAATGTGTCCACATCAGATATCTGTGCTGCAGCCACCTGGAGTTCTGTCCACACATTTATCAAGCATTACAGCTTGGACATTGTTTCCAGAAGGAGAGCAGGTTTCGGCCTAGCCGTGCTCCAGGGACTGCTCTCTTAGGAGCTACTGTAGATTTCCATATTCACCACCCATCTGACCTGGATCTTATCCTTGTACTGCTTGGGAGTCAGTCCTAATGGTTATTGCCTGCTGCAAGAGCTCTGTCTCGAAGTGCGATAGTACAGTTACGTAAGAACTTACCATAACAGTAGATCTTCGAGAAGAGCTCTTGCAGCAGGCATGCTTTCCCTTCCTCTCTCCTTCCCCTTCATTAGGAAGGTTTCATTTCTTCAACTTTTAGAGGTTGTTAGAACCTCCTCAGTTCTCCATCCTTCATACAGCCGGGTCTCCGGTGGGCAAACTGAGGTGGTGCCGGGGGATGGCCCCTTTATACCATTGACGATGTTGGGACGAGGTCAATGTCATGGGGCAGTCCCCCCACCATAGACTGCTAGCTAGAATTTTTTCGTGAGGGCCTAGTGCCTGGTGGCATAGTCCTAATGGTTATTGCCTGCTGCAAGAGCTCTTCTCAAAGATCTGCTATTACCGTAAGTCACTGCGTATCTGTACTTTTTAAGTAGAAGCAAGTCTAGTAGTTCTTAAAAGGGATATAGGTGAGCCAACCCTTTGTGAGACATTTTAGATCGCTATGTTCTTTGGAAGACTGACATATTGACAGCACTGGATATATCCACATGTAGAGTACAGAGGGTCACTAACAAAGCCCATATGTCTTTAACCAATAGTGTCCTCCTCCCTACGCTTCTGTACTGAGCCCCAGCCCTCTCCGCCCTGAAAATTGCAGAATTTACTAAGCTTAAACTATGTATCACAAAACTTGCAGGTTTGCTTCTGGTTCAGGAACTCCAGAACATTACTGTAATATCCTTTCTTCTCTGCAGTACGGCCCCCCCTCCCCCTAGGTTAAGGGTGTCTCTACTACCCCACCCTCTGTCTGACATACACTCCTTCCCACACAGAGCATCCTTGCTTTGGAACAAACTCCCCATCTTTGTTCAAGAATGCCATACCTATCAAGTCTTAAAGGGGCTTCTGAAGAGGTACCTAACCCTAAAGCAAAACTGCTCAGGCTTCCTCTAGGGCTACCCCTTTCTCAGCTATGCCTAACGGTGGCTTACATGCTTACTTCACCCTGTCGCCCTTGGAAGTAGTCCTCTAAACCTGATTTGGTTTACTGTTACACTGCACATTGTACTTTGTTCCATCGATTTGTGTATAGAATGTGCTGTTCAAACAACATGAAGTCTTGCTATATTATGACATATGCAGTGAGTCCCAACCTTCGAACTGCTCCGGAGGTGAAAGAGTTAACTTTCCATGCCAGGCATGGAACGCTGAGCTCGAGCTTGGTTGAAACTCTGTCTGTTGTTCTTCAAACTCAAACCGCCAAATTCTTTACTCTGCCTCACTGAACAGTCGCTCCAGAGATTTCTCCTTCTGCTCGGTTCATTTTGTCGGTTAAAGTATTGTTTTCGGTTTTAGGCAATTTAAACATAACGGTCGGATCAAGCTCTGTCTGTGGTATTTGTGAGTACTAGATAGGTTTACATTATTTCTATTCTGTGTGGAACTTGTAAGCGGTTTATCGGTTCGGTTTGAACCGATTAGGTTATTTAAAATATCTTAATCTGTGATTTAGAGTGTGGTTACCGGTTCTTATCGGTTCTAAAAAACCGGATTTTATTACGGTTTTTTCCACAACCCGTGACACGGTTGGGAACCGATAAGAGGGTCTTACCTGGTGGATTGCCATAAATGGGTAAGTTTGGTTAGGACAGGCACTATGTCTGAGAAACCCAAAAGAAAAACTGGGCCCACTGGGTTTCAACACTGCAGTGTGTGTGGGGAAGTCTTTGCCAAGGCTGACCCCCACACCACCTGTGTTTTATTGTCTGGGGTTTGACCACCTCAATGCAGACTGCCAGATTTGTAGAAATTTTCCTGCAGCTACCCTGGAAAAGAGAGTTGGTAGGCTCAGGGAAAGGGAGGCCAAAAAGTCCGCTGAACCGGATGGCCAGCCAGTTTGGTTCAACCAAACCAGAGGGTACCCTCTGACCAGAGGCGAGACTTCCTCGGGCAAAGGAGAACCGACTCTGAGGAGTCGGTTCCAGCAAAAACTAGGAAATCAGCTGGTGTGAAGCCAAACTTTCCTCTCCAACCGCTGAAGAAATAGCCAAAGCGATTAAAATTGTCAGTCGCTTTCCCGGTTCCGACCGAACTGGCACCTTCAGGTAGCGGCGGTTCCACAGGTTCAAGATTATGATTTAGAGGAATATTATGAACGGAGGAGGGAAGAGGAGTATGAGGAAGTGAATGTGGATTTGAAAGTCTGGATGTGCCCATTGACCCGGACATCTCCCCAGACAGACCTTCAGGAGTGTCTCTTCCTAGGCTTTCTGAGTCCCCTTCTCATTTTATGTTTTATAAAAAAGTGGCTGAAACCCTCCAGCTCCCTATGGAGGAAGCTGTGGATGATCAAGAGGAGCCTGACTATGTGGAAATGATGGATATCCCAGAGTCTAGGAGACTGTCTATTCCCTTGCATAAATCTTTTGGGAAACAGACATTTAAAATTCTAAAAACTCCTCTCACTATACCTCCTGTGGATAAGAGAATGGACAAGAGGTACACATTGTCAGGCTCTGATACGGAGTTCCTTACACAACAATGCAGCCATGTTGGGGTAGTGCAGGCTGCAGCCTGTGACAAGCAAATTTCCCTTGGCTTCACACCCCCCGGACAAGGACTCAGGAGGATTAATGCCATAGCAAAGAAACAGTACATGGCAGCATCCTTGGGACTCAGACAGGCAAATTATATGGCTTATACTGCTAGGTATCAGAAATCCAGATGGGATACTGTTATGGCTCTAGCAAAACAGGTCCCTGGCCAGCTTGAGGAGCTGGAGCAGGTGGCTGCTGATGGTATTGAGGCATCCAAGGTGCAATTCCATGCTGCAGTGGACTCAAATGATGTGTCATCAAGAGTCATGGCTACATCTGTGGCACTTCGTAGAATGGCTTGGCTCAGATGTACTAGCCTGTCACAGGATACCCAGACTAAAGCCATGGATTTTCCTGTTGTGGGTAATTCTCTGTTTGGGGAGCAGACAGAGAATTACATGAAGAAAATGGATGAGTATAGGACCACCTATAGAGTGCACAGGCCAAGGAAAGGCAGGCCACTCCTCAAAGGCAGCTTCCCAGGGGCAGAGTCAGGCCTTTTCATAGGCCTTTTTACCAAGCCCAGGCCTCCTCTTCTGCTTATGCCCAGAGGGGGTTCTTTAGAGGGAGAGGCAGACGGGGTACAAGCAGGCCTGCTTCCACCCCTCAGCCCAAAGCCCCTGCCAAGCAGGCACCCTGATGGGGTTGCCAGGGCCGATTCTCACCTACCTTTAGGGGGCAGGCTGGCTTACTTTGTCCAGGACTGGGAGTCTCTGACATCAAACAAGTGGGTCCTGGAAGTAGTAAGCCACGGACTGGTTCTCAGCTTCAAAAAGTTTCCAAAGATGAGAACCAGATCCTTCCACCTGCAAATCCTTCAGAGGCACTTGCCCTAGAGGCAGAGGTCTCTTCCCTCCTGGCTCTCAGAGCTGTGGAAAGAGTTCCACCCCTACACCAGGGCAAAGGGTTGTACTCCAGGTACTTCCTTACCCCAAAAAAGATAGGAGAATGGCGGCCCATCCTGGATCTCAGATACTTAAACAAGCACCTTTTAAAACCAAAATTCAAAATGGTGACTCTGGGAATTATTCTACCCTCTCTAAGGCCAGGGGACTGGCTAGCGTCCCTGGACCTCAAGGATGCCTACTTCCATATTCTCATCAGAAGCTCCTATCGAAAGTACCTCAGGTTCAGAGCTGCCCTCAGGCCATTACCAGTTCAGAGCAATGCCCTTTGGCCTCACCTCTGCTCCAAGGGTATTCACAAAATGCCTGGCAGTAGCAGTTGCTTCCCTAAGAAGGCAAAAAATTGCCATCTTCCCTTACCAGGACGATTGGCTCATAGTAGGCCAGTCCCCAGACCAAGTCAAGTTACACCTACAGATAACTCAGCAACTGCTCACCTCTCCAGGTTTCCTTCCGAATCTCTCAAAGTCAGTTCTAGAGCCTGTACAGCTCCTCACCTTCATAGGCCAGAGCTGAACACAGAAAGCCAGAGCCTTCCTTCCTTTGGACAGAGCAAGGACCCTGGTCTCTCTGGCCTTCTCATTCACCTGCAGGTCTCTCGACCAGCAAGGCATTTTCTACAGCTCCTGGGGCACATGGCTGCCTCTACAGCAGTAGTGCAAGGAGCAAGATTTCAGATGAGGGACATCCAGTTCCATTTGAAGCCTTTTGGTCTCAAGGAAAGACCCTCTAACCAAATTGATCCCAGTGACTCGAACCCTGATCCAGGCCCTACAGTGGTGGCAAGATCAGAGCAATCTGAGACAAGGAGTTCCTTTTGTCACTCAGTCTCACTCCTTAATCCTTACTACAGATGCATCCCTCTTGGGATGGGGAGCTCACATGTGCGACCTCACTACCCAGGGGTTGTGGTCCCCTCAGGAATCTCTACTCCACATCAATCTGTTGGAACTCAGAGCAGTTTTTCTAGCACTTCAAGCTTTTTCCAAATCTGTTCAGAACAAAGTTGTACAGGTCAGAACAGACAACACCACCACCACGATGTGGTACATCAACAAGCAAGGGGGCACTCGGTCTACGGCCTTGTGCACTGAAGCAATGAAGTTGTGGTTTCTGGCTTACTCCATGAACACCTCCCTTACGGCAGTTCACCTCCCAGGCAAGGACAATGTCCTGGCAGATGCTCTCAGCAGGATTTCCCAGGGCCATCACGAATGGTCACTGGACCCCCTGGTTTTGGAGGTGATCTTTGCCAGATGGGGCACCCTGCAGATAGATCTTTTTGCAGCCCCAGACAATCACCAACTTCTCCTTTTTTGCTGCAGGCCCCCAGTGTTGGGCTCAGTCCCTCTGGATGCCTTCGTCCTCAATTGGGAAGGGAAGTTTCTCTTTGCTTTTCCTCCCTTCCCTCTCCTGTTCAAAGTGTAGTCAAAATCAGATCTCAGCCCTGCAAGATTATCCTGATTGCTCCAGATTGGGCCAGACAACCCTGGTATCCACTCCTACTGTCCTTAGCAGTCCATCTTCCCCTGTGTCTTCCCAGGAAGCACAACCTGTTAACCCGTGCTCAGGGGAGGGTTTGGTACCCAAACCTCAAATCTCTCAATCTCAAGGCCTGGCTCTTGAAGAGTTAGAGTTTGCTGATCTACACCTCTCCCAAGGTGTAATGGATATCCTGAAGGCTTCTAAGAAACCTTCCACCAGGGCTACTTATAATTCCAAATGGAAAAGGTTTTCCATATGATGCTCTGGAAAGCATATTTCCCCAGAATCTGCTGATTTACCCATAGTCCTGGATTATATGGTCCACTTAAATACCTTGGGGCTGAGACCAGCTACCCTAAAAGTGCATTTGGCAGCTGTGTCTGCTTTTATTTCAGTAGGTAAGCCCTCTTCTCTTTCAGCTCATCCTGTGTTCTCCAAGTTTTTCAAGGGATTGCTTCATACCAACCCTCCATTCAGGGACCCTGCCCCTGCCTGGGATTTCTCAGGTTATGCAACCCCCCTTTGAGCCTTTGTCTTCAGCAGAACTTAAGTACTTGACTTGGAAGACTGTGTTTCTGGTAGCCATCACTTCTGCCAGACACATAAGTGAATTGCAAGCTTTGTCAGTGGAGCCTGATTTTATCTTCTTTCATAGAGATAAGGTGGTCCTCAGGACTAATAGGAAGTTCTTGCCTAAGGTGGTTTCAGATTTCCACCTTAATCAATCCATATCTCTTCCAGTGTACTTCACTGACCATTCCTCTTCTGGTGAGAGGAGGTTGCACAGCTTAGATGTGAAGAGCCCTTAGTTACTACATAGAGTACCAAGGGTCACAGGTTTGACTCCTCCAACTGTTCCTCACTTATGGTGAGGTTGGTAAAGGAAACCTGCCACTAAAGATCCATTGCCAGGTGGATTGTCTCTTGTATCCAATTTTGCTATGAAAACTGGGTAAGGTTCCTCCCTCAGGCCTGAGGGCTCACTCTACCAGAGGTACAGCTGCTTCCCTGGCTGCGGCCAGGGACATCCCTATTCTAGAGGTATGTCAAGCAGCTACCTGGAAAAACAGTTCACACTTTGACCAAGCATTACTCCCTGGATATCCAGGCTAGGAGTGATGCTCGGTTTGGCACAGCTGTGCTGCAGAGTCTATTTCCTAAGTAGGTTCTGTCCCTCCTCCATGGAGGTACTGCTTTGTAGTCTGCATATGTCATAATATAGCAAGACTTCATGTTGTTTGAAGAAAAAATTACTCACCTTAGTAATGTTGTTTCTTCTATTGGAGTCTTGCTATATTCTGACCTCCTCCCCTGCCTGCCCTTCTCAGAACCTCTGTTTTTGGTAGTGGATGGGCAGTGCAGTGTTGGCACTTAGTAGGTGCCCACCTTGTTGTTTTCACCCCTCCTTTCTTGGGGTGACTTGGTGTTGTGTTTTTCATTTTTTGGGTCTCCTGACTTGAGTCTTTGTTTTGGGACCAAAAAATGTGTTCTTATGTTTAGTAGCCAGTTGGCTAGTGTAGGTTTACAGCTTCCACACAGGACCTCAGTGAGTTTAGCTTGTAAAGATCTGACGGTTTGAGTTTGAAGAACAACAGACAGAGTTTCAACCGAGCTCGAGCTCAGCATTCCATGCCTGGCATAGAAAGTTAACTCTTTCACCTCCGGAGCAGTTCGAAGGTTGGGACTCACTGCATATGTCATAATATAGCAAGACTCCAATAGAAGAAACAACATTACTAAGGTGAGTAATTTTTTCTTTAATCTCACTGATCCTCATTGTTGTACCTGTTATAACTACCTGTGTTCCTGTATCCTCTGTGTTGCTATCTGTATCAGTGTGAAAACAAGTAATTTCCTGTGTGTAACTTATCCAGGGTCGCTCCTGAAAAAGGGATGCAAGTCTCAATGAGCCGGCACATGAATAACTAACTACTGCAGTTACCCAGGGTAGTAGATGGAGATGAGATATCTCATTTTTTGTGTGGTCCTGCTTTCATAATATATTTTTCCAAGACTGCTCCTCTTAGATGTCACATCTCCTTTTCAGTGGGGTTCTGCTGTAGGGTCCTGCTTTTACACAGTTTTGTAGTATATGTACACAAGATAACGCCTCCAAGATGTAATATTCCATTTTTAGTGGTGTCCTGCTTGGACACATTTTTGTTCTGTATTAACCCAGGATAGCACAGCTCGGATGCTATCTTGTTTTCAGTGGGATCCTACTTTTTCCAATGTTTACACTGTATCTACCCAGGATAGCACAGCCGAGATGCAGTGTCTTGTATAAGATTATTTGTGGCCCTACTTTTACCAATTTTTATAATGTATTTAGCCAGGATAGCCCAGCTGAAAGGCAAGTTACATGTTCGATAGGGTCCAGCTTTTACAATGTATTTTTCCCAGGATAGAGCAGTATAGCTGCATAGTTCATTGGGGGCTTTACTCTACTGGGGTCCTGTTTTTATACATTTTTTATATATTTACCCAAGATTGATCGGATTCAATGTAGTTGTCGTCGAGGCACACATCAGGAAGCATAGGAAAAACCAGGAACAGTTGTAGAATTCGCAAGACGTGTTTATTAGTACTAGCAATAACAAAAAAATAAACTTGTTCAGTATAACTGTTTACAAAGGCAGAATACACAGAGAAGATCCATCTGAGTTTTCCTTCAATCTCTGTGTCTGTCTCAAAACATTGTAGCTCTCTCTTATAAGTCTTTGCAACTCTTCTTCTTAACAAGCATCCTGTTTTTTTTCTCTAAAATGTTCTTGTATGTGTCAGGCAGGTGCAGAAAGAACACAATGTCCCAGAACTGAGGCCCCTTCTCCACAGCTTCTGAAAAAGGGCTTAAAAACTGCTCTCAGGTTAACCCCTTGAGTTCCCAATAGCTTTTTGCAATCATCTCAAACTATAATTATATACATTTCAACAGTAACACTGTATAACTTCTGAACAAAGGGATCCCAATATCAGTCACATTTCCACATAAGGATTTTCATATATTTTTATACCAGCACATATGGAAGGGAGGAAAAGACAGAAACAGCAAGGGAAGACAAAGACAGTGATAGGCAAAGAATTGCGAGACTGTCGGGGTGATCAAATCCTAGGTCTCACAAGAAAATTTGGTTGCGCAACCAGACAGATGAGACAGGAACAGAAAGAACAGAACAGATTCCTGCATTTAAACTCTCCATAACAACTGGGATAGGGTCCTATCCAGCCCTGTCACAGTATCTCATTTTTAGTGGTGTCCTGCTTTTACATTTTTAGATTGTATTTGCAGGGGATAGGCCAGCTGAGAGGCAGTGTCTAATTTTCAGTGGGCTCCCACATTTTGTCCCCAGATTTCCAGCATAGTCGTTTTATGACATGACCGTGTGTTCAAGACAGGTGGCTTTTTTTAAATGTCGTCCAAAAGATGATTTCTCAGTGTGACAGCAAAACGCATGTTTTGGAGGGGATTTGAAAAATTGCACCTGTCATGCTCTTGATGTGGGATAACACGAGGGATATGTTGAACATTAGGGGCCAAAATCTTCAAAAATAAAGATCTTGCTTCAAGTGTATCTCTTACAGCAGGCCATCACTGGTAGGACTAAGCCATCAGGCGCCAGGACCACACAGAAACCTTTCTAGGTAGCAGTCTACCAGATGGGGCAGCCCAACTCTGATGTCTGCTGCTAATGTAAGCCAACCCTATGTAAGGTGGGCAGCCCCCCCATGCCCTTCTCAGTTCTTCCTGCCGTTGACCAGCATACGTCGGACCTCTGCTACTGCAGCAGGTAAAGTCGACCACCATTTAACCACGCTTTATTGTTTTCTTGTTTTTATTTAGTCTTAACATCAAATTTTCTGTTTTTACATGATGGTTTATGTCTTCACAACCTTTTTCTTCTTCTGACCGCTCCATGAAGTGTACTGCGGCAAACAGATCCCAGACAAGGACAGCCATTCTGCCTGCATCTTGTGCCTAGGCCCAGATCATGGCATCTAGTCCTGGGAAGCCTGCCAGAAGTTCAACCCAGCCACCCACAGACGTTGTCAGAAGATCCTGGAGACTTGCCTTCTTAAGCAGAAGGTCGCTTCATGTGGAATGGGAACTGCAGGCCAGGAGCTTTTCTGCTTCCCCGGCCCAGTTCTTGGGCTCTCCGTCGAAGTCCTGGGATAACTCTTCCGGGAAGCATAAACATAGCGACAAGGACCAGGACAGACTCCAGTCTACCTCCTGCTCATGGTCCCCACATAAGAAGGATCCATCAGCCGCAAAGTGGTCTTCCTCCGTGTGCTTCTGGGGCTGCCAGTAGTCTGTCCAGATGTTCCCTCACGGGCCGGTGGCTCTTCGGGAAGGATACCTGTATCCTGCCCCCCTCCTGCTGTTCCAGCCTTTGTTCTGTGCGGCTCTCAGGTAGCTTGGCGGGAGGCGTGAGTGCTACAGGTGCCAGCCTCCTGTCTGTGGCCTCCCCACGCCACTGATGCTGGTCTCTCCTGCTGGGACTGCAGCAGTTCCCTCCTTCTCAGGGGCAGATGCTGCAGAACACCGGCACCTCTAAGAGCTCGATTTCCTTCAGTCATCGCCCAGGGAATCGCCTTCCACTCCAGTGTCTGCCTCCCCATTGCTGTCCCTCATGAACTCCCCTCCGGCATTGCCTCTGCCGGCCCTCAGGACCTGTGCCTGTCTTTCCTTTGCCACAGCCTGCAGTTCCAGCACCAGCCCCACTCCCACAGCCGGTGCCTGTCGGCCCGTTGACCATTCTCCCTTCACCTACTCAGGTGGGTCCGCCACCCCTCCTGCTGCAACCTACGCGCACAGGACCTACACCTGGGTACCCAACGCCAGCTCCTACTGGTCCAGTGCCCATGTACCCCTGTCCCACGCCGGCGGACCTGCACCAGCTACCCTCACCCATCACCTGCGAGACTGTTGCCGGTCCCCTCTTATCTGATGCCGGTGGGACCGACGTCAGCCCCCATGGATTATCATTGACTGATTTCTGCCCTCTGGTCCTTCATGCAGTCACGGCTCCAAGGGCTCCCCCCTGGCCCCCCCTTCATGGCCTCCCTTGGGACCTACCTCTCCGGCCCCTGATCAGGCAGGCCCTAGAGCTCCTCTCATACTTGGGGATAGGCCTGACATTGGGTCGGCCGGACATTCAGATGATCGTCGGCCCAAAGAGACCGGGGTCGACTATGCGAACCATGCTGACCAGAGTTTCAGCAGTGAATCCTCTTCCTTGGGGCCAGGCTCCTCAGAATGGGAGGAGGCACCTAGCAGTGTTCCTAAATACCCCCGGATGACCCCACATTTATGGCCATCATGCGACACATTCAGGCCCCCATGGGGTAGGAGACTGAAGAACAGGACCCAGAGTGGCGTCGACTTGTTGTCTACTGCGCCAGGCAGAAGCCCCTCCACTGGTGGTTCCACCCATGATTGACTCCTATGAAGACGTTATCCGGGCTGCTTGAAACTGCCCTCGTGCAGTACCAGTGATATCCAAAAAGGCTGACAGGCTTTACCATGCCCCAGCTGGCAATCCGTACTTTGGAGAACAGCCTGAAGCCGAATCTGTCGTTATCAGTGCAGCCCATGACCACACCAAATGGCTGAAGTACCTCAGCTCTTTTCCCCCAGACAGGGAGTTCCACCAGCTGGACCAGATGGGCAAGCGAACCTTTGGTTCTGCCACTCTGGCCTTTTCGGTCATCATTTATCTGGCCCATGTGGTTCAGTACCAGAACTTGCTCTGGGATCAGGCTTGGGAGGCTGTCCTAGCTGTGACGGATGACCCATCCAAGCAGCAGACCCTGCAGGCCCTCAAAACAGGCTCAGACGTCAGTACCCATGTCCTCTGGGCTGCCTATAATGCAGTAGATGCTACAGCCATCGGCACCTGTATGAGATGCCACTCCTGGTTTCGGGTCTCTGTCTTCACTCAGGATGTCCAGTCCAACATAATGGATGTACCCTTCAGGAGGTTCGAGCTTTTTGGGGGAGATGTTCAGAATATCATTCCAAACTTCCGGCCAGGCTCTGAAGTCCATCCATTCTATGTACCATACCCAGTCAAGGTCGGGGTAGCGGGCTTCTTTCTGTTGCTCCTCCCATAGACAGGCCCCCCACCTCCAAAGTCCAGGGCAGCCACAAGACAGGGTTGGCTCTTCCCACTCCCTCAGGCACCACCTCCCGTAGTGGCAGAGGCACTGCGGCTGCTGTCCCCTCCTGACTCCTTGCCAGACACTCCCTCCTCTCCCCATCATTCCCCAGGAAGTGGTTGTAGGTGGTCACTTCTCCCTGGACCTGGACAGATGGAGGGAAATCACCATGGACAACTGGGTGCTGCAGCTCATCGAGCACAGCCACACTGTCGAGTTCATAGAGTGACCTCCAGAAACAACCCCCCCCCCGGCTACACCTCGTATCCTCCCAGCCATGTCCCTCTTATCCAGGAAGATATCCAGGCCTTACTTCAAAAAAAGGTCGTAGAGCCAGTCCCTTGGAGTCAGCAGAGAAGGGGGTTCTACTCCAACTTCTTCCTGGTCCCCAAACAGACAGGAGACCTTTAACATATCCTGGACCTCAGCCAGCTGAACCTGTTTGTAGAGTACAAATGGTTCAGTATGGTCTCACTTCAGGGTTTGCCTCCCTTGCTTCATCAGGGAGACTGGCTCTGTTCACTGGATATGCAGGATGTCCATCTGCATATCAAGGTCTTCGCCTTTCATCGGCGCTTCCTTCACTTCCACTTCTAGGGAGCGCACTAACAGTTCAGGGCTCTGCCGTTTAGCTTGTCCTCAGCTCCCAGGGTCTTCAAGTGCGTGGCATAGGTAGCAGCTGCCTTGAGGTAGCAGGAATTTTACATTCTCCCTTACTCGGACGATTGGCTGCTAGCAGCCCCCTCCATGGACCATCTCCTTCAAACTCTTTCTCAAACCTGCAGCCTGTTCTAAGCTTTGGACATTACTGTCAACCTTTCTTGACCCCCTGCCAGTGCCTCCTTTACATAGGGGAAGTGCTGGACACCACCCAGGGATGGTCTTCTTCGCCACCCGCCGCCACCTCACCCCCCAACTCCCAGGCTTACCCTCCCAGGTGGGGCCTCTGGGGCTGGCACCCTCCCCCACAACCTTGGTCCCTAGCCCTGGCTTGCTCCCCAGGGTGAGGCCATGGGAGCAGGACTGCCCCCCCCGGATCTTGGTCTGGAGGCGGGAGGCGGTGGCAGAGACAGGAGCCATCACTAGTGGGCCGACATTTTTGGAGTTTTCCCCAGAGGTGGGGACTTGCAATGGCGCCAGTGTCCGCCTCACCCCTGATGTGTGGTGCTGGCCTTACTTGGTACCCCTAGCCTCCGCCAGAGGTCCGGATTCGCTGGTGACACTCCCTTCTCCCTGGAGAAGAGAGAGCAATCTCTGGGATGCTCAGTCCTTCTTTCCCTGCCCGCCTCCGATTCCAGAGTCCCATCACCGAACCCGGGATATGAGCGCCACAAGCGGACGCCTCGCTGCTGCGCCAGTGGGCCAACTCGGGGAAGGTATTCTTACCCTCAGACAGAGCAGAATGCCTGATGGACCAGGCCCATCTCCTTTACTCCAGCCGTCATGTTCCGGCGATGGTCTTCTTGAGGCATTTAGGCCTGATGGCCACAGCCAATGCCACAGTTCAGCTAGTCAGACTGCATATGTGAATCCCTCAATAGACACTATAGATCCAGTGGGACCAGCGTATAGATGCTCTGGACCAACCAGTACTGGTGTTGGGTCCAGTCAAGAAGATTCTGCTACGGTGGCTGGAGCCCAGCAACCTGTTTTGGGGAGTTCCTTTCTCGATACCTCCCTCTCAGCAGATCCTTTTGACAGATGCTCTCAATCTTGGTTGAGGAGTCCACATGGGGACCCACCAGACCCAGGGGACATAGTCTGAGATAGAGAGGGACCTCCATATCAGTGTCCTGGAGATGCGAGCAATTCTGTACACCGCCCTACAGGCCTTCCAGACCTAGCTCTTCCCAGGTTCACTGTTAGTCCAGGCGGACAACATGTGTATAGTTTATTACATAAACAAGCAGGGGGGGACTCATTCCTATCCCTTGTGCAGGGAAGCGATGAGAGTCTGGTACAGGCCATCGAGCATGGCCTGGAACTCTCGGCCGTCCATGTTCCTGGCGACCGAAACGTCCTGGCAGACAGATTAAGTCACTCGCGGTCAAATGCCCACGAGTGGGAACTTCTGGCCTCAGTGGCAGAAGATCTCTTCAACAGATGGTTTGACTCGAGTTGGACCTTTTTGCATCCTCAGGCAATGCAAAACTGCTGCTTTTCTGCTCACTAGATCCGGGGTCTGGAGATCTTCATGGATATCTCTTTCATCAGATCATACCTATAGAACTTAGCCGTAAGGCACTAGGATCTCACGGAAGCTTTCTCAAGCAGTCTGCCAGGGGCCATCCATGCTGATGTCGCACGCTGACGTCACATACACTATATAAGCATGGGAAGCCCTGCTCCCTCCTCAGTCTTTTCCCACCATTGACCTGCTTGCATTGGTCTCCATGGAAGCCTTGGTATCAGTTGATTGCCATTTCTGCTGTTACTTTTTTTCTTGCTTTTCAATATGAATCACTTTTTTTTTTTTTTTTTATAGAAATAATTACTTTTGTTTGTTTATGACGAGAACTGCTTCTACAGCCTTTCTCTGTTGCTGTTGTTGCGGGAAGAAGATCTCCTCGACAGACATCCACAATCTTGGTGTCTACTGCCTTGGGCCTAGCCATAATGTTCTTGCCTTTGAGGCCTGCGAGCGGTTTATCTCACTCCCAGGTAACACCAAAAGAAGGTCCTGCAAGAGTTCCTTCAAACAACATGAAGTCTTGCTGTATTCCGACTATTGCAGTGATATCCAACCTTTGAACTGCCCCGGAGAGGAAAGAGTTAACTTTCCATGCAAGGCATGGAACGCTGAGCTCGGTTGAGACTCTGTCTGTTGTTGTTTGAACCCAAACCGTCAGATTCTTTACTCCGCCTCACTGAACAGTCGCTCTGGAGATTTCTCCTTTGCTCGGTTCAGTTTAGTCGGTTAAAGTGTCATTTTTTCTCGGTTCAACCGAATTTATTCCATCTAACCTGTCGGTTCAGTCTCTGTCTGTGGTACCGTGAGTACTAGATAGGTTTATTATTGTTTGCTTCTGTGTGGAACTTGTAATCGTTGAATCGGTTCGGTTTGAACCGATCAGGTTTGTTTTAAAAGAGTTTTTTTCTACTTTTAGAGTGTGGTAACTGGTCCTTATCGGTTCTAAAAATAACGGATTTCATTACGTTTTTTTCCACGACCTGTAACACAGTCAGGAACCGATAAGGGTGTCTTGCCTGGCGGATTGCCGAGAAAAGGGTAAGTTTGGTTAGGACTGGCCATGTCTGAGAGCAAAAAGAAAAAACGGGCCCACTGGGTTTCAACACTGTAGTGTGTGTGGGAAGCCTTTGCTAAGGCTGACCCCCACACCACCTGTGTTTATAGTCTGGGGTTTAAAGAACCGACTCTGAGGAGTCGGTTCCAGTTAAAAGAAGGGATAAGTCAGCCGGTTCGGATCCACAGGTTCTTTCTCCGACCGCTGATGAAATAGCCAAAGCGATAAGGATTGTTCAGTCGCTAACCCCAGTTCCGACCGAACCGGCACCATCGGTTAGGGGCTCGGTTCGGTCAGTTCCCCCGGTTCCGTATTATAATTTAGAGGATTTTTATGAACCGGAGGAGGAGGAAGGAGAGTATGAGGCTAATGATGGTGATTATGAAAGTCTGGATGTGCCCATCGACCCGGACATCTCCCCAGACAGACCTTCAGGGGTTTCTCCTCCTAGGCTTTCTGAGTCCCCTTCTCATTTTATGTTTTACAAAAAAGTGGCTGAAACTCTTCAGCATCCTATGGAAGAAGCTGTAGAGGATCAGGAGGAGCCTGATTATGTTGAAATGATGGATATCCCAGAGTCCAGGAGGCTGTCTATTCCCCTTCATAAGTCTTTTGGGAAACAGACAACAAAAATTTTAAAGACTCCTAATTCTATACCTCCTGTGGACAAGAGAATGGACAAGAGGTATACTCTTTCAGGCCCAGATAACGGAGTTCCTTTCCCAGCAATGCAGCCGTGTTGGGGTAATGCAGGCTGCTGCCTGTGATAAGGCAAATATACCCTTGGCTTCACACCCCCCAGATAAGGACTCCAGGAGGATTGATGCCATGGCAAAGAAACAATACATGGCAGCACCTTTGGGACTCAGGCAGGCTAATTATATGGCCTGTACAGCTAGATACCAGAAGTCTAGATGGGACACTGTAATGGCTCTAGCTAAACAGGTCCCTGGCCAGCTTGCCAAGGAGCTGGAGCAGGTGGCTGCAGATGGTATTGAGGCATCCCAAGGTGCAATTTCATACTGCAGTGGACTCCAATGATGTTTTGTCTAGAGTCATGGCTACATCTGTGGCCATTCGTAGGATGGCTTGGCTCAGATGTACAAGCCTGTCTCAGGATACCCAGACTAAGGCCATGAATTTTCCTGTTGTGGGTAAGTCTCTGTTTGGGGAGCAAACAGAGAACTACATGAAGAAAATGGATGAATACAGGACCACCTATAGGAGTGCTCAGGCCAAGGAAAGGCAAGCCACTCCTCAGAGGCAGCATTCCAGGGGCAAGGGTAGGCCTTTTCATAGGCCTTTCTACCAAGCCCAGGCCTCTTCTTCCGCCTTTGCCCAGAGGGGTGCTTCAGAGGGAGAGGCAGGCGGGGGTATAAGCAGGCCTGCTACCACCCTCAGGCCTAAAGCCCCTGCCAAACAGGCACCCCTGATGGGTTTGCCGGGCGATTCTCCACCACCAGTAGGGGCAGGCTGGCTTACTTTGTCCAGGACTGGATGTCTTTAACATCAGACAAATGGGTCCTGGAAATGTAAGCCAGGGACTGGTTCTCAGCTTCAAAAAATTTCCCAAGATGAGAACCAGATCCTTTCCACCTGCAAATCCTTCAGAGGCCCTTGCCCTAGAGGCAGAGGTCTCTTCCCTCTTGGCTCTGAGAGCCGTAGAAAGGGTTCCACCCCTACAGGAGGGAAAAGGATTGTACTCCAGGTACTTCCTAACTCCCAAAAAGACAGGAGAATGGTGGCCCATCCTGGATCTCAGATATTTAAACAAGTACCTTTTAAAACCAAAGTTCAAAATGGTGACTCTGGGAATAATTCTACCCTCTCTAAGGCCAGGAGACTGGCTAGTTTCCCTGGACCTCAAGGATGCCTATTTTCACATTCTCATCAGAAGCTCCACAGAAAGTACCTCAGGTTCGAGCTGCCCTCAGGCCACTATCAATTCAGAGCAATGCCTTTTGGCCTAACTTCAGCTCCAAGGGTGTTCACAAAATGCCTGGCAGAAGTGGTTGCTTTTCTAAGGAGAAAAAAGATCTCCATCTTTCCATACCTGGACGATTGGCTCATAGTAGGTCAGTCTCCAGACCAAGTCAAGTCTCACCTACAGATAACTCAGCAGCTGCTCACTTCTCTAGGATTCCTTCTGAATCTTTCAAAGTCAGTTTTGCAGCCAGTGCAGCTCCTCACCTTCATAGGGGCAGAGCTGGATACAATAAAGGCAAGAGCCTTCCTTCCCTGGACAGGGCAAGGACCCTTGTTACACTGGCCTCTTCATTCACCCTCCAGGTGTCTCGACCAGCAAGGCATTTTCTGCAGCTCCTGGGCCACATGGCTGCCTCTACAGCAGTGGTCCAGGGAGCAAGATTTCAAATGAGGGACATTCAGTTCCACTTAAGAGCCTACTGGTCCCAAAGAAAGGATTCTTTGGCCAAGCTAATCCCAGTGACTCGAACCCTGATCCAGGCCTTGCAGTGGTGGCAGGATCAGGACAACCTAAGACAAGGAGTCCCCTTCGTCACTCAGTGTCATTCTTTGATCCTTACCACAGATGCTTCCCTCTTGGGCTGGGGAGAACCACCCAAGGGTTGTGGTCACCTCAAGAATCTGTGCTTCACATCAGTCTCTTGGAACTCAGAGCAGTGTTTCTAGCACTTCAAGTTTTTTCCAAGTCTGTTCAGAACAAAGTAGTTAAGATCAGCACAGACAGTACCACCACAATGTGGTACATCAACAAGCAGGGGGCACTCGGTCTACGGCCTTGTGCACAGAGGCAATGAAGTTATGGTCTCTGGCCTATTCCCTGAATACCTCTCTGATAGCAGTGCACCTCCCAGGGAAGGACAATGTCCTGGCAGATGCTCTCAGCAGGATTTCCCAGGGCCATCACGATTGGTCCCTAGATCCCCTGATTTTGAAAGTGATCTTCTCCAGATGGGGCACTCCACAGATAGATCTTTTAGCAGCCCCAGACAATCACCAACTTCCTCTTTTTTGCTGCAGGCCCCCAGTGTTGGGCTCATTCCCCCTGGATGCCCTAGTTCTCAATTGGGAAGGGAAGCTCCTGTATGCTTCCCCCCTTCCCTCTCCTGTTCAAGGTGCTAGTCAAAATCAGGTCTCAACCCTGCAAAGTGATTCTGATTGCTCCAGACTGGGCCAGACAGCCCTGGTACCCTCTCTTGTTGTCCTTAGCAGTCCACCTTCCCTGTCTCTTCCCAGAATTACAACCTGTTAACATGTTCTCAGGGAGGTTTGGTATCCGAATCTCAAATCTCTCAATCTCAAGGCCTGGCTCTTGAAGAGTTAGTTTGCTGATTTGCATCTCTCTCAAGGGGTTCTGGATATTTTAAAGGCTTCTCAAAAGCCTTCCACCAGAAAGACCTACAACTCCAAGTGGAAAAGATTTACTATATGGTGCTCTGGGAAGCATATTTCTCCAGAGTCTGCTGGCTTGCCCACAGTCCTTGACTATATGATCCATCTCAATAGCTTGGGACTCAGACCAGCTACACTAAGAGTGCATCTGGCAGCTGTCTTTGCCTTCCTGTCAGCAGGCAAGCGCTCTTCCCTTTTAGCTCATCCTGTATTCTGTAAATTTTTCAAGGGATTGCTGCATACCAATCCTCCCTTCAGGGACCCTGCCCCTGCTTGGGACCTTAATGTTTGCATTGCTCAGCTTATGCAACCCCCTTTTGAGCCTTTGTCCTCAGCAGAGCTTAAGTACTTGACTTGGAAAACTGTGTCCTTGGTAGCCATCACTTCTGCCAGACGCATAAGTGAGTTACAGGCCCTGTCAGTGGAGCCTGATTTTATCTCTTTCCACAGAGATAAGGTGGTCTTCAGGACTAATAGGAAGTTTTTGCCTAAGGTGGTTTCAGATTTCCACCTTAACCAGTCTGTGTCTCTTACTGTTTTCTTCACTGACCATTCCTCGTCTGGGGAGAGGAGGTTGCACAGCTTGGATGTGAAAAGGGCCCTTAGCTACTACATAGAGCGCACCAAGGGTCACAGGTTTGACTCCCCCCAACTGTTCCTCACTAATGGTGAGGTTGGTAAGGGAAAACCTGCCACTAAGAGATCTGTTGCCAGGTGGATTGTCTCTTGTATACAATTCTGCTATGAAAAATTAGGTAGGATCCCACCCTCAGGCCTGAGGGCTCACTCTACCAGAGGTACAGCTGCTTCCCTGGCTGCTGCCAGGGATATTCCTATCTTAGAGATTTGTCAAGCAGCCACCTGGAAAACAGTACATACTTTCACCAAGCATTACTCTCTGGATATCCAGGCTAGGAGTGATGCTCGGTTCGTCACAGCTGTGCTCCAGAGCCTATTCCCAAAGTAGGTTCTGTCCCTCCTCCATGGAGGTACTGCTTGGTAGTCTGCAATAGTCAATACAGCAAGACTTCATGTTGTTTGAAGAAAAAATTACTCACCTTAGTAATGTTGTTTCTTCTAATGGAGTCTTGCTGTATTCTGACCTCCCCCCCGCCCCCCTCTCAGAACCTGGGTTTTGGGATGTGGGTGGGCAGGAACAGTGTTGGCACCCTTTTAATTTTGGGTATGTGTTGTGTTTTGTTTTTTGGGTTTCCTGACTTGAGTCTTTGCCTTAGAACCAAAAAAAAACCTTTTTTATTAGATTTAGTTGCCAGTTAGCTAGTGTAAGTTTACAGCTTCCACACAGGATGCCCAGTGAGTTTAGCTCGTAAAGATCTGACGGTTTGAGTTCAGACAACAACAGACAGAGTCTCAACCGAGCTTGAGCTCAGCATTCCATGCCTTGCATGGAAAGTTAACTCTTTTCTCTCCGGGGCAGTTCAAAGGTTGGATATCACTGCAATAGTCAGAATACGGCAAGACTCCATTAGAAGAAACAACATTACTAAGGTGAGTAATTTTTTCTTTTGGAGCAACCAGCAGCCTATCAGGATCAGGGGTCTTCCGGTCTCCCCCTCCCCCGTCACCCATCTCTTTGGCGGGCTCACAGGCCACTAGGGCCCAAGACGAGCCTTCGGGGAAACTCCCATCCATGGGCCAAGAACCATCCCTGGGACCGCTCCCCCAAGGAGCACTCTCGTTGCCTGTCTCTTCTCTCTTCCTCCTCCAGGAGTTCGGCATCGGAGACTTCGGCCCCCATCGCCCTCTGCTGTCCAGGCCTTTGTTCATACCAGACCCTTTACAACAGTGCTCTCCACTGGTGTTTCCTGGTCAGAGAAAGTTCGTTGGCTCCAGGTCCATTGAACTCTGCCCTGCTTTTGTGCCCATCAACGCTTCCGGGCTTGCAGGCGTCCGAGTACCTTATGTTGCCCTCGACGGGGTAACCCATCGTCAGAACCAGACTATGCACCCCCTCCATCAATCCCTGTGTCAACAACGCTGCTGTTTTTCATTTGTTGGCTCCAGGTCCATCGAACTCTGCCCCGCCTCTGCTCCCTACAGTGCGTCCAGGCCTGAAGGCATCGGGTACCTTAGGTCGCCCTCAACAGGCAACTTGTCGTCGAAGACGGGCCATGCGCCCCCTCCATTGATCCCTGTGGCAGTGACACTGCCCTTCAAACAACATGAAGTCTTGCTGTATTCTGACAATTGTGGTTTGCTCCAGCACTTGAACTGCCCCGGAGAGTGAAGGGTTAAAATTCTATGGCAGGCATAGAACATTGGGCTCGAGCTCGGTTGAAAAATCTGTCTGTGACACTTTGAAACCAAACCGTCAGATTCTTTACTCCGCCTCACTGAACAGTCGCTCCGGAGATTTTCTCTTTCTGCTCGGTTCAAAGACGGTTAAAGTTGTCGGTTTTAGTCCTCATTAAATTCTGATTATCGGTTCAAGACTCTGTCTCTGGTACCATAAGTACATAGGATAGTTATTGTGTGGAAGTTGTAAAGCTTTTTCGATCGGTTCTGCTGAACCGCTCCTTTAGACAAAAATCTTTGTGAAAAAGTTTAGTGTGTGATTACCGGTCTGTATCGGTTTTAAAAAAAACGTGAATTGAATGTTTTATTCCAACACCCGTAACACTGTGAGAAACCGATAGGGGAGTCTTGCCTGGCAGTTGCCTTATAAAGGGTAAGTTTTGTTAGGTTGGCCATGTCTGAGAAACCCAAGAAAAAAAATGGGCCCACGGGGTGTCAACACTGCAGTGTGTGTTGAGAGGTCTTTGCTAAGGCCGATCCCCACACCACTTGTGTTTACTGTCTGGGGTTTGACCACCTGGATTCGGACTGCCAAATTTGCAAGAATTTCCTCAAGTCTACATTGGATAAAAGGTTAGGTAGACTTAGAGATAAGGATGCCAAGAAATCCGCTGACCCGGAAGGCCAGCCCGGTTCGGTTCCTACCGAACCAGAAGGGGTGCCCTCTGACCAGGGTGATACTTCTTCAGGCAAGAGGAAAGCCGATCCTAAGGGATCAGTTCCTACAAAGAGAAAGAACAAAGGATAAATCAGCCGGTTCGGATCCAGAACTTCATGTTCCGACCGCCGAAGAGATAACCAGAGCAATTCGGATTGTTGAATTGCTTCGTCCGGTTCTGACCGATCCGGCACCTCCTGTCAGGGGTTCGGCATCATCTTTGGGACTCAGGCAGGCTAACTGTATGGCCTATACAGCCTGGTACCAGAAGTCCAGGTGGGACCCTTTACTGGCACTGGCTAAACAGGCTTCCCCCCAGCTAGCCAAGGAGCTGGAGGGGGTGGCTGCTGATGGGATCGAGGCATCAAAGGTGCAGTTTCATGCTGCTGTGGATTCCATTGATGTATCATCAAGAGTCATGGCTACATCTGTGGCTCTTCAGAGAATGGCTTGGCTCAGATGTACTAGCCTTTTGCAGGATACCCAGCCTAAGGCAGTTGGTTTCCCTGTTGTGGATAATTCTCTGTTTGGGGAGCAGACAGAGAATTACATGAAGAAAATGGGTGAGTACAGGACCACTTACAGGAGTGCCCAGGTCAAGGAGAGGCAGGCAACTCCTCAAAGGGAGCAAGCTAGGGGCAGGGGCAGGCTTTTTCACAGGCCTTTCTACCAAGCACATGCCTCTTCTTCCTTTTCTCAGAGGGGGTTCTTCAGAGGGAGAGGCAGAAGGGGTTTGAGCAGGGTGCATCCACCCCTCAGACTAAGGCTCCTGCCAAGCAGACACCCTGATGTGTTAGCCCGGGTCGTCTCCCCCATTCCGGTAGGAGGCAGGCTGGCTTACTTAGTCCAGGACTGGATGTCTGTTACCTCAGACAAGTGGGTCCTGGAGGTTGTAAGCCAGGGGCTGGTTCTCAGTTTCAAAAATTTTATGAAACTGAGACCCAGATCCTTTCCACCTGCAAATACATCAGAAACCCTTGCTCTAGAGGCAGAGGTTGCCTCTCTGCTGGCCTTAAGAGCTATATAGAGAGTTCCTACCGCATACAGGGGCAAAGCTCTGTACTCCAGGTACTTCCTTACCCCAAAAAAGACAGGGGAATGGCGACCCATCCTAGATCTGAGATACCTAAATAAGCACCTGCTAAAGCCAAAATTCAAAATGGTGGCTCTGGAAACCATTCTTCCCTCTCTGAAGCCAGGAGACTGGCTAGCCTCCCTGGACCTCAAGGATGCCTGTTTTCACATTCCCATCAGGTGCTCCCACAGAAAGTACCTCAGGTTCGAATTGCCCTGAGGCCATTACCAGTTCAGAGCAGTGCTCTTTGGCCTAACTTCAGCTCCAAGGGTATTTACAAAGTGCCTAGCAGTAGTTGTGGACTTTTTAAGAAGGAAAAGGATTTCTATCTTTCCATACCGGGATGATTGGCTCTTTGTAGGCCAGTCCCCAGACCAAGTCAAGTCAGATCTGCAGGTTACCCAGCAAGTTCTCACTTCCCTGGGGTTCCTTCTCAGTCTTCCCAAGTCAGTTCTCGAGCAAGTACAGCTTCTCACTTTTATAGGAGCGGAGCTGGACACGCTCAAGGCAAGAGCTTTCCTTCCTTTGGAAAGGGCAAAAGCCATCTCTCAAATGGCCTCTTCCTTCCTCCCTCTGGTTTCTCGACCAGCAAGGCATTTTCTTCAGCTTTTGGGCTACATGGCAGCTTGCACGGCAGTAGTCCAAGGGGCCAGGTTTCAGATGAGGGACATTCAGTTCCATCTGAGGACCTTTTGGTCCCAAAGGAAAGATCCTCTTACCAAGCTAGTTCCTGTTACTCAGACCTTAATTCGGGCCCTTCAATGGTGGCAGGATCTGGACAATCTCAGGCAAGGTGTTCCATTTGTCACTCAGATTCACTCTGTGGTTCTTACCACAGATGCTTCCCTTTTGGGGTGGGGAGCCCATCTGGGGGCTCTCACTGCCCAGGGACTGTGGTCCCCTCAGGAATCCCTTCTTCATATCAACCTCCTGGAGCTCAGTGCAGTACTTCAAGCCCTACAAGCTTTCTCTCAGTCAGTACAGAACAAGGTCGTTCAGGTCAGGACGGAGAACAGCTACCGCCATGTGGTAGATCAACAAGCAGGAAGGCACTCAGTCCACGGCCTTGTACACAAAGGCCATGAAAATATGGTCCCTGGCTTATTCCCTACAGACCTCTCTGGTGGCAGTCCACCTCCCAGGAAAGGACAGTGTGATAGCAGATGCATTGAGCAGGATTTCCCAGGGCCATCATGGATGGTCTCTGGATCCTTTGGTGTTGAAAGTGATTTTCTCAAGGTGGGGCACTCCAGAGATAGATCTCTTTGCAGCCCCAGACAATCACCAACTTCTTCTGTTTTGTTGCAGACCCCCAGTCTTGGGCTCAGTCCCTCTGGATGCTCTGGTTTTGAACTGGGAAGGGAAATTTCTTTATGCCTTCCCTCCCTTCCCTCTACTGTTCAAGGTTCTAGTCAAGGTAAGGTCACAACCTTGCAAAGTGATTCTGATTGCTCCAGACAGGGCCAGGCAGCCTTGGTACCCCCTGTTGCTGTCCCTAGCAGTTCATCTTCCCCTGTCCCTTCCCAGGAATCACAACCTGTTAACCTCCTCTCAGGGGAGGATTTGGTACCCCAGTCTCTGGTCACTCAATCTCAAGGCATGGCTCTTGAAGAATTAGAGTATGCAAACTTGCATCTGTCCCAAGGGGTTCTGGATATTCTCAAAGCTTCTCGAAAGCCTGCCACCAGAAAAACTTACGAGTCCAAATGGAAAAGGTTCAACATTTGGTGTTCCAAGAAGCATATATCTCCAGACACTGCTGAGTTGTCTACAGTTCTGCATCATATGGTTCACCTTAATAGCCTAAGCCTCAAACCAGCTACTCTCAAAGTTTCATTTGTCAGCTGTTTCTGCTTTCCTGTCAGTGGAGAAGTCTTCCTCTCTGTCATCTTATCCTGTGTTCTGTAAATATTTCAAAGGATTGCTTTATACCAATCCCCTTTTAGGGATCCTGCTCTTGCCTGGGGTTTGAATATTTGCATTGCTCTGCTTATGTAACCCCCCATTGAGCCTATGTCCTCAGCAGAGCTCAAGTACTTGACTTGGAAAACTGTATTTTTAGTTGCTGTTACTTCTGCCAGACGTATCAGTGAATTGCAAGCCCTGTCAGTTGAGCCTGACTTCATTTCATTCCATAGAGATAAGGTGGTCCTTAGAACCAACAGAAGGTTCTTACCCAAAGTGGTTTCTGATTTCCACTTAAACCAATCTGTGTCTCCTCCTGTGTTCTTTACTGATCATACCTCCTCAGGAGAGCGGAGACTACACAGTTTAGATGTTAAAAGGGCCCTTTGTTACTAAATAGAACGTACAAAGGGTCACAGGTTTGACTTCCTCCAGTTGTTCCTCACTTATGGGGAAGTAGGTAAGGGCAAACCTGCCACCAAAAGAACCATTGCCAGGTGGATTGTGTCCTGTATCCAATTCTGCTGTGAGAAACTGGGAAAAACTTCACCCTCAGGCTTGAGGGCTCATTCCACTAGAGGTACAGCTGCATCTCTGGCTGCGGCCAGGGATATTCCTTTGTTAGAAATTTGCCAAGCAGCCACCTAGAAAACAGTTCATACCTTCACCAAGCATACTGTCTGGATATCCAGGCTAGGAGTGATGCTAGGTTTGGCACAGCAGTACTTCGGAGCCTATTCCCAAAGTAGGTTCTGTCCCTCCTTCTTGGAGGTACTGCTTGGTAGTCTGCAATTGTCAGACTACAGCAAGACTTCATGTTGTTTAAAGAAAAAATTACTCACCTTAGTAATTGTGTTTCTTCTAATGGAGTCTTGCTGTATTCTGACCTCCCTCCCTGGCTCCCCTCTCAGAACCTGTTTTGGGAAGTGGGTGGGCAGGTGCAGTGTTGCACCCAAGGGGTGTCTTCACCCCACTTTCTATTGTGTTGGGTGCCTTGTGTTTGATTAGTTAAGAGTTTTATATTCCTTATTGCTTGGTTTTTGGTCTTTAGGTTTCCTGACTTAAGTCTTTTAGGAATCTAAAGCCTTTGTTGCCAATTGGCTAGTAGGAATTTTACAATTTGCACATTATATAGTCAGTGAGTTTTAGCTCGTAAGAATCTGACAGTTTGGTTTCAAAGTGTCACAGACAGAGATTTCAACCGAGCTCGAGCCCAACGTTCTATGCCTGGCATAGAATTTTAACCCTTCACTCTCTGGGGCAGTTAAAGTGCTGGCGCTAACTCCAATTGTCAGAATACAGCAAGACTCCGTTAGAAGAAACACAGTTACTGAGGTGAGTAATTTTTTATTTCTCTCCATGAACCTGAATCCAGTTCTGGTGCAACAGCTGGTTCCCAGGCCTGGCTCCTCCTCGCCCGTGCTGCTGTCCATCTCGATGGTGTTGACGCCTCTTAGGCCTTCGTGCCCTGCTTCCTCCCAGGTGTCGACGGAGCTCAGGTTGTCAGCCCTGCTCTCAGAAGGGCAGTCATCAAGGAGGAATGCCATCACTATTTAATCCTGCCTGATGATGTTGAGGAGGATATTGTGGTAGAGAACTCCTCTGGGAGGTCTACAGTTTCATCCAGGAGTGAGGACTTGGTCATGTACACACCCAGATCCCCTCCGGCAGATCCCACCCTTTACAATAGTATATAACACCCAGGGATCGACAAATTTCAAAATGGCATGCTAGTCCAGGACAACTGGCCTAGCCAAAAATGGTGGTCCCCGAGTTTCAAGTGGTAGTCCAATACATTTCAGTGTACATTTTTTAAAAATATATGTAGAAACAAAGTACATGGTGTGGGGGTTGTACTGTTTATAGTATGTAGATATAGAACATCAGAAGACAGGTAAAAATTATTTTTTCGATGCTAATAACATTTCTTTTACCAGTCACTACGTGGTGTGCATCTTCCACTGGGTGGTGGTACTAGTAGACTGAGATGGAGGCGGGTCAGTGGGAACAGGCAGGCACTTGTTGGTACAGTTAACAACCATCTGGGTGTCTGTCAGTTAGGGTACAAGCCGGCAGTGTGGCTGTAGCTGAATACATTTACCTCTACAACTGCATGCCCAAGTGCCCCACACACAGCAAGCCCTGACAATTACGCCTGCCTTAAACCTATCCCATGCTCTTTTGCTGTGGTTTTTACAACAGTACCCACAGCACAGCGAGCACAACACTACAGTGCACTTTGGTGTTCACCTGGCCCCTCTGGATGTCAGGTAGGGTAAGGTGGAGTAGATTTTGTTTTTTAAATAATAGACTTTAGTTTGTAGTGCACAGTTTTCTCTTTTTTTTTCGTCTTTTCCTTAACCAGTCCATCTCTTTCTTTAAAGTCCTCTTCCTCAACTGCCCAAGATTCCCTTTCCCACACCACACACAAGTCCAGTCTCACACCTGTGCCCTTTCCTCTTTTCTCCTGTGTCACCCTAAACTGCCCCCACACTTTCCTGCTGAACTGCAGGCTGTTCTTAAAATATTCTTTTTTTTTTTTTTAGCTAAAGCATTGGCAACCCCTTTTACTTTCTTTCTTTCTTTCTTTCTGGTTGCCTGCTGGTTGATGCGTTACTGTGTCTTAGGTTGGGGTCCTTCTCAGTCACTGACTAACTTAATTCAAATTGTACTTTTTCTGATCTTTATTTTATTTCTCACAATTGTCCTTCTTTCGCTGAGTTTGTCGTTGACGATCCTGACATATGCCTCGCGATCGACAGACATCACCCGACTGGCAAGGAAGCTTCCCACCTCCTCCCATTCCAGTTTGTCTTTTTTTTTTGTTTCCTACCCACAAGTACACTCTTGAGCAGCCAGCCCCTCCACACCACAGTGTCACCATGCCACTTGAACAGCCCATGCAGTTGCCGTAATACCGAAATGACTCCAGCATTGCTTCATGAAAATGGAGCGTCAGTGCGCGGTGCACTACTGTGCTAACCCTGCCAGCTCCACCTGCATCCATCATGCCCACACCCTGCAGGACTGTCCCAAAGCATTGGTGGACTTACCTGGCAGTCCTGTGGGTGGCCCACTGTCAGCAAGTGCTGTGGTGATCTTGGGCGGGTAGCAGGAGGTCCCCATTGTAGCGGGCACACGGTGCTCACTCTCCCTCTCGGCTTCCACTCCGTCGGCGGCGCTCCCTGCTACTGCACTGGTGATGACTAAAGCTATCATGTGACGGGAGCTCCGCTGCTTCATCTGCCCACAGCCGAGTGAGCGATCTGGGGACATCTAGCGGTGGAGTTGAGTGGACCCAATGAGAAGTCAAACCAAAAAAAAAAGGCATCACTAATTTGGTTGTCCGTGGGACAAACAAGTACTGTGAAATTGGTTGTCCATAAGCAAAAAATTGTAGCACGGGACGTCGGGCTATGGGATTTGTCGATCCCTGATAACACCTGTCTGTCACAGTAGGGTTCCAGCCTGGGGAGAATGACATCACCAGAAGGCTCCTGGTGGATTTTTTTGGGATTACTGAATTCCCTCCTAAGGTCATTCCTACTTTGCTTTCTGCTCTGCAGGATGCTGCCACAGCAGCCTGGCTCAGGATGCACCTGGGTATGCCCAGGAAGGCTAACAAACTTTATCAAGCCCCTCAGAGGTTGCCTTACTACCTACTCTGCCTGAGACTGAATCTGTTTCGATCAAGTCTGCCCACGACAGGTCTAAGGCACCCAACTCATTAGTTCCGTCCACCCAGATAGGAAGTCGCAGAGGATATGCCTCTGGGGCAAGAGGACCCATGTTTCTGCAACACTGGGCCTCAGGATTGCCATTTCCTTTTCTCACATGGCCAGGTACCAAAATAACTTCTGGAGGAAGGGCAAGGCAGTGGTACAAGCCCTCCCCAAGGGGTCCCAGAGGCAGAAACTGCTCAAGCCACTTCAGGAGGCTGCAGTTGTCAGTAACTGCCTCCTTAGGGCTATTTATGATATGGTAGATGCCACTGCCAGGGCTTCAAATGCTGGCATTTGCCCCTGGTGCTATTCTTGGCTAAGGGTTTCTGGTTTCGCTGCTGGTGTTTAGCAGAGGATCCTGAAAGGGACTTTTGTGGGCCCCTAGCATTTTGCACCTGAGGTCCAGGACATCCTTAATGAGCTCCAGGCCTCTGGCAGGGCCATTGGGTCTGTGCATTCTCTTTGTCATACCCAGCCAGGGGAGTCAGCCCCAGCTTTCCCTTTTTAAGGTCTGCCATAAAGCCAGCACTGGGACTAGGCCCCAGGATTAATGTAGGGCCAGCCCTTCCCTGCCCTCCTCTTTCTCTTTCACAGGGATCCCTGCCAAGAGCTTTAGAGCTGCAAGTGGGACCCCGGCCGTAGGCTCTTCTTGAGCCTGACTCCTTGCTGGATGGCAGTTGGGGGTTGGTTCTCCCTCCATCTGGAGCAGTGGAGAGGCATCACTTCAGAGTCTTGATCTTCCTGGACATAAAGTCTCCACCACTCGTTCACATTAATGGGAGTACGCCGGCAGCGCTAGGACCCAGCGGGAGCAAACTCTTCAGGAGGGCTGGCGTCTTAGATGAGCGCGAGGAAGCAGCACCATGAGCCCCGCGCTGCGGCGGTAATGACTGTCTTGGCATCAACCCTCCAACCCCCTCAGTTCCTTTTTTCCCGCCATCAAGTGCACTTCCGTGATGATGTCGCTCATCGACCGAGAGTCAAACTTCAAACTAGCAGCTTAGTTTTCAGTTTATTATTTTATATTTCTCAACGATAAGTACCAATTATATTTTAATAAATTCTTACTTGCAAGAGAGAAGTCTTCAGCCCTCCATTGACGGAGTCGACCATGAGTGGGGCAGGTAACGGCAGGGAGACTTCGTATGAAAGCTGTTCAGCCAGCGGGGCCGGTCTGGTCCGCCGCCCTCCTCGGAGGGGGCTCTGACAATAGACAGTCCAACGCTGATGGAGATGGGCGGTCTCCCCGAAGCATAAAAGAATCAGTCCCATTCTCGGCACCATTAGGCCTCGAGGTTCTTTGACACACAGGTCGAAGAAGAAGCAGCATCACTCGGTCACTCTGAGTGCGTCTGCGTGTAGATGGTCGGTTAATAGGGCCAGGCGCCGGTCTCCACCTCTGTCGGAGTCGCCGCTTTCTGTCTCTGAGGGCTGACCTCTTCGACACCGGAGCCCCTCTCCGCCTATTGGAGGGGTTTCCGATAAGCAGTTTCACCAGTGGGCTGCTCTTATGGAGCATTGGGCTCGGAGGTTGGCCCGACTGCCCGAACCAGCCTGTCCGACTCTGGGGCCTTCCGTTCTGGGACGGCAGGTGGGGCGGTTAGGTCTTCCTTGTCACACGGCGCCTTCTTCAGTGCCGTCAACTCCACGCTCTGGTGTCTATCCCCCTCACACGGCTGCGGCGCAGGGGTCTACACTGATACCCTTATCTCCTGTCACTTTTCATCCTGTA
The DNA here is from genome assembly GCA_016271365.2 of Neoceratodus forsteri. Classification (NCBI taxonomy): domain Eukaryota; kingdom Metazoa; phylum Chordata; order Ceratodontiformes; family Ceratodontidae; genus Neoceratodus; species Neoceratodus forsteri. The sequence goes on from CM028134.1 coordinate 859,804,502, forward strand.
ACTTCAGATCACAGTTCCCAGACTTCTGTGACGTTGCTGTCATCTGCAGTGCTGACTTCTCCGGCGTTGAGGTTCCTTTCAGTGCTGCGAGTGCAGTCTGTGGTGCCGCGGGCTCTGTTGATGCTGTCCTCAATGTCAGGGCTGGCGGAAGTGCCGTGCTATCTGTCAGCACCTCTGGTGCCAGGAATGGCATTGGGTGCAGCATCCCGCTCTTTGTTGGCACCGTGTGTGATGTGGTTCCTTCTTTGTTCTCGGCGCCGTTTTCTTCTGCGGTGCTGGGGATGGGTGTGGCGCCGTCTAGTTTCCAGAGGTTTTCGACTCAGATTCTTTCTCCTTCTCTTCTTCCTCCTGGTTTTCACACCATTCCTGTCTATATGGTCCCTCCTGGACTGTCAGGAGATGATTTTGAGCCCGATCCAGATCTTAGACTGGGTGATGATGTTGATGCTGATACTGCCGTGGGGGCAGGGATCAATCCTCCTGCAGAGCTTGTTATTGAGGACCTTGCCTTTAAGTCTCTGCTCAAGAACTTAAATTCTACCCTTTCTCTCCAGACCACAGAAATCGATCCTGGGAAGCTTTTGCGTCTCCATTATCTTCATGTCCCAGAAATCCCTATGGATTTAACCCCTCCGGTACAGCCCTCTTTCGAAACCCTTTCACAGATGGTGTGGAAGAATCCAACTCTTATTCCTTTTGTGGCCAAGTCCATAGATAGGAAATATGCCCTTCCCAAGGATCGCCCCATCTTGGCCTCACAAGCCTTTGCTGATGCCATAGTGGTCCTGGCAGAGAATGATAAGGCTGTCCTTCCCCAGAAATCTACAGCCTGGCCTATGAACAAAGAATCTTGCACGATAGACACCTTAGGTAAGACGGTCTTTGCTGCCTCAACCCTGGGCATGCACATTGCCAGCTACCAGGGCTATTTTTCTCAATAACCACCTCCCGTGCGGCAGCAGCTGGTATCTGCCCCCGTTGCCACTCTTGGTTACGTACTTCGGGCTTCATGAATGACGCCCAGCAGCAGGTCATGGCCTTACCTTTTGATGGTATGTATCTGTTCGCAGGTGGAGCAAGCATTAGAGGCCATTAGAGACTAGGTCTGCCATTAAGACAGCCAGACCTGCACCCGTCCCTTCCCGACGGGGTGGGAACAAGTGCCAGTTTCACAACCATCAGTCCTTTCGGGGCAAAGGCAGAGGAGGTTTTAACAGAAACCAGAACCCTCAGTCGCAAAAGAAAGCACAGCAGAAGGCACAAGGACACAAAGTGCACAGTGCCACCTTCTGAGTTTCCGGCCCAGGTCCCACCTCAGCTGCCCGAGGGGGACTTCTCCTCAGCAGTGGGAGGACATCTGACTCAGTTCTACAACCAGTGGAATCTGTAACATCAGACGAATGGGTCCTCCGGGTAATCCACGAGGGGTACTCTCTCAATGTTTCGGAAACCCCTCCGGATCATCCTCCCAAACGACAACCCAGGCTGTCGGCAGTACAGTCAGACCTTCTTGCTTCCGAGGTACAAGGCCTTCTGAACAACGCAGCAGTAGAAGTTGTTCTGTTGGATCAACAAAACACAGGTTCTAAGATCGTGGATATGTTGTTCATCCACACTTATTGGCATGTCCCTTTCCCCTTTAAATCTTGCCGGAAGTCTTCAAGCTGGCTCCTCCCACGCACCCGTGTGGTATATACCTCGGCTCCGCCCCGTGACGCCATATCTTCCTTTCCGCTGGAAGATACAGGTTGCCTCCCTCATGCTCACGCATTTCGTAGGCCCTGGCTTTCAAAACTTAGGTTTTATCGAAATTAAAACTTGTTTGAGTTAGCGATCGTGCTTTCACATCATCAATCATGGAGGAGAAATCTTCCCCTGGATTTTGCCGGTGTCCTTGCAGCCAGAAGATGTTGCGCACCGATCCCCATCTCACGTGCGTCTACTGCCTAGGTGTCGGCCATGACACCTCGTCTTGCAGTTACTGCTTGGCCTTCCATCCCAACGTCCTGGACGACCGCATGGCACGCTTGATTTGGGGGGACCGAAGCTGATATTGTCCGGGCACAAGCCGACTTCGACTCCTACCCTGGCCATTACTTGGCTGTCACCTCCTAGGCCGAAGCTGACCCCCTCGGAGCCGAAACCTTTGGTTCCCCTGCCCGCAAGTCCGGCGCCACTTTGGTTCGGCCTAAGACGGTCTCTCCACCAGTAGTGGTGGAACCACCGCCTAAGCAGCCTGTGGGATGGGCTCCTTCCAAAGAGGACCGACCAGACACTGGGCTTCCCCGATGTCTGTCGGTTACGGTCACACAGACCGCTCTCGGCGGGTCGAGAGTGATGTGGGCGGCAGACCGCTGTACCCCTGACTCTTCATACTCAGACGTCACTGGGCTTCACTCTCATCCTGGGGATGATGAGTCGTCCGTTGGCCTAGGGATGGAGGAAGGCCCTTCCTCCTTCCAAGAGATTCTTCGCCTCATCTCTGAGTCCACAGGGATGCCTCTGGAACCCATCCAGAAAATGGAGGAATACCCTCTCACGGACATCTTCTGGGAAGGGGATACCCAGACGGAAGCCTTTCCTCTGGCCGAGGCCATTGTTGGTATGGCACTCGAACTGTGGCAGCGTCCTGCCTCATGTCCAGCACCATCTGCCCGCAAGTGCGCGGTTCCCATGGGGTCCCTGGCGGGGTTCAAGAGCACCCTTCGGCCAAGAGCCTGGTGACCGCCTCTGTGTTCAGGCGTACTGGCAGTTCTGCCGACACTGACCGACCTCCCGACAAAGAGTCCAAGCTCTTGGACCATTCGGCGAAGAAGGTCTATGCGGCTTCCTCCTTGGGTCTTCATCAGGCAAATTCGGCCTTCATCATGGCACACTTCTCTCATGCCCTCCTCGGGTCATTAGACGAAGTCCTCCCACATCTCCCCGCTGACATGCAGACCACGGTTAAGCAGGTCCGAGACCAGGGTCGAGCTGTTGCCAAACAGCAGCTCCAGACGGCCCTGGACATTGGGGACTCTTGTGCCCGCTCGATGGCCGCCACAGTTGCCTCTTGCCACAGGATTTGGCTGAGGCTCTCCTTCTTTCCAGCGGATACCCAGCACAACTTAGCTGATGTGCCCTTCCTTCCTTCCGCCCAGGAGTGGCCGGTCACCTACAGCATATAGAGCTGTCCAGTGCCACCTTGGATCCCACTTCTTCTAAGAATTCTTCGGGCAAGAACCAGCAGAAGAAAAAGAAGAAGCCTTTTTGGCACTCTTCCCCTGTGGTTCAGCAGTCGTCCTTCCGTGGGGGACAGCAACATCAGCATCAGCAGCGGCTTAAGCTTGGCACCCTCGGCCCAAGCCTGGACTCCAACAGGCCCGTGGGGAGGCCGAAACTCATGTCCTGGAGCTTCCTCCTCCTCCTCCAAGCCTGCTCAGTGACAGGGTGGGGGTTGCCATCCCTATTCCCGTCACGCCAGCTCTGGGTCTTCCCATGGGAGGTCGGCTCCACCACTATCTTTCCGCCTGGTCCGCTAACACCATGGACAGATGGGTTCTTGTAGTGGTCAGTCAGGGACTGCCTCAAGTACCCTCCCAGCTGAGCCAGCGCCCCTCGGAAAGAGCAGTTTTCTGCGCACATCCAGTTGGCTGTTTGAGACGACATCGCTCAGCTCCTTCTCGAGGCAGTGGCTCTCATGGCGGATCCTTCAGCAGACCCAGACTTTGTCTCCAGGTACTTCCTGGTGCCCATGCAGACGGGGGGCTGGCACCCCATTGTAGATCTCCACGACCTGAATCAATATCTCAGGTCACGCACCTTTCAGATGATCACTGTCCCAGATCATACCATCCTTGGAGTGAAACATGTGGTTCTGTTCACTGGATCTGCAGGACACATTCTTTCATGCCCCAATCCGTCCATCCCATCAGCGGTTCCTCCTCCTCTCTGTACGAGTTCTGAGCCATGCCGTTCGGCCTGTCATCAGCCCCACGGGTCTTCACCAAATGCATTGCAGTGGTGGCAGCCCATCTCCAGTGTCGGGAGGGGGGTCAGAATATACCCCTTCCTCAACGATTGGCTCCTTGCTGGTTCCACCCAACAGGAGGTGGGGAGGTCCAGGGATCTGGCCCTCCAAACCAGCTCCCAACATGGCCTCCTGTTCAGCGAGGCCAAGTCGGAACTCGTGCCTTCTCAGGTGATGGGCTTCATCGGGGCAGAGCTCAACTCTTCTCAAGCCAGAGATCGGCTCCCGGCGGACAAGGTGGAGGTGCTCTCCTCCTTTGCCCAATCATTTCTTGTTGGACACTTGCGCCCTGCCCTGGACTTTCTGCGCCTTCTGGGTTACATGGAGGCATGCACCTCAGTGGTCTGTTGGGCCCCGTTGCACATGCGCCCCCTCCAATGTGAGCTGGCCACCCAGTAGACTCAGCACCACAGTCATTTCAACCAGCTGATCACTGTAACCCAGAAGATGTGGGACGCTCTCCAGTGGTGGACAGCCCCAGACCAGTTGCAGGAAGGGATCCTGTTTGTCCACCCCAAGCCGATGGTCGTCCACATGACCAATGCCTCTCTCTTGGGCTGGGGAGCCCACATGGGGGACAACGCTCTGGACCCCCGAGGAGTCCCAATGCCACATCAACCTGTTGGAGCTCAGAGCAGTCAGACTGGCACTGTCAGCTTTCGCTCCTCAGCTCCGGTGTCAAGTGGTTCAAGTCCAGACGGACAATACCACGACCATGTACTACCTCAACTGACAGGGCGACACGCACTCCCATCTGTTATGCAAGGAGGCGCTGCGCATCTGGACCCTTGTGAGCCAGTTGGAGGTGGATCTCCTAGCCATCCATGTGGCAGGAGCCTCGAACCAGCTGGGAGATGCTGTCAGCCGCATAGGCCAGACATCCCACGAGTGGTCTCTCCATCCAGAGGTAGCTTACAGCCTGTTTTCCTGTTGGGGCAAACCGATGGTGGACCTGTTTGCCTCCAGGGAAAACACCAAGCAGAGACTGTTTCATGTCTGCCCCCCGCAGCAGGGCTCGCTGCAGGGGGTTGCCTTCTCGAGGCCGTGGACCTCAGGCCTCCTTTACGCCTTCCTTCCATTTCCCGTGATCCACAAGGTGTTACTCAAAGTGAGGAAGGACAAGGCAAAGGTGATTCTGGTAGCCCCAGACTGGCCACGCCAGTTCTGGTATCCAGATCTCCTCAGCCTCAGCTGCAGGCCCCCAGAGCGGCTTTGTACACGCCCGGACCTAATATCTCTAAATCAGGGAAAGGTATCCCATCCGGGCCTTCTATCCCTGCACCTCACAGCCTGGTACCTGAGCGGCTAGAGTTCCAGGCTTTGGGTCTTTGCGATGACGTCTGCGCCGTGCTGGAGGCATCTAGAAAGGAATCTACCAGGAAATGTTACGCCTTCAAATGGAAAAGGTTTTCCATTTGGTGTCAGGGTAAGAGTCTGGACCCCTTATCCTGTTCTGTGGCTAACATTCTCGACTACCTTTGGTCTCTCTCCGAAGGGGGTCTACCATCATTGACCCTTAGGGTGCACCTGGCAGCCATTTCTGCTTACCTGGTGCAGGCCGGTCAGCCGACATTGGCGCAGGAGACAGTGGTCAGGCGCTTTTTCAAAGGCCTGGATCACATATCCCCTCCAGTGCGTGAGCCTCCTCTTCCTCCGTGGAATCTACTACTGGTACTGGCGAAGCTCATTGGCAAGTCATTCGAACTAATGCACAAGTGTGAACTGTCACATTTGTCGTGGAAGAGGCCTTCCTGGTGGCTATCACGTCTGCCAGAAGGACAGGTGGACTCCCCTTATCTGGCCTTCCACAGGGGCAAAGTTGTCCTGTGCCCCCACCCGAAATTCCTTCTGAAGGTGGTGTCAGAGTTTCACCTTAACCAGGTGTTGACTCTGCCGGTGTACTACCCCAATTATACCTCAGAGACCGAGTACAGACTCCATACTTTGGACCTGAGATGTGCTCTCTCCTATTACAAGGAGAGGACGGCAGAAATTCGTGCAGAGGTTCGCCAGTGGTTTGTCACTTACGCTGAGGCCGCTTCTGGCAGACCTGCAGCCAAACGGACCATTGCAAGATGGCTTACATCATGCACAGGGCTGTGCTATGAGTTGGCAGGCAAGGAGCCTCCCAGAGGGATAAGAGCTCATTCTACTCGCCATACTGCTGCATCGGTGGCTGCTTCCAGGGTCATCCCTATCCAGGAAATCTGCCAGGCTGCTACCTGAAAGTCAGCAAACACCTTCATCACCCACTACCACAGCGACCTTGAGTCACGCTGGGATGCTTGTTTTGGGGCCTCAGTTCTCCAATCTCTGTCCCCTAAGTAGTGGATGTGCGCCTTGCCTCCCTTCTCCCGGAGAACTGCTAGGAGTCTGCCAATAAGTGTGGATGAACAACATATCCATGATCCTAGAAGAGCAGGTTACTCACCTGTAACAGTAGTTCTAGGAGTGGTATATGTTATTCATCCACACAGACCCACCCAACCTCCCCAGCTGAGGATGCACACAACCTGGCTTCCAGCGGGCTAAGATCTGGCATCACATGTCGGAGCCGAGGTATATACCTCCCGGGTGGGTGGGAGGAGCCAGCTTGAAGACTTCCGGCAAGATTTAAAGGGGAAAGGGACATGCCATTAAGTGTGGATGAACAACATATACCACTTCTAGAACTACTGTTACAGGTGAGTAACCTGTTCTTTCTACTCCCATTACTTTCTGGTCCCAAGGAAAACTGGCGGCATGTGCCCTATTCTGGATTTCAGAAAATTAAACAAATTCCTGCACAAGGAAAAGTTCAAGATGATATCACTTGGTACCCTGCTACTTTTGATTCATCAACACAATTGGGTAGCCTCCCTGGACATGCAGGACGCCTACCAGCACATTCGCACACGCCCAAAGCACCACAAGTACCTCAGGTTCATGGCATTGGGTCAACACTATCAGTTCAGAGTCCTGCCCTTTGGGCTATTCTCGGTGCCTTGAGTTTTTACAAAGTGTTGTGCAATTCTTGCGGCGCACCTCAGGAAACTCAGAATACAAGTGTTCCCATATCTAGACAACTCGCTCCTAGCAAGTCCCTCCAGGCGAGAGACTCTGGAGGCCGTGGCCTCGGCCTCAGACTTCCTCACATCAGTGGGAGTTCTGTTGAACCTCAACAAGTCACAGCTGCAGCCCTCCCAGAAGCTCCTCTTCATAGGAACTCTTCTGGACACCTCCTGTGCGAAGGCTTTTCTTACAGATGACAGAAGGGACGTTATCTTACAGATGGCCCGATACATCAAGAGAACTCAGCTCAGTTCAATCTCGATGCAACGGATGCTGGGCCTCATGGCATCCTCAGTGTTTACTGTACCCTTGGCTCGTCTTCACATGAGAACCTCCCAGTGGATGCTCAGTGGTCCCCAGCCAGTCTCCCTCAGTCTTTTCTCGTCAAGGTGATGGAATGTCTGAAGAGGTCGCTTGCGTGGTGGTCTCAGGAGGACAACCTTCTGGAAGTATACCCCTTCGCCCCTCTGGATCATCAGATCTCCATTACCACGGATGCGTCTCTGATGGGTTCGGGTGCTGACTGCCGGGATCTCCACACCCAGGGTGCGTGGACTCAAGACTAGTCTCAACTTCACATAAATGTCCTGGGAATGAGAGCTTTTCACTATCTAGTCCAAGCTTTGGAGGACATACTCTGTCACAAGAACATTCTCCTTCAAACGGACAACAAGGCAGTGATGTACTACATCAACAAACAGGGCGGTGAACACTCTTACTCATTTTGCAGGGAAGCAATGAGAGTGTGGGAATGGTGCCTGGAGCACAAGGCTCTGATTCAAGTGGTTTACCTGCCAGGAATACAAAACGAGCTGGCAGACCGTCTCAGCAGGACAGAGGCGGATCTTCACGAGTGGTCTCTCGACTTAACCGTCATTCAGTCACTCTTCAAACAGTGGGGAACCCCAGATCTGAACCTTTTTGTGTCCCCACTCAATGCAAAACTGCCTGTCTTCTGCTCCAGAAATCCAGGACCTGGCATTTTTTGTCAGGATGCATTCAGGCTGCGGTGGACAAAACGCTTACTATACGGTTTTCCTCCTCTTCCCCTAATTCAGAGGGTACTGCTCAAATTGAAATCCCAGGGGTGCAGAATGATCCTCATAACCCCCTTCTGGCCTCGACAGTTATGGTTCCCGTTACTCAACAGACTATTGGACCCCCCACCCCTGAAAACGCTTCCCCTTCAGATGAACCTTCTGACCCAGGGTCCTGTGGTCCATCCCAACCTGAGGTCACTTCATCTTTACGCTTGGCTCCTGAAGAGATAGAGGTGAATAGGTTCATTGTTTCTCGTAGAGTTTCGGATATTCTTTTGGCCGCGCATAAGCCGGCCACTAGAAAACCTACACAGCTAAATGGAAGTGTTTCTCTATCTGGTGTGTAAAATCCATTTGGAACCCTTTTTCCTATCCGCCGAGTAATGTCTTAGAGTATCTTTTAGACCTCTCAAATACAGGTCTGCAGTACTCCACAGTCAAGTTAATCTTTGTGCCATTTCGGCATATCTTAAGCGGGTACGTTCCATGTCGCTGGTTCTGTTGCCCATATTTAAGAGGTTTCTTAGGGGTATTCTGCATACTGGTCCTCTCCTATTAGACATCCAGTTGCAGCCTGGGACATTAACCTTGTGCTAGACATGCTCACTCGTAAACCTTCCGAGCCTCTAGCTACTTGCGACTTGAAGTTCCTCACTTGGAAAATGGCCTTCCTGGTGGCTATTACTTTGGCCCGTAGAGTTTCTGAAATACACGCACTGGTCTGAGCCCCCCGTGCATTGTATTTCACAAGGACAAAAGTAGTTCTTAGGACTCATCCTAAGATCTTACTTGAGATACAGCTCTTGCAGCAGGTAACACCATTAGGACTGAAGCCAGCAGGCGTCAGGACCTGAGAATTCTTCTAGCTAGCTATCTTCAGCGGGACCGCCCGACATCGGTCCCGCCTCCGGCGTCAGGCGTAGTACATAAGAGGCGGTCCGCCAGATTCCCCAGTTCTTTCCCGCCGTCGAATCTTGGTATGTCCTCGACCTCGGTCTAGTTTCTAGCGACGCGGCGGGAAAGTGTTTCCCTACGGGAAATTGCCTCTGCCTATACAGCTTTTGTCTGGTGTCCTCTCCAACCTCCGGTCACTCCTCGAAGTGCGCCTGTAGGAAGCAGATCCCATTCAGGATCCCTTTTCGGCCTGTGTCCAGTGCCTAAGCCCAGACCACGACACCCCGGTCCTGCACCTTTGCCAGGGTTTCAACAGCAGAACCGGATCCGTCGCCAGAAGGCCCTACAGGCGTTCCTGCTCGAGGAACAACTCAAGACCATGGCTTCCAGGGGATTCTTCAGAGAGGCCGTAAGCATTCTGAGAAGCATAGAGAAGGCCCGTCTGGGGCCTCCGACTCAGCGCAGCTCCAGCTCCAGGTCCGACTGCTCTCCTTCCAGGCCAGCTGTCAGCCTCCCCCCGCTGCGGTGAGAAAATCTTCAGGCTCCTCTTCTCAGGCCAAGACTCCCAGGCCTTCCTCATCCTCAAGGCCCTGGCTAAGTCGGGGGATCGTCACCATCACCACAAGTTGGGTTCCCGCCATTCTGAACCCGACGTCAGGTCCGCCTCCTTGCCTCCTCCTCCCCAGCGGAAGACCAAGGAGCTCACCTCACTTAAGAAGCCATTGGACCCGACGCCGGTTCGCCCGGCGTCAGCCTCTCGCCACAGGTCCCCAGAGCCGTCGTCCGTCAGAAGACCGTCGCCAGCCAAGCCTACTCATCCCTGGACGCCGGTAGGGGGACCGGCGCCGCACCTATCGAGAAGAGGACCCGGCGCCTCCCAGCCGACAGCCGGTCAGGAGACCATCACTGAGGAGAGTTGACACAGCCCGAGGACCAGGCGGGCGACCCGGTCCTGTTGAACTCAGGAACCCTCCCCGCAACCCGAGGCCCTGTGGAGCCGGCCTTGGAACCGGCGACCGACCACGGCGCCCGGTCCGTCGTCAGACCTTTCTTTTCAGAGGTGAAGGAGCTTTTCACTTGCTGGTGGGATACCATCAAAAGGACATGGTCCCCACTCCACCTCCTCTCCTCCTCCTACACGGTTACTTCTCGGTTCCTGCCCCTTCTCCATCTGGGTCTGCAGGCCGGTTACCTCCTCCCCGGGAGCCCAGGATCCCTCCAAGGGGGAGACCAGATAAAAGGAGACCTCCGTCCAGATCCTCTTCTGGGTCACCCAGCCCTAAGAGACCCAGAAGACGCCGCCGTTCGCCTTCGACGGAGGACACGGGATCAGAGTTTTCAACAGGATCCAGGTCCCCATCTCCCCTCTCCATCCCTTCTCTGGACCCACGTGAGCTTCTAAAGTCTCCTCCGGATGACCCTTCGTTCTCGGATATCATGAGACACATCCAAGAGAACATGGGATGGGATGCGGAAGAGTTAGACTCCAAAAGGCTACGTCTTGCGAAATATCTTCGGCAGAAGGACCCCAAGCCTGTGGTGGTGCCACCCTTGGTAGACACTTTCGTGGACATCACCAAGGCAGCGTGGAAGCGTCCACATTCACTCCCGGCGATGCCGAAGAAAGCTGACCGCCTGTACAAGGCTCCAAGGAAGACCAGTACTTGGCTCAGCATCCTCCAGGCCGACTCTGGTCATAACAGCCTCTCATGACTGGTCCCAGAGACGCAACATTTGAGCACCCTGCCACCGGACCCAGAGTCCAAGCAGCTGGACGCCATGGGTAGGCGCACGTATGCTTCCACTACCTGCGCCATCAGATCCCTGAATTATTTGACCCACGTGGTGCAGTTCCAAAATGCCCCGTGGGAGCAGGGTCTGGATGCAGCTGAGAAATTACCAGAAGGTGAGCAGAAGGAGGAGATGTTGCAGCTCCTCCGTACGGGTTCGGATGTGGGAACCCAAGTGCTACGAGCCGCGTACGACTCCGCGACTCCTCGGCCCGAGCAGCAGCTTCAGGCGTATGCAGGAGGCACTCTTGGCTCCGTGTCTCCGGTTTCCGGACGTCCAGAAAACATCATGGACGCCCCATTCGAGGAGAAGTTTTATTTGGTCAACCCTCCGAAGGTAATCCCCAAACTCAAGAGGCCGGAAGGTGGTGAAGGTCGGTTCAGGCCATGTACCGACCGAGCTTAGTTCCTTTAAATGGAACAAAGCGATTTGCGTGGACGGACATGAGACAACAGTCCCGCCCGTTCCACAACAGAGGGCTCCAGTTTCGCAGAGCCCAGGAAAACAACCAGGTCGAGGCCAGCGCCTTCCTAATCGGCCCGGCCAGCGGGCCCCTCAGCCGCCACAGCCTGACTCCTTTCCGCCCTCATCAGGATCAACGGGATTTCATGGTCGGGGTCGCGAGTGCAATTTCCTGCCAGGGATGGCAGTCTATAACCACCGACAGGTGGGTTCTCCAGATGGTCGGAAGAGGCCACTTTATAGAATTCGCAGAAAAGCCACCCTTGAGGCTCCTCTGCTCTCCGGTACTGGGTCAGCACAAGTCATTGATCAGACAAGAAGTACTCGGCCCTGCAAAAGGGAGCGATAGAGTATGTCCCAGAGAACCAGAGAGGATACGGATACTATTCCCACTTCTTCCTGGTTCCAAAGAAAACAGGGGACCTCCGTCCGATTCTGGACCTCAGCGACCTCAATATGTCGGTCGCCTACAAAAGATTTCGCATGGTGACTCTTCCGGGTCTTATTCCCATGCTAAAGCAGGACACCTTCTTAGCGTCTCTAGACATGCAGGACGCATACCTGCACATCCCTATAGCTCAAGCGCACAGGAGGTTCCTGCGCTTCGAGTTTCTTGGCCACCATCTTCAGTTCCGAGCCCTTCCATTCGGGCTGTCATCGGCACCCAGGATCTTTACCAAATGCATGGCAGTCGTGGCAGCATCTCTAAGGAGACAGGGCCATTATGTGTTCCCGTACCTGGACGATTGGCTTCTCATGGCGCCTCCAGAGAGGCGTTGTTCCTGCGATCCAGAGTACCCAGGACCTGTTTCGATCTCTGGGCATCTTAATCAACCACGAGAAGTCTCTCCTGGTACCGTCGCAGAAGCTGCAGTTCATAGGCGCAGTTCTGGACACCATTCAGGGAAGAGCATTTCTTCCAGACGACAGAGCGGAGCGCATCAGATCCCTCATCAGGGATCTTTCGTCGAAGAAGACCGTCCCTTTCGCAAAGGCTCCACATGCGGGTAACTCAGTGGATGCTCAAGGCGCAATGTGACCAAAGGCAAGACCACATGCATAATCCGGTCAGAATCACGAACGCCGTGATTCGAGACTGGCAATGGTGGCTAGACCCAGGGACACTCTCTACGGGCGTCCCATTTATAGCGCCGTCCCCGGAGGTAATCCTCACCACAGACGCCTCAGGACTAGGGTGGGGAGCACACCTGGACGGGGTGAAGTCCCAGGGAACGTGGACCCCTCAGGAGGCTCACCTCCATATCAACGTCCTAGAGATGAGGGCGGTCCTTTATGCCCTGCAGGCATTTCAGTCAGAGATCCCGCCAAGTACTCTCCTGCTTCAGACAGACAACACGGCGGTGATGTATTACCTCAACAAGGAGGCGCACACTCTTACCCCCTTTGCAGGGAGGCCATGAGGGTGTGGGATTGGGTAATCCTACACAACGCGAACCTGATCACAGTACATGTTCCCGGGGTGGACAACACAAACGCAGACGGCCTGAGTCGTTCCCAGGCCAGAGTCCACGAGTGGGAACTTCTTCAGGAGGTAGCAGAGGATCTGTTTCTTCGATGGGGAACTCCAGAATTGGACTTGTTCGCTTCCCATCCAACGCAAAACTGCCCAATTTTTGCTCGCTAGATCCAGGGCCTGGTGTTTTCTGGCGAGACGCATTGTTCCTCTCCTGGGCGGACAGATTCCTCGCTTTCCCTCCCTTCCCGTTGATCCAGAGTTCTTCTCAAACTGCGCGAGGAGCATGCAACAATGATCCTGGTGGTCCCCTTTTGGCCCAGACAGATCTGGTTCCTTTGCAATGCAGCTATCCGGGAACCTCCGCTCCCGCTGCCGTTCAGCTCCATCTCTTGTCTCAGGAGGAGGGTTCACTGTCACCGGACTTACGCTCTCTGAACCTGCATGCATGGCTCCTCGAGACATAGCCATTTTGTGACACGGATCTCGTAAGAGGTGGCGGAAGTCTCTTCTCGCAGCCAGAAAGCCAGCAACGATGAACATATCACGCCATGAAATGGCGCTGTTTTGTTTATGGTCGCAAGCACGCAGCCTTCCTCCAGGTTGTCCGTGAAGGCGGTGCTAGAGTACCTGCTCTCCCTTTTCCGTTCGGGTCTCGACCACTCTTCTATTAAGGTGCACCTCTGTGCTATCTCCGCTTATCACCTTCCGGTGGGACAGCGCACTGTGGCGCAATTAGATGCCTGTCGGGAATTCCTGAGAGGGGTGTTGCCTCTTAGGCCTCCCATTAAGGACCCTGTGCCTCCATGGGATATACTCTTCGTCCTGGAACAGCTCATGCTCCCCCACCTTGAACCTGCCGCGGATTGCGAGCTGCGTTTTCTGTCATGGAAAACGTTATTTTTAGTTGCTGTTACGTCAGCGAGAAGAGTTTCCGAGCTTCAGGCTCTCATGTGTAAGGAACCTTATTTGGTTTTTCACCAGGACAGAGTTTCCCTGAGGACGAACCCTAAGTTCCTACCTAAGGTGGTCTCCACACTCACTCTCAATCAGGACATTGACCTGCCGGTCTACTTCCCTAATTATTCTAATAGAGGAGAGGTGCTGCTCCACACCCTGGATGTTCACCGCAGATTAAGGTACTACCTAAGCAGGACTAAGCAGCTTCGTAAGTCGGAGCAGCTTTTTGTTTCCTTTACTGAAAGGATGATGGGCCAGCCAGTATCGAAACAGTCCCTTTCTTGCTGGCTTGTCCAGTGCATATCATACTGCTATGATATCAAAAAGAAGCCCCTCCCGGGATCAGTTCGGGGCCATTCCACTAGAGGAGTGGCCACCTCCTGCAACGCACATAGCGTCTCACCTCAGCCATTTGTGCTGCAGCCACTTGGAGCTCTGTCCATACCTTTATCAGGCATTATAGCCTAGACATTGCTTCACGGCGAAGAGCCGGCTTCGGCCTGGCCGTGCTACAGGGTCTCCTGTCCTAGAACCAGGACTTGGAATGAGCCTTCTAGTTTCCTCCTCCCAGAGTGTTTGCAAGCGCTACTGCTTGGAAATCAGTCCTAATGGTGTTACCTGCTGCAAGAGCTGTATCTCGAAGTAAGATAGTACAGTTACGTAAGAACTTACCGTAACAGTAGATCTTCGAGAACAGCTCTTGCAGCAGCAATTCCACCACCTTCCCCCCCTTGGAGGCATGGCTTCTCGAGCCTTTAGCGACTTGTACCTCTTTGTCTTCTGACGGTGGATCCTCGGTCTCCCATTCTGATGTCATCCTGCGGCCGGAAGTCTCCGGCGGGAGAACTGGGGAATCTGGCGGGACCGCTCCTTATGTACTACGCCTGACGTCGGAGGCGGGACCGACGTCAGGGGCGGTCCCCGCTGAAGATAGAAGAATTCCGTGGGGTCCTGATGCCTGCCGGCTTCAGTCCTAATGGTGTTACCTGCTGCAAGAGCTGTTCTCAAGATCTACTGTTACGGTAAGTTCTTATGTAACTGTACCTTTCTCCTTAAGGTTGTCTCAGAATTCCATCTAAACCAACCTTTAGTCCTTCCTACCTATTTTGCAAACTTCCAGAATGAAGGAGAGTGTACCCTTCATTCGTTGGATGTTAAGAGAGTGTTGCGGCTGGCCCGGTGGCTCTGAGGGTTGAGGCGCTGGACGCCACACCTCTCACCACGCCGACGACCTAGGTTCGGGATCGAGCGTCCGGAGGACAGCTCTCCTCTCCTCTCCTCTGCCTGTAGGGACAGGGGTCCCTGTTTGGTGCTTGACTGGCCTCTGGAAGCGGAAGCCTCCTTTGCCTTGTAGAGAAGCGCTAACAACCTAGAGAAGGGGGCGGGGAGTGGCAGATGTTGGTACCATGCCTTGACGTCAGGGCGCTAGCCACTCCACAGAAAAACGGGGGAAAATGCCCTTTGGCTCCGGTGAAGACGGAGCAATGGAGCTTGCCCTCGATTTGCGGCCGCCCACCTGGCACCCTCCCAACTGACGCTACAGACTGCTCGGGGTGTTGGGACCCACCTCGTCCCCGCCCGGCGGGTAATCTGAGGCTACATGGGCGACGGAGGACTGACCAGGTAGGGCGGACCGTAGGGGGAAGACTCTTTGGTGCTCTCGAGGAGACCAGAGCTGATGAGGGAGAGGAGGAATAAATAAAAAAAAAAGAGAGAGAGCATTGCAGTTCTATCTAGATAGAACAAAAGAAATTTGCAAGGCTCAGCAGCTGTTTGTCTCCTTCAGTGATACCAGGCTGGGTCAACCTGTTGCTGTCAGATGCATTTCAGCGTGGCTGGTGGCATGCCTTCGCCACTGCTATTCTATGGCACAGGTCAAGCTGGAAGGCAGAGTGTATGCTCACTCTACCAGAGCAGTCACGGCATCTGTGGTGGAAATCCGTAATTTGCCCATTGCAGATATTTGCAATGCCCCTACCTAGAGCTCTGTGCATACATTTGTTAAGCACTATGCCTTGGATGCCCATGCCAGACGACATTTGTCGTTTGGCAGGACCATTCTTAATGGACATCTGTCCTAAGCACGTGAGCTCTTTTATCTCCTGCTGCCCGTCTAGGGTGGGATTATTTAGCGCGGTACTCTCCCATTAATGTGAATGAGTGGTGGAGACTTTTAAGTCCAGGAAGATGTGGAAATTACATACCTACCATAATTCTTGATCTTCTTGGACGAAGTCTCCACCACTCATTCACACACCCACCCACCATCCCCCGAGCTCACTTCTCTGTTTATGGTCTTCACTCCCTCAATGGCTGAACTGTGAAGACTTTGTTGTTGACCTTTCTTACACGGGTTATTCAGTCTATTATGTCTGAATTTTTAGGTTAGTCCTTTCTGGGTTAGTTATGGGAGAAAAAGGTACTGAGGAGGTTGGAGGGTCGACGCCAAGATAGTCATTACCGCGCGCGCCGGGGCTTGCGGTGCCACTAACTCACGGCTCCGTCTCAGGCGCCGGCCCAATTGAAAAGTTTGCTCCTGCTGGGTCCTAGCGCCTCCAGTGTACTCCCATTAGTGTGAATGAGTGGTGGAGACTTCGTCAAAGAAGATCAAGAATTACAGTAGGTACGTAATTTCCATTTTTCTGCACTTAATCCAACATGGGCATACTCTAGAACTTCTGGATCAGCCTCCAGAGTTCCCACTTGTCCCTATTTTGTATGTCCGGATCACATTCCCCTGTTAAGGGAGGTACTGTTCACTCTATTGTGCAAAAAGGCCATAGAGCCTGTACCAAAATGGCAGGCAGAGGGTTTTACTCTCGGTTCTTCCTAGTCCCCAGAAAGACTGGTGACCTTTGGCCTCTTCTGGATCGCAAGGAGCTTAACCCTTATATCTAATATGAAAGGTTCAGGATGATCAGCCTCTAGGGCATCCTGCACCCAAAATAGGGTGCTTGGTTATGCTGCCTGGTCATGCAAAACGCCTCTTTGCATAGCCTGGTCTGTCCTCAGCACAAAAAGTACCTCAGGTTCCAGTTCCAGGGGGAACATTACCATTTCAGAATCTTGCCCTTTGGCTTATCCTTTGTGCCACAAATCTTTACCAAATGCTTTGCAGCTGAGGCTGAAGAGGAAAGGCCTCAATGTCCTCCTCTGCCTGGACGACTGGCTCTTGAAGGTGCAGTCCAGAGACCAGCTGTTGCTATCATTTCATCATATTCTGCAGTTATTCCTGTCCATGGGGGATAACTGTTAGTTTGCCCCAGTCTGTTCTGGCCCTGTCTCAGCGGTCGCAGTACATAGGGGCAGTTCTGAACTTTTCCTAGGACAGGGCCTTTCTGCCTCAGAACTGGGCTGAGGCCCTGATGGCTCAGATCCATCTGGTGGCTCAGAGCCAGTATGTCTCCACCAGGGCGTTCCTCAGGCTGATGGGCTTCCTGGCTGCAGCCATTGCCATTGTCTTTCTGGCCAGGCTGCATACGAGGTTTTCTCAGTGGGCATTCAACGTCTAGCTGGTTCAGTGCTACGGGGACCTGGGTCAGGTGATTTTGATCTCTCTTTAGATGCACAAGGTACTTCAGTGGCAGATGGACCCTCCTCCCAAAATCTTCTAAAGGGGGTGTCCATTTCCATTTCTTCTCCTCACCAAATTCTCACTTCAGATGCCCTGGGTCTGGGCTCAGGAGCACACCTTGGCCCCTTCCACAACTTAGGGAACGTGGTCCCGGTCGGAGGACCACCTCCAGATGAACATCCTGGAAATGAGGGTGGTTCTTTATGCCTTGTAGGCCTGCCAGATCCATCTCCCCCTGGGGTCCTCTTCTGGGGCAGTCTGACAACCTCAGTGTAGTTCACTACATAAACAGGCAAGAAGGGACCCACTCCTTTTCAGTGTGTCAGGAAGCAATGTGGGGTATGGTACTGGGCTCTAGACCACAGTCTAGAACTCTTGGCAGTTCATGTTCCAGGTCAATCAAAAGTCCTGGCGGACAGTCTCAGCAGGTCACAGTCCCACGTGCACATGTGGGAACTTTTGTCCTCCATGGTGAGGCTGTCTCAAAAAGTGGCCGATGTCCTGGTGGTTGCCAGGGAACCCTCCACCAGGGCCACGTACTCGATGAAGTGGAAGCGGTTTGCTATCTGGGCCTCTTCCCACCATCTGGACCCCTTTCCTCTCTGGTGAACCAGGTTCTTGGGTATCTCCTGTCCCTGTCTGATGTGGGACTTCAGTATTTCTCTACTAAGGTGCAGTTGTCAGCCATATCAGTCCTCCATGTGCTTGCTGAGGGTTGTACTGTGTCTCACTTGGATGTGGGCCATACTTTTCTGGGAGGCATCCTTCATTTGAAGCCTCCCACCTGCAAGCCAGTCTTAGCTTAGGACCTAATTTTGCTTTGGAAAAGCTAACCCTGTCCTTTTGAGCCAGCTGCGTCTTGTGAGCTATGCTTTCTGTCGTGGAAAGCGTTATTTTTAGTTGCTAGTTTTTCTGCTTGAAGGATTTCAGAGCTACAGGCCCTTGTGTGAGCAGCCTTATTTATTTTTCCACAGGGACAGGGTCTCTTTGCGGACCAATCACAAGTTTCTTCCTAAGGTGGTGTCTGAATTTACTCTCAACCCATCCACCTTCCTGTGTATTACCTAGAGCATGCCATTCCAGAGGAAGCATTGCTCCATATTCCGGATGTGCATAGCATTGTGCGTGCCTATACACACACACATACTAAGGACTGCAGGAAGTCCTCCCAGTTGTTTGTTTTGTTCGCCCTGGGCAATGAGGGTGTCCTGTTTCTAAGCAGTGCTTGGCCAACTGTATTACTTTCTGTCACAAGAAGTACAGCAGGGATCTTTCTGGTGTTGTGCATGATCATTCCACCCTAGGTGTGACCACTTTAGTTGCCTGTTTTCAGGAATGTGTAGGCAGCTGAAAATTATCCTGCAGCCACTTTGCATACTGTCCACACTTTCACCAAGCACTACAGTCTGGCTGTTGCCTCCAGAAGGAGGGCAGGGTCTGGCCTAGCTGTGCAACCAGGCCTTCTTTCTCAGGGCTCTGGTCTCCTGCCACCCAGACTGTATCTCTTTAGTGACTGCTTGAGATTCTGTTTTATAAGTGTGACCTGATAAAAGAGACACCCCCGAATAAGATAGAACAGTTACGTAAGAATTTATTGTAACACTAGATCTTACTTCGAGAGGGCTCTTGCAGTAGATAATTACATGTAGGACTGACCCGGCAGGCGTCAGGGCCCCACAGAAAAATTTCTAGCCAGCAGTCTCTGGCGGGGGACTGCCCCCACGTCAGGTGACCGTCATTGTAAAGGGGCGGTCCCCCACACCCGCCTTCCAGTTCTTTCCTGCCGTCGACTTGTGAAAGTTCCTCGTGGTAGGGTTCCATCACTCGTCAGTCTTCCGTCTGTCAGTTTTACCAAACTTTTTGACCGTTTTTCTCGATTTTTGTCTCAAACATCCATGTATGTCGTCCCCGATGCCTTCCGAATCGCATAAAAATAAGTGCAACTCATGCAGTTCCCAGCTGCCGCATAAGGACGGACACTCTCTGTGCCTCTTCTGCTTAGGCCTGGACCACCCTGTGGAGAAGTGCCAGCACTGCCAACAGTTCAGTTCAGCCACCCGAAAACGAAGGTAGCAGTTCCTGGAGGCCCATATTCTCAAGAAAATATGGCTTCCATGGAGAAGGAGTTGAAGAAGTTAAGGCAGGCTTCCACTTCCCCTGAAGGCCATAAGAAAAAGAAGGACACGAACCGGGACCGGGACTTAACCTCCACGGCCTCCGCAACTCCAGCTGGAGTCGCGGTTCCTGAGGTAATGTCCCCTCCAGGGAACCGCTCCTCGACGACCGTTTTGGTGGTGCCCAAGACGGTGTCGCCCCTCCCGTTGGGCTCACGCTCGGGCCCCTCTGGTGCCTACAAGGCAAAGGAGGCTTCCGCTTCCAGGAAGGCTGCCGTCACATGGCCCTCTGGGTCGAGCGGGTCCACTAAGTCGGACGCCGGTGCCACCGATGTCTGCCCAAACAGGATCGATAAGACGCTGGCTCCTTCGGGAGGGCAAACGGTCCCTCGTACGCCTGCCAAGGTCACATCCCCAGCGCGACCCGCGTCGAGCCAGAGTTACGATAAGTCAGACGCCAGCTCCTCCGACGTCCGCCCGGATCCTGCTGATAAGCCGGACGTCAGCCCCTTTGACAACCGCCCAGCGAAAGAGCCTACGTTGGACCAGTCCAACGTCCTAGGCTCACTGCAGCACTTGCCGTTGCCTTCTGAGGCTCCCGTGTCTCCTTTGCTGGACCTTGGGGATTTTAACCCTCCATCCCCGGTTGACACGGAGGAGCTGGATACACTGACATCAGGGCTCCCTCTTACAGGGCCGGACCCCCTGACGCCAGATCCTCGGACGCCGGCTCCGACGCTGGCCTACTCGACGCCAGCCGATGTCCCTCTGCCACACGCCGCTCCAGTGCCAGGCCTGATGCCTGCAGGGCCACCTTTAACTGACCTGCCTGCTGGGCCTTTTCCAGGGCCTTCTGCTCCAGCAGAGACCCTGGCACCAAGGTATCCGACACCACTTAATTCGGTGCCGCCCTGCCTGGTACCGCAATATCCAACGCCTCAATACCCGTCGCTGGGCTTTCTGCCATCAGGTTATGGATACTAGCCTTTCGGATACCCTCAGTATCCGTAACTCCCTCCTCCTCATCCTCCACCGTCCTCACCACAGTCGCCGGTGGACTTGAAGGAGACTCTGGCTGTCTGGTGGGCTGAGGCTGAGGCCCAGCTCACCAGGGAGGTAGAGAGCCGTCTTCTGGTGCTGGACCCTGCACAGGATCCCCAACGCTGGAGACTCCTTACCCAACACCAGAGGTGAACCCTCGGGCGCCAGGGGCAGGGAGGATATGCTTCCCAGAGGGCTTCCCAAAAGACCATTCCTCCCCCGCGTTGGGAGGAGTCGTCCTCCTCTACGTAGGAGACTTCTGAATCAGACTCGGGGTGCTCGATCCTGATGGCGAGCCTCGTGATTCCAGATAGTCCCAGGCCAAGAACTCCTCCGACGGATCCTTCCGTTTTGGAGTTACTGAGAAAGATTCAGCCCACTTGGATCTGCCCAAGACCGCTCCGACATTGATTCCACCCTGGACTGAGCCTCACGTAGACCTTGTTTCCACTATTTGGAAGCAACCGTCTGCATTTGACCCCCCTTCTGCGGAAGGCAGATCAGCTATATCAGGCTCCCGAGGGAGTAGATTCTTTGAATGTACACCCCGAAGGCGGACTCGGTGGTGATTAGCACCACTCACGGACTTCCGCCAACCCCAGACATCTCATCTCTTCTCCACCTGACAAGGAGTCCCGGCTTCCGGAGCAGTATGGAAAGAAGGTGTACATTTCTTCTACCCTGGGTATTAGGGCCCTGAACTACGTCGCACGTATGGGGGACTACCAGAAGATGATCCTCAGTCAGGTGGAATCAAAATTGGACTCCCTTCCTGAGTCCCAGACCAAACAGGAAGTGGCTGACCTTGTCTGCTGTGCTCGTTAGGCCAGTCGGCACATGCTTTGTGCCACCTACGATGTAGTGGACGCAGCTGGATGGAGTTCGGCTTTCACCATAGGTCTTCGGCGTCATGCCTGGCTCCAGGTGTCAGGATTGGTCTCTGAAGTGCAATCCGCCATTCAGGATGCGCCCTTCAGGGGTTCGTTACTGTTCGGCAGTGATGTCAAGGACATCATCACCGACCTGCAGGAGAAGGTTACTGCACTCAAGGCCGTGGACTTTCTGTACAGCCCCCTCAGGGACAGCGTCGCCCTTTTCATTGATGTTCTCGACCAAAAGCGAAACCACAGGGCAAGCGGGCCAACAAGCGTCGGACCCCTCCAGCAACCAAGACTCCCCCACCCAAAAAAGCTGCAGGAGCCTCGGCCACTGCGCTGCCCCACACTTCCTGACTCCTCGCCTCTCCCACGGCCTCTGGACACTCCAGAGGAACCAGTAGGAGGGAGGTTCTCCTTCCATCTACCGGGTTGGGAGAGGACTACATCAGATGCTTGGGTGCTCCAACTGATAGCAGCAGGACACTCAATCGAGTTTCTTCAGAAACCGCCCCGAAGATCACCCTCCAAGTCATTTCACTCCCCGGACCATCTTCCTCTGGTCCTAGAAGAAATTTCCTCCCTTCTTGCGAAGGCAGCGATAGAACCAGTCCCCACCCGTCTTTGGGGGACAGGTTACTATTACTGTTTCTTCCTAGTTCCAAAGGAGACGTGAGGCCTATTTTAGACCTCAGTTCCCTGAACATGTTCGTGGAGTACAAATGCTTCAGAATGCTCTCCTTGCAGAGCCTTCTTCCGCTTCTTCTGTAGGGACAGTGGCTGTGCGCTTTGAATATGCAGGATGCCTACCTGCACATCCCCATCTGCCCTTACCACCGCAAATTCCTTCGGTTTTCTTTTCAGAGGGACCACTACCAATTCAGGGCCCGCCCTTTTGGTCTTTCCTTAGCTCCCCGAGTGTTTGCCAAATGCCTGTTTGTTGTAGCGGCCTACCTGCGTACCCAGGGAATGCAGGTATTCCCGTACCTGGGCGACTGACTCCTGGCAGCCCCATCCAGGGAGGAACTTCTACGCTGTCTTTCCTTTATCCTGCAGGTTTTCACCAGCCTGGGTATCACCATCAACCAGGCCAAGTCCCATCTGGTCTCTTGCTAAAGACTAGTTTATAGAGGCAATCCTGGACATGACCATCGGCAAGGCCTTTTTGCCTCCGGACAGGATGGACACCCTCCAGACTCAAGCATGTCTGTTGTCTAGTCGCAGAAGGGTTGGTGCCAGGTCAGTCCTTCGCCTCCTCAGGCTCATGGCAGCTGCTATCTCGACAGTCCCTTGCGCTCGGCTCCATATGAGGATCTCATTGGACACTTCAGTCTCAGTGGGACCAGACACTGGACTACCTCGACCAGGAGGTTCTAGTCTCCGATCCCATGGTCGGGGACTTGCAGTGGTGGATGGTACAAGAGAACCTTTGCCGGAGAGTTCACATCGGTATCGAACCCCCTTCCCAGACATTGACAACAGATGCCTCAGGAGAGGGCTGGGGAGCTCATCTAGGGTCTCACAGGACTCAGGGCACCTGGTCCACACTCGAGCAGACTTAACATATAAATGTGCTTGAACTCAGAGCCATTCTGTATGCTCTCCAGGCTCTGCACTCCTCCATTCTTCCCAGTCATCTAACCATCCAGACGGACAACATGTGAGTAGTCTGGTACATCAGCAAGCAGGGAGTAACTCGTTCCTACCCTCTGTGCAGGGAAGCAATAAGAGTTTGGAGATGGGCTGTTCAGCACAACCTTCACCTAACGGCAGTTCATGTTTGGAGAGTAGAAAGCACACTGGCAGACTACCTCAGTCGGTCTTCAGCCAGAGCCTATGAATGGGAGCTGGATCAAGAGGTAGTAGACAACATCTTCCTGCTCTGGAGAACCCCTCAGGTAGACTTGTTCCGCGTCTCCTCAAAACGCAAAACTTCCCGCCTTCTGCTCGCTCGCTCCAGGGCAAGACATTCTGGCAGGACGCTCTGTCTCTTAACTGGAGGGACAGATTCGTCTTGCACAAGCTCAGAACAGAAGGAGCATGGATGATCCTCATCACTCCATTCTGGCTGAGGCAAGTCTGGTTCTCTTTTCTGCAACAATTTTCAGAGTAACGTCCGCTTCCTCTTCCTCTGTCACAGCACTTGCTGACCAAGGATCAGGGGACCCTTGTTCATCCAGGTCTCAAATCCCTGCAGCTGGATGCATGGCTCCTGCAGACGTAGCTCAAGCCCGGTTCGGGGTTTCTCCGCTTGTAGCAGATATTCTGGTGGAGGCCAGAAAGCCTTCCACTAGGTCCACCTACGCCATAAAGTGGAAACGATTTTTGATTTGGGCCTCATCAAAGGACTTTATCCAGTTGAAAGAGTCCTGGACTACATGCATCATCTCTTTGACCTAGGTCTCAGCCATTCCTCTTTGAAGGTCCACATGGCAGCAATCTCGGCCTGCCATGTCCCTTTTGGAGACAGGACTTTCACTCAGTTGGAAGTCTCTAAGACTTTCCTCAGAGGGGTTCTCCTTTTAAGACCCCCCATCCGCATTCCTGCTCCACCTTGGGATCTGAACTTTGTTCTCTAGAAGCTTACTCTGCCTCCTTTTGAACTGGCAGCCTCAGCAGACTTGAAGTTCCTCTTACCATTACTTCAGCTCGACGAATTTCTGAGCTTCAGGCCCTGATGTGCAAAATCCTATATCTGATTTTTCGCATGGAACGTATGGCTCTGCGCACTAACCCTAAGTTTCTCCCTTATGTGGTAGCGGAATCTACACTGAATCAATGAATTGAGCTACCTGCTTTCTTTATGCAACACTTCAATCAAGGGGAGTACCTCTTGCATACTTTGGATGTTCATAGAATACTGAGATACTATACCACTAGGACTAAGGATCTCAGGAAATCAGCTTTTTGTCTCTTTTGCTCACAAGAGAGGGCAATGCAGTTTCCAAGCAATGCCTTTCTAAATGGTTGGCTCATTGTATCACCTTCTATTAAGACAAATACTACAAGACCCTGCCAGGTCAAGTCAGATGTCACTCCACCAGAGGAGTTGCTGCCTCTGCGGCTTGTTCCAAGAATGTGTCAGCGGCAGACATCTGCGCAGCCGTGACTTGGACTTCTGTCCATACCTTTACGAAACACTACAGTTTGGATATTGCCTGTCGCCGTAGAGCAGGCTTCAGGTTGGCTGTTCTTCAAGGTCTTCTTTCATAAGACCCGTTCACCCAGAGGTTCCATTTGTTGGATAGTTTTCCTTCTCCTGAGTGCTTTTCGTTTTTTCCAGACTGTTTGGGATTCAGTCCTGTATGTAATTATCTACTGCAAGAGCCCTCTCAAAGTAAGACAGTACAGTTACGTAAGAACTTACCGTAACAGTAGATCTTCGAGAGAGGCTCTTGCAGTAGGTAATGCCTTCCCGCCCTCCATCCCCCTTAGGTTTTCAGCTCCATTTCCAGGAAGGGAAATATCCGCCTCCCTCTTGTCTTGCTTTTTTTGGCCTTTGGCAGGAAAGAACTGGAAGGCGGGTGTGGGGGACCGCCCCTTTATACTAACGTCGGTCACCTGACGTGGGGGCAGTCCCCCGCCAGAGACTGCTAGCTAGAAATTTTTCCATGGAGTCCTGATGCCTGCAGGGTCAGTCCTATATGTAATTACCTTCTGCAAGAGCCCCTCTCGAAGATCTACTGTTACGGTAAGTTCTTACGTGACGACTATCCTCGAGGGAATCTCTTTCATCAGGTCATGTCATCCCACCGTCCTTCCCCCTTATATCTCACTGTGATCTCTTTTGTTGCTCCAGTCTTTTTTCTATATAGCTGGGCACCTCTTCCCCCTCTCCTTAGCCCCTTTGGGGAGACTTTGCTCTTCAGGTGACATCAGCATGCGATGTCCGCATGGGCAGCCCCTGGCAGACTGCTTGAGAAAGCTTTGGTGAGATCCTAGTGCCTGACAGCTAAGTTCTATAGGTGGGACCTGATAAAAGAGATTCCCTCGAGGACAGACTGTTACAGTAAGTTCTTACATAACTTCTTTTTCTGATGAGACGCAGTGTCCCTCTCCTGGACAGGGAGGTTTCTGTATGCCTTCCCTCCCTTTCCACTCCTTGAACGAGTTCTGATCAAACTCCAGATGGAGGGGGCTACAATGATCCTCGTTGCTCCCTTCTGGCCTCATCAGATCTGGTTCCCCTTGATGCAGCAACTGACAGTGAAACCTCCACTGTCCCTGCCCCTGCGCATAGGTTTGCTCTCCCAGGAACAGGGCAGTCTGGTCCATCCAGATCTCTGTTCTCTTAATCTTCATGTATGGCTCCTTAGGACATAGCCATTGCTAGACTTAGTGTTTCTCCTAGAGTCGCCGATGTCCTGGTGGCTGCCAGAAATTTTCCCAAAGGCCTCTTACTCTGTGAAATGGAAGTGTTTCACTATCTGGGCTGCATCGCACCATTTGGACCCCTTCACCTACCTTTTGTCCCTCTCGGATTCGGGCCTGCGGTACTCCTCTATTAAGGTACATTTTTCTGCCATCTCTGCATCCCATGTACCTCTAGATGAATGTTCAGTGGCTCAACTAGACGTGTCTCGCACTTCCCTGAGGGCATACTGTATTTGAAGCCCCCAGTACATGACATTACCCGCCACCTCAGTTTTGTGTTGGAAAAACTCACGTTGCCTCTCTTTGAACCAGCCGCATCTTGCGAGCTACGCTTTCTTTTTTTTCCCCAAACTTTATTTATATGGTTTTTCCCCTTTTTGCCCATCACTCGCATGTCCCCATCGATGACGCATGCGTGTGGAGGCATGCCACGCACTTTGGGATGCCCCACCCTATTATCCGCCCCTTTCCTTGTCTACACCACCACTGGACTTCCTCCCAGTGGTGACGGGAACTACAGGAGGGACAGCATCCTCCCGGGAAGAGGAGAACTGTCAATATGTAGCTCAGTCCTGCCTGCCCCTCGGCCAGCTCCTGACGTACCCAAGGTTGTTCCTGATCCTGGGTCACCAGCGTGACACAAGGTAAGGCTAAAAGCCTCAACCTCAGCGCCACTTAGCCGGCCGAGCTACGCTTTCTGTTGTGGAAAGTGGTATTTCTAGGGATGTGAATATGGTGTGCTTATCCACACTTCTGACAGAGTCCTTTCCCTTTAAGATTCTGCTGGAAGGTCTTCAAGTTGGCTCTTCCCACCCACCCGGGTGGTATCCTCCTCAGCACTGCCCTGTGACGTCAGATCTTCCTTTCCGCTGGAAGCATCAGATTCGCTCTATCGCAGCTCCGTACTAGGTGTAGGCCCAAAATAAACACATATGTCTCTTGTGGTCTTCGAGCGATCGTTTTCTTTGAAATGGATTCCAGTGACTCTAAATCAGTCCCCAGCTTGAAAAAATGCCCTTGCGGCCGAAAGATATCGCACACTGACCCACATTCATCATGCGTCTGTTGCCTAGGGATGGACCACGGCCCACAGACTTGCAGCCTGTACTGTTCACTTCACCCTAGAGGATTGCTACGCTGACCTCCTGGGCCGCCTGGATGAACGGGACCCACCAGTTCAGTCCAAGGAAGCCCGGTGCCTAGTCTCCTACTCCGCTGTGGCAGCCTCTTCCCAGCAACTTGCTACCTACCCTGGAAGAATCTGTGGCTCAAGCCACTGCTGGAGCGTCAGCCATTTCTGTGGGCCTTGGCACCTCTTTTACAGGGGCTTTTAGGGAACTCTATCAGTCCCTTGCCACCCTTGGGTCTAAGCCCTCTAAATCTTCAAAACGGGATGCGAAGCCTGAGAAATCCTGCTGTCGGTCGTGGGACCGCGAGCATACTTGGGACCTCGGGTACCCGCACTTCTTCAAGCTCGGTGGCTGTTGAGCATTCGGCTTTGGATGATTATTCTGTCCCAGCTGCTGGCCCCACAGTCTCCCCATTGGGCCCATCGGCTGAGAAGCATGTTGACCAGCCTGCTGAGATTTTCCTTGAGGAGATCGACACGTTGTTGCAGGACAAGGGAGATGCATCCCTCTTCAGGACTCCAGTTCTGCACATCACCTCTCTGGGTTGGGGGGGTTGGACCAGCCAGCTGAACCAAAGTCCTGCTCTCTGGACACGGACTTGCCACCTTGGCAAGTTTCACCGACTCTGGCTTCTCTTCACGATTGGTCCCCCCGGTGGTCCAGGTCTTGGTCCCGCAGCTCGAGGTTGAGCAGTTCCCGACATCATTGGCCCCAATCTCGACGCGTGGACAAAAAACATAGCAGGCATTTCTCGAAGGAGGAGCGGCTCTGCCCCCAAATCTGATGCCATTGCATGGAATTTGTCTGGCAGCAGTTGCTGCTGGACGAAGGTAACAGGCCCCTGGTTGTGGCTCAGCCTTCTCCTGCACTCCCCTTGTCACTTTTGCCCGTGCCGACGCCTTCAGCTTGTCCGACGATGGATTCCCGGCCAATTCAGGTGGAGCCCCCTCCCATGTAGTCCAAGCATGGGGTTCCATCCAAGTCAGCTCAGCTGGCCGCTGGTTTGCCCCATCGGCTTTCGGCCACAGTCTCTGAGACCAATGAGTCTCATTGAGTCCTCTGAGACTCAGGGGCCCACCCACTGTTTGAGGAGTCCTTGGATTCTTAGACTTCCTCTGTGCACTCCCGCTGTACTCCTGACTTCAACCAGGACTCGGGGGGGAAGAAGCTTCAGTGGAACAAGATC
This sequence comes from Neoceratodus forsteri, assembly GCA_016271365.2. NCBI lineage: Eukaryota > Metazoa > Chordata > Ceratodontiformes > Ceratodontidae > Neoceratodus > Neoceratodus forsteri. The sequence continues at coordinate 859,832,477 of CM028134.1, forward strand.
CTACTTCCTTTGAGGCTTTGCTCCGCCTGATCTTCAAGTCCACCTGCTGGAGCCAGTACAGAAATGGGCTTGCTTACCCGCTCAGAGATCCTCGACAAGGACGACTCCCCTAGGGTCGCCTTTCCTATCACGGAGGCCATCTTGGGCCTGGCTTTGGCAGCGTCCTGCTTCTTGTCCCACCCCTTCCACCTGGATGGTCTGCAGTTATGCAGTCCCTACCAGGTTGTTATCGGGGTTAAGCAAACATCCTTCTGTGGAAGGCTTGGTGGTGGACTCTGTCTTTCACCATTTGGGCAACGTTGGCAACATGGACAAGCCTCCCGACAGGGAGTCCAAGAAGCAGGACCACGCAGTCAAGAATGTCTATGTGGTGTCCTCCTTGGGCCTTCAGCAGGCGAGCGCCATCCTCTGTATGGCCAACTTTGCCCATATCCTGTTGGGCACCCTGGATCAGGCGATCCCTGGCTTGCCAGCCGACCTTCCGATCCCAGTTAAGCTGGTCAGCCACCAGGGCAATTCGATCTCCAAGCAGCAACTCCAGATGACTGTCAACATCGGCGATTCTTGCTCCTGGTTGGTGGCTGCAGCCGTGGCTATGTGCCATCATGCTTGGCTGCATATGTCCACTTTTACAGCTGATATGCAGTGTAAGCTGGGTACTGATCTCTTTGGTCCTGAGGTCGACAGACATCTCGCTCGTATCGAGAAGTCCAGTGCTACCCTGGTTTCAGTCACCTCCGCCCAGAGGAATAAGGGGGGCCAAACGGAACAAGCCCTTTCAGTTTCGGCCCACCTCTTCCCCAGCCAGCAAGCCTCAGCCAGCCTTGGCGGCACAGCCACAGCACCTGTAGGCCTTGCGGGCCCCTGCTGAAGTGTTTCACCTTGGCCACCAGATAGTCTGGAGGGAGAGGGCAGGTGGCTTCCTCAGTTGGTACCTCTTGTGAATCCCGAACTGCAAAGTGACAGGTTGGGGGGTGACCTTTCCCCTGCCCATCCTGCCTGCCCTGAGCGCTCCCAATGGGGGGGTCGGCTCTGCCACTTCACTTTTGCCTAGTCTGTCATTATGACTGACATGTAGGTCCTCAAGGTGGTCAGCGGCAGTCTGCCACTCTAATTCAAGGCTCTTCTGCCCAGCCCAGCCCATGCGCCACAGGAGGACATGGTGTCCCCAGTCATGGTGTCCACCCTGCGGGAGGACATTCACTTTCTCCTCCAGAAGGAGGCGGTGGTCCGTGTCCTGGATGTCGCGTCCAGCCTGGGATTTGTGTCCAGGTACTTTCTGGTTCCGAAGTGGATGGGGTTGGCGCCCCATTCTGTACCTGCCCAACCTGAATTGGTTTCTGCAGCTGCGCAAGTTCTGTATGGTCACTCTGAACCAGATCATCCCATCTCTTGATCAGAACATGAGGATCTTACTTCGAGAGGGTTCCTTCAGTAGGCCATAACATGTAGGACTCGCGCCATCTGGCATCAGGACCCAACGGCAGACTTTTCCAGCAATACCCGACAGTGGGCCGCAGACTCGAATGTCACGTGACGACGTCAGCGTGAGCCTATGTAGTGTGCGCCCCCAGGCCCACTCTCCAGTTCTTTGTTGCCGTCACCTTGTGCAGCTCCCTCTGGTAGACTCACTTCCGCGATCACCGGTACTTTCTTGCATTTTTCTACTAAAAACGTCCGTTTTTTTTTTTTCTTGAATTTGTAGTTGATCTATGTCATCTCCACCTAAAAGGAAGTGTGAATCCTGTGGCGCTCAGATCCCACACAAAGATGGCCATTGACGTCGCATGATCTGCTTAGGTTCCGACCATCCGGTGGCCACCTGCTCAGACTGCCAGCCGTTTAACCAGGCCACACAGAAACTGAGGCAGAAGGTTCTGGAGGCCCCTCTGTTGAAGACTCGTCTGGCTTCTCTTGAAAAACAGATGGAGAAAATTAGGGATCCTGCTTCGACTTCTTCTTCTTCACCCTCCAAACACAAAAAGGAGGAGAAGCATCGGGAGAAGGAACACTCTGCAGAAAGTAGGCCCGAGGTTTCAAGGCCTGTGTCTAGCAAGGCCGTTCCGGTCCAGGCTACGTCCGGGGCCACTAAGTCTAAGATGCTTCTCCCGGTTTCCGTTTCAGATAAGTTGGTTCACGGCTCCTCCGCGGACCGCACTGTGACTGCCGCTAAGCCGTTCCCAGCTCCTCTGGGGACGTCACGGCTTGTGACAAGTTTCCATTCTTCAGGGGTCCCGCATGGCCAAAGTCACCAAGTTGGGGGGGGGGGCTCCTCCCCTCCTTAGTCAGTGCAACCGTCCGGTCAGTTGATCTCCGCTGGGAATCGCTTGGATGCGGCTCTCCCATCAGGGACTGATGTCTGCCTACCCGATGTCCGGCAGAGCCTGGGGAAGACAGCCCCTCTTCCTCCTTCTCCTCTGCCGGTTGCGGTTACCTCTGATCCTACTTCCCCAGCTGGAGACAGCGTAGGTCCCTTGGAGGTCGCCCTCACCCCAGGTTTGCACCCACCTTCACCTTCGGGGGTCTTGGACCAGGAGGCCCCTCCTCCTCCACTGGAGCTCCCTCCTGTTCCTGATACAGGGAGCCCTTCCCGGCCGATTGGTCAGCCTTTGCCAGGTCTTACTCCCTCATCGGACCCAGTTCTTCTCCTCTTTTACCGGCTCCTCCTCCGACAGTCTCACAGCCAGAACTCGCTCGTCTGCCTCCACCGCCATACCTTTCAGCAGGAGCAGGTCTGTCATCGGACACTACACAATGGGCCCTGACACCGGCGCCTCCAACACCAGATATTGTTCTGACGGCGGTTCCACCTGTCCCATCGACTATGGGTCCAACGCCGGCCTATCCGACACTGGACCCCACGCGTATATACACTATGACAGGCACAACGTGGATGCCCCCGATGAAGCCGACGTCGGGTATTTTTGCAAGACCCCACTGTGCCCCTTACCACCCCTCTGGGTTTCCTACGGATCACACCCTGGCGGGACCGTTGCCAGATTGGCATAGTTTGGGGCATTATTACCCAGGTTACAACCCTTTCCCGGGCTCTCCTCAGGGGTACTACGGATACTCTTACCCTCCCCGTGCTTACCCCTCTACTCCTCCACCTCCACCTACTCCCCATCCTCCTGCTCCACCCCTCCGGCCCCTCAGCTGGATGTCAGAGAGGTTATCCAATCTTGGTGGAAGGAAGCGAGAGCTGAGCTGGTTATGGATGTGGAGAGTAGGCTCCCCCATCCTTCTCCCTCTCCCAGGTCGGAATCCCCCGTGGACTCTGAATCTTGCATGGTCCATGTCCAGGGTGCGGCATTGGCGGACATCTGTCTTCCAGATTTCCAAGCAGGAGACAATCCAGGCTTGAGAGGGCTCATCAGGGGATTCTTCACACCCACAGTCACCAGTCACAGGGAGGGTCTCTCCCAAGTCTCCTCCAGAGGACCCGTCTTTCGTGGATCTTCTGAGGTCAATCCAAACGTTTTATGAGTAGGAGACAGAGGAACAACATCCGATGCGGCAGAGGCTTGCTGACCATCTGGATCCGGAGGCTTTATCGCTTATTCCAGTTCCTTCATGGATTGCACCTCACCAAGACCTCACCTCAGTTATCTGGCAACTGTCTTGCTCTATCTCGGCTGTTACTAAGAGAGCTGACAGGACATACTAGGCGCCTAAGGATGCCCCTTTTCTTTCCGTGCATCCTAAGGCAGACTATGTGGTCATCTCTGCTGCTTAGGGTCATTCTTCGGCTCCTAAGCACTTGAGTTCCATTCCTCCTGACAAAGAGTCTAAGCAGTTTGACCAGTTCGGGGGGGGGGGGTGTATTCCTAGACTGCATGTGCGTTGAGGTCCCTGAACTATGTAGCCCATATGGTGTCCCACCAAAAGGCCACTCTTGTCAGGCTAGAGGACTGAATTCAATCCATGCCGAATTTGGACCTTAAGGAGGAACTCGCCTGGGACATCTGACTTTCCAAGACTTCTTGTCGGCACGCTCTTCGAGCCACCTACAACTCCGTCGATTCAGTGACCCAAACCTCAGCAACCACCATCTCCCTGCGGCGGTATGCCTGGCTCCGCATTGCGGGCCTCACTAACAAGGTCCAGTCGGCCATTTTGGATGCCCCTTCAGCGGCTTGGTGCTCTTTGGTGGGAACACCAAGGATATCACAGACCTTCAAGAACAAGGCCAGGCTCTTCGGTCTGTGAGGTCTAGATACTGTTAGGGCAGCCAACCAGGTCAACCACAGCAGTCCTTTCGGAGACAGACCTGGAGGCAGAGAAGTAGACGCACCCAGTTCAGACATGGTAAACGTAAAGCCACGGGGATTGTGTTGACCCCCCCCACCTCCAAAACCCAGCATCGCTCTGGAGGACCTCCTCCAGCCCAACGCACCACCTCTTGACTTCTTGGCCCCACCCCCTCCTCCATCCCTAGAAGAGGAATCGGTGGGGGGGAGGTTTGCTCGCCACGTGCAGAAGTGGCAGCACATTACCTCCAACAAATGGGTCCTGCAGTTAGTGTCCCTAGGGCACAGCATAGGATTCTTGGAGGTACCACCAGATTCTCCTCCTTGAAGGTCCGCCTACTTCCGAGACCAGGTACTTCTAGTAAGGGAGGAAGTGCAAGCTCTCTTGCGAAAACAAGTACTAGAGCCAGTCCTTCTTCGTCACAGAGGCCGGGGGGTTTACTCCCAATTCTTCCTGGTTCCAAAAAAGACAGGCGACCTGAGACCCATCCTCGTCCTCAGCAGGTTAAACCTGTTCATCGAGTACAAAAAGTTCAGGATGCTAACGCTCCAGAGTCTGCTGCCGCTGCTGCAGGAGAACCATTGGTTGTGTGCTCTGGACATGCAGGATGCTTACCTGCACATCCCGATCTTACAGAGTCACCACTGCTTTCTGCGGTTTACCTTTCAGGGATCACTTCCAGTTCAAGCGCCCTCCCCTTGGCCTTTCCTCGGCACCCAGGGTTTTACCAAGTGCCTGGAGGTGGTGACTGCAGCCTTGAGACAATAGGGTATTGGGGTTTTCCAGTACCTGGATGCCTGGCTAATCTCGGCCCCCTCCAGGGAGTCCCTTGCAGAGGAGCTCCAGATTACCTTGGACCTGTTTTCCAGATTGAGGATTACCATCAATATCCCCAAATCTTCCCTGGCTCCATCACAACGACTTCAGTTTATTGGAGCTGTCAATCAGTCAATCAAATCTTTATTTATCCAGGTGAACATCGTTGAGCAAACTCATCTACAAGATGGACCTGGTTAAATCCAGATTATATTACAAACAAGCAGCAATATTTACATTTGGGGTAAAACATAGTAGAAGTGCAAATCAGGATACACAACGTACATAACATAACGGTTGATTCTAGAGCATCAACAAAACCAGTGAGCAGTTGGAGCTGACAAGTCCACAGAGATACAGAGATGGAAATTGTTACAGAGTTTTTCATACGGAAAAAAAGGGATAGGCGAGACCCAGGTATTGCTATCATGGCAGACAGACAGAAATAAGTGACAACAGCTTTTTCTTGACCGGTTCACAATGAGTAAAAAAACAGGTATAGCTATGTCTGAAGGAAGCAGGCAGCCTGCCAGGCACTAACACGGCATCTCCAGGGAACGCTTACATTGGGGCTGAGGGCGGCTGTACCACAGCGTACTGGAGGAAGGTGTGGGCGAGGTACTGAGGCACGGGTGGAGTAGCACCTACCGCATATAGGCGCCTGGGCTAGTCACGGTCAACGATTCAAGAGGGGGCTTAATCACTCATACTCCCGATAATGATACTTTAGCTGTATGGAAGGATTGCATCGGTTGAGGAATGAAGCAGTTACAGCTAAGTTAGCAGAGTACGGCAGACCATTCGAATTTTTGCCGGCATTGGAAGGATCACCAAAGAGAACTGCAGGAGCCAATCAGAACAGGGGCCGGAAGGCGTTCGCAATCCAACTGGTTGGCGGCTTTAACGGTACTTTGTAGGAGAAGAGACCGGGCGAAAAGTCTCGGATGACAGCTTGTGAAGGTGCAACCCCCTGGTAGGTAGAGACTGTACGCTTTGGGTTCAGGTGTCTCTGTGAGACTTACTTATACCGTGCGAGAGGGGTACAGGGGCTGGAAGTAATTAGTTTGTGCAGATTAATAAGACACGCACAAATTAACCTGGGGTATGGCCAGTCATATCTAAGGCCAATCTCTGGGGAGCAAGCTAACAGCAGTTAATGATTAGGAGCTGGGGTAATAGTTGCAATGTTCACACACACCTTGGGCATATAACGTCTTGCAAGCATTAACACTTCGGAGGTAACTTAGTGTTAGTTGATCTTCCTGGACACAAGTCTTCACCACTCATTCACACTAGTGGGATTAGCGCCGGAGGCACTAGGACCCATCAGGAGCAAACTTTTTGCTGGAGGGTCGGCGCGAGAGATGGCGCCGTGAGGAACGGCGCTGCGAGCGGCAATCACTATGTCGCGACGACCCTCCAACCGCCTCAGTTCCTTTTTTCCCGCCGTCGAGTGCGCTTCAGTGACAACGTCGCTCGCCTGTCGAGATCAAACTTCAAACTAGCGATAGTTTTCAGTTTATTTTTTTTGTAACATTATCACGATAGTAGTATAGCAATTTTATTCTATTTTCGTTAAATTTTTCTAATATTTTAAATTTAACTTACTTGAAAGTCTCGGCCCTACTGGGCGGTAGGGAGACCATTATGAAAGCTGTTCAGTCAGCTGGGCTGGATCCGGTCAGCCTCCTTCTCCTCAGCGGGGTTCCGACAACGGTCAGTCCGATGCCCGGGGGGATGGGCGGTCCCCGTCGGCATAAAATAAGCGGTCGCATTCTCGGCACCGTTCGGCCTCGAAGCTCTTCTTGACCCCACAGGTCAAAAGAAGGCATCACTCGAGGTAAGCCCTCTGGTATGTCTGCGGCGTCGACGATCGGTTACCGTAGCTAGTTGCCGGTCTCCTTCTTCGGAGTCGCCAACTTCCGGTGACCGTCGTCCTCGACATCGGAGCCCTTCCCCGCCTATAGGTAGGGCTCCAGATGAGCAGTTTCATCAGTGGGCCGCTCTTATGGAGCGATGGGCTCGGAGGTTGGTTCTTCTGCCTGGCTCGGTTGCCACGGAGCCCTCGGGCTCCTCCGGCGATCAGGTAGGGCGGTTGGACCTTCCTAGTCACGCGGCGCCTTCTTTGGTGCCAGCGACTCCGCGCTTAGGTGTTCCCCCCTCACATGGCTGCGGCGCAGGGCGCCACACCGATGCCCTTATCTCCTGTTTTTTTTCCTTCTCTAGCTTTCCAGGTTCCTGGGGCGTTCCCGGCGCCTTCTGCAGGGTCTGTTGGCTTGTCGGCGCCGTTTTCGGTGCCGCTGGACCTTGCGGTGCCGTCCGCGGCGCCGGGTGGTCTCGTGGCGGCCGTTGGGTCTGGCGGCGCCCCTTGGTCGGGCGGCGCCGTGTGCTCTCGCGGCGCCGCCGGGGGCGCTTGCGGTGCCGCGTGCCTCTTCGGCGCCGTGCCCCTCCGCGGTGCCGTTTTCAACCCGTTTTGCCTTCTCGGCGCTGGGGGCCCTCGGGGACTCTCCTTGTTTCTCTGCTATTTCCTCCTCTCCTAATTTTCACTCCTTTCCTGTCCAAACAGTCCTTCCTGGACCATCAGGAGATGATGTTGAGCCTGACCCAGACCTTCGGTTGGGTGATGAAGTGGAGGAAACAGGATCTTTCTTTGCTACAGAGCCTGTGGTCGAGGACCTGTCCTTTAAGTCTCTGTTGAAGAACCTGAGATCCACTCTTTCTCTCCAGACTACAGACATCGATCCTGGGAAGATATTAAGACTCCAGTATCTTCATGCTTCGGAGATCCCTACAGTTTTACTCCTCTGATCCAGCCTTCCTTGAGGCGCTGTCTCAAATGGTTTGGAATAATCCTGCTCTTATTCCCTCAGTGGCTAAATCCATTGATAAAGTATTCAGCTCCCAAGATCGTCCCATTTTGGCATCCCAAACTGCTGCGGATCCTATTGTAGTCCTGGCAGAGAATGACAAGGTCGTTCTTCCTCAAACTACTACAGCTCAACCTATTAACAAAGAGTCTCGTAAGATTGATACATTAGGTAAGAGAGTCTTTGCTGCCTCCACTCTAAGTATCGTATTGCCAGTTATCAAGGCTATTTTTCTCAGTATGAGTATATCCTGTGGCACTCTATGAAAAGAATGGTTGAAGCTCTTCCAGATTCGGACTCCAAGTCAGAGCTTCTTCTGACCGTTATTAGAGGTATTGAGTCCAATAACCAACAGGTCAAGCGGCCATGTGGGCTTTCGACACTGCTTCTCGCTCAGCAGCCGCGGGTGTTGTACTCGGCGCCATTTCCTGGCTGCGTACTTCTGGCTTCATGAATGATGCTCAGCAGCAGGTATTGGCGCTGCCTTTTGATGGCTCCTATCTTTTTGGCCCTCAGGTGGAGCAAGCCTTAGAGGCCACTCAGAAGACTAGATCAGCCATTAAGTTGGCCAGACCTCCGCCTACCCCCTCTCGGGGGCATGTGAACAGACGTCAGTTTCATAGTCGTCAGTCCTTTCGAAGCAGAGGCAGAGGAAGCTTCCATAAAAGCCAACCTGCCCAACCTCAAAAGAAGGCGCAGCAGAAAGCGCAGGGGCCTAAAGCCCCCAGCGCCACCTTATGAATTGCTGGCCCAAGTTCCATCCACATTGCCTGAGGTGGAACTTTCTCCTCCGGTGGGAGGTCGTCTGATGTACTTCTACAACCAGTGGAAGTCCATAACTTCGGACAAATGGGTCCTTCGGATAATTTGCGAGGGTTATTCTCTCAATTTCTTGGAAACCCCCCCGAATTGTCCTCCCAGACGACAACCCAGGTTGTGGTCTCTCAGTCAGACCTCCTCACCGCCGAGATCCAGGGCCTTCTAAACAACAGGGCAATAGAACTGGTGCCCCGCATCTCTGAAACACAGGTTCTACTCCCATTACTTTCTGGTTCCAAAGAAATCTGGGGAATCGCCCCATTCTAGACCTCAGAAAGTTAAACAAATTCTCCCAGGAGAAATTCAAAATGATTCTAGGTACCCTGTTACCCTTGCTGCATCAACACGACTGGCTGGCCTCCCTGGATATGCAGGACGCTTATCAGCATATCCCCATCCACCCGACCCACCGCAAGTTCCTCAGGTTTGTAGCTTTGGGTCAGCATTATCAGTTCAGAGTCCTGCCCTTTGGGCTATCCTCGGCGCCACGAGTTTTTACAAAGTGTTGTGCAGTTCTCGCTGCGCATCTCAGGAAGATCGGATTCCGAGTGTTTCCCTACCTGGACGATTGGCTTCTAGCAAGCCCTTCCAGCCAAGGGACTTTGGAAGCCGTGCAAACGACTTCTCGTCTTCTTCGTCCATGGGAGTTCTGCTGAATTTGAAAAATCACAACTGCAGCCCTCCCAGAGGCTCCTTTTCATAGGGCGCTTCTAGACACCTCTTCCGAAGGCTTTCCTTCCAGATGACAGAAGACTCGATATCCTTCGGATGGCCCGTTACATCGGGAGAACCAATCGGTTACAGCTCTCTCGATGCACGCATGTTGGGTCTCATGGCCCCTCTGTGTTCACTGTACCCCTGGCCCGGTTGCACATGAGAACCATCCAATGGATGCTCTCCACTCAGTGGTCTCCGACCTCTCACCCCCAGTCTTATCCCATCAAGGTGACGGAGCCCCTTCGAAGGTCTCTCACCTGGTGGTCTCAAGAGAGCAATCTCCTGGAAGGGTTCCCCTTTGCTCCCCCGGATCATCAGATCTCCATCACCACAGACGCATCGCTAATGGGATGGGGAGCTCACTGTCACTCCCTCCACACTCAAGGTGTGTGGACTCACTTCGAAACTCATCTCCACATAAATGTCCTAGAGATGAGAGCGGTCCTCTATGCGATCCGAGCTCTGAAGGATATCCTTTGTCACAAGAACATTCTCCTTCAAACGGACAACAAAGCTGTGATGTATTACATCAACAAGCAAAGCGGTGCTCATTCTTATCCCCTTTGCAGGGAAGCAATGAGGGTGTGGGAGTGGTGCTTGGAGCACAAGTCTCTGATTCAAGCGGTTTATCTGCCAGGTTTACAAAACGACCTAGCAGATCACCTCAGCAGAACGGAGGCAGACCCTCACGAGTGGTCTCTCGATCCAGCCGTAGCTCGGTCACTGTTCGAAGAGTGGGGGACTCCAGACCTGGACCTTTTGCATCCCACTCAAGCGTAAAACTGCCTCTCTTCTGCTCCAGAAATCCAGGGCCTGGCATTTTCTGTCAGGATGCGTTCAGGCTGCGGTGGACAAAACGCTTTCTTTACGCCTTTCCACCGCTTCCTCTAATCCAGAGAGTACTCCTCAAGTTCGAGTCTCAGGGGACCAAAATGATTCTCATTGCTCCCTCCTGGCCTCGGCAACTATGGTTTCCTCTACTCAACAGTATGTTGGCAGCCTCTCCGAGACCACTTCCCTTGCAAATCAATCTTTTGACTCAGGGTTCGTTGGTCCATCCCAACCTGAAATCACTTCACCTTCATGCTTGGCTCCTGAAGAGGTAGAAGTGAATCGGTTCAACGTCTCTAGAGTCTCAGACATCCTTCTGGCTGCTCGGAAGCCAGCCACCCGAAAAACGTACGCTTCCAAATGGAAGCATTTTTCTCTCTGTTGCAAAGTCCTCTTGGAATCCCTCTTTCCTGTCCTCCTGACAAGGTTCTGGAGTATCTTTTGGACCTATCAAACTCAGGTCTCAGTACTCCACAGTTAAAGTTCACCTTAGTGCCATCTCAGCGTTCCATGAGCGGTTTCTTCCTTGACTCTGGCTCAGTTACCTATGGTGAAGAGATTTCTTAAGGATTCTTCATACCAGACCCCTGTTAAGCGTCCAGTTGCAGCCTGGGACATTAACCTGGTGCTGGACATGCTCACTGGAAGCCTTCACCCCTAGCTACCTGTGAGCTAAAATTTCTCACCTGGAAGACTGCCTTCCTGGTGGCCATTACCTCAGCCACGAGGGTCTCTGAGATACATGCCCTGATTACGGACCCTCTGTATACTGTATTCCATAAAGACAAGGTAGTTCTCCGTACTCATCCTAAATTTCTTCCCAAGGTTGTGTCAGAATTCCATCTAAACCAACCTCTGGTACTTCCTCTTACTTAGCTAATTTCCAAAATGAAGGAGCGATCTCTTCATTCCTTGGATGTTAAGAGAGCCTTCTGTTCTATTTAGATAGAACCAAGAATTTTCATAAGACTCAGCAACTGTTTGTTTCTTTCAGTGACACCGGCTGGGTCAACCTGTCGCTATCAGATGCATCTCATCATGGTTAGTGGCATGCCTTGACATTGCTATTCCATGGCTCAAGTTAAATTAGAAGGTAGAGTGTACGCTCACTCTACTAGGGCGGTCGCGGCATCCCTAGCGGAAATTCGCAATGTTCCAATTGCAGATATCTGCAACGCCGCCACCTGGAGCTCAGTGCATACTTTCGTTAAGCATTATGCACTGGATGTTCATGCCAGGCGGCATTCCACATTCGGCAGAACTATCCTTAATGGACTTCTATCTTAGTCGCGTGAGCTCTGGCTCTCCTGACGCCCTTTTGGGGGATTATCAGCTTGGTACTCTCCCACTAGTGTGAATGAGTGGTGGAGACTTATGTCCAGGAAGATATGAAAATTACGTACCTACCGTAATTCTTGATCTTCTTGGACGAGTCTCCACCACTCATTCACACGCCCACCCTCCATCCCCCGAGCTCACCGCTGTGTTGGTCTTCACTCCCTCAAATCTTTGGGCCGTGAGACTTCTTTGCTGACCCTTCTTACCGGGTAAATGCGGACTGTCTTATGTCCGTTTTTGAGTTAGATTTACTCTTTACGTTAGTTGCGCTGCACCTCCTTGGTAAAAAGGTACTGAGGCGGTTTGGGTCATCGCGACATGATTGCCGCTCGGGCAGCTGCTCTGTGTTGCCACGTTCCTCATGGCGCCATCTCTCAGCGCCGACCCTCCAGCAAAAGTTTGTTCCCGATGGGTCCTAGTGCCTCCGGCGCTAATCCCACTAGTGTGAATGAGTGGTGGAGACTCATCCAAGAAGATCAAGAATTACGGTAGGTACGTAATTTTCATTTTTTGCATTTTGTTCCACAGGGTCGTCAACGTGAAGCTAAAGGCCATTCTACCATAGTGGGTGGTGGCTTTAGGGATGCATAGAGAGATATATGAGGCACTCCTAAGGCCGTACGGTCCCAGCTCACTTATGAGAGGACATTCAGAGATATAATGTGGGAGCCTTTTTTAAAATATCTCTGTAGGTCCAAAGGACTGCATTTCTCTCACGCCTGAATGTAAGCGAGGACCGTCCTACAGCTTTGTACAATAGGCAGTGATGGGTAGAGAGGGGAAGACCGGTAATGTACCTGATTGCCCTGTGATACAGCGTGTCCAACTTGATATGCGAGGCTTTGGGGCAGTGGCTGTATAGAAAATCTGCATAGTCGATTAGGGAGAGAAAGGTAGATTGGACTAGTCGCAGTTTGGCATCACGAGTGAGGAACTGGCTGATTCTATGGAACAGACCCAGCCTCTGCCGTAGTTTCTTTGCCAGGTCTTCAATATGCTCAGAGAATGCGAGGTTCTGGTCAAGCCACACTCCTAGGTATTTAAACTTGGGGGATAAAATCCAGTTTCTCTCCCAGAATTGTGGTGATCAGAGGCAGTGACCCGGAGCTGGCAGGATTTGTCGTTCGGCTATAGGTTGTGAACAGCATTGCCTTTGTCTTTTTCACATTTAAAAGAAGCTTTTTATGGAGGAACTATTCTGGATACAGTTCAGGGCAGAGCCTTCCTCCCTTCGGACCTGAGGGACACACTGATGGAGCAGGCCACCTTGGTGGCCTCTTCCGGGTACCTCCCAGCCCAGGAAGTCCTCCGTCTTCTCGGCCTGATGGCAGCCTCTATCTGCACAGTCCCCATGGCGAGGCTCCACATGAGAGTTTCAAACATGAAGTCTTGCTCTATTCTGACTATATGCAATTAGCCCCAGCACGTGAACTGCTCCGGAGAGTAAAGGGTTAACTCTGTGCACAGGCATAGAACGTTGAGCAGGAGCTCAGTTTTCAAACTTCTGTCTGTGGTACACTGAAGTCTAACCATCAGATTTCTTACTCCACCTAACTGTGAAATCACTCCGGAGATCCCTCCTTTGCTTCGGTTCGGTAAAGTTCAAATCAGTCGTTTTGTTTTCAACCGTATTGCGTCATTTTCGGTATTCTTACCTCTGTCCTGGTACAGTAAGTTGTGGTAGTGGGTAGTGTTGTTTCTATTATTTCTACTCTCAGAAATTGTTTTGTCTCTTCGGTTCTTTTCCGACCGGTCCGGTTTAGAACCGAAACTGATTGTTTTTTACTGTTAAAATAACACAAATTGTGGTTTTACTGGTACTTATTGGTTCCTAAAAAAAATCTGGTTTATTTGGGATTTTTTTATCTGACCCATGACACGGTTGGAACCAATAGGTCTTAGTTACCTGGCTTAAAAGCTGTGAAAGGTGACTTTCTGATTTTCAGCATGTCTGAGAAACCCAAAAAGAAAACCAGTCCCACTGGGTTTCAGCACTGTTCCAAGTGTGGGAAGGCCTTTGCAAAGGCCTATCCCCACCTGGTATGTGTGTATTGTCTGGGGTTTGACCACTTCAAGGAAGACTGCCAAATCTGTAAGAACTTTCCAAAAGCCACCCTGGATAAACATTTGGGTAGGCTGAGGAAAAGGGAGGCAGTGAAGTCCGCTGACCCGGATGGCCAGCCCGGTTCGGTTGCAGCCGAACCTGAAGAAGTGCCTACTTACCTGGGCGATACCTCTTCGGGCAAAAGGAGAGCCGACTCTGCAGACTCAGTTCCGCCAAAAAATTAGATAAAATCAGCCGGTTCGGATTCTACACTCCATGTTCTGACCGCTGAAGAAATAGCGAAAGCGATTACAATAGTTCAGTTACTTTACCAGGTTCTGACCGAACCAGCATCGGTTCAGAACCGATCGGGATTCAATTGGAAGTAGCTGCTTCGGATATAGATCCTGAGGCATACTATGATGACTGGGGGCATATACGGCGTCGCCGAAACGATGGCGAAGACCACCACAGCGACAGGATTCAACCAAAATCGGCCTTTCGCTGTGATGGTCTCCATGCCTGACCAGAGAATACCTTGCAGGGTGTTCCCCCCACCCCGTCCGACTCGGTTGGAATCCTAGAGACGGCAGAAATTTGGCGGAGGCACAACCCAGTAAACAGGAGGCATCCCTGACACTGCATTGCCGACACTTGGCAATGTCGCTGTAGGAAATGTCTCCATAGCCGCTGCGGCATGGTAAAACCGATTGGGAGGAAGAGGAAGATTTTGAAGAAGTGCAATGTGAAGGCCTAGATGAGCCAGTAGAGCCTGACATCTCCCCAGACAGGTCTTCCCAGTCTTCTCCTCCCAGGCTTTCTGAGTCCTCTTCCCATTCTTGTTTTACAAGAAAGTGGCCGAGACTCTTCAGCTTCCTATGGAAGAGGCTGAACAGGATCAGGAAGAACCTGACTGTGGAAATGATGGATGTACCAGAGTCAAAAAGAGTGTCTATCCCTTTACACAAATCCTTGGGGAAGCAGAGACAAAACATGTTGCAGTTTCCTACATTCATTCCTCCTGTGGAAAAAAGAATGGACAGGAGGTATGCTTTGTCAGGTCCTGGGACGGAATTCCTTTCAAATCATAGCAGCCATGTTGGGGTAGTGCAAGCTGCAGCCTATGACAAGGCTAATATTCCCCTGGCATCTCACCCCCCAGATAAGGATTCCAGGAAAGTGGATGCCATGGCAAACGTGGCATCCTCTTTGTGACTCAGGCAATCAAATTACATGGCATATACAGCCAGGTACCAGAAATCTATGTGGGATACGGTTCTGGAGCTGGCTAAGAATGTCCCTCCCCAACTGGCCAAGGAGCTGGAGCAGGTGGCTGCAAATGGTACTGAGGCATCCAAGGTGCAATTCCATGCTGCTGTAGACTCAAATGATGTTCATTCCAGGGTCATGGCTATATCTATCTCCATGAGGAGATTTGCTTGGCTTAGGTGTACCAACCTCTCACAGGATACCCAGGCTAAGGCCATGGATTTTCCTGTAACTGGTAATTCTCTCTTTGGGGACCAAACAGAGAATTACATGAGAAGATGGATGAATACAGGACCACCTATAGGAGTGCTGCAGCCAAAGAAAAGCAGACCACTCCTCAGAGGCAGCAGTTTAGGGGCAGGGGCAGGCCTTTTCACGGGCCTTTTTACCAACCTCTGGCCTCTTCCTCCTCTTCTTTCCAGCAGAGGGGGTTCTTTAGGGGAAGAGGCAGACTAAGTATGACCAGGACCCCGTCATCCACTCAGTCTAAGCCCCCTGCCAAGCAGACACCCTGAGGTGTCGGACAGAGTCGCCTCCTCAGTTCCAGTAGGGGGCAGGCTGGCTCACTACTCCCAGGCCTGGGAGTCTATTACTTCAGACAAATGGGTCCTGGAAGTAGTGAGCCAGGGACTTGCTCTCAGTTCCAAAAGGTTCCCAAAAATGAGAACAAGGTCCTTCAGTCCTTCCTCCCCCTTGGAGACAAAGGCCTTAGAGGCAGAAGTCTCCTCTCTTCTGCTTGTGCAAGCATTAGAGAAGGTACCTCATTGTCACGGGGAAAAGGACTATATTCCAGGTACTTCCTTACCCCAAAAAAGACAGGGGCGTGGTGACCCATTCTAGATTTAAGGTACTTGACAAAACCAAAATTCAGAATGGTGACTCTGGGAGTAAATCTTCCCTCTCTGAGACCAGGAGACTGGCTAGCCTCCCTGGATCTCAAGGATGCCTACTTCCACATACCTGTCATACATTCCCACAGAAAGTACCTCAGGTTCGAGTTACCCTCAGGCCATTATCAATTCAAGGCCAAGCCTTTCGGCCTAACATCTGTGCCAAGGGTGTTCACCAAGTGTCTTGCAGTGATGGTGGCATTACTCAGAAGACAGGGCATCATTTTACTCCCATACCTGGACAACAGGCTAGTGGTAGGCCAGTCCTCAGATCAAGTCAAGTCAGCTGTAGGGGCCACTCTAAAGCTTCTAGACTCATTGGGTTTTCTCCTGAACCTAGAGAAGTCTGTCCTGCAACCAGCTCAGACCCTCGCATTCATAGGGGTGGAACTGGACACTATTCAGGCAAGAGCATTTCTCCCGCTCTCAAGGGTTCAGTCCCTTGTCACTCTGGCTTCCTCCTTTCGTCCTCTAGTTCATCGTCCAGCCAGGTACTTTCTACAGTTGCTGGGTCACATGGCAGCTTCCACAGCAGTGGTCCAGGAGCAAGGTTTCAGATGAGAGATATTCAGTTTCATCACAGATCCTATTGGTCTCAGAAAAAGACCCTCCCTCCAAATTGATTCCTGTGTCTTAGACCCTAATTCAGGCTCTCCAGTGGTGGCTGGAGGAGGACAGTCTTCAACAAGGTGTCCCCTTTATCATTCAGGCCCCTTCATTGATTCTCACCACAGATGCCTCTTTACTAGGGTGGAGGGCTCACCTAGATCAGCTTATAGCTCAGGGAACCTAGTCTCACCAGGAGTCCCTCCTTCACATAAACCTTCTCGAACTAAGAGCTGTCTTTCTGGCAATTCAGACATCCTCAACTGCTGTTCAGAGGAAAGTAGTGCAGATCAGGACAGACAATACCACAGCCATGTACACCAACAAGCAGGGAGGCACTCGGTCCTCTGCCTTGCACACAGAGGCCATGAAGGTATGGTCTCTAGCATATTCCCTTCACACTTCCCTGATAGCTGTGCGTCTCCAAGGGAAGGACAACATTCTAGCAGATGCTCTCAGCAGGATTTCCCAGGGCCACCACGAATGGACCCTGAACCCTCTAATTCTTCAGGTCATTTTCAAGACGTGGGGCACTCCAGAGATAGATCTTTGTAGCCCTCGACAATCAATAACTTCCTCTTTTTTGTTGCAGGCCACTTCTTCTGGGCCCTGTCCCTCAGGATGCTCTTTTACTGAACTGGACAAGCAAGTTTCTGTATGCATTTCCTCCCTTTCCTCTGATATTCAGGGTCCTGATCAAGATCAGGTTTCAACCTTACAAGGTAATTCTGGTGGCTTCAGATTGGGCCAGACAGTCTTGGTATCCTCTACTGTTGTCACTCTCAGTAACAATGCCCTTGTGTCTTCCCAGACAGTACAATCTCTTTACTTCCTCACAGGGGAGGATTCTGTAGCCCAATCTTCAGACCCTCAGGCTCAAAGCATGGCTCTTGAAGAACTAGAATGTGCAAACTTGCATCTTTCTCAATCAGTCTTGGATATTCTAAAGGTTAGCAGAAAACCTGCTACTAGAAAGGCTTACAACTCCAAATGGAAAAGATTTGGGTTTTGGTGTTCCCAAAAGCATGTCAAGCCAGAGCTGGCTGACATTGCCACTGTGTTAGACTATTTAGTGCATCTTAACAGTTTAGTCCTCCGGCCTACCACTCTCAAGGTACAGTTGGCAGCTGTGTCTACTTTTCTTTCTGCTGGCAAGGGCTCTTCCCTAGCATCTCAACTAGTCTTCAATAAATTCTTCAAGGGCCTCATACATGTCAACCCTCCCTTTTCGGGAGCCTACCCCTTCCTGGGACCTGAATATCTGTATTACACAGCTTATGCAGCCCCCTTTCGAACCCTTATCCTCAGCTGAATTGAAGTACTTGACTTGGAAAACTATTCCTGGTAGCCATTACCTCTGCCAGGAGAATCAGTGAATTACAGGCCTTATCAGTGGAACCTGACTTTATTTCATTTCACAGGGATAAGGTGGTCCTTCGAACCAACAGAAAGTTTCTTCCCAAAGTGGTAACAGACTTTCACTTGAATCAGTCTGTGTCATTGCCTGTATTTTTCACTGACCATTCTTCCTCTGGGGAGAGAAGGTTACACAGTCTTGATATAAAAAGGGCTCTTCTAGAATCGTGGATATGTTGTTCATCCACACTCTTTGGCATGTCCCTTTCCCCTTTAAGGATCATCGGAAGTCTTCAAGCTGGCTCCTCCCACCCACCCAGGTGGTATAATACCTCGGCTCCGCCCCATGACATCCGATCTTCCTTTCCGCTGGTAGATTCAGATTGTCTCCCTCGTGCTCAGGCATTTCGTAGGCCCTGGCTTTCAAACCTTTGGATCTTCCTGGACATAAGTCTCCACAGCTCATTCACACTAATGGGATCTGCGCCGGAGGCACTAGGACCCATCGGGAGCAAACTTTTTTGTTAGAAGGTTGGCACCTGAGACAGAGCCGCGAGGAGCGGCACCGCGAGCCTCAGCTTGTGCGGTAATGAGTATCTCGGCATCGACCTTCCAACCGCCTCAGTTCCTTTTTTCCCCGCCGTCGAGTGCACTTCAGTGAAGACGTCGCTCACTGGCCGGGAGTCAAACTTCAAACTAGCAGCATAGTTTTCAGTTTTATTGTTTTGTAGTAATATCTCAAATAAGTATCGCTTAGTTTATTTATTGTTATTTACCAAAGAAATCTCAGCCTACATTGACTGAGTTGACCATGAGCGGGTCAGTTGATGGTAGGGAGACTTCATATGAAAGCTGTTCAGTCAGCCGGTCTGGGTCTGGTCTGCCGCCTTCTCCGGAAAGGGGGTCTGACAACGGTCAGTCCAGTGCCCGAGGGGGTGGGCGGTCCCCTCGAAAGCATAAAAGTAAACGGTGCGATTCTTGGCACCGTTTGACTCTTCGCGCCTTCTTTGGCCCACAGGTCAAAAAAGAGAAGGCATCACTCGAGGTCGCACTCTGATATGTCTGCGCGTAGACCGTCAGTTATTGGAGCTAGTTGCCAGTCTCCTCCTTCGTAGTCGCCAGCTTCTGTTTCTGGTAGCCAGCGTCTTCAACATCGGAGCCCTACCCTGCCCTCTGGTAGGTCTTCAGATGAGCAGTTTCATCACTGGGCTGCTCTTATGGAGCAGTGGGCTCGGAGGTTGATCCAGCTGCCTGGCCTGGTCACTCAGGGGCCTTCGGGCTTCTTGGGAGATCAGGTAGGGCGGTTGAGCCTCCCTAGTCATGCGGTGCCGTCTTCGGTGCCATCGACTCCGTGCTTAGGTGTTCCCCCCCTCATATGGCCGCGGCGCAGGGGGCCACACCAATGCCTCTATCTCCTGCTCTTCCTCCTTTCTCCTCAAATCCTGTTTTTTGGAGTCTTGGGGTGTTTTCGACGCCCTCTGCGTCGATGGCATGCTCTGCACCGTCTTTGGCGCAGGTGCGTCTGTCAGCACCGTCTTCGGCACCGTGTGGCTCCTCAGCGCCATGCACCTTGTCGGTGCCGTGGGTTTCGTCGGCGCCATACATTTCTGTGGCACCGAGGTTTGTTAGGGTGTCGCCCACCTTTCAGGACTCCTGCTTTAACCATTTTACTTCCTCATTTCCCTCTGATTTTCACTCCTTTCCTGTCCATGCAGTCCCTCCTGGACTGTCAGGAGATGACATTGAGCCTGACCCAGACCTTAGGCTGGGGGATGAAGTGGAAGGAACAGGATCTATTCCTGCTGCAGAGCCTGTGGTCGAGGACCTGTCTTTTAAGCCTCTGCCGAAAAACTTGATTTCTACTCTTCCTCTCTAAACTACAGATATCAATCCTGGGAAACTGTTAAGACTCCAATACCTCCATGTTCCGGAGATCCTTATGGATTTGACTCCTCCAGTACAGCCCTCCTTTGAAACACTGTCTCAAATGGTATGGAATAATCCTGCTCTCATTCCTTCGGTGGTTAAGTCCATAGATAGGAAATACTCAGCCCCCAAGGATCAACCCATTTTGGCGTCCCAAGCCTTTATGGATCCTATTGTAGTCTTGGCAGAGAATGATAAGGTCATCCTTCCCCAGACTACTACAGCTCGACCTATTAACAAAGAATCTCGTAAGATGGACACTTTAGGTAAGAGAGTCTTTGCTGCTTCCACCCCTAGGTATGCGTATTGCCAGCTACCAAGGCTATTTCTGTCAATATGAGTATATCCTTTGGCACTCACTCAAACAAATGGTTGAAGTTCTACCGGAATCGGACACAAATTCAGAGCTTCTTCAAACCATAACCAGGGGTATTGAATCCCAAAACCAGCAGGTTAAAGCAGCTATGGATGCTTTCGATACTGCTTCCCGAGCAGCGGCGGCGGGCATTTGTACCCGCTGTCGTTCCTGGCTGCGCACTTTAGGTTTTACGAATGACACACAGCAACAGGTAATGGCGTTGCCTTTTGATGATGTGTATCTCTTCGGCCCTCAAGTAGAACAGGCTCTAGAGGCTACACAAAAGACTAGGTCAGCCATTAAATTGGCTCGACCTCCTCTTGTCCCCTCTCGAGGGGGTGTTAATAAACGCCAGTTTCATAACCGTCAGTACTTTCGAGGCAAAGGCAGGGGAAGTTTTAATAAAAATCAAGCCCCCAGCCTCAAAAGGAAATGCAACAGAAGGCGGAAGGACCCAAAGCGCCCAGTGCCGCCTTCTAAGTTGTTGGCCCAAGTCCTACCTCAGCTGCCCAAGGCAGACTCTTCCTCAGCGGTGGGAGGTTGTCTGACGCACTTCAACAATCAGTGGAAGTCCATAACCTCAGACAAATGGGTCCTCCGGATAATCCACGAAGGGTATTCACTCAATCTTGTGGAGTCCCCTCCGGATCATCCCCCCAGACGACAGCCCAGGCTGTCAGCTCTTCAGTCAGATCTTCTCGCTGCCGAGATACAGGGCCTTCTGAACAACAGGGCAGTGGAAGTTGTTCCACTGGATCAACGGAACACAGGGTTCTACTCCCATTACTTTCTGGTTCCAAGGAAAACCGGGGGCATGCGCCCCATTTTGGACCTCAGAAAACTAAACAAATTCCTTCCCAAAGAGAAATTCAAAATGATATCACTAGGACCCCTGTTACCTTTGCTTCATCAACATGACTGGTTAGCCTCCCTAGACATGCAGGATGCTTATCAGCACATTTCTATTCACCCAAAGCATCACAAATTCCTAAGGTTCATGGCTCTGGGACAGCATTATCAGTTCAGAGTCCTGCCCTTTGGGCTATCCTCGGCGCCACACCGTTTTTACAAAGTGTTGTGCAGTTCTCGCAGTGCATCTCAGAAAGATCGGAATACAGGTGTTCCCTTATCTGGACGATTGGCTTCTAGCAAGTCTTTCCAGGCAGGGAACTCTGGACGCCGTAGCCACGGCTTCACGCTTTCTCACGTCCATGGGAGTCCTGCTAAACCTCAAAAAATCACAGCTGCAGCCCTCCCAGAGGCTCCTTTTTATAGGAACTCTTCTGGACAACTCATGTGTGAAGGCTTTTCTTCCAGAGGACAGGAGGAGCGATATCCTTCAGATGGCCCGTTACATCGGGGGAGAGCAGCTCGGTTTCAGCTCTCTCGATGCATCGGATGCTAGGTCTCATGGCATCCTCGGTGTTCAGTGTACCCCTAGCAGGCCTTCACATGAGAACTTCTCAGCGAATGCTCAGTATTCAGTGGCCCCCCAACCACTCACCTGCAGTCCTTTCTCATCAAGGTATGATTCCGCGGACTCCTCGGCCAGAGCGGCAGCCTCAGGCATATGCCTCCGGAGACACTCCTGGCTCCGTGTCTCCGGATTTACCCCGGACATCCAGAAAAACATTCTGGACGCCTCGTTCCATGGAGAAGTTCTTTTTGGTGAGTCCTCGGAGAAGGTTCTCACCAAACTTCAAGAGGCCGGGAAGGCGGTGCGGTCTGTCCAAGCCATGTACAGACCCAAGCTCGGCTCCTTTCGTAGGAACCAGAGCCGTTTTCGAGGCCGGATGCAGAGACAGCAGTCCCGCACCGGTCCGCAACAGAGGGGCTCCTTCTCCCAAGAGCCCAGGGGAAGTCGTCCGCGGGCCGAGGCCAATGCCCTGCCAAGTCGGCCCAGCCTGCAGGACCCTCAGCCGCCACAGCATGACTCCTTCCGGGCCCCCGCCCCTCAGGATCAACGGGACACCAAGGTCGGGGGTCGTATTCCGGACCACCTGCCAGGGTGGCAGTCTGTAACCACCAACAGGTGGGTTCTTCAGTTGGTCAAACAAGGCCACTTTATAGAATTCGTGGACAAGCCACCCACAAGGCCTCCTCTGCTCTCCCGTTACTCGGGTCAGCACAGATCGCTCATCAGGCAAATTTACTCGGCGCTCCTACAAAAGAGGCGGTGGAGTACGTCGGAGGAGAACCAGAGAGGAACCGGCTACTATTCCCACTTCTTTCTGGTTCCAAGGAAAACAGGGACCTCCGTCCAATATTGGACCTCAGCGACCTCAACATCGATACGCCTACAAATGTTTTCGCATGGTGACCCTCAAGGGCTCATTCCCATGCTGAGAAGGATGCCTTTCTAGGCGTCTCTGGACATGCAGGGCGCCTACTGCACACCTGTAGCTCAAGCGCACAGGAGGTTCCTGCTTCAATTTCTCAGCCACCACTTTCAGTTCCAGGCTCTTCCTTTCGGACTGTCATCGGCCCCCAGGGTCTTTACCAAGTGTATGGCAGTTGTGGCAGCGTCTCTAAGGAGACAAGGCCTCTACGTGTTCCCGTACCTGGACGACTGGCTTCTCATGGCCACCTCCAGAGAGGCTGTTGTTGGCTATCCAGAACACCCAAGCTCTTTTTCAGTCACTGGGCATTCTTATCAACTACGAAGTTTCTCCTGGTACCGTCCAGAAACTGCAGTTCATAGGCGCAGTTCTGGACACCGTCAAGGAAAGCCTTTCTTCCCAAGGAAAAGCGGAATGCATCAGGTCCCTCATCAGGGACCTCTCAGCGAAAGACTGTCCCACCAGACTGGTCCTTCGCCTGCTCGGACACATGGCTGTGGCCATTCCAACCGTCCCTATGGCAAGGCTCCACATGCGGGTGACTCAGTGGATGCTCAAAGTGCAGTGGGACCAAAGGCAAGACCACATGCAGCAGCCAGTCAGAATCACGAACGCCGTGATTCGGGACTGGCAATGGTGGCTAGACCCAGGGACACTCTCTGCGGGTGTTCCGTTTGCAGCGCCATCCCCGGAGGTAATCCTTTCCACAGATGCCTCAGGGCTGGGGTGGGGAGCACACCTGAACGGGGTGAGGTCCCAGGGAACGTGGACCCCTCAAGAAGCTCACCTCCACATCAGCATTCTGGAGATGAGGGCGGTCCTTTATGCCCTGCAGGCCTTCCAGTCAGAAATCCCGCCGAGTACTCTTCTGCTTCAAACAGACAATACGGCGGTGATGTATTACCTCAACAAACAAGGAGGCGCACACTCTTACCCCCTTTGCAGGGAAGCTATGAGAGTGTGGGATTGGGTAATCCGACACGGCGCGAGCCTGATTGCAGTTCACATTCCCGGAGTGGACAACACAATCGCAGATGGCCTGAGTCGTTCCCAGGCCAGAGTCCACGAGTGGGAACTTCTTAAGGAGGTAGCAGAGGATCTGTTTCTTCGATGGGGCACTCCAGAGTTGGACTTATTCGCTTCCCCATCCAATGCAAAACTGCCCAATTTTTGCTCACTAGATCCAGGGCCTGGTGTTTTCTGGCGAGACGCGTTGTCCCTCTCCTGGGCGGACAGATTCCTCTACGCTTTCCCTCCCTTCCTGTTGATCCAGAGAGTTCTTCTCAAACTGCGCAGGGAGCACGCAACAATGATCCTGGTAACGCCTTTCTGGCCCAGACAGATCTGGTTCCCCATGCTGACGCAATTGTCCCGGGAACCTCCACTCCCGCTGCCCTTCAACTCCCACCTGCTGTCTCAAGAGGGGGGTTCGTTAGTCCATCCAGACTTACGCTCACTGAACCTGCATGTTTGGCTCCTCGAGACATAGCCATTATGCGACACGGGGTCTCGCAAGAGGTGACGGAAGTTCTTTCTGCTGCCAGAAAGCCGGCAGCGTACGCCATGAAATGGCGCCGATTTTGCCTGTGGTCTCAGGCAGACGGCCTCTCCCCTTTAGAATGCCCAGAGAAATCAGTTCTGGAATACCTGCTTTCCCTTTTTCACTCGGGCCTTGCCTACTCCTCGATTAAGGTTCACCTCTGTGCAGATTCGGCCTACCACTACCCGATAGGTCAACGCACAGTGGCACAACTCGATGCCTCTCATGACTTCCTGAGGGGGGTGTTACACCTTAGGCCACCCATCAAGGATCCCGTCCCTTCTTGGGACCTACTGTTTGTCCTGGAGCAGCTCACACTGTCCCCTTTTGAGCCTGCCACAGATTGCGAGCTGCGTTTTCTGTCATGGAAAACGTTATTTTTAGTTGCTGTTACGTCAGCAAGGAGAATTTCTGAGCTACACGCTCTCATGTGTAAGGAACCTTATTTAATTTTCCACCAGGACAGAGTGTCTATGAGGACGAATCCTAAATTCCTGCCTAAGGTGGTCTCTACCCTTACTCTTAACCAGGCCATCGATCTGCCTGTGTACTTTCCTAAGTACGCTAATAGAGGAGAGGCATTGCTTCACACCCTAGATGTTCACCGCTCCTTAAGATACTACTTGACCAGGACTAAACAGCATCGTAGGTCTGAACAGCTGTTTATATCCTTCGCTGAGAGGATGTTGGGCCAGTCAGTCTCAAAACAGACCCTTTCATGCTGGCTTGTCCAGTGCATTTCATTTTGCTACAACAACAAACAGAAGCCCCTTCCGGGCACAGTCCGGGGCCACTCAACTAGGGGGGTGGCTACTTCCTTCGCAGCACTGAGGAACGTCTCCACCTCAGCTATTTGTGCTGCAGCTGCTTGGAGCTCAGTACACACCTTCATTAGGCATTACAGCCTGGACATTGCCTCACGGCGGAGAGCCGGTTTCGGCCTTGCCGTTCTACAGGGTCTCCTGTCCTAGAGTCAGGATTTTCTCAAGATCTTTCTGTTATGCCTCCTCCCAGAATGCTTAGAGACGCTATTGCTTGGGAATCAGTCCTAATGGTGTAACCTGCTGCAAGAGCTGTATCTCGAAGTAAGATAGTACAGTTATGTAAGAACTTACCGTAACAGTAGATCTTCAAGAACAGCTCTTGCAGCAGGTACCTTCCCGCCCACCATTCCCCCTTGGAGGAGGTATGGCCTAACCAGACTTCGCTAGGAGCTTACGCTCTTTCTTCTTCTGATGGCGGATCCTCGGTCTCCACTTCTGATGTCATCCAGCGGCCGGAAGTCTCCGGTGGGAGAACTGGGGATTCTGGCGGGACCGCCTCCTTATGTACTACGTCGGGGGCGGGACCGACGTCTGAGGCAGTCCCCGCTGAAGACTGCTAGCTAGAAGATTTCCGTGGGGTCCTGACACCTGCCGGCCTCAGTCCTAATGGTGTAACCTGCTGCAAGAGCTATTCTCGAAGATCTACTGTTACGGTAAATTCTTACGTAACTGTACTTTTCCTTCAGCGAGACCTGGCTATCAGATGTATTTCAGCATGGCTGGTGTCATGCCTTCACCATTGTTATTCCATGGCGCAGGTTAAGCTGGAGGGCAGAGTATACGCTCACTCTTCTAGAGCGGTCGCGGCATCTCTGGTGGAAATCCCCAACATGCCCTTGCAGATATTTGCAATGTAGCTACCTGGCGCTCAGTGCATACTTTCGTCAAACACTATGTCCTGGATGTCCATGCCAGACAACATCTTTCCTTTGGCAGAACCATCCTTAATGGACTCCTGTCCTAAAACTGTGAGTTCTTGGTCTTTCCTACCACCCTCTCGGGGTATTATTAGCTTGGTACTCTCCCATTAGTGTGAATGAGTGGTGTAGACTTATGTCCAGGAAGATATGGAAATTACGTACCTACCGTAATTCTTGATCTTCTCGGATGAGTCTCCACCACTCATTCACACGCCCACCCTCCATCCCCCAAGCTCACCTCTGTTGTTGGTCTTCACTCCCTCAATCCTTAGGCTGTGAAGACTTCTTTGTTGACCCTTCTTATACGGGTCTTCCGGACTATCTTATGTCCAGTTTTTGGTTAGGCTGTCCTTCTAGGTTAGTTACGCTGCACCTCCTTGGAAAAAAGGTACTGAGGCGGTTGGAAGGTCGGCCTAAGATACTCATTACCGCATACGAGCTGAGGCGCGTGTGCACGCTCCTAGCATCCATCTCGAGATGCCGACCTTCTAACAAAAAAGTTTGCTCCCGATGGGTCCTAGTGCCTCCGGCGCAGATCCCATTAGTGTGAATGAGTGGTGGAGACTGGTCCAAGAAGATCAAGAATTACGGTAGGTACGTAATTTCCATTTTTACCGAAACTCCGTATTGTTAGAGTTAGCGATAGTTTTTTTCTCAGCTTCAGTTATGGAAGCAAAATCTTCCCCCGGATTTCGCCGGTGTTCCTGTGGCCAAAAGATGTCACGTACTGATCCCCACCTCACATGCGTCTACTACCTCGGTGTTGGCCATGACACCTCATCCTGCAGTTTTTGCTTGGCCTTCTATCCCAGTGTCCTGGACGACCGTCTTGCGGGCTTTAAATTGGGGAGACCGGAAAAGAGGAAAGCTCCGGTGAAGTCCAAAGAGGCCAGGTGGGCGGTTTCCTCGGCTGTGGGCTCTGCCAAGCAACTGGAACTCATGCAGGTGTTCGAGGAAGAAGTGACTCGCGCTGCAAACTCTCGGGAGCTTCTTCGTTCCGCTCAGCCTGGGCTCCACTTTCTCAGGCTCCTTCCAGGAGTTGTGCCAGTCTCTTCCCACCTGGGGAGAGGCACCTGCCTTCTCCAAATGGCAACAAATGGCAAATGGCAGCAGGAGACAGTGCTGCTAGGTGGATAGCTCTGACCTTAGCCCTGAGAAGGCTGGCATGGCTGAGGGCTACCAATCTGACACATTCTGTGGTGATTTGCATATGCAGCCCATGATGCTTTGCATTGTGGGGGCATGTGTGATTTTGTGTTTTCTTGAAACTTGGCTTCCCAGCCAAATGCCCTTTGGGGTAACCCTTGCCTCAGTGTTTGCGCACAGAGGTTCTTTGTCTTTTTATTATTCTTACTGCTG
This sequence comes from Neoceratodus forsteri, assembly GCA_016271365.2. Classification (NCBI taxonomy): domain Eukaryota; kingdom Metazoa; phylum Chordata; order Ceratodontiformes; family Ceratodontidae; genus Neoceratodus; species Neoceratodus forsteri. The sequence goes on from CM028134.1 coordinate 859,859,547, forward strand.
CCTTTGTTTATTGTTAATTCTTTCATACGTTTTATTAGTTTAGTTTATAACGTTAATTGTATTATTATTCTCGGTTCCTCATGGTTCAGGATTACCGCTGAGGAACCAGGGATTTTGCTAGTTTTTGCGGAACTTTTTCCATTACTTTAGTTTGTATTTTAGTGTTTAACTGTTTTGAAACTGCTGAACCGGTTTCTTATAACCGCTAACCCAGTTGCTGTGAACCGCTAACCCAGTTCAGAGTTTAAAATCCTTGGTTTATTATCGGAATCTGATTGGTTCCATAACCGACCACAAAAAATAAAAAGTATCTTGTTTGCTGTTGTGATTTTTTTCCTGGAAATGTAGTTGTCTGAAAAACCTAAGAAAAAGACTGGTTCCTCCAGGTTTTAAAAATTGCTTGAAGTGTGGGGACGTTTTTGCAAGAGCAGACGAGCATGAACGCTATGTAGTCTGCTTGGGAACTGAACATCTTTCTACAGATTGTGAAATCTGCAAGTCTTTTCCAAAATAACAGTGGAGAAAAGATTGGAAAGTTTATGAAAGAGAATAGACAAGGGTGCTTCAGGCCCTGACCAGCCAACACCCTCCAAATCTGTGGGCAAAACAGCTGTCTCTCACTTACACATCCCTTAGAAGGGTGATACAGGTACCTTAAAAAGGATGGGTGGTCCAGCTGACTCTTCCGGTCCCCTCCAGGAAAACCAAAATGACAAAGCACGTTGAACCCCAGGCTGATAAACCTAGAGGGTTTCTTTTGTGCCTCACAGCTTGCCATCTGTGGAAGAGATTGCCCAGGCCATGAAGGTCATTCAGGCTTCACAGGGCCTCATACCTGCCCCTACCCTCCCTCCTCCTCGAGTTCAAGAACCAGCTCTTCTCTCTGACTTCCCCTCCCAGGAGATGGAGTATGGGGATTATAATGAACCAGAATCTGATGAAGGTGAGCCCATTGAACCAGAGATCTCATCAGAGCAGGAATTTGGCTCTCCTCCCAGGCCAGAAGATTTTTCTTCTCATTTTTCCTTTGTAAGGAAAATAGTTGATGCTCTTGACCTAGCTACTACAGAGGTCATAGAGGATGAGGAGGAGGCTGAATATCTGGAGATGATAACTCCCACAAAGAAAATTCTCCTCCCAATAAATAAATTTCTTTAAAAAAGATATATTTAAAATCTTGCAGAACCCAAATTCTGTTCCACCTCTGGATAAGAAGGCGGATAAAAAATATCAGCTGGACAGATGGGCTGAATTTCTCTATTCTCACCCTGATCATCAGGGCATTGTCCAGTAGGCAGCCTGTGAGAAGGCGAGGGTTCCTTTATCCTCTCATCCACCTCAGAAGGATTCTAGGAAGATAGACAGCATGTCTAAGAAAGGGTATTTAGCCACCTCCCTGGAGTAAGATAGGCTAATTACCAGGCCTATGCTGCACAGTATCAGAAAACACTGTGTCAGTCAGTATTGGCAATGTCAGAGAAGGCCCCTTCCCCTCTCTCTGAAGACCTAGCAAAAACAGCAAAGTTTGGACTGGAAGCAACTAAGTACCAGTTCCAAATGGCAGCAGGAGACAGTGCTGCTAGGTGGATAGCTTTGACCTTAGACCTGAGAAGGCTGGCATGGCTGAGGGCTACCAATATGACACAGGATACCCAGGCTAAGGCCATAGATTTTCCTGTGGAGGATCACTCTCTCTTCAGTAAACATACTGAGGATTATATGAAGAAGGTGGATGAGTACAAGGCCACCTATAAAAGTAACTCCTCCAAGGAAAGGCCTTATCCTTCCTATAGGCCTTATGGGAGGGGAGGCAGAGGAAGGACACCCTGTGGTAGGTCCTTCTATAAGGCATAGGCTGTTCCACAGCTACAGCCTTACCCACAGCAGACTGGGTACTTTAGGACCAGGGGTAGAAGGGGCTCCAGAAGAGGCTTCTATTCTACCCAGTACCTCAGTCACAACCAAAACAAAATCCTTGACTCAGTTGTCAAGGCTGCCTCCCTAGCACCAGTAGGGGGCAGACTGACTGACTTTTTCCAAGTCTGGCAGGCCATCACCACAGACAAGTGGGTACTGGAGTTATTGAGTCAGGGTCTGTCCCTAAGTTTCAAATCTCTTCCTCCCCTGAAAATCAAAGCTGTTCAAACCACTTTCTCTTATAGAAGGAAAACTCTTGGAAAAAGAGGTTCAAACTGTGCTCCACATAAAGGCAGTGGAGCTTGTACCAAGGCCTCAGAGAGGAAGAGGTTTTTACTCATGATATTCCTCACCAAAAGGAAAAATGGGGAGTGGCAGCCTATACTAGAGTTCAGGCTTCTGAACAGGTATCTGTTAAGACCAAGGTTCAAAATGGTCACTTTGTCCCTGATTTTGCCAGTCATTCAACAAGGAGGCTGGCTGGCATCTCTGGATCTGAAGGATGCCTGTTTCCACATCCCAATAAGAGAGTCACACAGAAAGTATCTCAGGTTCAGACTTCCTTCAGGTCACTGCCAATTCTCAGCCCTTCCCTTCGGCCTCACCTCAACACCCAGGGTGTTCACAAAGTGTTTGGCAGTGGTAGTGACATATCTAAGGAGACTGGGAATTTCAGTCTTCCCCTATCTTGACAGCCGGCTAGTCGTGGGAAAGTCATTACAACAGATGAAAGATCACCTGATAACAATACAAAATCTGTTAGTCTTTGGGAATCCTGATAAATCAGGAAAAATCCATTCTCAATCCAGTACTGGTCCTGCATTTTATAGGTGCAGAACCAGACATTTTGCTAGGAAAAAAGTGGAGGGTGATGAGTACCAGTGCCTGTAGTCTGTGTAACAAGCTCTCTGAACTAGTGACCTTGATGGAAGAGGGTTGCCTGGATATTGTGGCAGTCACAGAAACATGGTACACAGAGAATCATGACTGGGATGGCAAAATACCAGGATACACAATCTACAGGAGGGACAGGGAGGGTAAAAGAGGAGGAGGAGGAGTAGCTGTCTAAGTAAAGGAAGGGATCAAAGCAACAGAACTAAAGAGTAAACAGGGAGCAAATGAGGCACTCTGGGTCACCCTGGAGACAGGAAATGGCACCACAGTCTGCATGGGGGTTGTATACAGACCCCCATCTCAGAGGGAAGGAATGGACAAGGAAATGATAGAAGGCATCCTTAGGATGGCAGAGAAAGGGGAGATATTGTTGATGGGGGACCTGAATATGCCAGATGTTAACTGGAGCACCTTTGCTGCAGGTACATCCAAGGACAAGGTCATTCTTGATGCCCTACAAGGGGCATGTCTCAGACAGCTAGTATTGGAACCCACTCGGGAGGGAGCAATCTTAGACCTGGTACTCTCAAATGGGGACGGAGAAAGAATCTCAAATTTAGAAGTGGGTAGCCATCTGGGAACAAGCGACCACCAAATAGTGTAGTTCACGATAAACACAGCCATACAATCAAGCCATACAAAAGCAAGAGTATTGGACTTTAGGAGGGCTGACTTTGGGAAAATGAGAGAGTGCCTCAGAAAAGCACTAGCAAACAGGCAAGAAAGAGGGGTAGAGGAACAATGGAGAGTAATCAAAACAGCCATCACAGAGGCAATAAGCCTTTGTGTAAAGCAAATTAGCAAAACACAATGAAGGAAAAAAATGCTATGGTTCTCAAAATAGGTGGCAGGGAAGGTTAGGGAGAAAAGGATAACATTCAGGAAATATAAGGAAACACAGAAGGAGCAGGACAGAGAACTTTATCAGTTAAAGCAGAAAGAGGCTGGGGAGGCAGTCAGAATAGCAAAGGCCCAAACCGAGGAAAGGATAGCCAACTTTGTTAAGAAGGGGGATAAGACCTTTTATAAGTACATTAGGGAGCGAAGAAAGACCAAAGGAGGGATACTGAGGCTTAATAAAGGGAAGGGAATGTGGGTAGAGGGTGACAGTGAAAAAGCAGGGATGCTGAACAAATATTTCTGCTCAGTATTCACAAAGGAAGAGGAGGGGGAGGTACCTAAACCAAACAAGAGAAACACTCTGAAGATGGGGGTCGATACTAATCCATTTACAAAAGAAAGGGTTCAGAAAGAACTAATAAAATTGAAGGTGGACAAAGCAATGGGGACTGATGAGAGTCACCCAAGAATTCTAAAAGAACTAAGGGTAGAACTAGTGACACCGCTGACTACTCTGTTTAACAAATCATGGGAAGATGGGGTGGTACCTGAGGACTGGAGGAGGGCGGATGTGATTCCTCTTCACAAAAGTGGGAGCAGGACAGAGGCAGGAAACTACAGACCAGTTAGTTTGACCTCAGTGGTAGGGAAAATGATGGAATCACTTTTGAAAGAAAGAATTGTTGGGTACCTAGAGGCCAGTGGGGCACAGGACCCAAGGCAGCATGGATTCCACGATGGGAAGGTCATGTCAGAATCTAATAGATTTCTTTGACTGGGTGACCAAGTAGTTGACCGGGAAGGGGCTGTGGACATGGCCTACCTAGATTTTAGCAAGGCATATGATACAGTCCCACACAAAAGATTAATACGCAAGTTAGCCAGCCTTGGAGTGGATCCCAAGATGGTAGCCTAGATAAAAAATTGGCTAGAGAACAGGACGCAAAGGGTAGTAGTAAATGGAGTCCACAGTGAAGAAAGGAGGGTTAGTAGCGGGGTACCACAGGGTTCAGTACTGGGACTGGTCCTTTTTAATGTCTTTATAAGTGACATACTGGAAGAAAAAAAGTATGTCTCTTTGCAGACGACACAAAGATCTGCAACAGGGTTGATACACAAGATGGAGTGGAAAGGATGAGAAGGGACTTGGCAAGGTTGGAGGAATGGTCAAAATGTATGGCAGCTCAGATTCAGTGCAAGGTAATGCACCTGGGAAACAAAAACCCAGGGAAAGAGTACACAATGGGGGGTGAGATACTGACAACAGTAAAAATGGAAAGGGACCTGGGGGTAATTATATCAGGTGACCTAAAGGTGGGCAAGCAATGTGAGAAAGCAGTAAGGAAGGCTGGGGGGATACTGGGATGCATAGGGAGAGGCATCAATAGCAGAAAACAGGAAGTTGTTATCCCTCTGTACAGACAGTTGGTGAGACCCGACCTGGAGTACTGTGTGCAATTCTGGAGACCCCATCTCCGCAAAGACATAGAGTGGAGGCTGTCCAGAGGAGGGCAACCAAAATGGTGCAGGGTCTGCACTCGAAGACATACGAAGAAAGACTAAAGGAGCTTAATATGTATACCTTTGAGGAAAGAAGGAGAGGGACATGATAGAAATGTTCAAGTACCTCAAGGGAATCAACAAAGTCCAAGAGGGTAGCATCTTCCAGAAAAAGAGATGTGCAAGAACAAGGGGGCACAATTTGAAGATAGAGGGACGGCTTAGAGGTAATGTGAGGAAGTATTTTTTCATGGAGAGAGTTGTGGATGCATGGAACAGCCTCCCTGAGGAGATCGTGGAGTCAAGAACAGTGGGGGAATTCAAGAATGCATGGGACAGACATAAGGCAGTCCTAGTGGGGGTAGGAGGAAGTTAGCTGTTGGTTAACTAGGATCTGCAGCTTATCTGTTAGGTAGGAAAATGGGCAGACTAGGTGGGCCAAGCGGTCCTTATCTGCCGCCAAATTCTATATTTCTATGTAAGGAAAGCATCCTGCAACTGGTTACCTCATTCAGATTGGGCAAGCCATATCCAGCAAAGCAATATTTGCAAATTGTATAAATATGGTTGCAGCTACAGGAATTGTCTTGGGAGCAAGATACCAAATGAAGGATAATCAGTTCCATCTCGGAGCACACTGGTGCCAAAGAAAATACAAAATGTCAAAACCAGTTCCAGTAACAGAAACTTTGCTTATGTCCCTACAGTGGTGGAAGGAAGCACACAATCTAAGGGAAGGGGTTCCTTTTTGGAGGGAAAACCCATCAGTTATCCTTACAACAGACTCCTGTCTGTTAGGATGGGGTGTTCATTTGGGAGAACACACTACCCATGGCACCTGGTTAGGTGCAGAGTCACTCCTCCACATAAACTTGTTGGAGCTCCGAGCAGTATTTCTGACTTTAAAAGTTTTCTGTCATCTGGTACAGGGCAAAGTTGTGCAAGTCAGAACAGACAGCACCACAGCAATGTACTACATAAACAAGCAAGGGTGGGGAGAACGAGGTTAGACCCTCTGTGCACAGAGGCCATGAAAATATGGGACTTAGCCTACTCACTAAAGGCCTCCCTGCAGACCATTCATGTACCAGGCAAAGACAATACCCTGGCAGATGCTCTAAGCAGAATCAACCAGGCATATCATGAATGGTCTAATAACAGACAGATACTGGACTCAATGTTCAGAAGGCGGAGCACTCCAGAAGTGGATCTGTTTGCCTCCCAGGAGAACCACTTCCTGCCCTGTTCTGTTGCAGACCACCAGCCAAGGGCACAATTCCACTGGATGCTGTGGCTCTAGACTGGTCAGGACGATGCCTGTACGCCTTCCCTCCTTTTCCTCTCATCTTCAGGGTCCTGATCAAGCTCAGGTCACAACCTGCATTTGTGATCCTGATAGCACCAGACTGAGCCAGACAGCCATGGTACCCCTGACTGCTGCCCATACCAATACATCTCCCCAGGAGACACAATGTGTTGACCTCCCACCAAGGGAAAATCTTGTATCCGAACCTTAAGACTTTCAGACTCAAGGCTTCGCTCTTGAGGACTTAGAATATTCAAATCTGAATCTTTCTCAAACTGTTCTGGATATCCTGAAAGGATACAGAAAGCATTCCAGTAAGAAAACCTATTCAGCAAAATGGAAAAGGTTCTCTATTTGGTGTGATGCCAAGGAGATTTCACCTGCCCTAGCAGAAAACCCAGTAATACTGGAATACCTCACATACTTGCATTCTCAAGGGTTAAAATACTGGTCCCTGAAAGTTCACTTGGCATAGTTTCAGCTTACATTTCTGCTGGGGAAAGTGTTTCCATTGAAGCTAATCCCATTTTCAAAAAGTTCTTCAAAGGTCTGTGCCATATGCACCCTCCTATTAAGGAACCAGTCCTGGTGTGGGAACTGAACATATGCATTGCTCAGCTCATGAAACCTCCTTTTGAGCCTATGTCTTCTGCTCATATACAATAATGTTACATGGAAAACTGTGTTTCTGGTTGCAGTCACTTATGCCAGGAGGATAAGTGAATTACAAGCGCTATGTGTGGAGAAGTACTACCTCTCCATTCACAATGACAAAGTAGTGCTTTGAACAAACAAGAGGTTTCTTCCTAAGGTGGTTTCTGATTTCCACTTAAATCAATCCATAACGCTGCCAGCTTTCTTTACTGAAGATGTCAGCTCAGGTAAGCGCAGACTCCATAGTCTGGATGTAAAAAGGGCATTAAGTCCACACCATGGATCATAGAAGTGATAAGCAACAGCTTTTTCTCACTTAAGGGGATGTGGGGAAAGGTACTCCAGCTTCCAGGAGATCAGTATCTTGCTGAATAGTCCAGTGCATTCAGGTTTGCTATTCAAAAGTTGGAAAACAGGCCCCTGCAGGCCTGAGGGCCCATTCAAGTAGGGATACAGCTGCTTCTATAGCAGCCTCAAGAGATATTCCCTTAGTGGAGATCTGTAAAGCAGCTACTTGGAGAACAGTACACACTTTTACTAAACAGTTGGACATACAATCCAGAAGTGATGCCAGGTTTGGCACAGCAGTACTGCAGAGCCTCTCTCCCAAATAGGTTCTCTGCCCACCTCCAAAGGTACTGCTTTGAAGTCTGCAGAGTTAGGAATATGGAAGAATACATCAGGTTAGAAGAAAAAATTACTCACCTTAGTAATCTTGTTTCTTCCAATGTAGTCTTCTATATTCATAACTCTCCCTCCCTGCCTCCCCTTACAAAACCAGAGCCTCTGCATTCCTAATCTGAGTCTTTTTGGTTTATTAGTCCCAAACACAGGCATACATGTTTTTAATCCTAGTGGAAATTGATTGTCCCTTTCTTTTTCCAGGTGATTCTGGCACTTCAGGAAGGGGTTTTGTTAGTATTTTTATTATTGTTATTGTGATATAGATTTCATGCCGTCTTAGATTTAGTAGTTTGTACTATACAGGTGTAGTTAGACAGTATAATATGGCTTGCCTTCTAGGCTCCTTAGAAATCTGAGACGTTGATGGAATGTTGCAGTTAATAAGGGCAGCAGTTTGAATGTGTGTCATGAGCCAATGATAGTTCTATCATTTGCATAAACTACCATTTGCTCCGGGTAGCTCTACTTAGGAGGCAGACTGCAGAGAGTTATGAATATAGAAGAATACATTGGAAGAAACAAGATTACTAAGGTGAGTAATTTTTTCTTATAGCACAAGGATTGTGTCTGCCATTTCAGACATTACAGGAAAAAAATTTCAATTAAGAGCACAGGAGATCTTACTTCGAGAGGGCTCTTGCAGTAGGTAATTACATATAGGACTGGCCTCGGCGGCAGGATCTGGAAAAATTTCAGCTAAGCAGTCCCTGGCGAGGACGCCCCCGATCAGGTGACCCGGCGTCATGTGACGTCGGTATAAGAAGCGGTCCCAGACGCCACCGTTAGCTCGTGCTAGCATGTGATAAAGTTGGGTATGTAGTCAGCCCTGCTCTTTCGTCGGTTTACGAAAACTATAAGTATTTATCCTCCTATCGTCAGGTCATCGTGGTGTATGTCATCCTCTACACCCTCCAAGCACAAAAACAAGTCTGGCGCCCACCACCACACAAAATGCGGCCATTCCTCTGCCTCTTCTGCCTGAGGCCCCGACCACCCAGTCGACAAGTGCCATTGCCTTCACTTCAACTGGCTGCCCGCAGGAGCGCCAACAGTCCCTGAAGCCCATCTTCTAAAGAAAAAGATGTCTTTGATGGAGAAAGAATTGAAAGCTCAGGCAGGCGTCTACTTCTCCGGAAGGACATCATAAGCGGGACAAGGAGAAGGCACCGGGAAAGGCCTCCTCACCCGACTCTGGCATCGTCGGCCCAGGTAACATTCCTCCGGAGGACCGTCTGGCAGCAGCCTCAAGGGTTTGGAAGAGGCGTTAACCCGCCCGTCTGGCTGCGCTCAGGCCTTGCGGGCGCCTCCGGGCAAGGAGGCCTCCGCCCCCAGTTCAGCCGCAGGCTCACGGCCCTACTGATGCGGGCATCTCCCATAAGTCGGACGCCTCGGCTCCTCCAGCGTCTGCCGGGAGAAGGTTGATAAGATGCCGAACCTTGAGGGCGCCGACCTCGACCCCCTCGGACGAGCCACCCCTCCTCCTCGGCCCGCCTCCGATGAGGACCCGTAAAGGCGGACGCCCGGCTCCTCTGGCGCCCGCGGAACCTAACCCCTAAACCCGCACGTCGGCTTCCTGATATGCACCAGGCGGCGGAGACCTCAGCGGACCTCCAATTCCCGTCGTACTGGGTTCCCCGCAGCCTTGGCTGCCGTCCGGGGATCCACCCCAGCCTGACCCGAGGATTTCCCCGTCCCAGGCGATGCGAGGATGTTCCACCTCCGTCAGACCCTCCTCCCTAGGGAACCGGATCCCCGCCCAGCCCCTGCGCCCGGCGGGGGGTTTTCCCCTTCCGTCAGGCCCTGCTCTCCCCAGGCCTCTCAATGTTGACCCGCCCGTGGGGCCACCTTCTGGGCGTCTGCTCCAGCAGCTCCTCCGGTGCCCAGATGCGGCGCCCGTCTTATCCGGCGTCGTCGTGCCGGGACCCGCCAGTATCACAGCCCCGCAGTACCGATGCCGGTCCCTCCGACACCGCATACCGGCACGGTTTTCCCGCAGCTGTTTTGGATACTCACCTTACAGATACAACCTTATTCTTTTCCCCTCCTCCTCCACCTCCACGCCCCTCAGCGCGGTGGATCTGCAGGAGACTCTGGCTTCCTGGTGCTGGGGCCAAGGCTTAGCTCACCAAGGAAGTAGAGAGCCACCTTACAGCGGTGCTTCCCGGCTCCCGTCGCCCGGGCAGCACACTCCCTCCCACCTCCAGGACTCCAGAGCCCTTCCCTCTGGGTCCCAAGAGAGCAGGACACGCGTCAGGGATCCCCCAAAGGAACCCGTTCCTCCCCTAGCCATGTGAAGGTCTTATTCTGCTTCTGATTCTTGCTTCTTCCCTCTGGTTCTTCCGACGGATGCTCGAGAGGGGGCAGCGAACCTCGCTCTCCGTCCAAGCCCCGGCCGAGGACCCCTCTGAAGTCCCCTCCGGAGGACCCTTCCTTTACGGAGTTGCTCAGAAAAATCCAGGAAGTACATCAGTGGCGCTCCTTGGAACCAGATCCTCAGCGGGTCAAACTCGCTGAACATCTGGACCTGCCCCTGACAGCTCCAACTTTAGTACCACCCTGGATCGAGCCTCACGCCCACCTTGTTTCTACTATTTGGAAACAACCGTCGGCTACTATTTGGAAACAACCGTCGGCTTTAGCCCCACTTCCTAGGAAGTCTAACAGGCTATACCAGGCTTCTGAGGGTGTAGACTATTTGGACTCTCACCCTCGTGCAGATTCGGTCGTAATTAGCGCCGCTCACGGCCGGTCAGCGTATCCCAAACATCTAAGCTCGTCTCCCCCGGATAAGGAATCTACTCCTCCTGGACCAGTATGGAAGAAAATTTCGCCTCTTCCACACTGAGAATTCGAGCCCTGAATTACATTGCTCATATGGGGGATTACAGAAGGCCATCCTTACCCAGGCAGAATCTAAGATTGACTCCTTACCTGACTCTCAAGTCAAGCAGGAGTTGAAGATTTAAGTCCGTTTTGCTCGTTCGTGATCGCCACATTCTGCAGACAACAAAGCGATGCAGTGGACACTGCCGGTCGAACTCTGCTTTCGCATGGAGTCTTCAGCGTCATGCCTGGCTCTGCGTGTCAGGTTTGGTCGAGGATGAGTCAGTGATCCAGGAGCACCTTTCAGGATTCGGTGCTTTTGGTGGTGATGTCAGGGACATCATCACCCGACTTTCAGAAGAAGGGGCGGCTCTGAAATCTGTGGATTCCATGTGCCGTCCCCATCACCATGGCGCCGTCCTTTTCACAGAGCCTTGATCGGCCTGGCATGAAACCCAAGAGCGGGCCACTAAATGTTGGGCCCCGCGGCTGCCCAGGCCCGCCCCCCCAAAAAAGCAGCAGGTGCCCCAGCTGCGGGCGCTGCCCACCACCCTGGCTCCTCCCCTCTCTCCGCCTCCTGACACCGGAGGGAACGGTAGGAGGGTTCTCCCTCCACCTTCCGGGTTGGGAGAGGATAACCGCGGATTCATGGGTGCTTCAGATTATAGCGGAAGGGCACTCTATAGAGTTTCTACAGAAACCACCCGCCACCCACCTCTGAAGTCGTCCTCATGAGACCATCTTCCTTCTGGTCCGGGAAGAAATCTCTGCCCTCCTATGAAGCCAGGCCATAGAACCTGTTCCCCTCACCTTCAAGGGATGGGTTACTATTCTCATTTCTTCTGGTCCCAAAGAAGGCGGGAGATCTCAGACCCATTCTCGATCTCAGCTCCTTGAACCTTTATGTGGAATACAAGGAGTTCAGGATACTCTCCTACAGACCCTTCTGCCCCTCCTTCGGCTGGGTCCAATGGCTTTGTCGCTGGATATGCAGGATGCATATCTGCACATCCCCATTCGCCCTTCTCATCGCATGTACCTCCGGTTTGCTTTTCAGGGGGACCATTACCAGTTCCAGGCACTCCCGTTTGGTCTTTCCTCGGCACCCCGAATCTTTACCAAATGCCTGGCTGTGGTAGCGGCCCACCTGCGTACCATGGGAGTTCAGGTGTTCCCTTACCTGGACGACTGGCTCCTGGCGGCCTCGTCCAGGGAGGAGCTCCTGCATTTTCTCTCCCTCACCCAGCAGGTTTTTACTTGCCTGGGTATTACCATCAACCATTCCAAGTCTCATCTGGATCCCTCCCAGAGACTGAGTTTATCGGGGCTATCCTCGATACTCACGATGACAAGGCCTTCCTGCCTCGGACAGGCGGCCTCTCTTCAATCACAGATTTCCCTGCTATCAGAACGCAGGAGGGTTCCAGTGAGGTCGGTTCTTCGTCTCCTGGGGCTCATGGCGGCGCTATCCCGACAGTTCCCGGGCTCGGCTCCACATGATGATCTCTCAGTGGACTCTTCACCAGTGGGATCAACATGAGACGACCTAGATCATCTAGTTCTGATCTCCCTCGCCTGTACCAGGACTTACAATGGTGGATGGTTAGAAGAACCTGTTTGGGGGTCCCTTCTGTCATCTTCCCCCTCAGACTCTGACCACAGACGCATCAGGCGAAGGTTGGGGAGCCCATCTGGGTCCTCACCGAACCCAGGGATTATGGTCCAGATTGGAACTAGCTCTCCACATCAATGTGCTCGAGCTTCGAGCAGTACTATATGCTCTCCAAGCCCTTCACCAGTACATTCTTCCTAGTCACCTAGCCGTCCAGACGGACAACATGTGCGTGGTGTGGTACATCAACAAGCAGGGAGGGACTTGATCCTACCCTCTATGCAGGGAAGCAATGAGGGTTTGGGACTGGGCAACTCAACACAACCTTCACCTCACAGCGATTCATGTTCCAGGAGTCCACAATACCCTGGCAGACAAGCTAAGTCGCTCCTCTGCCCTGCCACACGAGTGGGAATTGGACCAAAAGGTGCTAGATGACATCTTCCACCTTTGGGGGACTCCACAGAGTGACCTGTTTGCCTCTTCCCAAAATGCAAAACTTCCCAACGTTTGCTCGCTCGTTCCAGAGCGAGGCGCTTTCTGAAACAACGCTCTGTCTCTAAGCTGGAAGGGCAGATTCGTCTGTGCTTTTCCCCTAATTTCTCTGGTCCCTCGTGTATAGCAGAAACTAACAACAGAAGGAGCAGAATGATTCTGAATAGCTCCTTTCTGGCCCAGGCAAATCTGGTTCTCTCTTCTACAACAATACTCAGAGTTCCTCCTCTTCCTCTTCCTTTATCTCTAGGGTTTGCTGACCCAGGATCAGGGACCCTGGTCCATCGGGACTCAAGTCCCTACAACTTCATGCATGGCTCCTGCAGGCATAGTTCAGTCTCGCTTTGTGTCTCTCTCCAAGGTGGTGGAGATTCTGGTAGACTAGGAAACCCTCCACTAGGTCCACTTATGCCATGAAATGGAAGAGATTTTCTATTTGGGCCGCCTCTAGGAGCGTGGAGCCTTTCTCTCCTGTTCAGTGGCGTTCTGCTGGAATATTCGTCACCTCTTTGACCTGGGTCTCAGTCATTCCTCCTTGAAAGTGCACATGGCCGCTATTTCAGTGTACCATGTTTCCTTCATGCAGATAAAACCTTTGCCTAATTAGAGTCTCTAAGACCTTTCTTAGAGGTCGCCATCTGAGCCCCCATCGGACCCTGCTCCCCTTGGGACTTGAACTTTGTTCAGAAACTTACCCTTCCTTCCTTTCAACCTGCAGCCTCACGAGATCTGAAGTTTCTTTTGTGAGGCGGCTCTTCTTGGTGGCGTTACTTCCACTCAGAAGAATTTCCGAGCTCCAGGCCCTTATGTGTAAAATCCCTACTTGATTTTTCACAAAGAGCAGTGGCTCTTCGCACGAACCCTAAGTTTCTACCTAAAGTGGTAGCAGAGTCTACCTTAAATCAGTTTATAGAGTTACCTGCCTTTTCACAGGTACTCAACCAGGAGAATATTTACTCCATACCATGGATGTTCACAGTTCTGAGATACTACACGTACAGGACTAAGGATCTCAGAAAGACTGATCAGTTGTTAGTCTCTTTTGCTCACAAAGGAGAAGGCAATGCTGTTTCCATGCAATGCCTGTCGAGTGGTTAGCTCATTGCATCACTTTCTGTTATGACAAGTACAACAAGACCCTCCCGGGTCAGGTCAGAAGTCACTCCACATGAGGAATGCGGCCTCTGCGGCTTGTTTCAAGAATGTGTCTGCGGCAGACATATGCGCTGCTGCCACCTGGACTTCCGTCCATACCTTTTCGAAACACTACAGTTTGGACATTGCCTCTCGCCGTAGAGCAGGCTTCGGGCTAGCTGTTTTGCAAGGCCTCCTGTCTTGAGGCTTGCAAGGCTACTGCTACTTTCAGGAGTAGTTTCCTCCTCCCAGTGCCTTTTATTTGTTCCAGACTGCTTGGGATTCAGTCCTATATGTAATTACCTACTGCAAGAGCCCTCTCGAAGTAAGATAGTACAGTTACGTAAGAACTTACCGTAATGGTAGATTTTCGAGAGAGGCTCTTGCAGTAGGAAATGTCTATCCCGCCCTCCATCCCCTAGGCTTTTCAGCTCTTTTCCAGGAATGGAAACATCTGCTTCTCACTCGTCCGGGCCTGTGGCGGGAAAGGAACTGGAAAGGCAGGTATCTGCGACCGCCCCTTTATACCCGGCGTGCATGGCGTTGCACCTAATGTGGGGGCGGTCCCTCGCCAGGGACTGCTAGCTAGAAATTTTTCCATGGGGTCCTGCCGCCGGCCGGCGTCAGTCCTATATGTAATTACCTACTGCAAGAGCCTCTCTCGAAGATCTACTGTTACAGTAAGTTCTTACGTAACTGTACTTTTCATGGGTACCTCCAAGTTCGGCATTTTATTAATAATGACAGTCACAAGGTACAATTGGATTGACCCTTGTCCCCCTGGGAAGACTTCATATACTGGGTAGTGATTTTGAAAGGGAAACTGAAATGCATTTCGGATATCTATAAGAGATTGGGGAACTATGAGGCGGAACCACTTCATAGGATCAGGGTGGATTGGGAGGAGGAGGGCTCTTGTACTGTCTCTGAGGAAGATTCGCTCAAACACTTAAAACATGGATGATGGGTCACCTCGTCACCCATTTGGCAAGAATTTTGCTGGAGGATACTTCTTATGATATTTCATGACCTCTACAGTGACAAAATGTTTTCACCTTACAAACATAGCAGATTGTTGGAGAGAGTGTGGGGGCATAGGTTCCACTGGCACATCTTTTGGGACTGTCCCAAATTAGGTGAATTTTGGACAGCCGAAATATACAATGTCCAACAGATTTTGCAACAAGATATACCGAATACCTTTACTAATTGGGTGTTGGGACTTCCCACTGTGGTACAGCTGCATCCAGATAAACGTAAACTGGCACTGATATTTTTAGCAGCAGCATTGACATGCATAACAGCCCATTGGTTTCTGCAAGAAGACACTGCAACAGACACTGCTGTCATGAAGCCCATGGTGCTGTGTACCTGCGGCCTGCCCACCACCATGGTGCCAGTGAGCCTTACATGTGGCGGGCGCCCCATGTGTCTGGCCACCCTGATGGCAGGCGCAGGGGCCTGTGACCAGGCCACCACCCACGTGCAGCAGGACCCCATGTGACAACCACCAGACCACAGGCACCGCCCTAGTCACCATGGGCTGCATGGAGAGGGCAGACAAAAGCACCGCCCTCAGTGGCAACAGGGCAACAGAGCCACCCAAAGTAACCGAATGGCATAATAGAATGAAACGGGTCTTTGAGATGGAAACCATAACGGCCCAGTTTCAACTTAGGGAGGACAGGCATCTGGATAGGTGGTGCCAGCTGCTACAGTGGTAGGAGAGACAACTGGACAGTGGAGGTTCTTCTACCCGAGAGGCTGCTTGAACCATGGGTCCTAATGAGCAGATATGCTATGCTCTTCTACAGCAGGACTGCGGTGTGTGGTGCCCCTCATTCCCCTCACCCCACCATCCCCACTTGATTCTGCACTCGGGACTTTCCTAAGGTTATTGAGAGATAACATCCTCAAATATTTCTGATAAAATGAGACTCCTACACATAAGACCGAAAGGTGTATTTTAAGAGATACACAACTTTATTGGTTTATTAAGTTTAATATATAGTGTTTTAATACAAACAATTAAAGGGAAGAGTCTTTATGCTTCTCTTGTTAGGTTTCTTGCATGAAACAAGCGTAAGCTATAATAACTTGCTGCATATTCTTTGTTACACATATTGTGTGTATTGCGATCTTTACTTGTATGTATTTATGCTGTACTAAAAGTGTAGCATGCATCAACTAATTGTATACATGTAAGAAATGGATGTTATTAATTGTAACGTGACTTTCTTGTTAAATAAAGTGGAGTTTTATTAACAAAAAAAATAGCAGTGATGAGGAGTGACAAAAGTGCAAGGATACCTTGAGCAGAAGGAAAGGAAAGGTAAGAGGAAGGGGACTCAAACCAGTATTTGGATATTAATGAGGCACAGTGGTTCTGGCAACATGAAGGTGGAGGAGGAATGGATGAGGAGGAGTAGAGTGAGCAGTTGTGGATGTGGGGGGAGAGTTGGTAGGAAAATGAAAGAAAGCATTGCAGAGACTGTCCAGTCTGGCCAGAGAGGTGGAGGGAGTGGTGCCAAGACCATGTCTGCATAGTCAAAAACCGGGATCACCATTTTGGTGATAAGCTCACAGCAAACCTGCGGAGACAGGCAGTCTGTACTAGGGTGCAGGGCACCTAGTTTAGGGCGGAGCTAGCTGTGGATGGCGTCAGTGTGGGCAGAGAAATCAGGTGTGCTGTCTGGCCACACACTGAGATATGTGAATGAATGAACCACTTCAAGAGGGGTGCCATCCAAAGAGGAGAAGATAGGCAGAGTTGGGAGTCTGGCCAGTTTTTGGCCGGTACCAAAGGTCATGGGCACAGTTTTATTTGTGTTGATCCAGAGTTGGTTAGATTGAAACCAGGATAGGACATTGTAAAAGTCTTGCTGGAACATTCCTTCCATGGCTGTAGTGGAGGAACTGGAGGCGTAAATGACTGTGTCATCTGAATACATGTGGATATGTGAGCTGGCACAAGCTCTAGGGAAGTCATTAAGGAAGCTGAAGAAGAGGATGGGCTCCCAGGATGGATCCCTGTGGTACCCCGGCCTGGATGGGAAGTGGAGGTGGCAGGGCACTACCAACCTGTACTGACTGTAGGTGACCAGAGAGGTAGGAACAGAACCCATCTACAGTAGGAGCTAAGAGGCCAGCAGCACTCAACTTATGTAGGAGGAGAGGGTGGGACACCGAGTCAAAGGCCTTGGCCAGATAAATGGAAATGGCAGCTGTGATATGCCCCTGATCATCCCTGTGAAGATACAGTCAGTTACCCGCTGAAGGGAGGAGATGGTGGAGTGATAATTCTGGAAGCCAGACTGGAACAGGGAAAGGAAATCAGTGGAGGATATAAAATCGGAGAGTCTGTTGTAGACAAGCTTCTCTTACAGTTTAGCAAAGTAAAGTAGTTTACTGCTGGATGATGACAAGGAAAGGAGGAGGGAGACTGGCTGGAAGTTACCTGGAGAGGAAGGGTCCCTCCTGAAGTGGAAGAACTTTGGCCAATTTCCATAGCTGAGGGACAGCATTGAGGGAGATGAGAGGTTGAGTAGGTGAGTCATTGAATGTGCTGTGGCAGGTGTAGAGATTTGGAGTAGTTTTGGATATAGTTCATAAGGACTGGATTTGCGCAGGTTGAGGGAATAAAGGGCTGTAATGGTTTCCTAGATAGTAACAGGGTGGAAGAGGAAACCTGTGGAAGGGACGGAAGGGTATGTAAAAAGGAGTGGAGGAGGCATGAGGGTGAGTGGGAGGGAGAGCACAAGTAGTAAAGAACTCATTGAAATGAGTGACAACAGAGAGGGATCGGACACTGGTGAACCATTCACAAGGAGGGGCAGAATCTGTGGGAATACATAGTGGCTTATAACCATGTAAAATCCTGTGTAGCTTCCAATATATCAGTGTGATGTTTCAGTAGTTTACTGCTGGGTGATGACAATAATTTATCTTCTTTTTAAAGGCTTTCCCTTGATTGCATTGGAAAAAATGCCAGCATTTTACAAAGCCAGCTTTCCTGGTTACCCCAGAAACTTCTTCAGCAAGTTCTGAAGAAAATTACCTTTTGGACTATATCTAAGAAGAGACAGAACTCGGATGACAATAGAATCCAACCAGTGGAAGAGTAAAATAATTGTTTATCTTTCAGAGAATATTTGTAAAAAAAAGATTTATGGAGGGATAAACTTTTTTATGCTAGACTACAATTGTACATATGTCCATATTTTAATAAAGTTTTTGTTGAGATACCAGGAATTTTATAGCTGTAGTGTTCAATTTCTGTTGTGTTTATTAGGAAACTGGATTGTGCTACAGATCATTGTAATTTCTTTTGCTGCCTGACAATGATACCACTTTATACCTTAACATCAAGGTAAAGAACACTATGACCATACTAATCATGGTCTGATTTGCACTCATATAACTGAAAAAAAGTTACTGCACAATAAAAGACAAAAAGGATGCTCTTTTTACCAGCTTCGTAAAGTTATTGGACTATTAAAATTGGTATTTCTAACTACCTAGATTCAGTTCACTATCCACACATAGGCAGTCTTCCACTGAGCATGCATTGTCACTGGAACTTCTGGCTGTCCGCCAGTGCACTTAGATCTTTTTTTTTTTCTGAAAAGAACATGTCTCCTCCTTCACTACTTCTGCTAATGAATAAGGATACTGCTAGTTTTTAGACATTTTAACAATTTTTTGTCATGTTTTACTGCAATTTTCAACTCGTTTCTGTACCCTCACAGTCGTCTTCCTGCTGCATCATCATTCATCTCCATGGAACAGAAGAAGCTGGGTGGTTCATGAAGTGTGTGATCTTCCTGGACTAAAAGTCTCCACCACTCAGTCGTTCACACTAGTGGGACTACGCTGGAGATGCTAGGACCCAGCGGGAGCCAGAAATCTTCAGGAGGGCCGGCGCTGAGGTAGGACCATACATGCGCAGCGTTGCAAGGCTGGCTCACGCTGTATAGGCTATCTCAGCATCGACCCTCTAGCCGCCTCAGTTCCATTTTTCCCCACCGTCAAGTGAGTTTCAGTGACAACGTAACTCGCTCACTGGAAGTCAAATCTTCACGTCTATATGACAGCAGCTTTAGTCGTTCAGTATTTGATTAGTTTTAGTGGGTTTTTTTTGTTTGTTTTATTTATTTTATTGCCTTACCTCCTTGGCTGGGGTGGTCCTATGGTTCCTCATTTCAGGTCTTGGCTGTCGGCTCCTACATCGGACATCAAGCCCAAGCTACCACCTCCTCACCTTCACCCTCTCTCTAGGTCACGTTGTGGACCCCCATCACGGAAGACCAAGGGGTCAGGGCCAGAGGGAGCTCCTGGGAGCAACCGGTGTAGCACTGCGGCCAGACCTTCACACACCGGAGGATTCAGCTGTTTTTCCCCTTGAGTCCCACGCACACAGCATGGGCGTGCAATGACACCAATGGCAGTGTGCGCTCCCACGCATCGCATGTTTGATGTCTTGCCCATGCCAACCCTGTCCTGCTCCGTGACTCGCCCTAAACCCCAGCCACCGCTAGGGGTCAGCACATTCACGGGTGTCCCTTCACACCCTCCTGGAGGAGGAGAGCAGTTCCTGGGACGCTCAGTCCTCCTCCACTCCCCAGCCAACCTCCGACGACCTGAGTTCATTCCCAAACCCGGGTCGCCGGCGTGGTACTAGGTGTGGCGACCAGCGCCTCAGTCCTCAGCGCCACTGGACCATAGTTTTAGGTTTTTAATAGAATTTATTTAAACAAAATATATATTTTTCTGTACTCTGAAATAACGAAGAACAGAAGTCTTCTGCAGCCCGCCATCGACGGACTTGACTGTGAACAGTGCCGGTAACGGTAGGGAGATTTTGCTTGAAAGCTGTTTTGACAGCGGGGCTAGGTCCAGTCTGCCGCCCTTTTCAGAGAGGGGTCTGACCACAGGCAGTCCGGTGCTTGGGAGGAAGGGTGGTCCTCCCGAAAGCACAAAAAGAAGCAGGCCCATTCCCGGTCATGGGCTCAGTACCACTCAGCCTTGAGCTCTTCCTCCTCCCAGCAGTCGAAGAAGAAACAGTACTGCTCGAAGTTGCCCTCTGGTACGTCTGCACACAGATCGTCAGTAGCAGGCTATGGTAGGCTGACCCCGGCTCTGTCGGGGTGGCCTGCGGCGTCGGCTCCATAGTCCCTCCCCGCCCCTGGAGGAGGTCTTCCTGTGAGTAGTTTCATCAGTGGGCTGCACTTATGGAGCAGTGGGTCTGGTGGTTGTCCTGACTGCCCTCACCAGCGGGCTCGGTTTCAGGGACTGTTGGCCTGCAGGCAGAGTGGTTGGGGCAGCATGATCGCATGACACCACTCCCTCGTGCCTTTCCCCTCACGTGGCTGCAACACAGGGGCCAGTACAGGTACTGCATTCTCCTCCTATTCCTCTTCATACTTTCAGGTGTCCGGTGGTGTCGCAACCTTTAGGTACCCCAGTGCTGGGATTGGGGATCCTGGGCACTCGTTCGGCTCCGGCTGCGGCACCACATGTGGCGGCGGCACCATTTTTGGCACCAGCTCGGTGTCAGGTGCCGGGGTTCTTGACTCCCGATTTCGGGGGTGGCACCTCCTGCTCGTCTTCCTTTTTTTCCTACCTGTACTATCTCTTCTGGGGTAGAGGGAGATTTTGATGAGTCTGATTCTGATCTATGACTGACAGACGATGTGGATGAAGACTTGTTTTATGGGGTAGAGAGTAAACCCTTCACTTCAGCTGAGCCTGTGGTCGAAGGCCTCTCCTTTAAGTCTCTTCTGAAGAATATGAATTCCACTCTGGCTCTCCACACTTCTGAGGTGGACCCTGGGAAGCTTTTGTGCCTGCAATATCTGCATGTTCCTGAAATTCCTGTGGACCTGACACCACCGGTGCAACTCTTTTTTAAGACTCTTTCACAAGTAATGTGGGACAGACCTTTGCTAATTCCTTCCGTGGCTAAGTCTATAGATAGGAAGTACATTCCCCCTAAGGACAGGCCAGTTCTTGCTTTTTAAGCCTTCGCAGATGTCCTTGTGGTTCTGGCGGAAAACAACAAAACCATACTCCCCCAGGAACTCAGGGCTCGTCCGGTGAATAATTACATAAAATAGACACTCTGTGGAAGCGAGTGTTTGCTGCTGCTACCTTGGGCATGCACACTACTAGTTACCATGGCCATTTCTCTCAGTATGAGTATACCCCCTGAGATTCACTCAAAGAAACAGTCGAGGTTCACCAACTTAAAGCTTCTTCAGACCATTACCAGAGGCATCAAGTCCAACAACCAGCAACTTAAAGCTGCTATGGATGCTTTTGACACTGCCTCTAGAGCAGCAGTGGCCAGGATCTGTACCCGGCGACACTCCTGGCTAAGGACTTCAGGCTTCACTTATGATGCTCAGCAGAGAGCCATGAATTTCCCCTTTGATGGTGTTTATTTGTTTGGCCCTCAAGTGGAGCAGGTACTCAGAAAACCAGGACTGCTATTAAAACTGCCAAATCGGCCCCTGCCTCCCCTCAGCGGGGAGGAAACCGCTAGCAGTTCCATAGCTGGCAGTCCTTTCAGGGTAAAGACAGAGGAGCTTTTAACAAAAATCAAACTCCTCAGCCACTAAAGAAAACACAGCAGAAGGCACAGGCCCCAAAGGCTCCCAGTGCCACCCTCTGAAGACCTGGCCCATGTCCCACCTCAGTTGCCTGAGGGGGGCTCCTCTTCGGCGATAGGGGGGCACCTAACTCAGTTTTACAACCAGTGGAAGTCCATCACAGTGGACAGATAGGTCCTTAAAATAATTAGGGATACTCTCAATTTTTCTGAGACCCCTCCGGATCTTCCACCCAAACAGTAGCCCAGGCTGTCTACTGCTCAGTCAGACCTCCTTGCTTCCAAGATTCAGGGCCTTCTGAACAACAGGGCAGTAGCAGTGGTTCCGGAAGCAGAACGGGACACAGGTTTCTACTCCCACTACTTCCTAGTTCCAAAGAAAACAGGTGGTATATGCCCTATTCTAGACTTAAGGAAGTTAAATACCTGTTCAAAGAAAAATTCAAGATGATCTCACTGAGAATACTGCTGCTTCTTGTTCATCAAAATGACTGGTTGGTATCTCTGGACATACAGGACGCCTACCAGCACATTCCAGTGCACCCAAGCCACCACAAGTACCTACGCTTTGTGGCCCTGGGTCAGCATTATCAATTCAGAGTCCTGCCCTTTGGGCTCTCCTTGGCGCCATGAGTCTTTACAAAGTGCTTTGCGGTACTCGCTGCACATCTGAGAAAACTCAGCATTCAGGTGTACCCTTACCTGGACAATTGACTCCTAGCGAGCCCTTCCAGACAGGGGACAGAGGAAGCAGTCTCTACAGCTTCTAAGTTCCTCACATCCATGGGAGTTCTGCTGAACTTGGGAAAATCACAGCTCAGTCCTCCCAACAACTTCTCTTCATAGGCTGGACACCTCCAGGGCAAGAGCCTTCCTTCCGGAGGACAGAAGGAATGACATTCTCTGGATGGCTTGCTTCATCAAGAAGAACAACTCGATTTGAGCTCTCTTGATGCAGTGGATACTAGGTCTCATGGCATCGTCCGTGTTCACAGTGCCTCTAGCCCGCTTACACATGAGAACCACACAATGGATGCTCAGCACTCAATGATCTCCAACCACGCATCCACAATCCTTCCACATGAAGGTGACCAAGCCCCTAACGAGGTCACTCACCTGGTGGACTCAGTAGGGCAACCTTCTCTAAGATTTTCCCTTTGCCCCACTGGAGACGCAGATCACCATCACCACAGATGCATCTCTGACCAGTTGGGAAGCTCACTGTAGGGACCTCCACACCAGGGTCTGTGGAGCCAGGAGGAGTCCCATCTACACATAAATATCTGGAGATGATAGCTGT
This sequence comes from Neoceratodus forsteri, assembly GCA_016271365.2. Taxonomy (NCBI): domain Eukaryota; kingdom Metazoa; phylum Chordata; order Ceratodontiformes; family Ceratodontidae; genus Neoceratodus; species Neoceratodus forsteri. The sequence continues at coordinate 859,882,315 of CM028134.1, forward strand.
CCTGTACGCTGTCCGAGCCCTGAATGACGTTCTCAGTCACAAAGTAATACTCCTTCAGACGAACAACAAGGCTGTGATTTACTACATCAACGAGCAGGTTGGCATGCACTCTTGCTCTCTGTGCAAAGAAGCCATGTGAGTATGGGAGTAGTGCCTCGAGGACGATACTCTGATCCAGGCAGTCTGCCTGCCAGGAGTCCAGAAGGATCTGGCGTATCGCCTCAGCGGAACGGAGATGGATCCACATGAGTGGTCTCTCGACTCAAACGTCGTACAGTCGCTATTTGAAGAGTGGGGCACTCCAGACCTGGACCTTTTTGCATCCCCACTCAGCGCAAAACTGCCTCTATTCTGCTCCAGAAATCCAGAACTTAGCGCTTTCTGTCAGGATGCATTCATACTGTGGTGGACGAGCCGCTTTGTATACACATTTCCTCCTCTTCCCTTAAAGGAGAACTGTCATCAACAGGGTTTCTTAATGTCTGAAAGACCATAAAAAGCTAATTTGAGTGAGCCATTGTGTTGTTCTGTGAGTTCTGGACAAAGACAGTAAAAACAATCTGAGCATGTGTTATGATTCTGAAAACATTATGCTGTTTCTATCTAGATTTGACTTGAAAAGAACAAAAATAGGAAACCATTAACTGTTTATTAATTGCAAAAACACATGGATGGACAACATTGTTTAAAAAAAGCATCCTCTAAACTGCATTATTAAAATATAGAATAACATATGGGTGTGTGTGTGTAACCAAAATTTTACACACACCCAAGGTATGAGATGCTACACTAACTCCGATGGCAAAGTCTAAGTGGTTTATAAAAGCATCCCACACCGGAGGTGTGTGCAAACTTCTGGTTTTTACACCCACCCACATATTATTTCATTTAATTAATGGTGATAATTTTTTCTCCTTTCAGCACAGTTCAGTTAGTGCAGCATTTCTGTTAAAGATACACACACACAATACACGAACACACCTCACACATACACAACACAACCAGTCTCTCCCTTTGTTTTTTCTTTTTTTTACATTACAGTGGGAGTGGCATTCTGGAAAGTTGTGGTCCATCGGCATAGCTGCAGAGCGTAAGACACGCTCAAAGGGTATGGACAACAGGATCAACCAGACTGATTTTTTCCTTTACAGTAGAAAATTCCATTCCATCCAGAGTATTTCAGTAAGAAACTGTTATACTTTTGACTTCATCAAAAGAAGTACAATACTCTTTTAATAATGCATTTCAGGTTACACATGTTTTGACTGTGTTGTCCCATCTGCAGCACCGAAGAGCTTTTTTGCAAATGGAATGCGATGAGCTGCTCGATTCTTTGCGAATAAGGTGGCCGACATCAGGTCGGAGATCCTCTTGACTCGCTCTGTGGGGGATGCTGTTGGTCGGTGCTCGGTCACTGCACCTCGTGTTTCCTGGAGTACCTTTGACCTGCCGGAGTTCACGGATATTATGCGGATCGTCCACGGTATGCACCCCACGTGCTGTAGTTTGGATCCAGGCCCAACCTCCCTGGTTATGGGTTGTTTTAATATTATCGGCCTGGTCCTGGTTCAGATAATCCAGTGCTCCTTGGAATTGGGTGAGTTTCCAAGCTCCCTGAAGGAGGCAGTGGTAACACCCCTTCTGAAGAAAGCTTCTTTTGACCCAGATGTTCTAGCGAACTACAGGCCAATCTCGAACCTTCCCTTTATAGGGAACGTTATTGAAAAAGTAGTGGTGATTCAGCTGGAGAACCACTTGACCATCCATAATATCTACGAACCTCTCCAGTCCGGTTTTTGAAAGAGGCATAGTGCTGAGACTGGGCTGGTTCAGGTGCTCAATGATCTGTTGATGGCAAGAGATCGGAGAAACCTTTCCATTCTGGTGCTCTTTGATCTCTCTTCAGCCTTTGACACTGTAGACCATGGGGAGCTGCTTGAGCGCCTGAGGTTCATCTATGGCCTGACATGTACGGTCCTCAAATGGTTTACATCCTTCCTCACTGGCAGAACTCAGAGAGTTGTGTCTGGAATTTTTTCCTCAGACTCACTCCCTCTTTCACGTGGGGTCCCTCTGGGCTCGGTGCTGTCCCCCATGTTGTTTGCAGTGTATATGCTGCCCCTTGGAGACGTTGTAAGACAGTATGGGCTGAGGTTTCACTGCTATGCTGATGATACCCAGCTCTACCTGTCTTTTGCACCCGATCAAGATAGTGCTTTCTCAGTATTTAATAACTGTCTCGCTGAAATCCAGGAGTGGATGAATTCGAGCTGGCTAAAGTTGAACACAGGAAAGACTGAGGTAATGGTTATGGATCCGGGTAGGGGGGTTGAGAGATGGTCAGCCCTTTGGACTTTTTCTGGGGAGCTCCCAGATTCTAACCTCTGAACAGGTGCATGACCTGAGAGTGGTGCTTGATGACAGGCTGACCCTTCGTTCTCAGGTGTCGGCAGTTGTCAAGTCATCTTAGGAACATTGCCAGGGTCAAGCACCGTGTTCCATCCTGCAATCTGCCTCTGTTGGTCCACGCCTTTGTGACCTTGCGCCTTGACTACTGCAACACCCTATACTTAGGGCTTCCTGGGGCTGATATCCGCCACCTGCAGTTAGTGCAGAACGCTGCGGCTCGATTGTTGACTGGGTCTTCTCGGGCTTCGCATATTACCCCGGTGCTGCGCTATCTGCATTGGCTGCCGATTCAGTGGCGATCACCTTTAAAGTTGGTTTACTGACTTATAAAGCCCTACATGGACTTGGCCCTGGCCACTTGAAAGAATGTCTTGTTCCCTGCTGCCCTGTGCGACAGCTCCGGTCAGCTGACAAGGGGTTGCTGGAGATTCCAAGGGTGAGTTTGAAATCTTCTGGGGCCCGTGCATTTATGATTGCAGCCCCTACCCTCTGGAATTCTCTACCCCATCAGCTTCGGGAGTGCGTGACTGTGGGGGAGATTTAAACAAGCGTTTAAAACTTTTTTGTGGCGACAGGTGTGTCAGTGACTAGTTGTATGGATCTGTTGTGTTACTTATTATTGTATTGGTTGTTTATGAAATTATGTTTAATTATTGTAAAGTACCTTGATATCTTGAAGGGCGCTTAAAAATAACGTTTATTGTTATTATTTTTGCTATTAATAAACAAGTAATGGTGTCTTATTTTTTCTTTTCATGTCAAATCTGAATAGAAAGAGCATAATATTTTCAGAATCATAACACATGCTCAGATTGTTTTTACTGCCTTTGTCCAGGAAAGGCACACTGAGCTACAGCTTGTTCCTGGGTGTGTTTTGGGAGCACAGGGAGGATCAGTGACTTGCTCTGGTCACACAGTATACAAGTAGAGCACAGCTCTTTGCTTTAACCTCTAGGCTGTACTGCCAGCTGCTAATCAAAAATTTCACATTTCAAGGCTGGCCCCATGATGCCAAGTCAGTAGGTACGTAGTCACATTTGTATCTTGTAGACCTGAGTTCACTCTTGAAATTATAAGAGAAAAGGCTATAAGAGAGGGAATGGAAAAAGACAGAAGTTGGTGCTGTGGCAGCGCCTGAAATCTGTACCGACATGAACACAGCCAGGGTTTAGAAATTCTGATATGGGTCCCCAAAACCTGATGGTACCACAGAGCCAGCCTTGAGATGTGTAGTTTTTGAAGATCAACTGGCAGTATAGCCTAGAGGTTAAAGCAACCCTAAAATGAATTATCTTTACTAACAGTTTGAAATGTAAAGGTGATAACTCACTAGTTTTAATGCACATACAAAAGTATTTTAAATTTAGAAAGTGGTGTAATAACACCTTAAAACACACTTATAAAACAGACATTTTCCTGTTTAACCTACAGTCAATGGAGGGCCAAGATCCTCGGTGACATCATTTCCTGTCAGGGGCATTAAACATATGGCTTCCCCCAGCCCTTAATTACAGACTGATTTACATATGAATAATTCTGGACTGCAAAGACTCACAGATAAACACAATGGCTCACTCAAATCAGCTGTATATGATCTTTCAGATATGAAAGAACCCTGTTGATGACAGTTCCCCTTTAATTCAGAGGGTGCTGCTCAAGTTAGAAGCGTAGGGGGGCAGCATGATTCTCTTTGCCATAATCTGGCTTCATCAGATATGGTTTCTGTTAATCAACGGATTATCGGAGGTCCCTCGGAGACAACTTCCCCTACAGACAGATGTGCTGTCACAAGGCCTGGTGGTCCATCCCAACCTGCGATCCCTTCATCTCCATGCCTGGCTTCTGAGGAGATAGATGTGGGTAGTTTTATAGTCTCTCAGAGAATCTCAGAAATCCTCTTAGCCACGCGCAAGCCGTCCACTAGGAAGACTTACACGGCAAAATGGAAATGGTTTTCCATTTGGTGCACAAAGTCCTTCCTGGACCACTTTCTTTGCCCACCAAGTAAGGTGTTAAGAGTACCTACTAGATCTGTGGAATGCAGGACTGCAATACTCGACTGTAAAGGTGCACCTTCACGCAATTTCTGCCTATCACGTACCAGTTCAGAACATGTCGGTGGCTCAGTTGTCTTTAGTTAAGAGATTCCTTTAAGGTATCCTACACACTAGACTGCCAGTCAAGAGACTGGTGGCCACATGGGATATCAATCTTGTGGTAGATATGCTGACCCGTAAACCTTTTGAGCCTCTAGCAACTTGCGACTTGACGTTTCTGACCTAGAATGCAGCCTTACTAGTGGCCATTACCTCTACTCTCAGGGTATCTGAAATATATGATCTTATCTGTGTCAGTCTTCACCATTCATCACAGATGGGTATCTGGCCAGAGGTCAGGACCCCGTGGGAGCTTTTTTTTAAAGGGTAGGGCGGGCCGACACACCATTGTGCCAGCCCTCGAGGCCTCGGCCTTGCTGTCATGGCGCGCGGAACAGCGTTAGGCTATGGAAACTCCATCTGCCTGCCAGTGCCCGTCTCCGCCATAGAGGTCATGTCTGCCGGTCGGAGGGCAAGAAATCTTCGAGCGAATTGCGGCCCCATGGGCGAAAATTCTTTGTCACCGACCAGCACGACCGGTGTCTCTCGTGTCTTGGCCCGCTTCACGACATGGACTCGTGCGACGCCTGCTTCTCCATGGACCGCTGGGTCCTCGAACAACACGCCTGGAAAGTGGGGCGAGCTCCGCCGACTTTCGGGGGTCGGGTTCGCACTCATCGGGCCAAGCCACGCTCTCTTGGCCTTTCCTCCGGGTCCCCTCCCGGTTCTGTACGGACCGAGGAGGAGGGAGCCTCAGCTACTTGTAGCCTAACCATTGCCGAGGCTCCTTCCACGGTGCAGGAGGCCCGTCCCGCTCCTTCCTGGAAGTGGGCGGGAGGTGCCGCCATGGCAATCGCCCGTTCGGGGGTAAAGGCTCCCTCAGAGTCCGCGGCACCATGGGCTCTGTCGATGCCGTTCGCGCGCCGGCACTGTTTGCGGCACCGTGAGATCCACTGCGGCGTTCTTCGCCATGTCTCGCCTTGGTGCCATCCTCGGTGCTGAGGTTGAGCACGGCGCCCGTGGGGCCAGGCGGGCCATGCTCAGCACTGTGTCCGCCGGGCGTCGGCGCACCCGGCCCTCGCGCTGCTCATGGCTGCTTAGGGAGCGGCAGGGCCGGGCGCCGAGGGTGCCACCGGGCTGTCGGTGCCGTCCCTGTCCTCGGTCCCGGTGCCGAGAGACCGGATGGTACTGTGACTGGTCCTGGCTCTGGATCTCTGGCTCAGGCTGGGGCTGTGCCTTCCTCAGATCCCGTTCGCGGGGTTGCGGGGGGCGCTGGCACCGACTCGGGCACAGCGGTGGTCTCCGGGCCTGGTGGTAGGGATGGTTCTGCTCGCCCTCCTACGGTTTGGCTCAGGGCCTCGGACTCTACCTCCTCAGAGACGGAGTCGAGCTCTGAGTTGGACGTGCAGTCTCACCTCTCGGGGTTGGCTACTGACGTGGGCAGCACGGTGGTCTCTTTGACCAGTCGGAGCCAGCCCCCTTCTGAGGTGAGGTCGGTGGCTTCCGAGGCTAGGGTCAGTGGTGCTGACCCGCAGGCAGTGGTGCGCGCCACCATAGCTCTGCAGCCTGGTCTTGGTGGGTTCACGATCCCTCAGTTGTGGTACCCCCTCCGGTGGTGTGCCTTGATCGCCCGACTTTGGGGCCCATCAGACACCTGCAGGAGGAGGTACTGCTCCCTGGGTATCCCCTTTGGGGACTGCCCAGAGATGCAAGCTACCTAGGCTGGCCCTCTCAAGGAGGAGGACTGTTTCGGACTCTGTGGGGTCGGCGCATCGGCCTTTTTCTGGGGTCCACCCGGGCCCTGGGAGAAGCCGTAGTGCAGATTTCCGCTCCTCCGCCACGGTCTCTTTGAGTGAGTCCCATTCTTTTGAGGCAAGGGACCATCCTTCTGGACCTTTACGGCCCCGGTCACCTCACTGGGGGGATTCTTCCGGGCTCAGCCAAGGCAGTACCGATGTGGTTGTGCAGCTGTCGGCTGTGGTGTCTTCTGGGGCACCTTCTTACACGGGTGCCCGCGGTCCGCTCCTTAGCCCAGGCGGAGATCAGCCGACATCTCTTCTCAGCTCTGTCCCCATCCCTCTGCCACACTCTCCTGCGTTCCCAGGCATCCTCGGTCCTAGCGGCCCTCTCACCTGGGAGCAGTTCAGAGCGGTGGCTGCCCAGTTCCCTGCTTACGTTAGGGCAATGGACAGCCAGGTTTTTCAACCTCCCCCCGTGCAGCCACCCACTGAACAGATGGTGACCTCCAGCTCCTCATCCCCCTCTTCAGAGGAGAGGAACCCTCTGTCCACATCTCTCCGGCTGCTGATCTCTCTGAGTATCAGCGATTCCTCGTGAGGATGTTGGAGGATTTGCACCTCTCTTCTTCCATTGTCAGCAATCCTGAACACGCGGCGCACGCCTTTCTAGGCGATTTTGGCGAGGCCACTCTTGTGGTGCCGCCCTGGCCAGCTCCCTTTCGGGAGGCGTCGTTGCGTTCCTGGCAGAGACCCTTCTCCGGAGTTCCTGCCCCAAGGGATCTCAGCCAGAGGTATTGCGCACCCCCGGAGTCTCCAGGTTCCATGCCTCATCCACAGTCTGGTTTGACGCAGTTGGATACTCCTGATGGGCTTGCGCCCTTCACGTGACCGGCCCCCAGATCAAGACTCTTGGATTTTGATTTCTGGGGTAGGAGGACTTTCTACTCAGCACGGTTACTTCTCTCTATCTCTGCACATCAGGCCCAGTACGGAGCCTACAACAGGTACTTGTGGTCCAAGCTAGGTCAGCTCCTAGCCTCATTGCCTGACACGGAGCAAACCAGACAAGCCATCGCACTCTCTGCATGTGGCCTGGAGCTAGCAAGGCATAGCGAGGCATCTTACGATGCCAGCGGTAGCTACCAGGGTCGTAGGGACAGCCGATCTGCACTAGGCGATCGGCATGGCTACATCTTTCCGGTTGTCACCCTTGGCCGGCGTGGGGTGATTAACTCCCCACCAGGGAACCTACCTTTTCTCCACGCAGAGTGAGATGGCGGCTTGTCGGGGCGGCTCCCTCCCTCCGGGAACTCCGTCTCTCTCTCTCTCATTCTCGGGCCTCTCCAGGCCCTGAAGGTTCCCCTTAGTGTGTCACCCACTGAGGGCTAAGGGACTTTGTCCCTTAGGGTGTAAAGAACAGCCCTTTGGGGGCTTGTACTCACCCATCTGTGATGAATGGTGAAGATTGACACAGATAAGATATGAAAATTCGTGCCCACCGTAATTCTGATCTTTCTGTGTATCTTCGTTGTCACAACCCACCACCATCCACTGGGGCCTCAGTCTCTGGGCCCCCCTCCCTCTCTGTGACTCCCCCTCTCCTTCTTAGGAGTGGGGTAAAGTAGGGACACACAGGGGAGTATTTTTCCAGGAAGAGTGGATAGCTCGAGCGGCACTCCTTCTCTAGTTCCTTGTCTCCACCCCTGTGGGGTGGGAGTTGGTAGTTGCCCTCCTTCTCTCCTCCTCCCTGTTTCCATCCAACCTAGTTCTCCTAAAAAAAAAAACAACTTTTTTTTTCACCAAACATCTTTTCTTGAGAGTACTGAACTGTATCCTGTCCTTCTTCCAGAATAGCTGACTCTGCTTCTGGAGTATTTGCCAGTTATTCGTGCCATGAATTCTGGCAAAAGCTTTGCTACTCCTTGCAGTTCCTATACAATCTGGAGACGGACCAGGGTCTCGGATATCTTATACTTCTCCCTCTCTCCTAAATTCTTTACCCACCCTACCCCTCCTTCTTCCGCTTCCAGAGATTGGGGCCTCCCATCCCCTTAGTTTCTAACCTCTTTCTTTGCTGTCCTCTCAGTCATTATTTCTCCTTTTAGTTCTTACATCCTTTCCTTTTCTGTCCTTGGACTCTCTTGTCCCACCCTCCATCCCTTCCTCTTACCTCTCCGGCGACCTATGCTGACAGGCAGGCGGGTCGACACTAACCTAACGGCCAACCCGCGAGCGCCACGCAGTGCATTGGCCTCGAGGGCGGCGCCGATGGTGTGTCGGCTCCGCCTACCCTTTAAAAAAAAAAAAGCTCCCACATGGTCCTGACCTCCGGCCAGATACCCATCTGTGATGAATGGTGAAGATACACAGAAAGATCAGAATTACGGTAGGTACGTAATTTTCATTTCTGGTCACAGACCCTCCCGTACACAGTATTTCACAAGGACAAGGTGGTTCTCAGAACTCATCCTAAATTCCTACCCAGAGTGGTCTGAAAATTTCACCTTAACCAGCCCTTGGTCCTCCCGACCTACTTTGCAAACTTCCAGAATGAAGAGGAATGCACCCTTCACTCTCTGGATGTTAAGGGGGTTTTGCGATTCTATATTGACAGAACGAAGGAGATTCGCAAATCCAGACAACTCTTTGTATCGTTCAGCATGGCCTGGCTGGGTCAGCCTGTTGTAATCAGATGCGTTTCAGCATGGTTGGTAGCATGTCTTCGCCATTGCTACTCGATGACACAGGTCAAGCTGGAAGTCAGGGTGTACGCCCACCCTACCAGGGCGTTCGCAGCATCCCTGGCAGAGATTCGAAATGTGCCCATTGCAGACATCTGTAATGCGGCCACTTGGAGCTCTCTGCACACTTTCGTGAAGCACTACGCCTTGGATGTTCATACCAGACAGCATCCTTCTTTTGGCAGGTCAATCTTTAATGGACTTCTGTCCTAAGTGAGCTCCTTTTTCTTGCCACCCTGCTAAGGGGATTGTTTTCAGCTCAGTACTGTCTCACTAGTGTGAATGAGTGGCAGAGACTTTTAGTCCAGGAAGATATGAAAATCACGTACCTACCGTAATTCTTGATCTTCTTGGACGAAGTCTCCACCACTCATTCTCATGCCCACCCACCTTCCCCCGAGCTCACTCATCCTGTTTCTGGTCTTCACTTTTTTGTTGGCTGAGCTGTGAAGACACTGTTAAGTTGACCCTTCTTACACGAGTCATGCGGACTACCTTATGTCCAGGTTAGGTTAGTTTCCTAGGTTAGTTTACGCTGCATAAAAAGGTACTGAGGCGGTTGGAGGGTCGATGTCGAGATAGCCTATATGGCGGGAGCCAGCCTTGCAGCGCTGTGTATGCGCGGTCCTACCTCAGTGCCGGCCGTCCTGAAGATTTTTGTCTCTCGCTGGATCCTAGCACCTCCGGCATAGTCCCACTAGTGTGAATGAGTGGTGGAGACTTCATCAAAGAAGATCAAGCATTACGGTAGGTACATAATTGTGATTTTTTTTGTAGGTCCCTGATATCTGCAACTGAAGAACATGATGCCAGCATTTACTGTTTGGGTACTGGCCACGATGTTGCACAGTAATCCTGCTGCCAGAATGTGTACTCGCACTTGATGAGCTCTTGCTGTGGGTGCTCCAGGACAAGCTAGTGAAAATGGTAGTACTGCCTGCGGCTGCAGGGTTAACAGTGCAGTTGCAGGAAAGAGGTGGTGGGGCTGCCAAGGATGTTCCAGTCCTGGACCTTCTTAAGTAGAGTAGGAGTACGCACTGGACCTCCCAACTTCTTGATGAGACAAAAAGTTTTAAAAATTTCTTCTGTGTCCCACTTCCTTCAAAAACGAGTCTCTTGTCTAAATGCCAAAGGTAAAAGAGGTGACACCTGTCATAGGAATGCTGTCGGTCAAGGGACTGTTCGCATTTTTCCCTGCCAGAGGATTGTTATGGTCTGTTGCCTTCAAAGAAGGTTGTCATCAACCACCAATGACAGTCAATAGGATGGTTGGCCCTGTTGAGAACAAGTGCATCAAGGGAGATAGTTCTCTGTCAGACCCTGGTGCTGACCGCAGCCCATCCCAAGCAATCTAAGTTAGTTCTGGCTGAGCTTGCAGTTGGGCCCCCTATGGTTCAGCAGCCACCAGTTGTCCTGACCTCAGCAGAGCTGCTGCTTAGTCGGTACTCAAAGTTTCTACATCGGGATATCTGGACCCAGAGGCTTCGACGGCATGTCGATCCTGAAAGTCCATGTTTGAGATTGCTGTTATGCTCTCAATTCCATTTTGCCTCAGAGTTTGCAGTTGATGTCAGGTTCTTCCTTGTCATCTCCTCCTACCATGGATGTTGAGCCCGTCACAGTTGGAGGAAGGCTGCCTGACAGCAATGGAGTGTTTATCCTGGGGTGATGCCAACCAGTGATGCCGATGGATTCGTCCCAGCCTTGGCTACCTCTCCCAGATGGTTGCAGATTTTGCTGTTCACTCAGGAAATCTAGCAGAAGGTAGTAGATCTACCCTTCACGAGGACTGATCACTTTGCACTGTGAATTGAGGACCATCGCACATGTATCAAGAAGTTCACTGTTACCCTAGATTCGGTGGCATTGGTCCATCTCACATGTATTGAGAAGTTCAGTGTGACCCTACATTCAGTAACGTCTCTCAAGTCACTAACCCAGAACATAAGGCTCAGGTTCCTTTTGTAGGGGGGAAGGCATGGTCAGCAGCACCAGAGGCAGCACTTATAGCAATGCCAGCACCCAGCCAAGCAACTGGAGATTAAGGCCAGTGCAAGGCTGGATGGACCAGATCCTCCAGAGGCAAGTTCTTGAGGGCCACTGCCAAGGGCAAAAATTGATGGAATGAGTGGCCCCATCCCTTTTCTTTCTCCTCCCAACCCCTGCTGCATCTCCCAGCCAGTGGTTGACTAGCCCACTTCCTACCATAGTGATCCACGGTTACATTGAACAAGTGGATACTGCAAGTAGTGGGATCAGGGATGTCACAGTCCAGATATGTGAATGGATCCATTCACATATCTGGACTGTGTAGTATGGTATGGGCTGCACGCCCATTGGCTCAGGCTGTGGACCAGTGGGCATATAGCCCTACCATATGGTGTCAGGGCGGGAGGCAGCGAGTGAGGCTGCCCCGCTGCTGACCAGGGGGGAACAAGGCAGTGGGGGCTCAGTGGGAGGCGGTGCAGCTAGACTACCAGGGTTGGATTGCTGTGGCATTATTTTTACTGACGCCCATGATCGAGCTGCGAGCGGTCCACTGGACCACCAGGAATATAGGACTGCATATTCTACAACATATGCCCACGATCGGGCTGCGAGCGGTCCACTGGACCACCAGGGATATAGGACTATCCTTTTACTACGTATGCTTGCGATCGGGCATGGGGGGTACCACCACGATGGTGCAGCCAGAGCTCAGGTGGCCACCCACAGGTAGAAGCTGCCGTGTTTCACCCTGCAACACGGCAGCTCACCTATGGGTGGCCAGCTGTTGCTCCCTTTTTTTTGCTCACCTGTGTGCAGCGCAGGTAGGGTGCGCATGCATGGGCTCAGTACATCCCTGGCTGAATATCGGGATGTCGGGAGTATGCATGGGCACCCCACCCACGCCACATCACACATTGATGCCCGCGCGTCGATTTGTGCCAGGCTCAATCCCCTGCTTGAATATTTCACACCGGGCGATCAGTGGGTTGCGGCGCCTATGCGCAACCTTCTGAATATCACACCCAAAGTTTCCACCACTCAGTCACCTAATGGGACTACGGTGCGGAGTGCTAGGGCCCAGCGGAGGCCAAAAATATTCGGAGGCGTTGCCGGTAGGGCGAGAGGATGGCGCCACGAGCATGGCTCATGCCGGTATAGGTCTCGGCATTAACCCTCCAACGCCTCAGTTCCTTTTTTCCCGCCGTCAAGTGCACTTCAGTGACGACGTCTCTCGCCTGCCGGGAATCAAAACTTCACATCTATACGACAGCAGCTATAGTCTTTTCAGTTTTGATTAGTTTGTTATTTTATTATCAGTTCAAAGAAAATAAATAAGTAAAATTTAGTAAGTGAATTTTTCATCTAAAGACATCTTCAGCCCTCCTTCGATGGAGTCAGTCATGATCAGGGCATGTGACAGTAGGGAGACTTTGCATGAAACCTGTGTTGTCAGCAGGGCTGGGTCTGGTCCGCCGCACTCTACGGAGGGGGTGTCTGACTACAGGCAGTCTAGTGCTTGGGGAGATGGGCGGTCTTCCCGAAAGTACAAAAAGAAGCGGTACCATTCTCGATCCTCCTCAAGGACTCGGCACCACTCGGCCTCGGGTTCTTTGGCCTCCCGGTCGAAAAAGAAGCAGCACCACTCGAGGTCTCCTTCTGGTATGTCTGCATGTGAATTGTCAGTTACTGGCAGCAGGGACTCGACTCCATCCCTTCCGGGGTCTTCTCCGGCTTTTGTTTCTGGTGACCGGCATTCTCAACTCCAGAGTCCCTCCCGCCCCCCAGGGGGGTCCTCCGGTGAGCAGTTTCATCATTGGCCACTTTTATGGAGCAGTGGGTTCAGCGATTGTCCCATCTGCCCGAGCCAGCGAGTCCGTCACTGCGACCTTCGGGCCTTTCAGTTTTGGACCTGCGAGCAGGGCGGTTGGGGCTTCCTAGTCATGTGGCGCCTCCTTTGGTGCTGTTGATGCCGTGCTCTGGTGTTTTTCCTCCTCACACGGCTGTGGCGTAGGGGTCTACACCAGTGCCTTTATCTCCTGCTGAATTTCTTTGACTTTCCTCAGCGAGCCGGGGAGTTGAGAACCTCTGGTTCAGCGCCGTGTCCTGTGCCAGTGCCTCCTGTGTTTTCGCCACTGATAGAGCCTGCAATGCTGTACGCGACACTGGGGTTTTCTACTCCCAATTCGTGGTGCTCCTCCTGCCTTTCCTATCTATACAGTCCCTTTGGGACTAGTAGGAGATGATATTGAGCCTGATCCTGATCTTCGATTGGAGAACGACTTTGACGACATTCCTCCATGGGGTGGTGAATAGACCTTCTCTTACAGCAGAGCCTCTGGTTGAGGACCTTTCTTTTAAGTCTCTGCTTAGAAACATGAATACCACTCTCTCTCTCTCTCTCTCCCCCTCTCCAGACTTCGGAGATCGATGCTGGGAAATTACTGCGTCTGCAGTACCTGCACATTCCAGACATTCCTGTAGAATTGACTCCCCCCCCCGTGCAACCCTCTTTTGAGACTCTCTCTCAGAAATAGTGTGGGATAATCCAGCGCTTATTCCCTCCATGGCTAAGTCCATAGACAGGAAATATGCCCCTCCCAAGGATCAACTCATTCTGGCCTCGCAAGCCTTTGCTGATGCCATAGTTGTCCTGGCAGAGAATGACAAGGCCATTCTTTTGCAAGAATCTATGGCACGTCCGATAAACAAGGAATCTCACAAAATCAACACATTGGGAAAGCGAGTCTTTGCTGCTACCATCCTGGGCATGCGCACCAGGGCTGCTTCTCTCAGTATGTGTATACACTCTGGCATTCGCCCAAGGCCACAGTAGAAGCTCTCCCTGATTCGAAAGTTAACTCAGAGCTTCTTCAAACCATTACTAGAGGCATTGAATCCAATAACCAGCAGCTCAAAGCTGCCGTGGATGCCTTTGACACTGCCTCCAGAGCAGCAGCAGCTGGTATATGCACACAACGCCACTCTTGGTTGCGCATGGCGGGATTCACAAATGATGCCCATCAGAGAGTTATGGCTTTTCCCTTTGACAGTACGTACCTGTTTGGTCCTCAGACCGAGCAGGTGCTAGAGGCCACACAGTAAACTAGAACGGCTATCAAAATGGCCAGACTGCCATCTGCAGCCCCTCAAAGGGGTGGGTATCGTTGTCAGTTTCATAACCGTCAGTCCTTTCATGGTAAAGGCAGAGGGGGCTTCAACAGAAACCAAAACCCTCGGCCACAAAAGAAAACACAGCAGAAGACACAGGGCCCCAAAGCGCCTAGTGCCACCCTCTGAGACTCCAGCCCAAGTCCCACCTCAGCTGTCCGAGGGGAACTCTTCCTCGGCAGTAGGAGGGCGCCTGTCTCAGTTTTACGACCAGTGGAAGTCAATCACATCAGACAAGTGGGTTCTCAGGACAATCCATCAGGGGTATTCTCTAAATCTTTCAGAAACCCTTCCAGATCACCCACTCAAACGACAGCCCAAGCTGTCTGTCTCTCAGTCAGACCTTGCTTCCAAGATTTAAGGCCTTCTAAACAACAGGGAAGTAGAGGTAGTTCCACTGGATCAGTGGAACACAGGTTTCTACTCCCATTACTTCCTAGTTCCAAAGAAAACAGGAGGCATGCACCCTGTTCTCCATCTCAGGAAGTTAAACAGATTCCTTTACAAGGAAAGTTCAAGATGATATCACTCGGTACTCTTTTACCTTTGATTCATCAAAACAATTGGTTGGCCTCCCTGGACATGCAGGACACCTATCAACATGTTCTCATACACCCAAAACACCACAAATACCTCGGATTCGTGGCGTTGGGTCAACACTACCAGTTTATTTATTTATTTATTGATTTTTGTTGACTCGGTAAGCCCACTGGACCTAGATGTCACTTTTTCAGGGGCGACCGGGGGGAGGGGGTATACAGATGGTAAGCAACTGAAATTGAACCAGATTAAGCTGTTCGTGGAATTTTTAGTGAATGGGAGAAATGTGGCCAGGATACTGGGGAAATTCCATTACTCTTTTTCGATAAGTGCCATGGGATCTTTAGCATCCACCCAAACTACCATTAATCAAGGCAGATGGGACCTCGGTTTAACGTCTTATCCGAAAGACGGCACCTCAGAAGTGCAGCAGCCCCCTCATGCTGCACTAGTGTCAGTATTGGGATATTAACCTAAGTGCCAGATGTGGGAACTGAACCCACAGCCCTCTCATCTCCCGGCCTCAGAGGCGAGTGTGCTACCTACTGAGCCTTGACACTGACGCCAGTTCAGAGTCCTGCCCTTTGGGCTATCCTCGGCACCTCGAGTCTGTACAAAGTGCTTTGCAGTTCTTGCAGCACGTCTCAGGAGGCTCGGAATTCAGGTTTTCCCATATCCGGACGATTGGCTTCTAGCAAGTTCCTCCAGACAAAAGACTCAGGAAGCCGTGGCTATGGCTTCGAAATTCCTCACGTCCATAGGAGTCCTGCTAAATTTGGGAAAGTCACAGCTACAGCCCTCCCAATGGCTCCTCTTTATAGGGGCCCTTCTGGATACCTCCAGCGCAAAAGCCTTTCTTCCGGAGGACAGAAGGAACGACATCCTTCAGATGGCCCACTTCATCAGAGAAAACGACTTGGTTCGAGCTCTCTCGATGCAGCGGATCCTGGGTCTCATTGGCATCCTGTGTTCCCTGTGCCTCTGGCCCGTCTTCACATGAGGACTACTCAGTGGATGCTCAGCATTCAGTGGTCACCGACCATGCACGCACAGTCCTTCTACATCAAGGTGACAGAACCCCTGAAATGGTCACTCACCTGGTGGACTCAGGAGGACAACCTACTGGAAGGTTATCCCTTCGCCCCTCTAGAATCCCAGATCTTACTTCGAGTGGGAGCTCTTGCAGCAGGTTATAACCATTAGGACTAACGCCGCAGGCATTAGGACCCACCGGAACAATTCTAGCTAGCAATACCCAGCACGGACCGCCCCCCGATGTCTGCTCCACCCTGATGCTGGCCCCAGTATAAAAGGGGGCAGACCCGGCTCCACCCCAGTTCTTTTCCCGCCACGAGCCTGGCACGTTGGAGAAGTTCAGGCTTTCAAACCCAGCTAAAATAGACAGAAGAAGACTTCTTCTACTGGATTTTCGACTTTTCATTGTGTTTTTCGACGATTCTTTCAACGCTTTTTCATCCAACTCCAGTCTGGCGCATGTCGCCATCGTCAGTATCCTCCGGGCCCAAGAAGAAAAGGTGTCACTGTGGCTGCCAAATTCCATCCCAGGACGGCCACAGCAAGTGTGTCTTTTGCTTGGGCCCAGACCACGACAGCGTGTCCTGCTGCATCTGCCAGAGGTTTACCAGCAGGACGAGAATCGGGCGCCTGAAGGCTCTCAAGGCCCACCTTCTTGAGCAGACCATGGACGTACAACGCACCTCAGGGGAGAAGGGTGGAAAACACTGGGGCAAATCCAGTAAGCGTTCCTCGAGAAAGACCATAGCCAGTCCATCACCGCCCGGCCCGGTCCCGCTCCCGCCTCCTCCCATAAGAAGGCCTCCCCCTCCTCGCGCTCAGGGAAGCACCCAGAAGGTTCCAAGGTGCTGTCCCCTCCGGTGAAGAAACTGGCGCCAGCCAAAGCAGGATCATCAGGGGAAAAGCCCAGACCTAGGGTGGCTCCTCTTCGGATTACCCCCCAGTCCCCCTCGGCGCAAGCTACAGCCCCACCTAGGAAGGTCTCGGCGTCGGCCGACTTGGGCAAACCGCCAGGCAAGAAAATCGCTTTGGCCCCGGCTCCAGTGGTACCGACACCAGTTCCTCAAGTGACGCGGTCGGCCCGTTATCGTGGTGGAGACTTCACGCAGGGCATTATGGGTCACCAAGTCTTCCACCTCACACAGATGGGAGGGAGCCCTTCCCATGACCTACCTGAAACGGCTTCACCACTTCCCTTTCCAGGGACCACAGCCATGGTCTTTACCAGGGACCAGCTGCAGGAGCTGTTCACCTTCTGGTAGAGTCAGGTCAGGAAAGAACAGTCTCCACCGAAGCTGACCTCATTGGGCTGACCAAACAACGTTACTCCCGAGGGCCTCCCTGCGGAAGACCCCTGAGCGGCCGCTGCCACGCTCGCCCTCCAAAGGTCGGTCTCGGTCGGAGGACCGTCGTCAGCACCCCTCATGATTGGGTAGCCGTCTTCGATCTTGGCCCCAGTACAGGAGCCGGTCCCGTTCTTCTAGATGGGCCGACTCCCGACATCGGTCCCCGGACCGACATCGGTCGTTGCTCCTTCGTCGGTCCCATAGCCAGCGTCGGTCCGGCAGCTGCCGACGTTCGAGTGGGGGAGTCCAAGACACAGCTCAGGCAATTCAGGGCCCAGTAGCAGGTCGTTTTCCCCGTATAACTCGTCCCTCTCAGGACTCGGGGGCTCCCTGGGAGAGAAGGACCAACCCCGCTCGCCTCCTGACAGTCCGACCTTCATGGATGTCATGAGGCGCATCCAGGCCTCCAGCGAGTGGGAAACGGAAGACCTGGACCCGGAACACCGTCGACTGGCTAAATACCCGAGGCAAAAGGAGCTCCAGCCACTCGTGGTGCCTCCTTTAGTGGATATCTTCCAGGATCTCACCAGGATCACTTGGAAGCATCCAGCGTCAGTCCCGCCGATACTGAAGAAGTCAGACAGCCTGTATATAGAGCCCCGAGTGCTGAACCCTTCTTGGCAGAGCAGCCTCAGGTGGACTCGTGATTACGGTTGCTCACAACAAATCCAAACAGCCAAAACACTTTCGCTCCCAGTCTCCTGAACCAGAATCCCGTTACTTGGACCAGGTGGGCAAGAAGGTATACTCTGCCTCCACCTGCTCCATTAGGTCCCTTAACTTCCTCACACATATGGTCCAGTACCAGAATACATTGTGGGAGAGGGAACAGGAGCTATCATCTGCCTTGCCAGACTCCGCACAAAAAATGGAGCTCCTGGACATTCTAAAGTCAGGCTCAGATGTACAGTAGGCTCGCATGTTCTTCATGCCTTGTACGACTCTGCAGATACAGCAGCCAGGGCGGCAGCGTCAGGTTTCTGCCTCCAGCACCACGCCTGGTTGAGAGTCTCTGGCTTTCACCAGGACCTGCAGTCCAGAATCAGGGACCTTCTGTTCCAGGGTTCCGTCCTTTTCGGGCAGGAGACAGGGACACTTATCTCTCATCTCGAGGAGTCGGGCAAATCTATCTGGTCCGTCCGGCAGATGTACAGAGGGGACCAGAAGAAAGCGAGATGACGTCCTTTTCAGAAGCCCTCAGGTGTCCAAGCCTGTGGCAACCAACAGGGTCAGAAGGGTGGCTTCAAGAGGAGAGCCAGCAACCTGAAGGCACTCCTTTTCATGGCCTTAAGCCTCTCTGTCTGCTCCCGACTCTGCCCAATGACTCCCTTCCGACCCCCCCTCCTCTGGAAGAGGTTCCAGGGAAGGCAGTAGGGGGTCACTTCTCCCTTCACTTTAAGGGTTGGAGCTCTATAACAACAGACCAGTGGGTCCTGGACATTATAAGGAGAGGACATATATTGGAGTTCACCGAGATCCCCCCAGGTGCTCCACCAAAGTCCTCAAGATATCCTCCTTCTCACATTCCTCTTATAGAAGGAGAGATTCAGGCCCTATTGCAAAAAAGGGCAATAGAATCAGTCCCTCTGCATCAGCAGGGAAAGGGGTATTACTCCCATTTCTTCCTTGTCCCAAAGAAGATGCAGGATCTTTGTCCAGTTCTGGACCTCAGCACTCTCACACAGCTTTATAGAGTACCGAAGGTTCCGGATGGTGACCTTTCTAGGTCTCATTCCTTTGCTGCATCATGGAGACTGGCTCTGTTCCCTAGATATGCAAGATGCTTACATGCACATAGGAGTCTGGCCTTCCCACAGAAAGTATATGAGGTTCTACTTTCAAGGAACGTGTTATCTGTTTAGGGTTCTTCCGTTCGGCCTCTTCTCCGCTCCTCAAGTCTTCACAAAATGCTTGACAGTGGTGGCTGCGGCTCTAAGACGCCGGGGACATTATGTCTGCCCTTACCTCAATGATTGGCTACTTGCGGCCCCGTCAAGGATGCGTCTCCTTCAGGCTCTCAAAGACACCTGTACTCTGTTCCGAGAGGTGGGGATCACCCTGAACCTTCCAAGGTCTTCCCCAGAGCCCAGCCAAAGACTCATCTTTATAGGGGCAGTCCTGGATTCGGTCCAGGGCATGGCTTTTCTACCCCCAGAGACGGGCGATCGCTTGCGGGAGATTGCTGGATCGGTCCTGGTAACCCCTCAAGTCCAGGCCAGGACCTTTCTCAGACTTCTAGGGCACATGGCAGCAACCTTTCCTGTCACTCCTCTGGCTCGCCTCCACATGAGAGTCCCACAGTGAATGCTCAGGGTGCAGTGGTATCAGGGCTTACACGACTTAGATCACATGGTCAGAGTCACAGGGACGGTCAAGAGGACACTTCTGTGGTGGCTGGACCCTCTCAATTTAGTGAAAGGAGTTCAAACAACATGAAGTCTTGCTGTATTCTGATAATATGCAGTATGCTCCAGCACTAGAACTGCTCCAGAGAACAAAGAGTTAACTCTATGCCTGAACATAGAACGTTGAGCTCGTGCTTGGTTCAAACCCCTATCTGCTGCACTTTAAAGTGCACCCGTCAGATTCTTTGCTCCTCCAGACTGAACAGTCGCTCCGGAGAGTTTCTCTTTCACTCGGTTCGGTATAATAAATCATTGATTCATTCCGATTATTACTTTGTTGTTTTTCTCGGTTCAGATCACTGTCTGCTGTACTGTAATAGGTAGATTTATTTTGATTGTGGATCTGTGGAAATCGTAAAAAAGTTTTGTGTAAGGGGGGTTTTGTCAATCAGTTCGGCTGAACCAATTCTTCCTATTTGTTGGTGTTTCCCCTTCTAGGTCGGTGAGGTTCCGGTACCGATCAGTTCTAAAAAAAAATTTTTTTTTTTTTTTCCCAATACTGGAGCCGTGTAAAAGGCAAGTGTTTTCTGTTGGAATGGCTCAGTCTGAGAAACCCAAGAAAAAAACTGGGTCCACTGGGTTTCAACACTGCAGTGTGTGTGGGGAGGCCTTTGCTAAGGCTGATCCCCACACCACCTGTGTTTACTGTCTGGGGTTTGACCACCTCGATTCAGACTGCCAGATTTGTAAAAATTTTCCCAAATCCACCCTGGAGAAAAGGATGGGTAGGCTGAGGGAAAAGGAGGCCGAAAGATCTGCTGACCCAGATGGCCAGCCCGGTTCGGTCCTTACCGAACCAGAGGCAGTGCCCTCTGACCTGGACCAGCCTTCCTCGAGCAAGAGGAGAGCCGATCCCGAGGGGTCGGTTCCTGCTAAGAGGAAAAGAAAAGACAAGTCGGCCGCTTCGGAACCAGAACTGTTACATCCATCCGCCAAGGAGATAGCCAGGAGCGATTAGTATAGTTGAGTCGCTCGCTCGTTCCGACTGATCCGCACCGCAAACTAGGCACCCGGATCGGTCGGTTCCTCCGGTTCCCGATTATTCACCAGAAGATTACTATGAACCAGATTGGGAGGGAATGAAGACTTTGAAGATGAGGACTAAGAGGTCAGTGATGAAGGTCTGGATGAGCCTATTGAACCGGACATCTCCCCAGACAGACCTTCTGGGGTCTCCTCCCAGGCTTTCTGAGTCCCATCCCACTTTCTATTTTACAGAAAGATGGCAGAAACCCTCCAGCTCCCTATGGGGGAGACTGTAGAGGAGTCAGAGGAGCTTGACTTTGTGGAGATGATGGATATTGTAGAGTCCAAGAGGTTGTGTATTCCTCTCCATAAGTCTTTTGGGAAACAGACACAAACTTTTAAAAACTCCCAATTCCTTGCCTCCAGTGGACAAAGAATGGACAGGAGGTACATGCTGTCAGGCTCTGACTCAGAGTTCCTTTATCAGCAGTGCAGGCCATGTTGGGGTAGTACAGGCTGCAGCCTGTGGCAAGGCAGATGCCTTTGGCTTCACACCCCCAGATAAGGACTCCAGAAGGATAGATGCCATGGCCAAAAAACAGTACTTGGCATCTTCCCTGGGACTCAGGCAGGTGAATTACATGGCCTATACAGCCAGGTACCAAAAGTCCAGGTGGGATACTGTTTTGGAACTGGCTAAGCAGGCTTCCCCCCAGCTAGCCAAAGAGCTGATAAAGGTGGCTGCTGATGGGATTGAGGCATCAAAGATCCAATTTCATGCTGCTGCTGTGGACTCCAGTAATGTTTCATCAAGAGTCATGGCTACATCTGTGGCTCTTTGGAGAATGGCTTGGCTCAGATGTACTAGCCTATCACAGGATACCCAAGCTAAGGCTATGGATTTCCCCGTACAAGGTAATTCTCTGTTTGGGGAGCAGAGAATTACGTGAAAAAAATGGACGAGTACAGGACCACCTACAGGAGTGCACAGGCCAAGGAAAGGCAGGCTTCTCCTCAGAGGCAGCATTCATGGGGCAGGGGCAGGCCTTTTCACAGGCCTTTCTACCAGGCACAGGCCTCCTCTCCTTTTCTTCAGAGGGAGAGAAGGGGGATCAGCAGGGCTGCATCCTTCTCTCAGCCCAAGGCTCCTGCTAAGCAGACACCCTGATGTGTCAGCTCGGGTCAACTCCCCTATTCCTGTAGGAGGCAGGCTGACTTACTACTTCCAGGCCTGGAAGTCTGTTACCTCAGACAAATGGGTCCTGGAGGTAGTAAGCCAGGGACTGGCCCTCTGCTTCAAAAAATTTCCAAAGCTGAGGGTCAGGTCTTTTCCACCTGCAAGCATTTCAGAAACCATCGCCCTAAAGGCAGAGGTTTCCTCTCTTTTGACCCTCAAGGCCATAGAGAGAGTTTCTTCGAGTCATTGGAGCAAAGGCCTGTACTCCAGGTACTTTCTTACCCCAAAGAAGACGGGGGAGTGGTGACCCATCCTAGACTTAAGGTTTCTAAACAAACACCTGCTCAAGCCAAAGTTCAAAATGGTGACTCTGGGACTAATCCTTCCCTCTCTGAGACCAGGAGACTGGCTAGCCTCCCTGTATCTCAAGGATGCCTACTTTCACATTCCCATCAGGTGCTCCCACAGAAAGTACTTCAGGTTCGAATTGCCCTCAGGTCACTATCAGTTCAGAGCAATGCCCTTCAGGCTGACATCAGCTCCAAAGGTATTTACAAAATGCCTAGCACCAGTAGTAGTAGCATTTCTTAGAAGGCAAAACATTGCCATATTCCCATATCTGGATGACTGGTTCGTGGTGGGGCAGTCTCCAGATCAAGTCAAGTCAAGCCTGCAAGTCATTCAGCAATTGCTCACTTCTCTAGGCTTCCTCCTCAGTCTTCAAAAATCAGTTCTCGAACCATTTCAGCTCCTGACCTTCATAGGAGCAGACCTGGATACTGTCCAGGCAAAGGCTTTTCTTCCCCAAGGGTAAAAGCCCTGGGAGACTTGGCTTCTTCCTTCCGCCTTCTGGTCTCTCGCCAGCAAGGCACTTTCTTCAGCTCCTGGGCCACATGGCAGCCTCCACTGCATTAGTCCAAGGTGCCAGATTTCAGGTGAGGGACATTCAGTTCCACTTCAGGGCTTATTAGTCTCAGAAGAAGGACCCTCTGACCAAATTAGTCCCAGTGACTCGGACTTTGATCCAGGCTCTCCAGTGCTGGTTGGATCAAAGCAACCTCAGGCAAGGAGTCCCTTTCATCTCCCAGTCTTATTCAGTCATTCTGACCACAGATGCCTCTCTTCTGGGCTGGGGTGCTCACCTGGAAGACCTCACAGTTCAGGGGTTGTGGTCTACTCAGGAGTCCCTGCTTCACATCAGTCTTCTGGAGCTCAGGGCAGTGTACCTGGCTCTGCTAACTTTCTCAGGGTCAGTTTAGAACAAAGAGGTTCAGGTCAGAACCAGTGGCGGAGCTAGAGGGGGCTGGGGGGGCGGCAGCCCCTCCTAGCTGCCCCAGTGTGAGTAGTGGCGCCCCACCACCATCTTTATTCACTGTTTAGTGCCCATTGTGGAGCCTGTGATTGACTGAATGGCACCCCCTGGCTCCCAAATGCTCCCAAACCTGGCTCTGCCACTGGTCAGAACAGACAATACCACCACCATGTAGTACATCAACAAGCAGAGAGGCACTCAGTCTACGGCCTTGTGCGTGGAAGCCATGAGATTGTGGTCTCTGGCTTATTCACTACAAACAACTCTAGTAGCAGTTCACCTTCCAGGAAAAGACAACCTGATAGCAGATCCCTTGAGCAGGATTTCTCAGGGCCATCACAAGTGGTCCCTGGATCCTCTAGTTTTGAAGAAGATTTTCTCGAAATGGGGCACTCCTCAGACCTCTTTGCAGCCCCAGACAATCACCAACTTCCTCTTCTTCTGTTGCAGATCCCAGTCTTCGCTCAGTCCTCCTGGATGCTCTAATTTTGGATTGGAAGAGGAATTTCTGTATGCATTTCCCCTTTCCCCTGTTGTTCAAAGTTCTGGTCAAAATAAGGTCACAGTCTTGCAAAGTGATCCTGACTGCTCCAGATTGGACCAGACAGCCCTGATACCCTCTGTTACTGTCACTGGCAGCCCATCCTCCTTTGGTTCTCCCAAGAGTCATAATCTGTTAACTTCTCCCAGGGAAGAATTTGGTACCCCAGTCTTCAGTCTCTCAACCTCAGGGCCTGGCTCTTGAAGAACCAGAATATGCTGGTATGAATTTGTCCCAGGGGTTCTGGATGTTCTTAAGGCCTCTAGAAAACCTGCTACTAGGAAAACTTACAACTCCAAGTGGAAGAGATTTAGCATTTGATGTTCAGATAACACATTTTCCAAGCACTGCTAACCTGTCTACAGTCCTTGACTATATGGTTCACCTTAACAGCTTAGGTCTCAGACCAGCAACTCTCAAGGTTCATCTGTCAGCTGTTTCTGCTTTCCTGTCAGTAGTAAAGCCCTCTTCACTGGCATCTCATCCTCTGTTCTGCAAGTTTTTCAAGGGTCTCCTTCATACTAACCCCCCCTTCAGAGATCCCATTCCTGTTTGGGATCTTAATATCTGCATTGCTCAGCTCATGCAGCCACCCTGCAAGCCTTTGGCATCTGCAGAGCTGAAGTACTTGACTTGGAAGACTATTCTTGGTAGCTATCACCTCTGCCAGATACATCAGTGAGTTGCAGGCTCTCTCAATGTATCCTGATTTTATCTCATTCCACGGGGGATAAGGTGGTCCTCAGAATTAATAGGAGATTTTTACTTAAGGTGGTCTTGGATTTTCATTAAATCAGTCCATGACCTTCCCGTCTTCTTCATTGACCAGTCATTCAGGTGAGAGGAGATTACACAGTCTGGATGTTAAGAGGGTCCTTAGTTATTACATTGAGCATACTGAGGCCATTAGGTCTGGCTCTTCTCAGCTGTTCCTCACTATTGGTGAAGTGGGAAAAGGCAGGCCAGCTACTAAAATAACTATTGCCAGGTGGATTGTCTCCTGTATCCAGTTCTGCTATGAAAGCTAGGTAAGAACCCCTCAGGCCTGAGGGTTCATTCGACTAGGGGCACAGCAGCTTCTCTGACTGCTGCCAGAGATATACCTCTATTAGAGATTTGTAAAGCAGCCACCTGAAAAACAGTCCACACATTTACGAAGCATTACTCCCTGGATATCCAGGCTAGGAGTGATGCTAGGTTTGGCACAGGAGTACTGCAGAGCCTATTCCCTAAGTAGGTTCTGGACCCTCCTCCTGTGAGGTACTGCTTGGTAGTCTGCATATTGTTAGAATACAGCAAGACTTCATGTTGTTTGAAGAAAAAATTACCTTAGTAATTGTATTTCTTCTAATGGAGTCTTGCTGTATTCTGACCTCCCTCCCTGCCTCCCCTCTCAGAACTTAGTGTTGGGATGTGGGCTGGCTGGGGCAGTGTTGTACCCCAAAGGTGCATTGACCCTTCCCCTGTTGGGAGAGGGGGTGCATAGTGTTTCAAGTTTTCTTTAAAGGTGTTTCACTACCAGTTTTTCTTTTGGGGTCTTAGACTTGAGTCTTTTGCAGACCCTTTGTGTTAATAGCCTTTTGGCTGTAGTGTTTTTTTTTTGTTTTTTCACATGGTAGCTGTAGCTAGTCACTTTGGGCTCTTAAGAATCTGACGGTTGCACTTTGAAGTGCAGCAGATAGGGGTTTGAACCGAGCACGAACTCAACGTTCTGTGCTCTGGCATAGAGTTAACTCTTTGTTCTCCAGAGCAGTTCTAGTGCTGGACCATACTGCATATTGTCAGAGTATAGCAAGACTCCATTAGAAGAAATACAATTACTAAGGTGAGTAATTTTTTCTTCAAACAACATGAAGTCTTGCTATATTATAGACATTAGCAGTTTGTTCCAGCTCTAGAACTGCCCCGGAGTGAAATGGTTAAAACCATTCCAAAATAGAATTTTGGCACGAGAGCAGCTCTATCTGTGTCATTTCAAACTTGAACTGTCAGATTCTTTACTCCGCCTCAGTGAACAGTCGCTCCGGAGATTTCTCCTTCTGCTTGGTTCATTTCTCGGTTTAAAAGTGTTTTCTCAGTTGGATTTAACCGAGAATAGTTTTATTTAACAGCAAAACCGTTCGGTTCAAGCTCTATCTGTGGTAACCGTAAGTAAATGAAGGTTTTGTCTGTGTGGAACTTGTAGTTATCGGTTCGGTTTTGAACCGATCAGTGGATTTAAAACTCATTTAAAACTAAAAGTTACTATTTTGAAGTCCGGTTCCGGTTCTTATCGGTTCTAAAAAAGCAGTTTATTAGGTTTTCCAATACCCGTGACACGGTTAGGAACCGATAAAGGTGTCTTGCCTAGCACTGCCGTTAAAAGGCAAGTTTTGGTTAGGCTGGCATTATGTCTGAGAAACCCAAAAGGAAAAGCGCACATTGGTTTCAACACTGTGATGTTTGTGGGGAAGTCTTTGCCAAGGCTGACCCACACCACATGTGTTTATTGTCTGGGTTTGACCACCTCCAGTCAGACTGCCAGGTATGTAGAATTTCCCTGCAGCCACCCTGGAAAAAGATTGGGCAGGCTCAGGGAACAAGAGGATAAAGTCCGCTGACCCGATGGCCAGCCGGTTCGGTGCCAACCGAACCAGAGGAGTGCCCTCTGACCAGGGCCAGACTTCCTCGGCAAAAGAAAGCTGGTTCTGAGGAACCAATTCAGTAAAGAAAACAAGAAAATCAGCAGGTCTGGAGTCCAAAATTCCTTCTCCAGCTGCTGCAGAGATAACAATAGCCATACAAATTGTCCAGTCACTGTCTCAGGGTCCGTCCGAACCACCACTATCTGGTAAAAGGTCGTGTTCGTCCGGTCCCAGTGGTTCAGGATTATGATATTGAGGAATTTTATGAACCAGAGGAGGGGGAGGAGGATGAACAGTATGAATGTGGCTGGGAAGATCTGGGTGTGCCCATTGAACCGGACATCTCCCAGACAGACCTTTAGAATCTCCCCTGCTGTCTGAGTCCCATCTCATTTTATGCTTTATAAAAGTTGCTGAAACCTCCAGCTTCCTTTAGAAGAGGCTGTGGATGAGCAAGAGGAGCCTGATTTTGTAGAAATGATGGATATTCCAGAGTCTAGGAGATTGTCTGTTCCTTTACATAAGTCTTTAGGAAACAAACAATTAAAATTTTAAAAGCTCCTAATTCTGTGCCTCCTGTAGATAAAAAGATGGACAGAAGGTATACATTGTCAGGCCCTGATACAGAATTCCTTTCTCAGCAATGCAGTCATGTTGGGTAGTTCAGGCTGCTGCCTGTGATAAAGCTAATATTCCTTGGCTTCACATCCTCCTGACAAGGATTCCAGGAAGATTGATGCCATGGCAAAAACAGTATATGGCAGCCTCTCTGGGACTCAGGCAAGCAAATTATATGGCTTATGTAGCTAGGTATCAGAAATCTAGATGGGATACTGTTATGCAATTGGCCAAGCAGGCCCATGGCCAGCTGGCTAGTGAACTAGAACAGGTGGCTGCTGATGGCATTGAAGCCTCCAAGGTTCAGTTTCATGCTGCTGTGGATGTTAATGATGTTTCCTCTAGGGTCATGGCCACATCTGTAGCTGTAGGTTGGCCTGGCTCTAGGTGTACTAGTTTGTCACAGGATACCCAGACTAAGGCTATGGATTTTCCTGTGGTGGGAAATTCTCTGTTTGGAGAGCAGACAAGAATTACATGAAGAAGATGGATGAATATGACTACTTACAAGAGTGCCCAGGCTAAGGAGCGCAAGCCACTCCTCAAAGGCATGCCCCAGGAAGGTAAGCCTTTTCACAGGCCTTTCTACCAGACTCAGGCCTCCTCTGCCTATGCTCAGAGGGGCTTCTTCAGAGGCAGGGACAGACGAGGGGTGGGCAGACCTGCTCCCACCCCCCAGCCTAAAGCTCCTGCGAAACAGGCACCCTGATGGGGTGCCCAGGGCCGATTCGCCTGTACCAGTGGGGGCAGGCTGGCTTACTTCAGTCAGAATTGGGCTCTTTAACCTCAGACAAGTGGGTTCTGCAAGTAGTAAGCCAGGGTCTGGTTCTCAGCTTCAAAAGTTTCCCAAGTTGAGAAGCAGACTTTTTCTACTGCAAGTGCTTCAGAGACCCTCGCTCTGGAAACAGAGGTCTCATCCTGTTAGCCTCAGAGCAGTAGAAGGTTCCTCCTGCATCAGGGCAGGGTCTGTATTCAGATACTTCTTACCCAAAAAGACAGGAGAATGGCGGCCTGTTTTAGATCTCAGATATCTGAACAAGCATCTTTTGAAATCAAAGTTCAAAATGGTAACTCTGGCAATGATTTTATCTTCCTAAGGCCAGGGACTGGCTAGCCTCCCTGGACCTCAAGGATGCCTATTTCCATGTCCTAATCAGAAGATCCCATCGAAAGTACCTCAGATTGAGCTGCCCTCAGGTCATTACCAGTTCAGAGCAGTGCCTTCGGCCCACCTCTGCTCCAGGGTATTCACAAAGTGTCTAGCAGTGGCAGTGGCCCACTTAAGGAGGCAGAGGATTGCTGTTTTCCCTATCTAGACTTACTGGCTCATTGTAGGCCAGTCCCCAGAACAGGTAAAAGCTCACCTGCAGGTCACCCAGCAGCTTCTCACCTCCCTGGGTTTTCTGCTAAACCTACCAAAGTCGGGTTCTGGAACCAGTCCAGGTACTCACCTTTATAGGGCAGAATTGGACACAAAGCTAGCCAGAGCCTTTCTTCCCCAGAAAGGGTAAGGAATTTAGTGGCTCTGGCCTCTTCCTTCACTCTGCAGGTCTCTCGACCAGCAAGACACTTTCTGCAGCTCCTGGGGCACATGGCTGCATCCACAGCTGTTGTACAGGAGCCAGATTTCAGATGAGAGACATTCAGTTCACTTGAGAACCTTTGGTCTCAGAGAAGAGACCCCTTTCCAAGTTGGTCCCAGTGACTCGAACCTTGATCCTAGCTCTCCAGTGGTGGCAGGATCAGAGCAATTTAAGAGCGGGGTCCCCTTCATTTCCCCTTCTCACGACTTGACTCTCACTACAGATGCTTCCTTCTGGGTTGGGAGCCCACATGGGCGACCTTTCCACTCAGGAGTTTGGTCCCCCAGGAATCTCTGCTCCACATCAATTTGCTGGAACTCAGAGCTGTCTTTTTAGCTCTTCAAGCTTTTCTGCATCTGTCCACGACAAGGTGATACAAGTCAGAACAGACAACACCACAACAATGTGGTACATCAACAAGCAGGGCACTCGGTCTTCGGCCTTGTGCACCGAGGCAATGAAGTTGTGGTCTCTGGCCTATTCCTGAACACTTCCTCATAGCAGTTCATCT
The DNA here is from genome assembly GCA_016271365.2 of Neoceratodus forsteri. NCBI lineage: Eukaryota > Metazoa > Chordata > Ceratodontiformes > Ceratodontidae > Neoceratodus > Neoceratodus forsteri. Next base: position 859,911,115 of record CM028134.1, read on the forward strand.
TCCAGGAAGGACAATGTCCTAGCGGATGCCCTCAGCAGGATTTCCCAGGGCCATCACGAATGGTCCCTGGATCCTCAAGTGCTGGGGATATTTTTGCCAGGTGGGCATCCCTCAGATAGATCTTTTTGCAGCCCCAGACAATCACAAACTTCCTCTGTTCTGTTGCAGGCCTCCAGTGCTGGGCTCAGTTCCCCTGGATGCCCTTCTTCTGGATTGGGAGGGGAAGTTCCTCTATGCTTCCCCCTTTCCTCTCCTATTCAAAGTACTAGTCAAAATCAGATCTCAGCCTTGCAGGGTGATTCTGATTGCCCCGGATTGGGCCAGGCAGCCCTGGTACCCACTCCTTCTGTCTCTGACAGTCCATCTTCCCCTGTGCCTCCCCAGGAATCACAATCTGTTGACTTGTGCCCAGGAAGGGTTTGGTATCCAGACCTCAAATCCCTCAACCTCAAGGCCTGGCTCTTGAGGAGTTAGAGTTGCTGATTTACACCTCTCTCAGTGGTGTTCTTGAGATCCTAAAGGTTCCAGAAAGCCTTCCACTAGGGCTACTGTAGTTCTAAATGGAAAAAGGTTTTCCATTTGGTGTCTGGAAAAATATTTCCCAGAATCTGCTGAATTGCCCATTTTGTTAGATTACATGGTACATCTTAATTCCTTGGGTCTCAGACCAGCTACCCTGAGAGTTCATTTGGCAGCTTGTCTGCTTTTTGTGTCAGCGGGAAAGTCATCCCCTCTTTCCTCTCATTCTGTGTTTTCCAAGTTTTTAAGGGATTACTCCATACTAATCCTCCCTTTCAGGAACCGGCCCTGCTTGGGACCTTAATGTTTGCATTGCCCAGTTAATGCAGCCCCTTTGAACCTCTGTCTTCTGCAGAGCTTAAGTACCTAACTTGGAAAACTGTTTTCTAGTGGCTATCCCTTCTGCAGACGCATAAGTGAATTGCAAACCTTGTCAGTGGAGACTGATTTTATTTCTTTCCACAGGGATAAGGTAGTCCTTAGGACTAATAGGAAGTTTTTGCCTAAGGTGGTTTCAGATTTCCATCTTAATCAATCTATCTCCTTCCAGTATTTTCACTGATCACTCCTCTTCTGGTGAGAGAAGGTTGCACAGCCTGGATGTTAAGAGAGCTCTTATTTATTATATAGAGCGTACCAAAGGTCACAGGTTCGAATCCTCCAACTTTTCCTTACCTATGGTGAAGTTGGGAAAGGCAAACCTGCCACTAAGAGATCAATAGCCAGGTGGTTGTCTCTTGTATCAATTTGTTATCAGAAGTGGGCAGGCCCCCAGTTTGAGGGCTCATTCTACCAGGGGTACAGCTCGCGTCTTAGCTGCTGCCAGAGATATCCCTTTATTAGAGATTTGCAGGCTGCTACTTGGAAAGCGGTACACACTTTTACCAAGCATTACTCCCTGGATGTCCAGGCCAGGAGAGATGCTCACTTTGGCACAGCTGTTCTTCAGAGCCTATTCCCTAAGTAGGTTCTGCCCCTCCTCCATGGAGGTACTGCTGTGTATTCTGCTAATGTCTATAATATAGCAAGACTTCATGTTGTTTGAAGAAAAAATTACTCACCTTAGTAATGTTGTTTCTTCTAATGGAGTCTTGTATTATAGACCCTCCCAACCTGCCCTCTCTCAGAACCTCTACTTGGTGGGGTGCGGCAACTTAGTGTGGGCACTACTATGTCCTGTTAGCATTTTGTCCCCTTTGGGACTTTGGGGTGTATGTGTATCATGTGTGTTTTATTATACTTATGTTCCATTTTCTTATTATTAGAATGGTGTTAGTATTTCGGTCCCTGACTTGAGTCTTGGGTGTTGGGACCATCAGTGGTTGTTATTATTTAGGTAGCCATTTGGCTAGTGTAGGTTACAGCTTCCACACAGACCTTAGTGAGTTTGGCTCTGTAAAGATCTGACAGTTCAAGTTTGAAATGACACAGATAGAGCTGCTCTCGTGCCAAAATTCTATTTTGGAATGGTTTTAACCATTTCACTCCAGGGCAGTTCTAGAGCTGGAACAAACTGCTAATGTCTATAATATAGCAAGACTCCATTAGAAGAAACAACATTACTAAGGTGAGTAATTTTTTCTTCCTTTCCGTCCGGAGATCCGAATCAGACTTTAATGACGGATATGTCAGATTTGGGTTGTGGGGTGCACCTAGGGGCCCGCCAAACACAAGGAGTCTGGACCCCTGTGGAGCGCGATCTCCATATCAACATTCTGGAAGTGCGAGCAGTCCTCAATGCGCTGCACGCCTTTCAAGAGGACCTCGTCCCAGGCTCTCTCCTAATTCAGATGGACAACATGGCGGTCGTCTTCTACATGAACAAGCAAGGGGCCACCCATTCTTACCCTCTGTGCAGGGAGGCGATGAGAGTCTGGTACCGGGCGCTGGAGCAGCACATCTTTCTGTCCGCCGTGCACGTTCCTGGCATCCTAAACAACTTGGTAGACAGCCTAAGCAGGTCTCAGTCCAAGGCGCACGAGTAGGAGCTACCGCTGTCCGCAGTTAGTAGCGGACCAGCTCTTCGACACATGGGGTCGACTAGATCTGGATCTCTTTGCGTCTCCATGCAACGCCAAACTGCCAATTTTCTGCTCGCGAGAGCCCGCGCCTGGTGTTTTCTGGCCAGACACATTGTCCCTTTGCTGGGCAGGGAGGTTTCCGAACGCCTTCCCTCTCATTCAGAGAGTCCTATTAAAGATATAGGCTGAAAGGGCTCGGATGATTCTAGTCGCCTCATTGTGGCCTCAGCAGATTTGGTTCCTGCTTCTTCAGCAGTTGTCCTCGGAACCTCCAGTTCTGCTACCAGTATGCTCGCAGTTGCTGTCCCAGAATCAGGGCTCACTGGTCCATCCCTATCTCAGGTCTTTGCACCTTCATGCTTAGTTCCTACAGACATAGCAAGTCCAGATGCGGATCTCCCAGGAGGTGGCGGACGTCCTTGTATCAGTGAGAAAGCCCTCTACTCATTCCACTTAATCTATGAAGTGGAAGAGCTTCTGCTTATGGACATCATCTCACCATCTGGACCCCCTTACCTGCCCAGTGAACTCAACATTACAGTATCTCCTCTCCTTATACCAACAAAGCTTGAGCTACTCGTTGATAAAGGTGCACATGTGGCCATTTCTGCATATCATGCCCTTTTGGGGGGAAAAAACCCTAGCTCAACTGGACGTGGCCTGCACCTTTTAAGAGGGATTCTATATATGCGACCTCCCATTCGGGATCCTATCCTACCCTGGGACCTCCTGTTTGTGTTGAAGAGCTCACTACCCCAGACCAGTGGCTGATTGTGAGCTGCGTTACCTTTACTGGAAGGTTTGTTTTTGGTTGCTGTTACCTCTGCTTAAAGAGTTTCCGAGCTTCAGGCTCTGATGTGTAAAGAGCCTTATTTGGTTTTTCATAGGGAAAGAGTTTCCCTCAAAATGAATAGTAAGTTCCTTCCAAAAGTGGTCTCGGAATTGACTCTCAACCAATCGGTTGACCTTCCAGTTTACTTTTCTTCTCCTACTAATAGGGGAGAAGCTCTCCTTCACACTCTGGACGTTACATGGGCGCTGAGTTACTACCTCAAAGCACAGCTGACACCGTAAATTGGAGCAAATGTTCGTGGCCTTCGCACCACAAAACTTGGGCAAATCGGTGTCCAAGCAGATGATTTCTAAGTGGCTTGTCCATTGTAGTGTTTTGCTATGAAAAACATAACAAATCCCTTCCGGGTCCGGTTAGGGGTCACTCCACCAGGGGAGTCTCGGCTTCCTTTGCCGCGTTGAAAAATGTCTCTATCGGAGACATATGCTCGGCTGCCACCTGGAATTCCGTGCACACCTTTGTGAAGCACTATAGTCTGGACATTGCATCCAAATGCCGGTCCAGTTTTGGCTTGGCAGTCCTTCAGGGACTTCTATCCTGAATTGCTGTTTTGTTCCAGCATCATCCTATTCTCCACCTCCCAGGGCTAGGCACCTCCTTGATACGGGACTGCTTGGGATTCAGTCCTAATGGTTATAGCCTGCTGCAGGAGCTCCCACTCGAAGCAAGATAGTACAGTTACATAAGAACTTACTGTAACAGTAGATCTTCTAGAGGAGCTCTTGCAGCAGGCGCTCCTTTCCCACCCTCCTTCCCCAAAATGAGGTGTACAGAACATCTACAGGCTTCGCCTCCTTCTCTCGTCTGGGCCCGTTCGCGGGTCTGGGCGGGGGAACTGGGGTGGAGCCGGGTCCGCCTCCTTTTATACTGGGGCCGACGGGGTGGAGCTGACGTCGGGGGCGGTCCCTGCTGGGTACTGCTAGCTAGAATTTTTCCGTTAGGTCCTAATGCTTGCGGCGTTAGTCCTAATGGTTATAGCCTGCTGCAAGAGCTCCTCTCAAAGATCTACTGTTATGGTAAGTTCTTATGTAGCTGTACTATCTCTATTACCACGGATGTGTCCCTACTGGGATGGGGAACTCACTGTCAGGATCTCCACACCTGGGTCCAGTGGAGTCAGGATGAGTCTCCGCTTCACATAAATGTTCTAGAAATGAGAGCCATCCTGTATGCAGTCCGAGCCTTGAAGGACATGCTCTGTCACAAGATCATTCTCCTTCAAATGGACAACAAAGCAGTGATGTAGTATATCAACAAGCAGGGTGGAGCACACTCTTACCCCTTATGCAGGGAAGTGATGAGAGTGTGGGAATAGTGCCTGGAGCACAAAGTTCTGATCCAGGTGGTCTGCCTGCCGGGAACACAGAACGATCTGGCGGATCATCTCGGCAGGACAGAGACAGACCTTCACGAGTGGTCTCTCAGCATAAACGTCGTGCAATCACTTTTCAAAGAGTGGGGAACTCCAGACCTGGACCTTTTTACGTCCCCACTCAATGCAGGACCTGGCGTTTTTTGTCAGGATGCATTCAGACTGCGGTGGACAAGCCACTTTCTGTACGCATTTCCTCCTCTTCCCCTAGTTCAGAGGGTGCTGCTCAAACTATAGACGAAGGGGGGCAGAATGATCTTCATCGTCCCATTCTGGCCACGTCAGATCTGGTTTCCATTGATCAACAGGTTGTCGGAAACTTCTCCGAGACAGCTTCCACTTCTTTCAAACCTACTGACCCAAGACCCTGTGGTCCATCCCAACCTGAAGGCCCTTCACCTCCATGCCTGGCTCCTGAAGAGATAGAGGTGAATAGGTTTAATGTTTCATGTAGGGTCTCAGATATTCTGTTAACTGCTTGCAAGCCAGATACTCAAAAAACTTACATGACTAAGTAGAAGCAGTTCTCCATCAGGTGTGCAAAATCCTCTTGGAATCCTTTTTCCTGACCACCAAACAAGGTCCTAGAGTATCTTCTAGATCTCTCAAACACAGGCCTGCAATACTCAACTGTGAAGTTCCCTTTTTTGATCTCAGCGTACCATGAGCCCGTACACTCCATGACTCCTGCTCAGCTACCTGTGGTCAAGAGGTTTCTTAAGTGCATTCTGCATACTAGGCCACCGGTCAGACGACTGGTAGCTACCTGGGACATTAACCTCGTGCTAGACATGCTCACCTGTAAACCTTTCAAGCCCTAGCTACTTGTGAGCTGAAGTTTCTGACTTGGAAGACCGCCTTACTTGTAGCCATCACTTCCCATGAAGTGTCTGAAATATATCTTTGGTCACAGACCCTCAAATACTACTGTATTTCACAAAGACAGGGTTGGTTCTTAGGACTCACCTAAGTTTCTACCAAGGTTGTCTCAGAATTCCATCTGAATCAGCTCTTGGTCCTTCCAACCTACTGTGTGAACTTCCAGAATGAGGGGCTGTACCCTGCATTCTCTGGATGTGAAGAGGCTTTGCGGTTCTATTTAGACAGAACTGAAGAAATCCGCACCTCAGAACAACTGTTTGTCTCCTTCAGCATGGCCCAGCTAGGTCAGCCTGTTGCTATCAGATGCATTTCAGCATGGCTAGTGGCATGTCTTCGCCAGTGCTACTCCATGGCACAGGTTAAGCCGGAAGGCAGAGTGTATGCACATTCTGCCAGAGCAGTTCTGCATCACTGGCAGAAATACTGTGGACAGAGGTCTGACTACTGAAAACAAAACACGTTGAAACCGCCATAATTTACAACACTTGAACCAAGCGAGCCGAGGAGAAAATTGCAGAGCGCCTTCACAGTCAGGTGGAGTAAAGAATCTGACGATTACATAGAATGCACCAAGGACAGTGGTTTGAAAACCGAGCTCAAGCTCAACGTTCTATGCTTCTGCATAGAGTTAACTCTTTCATCTCCAGGGCAGCTGTACTGGAAGGGCTAACTGCATATTGTCAGAATACAGCAAGACTTCATGTTGTTTGAAAACACCAGGTTCTGCATTTCTGGAGCGGAACTGAGGCGGTTTTGCAGTGCATGGAAACTCAAAAAAGGTTCATATATGGGATTCCCCACTTGTTGAAAACAGACTGAACGATATCTGGATCTAACAACCACTCATGCGGATTCACTTCTGTCCGAGTAGGTCTGCCAGATTGTTCTGAGTCCCTGGCAGGTAGACTGCTTGAATCAGAGCATTCTGTTACAGATACCATTCCTACACTCTTACAGCTTCCCTGTAGAGTGGATAAGAGTGTGCCTCGCCCTGCTAGTTGATGCAGTACATCATTGATTTGTCGGTCTGCAGAAGGATTGCCTTGCGGCTGAGAAAGTCTACTACGGGTCGAAGAGCATAAAGCACTGCCCTCATCTCCAGAACACTGATATGGAGATGAGATTCTGTCTGAGTCCAAATTCTCCAGGTGTGATGGCCCTGACAATGGGCTCCCACCCCAGTAGAAATGCGTCCGTGGTAAGAGTTATCTGAGATTCTGGTGGAGTGAAGGGGAGACCTTGAAGAAGGTTGTCTTCCTGTGTCCACTAGAGAAGTGAGCGGCACAAAGGTTCCATCTCTGACTGGGCAGGACTGAGGATGCGTTGACTAAGACCACTGAGTACTGAGCATCCACTGAGTAGTCCTCATGTGCATGCGAGCTAGAGGGACTGTGAAGACAGAGGAGGCCATGAGGCCCAGCATCCGCTGCATGGAGTGAGCCTTCACAGGGTTGTTTCCCCTGATGAATCATACCATCTGCAGGATGGCACTGCATCTGCCCTCTGGAAGGAAGTCCCTGGCCTTGGTTGTATCCAAGACAGCCCCTATGAAAAGAAGCTGTTGAGAGGGTTGAAGCTGTGATTTCTCCAGGTTCAACAGAACCCTCCGAGAAGTCAGATACTGAGCTGCAGTGTTCACTGCTTGTTCTGTGCCCAACCTTGATGGGTCTGCAAGGAGCTAGTCATCTAGGTAGGGCAAGATCTGTAGTCCTAGCTTGCAAAGATGTGCAGTGAGAACTGCAATGCACTTTGTAAAGACTCAAGGTGCCGAGGATAGCCCAACCGTGCAGGACTCTGAACTGAGAGTGCTGACCCAGGGCCACAAATCATAGTAACTTGTGATGACTTGAGTGAACTAGGATATGCTGGTAGGCGTCCTGCATGTCTGGGGATGCCAACCAGTCCTGTGGCTTGAGAAGTGATAGGAGGGTTCCTAGGGAGACCATCTTGAACTTGATAAAAGAATGTGTTCAATTTACTGAGTTCGAGATTAGGGTGCATGCCCTCTGTCTTCTTCAGGACCAGTAAATAATGTGAATAGAAACCTGTGCTGCAGTCTGCCAAGGAGACTACTTCCATTGCCCTGTTTCTCAGAAGGCCCGCTATCTCTGAAGTGAGGAGGTCTAATTGAGCAGGTGACACAGTGTGCTGCTGCTTAGGTGGATAATCTGGGGGAATCTCTGAAAAGTTGATAGAGTACCCTCTTGAATGATCTATAAAACCCACTTGACTGTGGTGACAGACTTCCACTAACTGTATAACAGAGTCAGACCCCTGCCCCACCACCACCAAGAAGAGGTCCACCTCGGGCAGCTGAGGCAGAGCCAGGGTCTCAGAGGGGGGCACTGTGCGCTTTCAGGGCCTATGCCTTCTGCTGCGTTTTCTTTTGCGGCTGTGGAGACTGGTGTTTGGGCACGGCTACTCTGCCTCTTCCACGAAACAAAAAATTACTCACCATAGTAATGTTGTTTCTTCTAATGGAGTCTTGCTGTATTCTGACTAAATGCAGTTAGCTCCAGCACTTGAACTGCTCTGGAGAGTAAAGGGTTAACTCTATGCAAGGGCATAAAACATTGCGCTCGAGCTCGGTTTTCAAACTTCTGTCTGTGGTACTCTGAAGTGTAACCGTCAGATTCTTACGAGCACTAAACTAACTCAAAGTAAGAAACTGTATCAAAATGTTTGTGCCAAATGGCAAAACAAGATTTTAGTGTCAAAGCCTCAAGTCGAGAAAACCCAAAAAGAATACAACAGGTAGTGATTCACCAAACTAAAAGAAAAAAAAACCCGGTCCAGAACACCTCTGGGGTGCAGCACTGTGCCTGCTCCACCACATCCCAAAACTACTAGGTTCCAGGAGGGGAGGCAGGGAGGGAGGTCAGAATACAGCAAGACTCCATTAGAAGAAAGAGCATTACTATGGTGAGTAATTTTTTTTTTCAAACAACATAAAGTCTTGCTGTATTCTGACTAAATGCAGACTACCAAGCAGTACCTCCTTGGAGGAAGGAGTTACAGAACCTATTTTGGGAACAGGCTCTGCAGCACAGCTGTGCCAAACCTAGCATCACTTTGTGACTGATTGTCCAAAGAGTAATGCTCGGTAAAGGTTTGAACAGATTTGGAGCTGCTTTACATATGTCCACTAAAGGTACATCTCCAGCTGCTGCAACAGAAGCAGCTGTACCTCTGGTAGAATGAGCCCTCAGGCCTGAGGGGAGGCTCCTTCCCAAGTTTAGAGTAGCAGAACTGAATAACAAGAGACAATCCACCTGGCAATAGACCTCTTGGTAGCAGGCTTGCCCTTTCCCACTTCACCATAACTGAGAAACAACTGAGAGCAGTCCTTCCTATAGGCCTTAGTATGGTCAATACAGTAACTAAGAGCGCTTTTCACATGAAGACTGGGTAACCTCCTCTCTCCGGAGGAAGAATGATCAGTGAAAAAAATAGGCAAAGATATAGACTGGTTCAGGTGAAAGTCTGACACCACCTTGGGAAGGAACTTTCTATTGGTGTGAGAGGACCACCTTATCTGAAAGAAGTAAGTCAGGTTACACTGATAAAGGCCTGTAATTCACTGATCCTCTTTGCAGAGTAATGGCACCAGAATACAGTTTTCCAGGTCAAGTATTTCCAGCTCAGCTGAAGATAAGGTTCAAGAGGGGCTGCAGAAGCTGCAGCAATACAGATGTTCGGACCCCAAGAAGGATAGGCTCCTAAAGGGAGGACTGACATGGACCAAACCTTTGAAGAATTTCTTGAAAACTGGATGAGGAAGCTGAGAGAAAGCCCTTACTCAGCAGAAAAGGTGCAGACACAGCTGCCAAATGTACTTTAAGAGTAGTAGGCGGAGGCCTAAACTGTAAGATGTACCAAATAGTCCAAAACAGTGGCAATATCAGCCAGCTCTGGCTTAGTATGCTCATTGGGACACCAAACCCAATCTTTCCATTTGAGTTGTGAATTTTCCACAGCAGGCTTCTGCTAACCTTTAAAATATCTAGGACTGATTGAAAAGATGCAAACTTTGCATTCTTAGCTCTTCGAGAGTCAGGCTGTTGAGCCTGAGAGTCTGAAGGTTGGTACAGAATTCCTCCCTGTGAGTAGAGGTGATGAGGTTTGCCTGGAAAGACATCAAGGGAAGTGTTAGTGACAGTGACAACCTGTGAGAGGATACCAAGGCTGTCTGGCCTAGTCTGGAGCCACTAGAATCATCTTGCAAGGCTGAGACCTGATTTTTATTAGGACCCTGAATATCAAAGGAAAAGGAGGAAATGCATACAGAAACCTGCTTGTCCAATTTAGTAGAAGAGCATCCTGAGGAACAGTACCCAGAAGGGTGGTCTGCAACAATAAAGAGGAAGTTGATGATTGTCCGGGGCTGCAAGAGATCTATCTCTGGGGTGCCCCATCTCCTGAAAATGGCTTGAAGAATGAAAGGGTTCAGGGTCCATTCGTGGTGACTCTGAGAAATCCCGCTGAGAGCATCTGCTAGAATGTTGTCCTTCCCTGGGAGACGAACAGCCATCAGGGAAGCCTGAAGGGAATAAACTAAAGACCATATTTTCACGGCCTCTGTGCACAGGGCCGAGGACCGAGTGCCTCCCTGTTTCTTGATGTACCACATGGTTGTGCTATTGTCTGTTCTGATTTGCACCACTTTCCCTTCGACAACCGTTGAGAATGTCTGAAGTGCTAGGAAGACAGCTCTTAATTCGAAGATTTATGTGTAGAAGGGACTCCTGGTGTGACCAAGTTCCTGAGCTGTAAGATGATCTAGGTGAGCCCTCCACCCCAACAGGGAGGCATCTGTGGTGAGAATTACAGAAGGGGCAGGACTGATAAAGGGGACACCTTGTCAAAGCTTGTCTTCCTCCAACCACCACTGAAGGGCCTGGACCAAGGTTTTGGAGACTGGAACCAGTTTGGAGAGAGGGTCCTTTTTCTGAGACCAGTAAGATCTGAGATGAAACTGTATATCTCTCATCTGAAATCTTGCTCTCTGAACCACTGCTGTAGAAGCTGCCATGAGGCCCAGCAGCTGTAGAAAGTGACTGGCTGGACGAGACACTAGAGGATGAAAAGAGGAGGCCAGAGTGACCAATGACTGAACCCTTGAGAGAGGAAGAAATGCTCTTGCCTGAACTGTATCTATTTCCACCCCATGAAGGTGAGAAGCTGGGCTGGCTCTAGAACAGACTTCTCTAAATTTAGAATGAAGCCCAAGGATTCTAGAAGTCTTTGGGTGACCTCTAAAGCTGACTTGACTTGGTCTGAGGACTGGCCCACTAGGAGCCAGTGATCCAGATATGGGAACAGAAGAATGTCCTGCCTCCTGAGGAATGCCACCACTACTGCAAGACACTTGGTGAACACCCTTGGAGCAGATATTAGGCTGAAGGGCATGTCCCTGAATTGATAATGGCCTGAGGGCAACTCGAACCTGAGGTACTTTCTGTGGGAATTTCTGATAGGTATGTGGAAGTAGGCATCCTTGAGATCCAGGGAGGCTAGCCAGTCTCCTGGTCTCAGAGAGGGAAGATTTACTCCCAGAGTCACCATTTTGAACTTTAGTTTTGTCAGATGATTGTTCAGGTACCTTAAATCCAATATGGGTCACCACTCCCCTGCCTTTTTGGGGGTAAGGAAGTATATTGAATACAGTCCTTTTCTCCTGTGACAAAGAGGTACCTTCTCTACTGCTTGCAGAAGCAGAAGAGAGGAGACTTCTGCCTCTAAGGCCTTTTTCTCCAACGGAGATGGAGGACTGAAGGACCTTGCTTTCATTCTTGGGAACCTTTTGAAACTGAGAGCAAGTCCCTGGCTCACTACTTCCAGGACCCATTTGTCTGAAGTAATAGACTCCCAGGCCTGGGAGTAGTGAGCCAACCTGCCCCCTACTGGGATTGGGGAGGTGACCCTGACTGACACCTCAGGGTGTCAGCTTGGCAGGGGGCTTGGACTAAGTAGCTGATGGGGTCCTAGTTATCCCACGTCTACCTCTTCCCCTAAAGAACGCCCTCTGCTGAAAAGAAGTGGAGGAGGCCTGAGCTTGGTAAAAAGGCTTGCCCCTGCCCCTAAACTGCTGCCTCTGAGGAGTGGTCCGCTTCTCTGTGGCTGCAGTACTCCTATAGGTGGTCCTGTACTTGTCCATTTTTTTCATGTAATTCTCTGTTTGATCCCCAAAGAGAGAATTACCAGTTACAGGGAAATCCATAGCCTTAGCCTACGTATCCTGTGAGAGGTTGGTACACCTAAGCCAAGCAAATCTCCTCATGGAGTTAGATGTAGCCATGACCCTGGAATGAACATCATTTGAGTCTACAGCAGCGTGGGATTGCACCTTGGATGCCTCAATACCATTTGAAGCCACCTGCTCCAGCTCCTTGGCTAGCTGGAGAGGGGCATTCCTAGCCAGTTCCAGAACCGTATCCCACATAGATTTCTGGTACCTAGCTGTATATGCCATGTAATTCGATTGCCTGAGTCCCAAAGAGGATGCCAAGTACTGTTTTTGTGCCATGGCATCCACTTTTCTGCAATACTTATCAGGGGGGTGAGATGCCAGGGGAATATTAGCCTTGTCACAGGCTGCAGCTTGTACTACCCGAACATGGCTACTGTGATTAGAAAGGAATTCCATCCCAGGACCTGAGAAAGCATACCTCCTGTCCATTCTTTTTTCCACAGGAGAAACAGATGTAGGAAACTGTACAATTTTTTGTGTCTGCTTCCCCAAGGATTTGTGTAAGGGGATAGACACACTTTTTGTCTCTGGGACATCCATAATTTCCAGAGAGTCAGGTTCTTCCTGATCCTGTTCAGCCTCTTCCATAGGAAGCTGAAGATCTCAGCCACTTTCTTGTAAAACAAGAAATGGGAAGGGGACTCAGAAAGCCTGGGAGGAGAAGCCTGAGAAGGCCTATCTGGGGAGATGTCAGGCTCTACTGGCTCATCTAGGCCTTCACATTGTTCTTCTTCATGATCTTCATCCTCCTCCCAATCGCCCTCATAATATGCCTCAGGATCTATATCCGAAGCAAGTACTTCGACCGAACCAATCGACTCTGAACTGATGCCGGTTCGGTAGGAACCGGGCAAAGCGACTGAACTACTGAAATCGCTTTCGCTATCTCATCAGCAGTCGGACCATGGGAAGCCGGATCCGAACCAAATGATTTTCTCTTCCTTTTACTCGGAACTGATTCAGCAGAATCGGCTCTCCGTTTGCCTGAAGAGTTATCGCCCAGGTCAGTGGGCACCTCTTCAGGATCAGCCGAAACCGAACCGGGCAGGCCATCCCAGTCAGCAGACTTCTCGGCCTCCTTCTCCCTCAGCCTACTCAAACGTTTATCCAGAGTGGCTTTGGGAAAGTTCTTGTATATTTGGCAGTCTTCCTTGAGGTGGTCAAACCCCAGACAATACACACACACACACGGTGAGGGTCCGCCTTAGCAAAGGCCTCCTTACACTCGGTACAGTGCTGAAACCCAGTGGGTCCGGTTTTCTTCTTGGGTTTCTCAGACATGCCTTCAACCAAAAATCACCTTACACAGCGGTTAAGCCAGGTGATTACACACTTAACGGTTCCAACCGTGTCACAGGTCGGTTAAAGAAATCCTAAATATCGAATTTTTTTAGGAACCGATAAGCACCGGAAAAACCACACGTAAGTATATTATATAATAAAAGAAGATCAGTATCAGTTCTGAACCGGACAGACTGGTAAAGAACCGAAAAACAAAACAATTTCTTAACCAAAAACACACTAAATAACCACTACCTACTACTACCACTTACTGGTACCGAGACAGAGGCAAGAATACCGAAATATTGAAGCAACGGTTTGAAAAAAACGACCGATCTGACCCGAACCGAAGCACAGGAGGTATCTCCAGAGCAACTTCACAATTAGGCGGAGTAAAGAATCTGACAGTTACACTTCAGAGTACCACAGACAGAGGTTTGAAAACCGAGCTCGAGCGCAACGTTCTATGCCCTTGCACAGAGTTAACCCTTTACTCTCCAGAGCAGTTCAAGTGCTGGGGCTAACTGCATATAGTCAGAATACAGCAAGACTTCATGTTGTTTGAAGGGCTGTCTATTATGAAAAAACTAATTGTTTTTGCCGCTCTGTGGATGTGAAAGAGCTGGTCTGGCTGATTTGATGACTGTTCTGTTTTTTTGAGAGGCCTCCAGGGATTGCTTAACCTGTTGGTTGAACAGGTTAAGTGCCATCAAAAGGAACATTCATCACCTGTTGCTGGGCATCTGAGGAAAATCCTGAGGTCTGCAGCCAGGAATGACTCCTGATACAGACTCCAACGGCAGCAGCTTGAGAAGCAGAATTATATGTGTCCATAGCCCCCTTTAGCTGGTGACTGTTGGATTCTATTCCATGCGTAACAGTCTGAAGTATTTTCTGTTTGGAATCAGATTCTGGCAAAGACTCAACCAGAGACTTAAGTGAAGTCCATAGGGCATACTCACATTGAGAGAAATGTCCATGGTAACTGACTATTCACGTTAAGTGTGGCCGCTGCAAAAGCTCTCTTGCCCATAGTGTCACTCTTGCGCTATTCCTTATTGATAGGACATGCTATGACCTCCTGACACAAGACAACATTGTCATTCTCAGTAAGAATAACTAGCACATCTGCAATAGGCTGGGAAGCTAGAATGGGTCATTGTTTAGGAGAAACATACTTCTAATGTATGGACTTGCATACTGAAGGAATAGATGCAGGTCTACCCCCCCTCACCCACTGCCTTGGAAAGGGTTTCAAAGGCTGGAGGAACAGGGGGCGTGTGGTTAACCGGAATGTTAGGAACATGGAGCCACTCAAGATACATCTGCTTACCCGGGTCAAGGGCAGAAGTCTTGAGAGCCAGAGCTGCCTGCTTGTTTCTGAGTAATGTCTGAAAGGAGAGGTCCTCCTGCGGAACAGAAGTCAGAACAGGAGGTTGATGCTCCAGGCTGTAAAATGTGTCACCTTCACCGCCCTCAGAAATAATGAGGTTGGGGTCAGACTTGTCCCCCTCCAAATCCTCCTTGGAGGGGTAAGCTGGAAGAGGTGTGGATGCAGCTAGCCCAAGTCCGAGCCTACAGACTAGATAGACACGCAACACTGCAACCAGATAAGGAATCATCACTGGAGCCAGCACAGGCCACAAAGGAGCCAGCACAGGAAGCGGCACCGAGTCCCACGGCGCCGCCACCGGACCAGGTGCCATAAGCGGCATTAACTGAGAGCCCAAACCAGGCCTAGAAGGTGCAATCGGCACCAGTGACCGGAGAAGGTACCTGTGCCCATCCCTGAGAAGAGACAGAGTAAAGGAAGGGTGGCATGTGGAACCTGCACTGGCAGTGCAGTCACTGTCAAGGGATCAGGATCCACTGGTGGAGCCAAACGCCCTAACTGGTCCAAAGGTCCCGACCGCGGCCCAAGGGCACCTAGGTCCAAAGACCCCAGTACTGGATAGACAGGAAGGGGCAATCAGGCCAGACGCAGTACCCAGTGCTCCATTAGAGTTGCCCAGTGGTAAAACTGCCCTCCAGAGGCCCCACAAGACGACTGAGAAAGGCTCTGGGCCCGATATCTCAAATGACTGTGAGCAGAAGTCATCAGGGGAAACTGACGGTGCTGGGGAAGACCTCTCGCTCACAGATGTAGAAGATCTCTTGGCAGACGTACCAGAGGATGACCTTCTGACGGGAAGAGGAAGAACCCGAGGCTGAGCGGCTTTAGGTCCCCGACGTGGCTCAGGAAAGAACAGTTACGTAATAACTTACTGTAACAGCAGATCTTCGAGGTCATCAGGTCACAATGTAGGAACCTCACTGTCAGTGAAGCAGGAGACACACGGAAGATTTTCAGCAGTACAACTGGGGCCGCCCATGCCGACGTCATGTGATGACATCACCAACCCTACAAAGGCTTGAGGGGCCCCACTCTCGCCTCAGTTCTTTCCCCCTGGAGACAAAGAAAGCATAGCTCTAGCCATGGGGGAATCGAGGAAAGAGAGAGGTGCACAGGCTTATAAAAAAGGCTGGATACACCAAGCAGCCAGTTCCAGAACGGAGCACCCAAAAGAGAGATGGTGGGAAGGAAAGAAAAAAAATTACTCACCTTAGTAATTGTATTTCTTCTAATGGAGTCTTGCTGTATTCTGACAATTTGCAGTTAGCTCCAGATCTTGAACTACCCTGGAGAGTGAAGGGTTAATTTCTATCCCAGGCATAGAACGTTGGGCTCGAGCTGGGTTGAAAACTCTGTCTGTGTCCTTTCAAACCCAAACCGTCAGATTCTTACGAGCTAAAACTCACTGACTAAATGTGGAAATTGTAAAAACTCCTAGTAGCCAACTGGCAACAAAGACTTTGGATTCCCCAAAAGACTCAAGTCAGGAAACCCAAAGAACCAAAAACCAGATAATAAGAACAAAAAACTCTTAATTAAACAATTACACGCACCCCACACAACAAGAGTGGGAAAAAGACACCCCTTGGGTGCAACACTGCACCTGCCCACCCACTTCCCAAAAACAGGTTCTGAGAGGGATACAGGAGGATGAATACAGCAAGACTCATTAGAAGAAATATAATTACTAAGGTGAGTAATTTTTCTTCAAACAACATGAAGTCTTGCTGTATTCTGACAATTTGTAGACTACCAAGCAGTACCTCCAAGCAGGAGGGACAGAACCTACTTTGGGAATAGGCTCTGAAGCACTGTTGTGCCAAACCAAGCATCACTCCTAGCCTGGATATCCAGAGAGTAATGCTTGGTGAAGGTATGAACTGTTTTCCAGGTGGCTGCTTGACAGATTTCTAACAAAGGGATATCCCTAGCTGCAGTCAGAGATGCAGCTGTACCTCTAGTGGAATGAGCCCTCAGGCCTGAGGGTGCAGTTTTTCCCAGCTTTTCATAGCAGAACTGAATACAGGACACAATCCACCTGGCAATGGTTCTCTTGGTGGCAGGTTTTCCCTTACCTACTTCCCCATAAGTGAGGAACAACTGAAGGGAGTCAAACCTGTAACCCTTTGTATGCTCTATGTAGTAACTAAGGGCCCTTTTAATATCTAAACTGTGTAGCCTCCATTTCCCTGAGGAGGTGTGATCAGTGAAGAACACAGGAAGAGACATAGATTGATTTAAGTGGAAATCAGAAACCACTTTAGGTAGGAACCTTCTATTGGTTCTAAGGACCACCTTATCTCTATGGAAAGAGATGAAGTCAGACTCCACTGACAGGGCTTGCAATTCACTGATACGTCTGGCAGAAGTAACAGCAACCAAAAACACAGTTTTCCAAGTCAAGTACTTGAGCTCTACTGAGGACATAGGCTCAAAGGGGAGTTGCATAAGCTGAGCAATACAAATATTCAAATCCCAAGCAGGAGCAGGATCCCTAAAAGGGGGATTGGTAAGAAGCAATCCTTCGAAAAATTTACAGAATACAGGGTGAGATGACAGAGAGGAAGATTTCCCCACTGACGGGAAAGCAGAAACAGCTGACAAATGAACTTTGAGAGCAGCTGGTTTGAGGTCTAAGCCATTAAGATGGACCATAAAATCCAAAACTGTAGACAACTCAGCAGTGTCTGGGGATATATGCTTCTTGGCATGCCAAATGCTGAACCTTTTCCGTTTGGAGTTGTAAGTTTTTCTTGTTGCAGGCTTTCGAGAAGCTTTGAGAATATCCAGAACCCCTTGGGACAGATGCAAATCTGTATACTCTAACTCTTCAAGAGCCATGCCTTGAGATGGAGTGACCAAAGATTGGGGTACCAAATCCTCCCCTGAGAGGAGGTTAACAGGTTGTAATTCCTGGGAAGAAACAGGGAAAGATGGACTGCTAGGGACAGCAACAGGAGGTACCAAGGTTGCCTGGCCCAATCTGGAGCAATCAGAATCACTTTGCGAGACTGTGACCTTACCTTGACTAGAACCTTGAACAGTAGAGGGAAGGGAGGGAAGGCATAAAGAAATTTCCCTTCCCAGTTCAAAATCAGAGCATCCAGAGGGACTGAGCCCAAAACTGGGGGTCTACAACAAAACAGAGAAAGTTGGTGATTGTCTGGGGCTGCAAAGAGATCTATCTCTGGAGTGCCCCACCTTGAGACAATCACCTTCAATGCCAAAGGATCCAGAGACCATTCATGATGGCCCTGGGAAATCCTGCTCAGTGCATCTGCTAGCACATTGTCCTTTCCTGGGAGGTGGACTGCTACCAGAGGTCTGTAGGTAATAAGCCAGGGACCATATTTTCATGGCCTCCGTGCGCAAGGTCGTGGACCGAGTGCCTCTCTGCTTATTGATGTACCACATGGTGGTAGTGTTGTCCGTCCTGACCTGAACCACCTTGTTCTGTACTGACTGAGAGAAAGCTTGTAGGGCAAGAAATACTGCCCTGAGCTCCAGAAGGTTGATGTGAAGAAGGGATTCCTGATGGGACCACAGTCCCTGAGCAGTGAGAGCCCCGAGATGGGCTCTCCACCCCAAAAGGGAAGCATCCGTGGTAAGAACCACAGAATGAGTCTGAGAGACAAATGGAACACTCTGCCTCAGATTGTCCAGGTCCTGCCACCACTGAAGGGCCTGAATTAAGGTCTGAGTGACAGGAACTAGCTTGGTAAGAGGATCTTTCCTTTGGGACCAAAAGGTTCACAGATGGAACTGAATGTCCCTCATCTTAAACCTGACCCCTTGGACCACTGCTGTGGAAGCTGCCATGCGTCCCAGAAGCTGCAGAAAATGCCTTGCTGGTCGAGAAACCAGAGGGAGAAAGGAAGAGGCCAGCTGAGAGATGACTTTTTTCCCTTTCCAGAGGAAGGAAAGCTCTTGCCTTGAGGGTGTCCAACTCTGCTCCTATAAAAATGAGGAGCTGTACTGGTTCCAGAACTGACTTGGGGAGACTGAGAAGGAACCCCAAGGAAGTGAGAACTTTCTGGGTAACCTGCAGATCTGACTTGACTTGGTCTGGGGACTGGCCCACAAGGAGCCAATCGTCCAGATACGGAAAGACTGAAATCATTCTTCTTCTTAAAAAGGCTACCATGACTGCTAGGCACTTTGTGAACACCCTTGGAGCTGAAGTTAGGCCAAAGGGCATTGCTCTGAACTGGTAATGGCCTGAGGGCAATTCGAACCTGAGGTACTTTCTGTGGGAGCACCTGATGGGAATGTGAAAGTAGGCATCCTTGAGGTCTAAGAAGGCTAGCCAGTCTCCTGGCCTCAGAGAAGGAAGAACTGTTCCCAGAGTCACCATCTTGAACTTTGGCTTTACTAGGTGCTTGTTTAAGTACAGTCGTGGCAAAAATATTGGTGCCCTTGCACTTTTTTCAAATAGCTCACAATTTCCTCTAAACATAAATTGAAATTAACAACAGTATTTGGTCTCCACAATTCTTTATTTCTCTGTTAATATTACAGAACCTTTATTTTTGATTCAGAATTTAATACTGTATAGTATATCCTTTTAAATCAGAAAATGAAAAGAAATGGCATTGACAAAATTATTGACACCCTAGACTTAATATTTGGTAGCACAGCCTTTGGTCAAAATAACTGCAATCAACTGCTTCCTATAGCCATGGATGAGCTTCCTGCACCTCTCTACTGGCAGTTTGGCCTACTCTTCTTGCGCAAACTGCTCCAGTTCTCCCAGATTTGAAGGGTGCCTTCTCCCAACTGCTGTTTTCAGATCTCTCCACAGATTTTCAATGGGATTTAGATCTGGACTCATTGCTGGCCACTTCAGAACAGTCCAGCATCTTTTCTTGAACCATTCCTGGGTGCTTTTTGAAGTGTGTTTGGGGGTCATTGTCCTGCCGGAAGACCCATGACCTTCGACGGAGACCCAGCTTTCTGACACTGGGTTCAACATTGTGCTCCAAAATGGCCTGGTAATCTCCAGATTTCATGATGCCATGCACACGTTCAAGGCACCCAGTGTCAGAGGCAGCACAGCAACCCAAAACATCACTGAACCTCTTCCATGTTTGACTGTAGGAAGGTGTTCTTCTTTGAAGGCTTCATTTTGTTTTCTGTAAACATAGAGATGATGTGCTTTACCAAAAAGCTCTAATTTGGTCTCATCTGTCCACAGGACATTCTCCCAGAAGGATTTTGGCTTGTTCAAATGTGTTTTGGCAAACTCCAGTCGGGCTTTCTTATGTCTCTCTCTCAGCAGTGGGGTCCTCCTAAGCCTCCTACCATATAACCCCTTTTCATTGAGTTGGCGACGGATGGTGCGAGTTGAAACTGTCGTACCTTGTGTCTGAAGGTCAGCTTGAATCTGTTTGGCAGTTGACTGAGGTGCTTTCTCCACCATTCGAACAATCCTGCGCTGCAATCTTCGATCAAGTTTTCTCTTGCGGCCATGTCCAGGGAGGTTGGCTACAGTGCTATGGGCCTTAAACTTCCTGATAACATTATGTACGGTGGAAACAGGAACATCAAGGTATCTGGAGATTGATTTGTAGCCTTGAGATTGTCCATGCTTATTACAATCTTCTGTCTGACCTCCTCAGACAATTCTCTGGCTTTCTTTCTTTTCTCCATGCTCATTAGGTACACACAGTGACACAAAACAGAAGAATGAGTCCTTTTCTATTCAAACTGGTTGAATGAGTGATTTTTATATTGCAGGCACCTGCAACTCACCACAGGTGAGTTCAATTCAAAAGTGAAGGAGAATCACCTGCTTGAAATCTAATTATTTCTAACTACTTCTAAAAGGTGCCAATAATTTTGTCCGGGCCATTTAAGGATTTCTGTGTGGAATAAGCTAAGACTTAGTAAATGTTTCTGCTTTTTGTGTTTTATTCCACTGCAAACCAAAGAAATACATATGTGGATACCAAAATATTTTTTAATTTCAACAATTTTCTGGAAGGAATGGTGCATTATTAGAAAAAACTGCAAGGGTGCCAATATTTTTGGCCACGACTGTATCTTAGATCTAGGATGGGTCGCCACCCCCCGTCTTTTTCCGGGTAAGGAAGTACCTGGAGTATAGTCCTTTGCCCCTGTATGGAGTAGGAACTCTCTCTGTGGCCTTTAAAGCCAGTAGGGACAAAACCTCTGCCTCTAGAGCAAGGGTTTCTGATGTATTTGCAGGTAGAAAGGATCTGGGTCTCAGTTTCGGAAAACTCTTGAAACTGAGAACCAGCCCCTGGCTTACAACCCCCAGGACCCACTTGTCTGAGGTAACAGACATCCAGTCATGTACAAAGTAAGCCAGCCTGCCTCCTACTGGAATGGGGGAGTCGACCTGGGCTGACACATCAGGGTGTCTGCTTGGCAGGAGCCTTAGGCTGAGGGGTGGATGCAGCCCTGCTCATCCCCCTTCTGCCTCTCCCTCTGAAGAACCCCCTCTGAGAAAAAGAAGAGGAGGCTCAGCCTGGTAGAAAGGCCTGTGAAAAGGCCTGCCCCTGCCCCTAGACTGCTGCCTCTGAGGAGTTGCCTGCCTCTCCTTGGCCTGGGCACTCCTATAAGTGGCCCTGAATTCATCCATTTTCTTCATGTAGTTCTCTGTCTGCTCCCCAAACAGAGACTTACCCACTACAGGAAAATCCATGGCCTTAGCCTGGGTGTCCTGCAAAGGCAAGTACATCTGAGCCAGGCCATTCTCCGAAGAGCTACAGATGTAGCCATGACTCTTGATAACACATCACTGGAGTCCACAGCAGCATGAAATTGCACCTTTGATGCCTCAATCCCATCAGCAGCCACCCCCTCCAGCTCCTTGGCTAGCTGGGAGAAAGCCTGTTTAGCCAGTGCCAGTACAGTGTCCCACCTGGACTTCTGGTACCTTGCTGTATAGGCCATAGAATTAGCCTGCCTGAGTCCCAAAGATGATGCCAAGTACTGTTTCTTTGCCATGGCATCTATCTTCCTGGAATCTTTGTCTGGGGTGTGTGAAGCCAAGGGGATATTTGCCTTGTCACAGGCAGCAACCTGCACTACCCCAACATGGCTGCATTGTTGGTAAAGAAATTCCGTATCCGAGCCTGACAAGGTATACCTCTTGTCCATTCTTTTGTCAACAGGAGGTACAGGATTAGGAGACCTAAGAATTTTTAGTGTCTGTTTCCAATGACTTATGAAGGAATAGACAGTCTCTTAGACTCTGGGATGTCCATCATCTCTATGAAGTCAGGCTCCTCTTGATCCTCTACAGCCTCCTCAATAGGAAGCTGAGGGTTTGAGCCACTTTTCTGTAGAATAGAAAGTGGGAGGGACTCAGAAAGCCTAGGAGGGGAAACACCAGAAGGTCTGTCTGGGGAGATGTCCGGTTCCACAGGCACATCCAGACTTTCACCGTCGTAATCATCCTCTTCAAACTCCCCCTCCTCATCAAACTCCGGTTCGTAAAAAGCTTCAGGGGAATAATCCTGAACTGGGGGAACCGACCGAACTGAACCTCTGCAGAAGACACCGGATCAGTTGGAACTGGACAAAGCGATTCCACAATTTGAATCGCTTTGGCTATTTCTTCGGCGGTTGTAACATGCAGCTCTGGATCTGAACCGGCCGATTTATCCTTTTGTTTTCTTTTTGTAGGAACCGATCCCTCAGGATCGGCTCTCCTCTTGTCCAAAGAAATATTGCCCTGGTCAGAAGGCACTCCTTCTGGTTCGGTAGGAACTGAACCGGACTGGCCTTCCATGTCAGCAGATTTCTCGGCCTCCTTATCCCTAAGTTTACCTAACCTTTTATCCAGGGTAGACGTAGCGAAATTCTTATAAATTTGGCAGTCTGAATCGAGGTGGTCAAACCCCAGACAGTAAACACAGATGGTGTGGGGATCGGCCCTAGCAAAGACCTCCCCACACATACTGCAGTGTTGAAACCCAGTGGGCCTGGTTTTTTTCTTGGGTTTCTCAGACATGGCCAACCTAACAGAGTCTCGAACCGAAAAAACGGAACGAAAATCGTACTACAACCGAAACTTTAACCGCGAAGAACTGAGCTGAAGGAGAAATCTCCGGAGCGACTGTTCAGTGAGGCGGAGTAAAGAATCTGATGGTTTGGGTTTGAAAGGACACAGACAGAGTTTCAACTGAACTCAAGCCCAACGTTCTTTGCCTGGCATAGAAATTAACCCTTCACTCTCCGGGGCAGTTCAAGAGCTGGAGCTAACTGCAAATTGTCAGAATACAGCAAGACTTCATGTTGTTTGAAATAGACCTAATGACAGATCCCCTCGAAGATCTACTGTTACAGCAAGTTCGTACGTAACTGTTCTATCTTCTTCGGGGGTATCTATGTCATCAGGTCACATCGTAGGAATGAGTCCCAAGCAGTTACAGGTGCAAACAGACAGTCTGGGAGGAAGGCCAACCTTAAACTGACTGTAGTGCTTGGTAAAGGTGTGAACAGTGCTCCAGGTGGCAGCCGCACAAATGTCAGTGGCTGAGATCCCTCGGAAACAAGCCACAGAGGTTGCCATGCCTCTTGTGCAATGAGCTTTGACAGCTCCAGGCAATTCTTTGCTGTACTTCTTGCAGCAAAACACTATGCAATTAGCCAACCATTTAGATAAACGTTGCCTAGAAACCTAAATGCCCTCTCTACCTGGGGCAAATGAAATGAACAACTGCTTCGACTTCCTGCATTCCTTGGTTCAGAGCAGGTAATACTTCAGAGTTCTGTGTATATCTAAAGTATGGAGCAGTGCTTCCCCTGGATGGGCACGTTCTGGAAAATAAACAGGGAGGTGGATAAATTGGTTCAATGTAAACTCAGACATCACCTTAGGGCTGGCCCACTGGCGCAGCAGCAAGGTGTCCACTTGCGGCGCTGACATCCCAGGTTCGGGGACGGACTTGGGAGTCGGAGGGCCAGCCGGGGGGACAGGGGAAGGATTGAGCATCCCAGGGACTGGTCCCCTCCGGGGCAGGGAGGTTGAGTGTCTGGTGCAATGCAGACCTCTGGCGGAGGCTGGGGGTACCGCCGTGGCCAGCGCCACATGTCGGGGGGGTGAGGCGGACGCGGGTCGTCACTGCACGTCCCTGCATTGGGGGTTTCTGCAGCAAAAGAAAAAGCTGGCCCCCGTGCATGACGCCGGCTTAGCACTCCTGGGACATGGACTGCTGAGAGGGTCAGGCTTTGGTCCAGTACCCAATACCACACTCTCATGGCCTCCCTGCATAGAGGGTAGAAATGTGTTCCTCCCGCTTGCTGATGTAGAACGCAACACTAAGGTTGTCTGACTGAATCAGCAACTGACCCAGAAGACAGTTCTGAAAGGCCTGCATGGCATGCAAAACAGCCCGCTTCTTGAGGACACTAATATGCAGGGAGGCTTCAACCTGGGACCAAGAGCCCTGAGTTTGAAAGGGATCCAGATGTGCCCCCCAGCCCAACCTGGAAGCATCCATAGTGAGGATCTGCTGCAGCGAGGAGATCTGGAATGGGACCCCTTGCAAGAGGTTCTGGGGTTCGAGCCACCACTGGAGCACTCTCCGGATGGGAGAGAAGACCAGCACTAACTGGTCTAATTTGTCCAACCACTGGTCCCACTGTACCCAGAGAGTCCACAGGAGTATATGCATGTGGCATCTGGCCAGTGAAACGGTAGGGATGGCAGCTGCCATCAGACCCAACAGCCTCAGGTGTACCCTGGAGGGGACATAACGGCTCTGGGCCACCTCCTGAGCCTGGGCAAAAAGGCATTCCACCCTGTTTTAAGGCAGGAAGGCCTTCCCCTGTGCTGAGTCCAGAACCGTCCTATGTATTGCAGTCTTTGGGACGGGACCATGACCGACTTCGGCAGGTTGACGGTGATGCCCAGGGAGAGGAACAACTGGAGAGTTATTTCTAAAGTCCCTAGGAGCTGGTTCCTGGATGGAGCCTTCAGGAGCCAATCATCCAGATAAGAGAAGACGTACATTCCCTCCCTTCTGAAGGCCATAGCCACTGCTGCTAAGCACTTTGTGAGGACCTGTTGAGCAGAAAACAAGCCCAAGGGGGTAGTACGTCAAGAGGGCGAAGAAAGGAATGAAAATTACATACCTACGTATCTTCACCATTCATCACTAGTGGGTGGTTGGATGGAGACAAGCACCCCGCAGGAGCTTTTTTTTTTTTGTAGGTGGGAGGAGCCAGCGCCATCCACGAAGCCGATACACTGCTTGGCGCTCGCAGTTTGGCCAGTAACGGCCATTGGCTCCTTCTCCACCTCAGTTCTGCACGACGGAGAGACAGAAGAAAACAGGAGATAGAGAAAAATAAGGGCGGGGCAAGGAAGCCCGAGTGACAGTAAAAAGAAAGGATGTAAACTGAAAAAGAAATAGGCCGAACAGTGGAGGAGTAGGAGGACCTAGGAGGTTATGGGCCGAAAGGCCCCAGTCCCTGGACGGCCATAAGGGCAGGAAGGGAAGGAAAGAGAAGGACAGAGAGACAGAGAGAAATAAGGGGATACGAAGGAGGGGGAGGGGTGAAGACCCATCCAGGGTAACAGCTGGCAAGGGCAGATCTTCCAGAGGGTGAGGATTCAACAAGGAAGATTCCGAGGGAACTTGGAAGAATCCTGCTAAAAATGAGTAAGCCCCCGAACCTCCAAACCCTAGGAGGATTTCCTGCCCTCCCATTACTGTTTATCAAAACACAAAGGGTTGTGGGGAGGGAGGAAACCCACTATTAAAGTGTCCCTCCCCAAAGGGGAAGGAGACAGCAAAAGATTAGAATAACAAAGGGCAGAGGGAATTTCAGTCAGCCCCAGGAACCCCCCCCCATCCCAGGGGACCCAAACGTCGGCGCACCCCAGGGGATTAGCCAACCCCCAAGATCAGGCCCAGGATAAGGGGAAGGGCCCATCAGAAGTCCCTGAATTGGCCCAGATAGAGGCCCTACTCACCCTCCTTCGGGACCCCCCCCAGAGGTCTCCTAGAAGGCCACGAGGTGAAGGAGGGGGAAAAACCCCAGTCAAGTCTTCAGGAGGAGGGCGAGCAGGGAGGGAGCATGGCTCAGGGACTGAGGCCTTGTGAGGGAAAGGTGGGTTGGATTCAGTGATGAATGGTGAAGATACACAGGAAGATCAAGAATTACGGTAGGTACGTAATTTTCATATCTTCCGTGTCAATCTTCACCATTCATCACTGCTGGGTGAGTACCGAGCCTCCCCGAAGGGGCCCAGGAAACTCTTCTGAGAGAACAGTATCTTCAGCCCCCGTGAGGCAAACGGGGGACCCTCCACTGCTTAGTTAGGCTTGGGACTGGTCAGGATGAGGCAGGATCCCCCGTGCCCTGGGGGAAGGAAGGCGCCCCTGCAATTCCCATCTCACCCTGCAGAAAAAGATATGAGTCACCCGGAAAGATGAGGCCAGTAACCTACGCCGGACCAAAGGTGACAACCTCGAAAGGCGAAGCCACGCCATCCGCCTAATGCAGATCGCTGTTCCTGCAAGTCATGAAGCGACTTAATTGGCGTCGTAAAATGCCCTTGACTGGTGCCTTGCCAGCTCCAGACCTATAGCAAAGAGGGCTATGGCTTGCCAGGTAGCCTCCGAATCAGGCAGCAATGATAGTGCCTGGCCCAGCATCACCCACAGATGCCTGTTACAGGCAGCGTGGTGCACCTGATGCGAAACAATGGCTAGTACCATCCACACAGAGGAGAAAACTCTCCGCCCCAGACAATCGAACGCTGCAGAGTCAGGATCGGGGGGTTGGTCACGGACCGGATGGCTATGTCTGGAAGGGGTATCCAGACGTGCCAGTCCTGAAGTGGGATGAGGCAGACAGCCTGGTGACCCCTGGGGTGCACAATACCACCTCCGGCAGTCCATGGGGGCTGGAACTGTGGCACATGGAAGCTGCCAGGCGCTATATGATGCCTCCTGAAAGGGAATTGGCCATGAGGGGACCACCAAATGGTGTGCCCTGAACTCACTTAAGAAGGCTTGGTCGAACGCTCGGTATTGTGACGGACAAAGTAGGTAATGTGCAAATCCCTGACCAGCCTCAGTAGGAAGCGTTGATACTGGGTTTGATCAGCGTCTGAGGACACGTGAACAGAGGACTCCTCTTCCTCCGTGGAGGAAGACAAGGAGGCCAAGGAGCTTGCAGAGTCAGACTCCAGCTGTGGAGGGGGAACCGGTCAAAAGACCTGTTCGTCCATAGGCCTAACGTACTGGGGGAAATCCACAACCCGGGATCTGAACTGTTCCCAAGTCAAAGGCCCCGAAGGGCCAACATGGTCTGAGAGAGGGGGAGCTACATGCAAAGGCATGGGCGAACCTGTCACCATATGTAACGTGCCTCTGCCAGGGCTGGAAGACTCTACAGGCGATCCTGGCTTAACAGGGGATCCATAGGTCTGTAAATTCACCGGCCTGTTAAGAAAAATAAAGTGGTCAGGACTAAACCCTGTAGGAGAAGCTTCCCTATGAGGGGACTGGGGTTGCAGGGATCCAGAAGACGATCCGTCCCAGACGATCGAACGCTGCAGAGTCAGGATCGGGGGGTTGGTCACGGACGGACCTGTTCGTCCATAGCCCTAACGTACTGGGGGAAATCCACAACCCGAGATCTGAACTGTTCCCAAGTCAAAGGCCCCGAAGGGCCAACATGGTCTGAGAGAGGGGGAGCTACATGCAAAGGCATGGGCGAACCTGTCACCATATGTAACGTGCCTCTGCCAGGGCTGGAAGACTCTACAGGCGATCCTGGCTTAACAGGGGATCCATAGGTCTGTAAATTCACCGATCTGTTAAGAAAAATAAAGTGGTCAGGACTAAGCCCTGTAGGAGAAGCTTCCCTATGAGGGGACTGGGGCTGCAGGGATCCAGAAGGGCAGTCCCCAGCCCCACCCAATGAGGACTCCCTCGAGGGGGACGAAGGAGAGAACCTGGGTTCAGCACTGCGTCTCCTCCCCAGGTCCCAGAGAGGTGCCTCCGTCCCTCACCCTGTCCCCTCAACCACGTCGACTCCAAGGAAGCCCTCTTCCTCACACCCTGTGCCAAGGAACCCCACAATTCTGGCGACTCCCCAAGGAGAGTTGCAGAGGAGGGAGGTTCGATCTTGACCCTGACAGAGGTGATGGCACTGGGGACGGCAGCCACCACCTCCCCTAAAGTCCGGACCACCGCCCCCACAGCAGCGGGACCGCCAGCATGCACCTGACCCATCGAGCTGCCATCGGCCCGAGCACTGGCACGGGCCACAGTCACCGGAGTCACAGGAGGAAGCACCTGGGGAGGCACAAGAGTACTAGGCAGTGGAGAACCCTCCGACTCCGAGGAGTCAGGCTGCCAATCCAGATTAGCCTCTGAATCATCCAGCTCCAAAGAGGAGATGATCCAGAAATGAAAATTACATACCTACCGTAATTATGATCTTTCTGTGTATCTTCACCATTCGTCACAGATGGGTATCTGCGGAGGTCAGGACCCCAGAACTTCTTCTTTTTTTTAAAAGGTGGCGAACCCGACACCATCCCGGCGCGCCGCCCTCGGGGGCAGCACTACTGCGGGCCTTGCAGGCTGGGTCAGCGCAGATTGTGGTCGACCCGCCTGCCTGCCAGTTCTGAGTCGCCGGAGAGGTTAAGGAGAGGAAGGGGTGGAGGGTGGGACAAGGAAGTCCAAGGGACAGAAAAAGGAAAAGATGTATGAACTAAAAGGAGAATAACGACTGAGAGGACAGAAAGAGAGAAGTTGGAAACTAAAGGGGATTAGGAGGGGCCCCAATCGCTGGAAAAGGAAGAGGGTGTTAGGGTGGGTAAAGAATTTAGGAAGAGAGGGGAGAAGGATAACACATCCCAGACCCTGGTCCGTCTCCAGACTGTATAGGAACTGCAAGGAGTAGCAATGCTTTCTGCCAGAATTCAAGGCACGGAATAGCTGGCAAACACTCCAGATAAGCAGAGTCGGCTATTCTGGAAGAAGGACAGGGTACAGAGATTCAACACCTTCTCAAGGAAAAATTTTTGGTCAAAAAAAGGGAATTTTTTTTTTTTTTTAGGAGAAATAGGTTGGACAGAAACAGGGAGGAGGAGAGAAGGAGGGCAACTGCCAACTTCCACCCTACAGGGGTGGAGCCAAGGCACTGGAGAAGGAGTGCCACCCGAGCTGTCCACTCTCCCTGGAACATTACTCCCCTGTGTGTCCCTGTTTTACCCCACTCCTAAGGAGGAGGGGGGGCACAGAGAGGGAGGGGGACCCAGAGACTGAGGCCCCAGGGGGATGGAAGGTGGGGTTGAGATGAATGGTGAAGATACACAGAAAGATCATAATTACGGTAGGTACGTAATTTTCATATCTTATCTGTGTCAATCTTCACCATTCATCACAGCTGGGTGAGTACCGAGCCCCCCCCGAAGGGGGTTTTCTTTTACACCCTAAGGGATAACATCCCTTAGCCCTCAGTGGGTGACACAATAAGGGGGGGAACCTTCAGGGCCTGGAGAGGCCCGAGAGTGGGGAGAGAGAGAGACGGAGTCCCTCGGAAGGGGAATGAAGGCTGCCTGACGCCGCCCCACTCTGCGGGAGAAGAGACAGGTTCCCTGGTGAGCGGAGTTAATCACCCTACGCCGGGCCAAGGGTGACAACCGGGAAAGACGCAGCCATGCCGTCCGCCTAGTGCAGATCGCTGTCCCTATGACCCTGGTAGCTACCTCGTTGGCATCATAGGATGCCCTCTCTTGGTGCCTTGCTAACTCCAGGCCATGTGCAGAGAGTGCAATGGCTTGTCTGGTTTGCTCTGTGTCAGGCAATGAGGCTAGGAGCTGACCTAGCCTGGACCACAAGAACCTGTCATAGGCTGCATAGTGGGCCTGATGTGCAGAGATAGAAAGAAGTAACGGTGCTGAGTAGAAAGTCCTCCTACCCCAGAAATCAAAATCCAAGGAGTCTTGATCTGGGGGCCGGTCACGGTGAAGGGCGTGAAGCCCATCAGGAGTATCCAACTGCGCCAATCCAGACTGTGGATGAGGCATAGAACCTGGAGACTCCGGGGGTGCGCAATACCTCTGGCTGAGATCCCCTGGGGCAGGAACTCCGGAGAAGGGCCTCTGCCAGGAACGCAACGACGCCTTCTGAAAGGCAGCCGGCCAGGGCGGCACCACAAGGGTGGCCTCGCCAAAATTGCCTAGAAAGGTGTGCGCCGAGTGTTCAGGATTGCTGGTAGTGGAAAGGAGTAAGGTGCAAGTCCTCCAACATCCTCATGAGGAATCGCTGATACTCAGAGAGATCAGCAGCTGGAGAGATGTGGACAGAGGTTTCCTCTCCCCAGAAGAGGGGATGAGGAGCTGGAGGTCACGCTCGTTCAGTGGGTGGCTGCACGGGGAGGTTGAAAACCTGGCCGTCCCTCGCCCCTAACGTAAGCAGGGAACCGAGCAGCCACTGCTCTGAACTGCTCCCAGGTGAGAGGCCCGCTAGGACTGAGGATGCCTGGAAGTGCAGGAGAGTGTGGCAGAGGGATGGGGACAGAACCGAGAAGAGATGTCGGCTGACCTCCGCCTGGGCTAAGGAACGGACCATGGGCACCCACGAAAGAAGGTGCCCCGGAAGACCCCACAGCCAACAGCTGAACAACCAAATTGGTACTGCCCTGGCTGCGCCCGGAAGAATCCCCCCTTTGAGGCAACCGGGGCCGTATAGGTCCAGAAAGACGGTTCCCTATCTCAAAAGAACAGGACTCTCTCAAAGAGACCGAGGAGGAAGAGCGGAGATCCGCACTACGGCTTCTCCCAAGGCCCAGGTGGACCCCAGAAAAAGGCCAACGTGCCGACTCCACACCCCTCAGAGTCTGAAAGAGCCCTCCTCCTTAAGAGGGCCAGCCTAGGTAGCTGGCATCTCTGGGCAGCCCCTGAAGGGGTTATCCAGGGTGCAATACCCACCCCTCCTGTAGGTGCTCCGATCGGTCCCAAAGTTGGGTGATCTAGGCATACCACTGGAAGGGGTACCACAACTGAGGGGTCAGTGAAACCACCAAGACTGGGCTGCAGAGCTATGGTGGCCTGCACCACTGCCTGCTGGTCAGCACCCCTGACCCTAGTCTCGGTAGCCACCGACCTCACCTCAGAAGGGGGCTGACTCCGACTTGTCGAGGAGACTACCGTGCTACCCACCTCAACAGCCAACCCCAAAGAGTCAGACTGCATGTCTGACTCAGAGCTTGACTCCGTCTCCGAGGAGGTAGAGTCCGAGGCCCTGTGCCAAACCGTGGGAGGGCGGGCAGTGCCATCCTTGCCAACAGGCCCAGAGACCAAAGCTGTGTCCGAGCCGGTGCCAGCGCCTCCTGCAGCCCCGTGAGCGGAATCCGCGGGAGGCACGGCCCTAGCCCGAACAAGAGATCCAGAGCCAGGACCAGTCACGGCGTCATCCGGTCCCACGGCGTCATAAGCAGTGCCGAGGGCGGAGATGGCGCCGACGACAGCCCTGGCGGCTCCGAGGGCAGCGCTGAAGGCCCCACGGCGCCGGGCCTCGAAGACACGGCGCAGTGCTCAACCTCAGCACCGAGGACGGCGCCGAGGCGAGATATGGAAAAGGACGGCGCCACAGTAGTTCTCACGGCGCCACTAGCAGTGCCGGCACCGCCAGTGGCTCTGACAGAGGTCACGGCACCGACGACGGCTCTATCAGGGCCCACGGCGCCACAAACGGCGCCGAGGCCTCCAACGGCGCCGGCCGACGGCGTACAGGACGGCACCCACCCGGGCTTTGCAACCCGCAAGACTGACACCAGGGGAGCCTTCACCCCTGAAGGGGCGATTGCCATGACGGCGCCACCCGCCCGCTCCCCGGAAGGAGCGGGACGGGCCTCCTGCGCCACAGAAGAAGCCTCAGCAATGGCTAGGCTACAAGTAGCCAAGGCTCCCTCCTCCTCGGTCTGTACAGAACCAGGAGAGGACCCAGAGGAAAGGCCAAGAGAGCGTGGCTTGGCCCGACGAGTGCGCACCCGACCCCCGAAAGTCAGCGGAGCTCGCCACACTTTCCACGCGTGTTGCTCAATGACCCGGCGGTCCATGGAGAAACAGGGGTCGCACGAATCCATGTCGTGAAGCGGGCCAAGACACGAAAGACACCGGTCGTGTTGGTTGGTGACGGAAAACTTTCGGCCGCATGGGCACCGTCGCATGGGGGGCCGACCCGTCTTGGAAGATTTCTTGCCCTCTGACCGAGACATGACCTATGGGGAAAAAAACCACCAAAAACAGACTCGATGTCGCAGAAAAATATAATAATGGAAAGATCTTACCGGGCGACGTCGTGTAAGGCAACACAGAACTGGCAGGTGGAACCGACGGACTTCCGCACAAGAAAATCGTAGGGAGAGAAACTGCGAAGCAGGCCTCAAACTTTCTTCAGCTTCCACACGAGGTGACCTCTACGGCAGGAGACGAAGAACTGGCAGGCAGGCGGAGTCGACACAACCTAACCGCCAACCCGCGAGTGCCACACAGTCGTCGGCCCGAGGGACGCGCCGATGGTGTGTTGGCTCTGCCTACCATTAAAAAAGCTCCCGGGGTCCTGACTCCGGCAGATACCCATCTGTGACGAATGGTGAAGATTGACACAGATAAGATCAGCTCCGGACTGGCGGCCCCGGGGACTCTCCCACCCACAGCGCCGCCCTCATGGCGTCACACTGATCACTGGAGCCGCGAACAGCACAAGGATCCGATGCGGCACCAAAGAACACCCCATGCAGGGACCCGCAGCTGTGGGCCCCTACAACAGGGGAGCCTGCACCTCCAGAGAGGTGACTACCAGAACGGTGCTCCCAGCCTGGCCCTGAGCAAAGCCAGACAGGAGGACCTCTGGCAACATAGTAGGAACCTCCTCTGTGGCAAGACAAGAAGAAGAGGAAGCCCGCTCTTCACCAGACCGTGGAGGCCGGGAAGGGACCTGAGAAGGGCCGAGTCCTGCACTTGGACAGACGAACGATTTGAAAGTCGACGGAACCCTGCCAACTTTTAACGTGCAAGCGCTCCAGAACGTGGCGGTCCATAGAAAAGCAGGCATCGCAGGTATCCATGTCGTGCTGGAGTCCAAGGCAGGTGAGGCAAACATCATGCCGGTCGGTTTGGAGATCTGTCAGCCGCAGGGACACCGACGCATAGGAGGCCGAACTGTTTTCTTCTAACCTTTCTTGTCCCGAGGAACAGGCATGATCCAAAGATAACTAAACACAAAAACAGTAAAAGACTCAACGCCACTTAATAAAAAGAAAAGATCTTACCAGTTGGAAGATAAACAGTGTCGAGTGGGCTGCAGACCCGAGGCGGAGTCGCGGTGATGGAGTCGAAGGAGTTCGGCGTCGATACGGCCCCGAGGAACAGTGGCTTCGGGTAATAAGACTTCGATGTTGGATTTAGGCTGCTATGTCGTAGAGAAAATTCCGAGCTGCTGGAGAGGTGATGTCTCAACGGCGGGAGACGCAGAACTGAGGTGGAGGAGGAGCCAACAGCCGTTACTAGCCAACCCGTGAGCACCACGTAATGCGTCGGCCTTGTGGGCAGCGCCGATGGTGTGGCTCCACCCTCCTACCAAAAACAAAACACAAAAAAACTCTCGCGGGGTGCTTGTCTCCAGCCAACCACCCACCAGTGATCAATGGTGAA
Organism: Neoceratodus forsteri; assembly: GCA_016271365.2. Classification (NCBI taxonomy): domain Eukaryota; kingdom Metazoa; phylum Chordata; order Ceratodontiformes; family Ceratodontidae; genus Neoceratodus; species Neoceratodus forsteri. The sequence goes on from CM028134.1 coordinate 859,944,344, forward strand.
GACTGACACAGGGAAGATTGGCGACTGCAATAGGGGCGAAGTCAATTTGGCTACTGTTAAAAGGGTGATGGTAAAATTCTGACTACTGCACTAACGGCTGACAATGGAATCCCTCTCCCCGAGGTGTTACGACCGGAGTTGGCTACAATATTAAGAGGGGTGGGGGGTGAAACCCCACATAAATACAATTGTCGCCGTTAGTGCAGCTGCCGTAATTTACTGTCACCGTTTTTGACAGAAGATGAATTGACTTCACCCTTATTGCAGTCGCCGTTCTTTCTTTGCCCTTTTGACATGGAGCTGCCAAAGGGCAGCTCTTTGAACTGGTAATGTTCACCTTGAAAAAGGAACCAGAGAAACCTCCTGTAAGGAGGAAACACTGAGATATGCATGTCCAGAGAGCACAGCAAGTCACCCTGCCATCAGACCTGGCAAAGTTACCATCCGGAAATGTTTGTACTGGACATAAAGATTGAGGTCTTTTATGTTCAAAATGGGCCTCAAATCCCCAGTCTTTTTGGGAACCAGGAAAAACCTGGAATAACATCTTGTGTTTCTCTAGCACCTGGGCACTGGCTCAATGGCCTGCTTGCACAGAAGGGACTGTACCTCCTCCCAGAGAACAGACAGATGAGCGGGAGGGTAGTTGGAGGGCAGTGGAGGAGTCGCTGGAGACTGATCAGACAAGCTCCAAGGTGTGACCCCTTTCTATAGTTTGCAGAATCCAGGCATCTGATGTTATGGTTTTCCACTGATTTAAATGAAGGGAGAACCGACCTCCAATCACCACCTCTTGATCAAGGACCGGAAGAGGGGGGTCTGGCAATGAGTCAAACAAAGGCGGACCCAGCCAGGGGACTAGTCCTTTCCCTCTGGGGTGCTTGGCTGCAGCTCCAGTATTGGCGGGGGCGGGCAAGGCAGTGGAGACTCTTCTGCCTTGGCGCCAAGATGCTGCTCCTGGCCTACTGGATGCCCTACGAAAGGAAAGGCGCTGCCTGCCCTTCTGCTGCATGTGATAAAGCGAATGAACAGACTTAGTAGCCCTACCACATACCTGCAGGTCATTAATGATGTCCTGGACATCTGGGCCGAAAAGCTTAGCCCCATTGAAGGGGGCACTGAATGTCAGCGGCGAAGCCAGAGACTCTCAGCCAGGAGTGCCTACGAAGGCAAATACTGGTGGCAGCAGCCTTGCCAATAGTGTCCAACATGTCATAGAGGGCCCGCAGGAGGTGCTTCCTAATGTCTTCAGCAATCTGAGTACTGGCACTGAGTGAGGCTGGCAGTATAGCTCAGAGGTTAAAGTAACGAGCTGTGAAGGAGCTTGGTTCAGCAGACCTGGGTTTCATTCCCCCAACCTTCACTTGCATACTGTGTGACTCTGAGCAAGTCACTTAACCAGCCTAAAGCTCCCAGGTCGCCTCTGGAAACAGGCAGTTTTGGACCTTATCCAGTTAACAAAAGAATTAAAAAAAAAAAAAAGGAAAAGTACTGTCTGGAAGAGCCTCGGCAGCAGCCTTACTCTTCTTCCAGTTGGTGTTCTGCTACTTTATGATATGAGACAGGTAAATAGCAATCCTCAGGCCCAAGGTAGAGAAGGCATATACCCTCTTGTCCCAAAGGTCGATCCTGCAGGCCTCTTTATCTGGGAGGAGGGAACTAAGGTGTTTAATGAGCACCTCAGACCTGTCATGAGCTGCTTTAATAACCACTGATTCTGTTTCAGGTTGGGCAGCATAGTGCAGAAACCCCCTGAGGGGCATGGTAAAGTTTATCTGTTCTCCTAGGCATGGCTGGCATCATGTCAGACCTGTGCCAGGATGCAGTAGCAGTGTTCCTCAAGGCAGGCAAAATAGGAGGAATATTTATTTATTTATTTGTTTACCAGGTAAGTGCGCTGATTCAAGGATCGTTTTCAGGCACGACCCGGGCCACAAACAATGACACAGAATCAAACAGTTAAAACAATTTACAATCCAATAAGAGTAGCAAATTACACGCTGTACAGACACAAGTCCCAATGGCAACATACATAGCATAATAAGCAATGGTACAGAGAAGTAACTGAACAATGTACAGTTGCAAGCCCGATGAAAGCAGATAACTAGATTGACAGACAGTAGTGGAAAACATCAGTTACAAGCAGTAATACCTAATTTGAAACAGGATAAACAAACTGCACCACAGTAACCTGGTAGGATAAACAGTTCAACAAGCAACAATACCTAGATGGGGGTGAATAGGGAGGAAGCAGGGAAGTTAGGTGCCGGAGGTAGTAAATAGAGGCACACACTAAGGGTGCTAGGGAGGAGATATAGAAAAGCAGATAAACTAAATGCCAGTGGTGACATGGAGGCACACACCAAGGTTACTATGTACTAGGGTAAGGAGGAAGGAAAGCAGAGCAGGAGTACAAGGGTAGGACAAAGAGGGAAAAGATCTAGGGAGAGGAGGAGGTGAAGACACAGGGGAAAACAAGGTAATTAGTAGGGGTAGGGATGGGGAGAGGGAGGGCCGAGAGAGCTAGCACATAAGGGTGAGGGGCCAATGAGAAACACTGGGCAGGAGTGAGGGAAAGGGGGTGTAAGTACCTACAGTACCTACACCCCAGAGGGGGGAGGGTTTAAACAGGAGAACAGAAGCAGGTGGATTCCAGGAGTAGCCAGGATCTGAGTTAGGATCTGAAGGAGTGGTGCGAGGCAACCGTGCGGACAGCTGCCAGGAAGCTGTCCCATAGAGAAGGTGCAGCTACTAACAGAGCTTTACTCACCATTACAGTGAAGACTCTGGGGACCTCCAGTGGGGGGAACGATGTACCATGCAGACACTTTGGGACAGTACGTGCCTTGAGGAGAGAAGTGTATGTGGACTCAATACCCCCACACATTGTGCCATCAATGATACTACCAAGTGCATAGTCAAAGCGACGCTTGAGTGAGGGCCAACCAAGAGACTGATATGAGTCGCAACGGTGGGTGGAAAAGGGAGCCATTAGTGCAAAGCAGCAAACACTATTATAAACCGAGTTGAGTCTGTGGCAAAGGGTAGAGGACAGAGAGGAGTAGTAGTCTGGAAAGCAACAGTCAAGGACAGAGAGCAGGTTCCCACGGGCAATGGCTAGTTGGGCAGCAGGGGTAAGATAGTTTATTATGCGATAAGCGGCGCATAGTTTTTGGTTGATTCTGCATACAACAGTGTTTATGTGCATGGTAAAGGAAAGGGATGGGTCTAGGGTTACACCTAGATAATTGAACTCAAGAGACTAACTGCAGGGGAGGTCCAGATGGGAAAAGCACCAGGAGGGAGGAATTAGATTTAGTGGCATTAGCCAGGTAGGGCTTGGATCCAAGGAGCATAGCCTTGGTTTTCTTCTCGTTAACCAGGAGCATATTCGATAAGAACCAACTGTGGGCGTGGCCGTGATTTTGGGTAAGAATAAAGGATATGTTCTGAGTGGAGGATGGTAGAGAACTAAGTCATCTACGTACAGTAGGGCAGGGCAGTTAAGGCTGTCAGCAGGGAGGGAGTTAATGAACAGGGAGAATAGTATGGGTCCCAAGATGGAGCCCTAGGGGACTCCTGTAGTGACGGGCAGTTCAGGAGAGGTGGTGGTACCTACAGGCACCAGCTGGGAGCGGCCAGTCAGGTAACTCAGGAACCACTGCCGAGTCTCAAGGGAGCAGCAAAGCTGGAGGAGCTTAGTAGGGAGTAAGGGGTGGTTGGCCAGGTCAAAAGCCTTTGTAAATTCCACAAACACTGCTGAATAATCTTGGGAGGAGACTCTGGGATTTCCACGAAGTCCACCAAATCCTTCCCGGTGTCATCGAGGTAGAGGTCAGGAAGAATAGGAAAACCAGGAGTAGTTGTAAAATTCGCAAATAGTGTTTTATTATTAATAACAGCAAAATAAAAAATACAAATTGTTCAGTATAACTATTTACAATGGCAGTACAAACATAGAAAACAGAGTCCTGAGTTTTTTCTTCCCAATTTCAAATCTCAGTCTGTCTCTCTCTTGTACAAGCACTGCTGCCTTTTTTTTTTTTGTGTGTTATCTGTTTATCCCCCTACGTGCTTAGGGCACAACCACTCCTTCAGGCCACCAAGGACTCCCACACCCCTCCAATTCCACCCCGAGTCTCCTTACCTCATATAGCAGCCATCAGGGTAGCCCAGCATATCCCTTTGCTGGATGGGTCCCTCTCTTCCAAGGGGGAAGGCACTGAGAGGGGAACTGGCACACTCTCAATTGGCCCCGTGCTGCTGAGGCGGACATGACTCGCGGGAGGTCTGGAGGAGGTGTGGGCAGTCCGGCCGCTGTCATCCGGCCGAGCCCCGAGCGATTTTCTGGTTTTCTTGGTCCCACAGCTATTGCCGTCCCCTTGCAGTGCTCCCGGTCTCCCCTGGGAGCTGCTGCAGAGCAACACGCACCCATTACCCACCCCAGGAGAGGAAAGCAGTCCAATGGACACTCAATCCTCATCCTCCCCTGCCTGCCCACAGCAGGCCGAGTCCGTTCCTGAACTCAGGTTGCCGGTGTGACGCAAGGTGTGGCGTCCAGCACCTCAACCCTCTAGGCCACTGGGCCGGCCACTGCTGCTCTTTTTATAAGTCTGGGCCTAGGAAACTCGTTAAGATCACAGCATGCTTCTCGTACAATGTTCTTGTAAGTTTCCAATATTCTTGCAGGTGCAGCAAAAAGAACACAATGACCCAGAACTGGCCTCTTGTTTACAGCATCTCAAGAGAGTTTGCAAACCAGCTTTTCAAGTTAAACCCTTGAGTGCCAAATAGCTTTTTGCAATAATTTCAACAGTATAACTATATACAGTTTTAAACAAAGGGATCCCAATTTCACACACAGTTTTACACAGGGACTCACATGTATTTTTTATAACTGCAGATATGCAAGGGGGGAAGAAAAGACAGAAATAGTAAGGGAAAGCAGAGAGACAGAGAATTGCGAAACTGTCGGAGTGATCAGTTCCTAGGTCTCATAAGAAAATGTTGTTGTGCAACCAGACAGAAGATAGAAAAGGAGAGGAAAGAACAGATATTTGCATTTAATATCTTTCTGCATAACAAATGGGACAGGGCCTTTTCAACCCTGTCATACCTGGTAACATCCTCCTCCTCCTCAGTATGGAACCCCATGGCTGAGGACAACTGCTTCATAATACTGAAGAATGTAGGGTCCTCTAGAAGAGACTTCGGGGTGTGTCTGACAGAGTCCTTGCAAAGAGAGGAAGCAGTGGACCTGTCTGAAGTGAGAGGCTCTTCCTCCTCTTCTTCCTTATAAGGAAAGATAAGGTCAGGGCAGTACTCTTCCTCGATGTCGACCTCTTCTAAATCCAGGTCCAACGTGTGTTGCGCCACTGCTGACCTGCGGGGGGCTGCCCATGGCCAATGAGGTGTCAACGACAAAGCCGCTGTTGACAGCGCAGGTACGGTACAGCTGAAGGTGCCAAGCTGATGGACAATCACCGAAATGAACTTGGTAAGGATTTCATTCAGATCGATCACTGTCAAACCCTGCATTGATGGGGGAGGTGTCGGTGTGGGGAGCGACAACCTGTCACACGGGCCTTGAGAGTCCAAGGAGCCCACTGCCCAAGGGCTTGGAGTGGGATCAAGCCACGATGGGAAGGCCGTCGATGAAGGAGGGGCTGATGACCCAGAGGTGGACAACTGGCTGCCCTGAGAATCAGACAGCAGTGCTGAGAGTTGGGTCTGACAACGCCATGGCACACCCTGTCTGTTGTTGTGTGGAGGGTGGAGGGGGTGGGGTGGTAACCCTAACATCCCATTTCCATACTTTTATCGCTGGGCTATCAACCCTAACCGATGCATCAATGACGTTTTTTGCAATGACTATATATAAATGTTTACATATGTTAGATATATATACGATACATTATGGGCAGGAGTGTGATATGGAAAATATTCTCACTCCTGCAGCGTGAGCTCAGGATATTCACAGGTGCCGGAGGCACAAGTGAGAGCATCCAGAGCACACTCTGCAGGAGTAAGAATATTTTCCACAGCACACGATCTGCACATCATGTGTGCTATTTATATAATAGGGTGGAGCTTTTGAAATATTTTTTTCCGTGTGTGGTGTGAGTGTGTCAGTTTTTCTGAATGGGATGAGAGTCTCAGAAACTCTATGGGAAATAGCTGAGTGTCCTTTGTAATGCTAACTGAGTTAGTTGCAGGTAGCAGTGAGAAACAAACCGATTTGTGAAGCAGTGTCATTTAGAATGCAGGCTGCAGTGAAGCTGAGATTAGGATAGTAATGGGCTGGGAGTGTCAGAAACACTATGGGACACAGGTGAGTGTCTTTTGCAATGCTAATTTAGTAACTTGCAGGCCTCAGTGAGAAAGAGAAACTGGTAAAGTAGTTTCATTTAGAATGCAGGTTGTAGTGAGTGAGTGGTGACATCAGCACAGTATGGAAAAACGGCATTTATCATCACAGTAGTGATGTCATCGTCATTTATCACACTCCAGTGAAGATAACTCCATTTATGCAACAGGCGTGGACACAAATCCTATGTGATAAATCTGAGCTACTATGAGATAAATTCAAAATTTTATATCTATACATATAGTAGACGCATCATCACAGATTTATATGCACAACAGATATGTCACAATCACTCCGGAACTCATTTAGAATGTTCAGCCTCAGTACCAGTACTAACTATATTCAAATGCAAATAACTTTAAAACGAAAAAAGATAGCATAGTGCTGAGCATGAAGGTTATGCAGCACAAAATTGTCTACAAAATGAGTGGTATTTCATTTATAGATACGTTATAGATTTTTTATAATTGGCAAAAAAGAGCAGAAAATGCAATTTTTTGTTCACTTTTTTGACAAACAGATGCAAAAAAAAAAGATAAACAATTAAAAGCAAATGTCCCTGCACTGACAGAAAGCATCCCTGTTGCATAAATGAAATATACAATGGTGAGTTGTCAGATAAATGATTTATCTACACTCGTGCTGTTTGACCTCGGACATCTCACTCGTGGCTTGCGCCACTCGTGAGATTACCCGAGGTCAAACAACACTTGTGTAGATATATCATTTATCTGACAGCTCACCATTGTATATCCCTTATTTATCACACTCTAGAAGCTCCCACCCCTACTGTATAAAGGTGTATATATATATATATATATATATATATACGCATACGTATATATTTTTTTAATCAGGAGAATAATAAACACCAGCTAAACTTAACGAAACTAAACGCTGTTGTCATACAGATGTGAAGATCTGACTCCCGGCGGGTGAGCGACGTCGTCACTGAAGCCCACTTGATGGAGGGTAAAAAGGAACTGAGGCAGTTGGAGGGTCAATGCAGAGATGGCCTATTTGGTGCAACCCAGTCTCGCGGTCACACACATGCATGGACCTAGCTCGGCGCCAGCCCTGATGAAGATTTTTGTCTCCTGCAGGGTTCCAGCGCCTCTGGCTTGAAACCCAGCCATATGAATAAATGGTGAAGATTTAAGTCAAGAAAGATAGTCCAGTTACGTAAGAATTTACTGTAAAAGTAGATCTTCGCGAGAAGCTCTTGCAGCAGGCCACACCGGTAGGACTATGCCGCCAGGCACTAGGACCACACAGAAAACTTCAAGCTAGCAGGCTATCATGGCTGACCGCCCCCCCACTAACGTCAGTCATCTGACGTCAGCCTAGGCTATGTAGAAGGGCGGTCCCCACACCACCTCAGTTCTCCCGCCGCAGACTCTTCACAACAAGCTGATGGAGAACCAAAGAGGTTATACTGAGAGCTTATAAAAGAAGGCAGAAGCAGATGTGACAGAAAGAGAAAAGCAGGGGGAGGGAGGGAGGGAAAGCAAGAGCTTCTCTTGAAGATCTATTGTTACAGCTGTGGTGAGCTACCCCACTGCTAGCCCTTATTTGTAGATATAATTCTGCTGTATATGTGTTTTTTATGTAATTCTCTGTAAATGCACATGCCAGTGTCAGCAAAGGCACACAGAGAAAAGACTGGATTTTTTTAAAAGGGGTTTGACCTTCCTCTGACCTACAAGGTCAGCCTTGCTTGCAGGAATCTGACACGTTCTTGTCAAAGAACTTCTGGATACATGATCAAAGAGTATTCCTCTAATGTTAACTGGCCAAGGGAAACAGAAGTAATAAAATTAGTTTGTATAATCCTATAACTTACAGGATCTTTCTTATAACTAATTAAATTAAGCCAGTTCAAAGTCCCAGGATAAGAGACAATATTTCCACTGTTTTAAACCCTTAAGATCAAAAGGAAAATGGTTTTAGACAAGAGGTGACTGAAAAGGTTCCCACAGTACACTGACATTTTTTTTAATAAGTGCCAGGAAACATCCTTCTAACGGGACTGTGTGAGATTATAAACCCTGTGTTAATTATGGGAATCTGACATCAAAGATTATCAGGAAAATAAGACTTTGGGAAAGCACAAGAGTGACATCAGGTGGCACAAAGTGGAAGGGCCAGCCTTTATTCACAGAAGGGCCAGTCTTTATTCACAGACTGGGGTGGGTGGGGTCTTCTATATAAACTCTCCAGCACAGACACTCAGAGCCATTTTGCCATTCTGTTTGGACTCCTTCCACCTGAACACAAGCAAACACCTGTCAGCACAGAGATTGCTTAAGAACCAAAGGCTGCTACAGAAAGACTGAAATATTTTGCAAACCAGCGATTCTCTGGACTTTGAAATCGTCATACCTCAGGTAGACTAAGTAACAGTGTTAGTACATTTTCACTGTACATTTTTCCATTTTTTTTGCCTGTATACTGTAACCCAAATTAGTATTCTCTTGTAACTGTAGTTATTTAAGTATTGTAGTAAAACATTTGTTTTCCTAAAGAATTCTGCCTGCGTGAGAATTTCTTATATTGTATGTGTGACTGTAGAAGACTTATTAATAATCCGTGACAACTGTTACTTGCTTACAGGGGCCACTGTAAGCAACCAAATTGAGAAAAGGGTATTAAAGCGACATCTGTAAGGAAAGGGAGAATTCCATAGTCTATAAAGATTTTGAACCAGGCTGTTGCATGTCCTGTAGGGAGAAGGCCAAATCAGGTTTCTACACTGCTACCCTGAAGAAACTGTGATAGCTGGGTCTTCCACCTGTGTGTAATAGCTAAGGAAGGGTTCATATTTGGCCAAAAGACTCGAGACTGGTATTGTGCCCTTATCCAGAGTTAGAGGAATGCCCATGTTCCTCGTGGCAGAGGTGCAATCGTGACTTCAGCGAGCATTCTAAAAGCACGTGGAGGATATTCCTGGTCCCCCCCCCGTCACGGATTACACTTAGGGGTGGGCACTGTAAGCTCAGTGGACCTGACCCCCCTCCCCCCCGGAGTGGGTTCGTGACAGATGTGGTGAACAGCGTTGGGATCCAAGAGATTTGGTTACAAAGTGTTGGGATTCCAGAGAAGTTGGTGGCACAGGCATAACAGCTGGATTCAAGCCCAGTGTATCAGATTGATAAACTGTAAACAGTCTACACACAATCAAGGCAGAGATAAAATATATATATATGTGTGTATATATATATATATATATATATATACTGATATATATATATATATATATATAGGGGATACATGATAGAATTTAGTGATACGGAAAATATTTCCACTTCCTAGGAGTGACCTCTGAATTTTACCTAGTGGCGGCTTACGAAAGAGGTTTCAGAGGTCACTGTACAGGACTGAACATATTTCCCATATCACACGAGTGCACATCATGTATCCTATTTATACAATGGGGGTCTCATTGTTGCAAAATGTACAATTTGCGTGGCTTTGCGTGGGTTCAGCACGGGTTGGGGGTGTAATAAACAGCACTTATTTTAACTCTGCTGATGTCATCGGGATTTATTTCACTGCAGTGAAAATAACTTGTTTTATCTCACTGGAATATGTCTCACCCTCACTGTATAAATATATATATATGTATATATAATTTTATTACAGTATAAAGTTACCTACCTGTTTTTGTTTTTTTCTCGGGTGTAAAGTTAGTGTAGCAGTAGTTAGGGAAGAAGATGGATTCCACCTGCAGCGAATACACTGCAGACTACCTAAAGCAGTAGTGTCAGGAAAGATGGGTCCAGTGTGAGGGCAACCAAAAAGCACCTCGTGGAGTCTCTTGTGGCAGCCGATGAGCAAGCGACTGCCCATGACCTCAAGTCACCGCTGGTGACTAGGAAGGACCAGATCTTGGGCGTGGGGGTACCAAGAGACGTTGCAGTGTCCAGTCCCAGAGAGGACAGTGAGACTAGAGGGAACCCAGAGCCACAGCGCCAGGGGAAGGTCACCACAGAGCTGGAGCTGGAAGGGATCTGGCTACAGTTTGAGCTGAGGAAAAGTACAGTTAGGTAAGAACTTACTGTAACAGCAGATCTTCGAGAGGAGCTTTTGCAGCAGGTAATACCATTAGGACTGAAGCCGGCAGGCGTCAGGACCCCAGGGAAAACTTGTAGCTAGCAGTATGAGGCAGGGGACCACCCCTGACGTTGACTCCACCCAACGTGGTATAAAGGGAGCGGTCCCCTGGCGCCACCCCAGTTCTTCTGCCGGAGACCAAGCTATAGGGAAAAAGGAGAACCAGGCAGGATATCCCCGCTCTGTCTGAAACTCGTGATCCCTGGTAAAAAGGACACCGGGGGCATGGAGGGTGGGAAAGCCACCTGCTGCAAGAGCTCCTCTCGAAGATCTACTGTTACGGTAAGTTCTTACGTAACTGTACTATCTGTCTTTGAGGGTGGAGCTCTTGCAGCAGGCAATACCATTAGGACTGAGTCCCAAGCAGTAGAAAGGATAGGCCCAGGTCTGAAAGGGCAGTACGCAGGTAACCCGAAGCTTAGGTAGAACAAGATTTTTCAAGAGAGGAGGCCCTGAAGGACTGCCAGTCCAAAACCTGCTCTCCTTCTAGAAGCTATATCCAGACTATAGTGTCTGACCAATGTATGGACTGAAGTCCATGTCGCGGTGGCACATATATCCGCTGAGGAAACATTCTTGAGCGCCGGAAAGGAAGAAGCCACTGCTCCGGTGGAGTGGCCCCTAACAGCATCCGGGCGGGCCCTCTGTGGTGCTGATAACAAAAAGATATGCAATCTACCAGCCAACGGGCTAGTGACTGCTTGGAAACAAGAGCCCCTAACATGCGCTTAGCACAGGAGATGAACAAGTGGTCCATCGACCTAGAGGAGCGAATCCTGCGAAGGTAGAACCTAAGAATGCAGTGAACATCCAAGGTGTGCAACAGTGCTTCACCTTGGTTAGAAGCTTGGGGGTAATACACTGGAAGGTTGATGTCCTGATTGAGGGTCAGGGCGGACACCACCTTCGGCATGAACTTGGGATTGGTTTGCAAGTTCACTCTATCCTTGTGAAAAACTATGTAAGGTGCTTTGCACATCATAGCCTGGAGCTTGGAAACCCTTCGAGTGGAGGTAACAGCCACCAGCAGTAAGGCCTTCCAGGAAAGGAAGTGCATCTCGCACGATGCTGCAGGCTCGAAAGGAGGGAAAGTGAGCTTTTCCAAAACAAAAAGGAGAACCCAAGGAGGAGCGACGTCCCTCCGTGGGGGTCTGATGTGCAATACCCCTCGCAAGAAGGTCTTGCAGGCATCCAACTGTGCTAGAGACTTATCTCCTACAGCAGTATGATATGCTGAGACTGCACACGTGAACCTTGATAGACGAGTAACTCAGACCTAAATCTAGGACGTGACCAAGATACTCTAGGTACGTGCCTGACCTAACAACCCAAAGGATCTAGGACGTGTGCCAAAGTCCACAGGCAGAAGCGCTTCCATTTGAGAGCGTAGGAAGCCCTAGTGGAAGGCTTCCTTGCTGCTACCAAAATCTCTGCCACCTTGCTTGACACTCCTAGCCTCTCCTCCACTTGGACTGCAGGAGCCACGCATGCAGGTGAAGAGAGTGAAGAGCCAGATGAACAAGATTTCCCCGATCTTGAGACAGCAAGTGGGTGGAGAGAGGCAACTGCACTGGAGATTCCTAAGACAGTTGCTGGAGCAGCGGGTACCAGATCTGCCGAGGCCACAGAGGAACTACCAAAATCATTCTGGCTCCCTCTGACTGCAATTTGAGCAGTACTCTCTGCACGAGGGGAAAAGGAGGGAAGGCATACAGAAACTTCCCCGTCCAAGAGAGGGACAATGTGTCTTGCCAGAAAACACCAGGCCCTGAAGCGAGTGAGCAAAAATTGCGTAGTTTGGCATTGAATGGGAAGCAAAGAGGTCCAACTCTGGCCCCAATGGTTGAATAGGTCGTCTGCAACCTCCTGGAGCAGTTCCCACTCATGGCTGAGACAAACGGAGTGACTGAGACTGTCGGCGAGAACGTTCTAGACCCCTGGGAAGTGAACCGCCACGAGGTCCGTGCCGTGTTCTACGGCCCAGTCCCACACTCTCATGGCCTCTCTGCAAAGGGGGTAAGAATGCGTCCCCCCTTGCTTGTTGATATAAAAAAAACACTGGTGTGTTGTCCGACTGCACCAGAAGAGAACCCCGGGAAACTTGACTCTCGAATGCTGACAGAGCATTCAGAACCGCTCTTATTTCCAGGACCTTGATGTGCAGAGAGCGTTCTGTGTCGGACCAAGTCCCTTGGGTCCTGTGAACCCCTAGATGGGCCCTCCACCCTGACAGGGAGGCATCCGATGTCAGGGTTTGGGATGGAGGTGGTCTGCAGAATGGGACCCCCCTTCTAGATTGTCCCGGTGAAGCCACCATTCAAGAGAACGGTGGGCCGCTTTTGAAACCCAGATCCAAAGATCCAGGTCGTCCACAGCTTGGTCCCACTGCACTTAGAGGTGCCACTGCAACGTCCTCATATGAAGCCTGGCTAATGGGACAGTGGCGATGGCCGCCGACATATGCCCCAACAGCTGCAGTACCGCTCAGGCAGTAGAAGAGGGTCTTCCCCGAAAGATTCTCACCAGGTCCTGGAGGCGTTCTATCCTGTTCGAGGGTAAGAAGGCACGCCCTTTCCCTGTGTCCAGGATAGCTCCTATGAACTGCAGCCGTTGAGATGGCCTTGGCTGAGACTTCAGCCAGTTCACCGTGATCCCCAGGGAAGAGAAAAGAGCCTGCGTTTGACTGAGGACAATTGCTAGCTGCCCCTCCGACTGGGCAGAGAGGAGCCAATCGTCCAGGCAGGGGTAGACAAAACGGCCTCTCCTGTGGAGGGCCGCAGCTGCCACTGCCAGGCACTTCGTAAAGACCCTGGGAGCCGACGAAAGGCAGGACCCTGAACTGGAAGTGCTGTTCTCCGAGATGGAAGCGCAAGAACCTCCTGTGCTGTTTCCGGATTTTGATATGCATGTAAGCGTCCTGCATGTCGAGAGAGCATAGCCAGTCCCCTGACAGGAGCAGAGGAAAGAGGCCCTGCCAATTTTAGCATGCAGAACCTCTGATACTTGACCGAGAGGTTGAGCATGCTGAGGTCCAAGATAGGGCAAAGGTCTCCCGTCTTTTTCGGGACCAGGAAAAAGCGGGAGTAGAAGCCCTTGCCTATCTGGGCCAGTGGAACCCTTTGAATAGCTCTCTTCTCCAGGAGCAGCGAGACCTCTGCCTGAAGGAGGCTGAGGTGGTCCGGTGGACAGCGGGACATAGGAGGTGGTGGGTTGTCCGGAGGTATAGAGATGAACTCTATGGCATACCCTGATCGAATGGTTTCCAGCACCCTGGGGTGCTGCTGGACCACTGAAGCTGGTATAGCACAAACTGCCCTCCTATCTGCTCGTTCCGCCTGTTCCCGATGGGAGGAGGGCTGGGGGTGGGGGAGTCAGGAAGGAGGGACGGGAGGGGCTGGGGCCCTGGGTGCCTTGGATTGCTTTGGGCCCTGGGAACCTTGGGAGGGGGTCTGACCCCATCTACGAAAAACCCCTTCCCTTGGGGCTGCTTGCCGGACAGGCCTTGGCCTTGGCGAAAAGGACGCCAGCGGTTACCCTGCAGCTGGGCCTTGTCCATATGATGTACATCCGCTACCGTCTTGCCTGATTCTTGAAGGCCCTTGACCATTTGCTCCACCTCGGACTGAAAAAGGACCGGACCCTGAAACGGGAAGTCCAGGATAGAGTCCTGAAGTTCTTGCTGGAAGCCTGTGCCAGGACAGTCTCCTCATACGAATGCCTGATGCTGCGGCCCTAGAAGCCATGTCCACTGCATCATAGGAGCATCTGGGAGCGTGCTTGTCAACGTCTAGACCTGACTGGGCACAAGACGGAATCTCTTGCTTGGAGTCTGAGTCTGGGAGGGTCTCTGCCAACTCCATGGTTTTCCTCCACAAGGACTGCTGGTAGGAGATCATGTGGGCCATGAAATTAAGGGATCTAATAGATCCAGTAGCAGCAGCGAAGACCTTCCTTCCCCAGCCGTCCAATTTTTTTGAGACGGGGTCGGAAGGTTGCAAGCTGAGGTGCTTGGGCCGGGTCTCTCTCCCATGGGCAGACATGAGGACCAGGGAATTCGCCTTGGGTTGCTCTGCCAGGAATGGCTCTGACCTGGGAGGCTTATACAACCTATCCGCCTTCCTTGGAACTGCAGGGACAGAGGAAGGAGTCCTCCAGGTAAGGTGAGTGACGGCATGGAAGGGCTCAATAAATGGAGGAATGACCAGCGGCTTAGGCTCCTTCTCCCCTAGGATCTTAGCTAACCGCTGGCACTCTGGGTCTAGAGGGGGACTCTCTGGCGGGAGAGGAGCAGCTGACTCCGGAACCTCTTTGCATCGCTGCAAGCTGCTTCTCTAACAAGAAGGTTTTTAGGGCGTGAGCTCTCGTGGCGTGCGTCTTTTGATTGAAGCGCTGGCAGTGTCTGCAGGAATCCAGCTGGTGGTCTGGGCCTAGACAGATGAGGCAGGCTGCGTGGCCGTCTTTGGCTGGGATCTGCTTCCCGCAGGCACACTTAGACTTACGTCGCGGTGGAGAGGACGACGACATAAACAAGGCGTTAGATTAGGTTAATTGAAAAGATAAACAAAAGTGACTTATCTTGGCGTTCGATGCTGTCAACTGCAAGCGAGGCATCCATGGAGCCGAACTACGCGGGTTGATGGCGGGAAAAGAACTGGGGTGGCGCCAGGGGACCGCACCTTTATACCACGTCTGATGTCGGGAAGAGCCGACGTCGGGGGTGGTACCCTGCCTCGCACTGCTAGCTACAAGCTTCCGTGGGGTCCCGGCTGACCCGCCGCCTTCAGTCCTAATGGTATTACCTGCTGCAAGAGCTCCACCCTCGAAGACAGATCTGGAGTTCGAGCAGAGAAAGTTCGAAACTCAGCAGCAAAGGGAATTTGAGCAGAGAAGGTTCGAAGCCCAGCAGCAGAGGGAACTCGAGCAGAGGAAGTTCGAGATGGAGTGGCAGGAAAAGCAGCGGCAGCGAGAAGCAGAGGAAAGAAAAAGACCGCTTCAGAGAGGAGCAGATGAAAGAGACAAACAGTGGCAAAGGGAGTATGAACTGGAAAAGCTACAACTCTAACGACCAACGCCAGAAGAGGTAAGAAAAAATTACTCACCTTAGTAATTGCTTTTCTTCTCATGGAGTCTTGCTATATTATAACAATAGCAGTCAGCCACTGCAGCTGAACTGCCCCGGAGAGGAAGGAGTTAACTCCAGAGGATCTGGAGTTCTACAGCGCCAGGGCGCTGTGCAAAGTTTCCATCTGGCCAGTTTCAAATGAAACTGTCAGATCTTTATTAAGCTAACACATAAGCAACAAGTCTGTGTGGAAAGCTCTACACTAACCAAATGGCTACCTACTAGTAGTAATAACAACAATATAAACAACAATAGAAACACCAATAACCATAATAACAATGAATAATGGTATTATTATTATTAGTTTCCCCTTGACAAGCACCATTAGGACCCCCTTCCCCAAAGACTCAAGTCCAGGAAGGGGCCAATATATTACCTAAACGAACAACCTAGTTCCTAACCTAAAAAGAAAGAGGGTAAAGGAAAACTACAATGGCATGACACAGTGCTTGCACTAATTTGCCACCCTACCCAAGTAGAAGTTCTGAGAGGGCAGGAGGAGGGTGGTTATAATATAGCAAGACTCCATGAGAAGAAAAGCAATTACTAAGGTGAGTAATTTTTCTCCAAACACCATGAAGTCTTGCTATATTATAACAACAACAGATACACAGCAGTACTTCCATGGAGGAGGGTCAGGACCTACTTAGGAAATAGGCTCTGAAGCACAGCTGTACCAAACCGAGCATCTCTCCTGGACTGGACATCCAGGGAATAATGCTTGGTAAAAGTGTGAACTGTCTTCCAGGTAGCAGCTTGACAAATTTCCAGAATGGAATGTCTCTAGCAGCCGCTAGAGCACAGCTGTACCCTGGTGGAGTGCGCCTCAGTCCTGAGGGGGTCTCTACCTAGTTTTGGTAACAAAATTGGATACAAGAGACAATCCACCTTGCAATTGTCCTCTTAGTGGCAGGTTTCCTGCCAACCTCGCCATAAGTAAGGAAGAGTTGAGGGATTCAACCTGTGACCCTTGGTGCGCTCCAAATAGTAGCTTAAGGCTCTTTGATTCAAGCTGTGCAGTCTCCTCTCACCTGAGGAAGAATGCTCAGTGAAAAATACTGGGAGAGAGATGGATTGGTTCAGGTGGAAATCTGAAACCACCTTAGGCAAAACTTTCTATTAGTCCTGAGGACTATCTTATCTCTGCGGAAAGAAATAAAATCTTCTTCCACTGACAGGGCCTATAATTCACTTATGCGTCTGGCAGAAGTGATAGCCACTAGGAAAACAGTTTTCAAGTTAGATACTTGAGCCTGCTGAGGACAGAGGCTCAAAGGAGGTGCATTAACTGAGCAATGAAACATTCAGGTCCCAGGCAGGAGCTGGTTCCCAAAGGGGGTAAGTATAAGTAACCCTTTAAAAACTTGGAAAACACAGGGTGAGAAGAAAGGAGGCAGGCTTCCCTGCTGACACAAAAGCAGAGACAGCTGCCAGATGAACCTTCAAGGTAGCTGGCCTAAGGCCTAGGGAATTTAAATGGACCAAATAGTCCAATAAAATGGGAAGATCAGCGATTCTGGAATAATCTGCCTCTCAGAGCACCAGATGGAAAACCTCTTCCACTTAGAATTGTAAAGTGGCCCTAGTGGAAGGCTTCCTTGAAACCTTTAAAATATCCAGGACACCTTGAGAAAGGTGTAAATCAGAAATTCTAACTCCTCAAGAGCCAGGCCTTGAGATGGAGGGATTTGAGGTCCGGATACCATACTCTCCCCTGTGCACAGGCCAGCAAGTCGTGGACTCTGGGCAGGCTCAGGGCAGGGTGGACTGTCAAGGACAGAAGCAGAGGGTACCAGGACTGTCTGGCCCAATCTGGGGCAATCAGAATCACTTTGCAGGGTTGAGATCTGATTTTCACTAGTATCCTGAAAAGAAGAGGAAAGGGGGTAAAGGCATACAGGAACTTCCCTTTCCAGTCCAACAGAAAGGCGTCCAGGGTGACTGAGCCCAGCACTGGAGGCCTGCAACAAAACAGAGGAAGTTGGTGGTTGTCTGGGGCTGCGAAAAGATCTATCTGAGGGGTGCCCCATCTGGCAAAGACAGATCCCAGCACCTGTGGATTCAGAGCCCATTCGTGATGGCCCTGAGAAATTCTGCTGAGGGTATCCGCCAGGACATTGTCCTTCCCTGGGAGGTAAACTGCTATCAGGGAGGTGTTCAGGGAGTAGGCCAGAGACCACAACTTCATTGCTTCGGTGCACAAGGCTGATGACCGAGTGCTCCTTGCTTGCTGATGTACCACATTGTGGTGGTGTTGTCTGTCCTGACTTGAACCACTTTGTTCTGACAGAAACTGAAAATACCTGAAGAGCTAAAAAGACAGCTCTGAGTTCCAAAAGATTGATGTGGAGCAGAGATTCCTGGGAGACCACACCCTGAGTGGACAGGTCGCCCAGTGACTCCCACCTAACAGGGAGGCATCCGTGGTGAGGGTGAGGGAGTGGGAAATGGGAATGAAGGAACCCTGTTTTAGATTGCTTGGTCCTGCCACCAGTGGAGGGCCAGGATCAGAGTTTGAGTCACTGGGACCAATTTGGAAAGGGGGTCCTTCCTTTGAGACCAATAGGCCCTCAAATGGAACTGAATGTCCCTCATCTGGAATCTTGCTCCTTGCACTACAGCTATGGAAGCAGCCATGTGCCCCAGGAGTTGCAGAAAATGCTTTGCTGGTCGAGAGACTCGCAGGGTAAAGGAGGATGCCAGGGCAATGAGTCTGTCTACCCTTTCCGAGGGAAGAAATGCCCTGGCTAACTTTGTGTTCAATTCTGCACCTATGAAAGTTAGGACCTGAACTGGTTCCAGAACTGACTTTGGTAAATTGTACAGGAATCCCAGGGAAGTGAGAAGCTGCTGGGTGACTTGCAAGTGGGATTTCACCTGATCTGGAGACTGACCACAATGAGCCAGTCGTCAGGTAGGGAAACACAGCAACCCCTTGCCTTCTTAAGTGAGCCACTACCACAGCTAGACATTTTGTGAATACCTATGCAGAGGTAAGGCGAAAGGCATTGCCCTGAACTGGTAGTGGCCTGAGGGCAGTTCGAACCTGAGGTACTTTCGTGAGAAGGCCTGATCAGAACATGAAAATAGGCATCCTTGAGGTCCAGGGAAGCTAGCCAGTCCCCTGGCCTTTAGAGAAGGCAATATCATTGCCAGAGTCAACATTTTGAACTTTGGTTTCAAAAGATGCTTGTTCAGGTACCTTAAATCTAGAATGGGCCGCCATTCTCCTGTCTTTTGGGGTAAGAAAGTATCTTGAATATAGCCCTTGCCCTGATGGCAAGGAGGACCCTTTCCACTCCTTTGCAGTCCAGAAGAGAAGAAACCTCTGCTTCCAAAGCAAGGGCTTCTGAAGGATTTGCAGGTGGAAATGTCTGGCTCTCATCTTTGGAAACTGTTTGAAGCTGAGAACCAGACCCTGGCTTATTACCTACAGAACCCATCTGTTCGAAGTTAAGGACAGCCAGTTCTGGCTGAAATAAGCCAACCTGCCCCCCACTGGTACAGGAGAATCGGCCCTGGGCAACCCATTAGGGTGCCTGCTTGGCAGCAGCCTTAGGCTGAGGGGAAGGGGACGGTTTACTTGTGCCTCGTCTACCCCTGCCTCTGAAGAAACCACTCTGCGCAAAAAGCAGAGGAGGCTTGAAATTGGTAAAAGGCCTGTGGAAAGGCCTGCCCCTACCTCTGGGAGTGCCTTTGTGGAGTGGCATGCTCTCCTTAGCCTGGGCACTTTTGTAGGTAGTTCTGTATTCATCCATCTTTTCATATAGTTTCTGTTTGTTCCCCAAACAGAGAATTTCCCACTACAGGAAAATCTATAGCCTTTGACTGAGTATCCTGGGACAGATTAGTGCATCTGAGCCATGCCAACCTCTGAGAAAGCTACAGAAGTGGCCATGACCCTAGAGGAGACATCATTAACATCAACAGCAGTATGAAATTGAACTTTAGAGGCTTCAATGCCATCAGCAGCCACCTGTTCCAACTCACTAGCCAGCTGGCCATGGGCCTGCTTGGCTAACTGCAATATTGTGTCCCATCTAGATTTCTGATATCTAGCTACATAAGCCATATAATTTGCCTGCCTGAGTCCCAAAGAAGCTGCCATATACTGTTTTTAGCTATGGCATCAATCTTCCTGGAATCCTTATCAGGAGGATGTGAGGCCAGGAATATTAACTTGTCTCAGGCTGCAGCTTGTACCACACCTACATGACTACACTGTTCAGTGAGGAAGTCTGTATCAGAGCCTGACAAAGTATACCTTCTGTCCATTTTTTATCTACAGGAGGGACAGAATGAGGATTTTTTAAAATCTTTGTTGTTTGCTTCCTAAATGACTTATGCAAAGGAAAACACAACCTCCTAGACTCTGGTATATCCATCATTTCTACATAATCAGGCTCCTCTTGCTCATCCACAGCCTCCTCTAAAGGAAGCTGGCGGGTTTCTGCAACCTTTTTGTAAAACATAAAATGAGAAGGGGACTCAGACAGAATAGGAGGAGATTATAAAGGTCTGTCTGGAGAAATGTCCGGTTCAATGGGCACGTCCAGACCCTCCCAGCCACACATATATTGATCAAATTCCTCCTCCCCCTCCTGTGGTTCATAAAATTCCTCAACATCATACTCCTGAACCACTGGAACTGAACGAACCAACCTTTTACCAACTGTTGGTGGTTCGACAGGTCCCTGAGACAGTGACTGGACAATCTGAATGGCTTTAGCTATCTCTGCAGCAGTTGGAGAGACAATTTTGGACTCCAAACCTACTGATTTCTTTGTCTTTTTAACTGGGACTGGTTCATCTGAACCAGCCTTTCTTTTGCCCGAGGAAGTCTCGCCCTGGTCAGAGGGCACTCCCTCTGGTCCAGTGGGTGCTGGACCGGGCTGGCCATCCGGGTCAGCGGACTTTTGCTCTCGCCCTGAGCCGCCCAATCTCTTTTCCAGGGTGGCTGCAGGAAATTTTACACACCTGGCAGTCTGACAGGAGGTGGTCAGCCCCAGACAATAGACACAAGTGGTGTGTGGGTCAGCCTTGGCAAACTTCCCCACAGAATTCCCAGTGTTGAAACCCAGTGGGCCGGTTTTTCTTTTGGGTTTCTCAGACATAATGCCAGCTATCAAAAACTTGCCCTTTTGATGGCAGTGCCAGGCAAGACACCCTTATCGGTTCCTAACCGTGTCACGGGTATTTGAAAACCTATTTAAAACCAGGTTTTTAGAACCGATAAGAACGGAACCGCACTCTAAAAGCCCAACCAAACACTTCAAAGCGTTAAAATCAACAAAACCCGATCGGTTCAAAACCGAACCGATAATTGAATTTCCACAGACTTTAAATTTGTACTTACGGTTTACCAGATAAAGCTTTAACTGAAATGCGGTAAAATAAATACTTTGCAGTTCAAATGAACCGAAAAATACACAAAGCAGAACGAGAATGAACCGAGCTGAAGGAGCTGATCTCCGGAGGCGACTGTTCAGTGGGCGATGAAAGAATCTGACAGTTTCATTTGAAACTGGCCAGATAGAGCTTTGGCACAAGCGCCCTCGTGCTGTAGAACTCCAGATCCTCTGGAGTTAACTCCTTCCTCTCCGGGGCAGTTCAGCTGCAGTGGCTGACTGCTATTGTTATAATATAGCAAGACTTCATGGTGTTTGAAGTGGCAGGGGTGAACTTAAATCTCCAGGGCTGGGGTATAAACTAAATTCCAAATTAATAGCTGAATTTAAAGAGGAGATATGGATGCATTTTTGAATTTGAAAAGGTCTGTATCCAGGCTAAAATACCCAGGAAGTCCTGGACCTTTCAGCTATACCCGCTACTTACTGGTAAAGGGTGTGAAGCACTAGGCAAAATGGACAATCAGGACAGTAATAATTATGAGAAACTTAAAGCTGCACTGCTTAAAAAGTATAAGTTAACGTCTGAAGCATACAGGGTTAATTTCCGTAAGCTCTGGAGAAGCCCTGACATGAGTTATGAGGAACTTGCCACAAAGCAACATCAGTTTTTGAAACATTGATGGGAGGGAGTAGAAGCAAACTCTGTAGAGAAAATTGAGGAGGTTGTATTTCTGGAACAATTCTTTTAGGCTTGCCCAGCAGAGCTAAAAACCTAGTTAGAGGATCGAGAGCCAAAAACAGCGCAGCAGGCTGATGAGCTCTCGGACCGCTATGCCTGAGCAACAGGCCTGCTCTGAAAGGGAGTGGGGCGGGTGTGGCAGCGCAGAAGGGGAGAAGTGCTTTCAGGGCAGTTAAAACACTCACTGCCTTGACAGAAAGGGGGAAGCCCCATGTTACAAAAGAACAGGTTACTCACCTGTAACAGTAGTTCTAGGAGTGGTACATGTTATTCATCCACACTCTCTGGCATGTCCCTTTCCCCTTTAAATTCACCGGAAAGTCTTCAAGCTGGCTCCTCCCACCCACCCGGGTAATAAATACCTCGGCTCCGCCCCATGACGCCAGATCTAGTCCGCTGGAAGCAAGGTGGTGCGCCTAAAGCCGGGGAGGTCGGGTGGGTGCGTGTGGATGAACAACATATATCACTCCTAGAACTACTGTTACTGGTGAATAACCTGTTCTTCTAGGAGCATGGATATGTTGTTCATCCACACTCTCTAGCAGACTCCAAGCAGTTCTCCGGGAGGAGGGAGGCAATGTGCACACCCCCTATTTAGGAAACAGAGACTGGAGAACCGAGGCCCAAAAGCAGCATCCCAGCGTGATTCAAGGTCGATGTGGTAGTGGGTAATGAAGGTGTTTGCTGACTTTCAGGTAGCAGCCCGACACATCTCCTGGATAGCGATGTCCCTGGAAGCAGCCACCGATGCAGCAGTATGGCGGGTAGAATGAGCTCTTATCCCTCTGTGGGGCTCCTTGCCTGCCAACTCATAGCACAGACCTATGCATGATGTAATCCATCTCGCAATGGTCCGTTTAGCTGCAGGCCTGACAGAAGCAGCTTCAGCGTCGGTGACAAACAGCTGGCAAACCTTTCCCTGAATTTCCGCCGTCTGCTCCTTATAATAGGAAAGAGCACGTCTCAGGTCCAGAGTATGGGGCCTGTACTCGGCGTCCGAGGTGTAGTTAGGGTAGTATACCGGCAGAGTCAACACCTGGTTAAGGTGAAACTCTGACACCACCTTCGGAAGGAATTTCGGGTGGGGGCGCAGGACAACTCTGTCCCTGTGAAAGACCACATAAGGGGAGTCCACCGATAGAGCCTGGAGTTCCCCTGTCCTTCCGGCTGATGTGATAGCCACCAGGAAGGCCATCTTCCACGACAAGTGTAAGAGCTCACACTTGTGCATGGGTTAGAATGTCCTGCCCATGAGCTTTGCCAAAACCAGTAACAGATTCCACGGAGGTGGAGGTTCACGCACCGGACGGGATACGTGATCCAAGCCTTTGAAAAAGCGCCTGACCACTGTCTCCTGTGCCAATGTCGGCTGACCGGCCCGCGCCCGGTAAGCAGAAATGGCTGCCAGGTGCACCCTAAGGGTCGATGACCGTAGACCCCCTTTGGAGAGAGACCAAAGGTAGTCTAAAATGTTAGCCACAGAGCAGGATAAGGGGTCCAGACTCTTACCCTGACACCAAATGGAAAACCTTTTCTATTTGAAGGCATAACATTTCCTGGTCAATTCCTTACGAGATGCCTCCACCACAGTGTAGACATCCTCAGAAAGACCCAGAGCCCGGAACTCTAGCCGCTCAGGTACCAGGCTGTGAGGTGCAGGGATTGAAGGTCCGGATGGAATACCTTCCCCTGGTTCAATGATATCAGGTCCGGGCGTGCACAAAGCCGCTCCGGGGCCCTGCAGCTGAGGCTGAAGAGATCTGGATACCAGAACTGGCGGGGTCAATCTGGGGCTACCAGAATCACCTTCGCCTTGTCCCTCCTCTCCTTGAGAAGCACCTTGTGGATCAAAGGAAATGGAGGGAAGGCGTAGAGGAGGCCTGGGGTCCACAGCCTTGAGAAGGCATCCCCCTGCAGCGAGCCCTGCTGAGGGGGGCGGGCATGGTACAGTCTCAGCTTGGTGTTCTCCTGGAGGCAAACAGGTCCACCAACGGTTTGCCCCAATGGGAGAACAGATTGTAAGCTACCTCTGGATGGAGAGACCACTTGTGGGATGTCTGGCCTATGCGGCTGAGAGCATCCGCCAGTTGGTTTGAGACTCCTGCCACATGGATGGCAAGGAGATCCGCCTCCAACTGGCTAACGAGGGTCCAGATTCGGAGCGCCTCCTTGCATAGCAGATGGGAGTGCGTGCTTCCCTGTTTGTTGAGTTAGTACATGGTCGTGGTATTGTCCCTCTGGACTTGAACCACTTGACCCCGGAGCTGAGGAGCGAAAGCTGACAGGGCCAGTCTGACTGCTCTGAGCTCCAACAGGTTGATGTGGCATCAGGACTCCTCGGGGATCCAGAACCCGTGGGCCCTGTTGTCCCCCATGTGGGCTCCCCGGCCCATGAGAGAGGCATCGGTCATCAGGACAACCACCGGCTCGGGGCGGACAAATGGGATCCCTTCCTGCAATTGGTCTGGGACGGTCCACCACTGGAGAGTGTCCCACATCTTCTGAGTTACAGTGATCAGCTGATCGAAGTGACCATATCGCTGAGTCCACTGGGTGGCCAGCTCCCATTGAAGGGGGCGCATGTGCCACCTGGCCCAGCGGACCACCGAGGTGCACGCCGCCATGTAGCCCAGAAGGCGCAGAAAGTCCCGGGCAGAGCGCAAGTGCCCAACCAGAAATGATTGGGCAAAGGAGGAGAGAACCTCCGCCCTGTCCACCGGGAGCCGAGCTGTGGCTTGGCGAGAGTTGAGCTCTGCCCCAATAAAGCCCATCACCTGAGAGGGCACAAGTTCCGACTTGGCCTCATTGATCAGGAGGCCTAGTTGGGAGCAGGTTCGGAGGGCCAGATCCCTGGATCTCTCCACCTCCTGAAGGGAGGAACCTGCCAGGAGCCAGTTGTCGAGATAGGGGTATATCCAAACTCCTCGACGCCAAAGATGGGCTGCCACCACTGCAATGCACTTGGTGAAGACCCGAGGGGCTGATGACAGGCCGAACGGTATGGCTCGGAACTCGTAAAGGGACCCTTCGACCCTGAAACGGAGGAACCGCTGGTGGGAAGGACGGATTGGGATGTAAAAAAATGCGTCCTGTACATCCAGTGAACAAAAGTACATGCTGCGCTCCACAGATGGTATGATCTGGTTCAGAGTTACCATCCGGAAAGTGCGAGACCTGAGATACTGATTCAGGTCATGGAGATCTAGGACTGGGCGCCAACCCATCTGCTTGGGCACCAGGAAGGACCTGGACACGAAGCCTTGGTCTGTAGGAGGATCTGGCACTGGAGCTATCGCCTCCTTGAAGAAGAGCTGAACAATGTCGTCCCGAAGGGCCGACTGAGTGCGAGCTGAGATCCTTTCCTCCCGAGGGGCGCGGGCTCGGCTGGGAGGGCACTGCTCGAATTCTAGAAGCAGTTCCTGGCCAAATACTTCCAGAACCCACCTGTCCAAAGTGATACAGGACCATGCGGAAAGAAAATGGCAGAGCCGGACCCCCACGGGAGAACAAAGAGCTGGCATGACGGGTGTAAGGGTGGCAACACCTGACCCATCACTGAGTAGGCTTAGAGGAGGAGGAGGCTCCTGGACCGGGCACCTCGGCCTCCTTTATGGGGCTGTTGAGGACCCTGCTTGGGCCTGGGGCGCCAAGCTTGAGGCTGCTGCTGCTACTGTTGACCTCCTTGATAGGAGGGCTGTCTAACTGCAGGGGAAGAGTGCCGAAACGGCTTCTTCTTGCGCTTCTGCTGGTTCTTGCCCGAAGAACCCTTTGCAGAGGTAGCATCCAAGGTGGCACTGGACTGCTGTATACACTGGAGGTGACCTGCCACTCCCGGACCGAAGAGGTTGGTGCTGTGGAAGGGGCACGTCAGCTAACTTGTGCTGGGTATTCGCCGGGAAGGAGGATAACCTCAGCAAGGCCCTGTGGCCAGTGGCCACCGTGGCTGCTAAGGAGCGGGCACAGGAATCTCCAATATCCAGGGCCATCTGGAGTTGCTGTTTGGCAACAGCAAGGCCCTGGTCACAGACCTGCTTAACCATGGTCTGCATGTCCACTGGGAGATGAGGGAGGACTTCATTTAGTGACCCTAGAAGGGGCATGAGAGAAGTGTGCCATGATCACAGCCGAGCTGGCCTGACGAAAACCCAAGGATGAGGCCGCATAAACCTTCTGGGCAGAGTGGTCCATATACTTGGACTCCTTGGCCTGAGAGTGGTCAGTGTCAGCTGAGCTACTCGTGCGTCTAAACACAGAAGCAGTCACGAGGCTCTCGGCCGAGGGATGCTCTGTGAAACCCGCTAGGGATCCCATGGGTACTGTATACTTGCAGGCCATACGGGCAGACGGAGCTGGGCAAGAGGTAGGGCATTGCCATAGCACAAGGGCCAGGCCAACAATGGCTTCAGCCACTGGAAAGGCCTCCATTAGGGTATCCCCCCTCTTGAGGATATACGTGAAGGGGGGTACTCCGCCTTCTTTTGGATGGGTTCTAAGGGCACTTTGGTCGATTCTGAAATGAGGCGGAGGATGCCCTGAAAAGAGGAAGGACCTTTCTCCAAGCCTGCCACTGATGACTCGTCGTCCCCCGGATGCGAGTACAGACCAGTGGCATCCGAGTCCAAAGAATCGGGGTATAAGGGTCTCCCACCGTAATGGACAGACGACGGGGAAGGCCAGTGTCTGTCCTATCCTCTTTCGAGGGAGCCCCTCCCTTAGGCTGCTTAGGCGGTGGTTTCGCCAAAAATCGGTGGGAAGACCGAAACAGGCCGAGCTGGAATGCGTACCGGCCCTACGGGTGGAGGAACCGGAACCTTCGGTTCTGGAGGGGTCAGCGTCGGCCTAAGAGGCTGAGGCCAAGTAATGGCCGGTGTTGCCGGCGGAGCCGGCTTCTGACCGGTCAGAATCAGCTGTTGCCATGAGATCCTCATAACATTGACGGAGTTTCCGTCGAAGTTTCTCCTCATCCAAGGAGGATGAGAATCAGTGGCGCCGCCTCTTTCTAGAGTGCTTGTGACCTTTCTTCAGTTTTTCAACCGCAGGGGTCCTGGTCCTCGATCGAGACCGACGGGGTCGGCTGGTTCGATCGGGAGAAGCCGGAGACAGTGAGAACCGAGGTTCCGGCACCTTTCCCTTGATCAGGATACCAGAGGGCTGGGTCTCCTCGTCGGGGAAGGAAAGGATAGGTGTCCTTTCCAAGGAGTCGGTGACGACGGCTCGATCGGGTCGAGAGGACTCTCGGCGGGTTCAGCCGTGTCCTCGGCCTCAGTGTCTTGGCCTGACAGAAGGTCCAAGAAGCCGGCGGCCGAGGAAGTGATCTCGACCGAGGTTGAGACCGCAAGATCCTGAGAATCGGACCGCTCTCGGTCCCAGGAACATCTTTGGGCAGAAGAAAATTTAGGGTCCTTGTCCCTTTTCTTAGGGCGGGAGGAGTGCGAGCCCGAGGGCACCTCACCTCTGGTGAGGAGAGACTGGCACAGCTCCCGAAAGGACCCAGTGAAGGTGGAACCCAGGTTAAGTGGCAAGAAAAAACTTCGGCTGGCCGAAGCTTGAGCAGCTTCCTCTTCGGAAGCAGCCATCTGGCCGAGCTGCTCAGCGGATCCCGCGGCCGCGGAAACCACCCACCTGGCCTCCTTCGATTTCACAGGTGGGCTGCGAAGCTCCAGTCTCAATAGTTTTAGGCACGCCTTGTGGTTGTCCAGGACATTGGGATGGAAGGCCAGACAAATGGTGCAAGAAGTGGTGTCATGCATGACACCCAAGCAATAGACACACGAGAGGTGGGGAATGGTGCGCGAAATTTTCTGTCCGCAGGGACACTGGCGAAATCCGAGGGATGACTTGTCCTCCATGTCCGATGCGCTCGGATCGGAATCGTAAACTCTGATGAGTTTTAAAGAAAGACATTGGGGTGAAACCGCCGTTGAGAATCCAGGGCCTACGAACTGCGAAAGTAGCACAAGGGAACCTGAATCTTCCAGCGGAAAGGAAGATCTGGCCATGGGGCGCAGCCGAGGTATTTATCACCCGGGTGGGTGGGAGGAGCCAGCTTGAAGACTTTCCGGTGAATTTAAAGGGGAAAGGGACATGCCAGAGAGTGTGGATGAACAACATATCCACGCTCCTAGAAAAAGGGTTTATCGTATAAAAGAAATGATGATTGTTGGTTCTGCAAACAGCCAGGGTATCTTGCTAGACGGTGTCCTAAAAAAGTGGTGCTCAAACAGAGTTGGGTGCACTGTGTATCCCTGAAAGCATGCCTATAAACATGAGGGAGCACATACACCCGGTTACTGTAAATGGAGTGTACACTCATGGGTTAAGGGACATGGGGGCATCTCTTACCTTAGTAAACCGGGATTTGGTTAAGCCTCAACAGCTTATACCTAATCAGTTTGTAACAGTAAGGGAATTCACTGGGGAGGAAAAAACTCTGCCACTAGCTAGTGTTCTCCTGGACTAGGGTGAGACAGGCGAGATAGTACAAAAAGTAGCCATGGAAGACAACCTCGCCCTGGATATGATTATAGGAAACAATCTCCAGAAGGGGGGTGGTGTGTGAGGTTACCCGAAGTCAGACGGCAAAGGCTGATTGTAGTTTCCTGAACCCCACAGAAGCCCCTGTGGAACACCATGGGAGGCTGGTTCACCAGCCTGTGTCTCCTGACATGGAGAGTAGTGAAAGAGGAGTAGGACTTCCCCAAGTAGCTGTTCACAAAACAGCTACAGAAGGTTACTCTGAGGAGGGAGGGGTAACCAGTAGGCAGAAGGTTAGGGATGGCAGTGACCTTGAATGTCCTGACGCTAGAGTTATGGACCCCAGTTTAGGAACTGAGGGGGACATGTCCCATGCCTTGGGAAAATGTGAAGAATTTGCAGCTGCTGGAGAGGCTGAGGGATTGTGCAGAATCTGAAGGGACAAAGGGAGGTGACATGAGATATAAAGTATTTTGGGACAATGGACTGTTGTATACACAGGACGTAAGGACAGAGGGAGAGGGTGATGGGCAGGCAGCTTGTCGTTCACCAGGGGTACCATGAGTGGTTGCTCAAGACCACTCATGATATCCCCATGTCCGGACATCTGGGAATCGTGCGCACCATGCAGTGATTGGCCCAGAGTTTCTATTGGCCCAACTTCACCCAGCAGGTGAAGAACTATAGCAGGTCTTATCACCGGCGCCAACAAATAGGGAAGGCAGGTAGTAAAACCAAAGCCACCCTAATTCCCTTGCCCACTGTGGAGGAGCCATTCCAGAGGGTAGGAATAGACGTTGTGGGACCTTTGAGTACCCCTAGCTCCTCTGGGAAGAGGTTTATCCTGACAGTGGTAGATTATGCCTCCTGATACCCAGAGGTGGTCGCCCTCTCCTCACTTAGGACAGACAAAGTGGGAGATGCCTTCCTAGGGATTTTCTCCCGTGTCAGGTTTCCACAGGAGGTTATCACTATTCGAGGGGGTACCTTCATGTCAGACCTGATGAAGTGTTTGTGGGAGAAGTGCGGGGTGGTGCAGAGACACAGAACATCTTATCACCCACAAGTCAAAAGGCTTGTGGAAAGGTTTAATGATACCCTAAAATCAATGCTCCAAGCGTTTGCTGAACAGCATGGAAGGGACTGGGAGAAATACCTTCACCACCTGTTGTTCACATACAGGGAGGTGTCCCAAGAGTCGATAGAGTTTTACCCCTTCGAACTCTAACATGGACATAGGGTGTGTGAGCCCCTAGACTTGATCCAGGAAGACTGGGAAGGCAAGCACGCCACCCAGGGAACTCCTATGGTGGAGTATGTCCTAAAGTTTAGGGAAAAGCTAAAGGAGCTTATGGGAGCAGCCTAGAGCAACTTGTTAGCCACCCAGCAGAAGCAAAAGGTGTGGTACAACCACAGAGCCAGAGCTCGCTCGTACAGTGTAGGTCAGGAAGTCATGGTCCTAATCCCAGTCCGGAAGGATAAGCTGCAGGCCGAGTGGGCAGGCCCATACAAGGCAGTCCGACAGGTTAATGATGTGAACTATATTGTAGAGCAGCCTGGCAGGAAACACACCCATAGAATGTACCATGTCAACATGATGAAACCATATGCAAACAGGGCAGGCATGGTATTTGCAGTCTGTAGTCCTGGGGAAGGGACTGACGAAGAAGAGCCACTACTGGACTTGTTGCAGGAAAGCAAGCGGGAGTCCTCTGTAGAGGCAATCAAACTGTTGCACCAGTTGACCCGGAACACACCCAGGAAGTGAGGGAGGTTTTAGCGGACTTTACCCCTTTGTTTACGGCCAAGCCTGGACTAACCCCCCAGCGACACATGATGTAGACACGGTGACGAAAGCACCCATATGGCGGACAACCTACTGGGTGTCTGAGATCATCCTAAAGGACATTAGGAGGGAGGTGGAGGAAATGCTGGATTTAGGAGTACTCCAGAAATCCCACAGCCCCTAGGGCTCACCCGTTGTCCTTATTCCCAAGCCAGATGACTCTACTTGCTTTTGTGTGGACTATCGTGGACTCAATGCAGTCACGAAGTCTGACGCCCACCCAATGTCACGAACAGACGAACTACTGGACAAGCTGGGAGGGGCGACATACCTTACCACAACAGACATGACAAAAGGGTATTGGCAGATGGAGTTAACTGCCAGAACTAGGGAGAGATCGGCCTTTATCACTCCAATAGGATTATTCACGTTCAAGGTAATGCCTTTTGAAATGAAGAATGCCCTTGCCACCTTCCAAAGGTTGATCAACCAGGTGTTACATGGTACTGAAGAGTACGTAATAGCGTATCTGGACGATACTGCCATCTTCAGTGCCAGTTGGAAGGAAAGTACAGTTACGTAAGAACTTACTGTAACAGTAGATCTTCGAGAGAGGCTCTTGCAGTAGTTAATTACATATAGGACTGAAGCCGGCAGGCGTCAGGACCCCATGAAAAAATTTCTAGCTAGCAGTCTCTGGTGGGGGACCACCGCCACGTCAGGTGA
The DNA here is from genome assembly GCA_016271365.2 of Neoceratodus forsteri. Taxonomy (NCBI): domain Eukaryota; kingdom Metazoa; phylum Chordata; order Ceratodontiformes; family Ceratodontidae; genus Neoceratodus; species Neoceratodus forsteri. The sequence goes on from CM028134.1 coordinate 859,975,022, forward strand.
CCGACATCAAGCAGCGTCAGTATAAAGGGCGGTCCCCCACGCCCCGCCTTCCAGTTCTTTCCTGCCAAAGGCCAAAAAGGCGACACGAGAGAGAAGCAGATATTTGCCTTCCTGGAAAAAGAGCTGAAAAAACTAAGGGGGATGGAGGGCAGGAAGGTATTACCTACTGCAAGAGCCTCTCTGAAGATCTACTGTTACTGTGTTCTTACGTCACTGCTATCTCTACCGAGAGGGCTCTGCAGTAGGTAATTACGAAGAGGACTAAGTCCCAAGCAGTCTGGAACAAAGAGAAGCACACGGGAGGAGGAAACTACTCATACAGAGATCCTCTGGCTGAAGAGGACTTAAGAAAGAAGCCCTTGCAGAACAGCCAACCTGAAGCCGGCTCTACGGCGAGAGGCAATGTTCAAACTGTAGTGTTTCGTAAAGGTATGGACAGAAGTCCAAGTTGCGGCTGCGCAAATGTCGGCTGCTGACACATTTTTGAATCAAGCAGCAGAGGCCGCGACACCTCTGGTGGAGTAACCCCTGACCTGACCTGGCAAGGTCTTGTGATACTTGTCATAGCAGAAAGTGATACAATGAGCCAACCATTTGGACAAACATTGTTTGGAAACAGCGTTGCCCTCTCTTTTGCTGGCAAAAGAAACAAATAGTTGGTCAGTCTTTCTGAGATCCTTCGTCCTGTTGGTGTAGTATCTCAGAATCTGATGAACATCCAGAGTATGTAAAAGATACTCCCCGTGATTGGAGTACTGTGTGAAAAACGCAGGCAGTTCAATGGACTGGTTCAACGTAGATTCCGTTACCACCTTGGGGAGAAACTTAGGACTGGTGCGCAGAGCCACACGTTCCTTATGGAAAATCAAATATGGAATTTTGCACATCAAGGACTGAAGCTCGGAAATTCTTTGAGTGGAAGTAATGGCCACTAGGAAGAGAGTCTTCCATGAAAGGAACTTAAGATCCGCTGAGGCTGCCAGCTCAAAGGGAGGCAGTGTAAGCTTCTCGAGAATGAAATTCAAATCCCAAGGGCGGGCAGGAACCCGAATGAAGGGTCTCAGATGGAGAACCCCACGTAGAAAGGTCTTCTCGACCTCCAGCTGGGCGAAAGTTCTGTCCCCAGAACGTGATAAGCGGCAAGAGCTGCCACGTGAACTTTCAAAGAGGAATGACTGAGACCCAGGTCTGAAGAGATAACGCATGTAGTCCAGTAGTCCCCCGACAGGACAGGAGAAAGGCTCCAGGTCTTTGGACGAAGCCCAAATGAAGAACCATTTCCATTTCATGGCATAGGTGGAACGAGTGGACGGCTTCCTTGCCTCCACCAAGATCTCTGCCACTTGTGGGGAAACCCCAAAACAGGCTTGTACTATGTCTGTAGGAGGCAAGCATGCAGCTGAAGGGACTTGAGGCCAGGATGGACCAGGGATCCCCAATCCTGGGTCAACAGTAGTCACGAAATAGGAAGAGGAATCGGAGGTTCCTCTGAGTACTGTTGCAGAAGAGAGAACCAAACTTGCCTGAGCCAGAAGGGAGCGATGAGAATCATACGAGCCCCCTCTGAGCTGAGCTTGTGCAGGATCCTCGGAATCAACGGAATTAAGGGAAAAGCATAGACGAATCTGCCCTTCCAGTCGAGAGACAGAGCGTCTCTCCAGAGTCGCCCATGCCCTGGAGCGAGCGAGCAAAAGGTGGGCAGTTTTGCGTTTAGAGGGGATGTGAATAGGTCAACCTGAGGGGTTCCCCAACGTAGGAAGATGTTGTCTGCTATTTCCTGACCCAATTCCCACTCTTGAGGTTGTGCCAAGGATTGGCTTAAGTGATCTGCCAACTAATTCTCTACCCCCGGGACGTGGCCTGCCATGAGGTGAAGGTTGTGGAGGGTCGCACATTCCCAGCCCGCATCGCTTCCCGACAAAGAGGGTAGGAACGGTTCCCCTCCAGTTTGTTGAGGTACCAGACTACAGTCATGTTGACGGTCTGGACAGCCAGATGACCAGGAAGCAGAAAAGAGTGCAGTGCTTGAAGAGCGTACAACACCATTCTGAGCTCAAGCACATTGATGTGAAGCGTCTGCTTAAGTCTGGACCAAGAGCCCTAAGTCCGCTGGGATCCCAAATGGGCTCCCCAACCTTCGCCCGAGGCATCCATTGTCAGCGTTTGGGAGGGGGGTGGAAGACAGAAGGGAACTCCCCGACAAAGGTTCTCCTGAACCAACCACCAGCGCAAATCCCGAAGCATCGGGGTTGTGACTAGAACCTCTTGGTCCAGGTCGTCGACCAACTGATCCCACTGAGACTGAAGAGTCCACTGAGAGATTCTCATGTGGAGCTGCGTGCGCGGAACTGTCGGAATTGCAGCCGCCATAAGCCCCAGGAGGCGAAGGACTGACCTGGCGATAACCCACCCGTGAGAGGACAAGTTGCTTGCCTGAGCCTGAAGGGTGGCCACCCTGTCTGGGGGCAGAAAGGCCATACCAGTGGTCGTGTCCAGAATCGCCCCAATAAATTGGAGGCACTGCGATGGGATCAAATGGGATTTTGCCTGGCTGATGGTAATACCCAGGCTGGTAAGACAAAGGGAACGCACGAGTTCCTCCCTGGACGGGGCCACCAGGAGCCAATCGTCCAGGTATGGGAAAACCTGAACTCCCTGAGTACGCAGATGAGCCGCCACCACAGACAGGCATTTGGTGAATACTCGGGGCCTAGGAAACATCAAATAGGAGGGCCTTGAACTGGTAGTGGTCTCCCTGGAAAGCAAACTGGAGGTATTTGCGGTGGGAAGGGCGTATAAGGATATGCAGGTACACGTCCTGCATGTCCAGAGCATACAGCCACTGTCCCGGCTGAAGGAGGGGCAAGAGACTCTGCAGGGAGAGCATCCTGAACCTTTTGTACTCCACGAACAGATTCAGGGAGCTGAGGTCTAGAATGGGCCTCATGTCTCCTGTCTTCTTGGGGACCAGGAAGAAATGGGAGTAGAAACCCGTCCCCCGAAGAGGGGGAGGGACGGGTTCTAATGCCTCCTTCAACAGAAGGGAGGAGATTTCTTCCTGAACCCTGAGAAGATGTTCTGGGGAGTAAGAAGACCTGGGGGGGGGGTTTCTGAAAAACTCTATGGTGTGGCCCTCTGCTATGAGCTGGAGGACCCAAGAGTCGGAAGTGATCCTCTCCCAACCCGGAAGATGTAGGGAGAATCTCCCTCCTACCAGTTCCTCTGGATCGACCAGAGGCTGTGGGAGAGGGAGGGAGTCAGGAGGTGTGAGGCAGCGCCGCGGCTGGAGCTCCCGCAGCCCGTCTGGGTGGGGGGATCTCGCAGCCGGAGGGGCCTGGCATTTGTTGGCCCACTTTCCTTGTGGTTTCGCCTTAGGCCGTGTGCGACAGCGAAAGGAACGATGCTGAGCTTGAGGGGCTCTGTACATAGAGTCAACCTCCTTGAGAATAGTGCCCTTCTCTCGCAGTCCGGTAATTATGTCCTTGACATCACCCCTGAAATGAAAATTACGTACCTACTATAATTATAATCTTTCTGTGTATCTTCACCATTCATCACAGATGGGTATCTGGCCGGAGGTCAGGACCCCGCGCAAGCTCCTTTTTCCCTTTTTGTTTAAAAGGTAGGCGAAGCCGACACACCATCAGCGCCGCCCTTAAGGCCGATGCACTGTATGGCGCTAGCGGGTTGGCCGTTAGGCTGTGTCGACTCCGCCTGCCTGCCAGTTCTGAGTCACCGGAGAGGTAAGAGGAAGGGAGTGGAGGGTGGGACAAGAGAGTCCAACGGACAGAAAAAGGAAAAGATGTAAGAACTAAAAGGAGAAATAACGACTGAGAGGACAGAAAAGAAAGAGGTTAGAAACTAAACGGGATTGGGAGGGGCCCCAATCTCTAGAAGCGGCAGAAGGGTGGGTAAAAAATTTAGGAGAGAGGGGAGAAGGATAAGATATCCCGGACCCTGGTCCGTCTCCAGATTGTATAGGAACTGCAAGGAGTAGCAAAGCTTTCTGCCAGAATTCAAGGCACGGAATAACTGGCAAACACTCCAGATAAGTAGAGTCGGCTATTCTGGAAGAAGGACAGGATACAGGGATTCAGCACCCTCTCAAGAAAAGATTTTTGGTGAAAAAAGTTTTTTTTTTTTTGGAGAAATAGGTTGGATGGAAACAGGGAGGAGGAGAGAAGGAGGGCAACTACCAACTCCCACCCCACAGGGGTGGAGACAAGTACTGGAGAAGGAGTGCCGCTCGAGCTATCCACTCTTCCTGGAAAAATACTCCCCTGTGTGTCCCTATTTTACCCCACTCCTAAGGAGGAGAGGGGGAGTCACAGAGAGGGAGGGGGACCCAGAGACTGAGGCCCCAGGGGGATGGAGGGTGGGGTTGTGATGAATGGTGAAGATACACAGAAAGATCATAATTACGGTAGGTACGTAATTTTCATATCTTATCTGTGTCAATCTTCACCATTCATCACGGATGGGTGAGTACCAAGCCCCCCTGAAGGGGGTTTTCTTTTACATCCTAAGGGACAAAGTCCCTTAGCCCTCAGTGGGTGACACACTAAGCGGGGGAACTTCAGGGCCTGGAGAGGCCCAAGAGTGGGGAGAAAGAGACGGAGTCCCCCCGGAGGGGGAAGGAAGTTGCCCCGACAAGCGCCGTCTCACTCTGCGGGAGAAAAGATAGGTTCCCTGGTGGGCGGAGTTAATCACCCTACGCCAGGCCAAGGGTGACAACCGGGAAAGACATAGCCATGCCGTCCGCCTAGTGCAGATCGCTGCCCCTACGACCCTGGTAGCTACCTCGTTGGCATCATAAGATACCCTCGCTTGGTGCCTTGCTAGCTCCAGGCAACGCGCAGAGAGTACAATGGCTTGTCTGGTTTGCTCCGTGTCAGGCAATGAGGCTAGGAGCTGACCTAGCCTGGACCACAAGAACCTGTTGTAGGCTGTGTAGTGGGCCTGATGTGCAGAGACAGAGAGAAGTAACCGTGACAAGTAGAAAGTCCTCCTACCCCAGAAACCAAAATCCAAGGAGTCTTGATCTGGGGGCCGGACACGGTGAAGGGCACGAAGCCCATCAGGAGTATCCAACTGCGTCAATCCAGACTGTGGATGAGGCATGGAACCTGGAGACTCCGGGGGGTGCGCAATACCTCTGGCAGAGATCCCTTGGGGCAGGAACTCCGGAGAAGGGCCTCTGCCAGGAACGCAACGACGCCTCCCGAAAGGGAGCTGGCCAGGGCGGCACCACAGGGGTGGCCTCGCCAAAATCGCCTAGAAAGGTGTGCGCCGAGTGTTCAGGATTGCTAATAGTGGAAGGAGAAAGGTGCAAATCCTCCAACATCCTCACGAGGAATCGCTGATACTCAGAGAGATCAGTAGCTGGAGAGATGTAGACAGAGGGTTCCTCTCCCCCTGAAGAGGGGGATGAGGAGCTGGAGGTCACTGTCTGTTCAGTGGGTGGCTGCACGGGGGGAGGTTGAAAAACCTGGCTGTCCATTGCCCTAACGTAAGCAGGGAACCGAGCAGCCACCGCTCTGAACTGCTCCCAGGTGAGAGGCCGCTCAGGACCGAGGATGCCTGGGAGCGCAGGAGAAATGTGGCAGAGGGATGGGGACAGAGCTGAGAAGAGATGCCGGCTGACCTCCGCCTGGGCTAGGAGGCGGACCGTGGGCACCGTGGAAGAAGGTGCCTGGAAGACCCCACAGCCGACAGCTGTGAACACTCCAGTGCTGCCTTGGCTGCGCCCGGAAGAATCCCCCGTGAGGCGACCGGGGCCGTATAGGTACAGAAGGACGGTCCCCTGCCTCAAAAGAACGGGATTCTCTCAAAGAGACCGAGGAGGAAAAGCGGAGATCCGTATTACGGCTTCTCCCAGGGCCCAGGTGGACCCCAGAAAAAGGCCGCGCCGACCCCACACCCCTCAACCCCTCGGAGTCTGAAAGAGCCCTCCTCCTCGAGAGAGCCAGTCTAGATAGCTGGCATCTCTGGGCAGCCCCCGAATGGGTTATCCAGGGTGCAGTACTCCCCCCCCCCGCAGATGCTCCAATCGGCCCCAAAGTTGGGCGATCAAGGCACACCACCGGAGGGGGTACCACAACTGAGGGGTCAGTGAAACTGCCAAGACCAGGCTGCAGAGCTATGGTGGCCCGCACCACTGCCTGCTGGTCAGCACCCTGACCCTAGTCTCGGTAGCCACCGACCTCACCTCAGAAGGGGCTGACTCCGACTGGTTGAAGAGACCACCGTGCTGCCCACCTCAACAGCCAACCCCGAGGGGTCAGACTGCAAGTCCGACCCAGAGCTCAACTCCCTCTCCAACGAGGTAGAGTCTGAGGCCCTGAGCCAAGCCATGGGAGGGTGGTCAGAACCATCCTTACGACCAGGCCCAGAGACCACAGCTGTGCCCGAGTCGGTGCCAGCGCCTCCCGCAACCCCGAAAGCGGAATCCGAGGGAGGCGTGGCCCCAGCTCGAGCCAAAGATCCGAGGGCTGGGGCGGCGCCGCGGACGGTGCCGACTGAGGGAACCAAAGGCCCCACGGCGCCGAGCCTCGAAGACACGGCGCGTGCTCAACCTCGGCGCGCGAGACGTGGCAAAGGACAGCATTGCAGTAGATCTCACGGCGCCGCTAACAGTGCCGGCGCCGCGCACGGCTTCGACAGAGGTCATGGCGCTGCGTGACAAGTCGGCGCCGACGACGGCCCCGTCAGGGCCCATGACACTGCGAACGGCGCCGAGGACTCCGACGGCGCCGACCCGGGCCTTCTGAGCAGCGGGAGTAACACCGAGGGAGCCTTCACCCCTGAAGGGGCGACTGCCATGGCGGCCCCTCCTGCCCACTCCCGGGAAGGAGCGGGACGGGCCTCCTGTGCCGAGGAAGAAGCCTCGGCAACGGCTTGGCTACAAGTAGCCGAGCCTCCCTCCTCCTCGGTCCATATAGAACCGGGAGGGGACCCAGAGGAAAGGCCGAGAGAGCGTGGCTTGGCCCGATGAGTGCGTACCCAACCCCCAAAAGTCAGCAAAGCTCGCCCCACTTTCCACGCGCATTTTTCGAGGACCCGGCGATCCATGGAGAAGCAGGCATCGCACTAATCCATGTCATGAAGCAGGCCAAGACACGAGAGACATCGGTCGTGCTGGTCGGTGACGGAGAAATTTCGGCCGCATGGGCACCGTCGCATGGGGGGCAACCCGTCTTGGAAGATTTCTTGCCCTCTGACTGAGACATGACCTACGGGGAAAAAAAACACCAAAAACAGACTCAACGTCGCGGAAATATAAAGATAAAGAAAGATCTTACCAGGTGACATCGAGTAGTGGCAAAAACAGAACTGGCAGGAGGACCGACGGACTTTGGCGCCGAAGGATAGGATTTCGAAAAACTAGCAGGCCCAGGATTTTCTTCAGAGCGTCCACGAGGCGACCTCTACGGCAGGAGACGAAGAACTGGCAGGCAGGCGGAGTCGACACAGCCTAACGGCCAACCCACGAGCGCCAGGCAGTGCGTCGGCCTCGAGAGCGGCGCCGATGGTGTGTCGGCTCCGCCTACCTTTTAAAAAAAAAAAAAGGGAAAAAAGGAGCTCCCGTGGGGTCCTGACCTCCGGCCAGATACCCATCTGTGATGAATGGTGAAGACTAACACAGATAAGATCAACACCGAATCTCGGAAGGGCGCGTCTTGGATGGCGGATTGTATTTCTGAGAGGCTAAACCTGACACCCAGAGCCAGGCATGTAAGTGGCTGGCACTGCAGCGCATGGAGCTTCGTCCCAGCAGTGTCCACCACATCGTAAGCGCCGCAGCATGTGCCTACTGGCCGAACATGCCGAGCGGACTAGGTCTGCCACTTCCTGTTTAGTCTGTGACTGAGGAAGGGAGTCCAACTTGGCTTCCACCTCGCTAAGGATAGCCCTCTGGTAATCCTCCATGTGAGCCACACAGTTCAAGGCTCTAATGCCCAGAGTGGAAGAAGCACAGACCTTCTTGCCATACTGGTCCAGAAGGCGGGACTCCTTATAGGGTGGGGATGAGCTCAAGTGTTTAGGGTTAGGCGAGCGGCCGTGAGCAGTGCTGATCATGACCGAATCAGCCTTGGGGTGTGACGTGAGGAAAGTCAACCCCCTCGGGAGCCTGATAAAACCTATCCGCCTTCCGAGGAAGGGGGGCTAAAGCCGACGGTTCTTTCCAGATAGTGGAAACGAGGTCGGCATGAGGCTCAATCCAGGGTGGAACTAATGTGGGAGCAACCTCAGGCAAATCCAAATGGGCAGCTAGCTTCTGCCTCTGTGGATCTGGCTCCAGAGATTTCCACTGATGAACAGCCTGGATTTTGCTTAGCAACTCCGTAAATGAGGGATCCTCCGGAGGGGACTTCGGAGGAGTCCTGGGCCTGGGCATGTCAGGAGTGCTAGGCTTGTCCAGATCGGAGCTGTCATCGGAGTCCTCCGATGAATCCGAAGAAGAAGGAAATGAAGACCCCTTCCCAATCGGGAGGAGGAACCTGGCCCCTAGTGGGCAAGGTGCCACCCCCAGCCTTAGACCCCGTAGCAGTGTTTGTGGGGTTGGGGGGAGGAGGGGTCTCTCGCCCACGGCGACGGGGGTCCGGGACCAGGTCCATCGTTGGGAGGCAGCTCTCCACCTCCCTGGTGAGCTGAGCCTTGGCCTCAGCCCACCAAGAAGCCAGAGTCTCCTTCAGATCCACCGGCGGCTGAGGGGGCGGTGAGGGGGGGTACGGATACTGGGGGTATCCATAGGGCGAGTATCCATAGCCCGACGGCAGGAAGCCCAGCATCGGGTACTGAGGCACCGGGTACTGCAGCGTCGGATACTGCGGCGTTGGGTACTGTGGTGCCAGATACTGCAGAGCCAGATAAGACAGCATTGGATCTGGACCCAGGGGCTCTACCGGGGTAGAAGGTCCTGGAAGAGGCCCTAGAGGCAGGCCGGGACAGGTGGCCCGCGGGTGTCAGAGTCCGGCATCAGGGTGGCGTCTGGTAAGGGACATTGGCGGCGGCAGGGCGTCACAAGGTCCAACATCAGGCCATCTGGTCCTGCGGGAGGGAGGCCTGATGGAGGCATCCCCGAGTCCAGCTGGGGTGACGCAGTGGCCTTGGACGGTAGCGGCGAAAGCTGCGGAAAGCCAGCGGCGTCGGACAAATCCAAGGGATCCGGCGTAGGCTCCGGCGCCTAGCGACCGCCGGACGGGCTGGCAGACGTCTGACCAGCAGGATCCAGGCGGGCATCAGAGGAACCGGCGTCCGACCTGATCGGATAGCAGCCAAGAAAGCGTGGGGCGTTGTTGGGCGGCTTGGCGTCGCACCGCCCCGGCGGTCAGCGCGGCTTAGCGGCCAGCTCCGGCTAATCGTCGAGGGGCCGGCGCCCAATCTCATCGGAGAGGCTCAACCAGAAGGTCATGCAGGGGTGGCCTTTACCGGGAGCGGATGCCTCTTGTCCCGGAGACTCCCAACTGGCCCAAGCGCGAACCAGCCAGGGGGACCGACGCCGTCTCGGACACCACCAAGACAGCCGTCGGGGAGCGGTCCCCCAGAGGGGATGTTACCTGAAGTGCAGCGACCCCAGCCAAAGTCACTGCAGCTGTGGAGGAGGAGTCCCGGTCCCAGTGCTTCTCTTTCTTCTTCTTCTTCTTAAGGCCCTCAGGGGGAAGATGGAAGCCTGCCGGAGCTTTTTCAGCTCCTTTTCCATGGAAGACATCTTTTTCTTTAGGATGTGGTCCTCCAGGGACTGCTGCCTTCTTCTGCGGGTAGCCGCTCTGAACTTCAGGCAGTGCTGACAGGAATCCACAGTGTGGTCGGGGCCTAGGCAGATAAGACACCGAGAATGGCCATCCTTGTGCGGGAGTTATGCGCCACACGAGTCGCATTTGTTTTCGTGCTCGGATGTGGTAGGGGACAACATACATGGCAGTTGAAGTAATCCTGACGAATATTTTAGAAAAATCGAAAAACCGATGGTATAACTACCGGCGACGGACTGACGAGCAGTGGAACTTAACCGCGAGGCGCTGTCGAAAGCAAACGGCGGGAAAGAACTGGAAGGCAGGCGTGGGGGACCGCCCCTTTATACTGACGTCGGTCACCTGACGTGTGGGCAGTCCCCCGCCAGAGACTGCTAGCTAGAAATTTTTCCGTGGGGTCTCGCCTTCCAGCTTCAGTCCTATATGTAATTACCTACTGCATGAGCCCTCTTGAAGTAAAATCACCAATTCCACCTGAAGGAAGTGTTGGGCAGGATACAGAGGGCAGGGCTTACTGTCAAAGCTGAAAAGTGACAGGTAGCCATGGCAGAGGTGGCATACCTAGGACACGTAGTAGGGTGGAGCCAGCTTCACCCTAATCAAGCCAAGATTGAGGCAACAGAGGTGTGGCCCAGGCCTGAAATCCAGAAGCAGGTTCGGAGTTTCCTAGGGACCGCCGGGTACCATCAACAGTTTGTACTAAATTACAGTACCCTAACAGCTCCCCTATCTGGTCTGCTAAAGAAAAGAATGCCCAAAAAGGTAAAATGGGAGCCAGCCTGTGAACGAGCCTTCATACGGCTAAAGGAGGCACTGTGCAGTGCCCCTGTGTTGGCTAGTCCAGACTATAGCAAGCCATTTGTAGTCCAGACAGATGCCTCAGATGTGAGGATTGGAGCAGTCACGTCAGACCTCTAACCAAAGGAAAGATCACCCAGAAGTATACCTTAGCAAAAAGTTGCTTTCCCCTGGGAGCAGGTATATTCCACAGCTGAAAAGGAATGCCTTGCGCTGGTATGGGCCCTGAAGACATTACAGCCATACTTCTATGGGAGGCACTTTGAGGTACACACTGATCATAACCCCCTGGTGTGGCTAACACAGATGGGGAAAACGAATGGTCGTCTTTTAAGGTTGAGTATTGCCTTACAGGGCTATGATATGACCATTACCCACAGGGCCGGATCGTCCAATGCCAATGCAGACGGGGTTTCTTACCAGTTACAGCAGTGAAAAGAATTTGTGAAAATTATACTGTGCCTAGGGATGGATTCCCACAAATTCAGTCTAGGAGGGAGGTTTATGACGAGCCACCCCACTGCTAGCCCTTATTTGTAGATATAATTCTGCTGTATATGTGTTTTTTATGTAATTCTCTGTAAATGCACATGCCAGTGTCAGCAAAGGTACACAGAGAAAAGACTGGATTTTTTTAAAAAGGGGTTTGGCCTTCCTCTGACCTACAAGGTCAGCCTTGCTTGCAGGAATCTGACAAGTTCTTGTCAAAAAGCTTGTGGATACATGATCAAAGAGTATTCCTTTAATGTTAACTGGTCAAGGGAAACAGAAGTAATAAAATCAGTGTGTATAATCATGTAACTTACAGGATCTTCCTTATAACTAATTATATTAAGCTAGTTCAAAATCCCAGGATGAGAGAAGCTATTTCCACTGTTGTAAACCCTTAAGATCAAAAGGGAAATGGTCTCAGACAAGAGGTGACTGAAAAGGTTCCCACAGTACACTGACATTTTTTTTTTATAAGTGCCTGGAAACATCCTTCTAACAGGCCTGTGTAAGATTATAAACCCTGAGTTAACTATGAGAATCTGACATCAAAGATTATCAGGAAAATAAGACTTTGGGAAAGCGCAACAGTGACACCCAGTGGCCTAAAGTGGAAGGGTCAGCCTTTATTCACAGAAGGGCCAGTCTTTATTCACAGACTGGGGGGTGGTCTTCTGTATAAACCCTCCACCACAGACACTCAGAGCCATTTGGCCATTCAGTTTGGACTCCTTCCATCTAACCACAAGCGAACACCTGTCAGCACAGATACTGCCTAAGAACCAAAGGCTGTTACAGAAAGACTGAAACACTTAGCATACCAGCGATTCTCTGGACTTTGAAATCTTCATACCTCAAGTAAACTAACAGTGTTACTGTGTTTTCCTTGTATGTTTTTCCTTTTTTTTTGCCTGTATACTGTAACCCAAGTTAATATTCTCTTTTAGCTGAATAGAAATTACGTACCTACTGTAATTCTTGATCTTCTTGGACGTAGTCTTCACCATTCATTCACACTAGTGAGAGGAGGCGCTAGGACCCAGTGGGAGCCAAAAATCTTCAGGAGGGCCGGCGCTGAGGTAGGATCACGAATGTGCAGCGCCGTGAAACTGGCTCGTGCCGTATAGGCTATCTCGGCATCGACCCTCCAATAGTCTCAGCACCTTTTTGGCCAAGGAGGTGCAGCGTAAACTATCTTAGGAAACCTAACCTAATCTAGGCATAAGATAACCCGGATGAACCATGTAAGAAGGGTCAACACAACAATGTCTTCACAGCCCAACCAGCAAGGGAGTGAAGACCAAAAACAGAGTGAGTGAGCTTGGGGGATGGTGGGTGGGAGTGTGAATGAATGGTGAAGACTACGTCCAAGAAGATCAAGAATTATGGTAAGTACGTAATTTTCATATCTTTCTAAACTAAAAAATCTTCACCATTCATTCACACTAGTGGGAGAGTACCGAGCTAAGCACCAATCCCCAAGCAGGGTGGCAAGAGACTGAGCTCGCTCAAGTCAGAAGTCCATTAAGGACTGATCTGCCGAAGGCAATATGTTGTCTGGCATGAACGTCGAGAGCACAGTGCTTTACAAAAGTGTACACTGAACTCCAAGTAGCTGCTCTGTAAATGTCTGCAATGGGTACGTTACGAATCTCTGCCAAGGGAGCTGCAACCACTCTAGTGGAGTGGGCTTAAACCAGGCCTTCCAGCTTGACCTGCGCCATTGAGTAGCAGTATCGGAGACAGGTTACTAACCAAGCAGAGATACACCGGATGGAGACAGGCTGACCCAGCCAGGTCGCACTGAACGAAACGAAGGGCTGTTTAGATTGGTGGATCTCCTTAGTTCTGTCAATATAGAACTGCAAATCTATTTTCACGTCCCGCGAGTGAAGGGTGCATTCCCCTTCATTTTGGAAGTTGGCAAAGCAAGTCGGAAGCACCAAAGGCCGGTTAAGATGTAATTCCGAAACCACCTTTGGAAGGAACTTGGGTGTATGTGAAGAACCTCTTTGTCCTTGTGAAAAACCATGTATGGAGGGTCTGTGACCAACACGTGGATCTCAGAGACTCTACGCAGTGAAGCAATGGCCACCAGGAATGCAGTCTTCCAGGTCAGAAACTTCAAATCACAAGTGGCTAGAGGTTCAAATGGCTTGCAAGTGAGCATATCTAGTACAAGGTTGATATCCCATGCAGCTACCGGCCTTCTGACTGGGGGTCTGGTGTGAAGGATGCCCTTAAGGAAACTTTTAACCACAGGAAGCTGAGCCAAAGCTAGGTTATGTACTGGCTCATGGTAGGCGGAAATCATTCAGAGATGTATCTTCACTGTGGAACACTGCAATCCTGCATGCGACAGGTCTAGAAGGTACTCCAACACCTTGCTCAGTGAGCAACAGAAAGGATCCAGACGGGACTTCGAGCACCAAATCGAGAAACACTTCCACTTAGCTGTGTAAGTCTTCCTAGTAGAAGGCTTATGAGTGGCTAGCAGGATTTGCAAGATCCACTGAGAAACCTTGAACCTACTCACGTCTATCTCAGCAGGAGCCAGGCATGGAGATGGAATGAGCGCAGGTTGGGATGGATCAGGGATCCCTGTGTCAGGAGGTCCATTCGTAGGGACAGTTGCTTCTGAGGAACCTCTGATAATCTGTTAATCAGCGGGAACCATATCTGTCAAGGTCAGTATGGGGCAATTAGAATCATCCTGCCCCCTCATGCCTCCAATTTAAGAAGCACCCTCTGAACCAACGGAAGAGGAGGAAATGCGTACAGAAAGTGTCTTGTCCACCGCAGTCTAAATGCATCCTGACAGAAAATGCCAGGTTCTGGATTTCTGGAGCAGAACTGAGGCAGTTTTGCATTGAGTGGGGAGGCAAAAGGGTCCAGGTCTGGAGTGCCCCACTCGTCGAACAGCGATTGCACAATGTCTAGTGCGAGTGACCATTTGTTAGGATCTGCCTCCATTCTGCTGAGGTGGTTCGCTAGGTAATTCTGGACTCCCAGTAGATAGACTGCCTGGACTGATGACTTGTTCTTGAGGAACCATTCCCACACTCTCATCATTTCCCTGCACAGAAGGTAGGAGTGCACTCCGCCCTGCTAGTTGATGTAATACATCACAGCTTTGTTGTCTGTCTGGAGAAGAATTACTTTCTGATAGAGGATGTCCCTCAGGGCTCGGACAGCGAACAGAACAGCCCTCATCTCCAGGACATTTATGTGAAGGTGAGACTCATCCTGGCCTCACACTTTCTGAGTGTAGAGGTCCTGACAGTGAGACCCCCAACCTGTCAGAGATGCATTTGTGGTGACAGTGATCTGCGGCTATGGCGGAGCAAAATGGAGACCCTGTTGCAGGTTGATTTCCTGTGTCCACCACAAGAGGACCTTGCCAGCGGTTGTGTCACTCTTTTGTGAAAGGACTGTAGGTGTGTGGTCGGAGACCACTGTGCACTGAGTGGTCCTCATGTACAATCGTGCCAGTGGCACCATGAAAGGGGAGCATGCCATGAGGCCTAGCATCCGCTGCATCGTGATGGCCTGAACCGACGTGTTCTCCCTGATGAAGCGGGCCATCTGAAGAATGGAGTCCTTTTTGTCCTCTGGGAGGAAGGCCCTCACTTGGGTGGTGTCCAATGGAGATCCTATGAAGAGAAGCTGCTGAGAAGGCACTCCGCCCTGCTAACTGATGTAATACATCACAGCTTTGTTGTCTGTCTGGAGAAGGATTACTTTCTGACAGAGGATGTCACTCAGGGCTCGGACAGCGAAGAGAACTTCCCTCATCTCCAGGACATTTATGTGAAGGTGAGACTCATCCTGGCCTCACACTTTCTGAGTGTAGAGGTCCTGACAGTGAGCCCCCCAACCTGTCAGAGATGCATCTGCGGTGACAGTGATCTGCGGCTATGGCGGAGCAAAAGGGAGACCCTGTTGCAGGTCGATTTTCTGTGTCCACCATAAGAGGGACCTTGCCAGCGGTTGTGTCACTCTTTTGTGAAAGCACTGTAGGTGTGTGGTCGGAGACCACTGTGCACTGAGCATCCACTGAGTGGTCCTCGTACAATCATGCCAGTGGCACCATGAAAGGGGAGCATGCCATGAGGCCTAGCATCCGCTGCATCGCGATGGTCTGAACTGACGTGTTCTCCCTGATGAAGTGGGCCATCTGAAGAATGGAGTCCTTTTTGTCCTCTGGGAGGAAGGCCCTCACTTGGGTGGTGTCCAGTGGAGCTCCTATGAAGAGGAGCTGCTGAGAAGGCTGAAGTTGAGACTTCTCTAGGTTCAAGAGAACTCCCATAGATGTAAGGAACTGGGAGGCTTCATCCACCGCTCTCTTTGTTCCTTCTTCAGAGGGACTTGCTAGGAACCAGTCATCCAGGTAAGGGAAGACTTGAATACCTAGCTTTCTGAGAAGAGCAGTGAGCACTGCGAAGCACTCTGTGAAGATCTGAAGCACCGAGGATAGCCCAAAGGGCAATACTCGGAACTGACAGTGCTGACCCAAAACCACAAAGCAGCGGTACTTGCGGTGAATCGGGTGCACTGGAACATCCTGATAAGCATCCCGCATGTCGAGGGACGCAAGCCAGTCGAACCACGATGACTCGATGGAATGGCGTTCCCAGGAGACCATCTTGAGCGTTTCACTGAAAAGATACTTGTTTAACTTTCTGAGATCGATAATCTGGCGCAACCCGCCTGTTTTCTTAGGAACCAGAAAGTAATGGGAATAGAATCCGGTGTTCCTCTCTGCAATGGGAATGACTTCTATTGCCCTGTTTTTTAAGAGGCCCTTGATCTCAGCAGCAAAAAGGTCTGACTGAATAGAGGACAGCCTGGGCTGTCGTTTTGATGGAAGGTCTGGAGGGGAGTCTACCAGATTGAGGGAACAGTCCTACCTGACAATTCTGAGGCCCTTTGTCTGATGTGACTTGCTTCCACTGCTCGCAGGAAAGCGACAGATGACCTCCCATCGCCGGGGACGAGTACCCCTCAGGCAACAGAGGAGGGACCTGAGGCGGATTCTCCGAGAATGGTGCTAGGTGCCTTCGGGGCCTGCGTCTTCTGCTGCGTTTTCTTCTGCGACTGGGAAGCTGTGTTTCTATTATCAGCTCCTCGCCCCTTAACCCAAAAAGACTGTTGGCTATGAAACTGTGGATAGTTCCCATTTTTCTTAGGGGTAGGGGGTGCCAGTCTGGCCATTTTCAGGGCAGACCTAGTCTTCTCTGTGGCCTCTAGTGCTTGTTCCACTTGAGAGCCGAAAAGGTGGGCACCATCAAAAGGCACATTCATAACCCTCTGCTGGGTATCAGGCGGAAACCCTAATGTCCGGAGCCAGGAGTGACGTCTTATATAAATTCCAGTGGCAACACAGGCATCCACTGCAGCTTTCAGCTGCTGGTTATTGGATTCTATGCCTCTGGTGATGGTCTGAAGTATCTCTAAGGAGATGTCAGACTCCGGAAGCTTCTCGGTGAAAGCTTTAAGTGAATGCCACAAAATATACTCATACTGTGAGAAATGGCCTTGGTAGCTAGCAGTGCGCATTCCCAGGGTTGCAGCTGCAAATGTCCGCTTGTAAACAGTGTCGATTTTGCGAGACTCTTTACTGACAGGTCGAGCAGAAGACTCCTGAGGGAAGATGACCTTGTCATTTTGAGCAAGCACCACCAAAGCATCTGCAAACGCCTGTGAGGACAGAATAGGTCTATCCTTAGGTGGGGCGTATCTCCTATTAATGACTTTTGACACTGAAGGAATCAAAGCTGCCTTGTCCCAAATCATCTCCGTTAAGGTCTCGAAAGAAGGCGGAATCGGAGGAGTTAAGCCCACTGGAATCTCAGGGACATGCAGAAACTGTAATACGAACATACGAAATTTGCCAGCAGATAAAGGCCTAGAGGTCTATCAAGTCTGCTTGAATGTGCAGCTAGCACCCCTTATTCTGTAGCTGCCCCTCCCTTCCACCCTTCCCCTTCATTAACCCTCCCCCTTGTCCTGTCCCATCCTCGTTTGAAGCAGTCCACTGTTCTACTGCATACCACTTCAGCAGGTAACGCATTCCACCCAGCCACCACCCTCTCTGTAAAAAAGTGTCTCATCTCCCTCCTGAACCTTCCTCGCTCCAGTCTCGTATCATGGCCCCTGGTGGCCCTCCCCTCCCTTACTCTGAACAGCCCCTCTGTACCCGTCATGTTTATTCCTTTCATGTATTTAAAGGTTTCAATCATGTCACCCCTGTCTCTCCTCTCCTCCAGTGAGTACATGTTCAACTCCTTCAACCTCCTCTAGTATGATAAGTCCCCCAGCCCCTTGATCATCTTTGTCGCTCTGCACTGCACCCCCTCCAGTAACTTAATGTCCCTCTTCAGATACGGACACCAGTACTGCACACAGTACTCCAGGTGTGGTCTAACTAATGACCTATACAGTGGCAGAATCACCTCCTCCCTCCTCGAGGATATACCCCTTGCAATACAACCCAGCATTTTGTTGGCCTTTGCAGCTGCCTTCCTACATTGTGCCGAGTTGTTCATTGACCCTGTAATGAGCACACCCAGATCCTTCTCCTCCTCTGTCTGGGCTAGCTGCACTCCCCCTAGCTGGAAACTCCTCCTTGGGTTCTTCATCCCACAATGCAGCACCTTGCACTTTTTGGCATTAAAGCCCAGTTGCCAGGTGTCTGACCAGGTTTCAAGCTTTGCCAGATCATCCTGCAACCCCTGCCATCCCCCTAGGTCATCCACCACCGCGCCTACCTTGGTATCATCAGCAAACAGACCGATCTTGCTCTTGATGTCCCATGATATGTCTGCAATGAATATCCCAAACAACACTGGTCCCAACACTGAGCCCTGTGGAACACCGCTCGTCACTGCCCTTGGGTGTGAGAGCTCCCCACCCACCACCACCCTCTGTTGCCTTCCCTGCAGCCAGTTTCTACCCATCTCACCAGCTTTGCACCCCCGTGCCTAAACTTCCTTCCAGCCTTCCATGTGGCACTGAGTCGAATGCCTTACTGAAGTCCAGATACAGGACATCCACTGCATGGCCCCTGTCCAGTTGCCTAGTTACCCAGTCATAGAACTCGATCCAGGTTGGTTTGGCAGGATCTGCCACATATGAAGCCATGCTGTCTGCTGTCCTGTAGTCCTCTGGCCTCTAGGAGGGCCACCAGCCTCTCCTTCAGGATAGTCTCCATTAGCTTACCCACGATGGATGTGAGGCTCACTGGTCTGTAGTTTCCCGGTTCATCCTTGGGGCCACTCTTGTGGAGTAATTGCAACAGCTTACCTGGATCCATAATAGAGGTTTGCAAAACCAAGGCGTTTCCCATAATCTTGAGAAGAGACTGGAAAGATTTTCTACTATGGATTCAGCAGAAATCGAAGGCTTGCTCTCCAGTCCAAGAACTGAGTTGTCCGCATCGTTATCAGAAAGGATCACGTCCGGATCAGACTCATCAAGATCTCTCTCCATGCCAGATGGGCCACCAATGACAGGCTCGGGCCAGGAAAAACGAGGAATCAGAGAGGTCAGCACCAGTGTCGAGGCCCTTGGCATCAGCCACGGCGCCAGTGTCGCCGCAGGAACTGACGCTGCAAGAGACACCAGCGCCAACACCGAGGCCGGCCATTGGGCACTTGACACCAGAGTGGCCTGCATCCCTCAAGAAGTCCTGACAGACCTAGAAGAAAAGGGAGAAAACGTTGTAGGTACCTGTGTCATCCCCTGCTTAGACAATAGTTGAGGGGGGTGGGCACGAGGGGTGGACAAGGAGGATGTTGGCACAGAGGGTGGAGCCCATGCCTCTTGGCCCAAACACCCCAACCTTGGCTCAACGGCTCTGAATCCTGAAGGATCCGGTGCTGGAGCCACTGCCAAAGGCAGACGGGACAAACGTCACACCCACTGCTCCAAATGAGCGCCCAATGATGAAACTGCTCACTGAAAGCCCCAATGGAGGACAACGAGGGGCTCCTGGGTTGAGAATCGCGGCTGCCAGGAGTGGAGGGCACCAGGAACCCAACCGGAGTCAGGTTGGGACCAACACTCCTAGCTACCAACGACCCCTGCACAGACAAATCAGAAGGTGACCTCGAGCAGTACCTCTTTTTCTTCGACTGATGGATCAAAGAAGAGCTCGATGCCAAGGGGTGCCGGGTCCCCGACCTCGATCGGGAATGGGACCGCTTCTTTACGTGCTTACGAGAGGACTGTCCTTCTTCTCGAGCACCGGACTGCCCGTGGTTGGACCCTCCCCACCTTTTAGAAAAGGGCAACAGACCGGACACAGACCCACTGCCAGAACAACTTTCAAGCAAAGTCTCCCTACTGTCACCAACACTGTCCATGGTCGACTCCGTTGAAGGAAGGCTGTGAAAAGCTAAACCTTTTTTGTAAATAAATAACTATAAAAACTAGCTAACGAACTAAACATAATGCTGCTGTCATATAGACTTGAAGACTTGACTCCCACTGATGAGCAACGTCGGACTGATGCACACTCAACGGTAGGAAAAAAGGAACTGAGGCGGTTGGAGAGTCGAAGCCGAGACAGCCTATATGGCGCAAGCCAGTCTCACGGCACTGCTCATGCATGGTCCTACCTCAGTGCCAGCCCTCCTGAAGATTTTTGGTTCCCACTGAGTCCTAGTGCCTCTGGTGTAGTTTCACTAGTGTGAATGAATGGTGAAGACTTTTAGTCCAGGAGGATAGTACAGTTACGTAAGAACTTACCATAACAGTAGATCTTCGAGAAGAGGTCTTTGAGCAGGTATTACCAATAGGACTAAGGTTTCCAGGCATTAGGACCCCACAGAAAAATCTTCTAGCTAGCAGTCTGTGGCTGGGGACAGCCCCCAACATCGGCTCCGCCCGACGTGAGACGTGGTATAAAGTGGGCGGTCCCCTGGCGCCATCTCAGTTCTCCTGCCAGAGACCTGGCTAACAAAAGGAATGGAGAACCGAGGAGGGTCTCCCCTACCCAAAGAAAAAAATTTCTTGTCCCTGGGGCTGGTGGGTGGGAAAGCCACCTGCTGCAAGAGCTCCTCTCGAAGATCTACTGTTACGGTAAGTTCCTACGTAACTGTACTATATCACTTCGAGGGGGAGCTCTTGCAGCACGTAATACCAATAGGACTGAGTCCCAAACAGTACCCAAAGATAGGCCCAGGTCAGATGGGAGGAGGGAACAAACACATAACTGATGATCTGGATAGATGGAGTTTAGGAGAGGAGGCCCTGAAGGACTGCTAGTCCGAAACCTGCTCTCCTCCTAGAGGCAATGTCCAAATTGTAGTGCCTGATGAAAGTATGGACTGAGCGCCAGGTGGCAGCAGCACAAAGATCTGCCAAACAAATATTCCGCAGAGAGGCAAATGAAGTTGCCACAGCTCTGGTGGAATGACCCTTCACCGATCCAGGTAAGGGCTTATTGTGGTGCTGATAGCAAAAGGTGATATAGTGCACCAAGCATCTGGTTGTTGTTTGCTTAGTGACAAGAGCCCCTGTCTTCCTATGAACAAAGGAAACAAAGAGCTGATCCGTTTGCTGAACAGAACTGGTTCTGCTGAGGTAAAACTTGAGTATCCTATGTACTTCCAGGGTATGCAACAGGGCCTCCCCTTTGTTAGAGTACTCTGGATAATAAATCACAAGCTGGATGTCCTGATTCAGAGTCAGTTCAGACACCACCTTCTGCAAAAACTTAGGGTTAGTACACAGTGCCATCCTGTCCCTATGAAAAACAAGATAAGGCTCTTTACACATCAGAGCCAGTAGCTCAGAAACTCTCCGAGCAGAGGTAATCCGAGAGAGAAAGCGAAGCTTGCATGTCACAGCTGGCTCAAAAGGGGGGAAGGGTGAGCTTCTCTAAAACAAAAAGAAGATTCCATGGAGGGACAAGATCCCTCTGTGGGGGGTCTGATATGCAAGATTCCCCTCAAGAAGGTCTTGCACATGTCAAGTTGTGCTAGAGTCCTTCCATTCATAGGTGCGTGGTAGGCTGAAAGAGCACAAAGGTGCACCTTAATGGACGAGTAGCTGAGGCCCAAGTCCAAGAGATGAAGGAGGTACTCCAGCACGTACTTTACCAGACAATCCAGAGGGTTTAGGGAACGGGGTGCTGCCCACAGACAAAAACGCTTCCACTTCATGGCACAGGTTGCCCTGGTAGAAGGTTTTCTCACTGCTACTAAGATCTCTGCCACTCTGCTTGACACCCCTAATCTCTCCTCTTCTAGGACTGCAGGAGCCAGGTATACAAGTGTAGAGGATGCAGAGCTGGATGAACAAGCGTCCTCCGCTCTTGGGAGAGCAAGTGAGAGGAAAGGGGCAACTGCACAGGATGCTCTGTGGCCAGTTGCTGTAGCAGCGGATACCAGATTTGATGAGGCCAGAGAGGAGCTACCAGGCCCATCGTGGCTTCCCCCACCTGCAACTTGAGCAAGACTCTCTGAAGAAGAGGGAAGGGAGAGAAGGCATACAGAAACCTCCCTGTCGGGACTTCCGGTGACGTCATCGGCAACATGGAAGCCTAGTCACAGAGCTCTCCCTCTCGAGACTCATAAAAACTATTTCCACACAGTTAAAAATCTGAAAGTTTGGCAAAAATGCTCAAAACTATCTGTGGAAATGCACCCAGAAAGAGATCCCGGGCCAAGAATGCAAAAGAGAAGCAGGATTACCCAGGATTGAGCCCAGCAAGCTCAGCCATGAGTGGAAGAGTCCCGGTGAGCATGGCGGAGGCTATCGAAACAAAATGGACAGCTCTCCAGATCAAGATTCAAACGCCTCCTGGCAGAGATAAACAATTTAGAAGTGAAACGAAACTCGAGTTCAGTAAGCTGCATTCTGACATAACTAAATTGGAAAACAGGGTCTCCGGGACTGAGGATCGGGTATCGACTGCTGAGGATGATCTGCGGCAAATCTCCAGAGCAACTGAGTACTTAATTCAGCAAAACGAGAACATATCAGCCAAGTGTCTCGATCTGGAGGCACGATCCCGAAGAGACATTCTTAGAATATATGGCTTGCCAGAGTCTGCTGAAGTTGGGGAAATGAGTGATTTTATCGAGGACCTACTGCGCCATGTTTTGGAACTACCACGGCCACAGCTAGACCTCGTTCGATAATAGTAAAGTTTTCGAGTTATCGAGATAAAGAGAAGATTTTAAGAGCAGCATGGAAACAAGGCCAAGTGGAATACAACGGGGCTCAACTCCTATTTGACCAAGATTATCCCCAGCTGATTCAACAGCAACGACAGGCATATGCACCTTTGATAAGGAAGCTTAAAGACCTCAAGATAAAATGTCAGACACCCTACCCGTCGCGACTTCGAGTGAGCTGGGAATCTGGAACCGAGATTTACCATTCAGCCGAAGAAGCCCTTCAGGCATTTAGAGAGCGAGGGCATGAAGTTCTGCTGGCCCCCAGACGCAGAGACTTGCCACCTGTGCTACAGAATCCCTGGCGTATGAGCGGATCCCGGATTGGAAACAGAGAAAGAAAGAAGATGGCGAATACCACCCTGAAGGACATTAAAGCAATGCTATTCCATCTAACCCACATCCAGAATCCCGAGGTCACACAGCAGATCGATCAGCCGAATACCTAAGGAACTGATTCTATCGGTGAGGTCTTTGCTGATATATCTTGAGGGCCTTTGCTGATTTCTCTTTCTCCACAGAGACATTCTACAGTTTAAGTGACTCATTACCAATCAAGGTAATTCTCAGGAAAAAAAATAAAATAAAATAAGGGTCCGTGGACAATGTTACTTTGAATAATCAATTTATCAACTGGGGGAATGTCGGTGGGGGAGAGGCGGAGAGAGGTTCCCAGGGGAGGGGTTTACGCGGGGAAATAAATGGCTGAAAAGAGGGCCTACCTGCTGATCCTCCCTAACCCAGGGAAAGTTGCTGAAAAGGGTGGATACAGGAAGGGTTGGCCATTCTGGGGGGTAGTCAGGCAGGGCAACTTCGAGATGGGGCGGCTATGAGGTGACTAGAATTGGCTGTTATTAAGGGAGATGAAGCGAACCAGCGAGGAGGGCTACGTAGGGGACGTGGGAGATGCCAGGGGGCCGGGGCAGGAGTTCTATTTTGTTAACAGTCCTTTTCGGTCAATTGTGAAAGGCTGAGCCCGTGTGCTTGAGGACAGCGAGAGTCGCTTGGAAAGCATACGTAACAGGTATGGGCCTAGTTAGCAGCTGAGAAGTAAAGCCACATCGTGACCCTTCGTGTGTCCGTAAGGTTTCTCCTGTGACTGAGAATTACAACTAGGTAGGAGGATGTCGGATAGCCCAGATATCTCTACTGATCGAACAAGCATACAGACATCTGGTGAACGCTAGAAATTTGAGGGTCGAGAGATGCAGTTTTGGGGGAGGGGGGGTTTCGGCAGCTCGGGGGCAAACAGTCACCAGAAGAAGTTCTGCACTTAGCGGACAGTAGAATGAGCATATGAGCCCAGATCAGATAGAAATCTCAAAGTCTGGGAGATACCCCTCTCAGGACCTTGCATGGATAGTCTTCCCTAGATGCTCATCCTCGGAATAACAGCATAATCACAGGGGAAATAAGGAAGCGAGCTCTGGATTATGCAGAGTAGCACTTCGCCTGACCTATGGGCAAATTAGGCAAAACGGGGCTTGTCAAACCAACGCAGGGGTACTCGGACATGTCATATGGATGGCTGAGGGTTGGGGGTTTCGCAGCCTCGGGGCCAACAGTCACCAGAAGAAGTTCTGCACTTAGCAGACAGTAGAATGAGCATATGAGCCCAGCTCGGATAGAAACCTCAAAGACTGGGAGATACCCCTCTCAGGACCTTGCATGGATTGTCTTCCCTAGATGCTCATCCTCGGAATAACAGCGTAATCACAGGGGAAATAAGGAAGCGAGCTCTGGATTATGCAGAGTAGCACTGAGCCTGACCTAAGGGCAAATTAGGCAAAACAGGGCTTGTCAAACCAATGGAGGGGTATTCAGGACATGTCATATGGATGGCTGAGGGGGGGGCGGACAGTACCTACATAAAAATGCGCAAATGTGGGGTTCAAGTTCTTAAGATGGTTAGCTGCTTGAAATGAGAGGGGAAGGGAAGGGGAGGGTGTCCATTGCTGCAACCAAAGCGTCGGAGACATTACTGTTAGCATGACTGATGTTAGGGGAAAGGGAATGAGGTCTCCTGGATGGTTGCGGATGGGCCCTCCCCCCCCCAAAACAGGTGTTTTTCTTTTATAAAAGCAGCGTTTGAATACTTGCTGAATGAATAAACCACATACATAGGTACAAACCCACAGCTTAGAGATACACAAAGCGGTCTCCAGATATCTCCTGTCGGAAAAGCGGGGTTACCCCAGTCTGTTAAAACGGAGACTCTGAGATCCATAGCAAGTGGGATGGCTCACTAGTTAGTAGGGGTCTCTAATTCATAACTGACTGGATTAGAGATGATTCTCGGGGGTAAGAGAGTGGATGGGTTAGTTAGAAGCCATGCGAAGGTGGCATGGTAGGTTGAACCCATCCACTTCATTTCTCTCAGTGGGAACATTGCTGTTGACTGTATGCCATGTCATCTGGCAAGGACTCGATTGCCTTCGGGTCCAGGAGGAACGAGCATTTGATATGACTCCCTTTTCCTCCCAATCGAGTATGGTTTACTCGATCTTTCAGGGAACAGAATACTCTGCTCCCCTACCTTGGGAGTCACGTTGTAAATAGAGTTTATCAGGAGGCAAAAGTTGCTCAGTTAGGAGCACCTCCTAGGCTGTATGAGGTTATTTGTTATGTTTGTGTTGATGTTTGGCTACGTTTTAGTGATAGATATACTGTTACATAGGCAAAAAGTTTATGACTACCTAGAAGAAAGACAAGAGGAGCAGCATCCAATAGAGGGCCTAAGATTCAATGGGGAGGTCAGCTGGGGCGGAATAATGTCAAAGGAAACAGTGGGACGAAGGGAGTTAAGTCTCATATACTTGAAGGGTAAAAATCCTCTCCACATAAATGGGGGATAGTAAAAAGATTAAAATCAGCTTGCACAATGTCAACAGGCTAAGCAATCCTGTAAAGCGACAAAGTTATGTCGACCTTGAAAAGAGAGAACCCTTCCTTTCTCCTATTACAAGAAATGCACCTTAATAGATCTGAGCATCAGAAATTAGGGAAGTTTGGTTATGATCAGATTGTGGCGGCCTCCTTTGGGAGGGGAAGGAGAAGGGGGGCAGCTGTGTTGGTTGCAAAGGGGCCTCAGTTTCAAAAAACTAATGGCTACATAGACCCGGAGGGCCGATTGGCTATACTTGTGGGCAACCTGGAGGGTGCACATATCACTCTATGCACCACCGGGTTCCACAAAAGAGGTCATCTGCTCCCTGCTCAATAGAATTTCAGAACACCATAGTGGGGTGTTAGTAGTGGGAGGAGATTTGAATCAAATTTGGGATCAAAAAGACACATCCAGAGCAAAGGTTTTTAGGCAGACCCCGGCCAGTAAAATAATTAGGAGGCATGTGAAAGGGGCATTTTGGATAGATGCCTGGAGAAATCAAAATGCTAATAAAAGAGAATACACTCACTATTCATACCCCCATGGTTCATATGCCAGGATCGATTATATTTTAATTTCAGGAGAACATCAAGGCCAGGTGTTGGAATGCAGGCATGTCCCATCTGTCCTCTCGGATCATGCGCAGGTGTTATTGACCATGAGTTGGAGGACTAAAAGAGGTCATTCCCTCTGGAAATTCAACAATTATCTCCTAAATCTGAAGAAGTTCATGGATATGGCCAAGAAAAGACCAATACAAATTCAGCAGGACAATGAATCCTTGGAGATACCAGATACTGTGCAGTGAGACACTATTAAAGCAGTATTCTTTTGGGGGGGGGGGGGACTGTATTAAATTTGCTGCACATTTTAAATGACAACAAAATAAGCAATTGGAACAGCTACAAGGTCAACTACAGGCCCTGCTAAACCAAGCTGCAGCAGGGGAGACCTCGACACAGTTACAAATTCAGAAAGTTAAACAGCAGATTCAGAGAATTATTGATATCAGAACAGAACAGGCATTACAGCGGTTAAGACAGAGGTACTACGAGTCCGGACATTGGGCTTCTCAACTCCTGGCACACAGACTTAGGCGGCAAACAGCAGGGAATACGATCACACAGATTAGGGATCCTAGGACTGGGTTAATAGTGAAGTCCTCAGAGAAAATCCTTTCGAGTTTTAGGGAGTTTTACACAACCCTTTATAGGGCGGACCACTCCCCAGACAGAGAAAGGATCAAAACTTACTTAAACAAACTAAGGCTACCAGAACTGACCCAAGAGATTAGAGAAACCCTAGATACCCCTATATCCCCAGCAGAGTTAGCATCTGCAATCAAGAGATTTAAGACTAAGAAATCACCTGGCCCAGACGGATACACCCCAGAATTCTTTAAATTCTTTAAAAAGGAGATAAATAATCCGCTAATGAGGGCCTGCAGATTAGCCCAGTCAGGGGAAGATTTACCAGAGACATGGAACTATGCGGTTATTTTGAGCATCCCCAAACCAGGGAAGGACACTACTCAATGTGGGTCTTACCGCCCTATTTCTGTATTGAACATTGACTATAAACTATACACCTCGATACTAGCGAAACGATTGGAGGGGATTTTGCCCAAACTAATTAATTATGATCAAACAGGATTTATTCCAGGTAGACAAACCCAGGATAATATTAAAAGAACTCTGCATGTGATGTTCCATGCCGCCCGGTCGGGGGCTTCAGGGTTGATTCTGAGTCTGGATGCTGAGAAGGCCTTCGACCGGGTGGCATGGAAATTTCTGGAGTTAACCCTAGGTAAATTTGGATTCTCAGAAGCCTTCATAAGGATTATAAGTAAGATATATACTAAACCAAGGGCCTATGTTGAAATAAATGGCGGAGTATCTCAGCCGATACCTTTGCAACGAGGCACCAGGCAGGGCTGCCCTCTCTCTCCTCTCCTTTTTGCCCTGTATGTTGAGCCACTAGCCCAGGCCCTGAGGCAGGATGAGGGGATTCGGGGGTGGGAGCTGGGAGGGGAAATGCATAAACTCGCCCTGTATGCAGACGATTTATTAGTTTACCTTCAGGACCCAGAACAATCGTTAGATAAATTGTGGGCTGCCCTAACAGAATTCAGTTCTTTGGCCGGATATAAGTTGAACTCATCTAAGATGGAGGTCTTAAAATTGCATTACGAGCCACCAGAGCAAACTAAGCAGAGATATCCTTTTAAGTGGGACTTAACACACATCAAGTATCTGGGGGGTTCACTTGGAACTTCAGGCTGATAATCTTTTCTCACTTAATTTCTCCCAGATTTTGGAAGATATCAAGTTGGAGCTAGAACAATGGTCGCATATTCCCATTTCTTTGACTCAGAGAGTGGAGGCTGTAAAAATGATAATTCTTCCCAAATTCTTATACCTGGCACAAACAATTCCTACCAGAATACCAGACTCCTATTTTAATCTGCTAAATAGGACAATCTCACGTTTCTTATGGGGCCCACACAAACCTAGGATTAGGCTTTGGCTTTCAGTCCTTCAGATCCCAAAAAAGGCAGGTGGCCTCTCATTACCTAATTTTAAGCTGTACTATTATGCTGCACAGTTGCGGACGATCATGTATTGGTTAGACAACTTATATATCTCAAAATGGAAAAACTTAGAACATAAAGAAGGGGCACTCTCTAACTTAAATAGTACGCTCCTTAGACAGGGGAAGAGCCCTCACTTAGGACAAGTGGAGAATCCTTTCACAGTCCCCACACTTGAAGTATGGTATAATATTTTGAAGGACAAAAGGGCCGACAATTGGAAATCACTGTTGTTGTCTATTCCATACCTGGAGGCTTTTTTTCCGGGGACATGGGACAATGGGTTTAAGAGATGGGAGGCAAGGGGTCTGCATTTAGTGTGGCACTTCATAGAGAAGGGGGAAGTGGTGCCCTTTGAAACTTTGGTTAACAGATTTGAAGTCCCCTGGCAGGACAGATTCAGATACTTTCAAACTAGAAACTTTGTGAGAAGTCTTATCACGGAATTTAGCTGGGCGACCTTCTCACCCCCCCAGATTGCCCACACTTTTAAAAAGGCGATAGAAGGGGCACCCATTAGAGAGCATATTATTTCCACACTTTACCAAGACCTGTTGATATGGAAGGGGGATACCACAGAATCCATACGGAGGGCCTGGGAAAGAGATTTGGGAAGTCAGATCTCAGACGAGATGTGGACGAAGGCCCAAAGTAAAGTACAGTCGGGACTATCAGCAGTTAGCTGGCAGGATTTCTCTTGGAAGATCTTTACCAGGTATTTTCGCTCCCAATGACCATGGGGAAGATTTTGAGAAGCAACTCAGCAGACTGTTGGAGGAACTGTGGTCAGAAACAAGCAACATATGTGCATGTGTTGTGGAGCTGTCCAGCGCTTTCCAACTTTTTCTCCGACTTGCAACGAGCCCTAAGAAAAATAACTGATTCAAACCTGGTAGTGTCCCCCACATGTTATTTCTTTTTAGAGTCTCAGGAGGAATGCAGAGATCCACTTACAATTAAGTTTTTGAAAATAACATTCTTAGCTGCTCAGAAGGTGGTAACTAAAAATTGGCTATCCCATAATCCTATCACATTAAATAAGTGGCAGGAGATTATTCATTCATTCTTTATTTTTATAAGGCGCTTTTCTTGTAACCAAAGCGCCTGTACAGTACATAAAACAATAAATAGACAAGATTAAAACTATCATAAATCATTAAAAGCTCTACTTAAAAGATATGTCTTCAAAGCTCCTTTAAAGCTTTGGACAGTCGGGCAATTTCGCACCTCACGAGGTAGAGAATTCCACAGGGTCGGGGCCATAAAACTAAACGATCTTGCCCCTGAAGTTTTTAAACGGACCCTGGGAATCTAGCAATCCCTCGTCAGCGGATCGAAGAGAGCGGGGAGGACAGTAGGGACAAAGGGGCTCTTTCAGGTAAGTAGGTCCCTGATCGTGTAGGGCTTTATAGGTCAGCAAACCGACCTTGAAGGTGATTCGCCAGAAAACTGGCAGCCAGTGCAGTTCGAGGAGCACAGGCATTATATGGCTAGACCTAGAAGATCCAGTCAACAGCCTGGCTGCCGCATTCTGCACTATGATAAATATTTACAGGATGGAGGCACTGTCAGCCTCCTTGAATAAGAGTCTGCCCCAGTTTGAAAACCTGTGGAGACGTTGGGTCTTATACATGGCAGGTGAAAGGCCTGACTTCATCCCTTAACAAGTTGGGTTTTCTTTGGAATAAAGCAGATTACTCAGTGAGAAACCTGACCTCTAGAGAAAGTGGGCTAGAGTTTGGGCATTGTACCTTTAGGTCCCTGATGGGTGTTTAATCCAGAACACTAGAGTAATGTATAAGATGCATCTCCGAAGACAAAGTGATTTGTATATGAAATTAGTATGATGAAAGATATGGATATGCAGCATTACCTCTCCCATTGTCAGACCAGTATCTGAGTATACGAAATTGCCTATAAAAATTTGTTTGTAACTATTTATGTTAGAAGGTTGTATTATGTCTCATGTATGGATTTTATCTATGTAAAACTAAAATAGTAAAGAAAGAAAGTTTTAAAAAAAAGAAACCTCCCTGTCCAGAAGGGGGATAATGCGCCTCACAGAAAACACCAGGCCCTGGATCTAGTAAGCAGAAATTTGGCATTTTGGTATTGCACGGGGACGCAAAGAGGTCCAATTCTGGTCGATCCCATCTTTCGAAGAGGTCTTGTGCCACTTCTTGATGGAACTCCCATTTGTGATTCAGAGTGTGAGAGCAGCTTAAGCTGTTGGCCAGAACATTCTGGATCCCTGGCACGTGAATTGCCGTGATGTCCAGACCATGTTCTGCTGCCCAGCACCACACTCTCGTGGCCCCCCTGCAAAGGGGATAGGAATAAGTACCCCCTTGCTTGTTTAGGTGGAACACTATTGGGGTACTGTCCGACTGGACCAGCAGTGGACCCCGGTAGAGCTAGTTTTGAAAAGCCTGAAGGGCATACAAAATGGCTCTCATCTCCAGGATACTGATGTGAAGAGACCGTTCTGTTGTGTTCCAAGAACCCTTTGTTCGGTGAACATCCAGATGGGCTCCCCAGCCTAAACCGAAAGCATCTGTTGTAAGGATCTGCATCGGGCTCAGTCTCTGGAAGGGAACTCCTGGTTTGAGGTTGACTGGATTTAACCACCACAGGAGAGAGCAACGAACTGCATCCAAAATTCAGATAGGGTGGTTCAGTTCGTCTACGCCTTGGTCCCACTGAAATCTGAGGTGCCAATGAAGAGTCCTCATGTTCAGCCTTGCCAAGGGGACTGTGGCTATGGTGGCTGCCATGTGTCCTAGCAGTTGTAAGATAACCCTCGCTGCAACTCCGTCCGAGGTCTGCAGTTTGCGAGCAACTCCTCTGGGCTGTTCTGCTCTGTCTGCTGGCAGAAAGGCCTTGCCCTGAATGGTGTCTAGGATCGCTCCAATATATTAAAGCCTTTGGGAGGGCCAGGGATGTGACTTTGCCCAATTCAGGGTGTTGCCCAGGGACTGGAACATCAAGACGGTCTCCTGTAAGGCATCGGTCAGCTGGTCTTCTGACTGGACAGAAATGAGCCAGTTGTCCAGGTAAGGGTAGACAAAGTGGCCTTTCCTTCTCAGGGCTGCTGCCACTACTGCCAGACATTTGGTGAAGACTCTTGGCGCTGATGAGAAGCCAAAAGAAAGTACCCTGAATTGATGGTGCTGACCTTGGAAAAGGAAACGCAGGAACTTCCTGTGTGAGGGCAGGATTCTGATGTGCATATATGCATCCTGCATATCTAGGGAGCATAGGAAGTCTCCTCGATGGATCATGGGCAAGCGGCTTGCCAGTGTCACCACCTGGAATCTCCAGTACTGGTTCAGTTGACTAAGATCCAGTATAGGGTGAAGGTCTCTCATTTTCTTGGTAACCAGAAATAAATGGGAATAGAAGCCATTGCCTTGCTGGGTGGATGGAACCACCTGGATGGCCTTCTTCTGCAGAAGAGCTTGGATTTCTGCCTTCAGCAGAAGAGAGTGGCTGGCTGAACAACGGACTGAATGGGAGGATTTTTACAGGACAGCTTGGGAACTCTAGGAAATAACCCTTCTCTATTGTCTGAAGGACCCACTGGTTCAAGGTGATACTGGACCACCCTGACAGGCAGAGGGAGAATCTCCCTCCTACCGTCTCCCCCAAAGGAATCTGATGATGGGGGAGGGATGGCAGGAAGTCATGCTGCGTTGGGGGGGGTTTGGGCAAGAGGGTTCCGGGCGCCTTGGGATGTTTTGGGCCCTGGGCGCCGGTAGGGACAGGGTGGTCACGTCGTTTGAAGGCTCCTTTGTTTTGGGGTTGCCTTTTCCCTTGTCGTCCTTGGTTCTTATGAAAAGGATGACAACGGGATGCAGGTGGTTCTGATTTGTACATCTTGTGCACCTCAACTACTACCTTGCCAGAGTCCTGAAGTCCCAAGATCACCTTTTCCGCCTCCTGCCCAAACAGAAAGGAGCCCTGGAAGGGTGCATCCAGGATGGTATCCTGCAGGTCCTGGTGGAACCCCAACACTCTGAGCCAGGCATGCCTCCGCATGCAGATGCCTGAGGCCACAGCCCTAGCTGCCATGTCCGCTGTCATAGGAGCACCAGAGTACGTGCTTGTCTATGTCCAAGCCCGACTGAATGTATGCCATGAGCTCATTCCTGTTGTCAGAATCTGGCTGAGCCTTCACCAGGTCCATGGTTTTCTCCCACAGGGACTTCTGGCAGGTTACCATGTGGGCTAGAAAGTTCAAGAACAAATAGCCCCAGTGGCAGATGTATAGACTTTTCGGCCCAAGTGGTCCAGCTTTTTGGATTCGGGGTTTGGAGGCTGGATGCTCATGTGCAAGCTGCTGTGAGTACCATGGAGTCTGCCTTGAGGTTTTCCCCCAAAAATGGCTCCCCTTTCGGAGTCCTGTACAGCCTGTCTGCTTTTCTGGGTACAGCAGGCATCGTGGAGGGGCGCTGCCAGGTGAGCCTAGTTACGTCCTGAAAGGGCTCCTCTAAGGGTGGGATCACCAAGGGCTTGGATCCTAAAAACTTAGCCAAGTGGCACCTCTTAGGATCAAGCTCTTTGGTATCCCACTGGTAGATTGTCTGGATGTGCCTCATTATGTCCAGAAATGAGGGGACGTCTGGGGGTGACCTGGGGGGAGTCCCTCGGACCAGGGGAAGGTAGTGGCAAGTCTTCCCTGGAAGAATAATCTGAAGAAGAGTCCCCCGCATCCTCTCCAGAGGACGATGGCGTACGACCGCTCAAATAGGGCACCGACAGGAGCCTTCTCCTTTTTCTGATAGGGCCGGGCGGCGGGTGAGAGCCCACATCGGGTGCCCGGTCATCATTAGGCTGAGGAGGCGCTGTGGGAGTTTCCTTTGGGGAAGTAAAGCAGATCCCCTTTTACCGTGTTCCACCAAGAGGTGAACAAGGCGCCAACGTCCGCCAACGGGACAACTGGAGGTGTGGGCGTCGGGTTTAAAGAGCCAGGCATTGGACCTTTTGGCGCAGACATCTGGTCTGGGGACCCTTCGATCATGGTATCGGGCTGCTGGTCTGGCTCCATATCAGAGGCAGACCTGTCGTCCGATCCAGCGTCCGGCTTTGGCACTGAATCATCGGGTGACTGATCCCCTAGAGTAGAGGTGGACGCTTGATCCGTGGTGCTTGACGGCATCTTATCGGCCGGAGGGGCCCAGTCCTGGCCCAAGGGCGAGCCAGCCCGGCTAACAGGACGCTTGTCACCCGTGGGAGGCTTCCCTTTTGCAGGGAGCAGAGGCACTCAGTGCCAGACGGTCTTCTGGCACCTGGTGGAGTTGTCCGAGTGACCCACTGGACTTATGGCTCGAGTCCAAAGGTCTGCCTGAGGATGCCTTTCCCTCTTGGGTCGACCCTGAAGGTTTATGGGGTCGGTGAGCCAAGGGGAGCTGGACGGATGAGAGCCCAGAAGAAGACTCCTTAGCTTTATCCTGAGTAGAAGAGGAGGATGTCTTCTTTTGTGTCGTCCCAGCGGCCACCAGTGGGACCGACCCTGCTCTCCTGCTGGAGGCCGAAGGAAGAAAGGCTCTATGGGGGGGAATTGGGGCGGGACTCTAATCTGGCCCTATCTTTCTGCCGATGATGGTGATGCCCCCGATAGCTTCTCTTTAGGGGGAGACTCTCTTGCAGGGGACAAAGAACTGCGTCCCGATGGAGACTTCCGCATGACTGCCACCTGCTTTTCAAGAAGATAAGCCTTCAGGGTGTTGGCTTGTCTGATGCGGGTCTTGTTGTTGAATTTTTTGCAGTGCAGGCAATCATCGCGCTGGTGGTCTGGGTCTAAGCAGATCAGGCAGGCTGCGTGGCCGTCTTTGGCCAGGATCTGGTTTCTGCACTGGCACTTCCACTTGCGCTGCATAGGGGAAGGCGAAGACATGCAACGTCTGTCGAATAATGTCCAAAACTGTAAGATGAAACGATGGAAACGTGACGGAAAGAAAAAATTACTCACCTTAGTAATTATGTTTCTTCCAGTGGAGTCTTGCGGTATTCTGACTATTGCAGTTAGGTCCTGCCTTTCAACTGCCCCGGAGAACAAAGGATTAACTTTTCTATGCCTTGAATAGAACGTTCATCATGAGCTCGGCTGAAGCCCCTGTCTGCTGTTGTTTAAACTGCAACCGTCAGATCTTTACAAGCAAAAACTTACTAGGTGTTCTGTGTGGAAACTGTAAAATTTTTCTAGCCAGCTGGCAAATATATATATGTTATTGGTTTCAAAGGAAGACTCAAGTCAGGAAACCCAAAAACAAAAACACATCCAAAACACAACATTAAACCCAAACAAAAATAGGGTGTAAAGGACACCCCTAGGGTGCTAACACTGCTCCCGCCCACCCACCCACATCCCACAAACTAGGTTCTGAGAGGAGGCGAGGGGAAGTCAGAATACAGCAAGACTCCACTAGAAGAAACATAATTACTAAGGTGAGTAATTTTTTCTTCAAACAACATGAAGTCTTGCTGTATTATAACTATTACAGACTACCAAGCAGTACCTCCATGGAGGAGGGAAAGAACCTACTTTGGAAATACGCTCTGAAGTACTGCTGTGCCAAACCGAGCATCACTTCTAGCCTGGATATCCAGAGAGTAATGCTTGGTGAAAGTATGGACTGATTTCCAGGTGGCTGCTTGACAACTTTCTAAGTGAGGAATATCCCTGGCAGCAGCCAGGTAAGCAGCTGTACCTCTTGTGGAATGAGCCCTCAGGCCTGAGGGTGGAGTTCTACCCGGTTTTTCATAGCAGAAATGTATACAAGAAACAATCCACCTGGCAACAGATCTCTTAGTGGCAGGTTTGCCTTTACCAACTTCTCCATAGGTGAGGAACAACTGGAGGGATTCAAACCTGTGACCCTTGGTACGCTCTATGTAGTAGCTAAGGGCTCTTTTTAACATCCAAACTGTGTAGCCTCCTCTCTCCCCAGGAGGAATGGTCAGTGAAGAAAACAGGGAGAGATATAGACTGGTTGAGGTAGAAATCTGAAACCACTTTGGATAAGAACTTTCTGTTAGTTCCAGGGACCACTTTATCTCTGTGAAAAGAGATGAAATCAGATTCCACTGGCAGGGCTTGCAATTCACTGATACGTCTGGCAGAGATAATGGCTACCAAAAACATAGTTTTCCAAGTCAAGTACTTAAGCTCTGCTGAGGACAAAGGTTCAAAAGGGGGTTGCATAAGCTGTGCAATGCAAACATTAAGGTCCCAAGCAGGAGCAGGATCCCTAAAGGGGGGGATTGGTGTGAAGCAATCCCTTGAAAAACTTACAGAATACAGGATGGGATAACAGAGAGGAAGGCTTGCCTACTGACAGGAAAGCAGAAACAGCTGCCAAGTGTACCTTGAGGGTAGCTGGTCTGAGGCCTAGGCCATTAAGATGGACTATATAATCCAGAACCGTAGGCAATTCAGCATAGTCTGGAGAAACATTCTTCTTAGAACACCAAATGCTGAATCTTTTCCATTTGGAGTTGTAAGTCTTTCTGGTGGAAGGCTTTCGAGAAGCCTTAAGGATATCCAGAACCCCTTGGGAAAGATGCAGATCTGCACACTCTAACTCTTCAAGAGCCAAGCCTTGAGATTGAGAGACTGAAGATTCGGGTACCAAATCCTCCCGAGAGGAAGTTAACAGGTTGTAATTCCTGGGAAGAGACAGGGGAAGGTGGACTGTTAGGGACAGCAACAAGGGATACCATGGCTGTCTGGCCCAGTCAGGAGCAATCAGAATCACTTTGCATGGTTGTGATCTTATCTTGACTAACACCCTGAACAGGAGAGGGAAGTGAGGAAAGCATACAGAAATTTCCCTTCCCAGTTCAGATTCAGAGCATCCAGGGGGACTGAGCCCAAGACTGAGGGTCTGCAACAAAAGAGGTGCAGTTGGCGATTGTCTGGGGCTGCAAAAAGATCTATCTCTGGAGTGCCCCATCTCAAGAAAATCACTTTCAAAACCAGAGGATCCAGAGCTCATTCGTGATGGCCCTGGGATATTCTGCTCAGTGCATCTGCTAGGACATTGTCCTTCCCTGGGAGGTGAACTGCTATCAGAGAGGTTTGCAGGGAATAGGCCAGGGACCACAACTTCACTGCTTCTGTGCACAAGGCTGTAGACCGAGTGCCTCCTAGCTTGTTGATGTACCACATGGTGGTGGTGTTGTCTGTTCTAACCTGAACCACCTTGTTCTGTACAGATTTGGAAAAAGCTTGCAGTGCCAGAAACACTGCTCTGAGTTCCAAGAGATTGATATGAAGCAGAGATCCTGAGGTGACCACAGTCCTTGGGTGGTAAGATCCCCCAAGTGGGCTCCCCAGCCCAGCAGGGAAGCATCTGTGGTGAGCATCACTGAATGAGACTGAGTAACAAATGGAACCCCTTGTCTCAAACTGTCCTGATCCTGCCACCATTGCAAGGCTTGGATCAGGGTTCGAGTCACTGGGATTAGCCTGGTAAGGGAATCCTTTCTTTGGGACCAAAAGGCTCTTAAGTGGAACTGAATGTCCCTCATTTGGAATCTTGCTCCTGGACCACTGCTGTGGAGGCTGCCATGTGGCTCCAGTAGCTGAAGGAAATGCCTTGCTGGTCGAGACACCTGAAGGGTGAGTGAAGAGGCCAGTTCCATAAGGGTCCTTGCCCTTTCCAGGGGAAGGAAGGCTCCTGCCTTTACCGTATCCAGTTCTGCACCTATGAAAGTGAGGAGCTGCACTGGTTCAAGAACGGACTTTGGTAGGTTGAGAAGGAATCCTAAGGAAGTGAGCACTTGCTGGGTCACTTGCAGATGTGACTTGACTTGGTCTGGAGACTGACCTACTATGAGCCAGTGGTCCACGTATGGGAAAATGGAGCTCTTCTGTCTTCTTAGGAAGGCAACAACTACTGCCAGGCACTTTGTGAAGACCCTTGGGGCTGATGTTAGGCCAAAGGGCATTGCTCTGAATTGATAGTGGCCTGAGGGCAACTCGAACCTGAGGTACTTTCTGTGGGAGCACCTGATGGGAATGTGAAAGTAGGCATCTTTGAAGTCCAGGGAGGCTAGCCAGTCCCCTGGCCTTAGGGAGGGAAGGATAATTCCCAGACTTACCATTTTGAACTTTGGCTTTAAAAGACGTTTGTTAAGATATCTTAGGTCCAGGATGGGTCGCCACTCTCCTGTCTTTTTGGGGGTTAGGAAGTACCTGGAGTACAATCCTTTGCCCCTGTGTAGGGTGGGAACTCTCTCTATAAATAAGTCTGAGAGCTAGCAGAGAAGAAACCTCTGCCTCTAGGGCAAGGGTCTCTGAGAGGTTTGCAGGTGGAAAAGATCTGGCTCTCATCTTGGGAAATTTTTTGAAGCTGAGAACCAGTGCCTGACTTACTACTTCCAGGACCCACTTGTCTAATGTAAGAGACATCCAGTCCTGGACAAAGTAAGCCAGCCTGCCCCCTACTGGTATAGGAGAATCGACCCGGGCAGACCCATCAGGGTGTCTGCTTGGCAGAGGCTTTAGGCTGAGGGGTGGATGCAGGCCTGCTCATCCCCCTTCTGCCTCTCCCTCTAAAGAACCCCCTCTGCAAAAAGGAAGAAGAGGAGGCCTGAGCTTGGTAAAAAGGCCTTTGGAAAGGCCTGCCCCTGGACTGCTGCCTTTGAGGAGTTGCTTGCATTTCTTTGGCCTGAGCACTCCTGTAAGTGGTCCTGTACTCGTCCATTTTCTCCATGTAATTCTATGTCTGCTCCCCAAACAGAGAAGAAAAAATGACTCACCTTAGTAATGTTGTTTCTTCTAATGGAGTCTTGCTATATTATGACATATGCAGTGAGTCCCAACCTTCAAACTGCTCCGGAGGTGAAAGAGTTAACTTTCCATGCCAGGCATGGAACTTTGAGCACGAGCTCGGTTGAAAACTCTGTCTGTTGTTCTTCAACTCAAACTGTCAGATCTTTACAAGCAAAAACTCACTAAAGTTCTGTGTGGAGGTACAGAACCTACACTAGCCAACTGGCTACTAAATAGAAGAACACATTTTCTTGGCCCCAAACAAAGACTCAAGTCAGGGATCCAAAAATAAAAACACAACACCCAAACATCCCAAAGGAGGTGAAAAATAAGGTGGGCATCTACTAAATGCCAACACTGCACTGCCCACCCATATCCCAAAAGTAGAGGTTCTGAGAGGGGCAGGCGGGGTCATAATATAGCAAGACTCCATTAGAAGAAACAACATTACTAAGGTGAGTAATTTTTTCTTCAAACAACATGAAGTCTTGCTATATTATGACATATGCAGACTACACAGCAGTACCTTCATGGAGGAGGGACAGAACCTACTTAGCAAATAGGCTCTGAAGCACAGCTGTGCCAAACCGAGCATCACTCCTAGCCTGGATGTCCAGGGAGTAATGCTTGGTAAAAGTGTGAACTGTTTTCCAGGTAGCTGCTTGACATACCTCTAGGATAGGGATGTCCCTGGCAGCAGCCAGAGACGCAGATGTACCTCTGGTAGAGTGAGACCTCAGGCCTGAGGGGAGGAACCTTACCCAGTTTTTCATAGCAAAATTGGATACAAGAGACAATCCACCTGGTAATGGATCTTTTAGTGGCAGGTTTCCCTTTACCAACCTCACCATAAGTGAGGAACAGTTGGAGGGAGTCAAACCTGTGACCCTTGGTACGTTCTATGTAGTAACTAAGGGCTCTTTTGACATCTAAACTGTGCAGTCTCCTCTCGCCAGAGGAGGAATGGTCAGTGAAGTACACAGGGAGAGACATAGATTGATTAAGGTGGAAGTCTGAAACCACGTTAGGCAAGAACTTTCTGTTAGTCCTGAGGACCACCTTATCTCTATGAAAGGAGATAAAATCAGGCTCCACTGACAATGCTTGTAATTCACCTATGCGCCTGGCAGAAGTGATGGCTACCAAAAACACAGTTTTCCAAGTCAAGTACTTAAGCTCTGCTGAAGACAAGGGCTCAAAAGGGGGTTGCATAAGCTGAGCAATGCAAATATTAAGATCCCAGGCAGGGGCAGGGTCCCTGAATGGAGGGTTGGTGTGAAGCAACCCCTTGAAAAACTTGGAGAATACAGGATGAGCCGAAAGAGAAGAGGGTTTACCTGCTGATAAGAAAGCAGATACGGCTGCCAGGTGCACTTTTAGGGTAGCTGGTCTCAGCCCCAAAGTATTCAAATGCACCATATAATCCAGGACTGTGGGTAAGTCAGCAGATTCTGGGGAAATATGCTTGCCAAAACACCATATGGAAAATCTCTTCCAGTTGGAATTATAAGTAGCCCTGGTGGATGGCTTCCTAGAAGCCTTCAATAGATCCAATACACCTTGGGAGAGGTGTAGGTCAGCAAACTCTAACTCTTCAAGAGCCAGGCCTTGAGATTGAGAGATTTGAGATTTGGGTACCAAACCCTCCCCTGAGCACAGGTTAACAGGTTGTGATTCCTGGGAAGACACAGGGGAAGGTGGACTGCTAAGGACATAAGGAGTGGGTACCAGGGCTGTCTGGCCCAATCTGGAGCAATCAGGATCATCTTGCAGGGTTGAGATCTGATTTTGACTAGCACCTTGAACAGAAGAGGGAAGGGGAAGCATAGAGAAACTTCCTTCCCAACTGAGAAGGAAGGCATCCAGAGGGACTGAGCCCAACACTGGGGCATGCAGCAAAAAAGGAGCGTTGATGATTGTCTGGGGCTGCAAAAGATCTATCTGGGGGTGCCCCATCTGGCAAATACTACCTCAATACTAGGGGATCCAGTGACCATTCGTGATGGCCCTGGGAAATCCTGCTGAGAGCATCTGCTAGGACATTGTCCTTGCCTGGGAGGTGAACTGTCCGAGAGGAGGTGTTCAGGGAATATGCCAGAGACCACAACTCATTGCTTCGTGCACAAGGTCAGACCGAGTGCCTCCTTGCTTGTTGATGTACCACATTGTAGTGGTGTTGTCTGTTCTGATCTGTACAACTTTGTTCTGAACAGAGGTGGAAAAAACTTGAAGTGCTAGAAAAACTGCTCTGAGTTCCAACAGATTGATGTGGAGCACAGATTCCTGAGGGGACCACAATCCCTGGGTGGTGAGATCGCCCATGTGAGCTCCCCACCCCAAGAGGGATGCGTCTGTAGTAAGGATTAAGGAGTGAGACTGAGGGGTGAAGGGGACCCACTATCTCAGATTGCTCTGGTCCTGCCACCACTGAAGGCTTGGATCAGGGTTCGAGTCACTGGGATCAATTTGGTCAGAGGGTCTCTCCTTTGAGACCAAAAGGCTCTCAAATGGAACTGGATGTCCCTCATCTGAAATCTTGCTCCCTTCACTACTGCTGTAGAAGCAGCCATGTGCTCCAGGAGCTGCAGAAAATGCCTTGCTGGTCGGGAGACCTGCAGGGTGAAAGAGGAGGCCAGAGAGACCAAGGTCCTTGCTCTTTCCAGAGGAAGGAAGGCTCTGGCCTCTTTTGTGTTCAGTTCTGCACCTATGAAGGTGAGAAGCTGGACAGGCTCTAGAACTGACTTTGGAAGATTGAGAAGGAAACCTAGAGATGTGAGCAGTTGCTGAGTTATCTGAAGGTGTAGTTTGACTTGTTCTGGAGACTGACTTACTATGAGCCAGTCATCTAGGTAAGGAAAAATGGCAATCTTTTGCCTTCTTAAGTGGGCAACTGCTACTGCCAGGCATTTTGTGAATACCCTTGGGGCAGAGGTGAGGCCGAAGGGCATTGCTCTGAACTGGTAATGGCCTGAGGGCAGTTCGAATCTGAGGTACTTTCGATGGGAGCTTCTGATAAGAACATGGAAGTAGGCATCCTTGAGGTCCAGGGACGCTAGCCAGTCCCCCTGGCCTTAGAGAGGGTAAAATAATTCCCAGAGTCACCATTTTGAATTTTGGTTTTAAAAGGTGCTTGTTTAGGTATCTGAGATCCAGGATGGGCCGCCATTCTCCTGTCTTTTTTGGGGTAAGGAAGTACCTGGAGTACAACCCTTGCCCTGGTGTAGGGTGGACCCTTTCCACAGCTCTGAGAGCCAGGAGGGTAGAAACTTCCGCTTTCTAGGGCAAGTGCCTCTGATGGATTTGCAGGTGGAAAGGACCTGGCTCTCATCTTTGGAAATTTTTTGAAGCTGAGAACCAGTCCCTGGCTTACTACTTCCAGGACCCACTTGTCTGATGTTAGAGACTTCCAGTCCTGGACAAAGTAAGCCAGCCTGCCCCCCACAGGTAGAGGAGAATCGCCCAGCTACCCCATCAGGTGCCTGCTTGGCAGGGGCTTTGGGCTGAGGGGTGGAAGCAGGCTTGCTTGTACCCCTGTCTGCCTCTCCTCTAAAGAACTCCTCTGGGCATAAGCAGAAGAGGAGGCCTGGGCTTGGTAAAAGGCTCATGAAAAGGCCTGCCCTGCCCCTGGGATGCTGCCTTTGAGGATGGGCCTGCCTTTCCTTGGCCTGTGCACTCCTATAGGTGGTCCTATATTCATCCATTTTCTTCATGTAATTCTCTGTCTGCTCCCCAAACAGAGAATTGCCCACAACAGGAAAATCCATGGCCTTAGACTGGGTATCCTCAGACAGGGGTAGTACATCTGAGCCAAGCCATTCTCAAGTGCCACAGATGTAGCCATGACCCTTGATGACACATCATTAGAGTCTACTGCAGCATGAAATTGCACCTGGATGCCTCAATACCATCCGCAGCCACCTGTTCCAGCTCCTTGGCAAGCTGGTCAGGGACCTGTTTTGCTGGAGCCAGCACAGTATCCCATCTGTGTTCCTGGTACCTAGCAGCATAAGCCATATAATTTGCCTGTCTGAGTCCCAAAGATGCTGCCATGTACTGCTTCTTTGCCATGGCATCAATCCTCCTGGAATCCTTTTCGGGGGGTGCGGCTAGAGGAATATTTGCCTTGTCACAGGCTGCAGCCTGCACTACCCCCACATGGCTGCACTGCTGTGTGAGGAACTCTGTATCAGAGCCTGATAATGTATACCTCTTGTCCATCCTTTTATCAACAGGAGGTATAGTGTGAGGAGTTTTTAGAATTTTTACTGTCTGTTTCCGAAAAGATTTATGCAAAGGAATAGACAGTCTCCTAGACTCTGGAATATCCATCATTTCTACATAATCAGGCTCCTCTTGGTCATCAACAGCTTCCTCAACAGGGAGCTGGAGAGTTTCAGCAACTTTTTTATAGAACATATAATGAGAAGGGGACTCAGAGAGCCTGGGTGGAGAAACCCCTCACGGTCTGTCTGGAGAGATGTCCGGTTCAATGGTCACATCCAGACTTTCAAAACCACATTCACTCTCCTCATACTCCTCTTCCCCCTCCTCCGGTTCATAAAAATCCTCAAATTCATAATCTTGAACCGTGGAACCGGCCAACCGAGCACTTCCCTGATGCCGTTGGTTCGGTCGGAACCGAAAAAGTGACTGGACAATTTGAATTGCTTTACTATTTCCTCGTGGTTGGAGAGAGAACTTTTGGCTCCACACCAGCTGACTTTCTAGTCCTTTAGTTGGAACGGCTCCTCAGAGCTGGCTCTTCGTTGCCGAGGAAGTATCGCCTGGTCAGAGGGTATTCCTCCGGTTCGGTTGGAACCGAACCGGGCTGGCCATCCGGTCAGCGGACTTTTGGCCTCCCTTTCCCTGAGCCTACCAACTCTCTTTTCTATGGTGGCAGCAGGAAAATTCTTACAAATCTGGCAGTCTGCATTGAGGTGGTCAAACCCCAGACAATACACACAGGTGGTGTGTGGGTCAACCTTAGCAAAGGCTTCCCCACAAACACTACAGTGCTGAAACCCAGTGGGCCCGGTTTTTCTTTTGGGTTTCTCAGACATAGTGCCAGCCTAACCAAACTTGCTCGTTTATGGCAATCCGCCAAGCAAGACTCTCTTATCAGTTCCCAACCGTGTCACGGGTCGTGGAAAAAACCGTAATGAAATCCGTTTTTTTTAGAACCGATAAAAACCAGGAACCGCACTCTAAATAAGGACTAGTAAATTTTGAAAAGAACCTGATCGGTTCAAACCGAACCGAAAAGCGTTTACAAGTTCCACACAAAATAAATATAAATGTAAGCCTATCTATTACTTACAATACCACAGAGAGAGAGCTTGAACCGACCGGTTGTGATTTAAATAATACTTTAACCGACAAAACGAACTGAGCAGAATGAGAAATCTCCGGAGCGACTGTTCAGTGAGGCGGAGTAAAGAATCTGACAGTTTGAGTTTGAAGAACAACAGACAGAGTTTTCAACCGAGTTCGCGCTCAAAGTTCCATGCCTGGCATGGAAAGTTAACTCTTTCACCTCCGGAGCAGTACGAAGGTTGGGACTCACTGCATATGTCATAATATAGCAAGACTTCATGTTGTTTGAATTACCAATTATAGGAAAATCCATGGCCTTAGCCTGAGTATCCTGTGAGAGGCTAGTACATCTGAGCCAAGCCATTCTCCGAAGAGCCACAGATGTAGCCATGACTCTTGATGATACATCATTGGAGTCCACAGCAGCATGAAACTGTGTTTTGATGCCTCAGTCCCGTCTGCAGCCACCTGTTCCAGCTCCTTGGCAAGCTGGGTGGGAGCCTGTTTAGCCAGTGCCAGTACAGTGTCCCACCTGGACTTCTGGTACCTGGCTGTATAGGCCATATATTTAGCTGCCTGAGTCCCAAAGATGCTGCCATGTATTGTTTCTTTGCCATGGCATCAGTCTTCCTGGAGTCCTTGTCTAGGGGGGGTATGATGCCAAGGGAATTTTGCCTTATCACAGGCAGCAGCCTGTACAACCCCAACATGGCTGCATTGCTGAAAAATGAACTCCGTGTCTGAGCCTGAGAGAGTGTACCTCTTGTCCATTTGTCTGTCCACAGGAGGTACAGAATTAGAGACTTAAATTTTTGTGTCTGTTTCTCGAAGGATTTGTGGAGGGAAACAGACAGTCTCCTGGACTCTGGGATGTCCATCATCTCAATATAATCAGGCTCTTCCTGATCCTCTACTACTTCCTCCACAGGAAGCTGGAGGGTATCAGCCACCTTTCTGTAGAACATGTAGTGTGAAGGGGACTCAGAAAGCCTAGGAGGAGAAACACCTGAAGGTCTGTCTGGGGAGATGTCCGGGTCAATAGGCACATCTAGACTTTCACCATCACCATAATCATCCTCATACTCTCCCTCCTCCTCAAACTCCGGTTCATAAAATTCCTCCAAAGTATAATCCAGAACCGAGGGAACCGACCGAACCAAGCCCCTGCCAGATGGTGCCGGTTTGGTCGGAACCGAACTAAGCAATTGCACAATCCTAATCGCCTTGGCTATCTCATCGGCGGTCAGAGTATGAGATTCTGGGTCTGAACCGGTCGATTTGTCTTTTCTTTTTCCTTTTGTCAGAACCGACTCCTCGGAATCGGCTGTCCTTTTGCCCGAAGAAGTATCACCCTGGTCAGAGGGCACTCCTTCTGGTTCGGTCAGAACCAAACCGGGCTGGCCATTCGGGTCAGCGGATTTCTCTGCCTCCCTTTCCCTCAGTCTACCTAATCTCTTTTCCAGGGTAGATTTGGGAAAATTCTTCCAAATTTGGCAGTCTGAATCGAGGTGGTCAAACCCCAGACAATAAACACAGGTGGTGTGGGGATCAGCCTTAGCAAAGACCTCCCCACACACACTGCAGTGTCGAAACCCAGTGGGCCTGTTTTTTCTTGGGTTTCTCAGACATGGCCAGCCTAACCAAAAACTTACCCTTTTTTCGGCAATCTGCCAGGCAAGACTCCCCTATCAGTTCCTGACTGTGTCACGGGTCTTGGAAAAAACATAATTAAATCCGTCTTTTTCTTAGAACCGATACGGACCGGTAACCACACTCTAAAGTAAAGCACAAGCTTTTTACCTCAAATTGATCGCCATA
Source organism: Neoceratodus forsteri (assembly GCA_016271365.2). Lineage (NCBI taxonomy): Eukaryota > Metazoa > Chordata > Ceratodontiformes > Ceratodontidae > Neoceratodus > Neoceratodus forsteri. Next base: position 860,019,636 of record CM028134.1, read on the forward strand.
GTTTACAAGTTCCACACAGAAAACAGAACAAAAACCTAACTAGTACTCACGGTACCACAGACAGAGACTTGAACCAACTATGAGGAAACAACAATTCGGTAGAAACCGACTGAAAACCGACACTTCAGCCGACTTTTGAACCGAGCAGCAGGAGAAATCTCTGGAGCGACTGTTCAATGAGGCGGAGTAAAGAATCTGACAGTTGGAGTTTAAGAAAAAATTACTCACCTTAGTAATGTTGTTTCTTCTAATGGAGTCTTGCTATATTATGACAATTAGCAGTTTGGTCCTCCTCTAGAACTGCCCCGGAGATGAAAGAGTTAACTCCATACAGGATGGAGTTCTGAGCTTCGAGCTCGGTTTTCAAAGTTTATCTGGGCAGTTTCAAACTGAAACTGTCAGATCTTTTACGTACAAGAACTCACTAAGGGTCTGTGGAAGCTGTAACCTACACTAGCCTACTGGCTACCTAATAACAACAACAACAACAATAGCAACAATAACAACACTGCTGGACCCTACCCAAAGACTCAAAGTCAGGGGGCCAGAAAAAAATACCATTTAACAATAGAAACAACACTCCCCCAAAAACCCCAAAAGGGGAAGAAAATCCTGCAATGGCATAAACAGTGCCTGCACTAGGTTGCCCACCCCCTACCCAAGTAGAAGTTCTGAGAGGGGCAGGCTGGGGGGGTGGTCATAATATAGCAAGACTCCATTAGAAGAAACAACATTACTAAGGTGAGTAATTTTTTCTTCAAACAACATGAAGTCTTGCTATATTATGACAATTAGCAGACTACACAGCAGTACCTCCATGGAGGAGGGACAGAACCTACTTAGGGAATAGGCTCTGAAGCACAGCTGTGCCAAATCGAGCATCTCTCCTGGCCTGGATATCCAGGGAGTAATGCTTGGTGAAGGTGTGTACTGTTTTCCAGGTTGCAGCCTGACAAATTTCCAAAATAGGAATGTCTCTAGCAGCAGCTAGAGACGCGCTACCTCTGGTAGAATGAGCACTCAATCCAGAGGGGTCTCTACCCAGTTTCTGGTAACAAAATTGGATACAAGAGACAATCCATCTGGCAACTGTCCTCTTAGTGGCAGGTTTCCTTTATCAACCTCATCATACGTGAGAAACAGTTGATGGGATTCGAACCTGTGACCCTGGTATGTTCTAAATAGTAACTCAATGCCCTCTTAATATCCAACTGTGCAATCTCCTCTCACCAGAGGAAGAATGCTCAGTGAAAAATACTGGAAGGGAGATGGATTGGTTAAGATGGAAATCCGACACCACTTTAGGTAAAAACTTTCTGTTAGTCCTGAGGACTACCTTATCCCTGTGAAAAGAAATAAAATCATTTTCTACTGAAAGGGCTTGTAACTCACTTATGCGTCTAGCAGAAGTGATGGCCACTAGAAATACAGTTTTCCAAGTTAAAAACTTAAGCTCTACGGAAGACAGGGGTTCAAAGGGAGGTTGCATTAACTGGGCAATGCAAACATTAAGGTCCAGGCAGGGGCTGGGTCACGAAGGGTGGATTGGTATGGGTAACCCTTAAAAAACTTGGAAAATACAGGGTGAGCGGAAAGGGAGGAAGGCTTTCCTGCTGAAATAAAAGCAGAGACAGCTGCCAAATGAACTCTTAAGGTAGCTGGCCTGAGGCCCAAAGAATTAAGATGGACCATGTAGTCCAACAAAATGGGCAATCAGCAAATTCTGGGGCAATATGCTTCCCAGAATACCAGATGGAGAACCTTTTCCACTTGGAATTATAAGTGGCTCTAGTGGAAGGCTTCCTAGAGGCCTTTAGGATGTCAAGGACACCTTGAGAAAGGTGCAAATCAGCAAATTCTAACTCTTCAAGAGCCAAGCTTTGAGGTTGAGGGATTTGAGGTTCGGATACCAGACTCTCCCCTGGGCACAGGTCAGCAGGTTGTGAATCCTGGGAAGACACAGGGAAGGTGGACTGCCAGTGATAGAAGGGTGGGTACCAGGGTTGCCTGGCCCAGTCTGGTGCAATCAGAATCACCTTGCAAGGCTGGGATCTGATTTTTACTAACACCTTGAATAGGAGAGGGAAGGGGGGGAAGCATAAAGAAACTTCCCTTCCCAATCCAAGAGAAGGGCATCCAGGGGGACTGAGCCCACCACTGGGGGCCTGCAACAGAACAGTGGAAGTTGGTGGTTGTCTGGGGCTGCGAAGAGGTCTATCTGAGGGGTGCCCCATCTGGCAAAAACTGTCCCCAGCACTCGAGGATTCAGGGACCATTCGTGATGGCCCTGAGAAATCCTGCTGAGGGCATCCGCTAGGACATTGTCTTTCCCTGGCAGGTGAACTGCTATCAGAGAGGTGTTCAGGAGTAGGCCAGAGACCACAACTTCACTGCCTCGGTGCACAAGGCCGACGACCGAGTGCCCCCTTCTTGCTGATGTACCACATTGTTGTGGTATTGTCTGTTCTGACCTGGACTACTTTGTTCTGGACAGATGCAAAAATGCTTGAAGAGCTAAAGACAGCTCTGAGTTCCAGCAAATTGACGTGGAGCAGAGATTCCTGGGGACCACACTCCCTGGGTGGAGAGGTGCTCAAGTGCTCCCACCCCAGGAGGGAGGCATCCGTGGTGAGGGTGAGAGGGAGAGAGAGAATGAAGGGACCCCAGTCTTAAATTGCTCTGATCCTGCCACCACTGAAGGGCTAGGATCAGGGTCTGGTCACTGGAATCAATTTGGTAAGGGGTCCCTCCTTTGAGACCAATAGGCTCTCAAGTGAAACTGAATGTCTCTCATCTGGAATCCTGCCCTGCACCACGCTGTGGAGGCAGCCATGTGCCCCAGGAGCTGCAAAAGTGTCTTGCTGGTCGAGACCTGCAGAGTGAAAGAGGAGGCCAGGGCAATCAACTTCTCTACCCTTCCAGGGAGGAAGGCCCTGGCCAGCTTTGTGTCCAATTCGCACCTATGAAAGTGAGTACCTGAACTGGTTCTAGAACTGACTTTGGTAGATTTAGCAGGAATCCCAGGGAGGTGAGAAGCTGCTGGGTGACTTGTAAGTGGATTTCACCTGTTCTGGAGACTGTCCTACAATGAGCCAGTCATCCAGGTAAGGGAAAACAGCAATCCCTTGCCTCCTTAAATGAGCCACTGCCACGGCCAGACATTTTGTGAATACCCTTGGGGCAGAGGTAAGGTCGAAGGGCATTGCCCTGAACTGGTAGTGGCCTGAGGGCAGTTTGAACCCGAGGTACTTTCAGTGAAAAGGCCCGATGAGGACATGAAAATAAGCGTCCTTGAGGTCCAGGGAGGCTAACCAGTCCCCTGGCCTCAGGGAGGGTAAAATCATTGCCAGAGTTAGCATTTTGAACTTTGGTTTCAAAAGGTGCTTGTTCAGATATCTTAGATCTAAGATGGGCCGCCATTCTCCTGTCTTTTTTGGGGTAAGGAAGTATCTGGAATACAGACCTTTGCCTGGTGTAAAGGAGGAACCCTTTCTACTGCTCTGAAGGTTAACAGGGTAGAGACCTCTGCTTCCAGAGCAAGGGTCTCGAGGGGGCTTGCAGGTGGAAAATGCCTGGCTCTCATCTTTGGGAATTTTTTGAAGCTGAGAACCAGGCCCTGGCTTACTACTTCCAGAACCCATTTGTCCGAGGTTAGGGACACCCAGTTCTGACTGAAGTAAGCCAACCTGCCCCTACTGGTACAGGAGAATCGACCCTGGGCACCCCATTAGGGTGCCTGCTTGGCAGTTGCCTTACGCTGAGGGTGGGGACCGTTTACCTGCGCCCGCCTGCCTCTGCTCTGAAAAAGCCCTCTGAGCAAAAGCAGAGGAGGCTTGGAATTGATAAAAGGCCTGTGGAAGGGCCTGCCCCTACCTCTGGGTGTGTGCCTCTGGGAGTGGCTTGCCGCTCCTTGGCTTGGGCACTTTTGTAGGTAGTTCTGTATTCATCCATCTTTTCATATAGTTCTCGTCTGCTCCCCAAACAGAGAATTCCCACCACAGGAAAATCCATAGCCTTAGTCTGAGTGTCCTGTGACAGATTAGTATACCTGAGCCATGCCAACCTTAAACTACAGAAGTGGCCATGACCCTTGAGGAAACATCATTAACATCCACAGCAGCATGAAATTGAACTTTAGAGGCTTCAATGCCATCAGCAGCCACCTGTTCTAATTCACTAGCCAGCTGGCCATGGGCCTGCTTGGCTAACTGCATAACTGTATCTCATCTAGATTTCTGATATCTAGCCACATAAGCCATATAATTTGCCTGCCTGAGTCCCAGAGAGGCTGCCATATACTGCTTTTTTGCCATGGCATCAATCTTCCTGGAATCCTTGTCAGGGGATGTGAAGCCAGGGGAATGTTAGCCTTGTTACAGGTTGCAGCCTGCACTACTCCTACATGACTACACTGCTTAGAAAGGAAGTCTGTATCAGGACCTGATAGAGTATACCTCCTGTCCATCTTCTTATCGACAGGAGGCACAGAATTAGGATGTTTCAAAATTTTTATTGTTTGCTTCCTAAATGACTTATGCAAAAGAATAGACAATCTCCTAGACTCTGGAATATCCATCATTTCAACATAATCAGGCTCCTCCTGCTCATCCACAGCCTCTTCTAAGGGGAGCTGGAGGGTTTCAGCAACTTTCTTATAAAACATAAAATGAGATGGCGACTCAGACAGCATAGGGGGAGATTCTAAAGGTCTGTCTGGGGAGATGTCCGGTTCAATGGGCACATCCAGACCCTCCCAGCCACATACATACTGTTCATAATCCTCCTCCCCCTCCTGTGGTTCATAAAATTCCTCAACATCATACTCCTGAACCACTGGGGCCGGACGAACCAACCTTTTGCCAACTAGTGGTGGTTCGGACAGCCCCTGAGACAGTGACTGGACAATTTGTATGGCTTTTGCTATTTCTGCAGCAGTTGGAGAGGAAATTTTGGACTCCAGACCTGCTGATTTTCTAGATTTTTTTACTGGGGCTGGTTCCTCAGAACCAGCTTTTCTTTTGCCCGAGGAAGTATCGCCCTGGTCAGAGGGCACTCCCTCTGGTTCAGTTGGCACTGAACCGGGCTGGCCATCTGGGTCAGCGGACTTTTTGGCCTCTCGTTCCCTGAGCCTGCCCAATCTTTTTTCCAGGGTGGCTACAGGGAAATTTTTACATACCTGGCAGTCTGACTGGCCAGTGGGCCCGGTTTTTCTTTTGGGTTTCTCAGACATAATGCCAGCCTAACCAAAAACTTGCCCTTTTAATGGCAGTGCCAGGCAAGACACCCTTATCGGTTCCTAACCGTGTCACAGGTATTTGAAAAAACCGTAATGAAATCCGGTTTTTTTAGAACCGATAAGAACCGGGAACCGCACTCTAAATATATTTTAAAATGTTTAAAATGAGTTTTAAAGCAAACCGATCGGTTCAAAACCGAACCGATAATGACAATTTCCACACAGACTAAAACCTTGTACTTACGGTTACCAGATAGAGCTTGAACCGAAATGCGGTAAAATAAAACACTGTTCTCGGTTAAATTTAACCGAGAATACTTAAAATGAACCGAGAAATGAATCGAGCTGAAGGAGAAATCTCCGGAGCGACTGTTCAGTGAAGCGGAGTAAAGAATCTGACAGTTTCAGTATGAAACTGCCCAGATAGAGCTTTGAAAACCGAGCTCGCGCTCAGAACTCCATCCTGTATGGAGTTAACTCTTTCATCTCCGGGGCAGTTCTAGAGGAGGACCAAACTGCTAATTGTCAGAATATAGCAAGACTTCATGTTGTTTGAAACAACAGCAGACAGTGGCTTTAACCGAGCTCATGATGAACGTTCTATGCAAGGCATAGAAAAGTTAAGCCTTTGTTCCCCGGGGCAGTTGAAAGGCAGGACCTAACTGCAATAGTCAGAATACAGCAAGACCATGCTGTTTGAAAAGGTGCGGTCAACTGCGAAGACTAGGTGTCCGTGGAGCTGGGGTAAGTGAGTCGGTAGCGGGAAAAGAACTGAGATGGCGCCGGGGGACTGCCCCCTTTATACCACGTCTCACATCGGGCGGAGCCGACGTCAGGGCAGTCCCCCGCCACAGACTGCTAGCTAGAAGATTTTTCCGTGGGGTCCTAACGCCTGACAGTCTTAGTCCTACTGGTAATACCTGCTGTAAGAGCCTCCCCTTCAAAGTGAGATCTGTAGTTATTTAAGTATTTTAGTAAAACATTTGTTTTCCTAAAGAATTCTGCCTGCATGAGAATTTCTTATATTGTAAGTGTGACTGCAGAAGGTTTATTAATAATCAGTGACAACTGTTACTTGCTTAGAGGGGCCACCGTAAGCAACCAAATTGAGAAAAGGGTATGTAAGGGACATCTGTAAGGATAGGGAGAATTCCAGAGTCTATAAAGATTTTAAGCCAGGCTGTTGCATGTCCAGTAGGGAGAAGGCCAAATCAGGTTTTTACGGTGCTACCCCAAAGAGAGTGTGATACCTGGGTCTTCCTCTTGTGTGTAATAGCCAAGGAAGGGTTGCTATTTGGCCACAAGACTTGAGACTGGTATTGTGCCCTTATCCAGAGTTAGAGGGACGCCCATGATCCTCGTGTTAGAGGTGCGGTCGTGACGTCGGTGAGCATTCTAAAAACATGAGGAGGGTACCCCTGATCCCTCCCCCATCACAGATTGGGTGGGCACTGTGAGCTCAGTGGACCTGACCCCAGTGGGTTCATGACAACGGTAAGTTCTTATGGAAACTGTACTATCTTACTTTGAGAAAGGCTCTTGCAGCAGGCCACACTGGTAGGACGGAGTCCCAAGCAGTATCAGTTATCACAAGTATAATGCCACTGGGAAGAGGACAAGTCAACAGACCAGAGCTCAAGACAAAAGGCCCTGAAGGACTGCCAGGCCGAATTGGCTCTGCGCCTAAAGGCGATGTCCAGACTGTAATGCTAGGTGGAGGTGTGGACAGAACTCCAAGTGGTAGCTGCACAGATGTCTGCAGCAGACACATTCCTGAAACAAGATGTAGAGGCAGCCATACCCCTGGTGGAATGGCCCTTAACCAACCCTGGAAGAGGCTTGCTGTACTTGTGGTAACAGTAAACAATGCAATTAGCTAATCACGTAGACAAACACTGTTTAGAAATAGAAGCACCCTCTCTTTGGCGGGGTGAACGAAACAGACAACTGGTCAGTTTCCATTAAAGATTTGGTGCAGCTCGTATAATACCGCAATGTTCTGTGAACATCCAAAGTATGGAGCAACTTCTCCCCCCAGATTGGAATACTCAAGAAAATAAACAGGCAGGTGGATGGATTGATTTAAGAGTAAACGCAGACACCACCTTAGGTAAAAACTTAGGGATTAGTATGCAAAGACATACTGTCTTTGTGAAAAGCCAAACAGGGTTCTTTAAACAATAGCGCATGGAGTGCAGAGTAGCAGTAACTAAACATAATGCTTTCCATGACAGAAAGTGCAGCTTGCAACTCGTGGACGGTTCAAAGAGAGGTAAAGTGAGTTTCTCCAACATGAAATTGAGGTCCCATGGAGGGGCTTGGTCCCAAAGGGAGGTTTTAGATGCAATATCCCCCTTCAGGAACACACAGGACTCTTTGAGCTGGGCAGCAGCTTTGTCCTCAATAGGTGCACGGTACACAGAGATGAAGGAGAGGTGCACCCTAAGGGAAGAGTACCCCAGGCCTGAATCCGAAAGGGGAATGGAGGTACTCATCTGATTCACTGGACAGGTGAAAGGATCCAAGTGGTGAGTGTCACAAACCCACTCAGCAGGTCAGCCCTCTACTCCCAAAGTGCCAACCTCTGAGCGCAGTCTTGCGAACAGTTAACAGAAACAGGGTAACCCTCCTGTCTGTTTTGTGGGTTCGAATCAACCTTTGGTCTCAGTTCTGGAGGGATTCAAACTGTGAACCTCTTGCTAGCGTACCCAATGCACAGGCTCAGATAATTCTGTCTTCGGGGGGGCCAGATATCTTTGCCTACGGGCACCTAACCAGGTGTACAAAATGAACCCTTAAAAACTCTAATAAAGACCTCAGATTACTCTTACCTTTTCCAGTTTGGTATCACAATTCAAGCTTATGCACAGTGTCTGCTTTAACCATATATACTTCACTTGTTAAAGAAAAGACATTCAAAGACAGACCAAGTAGGCTCTAAAAATACAGGCTACTCACCTGTAACAGGAGTTCTAGGAATGGTATATGTTGTTCATCCACACTGTCTGGCAGGTTCCTTGCCGCTTTAAATCTTGCCGGAAGGTCTTCAAGCTGGCTCCTCCCACCCACCCGGGTGGTAAAACTCTCGGCTCCGCCCCATGACGTCAGATCTATCCCGCTGGAAGCCAGGTTGTGCGTCGAAGCCGGGGAGGTCGGGTGGGTCGAGTGGATGAACAACATATACCATTCCTAGAACTCCTGTTACAGGTGAGTAACCTGTATTTCTAGGGACATGGATATGTTGTTCATCCACACTGTCTGGCAGACTCCTAGCAGTTCTCCGGCAGGAGGGAGGCAAGGCACACACTCCCTACTTGGGAAATAAAGACTGGAGAACCGAGGCCCCAAAACCAGCATCCCGGCATGACTCAAGGTCGATGTGGTAATGGGTGATGAATGTGTGTGCTGACTTCCAGGAAGCAGCCCTGCAGATTTCCTGGATAGGGACGTCCCTGGAAGCAGCCACCGATGCAGCGGTATGGCGGGTAGAATGAGCTCTTATCTCTCTGGGATGCTCCATGCCCGCCAACCTATAGCAGAGATCCATGCAGGAGGTGACCCACCTGCCTATCGTCCGCTTGGCTGCAGGTCTGCCAGGTGCGGCTTCAGCGTAGGTGACAAACAGCTAGCAAACCTCTCCCGAACTTGCCGTCCACTCCTTGTAATAAGCGGCGCCTTCTAGGGTCCAAAGTATGGAGCCTATATTTGGCCTCCGAGGTGTGACTGGGTAGAACACCGGCAGAGTCAACACCTGGTTAAGGTGAAACTCCGACACCACCTTCGGAAGGAACTTCGGGTGGGGGCACAGGACAACCTTGTCCCTGTGGAAGACCAGATAGGGAGACTTGATGGAAAGCACCTGTAGCTCTCCCAACCTTCTGGCTGATGTGATAGCCACCAAGAAGGCGGTCTTCCATGACAGGTGAGAGATGTCACACCTGTGCATCTGTTCGAATGGCTTGCCCATGAGCTTAGCCAATACCAGCAGTAGATCCCATGGAGGTGGAGGTTCTCGCACCGGAGGGGATATGTGATCAAGGCCTTTGAAAAAGCGCCCGACCACCTTTTCCTGCGCCACAGACTGCTTCCTGGCCCGCGCCCGGTATGCAGAGATGGCTGCCAGGTGCACCTTAAGGGTCGTCGACCGAAGTCCTTGCTGAGAAAGGGACCACAGGTAGTCCAGAATGCTTGCCAAGGAACAGGAGGAAGGGTCCAGGCCCTTGTCCTGACACCAAATGGAGAAATTCTTCCATTTAAAGGCATAGCATTTTCTGGTCGACTCCTTACAGGATGCCTCAATGACGTTGAGGACCTTGTCGGAAAGACCCAAGGCCTGGAACTCTAGCCGCTCAGGAACCAGGCCGTCAGGTGCAGGGACTGAAGGTCCAGGTGGAATACCTTCCCCTGATTGACTGAGATCAGGTCCGGGCGGGCTGGAAGCCGCCTTGGGAGCCTGGAGCTGAGACTGAGGAGATCTGGATACCAGAACTGGCGGGGCCAGTCTGGGGCTACCAGAATCACCTCTGCCTTGTCCCTCCTCGCCTTGAGAAGCACCTTGTGGATCAAGGTAAATGGGGGAAAGGCGTACAATAGGCCCGGGGTCCACGGCCTCGAGAAGGCATCCCCCTGCAGTGAGCCCTGCTGAGGGGGGCCGGCATGAAACAGTCTCAGCTTCACATTCTCCCTGGAGGCACACAGGTCCACCTGAGGCGTGCCCCAGTGGGAGAACAGATCTTGTACTACCTCCGGCAGGAGAGACCACTCGTGGGACGCAGCCCCTATCCGGCTTAGGGCATCGGCCAGGGTGTTGAAGGCTCCTGCCACCTGGATGGCAAGGAGATCTGCCTCCAGGCTGCGCACGAGTGACCAAATGCGGAGAGCTTCCCTGCACAGAGGCATGGAGTGCGTCCCACCCTGGTGGTTTAGGTAGTACATGGTCGTGGTATTGTCCGTCTGGACCTGAACCACTTGACCCCGTAGAAACGGAGCGAAGGCGGTGAGGGCTAGATGAACCGCTCGAAGCTCCAGCAGGTTGATGTGGCATTGGGACTCCCGAGGGGACCAGAGGCCGTGTGCTCTGTGCTCCCCCAAATGGGCACCCCAACCCAACAGAGAGGCATCGGTCGATAGAGAGACCGTAGGCTTGGGGCGGACAAACGGGATGCCCTCCTGCAGATGTGCTGGAACGGTCCACCACTGGAGAGCGTTCCACATCCCCTGGGTCACTGTCACTAGCTGATCCAGCAGATCGAAGTGCTGTGACCATTGGCTGGCCAGCCCCCATTGAAGGGGATGCATGTACCAACGGGCCCAATGGACCACGCTGATGCAGGCCGCCCTGAGGCCCAGGAGGTGCAGGAAGTCCCAGGCAGGGTGCAATTGCCCAACATAAAATGATTCAGCAAAGGAGGAAAGAACCTTGGCCCTGTCCGCCAGGAGCCTTGCTCTGGCTCGTACAGAGTAGAGCTCTGCCCCGATGAATTGAATCACCTGCTTTGGCACGAGTTCCGACTTGGCCTCATTGATAAGAAGGCCAACCTGAGAGCAAACCTGGAGGGCCAGATCTCTGGACCGCTCCACCTCCGTTCTGGAGGGGGCTGCAATCAGCCAGTCGTCCAGGTAGGGGTACACCTGGACCCTTCGGCGCCGAAGGAATGCTGTCACCACTGCCATGCATTTGGTGAAGACCCTGGGGCTAGGAAAGGCCGCGGCATGGCCCGAACTCGTAGAGGGATCCCTCTGCCCTGAAGCGGAGAAATCTCTGGTGGGATGGACGGATTGGGACGTGAAAGAACGCGTCCTGGAGGTCCAGAGAACAGAACCACATGTCTCATTCCAAGGATGGGATTATCTGAGCCAGAGTGACCATCCTGAAGGTCCGAGAACTTAGGAACCTGTTCAGGTCGTGCAGGTCGAGAATACGGCGCCAGCACCCTGTCCATTTTGGGACCAGGAAGTACCTGGACACAAACCCGGGTCTGGAGAAGGATTCGCCACCTTCCTGATCACCTCTTTTTCAAGGAGCAGGGCGATATCGGCTCGGCGAGCCGACAGAGAGGCTGCGGACCATAGCCCCCCGAGGGGCCACGGCCTCGGAAGCGGGCGGGTCTGCTCAAACTTCAGGGGCAGGCCCTTTCCTACCACCTCCAACACCCAACGGTCCGTGGTGATAACGGACCAGGCGGAAAGGAAGTGGCGGAGCCGTCCCACCACGGGGGGAACCCAGGGCGGAGTGACGAGGCTGGGGTCGACACCCCTCAACCCATCACTGGGAAGGCTTAGAGGAGGGACCGGCCAAGGGACCTCCTGGGCCTTTTCCTCCCTGCTTCCTATTAGAGGAAGCCGTAGGCTTGGGTTTGGGGTGCCAAGTGTCAGCCTGCTGGCCCTGGTGCTGTTGGGCCGGACGTGCCGCAGGCGCAGAAGGACAAAAGAACTTATGTTGCTGTTGTTGACGGCCCCTGTCCTTCTGGGCGGAGGTGACCGAGTCTAGAGTGGCACTGTACTTTTCGATCCGCTGGAGGTGACCTTCCATTCCAAGGCCGAAGAGGTCGGTCCCCAGGAAGGGGACATCTGCCAGTTTATGCTGGGTATCCGCCGTGAAGGTGGATATCCTCAGCCATGCTCTGCGGCGCGCGGCTGCAACTTATCTGGCACAGGAGTCTCCAATGTCCAGAGCCGTTTGGAGCTGCTGTTTTGCCACCGCACTTCCCTGATCCTGTGCCTGCCTGACCGTGGTCTGCAGGTCGGCCGGAGATGAGGGATCACCTCATCCAGGGAGCCCAAGAGGGCGTGGGAGAAGTGTGCCATCAGCACAGCCGAGCTGGCCTGGCGGAGACCAAGGGAGAATGCAGCGTACACCTTGCGCCCGGCATAGTCCAGCTTTTTGGACTTCTTGTCGGGGGGCTTATCCACGTCCCTAGCGTTCCAGGAACGCCAGAAAACGCTATCGGTGACCAACCCCTCGGCAGAGGGGTGTTCCGAAAAACCGGACAAAGAGTCGGTAGGGACCGCATACTTCCTGGCCATCCTGGCTGAAGGCGCAGGACAGGAAGCAGGCCGCTGCCAGAGCCCCAAGGCAGGGCCAACAATGGCTTCAGCCACCGGAAAGGCATCGTGGGTGAATCCCCTTGGTCCAGTATCTCCGTTAGGGGATACTTGGCCCGCTTAGATATGGGCTCGAGCTGCATCCCGGTAGACTCCGACATGAGCCAAAGCAGACCCATGAAGAATGGTCTTTCGTCCATCGACTGGCCCCCAGGAGGACTCCAGATCAAGGGGCCTGGAAAACAGGGAGAAGTCGTCGTCAGACTCCGAGGAGTCTGCGAAGAGCTGCCTGGGGCCTCAGCCACCCTCCACCTGCCGAGGACAGTCGGGAGTGAGGGTGGCCCACAACCTGTGGGGCAGGCCCTGACCCGACCGAGAGTCCTTGGTCGGTGCCCCTGATTTCAGTTGTGGAGGCGGAGGTTCCACCATAATCGGTGGGGCAGCTGGTTTCGGCCGAACAACTGGCCCAGGCTTGGGCACCCTGACTACAGCAAGGGGTTGTTTCAGCCACTCGGGTGACAGCCACTTGATGGCCGGGGAAGGTGATTGTTCCCGGACAGAAGTAACTGCTGCCACATCAGGCCCTCGTAGCGTCGATGCAATTTTCACCGAAGCCTCTCCTCTTCCGAGGAGGAAGATGAGGACGAGCGGCGGCACCGCTTACTTCGGTGCCGAGACTGAGACCGCCGATGTCGGCGGGATCAGATGGACCGAGAGGATGTCTGAGACCGAGACCAAGATCCTCGGTGTTTACGAGGATGGGTCTGGGAAGGGGCCGGGGACACCCGCTCTTCCCTCGGCTCGGTAGCCTTGACTGGGAACTCCGGCACCGGAGGCGCAGGCAAGTCCTCGGTCTCCACCGGGGGAACCGGTGAAGAAGGGTTGTCGGCTTCACCAGGCGACAGCCCTTCTGATGGATCGAGAAAAATCTCGACCGCGTCGACGTGTGTCTCGGCCGGCTGACATGACGGGGACACCGTGAAGCCAGCGGCCTTAGCCACAACCTCGACCGAAGTCGAATGTCAACTGTCCGGGAAAGGGGACCTCTCCCGCTCCCACGAACGCGAACGGTGGGACTTACCTTTTGAGTCCTTCTTTTTGGACCGAGAAGACTGTCCCGATGGCCCCTCTCCCTTCGTGGAAAGGGACTGGCAAAGCTCCTTAAAAGAAGCTGAATATGAGGTACCCAGAGAGAGAAGGATAAGAAAAAATTACTCACCTTAGTAATGTTGTTTCTTCTAATGGAGTCTTGCTATATTATAGACATTAGCAGTTTGATCCAGCTCTAGAACTGCCCCGGAGTGAAATGGTTAAAACCATTCCAAAATAGAATTTTGGCACGAGAGCAGCTCTATCTGTGTCATTTCAAACTTGAACTGTCAGATCTTACGAGCCAAACTCACTAAGGTCTGTGTGGAAGCTGTAACCTACACTAGCCAAATGGCTACCTAAATAATAACAACCATTGATGGTCCCAACACCCAAGACTCAAGTCAGGGGACCAGAAATACTAACACCATTCTAATAATATGAAAATGGAACATAAGTATAATAAAACACACACGCACACATACACACCCCCAAAGTCCCAAAGGGGACAAAATGCTAACAGGGCATAAGTAGTGCCCACACTAAGTTGCCCGCACCCCCACCAAGTAGAGGTTCTGAGAGGGGCAGGTTGGGGGGGAGGTCTATAATATAGCAAGACTCCATTAGAAGAAACAACATTACTAAGGTGAGTAATATTTTCTTCAAACAACATGAAGTCTTGCTATATTATAGACATTAGCAGAATACACAGCAGTACCTCCATGGAGGAGGGACAGAACCTACTTAGGGAATAGGCTCTGAAGGACAGCTGTGCCAAACCGAGCATCTCTCCTGGCCTGGACATCCAGGGAGTAATGCTTGGTAAAGGTGTGTACCGTTTTCCAAGTAGCAGCCTGGCAAATCTCTAATAAAGGGATATCTCTGGCAGCAGCTAGAGGCAGCTGTACCCCTGGTAGAATGAGCCCTCAAACCGGGGCCTCTGCCCACTTTCTGATAAAATTGGATACAAGAGACAATCCACCTGGCTATTGATCTCTTAGTGGCAGGTTTGCCTTCCCAACTTCACCATAGGTAAGGAAAAGTTGGAGGGATTCGAACCTCAGACCTTTGGTACGCTCTATATAATAACTAAGAGCTCTCTTAATATCCAGGCTGTGCAACCTCCTCTCACCCAAGAAGAGTGATCAGTGAAAAATACTGGAAGGAGATAGATTGATTAAGATGGAAATCTGAAACCACCTTAGGCAAAAACTTCCTATTAGTCCTAAGGACTCCCTTATCCCTGTGGAAAGAAATAAAGTCAGTCTCCACTGACAAGGCTTGCAATTCACTTATGCGTCTGGCAGAAGTGATAGCCACTAGAAAAACAGTTTTCCAGGTTAGGAACTTAAGCTCTGCAGAAGACAGATGTTCAAAAGGGGGTTGCATTAACTGGGCAATGCAAACATTAAGGTCCCAAGCAGGGGCCGGTTCCCGAAAGGGAGGATTAGTATGGAGTAATCCCTTAAAAAACTTCAAAAACACAGGATGAGAGGAAAGAGGGGATGACTTTCCTGCTGACACAAAAGCAGACACAGCTGCCAAATGAACTCTCAAGGTAGCTGGTCTGAGACCCAAGGAATTAAGATGTACCATGTAATCTAACAAAATGGGCAATCTGCAGATTCTGGGGAAATATGTTTCCTAGCACACCAAATGGAAAACCTTTTCCATTTAGAACTATAAGCAGCTCTAGTGGAAGGCTTTCTGGAAGCCTTTAGGATCTCAAGAACACCCTGAGAGAGGTGTAAATCAGCAAACTCTAACTCCTCAAGAGCCAGGCCTTGAGGTTGAGGGATTGAGGTCCGGATACCAAACCCTTCCCTGGGCACAAGTCAACAGATTGTGATTCCTGGGGAGGCACAGGGGAAGATGGACTGTCAGAGACAGAAGGAGTGGGTACCAGGGCTGCCTGGCTCAATCCGGGGCAATCAGAATCACCCTGCAAGGCTGAGATCTGATTTTGACTAGTACTTTGAACAGGAGAGGAAAGGGGGAAGCATAGAGGAACTTCCTCCCAATCCAGAAGAAGGGCATCCAGGGAACTGAGCCCAGCACTGGAGGCCTGCAACAGAACAGAGGAAGTTTGTGATTGTCTGGGGCTGCAAAAGATCTATCTGAGGGATGCCCCACCTGGCAAAAACTATCCCCACATTGAGGATCCAGGGACCATTCGTGATGGCCCTGGGAAATCCTGCTGAGGGCATCTGCTAGGACATTGTCCTTCCCTGGAAGATGAATTGCTATGAGGGAAGTGTTCAGGAATAGGCCAGAGACCACAACTTCATTGCCTCGGTGCACAAGGCCAAGACCGAGTGCCCCCTGTTTGTTGATGTACCACATTGTTGTGGTGTTGTCTGTTCTGACTTGTATCACTTTGTCGTGGACAGATGCAGAAAAGCTTGAAGAGCTAAAAGACAGCTCTGAGTTCCAGCAAATTGATGTGGAGCAGAGATTCCTGGGGGACCCACACTCCTGCGTGGGAAAGGTCGCCATGTGGGCTCCCCAACCCAGAAGGGAAGCATCTGTAGTGAGAGTCAAGTCTGAGAAGGGGAAATGAAGGGACCCCCACTCTTAAATTGCTCTGATCCTGCCACCACTGGAGAGCTAGGATCAAGGTTCGAGTCACTGGGACCAACTTGAAAGGGGGTCTTTCTCTGAGACCAAAAGGTTCTCAAGTGAAACTGAATGTCTCTCATCTGAAATCTGGCTCCCTGCACAACAGCTGTGGATGCAGCCATGTGCCCCAGGTGCTGCAGAAAGTGTCTTGCTGGTCGAGAGACCTGCAGAGTGAAGGAAGAGGCCAGAGCCACTAAATTCTTTACCCTTTCTGGGGGAAGAAAGGCTCTGGCTAGCTTTGTGTCCAATTCTGCCCCTATAAAGGTGAGTACCTGGACTGGTTCCAGAACCAACTTTGGTAGGTTTAGCAGAAAACCAGGAGGTGAGAAGCTGCTGGGTGACCTGCAGGTGAGATTTTACCTGTTCTGGGGACTGGCCTACAATGAGCCAGTCATCTAGATAGGGAAAACAGCAATCCTCTCTGCCTCCTTAAGTGGGCCACTGCCACTGCTAGACACTTTGTGAATACCCTTGGAGCAGAGGTAAGGCCGAAGGGCATTGCTCTGAACTGGTAATGACCTGAGGGCAGTTCGAATCTGAGGTACTTTCGATGGGATCTTCTGATTAGGACATGGAAATAGGCATCCTTGAGGTCCAGGGAGGCTAGCCAGTCCCCTGGCCTTAGGGAAGGTAAAATCATTGCCAGTTACCATTTTGAACTTTGGTTTCAAAAGATGCTTGTTCAGATGTCTGAGATCTAAAATGGGCCACCAATCTCCTGTCTTTTTTGGGGTAAGGAAGTATCTGGAATACAGACCCCTGCCCTGATGCAGGGGAGGAACCCTTTCTACTGCTCTGAGAGCTAACAGGGATGAGACCTCTGTTTCCAGAGCGAGGGTCTCTGAAGCACTTGCAGGTAGAAAAAGTCTGCTTCTCAACTTGGGAAACTTTTTGAAGCTGAGAACCAGACCCTGGCTTACTACTTCCAGAACCCACTTGTCTGAGGTTAAAGAAGCCCAATTCTGACTGAAGTAAGCCAGCCTGCCCCCACTGGTACAGGAGAATGGCCCTGGGCACCCCATCAGGTGCCTGTTTCAGGAGCTTTAGGCTGGGGGTGGGAGCAGGTCTGCCCACCTCGTCTGCCCCAGCCTCTGAAGAAGCCCCTCTGAACATGGGCAAAGGAGGCCTGAGTCTGGTAGAAAGGCCTGTGAAAAGGCCTACCCCTACCCCTGGGGGCATGCCTTTGAGGAGTGGCTTGCCGCTCCTTAGCCTGGGTACTCTTGTAAGTAGTCCTATATTCATCCATCTTCTTCATGTAATTCTCTGTCTGCTCTCCAAACAGAGAATTTCCCAACACAGGAAAATCCATAGCCTTAGTCTGGGTATCCTGTGACAAACTAGTACACCTGAGCCAGGCCAACCTACGAAAAGCTACAGATGTGGCCATAACCCTAGAGGAAACATCATTAACAT
The DNA here is from genome assembly GCA_016271365.2 of Neoceratodus forsteri. Classification (NCBI taxonomy): domain Eukaryota; kingdom Metazoa; phylum Chordata; order Ceratodontiformes; family Ceratodontidae; genus Neoceratodus; species Neoceratodus forsteri. Next base: position 860,037,037 of record CM028134.1, read on the forward strand.
CCACAGCAGCATGAAACTGAACCTTAGAGGCTTCAATGCCATAGCAGCCACCTGTTCTAGTTCACTAGACAGCTGGCCATGGGCCTGCTTGGCCAATTGCATAACAGTATCCCATCTAGATTTCTGATACCTAGCTACATAAGCCATATAATTTGCTTGCCTGAGTCCCAGAGAGGCTGCCATATACTGTTTTTTTGCCATGGCATCAATCTTCCTGGAATCCTTGTCAGGAGGATGTGAAGCCAAGGGAATATTAGCTTTATCACAGGCAGCAGCTACCCCAACATGACTGCATTGCTGAGAAAGGAATTCTGTATCAGGGCCTGACAATGTATACCTTCTGTCCATCTTTTTATCTACAGGAGGCACAGAATTAGGAGCTTTTAAAATTTTAATTGTTTGTTTCCTAAAAGACTTATGTAAAGGAATAGACAATCTCCTAGACTCTGGAATATCCATCATTTCTACAAAATCAGGCTCCTCTTGCTCATCCACAGCCTCTTCTAAAGGAAGCTGGAGGTTTCAGCAACTTTTTATAAAACATAAAATGAGATGGGGACTCAGACAGCATAGGGGAGATTCTAAAGGTCTGTCTGGGGAGATGTCCGTTCAATGGGCACACACGCAGACCTTCCCAGCCACATTCATACTGTTCATAATCATCCTCCCTCCTCTGGTTCATAAAATTCTCAATATCATAATCCTGAACCACTGGGACCGGATGAACCGACCTTTACCAGATAGTGGTGGTTCGACGGACCCTGAGACAGTGACTGGACAATCTGTATGGCTTTTTATCTCTGCAGCAGTTGGAGAAGGAATTTGGACTCCAGACCTGCTGATTTTCTTGTTTTCTTTACTGGAATTGGTTCCTCAGAACCAGCTTTTCTTTTGCCCGAGGAAGTCTGGCCCTGGTCAGAGGGCACTCCCTCTGGTTCGGTTGGCACCAAACCGGGCTGGCCATCCGGGTCAGCGGACTTTTTGGCCTCTTGTTCCCTGAGCCTGCCCAATCTTTTTTCCAGGGTGGCTGCAGGGAAATTCTTACATACCTGGCAGTCTGACTGGAGATGGTCAAACCCAGACAATAAACATGTGGTGTGTGGGTCAGCCTTAGGCAAAGACTTCCCCACAAACATCACAGTGTTGAAACCAATGGGCCCGGTTTTTCTTTTGGGTTTCTCAGACATAATGCCAGCCTAACCAAAAACTTGCCCTTTTAACGGCAGTGCCAGGCAAGACACCCTTATCGGTTCCTAACCGTGTCACGGGTATTGGAAAAAAACGTAATAAATCCGTTTTTTTTAGAACCGATAAGAACCGGGAACCGCACTCTAAAATAGTAACTTTTAGTTTTAAATGAGTTTTAAACCCACTGATCGGTTCAAAACCGAACCGATAACTTACAAGTTCCACACAGACAAAACCTTCATTTACTTACGGTTACCACAGATAGAGCTTGAACCGAATGGTTTTGCGGTTAAAATAAAACTATTCTCAGTTAAATCCAACCGAGAAAACACTTTTTAAACCGAGAAATGAACCGAGCAGAAGGAGAAATCTCCGGAGCGACTGTTCACTGAGGCGGAGTAAAGAATCTGACAGTTCAAGTTTGAAATGAGACAGATAGAGCTGCTCTCGTGCCAAAATTCTATTTTGGAATGGTTTTAACCATTTCACTCCGGGGCAGTTCTAGAGCTGGATCAAACTGCTAATGTCTATAATATAGCAAGACTTCATGTTGTTTGAAATGCATGACCGAGGAAGAGGATGATGCGGCCTGTGCCGCCTCCTCCTCGAGGGCGATCATCTGCTCGAGTTGCTCAGCCGAGCCAGCCGCCGCGGTAACCGCCCAACAGGCCTCCTTCGACTTCACCGGCGGGTAGCGCTTCTCGGGGTGCCCAAGCTGTAACCGGGCAGCGCGGTCTTCCAGGACGTTGTCCGAAAACGAACGGCATAACTCGCAGGCCTGCGGGTCATGGTCTAGGCCGAGGCAGCAGACGCACGTGGAGTGCTGATCCGTCCTGGACATTTTCTGCCCACATGGGCACCACCGAAATCCGGGAGTCGATTTGTCCATCGCAGCCGCGAGGGAGTAATTTGACCGAAGTCTTGAAAATTTTAGAATAAGTTTCGGGCTAACCGAAGAATTAGGATCCAGTCTACATGCAGAGCATTAAGGAGGGAACCTGAGCTTCCAAGCGGTAAGGAAGATCTGGCGTCATGGGGTGGAGCCCAGAGTTTTACCACCCGGGTGGGTGGGAGGAGCCAGCTTGAAGACCTTCCGGTAAGATTTAAAGCAGCAAGGAACCTGCCAGACAGTGTGGATGAACAACATATCCATGACCCTAGAAATAGTGTTTTACTAAAATAGATAAAAGTATGTGAAACATAAAATACAGAACTATATATCACAAGAACCATACACTCGATTAAAAGAACAAGGTTTTAATAGTGCAATTCCTACTACAGTACTTAGATTTTGTCTCTCTCCACCTGTATACTTGCTTAAAGTGCTCAAAGATGTTTCTCTGTCAGTGTAGATAAAAGTGTCTGAAGGAAAAATAGAATACTGTTTAAAAAAACTGTCTTCGCCAACTCCTTTGTGTGAGGTCACCTAGCTCCTCCTCTGTTTATTAAAAATCATACACCCAGGGTGTTTTATCATTATAGAAGGAAAGTTAATTAAGGTTACATCAGCAGAAACTCCTTTCCCCATGTGACTTCCCCAATCAAGTCTGTCAATTTCCTTTCATCTATGAGCAGTATCCCCCTCAAACAGACATCAAAGAATTTATGATTTCGCACCAGTGTGCCAAACCTGGTTTCCTCCTCGAAATGTCATAAAATGGATACTGATTTCCCTCTTAGCAGTTAAAGCTATATTTAACTTGGATAAACAGGAGATTCCTGATTAAGGTCTGTTCTAGTCTGTAATTAGCTTCTGGCCTTCCAGGTAACACCTTGTATCTAAAACCTGGGTGTGTTGTGTGTGTGTGTGATCTCACATGCTGTCTCAGCATCTCTTATGAGAGACAGTCCATAACACATTTTTATATTACAAAAAAATCATAGTGTACTCAGAACTGGCTGTCCACGTGTCATAGTGAGCAGTGGCCCAAATGGAAAAGCGCTTCCATTTCATAGAATAAGTGGCCCTGGAGGAGGGTTTTTTGGCCTCTACCAGGACATCGGTGACCCTAGACAAAACCCCAAAGCAGGCGATAGCTAGGTTCGCAGGAGCCACACATGAAGATGCAGGGACTTGAGGTCCAGATGGACCAGGGTGCCTTGCTCCTGGGAAAGCAAGTCTGTGCACAGGGTAGAGGCACCGCAGATTCCACAGTTAGCTGTTGCAGCAAGGGATCCCAAATCTGGCAAGGCCAGAAGGGAGCTATGAGAATCATCTCTGTCCCCTCTTTCTGGAGCTTCAGCAGAACCCTCTCTGCAGAAGTGGGAAAAGGAGGAAAGTCGTAAAGAAACCTCCCCTTCCAGGAGAGGGACAATGTGTCTCACCAGAAAACTCCAGGCCTGGGATCGAGCAAGCAGAAAAGCGGCAGTTTTGCATTGAGTTGTGACACAAAGAGGTCCAATTTTGGAAGACCCCACCTGTCGAAGAGATCTTCTACCACCGAGCTTAGAAGCTCCCACTTGTGAGCCCTTGATCTGGAGTGGCTGAGACTGTCTGCCAAGATGTTTTGTACACCTGGAACATGAACAGCTGAGAGCTCCAGACCATGCTCCATGGCCCAATACCAGTCTCTCATCACCTCCTTACACAGGGGGTAAGAATGGGTTCCCCCGTTTGTTGATGTAGTATACTACACACAAACTGTCTGTCTGCACTACCAGCAGGCCTGGGAGGAGATGAGTCTGGAAGGTCTGCAGGGTGTAAAGGACCGTCCGCATCTCCAGGACACTGATATGTAGACCCTGTTTTACATCTGTCCAGGTACCCTGGGTCTGATGATCAGCCAGATGGGCACCCTATCCCAGGCCTGATGCGTCTGTCGTGAGAATTTGACAGGGAGTCAGTCACTGAAAGGATATCCCCCAGAGGAGGTTGGCCGGATCAAGCCACCACGACAGAACCCTCCGGACGGGGTCAGAGACCAGGATCAACTGGTCCAGGTCATCTGTGCGCTGGTCCCATTGGGTGCCCAGATAGATAAGCACTACAGGAATAGCACCAGTCAAGAGAGCGCTAGTCCTTGTAGCACTAACATGGACAGCGAGAGGGGATTTACAGCACTTTCAGAAAGTGCTCCCCTGGTCGCTGTCCATGGTGCTGGAGGCACTCAAGGGCAGCAGGATCCAGGAGGCTGGCCAAGCTGCTCCCATGGCGTGGAGGGCAGGGGCACTGAGCAGCTCGGCCAGCGGCATAGGAGACCAGGGTTCTAATCATGGTCTCCACCTTTTTTCTGCACTCTGGACTTAGTTTTTGTACATGGGGCCATGGAAACAGTATTCCATAGCCCCACGAATTTTAACTTTCCCCATGATCCGCTCCCCCTCCCAGAGAGAATCCTTCAGTCTGGGGGGTTCCCCCCACAAAAAAGAAAAATCTGTGCTATTTTTTTCCGTACAGTTCTTGACCGTGCTATTGTTGTCAGCGCTAGTCTGACTCAGTGCCATCCCACTGGACCCGCAAGGTCCACTGAGGAACCCACAAATGCAGACGGGCCAGTGGAACCGTAGCAATGGCCACTGCCATATGGCCCAGAAGTTGCAGGAAAACTCTGGCTGGAACCTGCTGACTGGAGGAAACTCGATGGGCCTGCTCCATCAGTCGTTCCGCACTGTCCTCAGGTAAAAAGACCTTGTCTCGACTGGTGTCCAAGACCACCCCATGTATTGAAGGAGTTGGAAAAGGGAGATGCAGGATTTTGGCAGATTTATCGTGGTCCCCAATTCCTGGAAAAGGTGCAGAGTGCGTTCCAGGGTCTGAACTAAGCGTTCCCTGGAGGCGGCTGCTAACAGCCAGCCGTTCAGGTAGGGAAACACATAGAAGCCCTGCCTTCTTAAAGAGCTAGTGGAGCCAAAACAGGCAGACAAGAAAATAATACAAAGTTTAAGTAGTAGTCAGTTGTATCTTTTTATTTCTGAAGTATTTTTCTTTTTCCTTCTGATCATCAGAAAGTCTTCTATGTGATAATATTGTGCTGGCTGTGTGAAACAGCTCTTAGCCTGGCACCTGACATATCTAACTCTGCTGCCCCACACTACATCATTAGCATTATGATCTCACTGACTGTGACATCACAGGTTAATGACCTGGAAGTCACTCACTTGATGCTTCTAAGTAGCAGTGATGTCACAGTCAGGGAGGTCACAATGCTGATGATGTAGTGGGGAGCAGTAGAGCAAGATATGTCAGCTGCTAAGCTAAGAGCTGTTCCACACATCACACCCACTAACATCAGGTAAACAATCTTCTAATTAAACAAGTGGGAAAAGAAAAAGTACCTCAGATATAAAAGGTAGTCGTCGGCTGCTTTTAAAATCTAATATTAGTTTTAGGCAGTACACAATCTTTTTAATGCCGCCGCCACAACTGCCAGGCATTTGGTAACTACCCAAGGGGCATAGGAAAGGCCAAATGGGAGGGCCCAAAATTGGAAATGGACACCCTGAAATTAGAAACAAAGGAAGCAACGATGGACACGAAAGACTTTGATGTGCGGGTAGGCGTCCTGTATGTCCAGCGAGCAGAGCCAATCCCCCTGGTGCAGCAGGGGTAGTAGTACTTGAAGGGTCACCATCCTGAAGCATTTGTACTTGATGTACAAGTTCAGACTGCTCAGGTCGAGGATGGCCTGGAGGTCCCCGGTCTTCTTGGGCACAAGGAAGAAGTGGGAGTAAAACCTTCCTCCCCACTGAGCCTGGTGAACAGGCTCTATGGCTCTTTTTGCAGCAGAGTGTGAATTTCCTACCAAATCAGGGGCAGGTGCGCAGGAGGGTAGGTAGTGTGGACCAGAGGATTTTCTGGCAGCCAGTCCAGAAATTCCAGGGTGTGACCTTGAGCTATGAGATGAAGTACCCAATCATCTGTGGTCACTGCTCGCCACCCAGGTGGGTGGAGAGAGAACCAACCCTGACCACCTCCCTTGGACCCATGGTCGGAGGAGGGGGCCAGCTAAGAAGTCAGGAGGTAGGGACTGAAGCAGGCAGGGGCCTCTGGGGGCTCGAGCAGTAGCGCCTGCAGGGTGTTGGTAGCCTTGAGTCTGTGCTGGCCCTTGGTGGACTGTCTTCGGGACTGCCTGTGAGAGAACCAATGAAAGGACTGACGCTGGTTCGCCCTAGGCTGGGTATGGTATAGTGAATGAACTGACCTAAGGGCTCTACCCGACTCCTGCAGCTTAGAAATTAGGTCCTGGACATCACCGATGAAGAAGACCAAGCTCCCGGAAGGGAGCATCTAAAATGTTGGCTTGGACATCCGGGGCAAACCTAGAGACCCTGAGCCAAGAGTGACACCGAATGCAAACGCCGTCGGCAGCCCCATGCCTGGAGGCGTAGACAGCATCATAAGACGTCCAGAGGACATGGCTGCCCACATCTAAGCCCGAGTTCATAAGCTGGACAAGCTGAGTCTTGGTGGAATCCTCAGGCAGCATCTGGACCAGGTCCCTGGCCTGGTCCCAGAGGGCATTCTGGTATTGTACCATATGGGTTAGACAGTTATTGGCCCTTAATGGCCAAAGTAGCAGAGGCAAAGATCCGTTTGCCAATCTGATCCAGCTCTCTGGATTCCCGATCTGGTGGGAAAGTGCTGAGGTGCTTGGGCTTCTTGGTTTAGTCGTAGGCACCATTAATGACCACGGAATCCACCTTGGGATTACTCCCTAAGAAAGGCTTACCAGCCAGGGTGTGGTAAAGCCAATCCACCTTCTTAGGGAGAGGCGGAACAGAAGAATGGTGAGCCCAAGCAGCTCACGTGACATCCTTGTAGGACTCAGTCAGAGGTGGCACCACAATGGGAAGGGCATCCTTTTTCTTGAGAAGGATAGCCAGGCGACGCCTTTCTAGGTCCAGTTCCTCCATCTCCCATCCCACGATGGACTGTATGTGATGCATAACGTCCATAAAGGATGGGTCTTCGTGGGGGGGGGCTTGGGTACCTCCTTGGGCTTATCCTCCCCTGCCGAAGACTCCCCTGGGGAAAAGGAAGACACTGAAGAAAAGGAATCATCCTCAGAAGACTCACTATCTGGGACCAGTGTCAGAGGCCAGCGATCATCCCTCTTAGGGCCGTTGCTGGAGTCCGGATGGGCACTGGAAGACCCAGTCATGTGGGGTTCACTTGGGCCAGCCCCACCACTGTCCCTGGACCCCCTGAGGAAGACAAGCTAATTGGTCAATGCGCTGGGGAGTATCTTTTGTGGAGACACAGGAGAGAAGCTGTATTGAATCAATTGTAAAAAGTGAAAATAAATCCTTCTGAAATCTAGTTATTTCTTCTGTGGTGACTGCACTAAGAAGTGCTGAGTTCTTTGGACTGCATTTTGTATTGGGGCCAGTAACCCCTTCTCTGTACCCATCTCCTGAAAAGGCAGAGCACACAGGAACAGAGTGGGACTTCCCTGGAAGGGGATCCTGGGGGGTATGAAGAGGAGAAGCCTAAGGCGGGCCCAGAGGGACAAGGGGTCTGCTTCTGAACCAAAGACCACCACATCAAGAAGAGGGTGTTAAATGTTTACCTGTGGCATAAAATTACATACTGGTAGAAAAGGCAAAGAAGGCGTCGGGTTAGGGTACGATGCTGAGGAGCCGACGACCGGTAACCCTGCGTTGGCTTATCCTGCGCCAGCAAGAGGTCCAGCGACGGGTTAGCAGGCACTGGTTGCAGTAAAGGTGGCACCTCATCTGCCCCGCAGGTTGGGGTGTCAGCAACCAGCGGCGGCACGACAGGCGATGCCCAGAGGGCCCCATGAAAAGGCCGAAGTGATGCTGGCCCCATATAGGAGAGGCCAGTGCCAGGGGAGAGGGAGAAGGAAATGGCAGCTGTCTGCCTCGGGTGCTGCCTGTTAGAACTGGCGTCAGCCCCGGAATTGGAAGGTGATGAAGGCAGAGCCGTGACGGGGGGGGGGGCCCTCGGGCACAAAGCCGCCACCTGAGGGCCCAGAACTGGCCGAACCACCTGGCTAAGAGCCAGCAGAAGTCAAGGGCCTAAGCATCAGGGGCTGGGGAGCAAGACACAAAGTACCCTGCCCCGAAGAGCCACTGCCCAAAACAGAGATAAGGGCAGGTGTTGGAGCCACAGGGAGCCCGGAAGGAGTGAGGGCTGGTGGGAATGGAGGCGCTGACTCCCGCGGTAGGATGACACTGCCATGGGTTTTGGGGCGACCACAACCAGGAAGCAGACCAGGCCCTGTCTCGATGTTTGTCCCGGTGTTTGTGCTTTCCTGACTTCTGCTTGTGAGAAGAAGAAGAGGCCCTGGAGGACGGTGCTGGCAAAGCCAAAGAGCTCCTGGCCTGCAGCTCTTTTTCCATCGCAAACAACTTCTGCTTAAGATGATGTCTCTCCAGCATTTTTAATCGACGTCTCTGAGTGGCCTGGTTGAACTTCTGGAAGTGCTGGCAGGCTTCGGTGTCGTGGTTGGGGTCTAGGCGGATCAGACATGAAGAATGGCCGTCCTTTTCAAGGATCTCTTTGCCACAGGCACACTTCATGGAGTGATCAGAAGATGAAGCGGGAGGAGAAGACATAAACCCGATGAAGGGAACATCGAAAATTCGATGTTAAACACTTTAGAAATAATGAAAATAAAAGGGTGTGAAAGCATGGGAATGGCGGTTGACTGTAGCTGTGACGTTCACTGAGGTCCGACGTGCATGGGTCGACGGCGGGAAAAGAACTGAGGTGGTGTAGGGGACCACCCTCCTATATAGCCTTGGCTGATGTCAGATGACCGATGTCGGGGGCGGTCCCCCGTGGCAGACTGCTAGCTAGAAGTTTTCCGTGTGGTCCCAGTACATAGTGGCATAGTCCTATCGGTGTGGCCTGCTGCAAGAGCCTTCCTCAAAGTAATATCATTTGATTCAGTGTAAAGACAGATACCACTTTTGGTAAAGGTTTATAATTTGTACACAAAAAAAATGTCTTTGTGAAAAATCAAATACAGAGGCTCACACATTATAGCCTGAAGCTCGGAAATCCTTTGCGCAGAGGTTATCGCAAGTAAAAACAATGTTTTTCATGACAGGAAGTGTAAGCCACAACTTGTGACAGGCTCAAAATGAGCCAACATCAATTTCTCAAGAATGAAATTCAAGTCCAAAGGCAGGACTGGATTACTGATAGGAGGTTTATATGAAAAATACCTCTCCAAAATGTACGGAAAATCCCTAACTGGGCAACTGTACGACCAGCAATAGGGGTATTGAAAGCTGATTTAGCATCCAAATACATCTTATGCAAGGAATACTGCAGGTCAAAGTCAGACAAGGAAAGCAAGTATTCCAACACAGCATTCACAGGGCATGTAATAAGGTCCACATTCCTGGAAGCAGCCCATGAAGTGAAATGCTTCCATTATCGGGAATAAATATGCCTGGTAGAAGGCTTCCTAGTCACAATCAGGACATCAGCAACCTTAGGGGATACCCCAAAATGTGCAATGACTAAGTCTTCAGAAGCCATGCATGTAGATGTAGGGACTTCAGGTCCGGATGGACCAGAGAACCCACGTCCTGTGACAACAGACCCTGACACTGAAATAAGGGGACAGGAGGCTCCTCCGCCAGATGCAAAAAGAGTGGAAACCATATCTGATGAGGCCAGAATGGAGCAATGAGGATCAGAGTGGCAATCTCCACCCTAAGCTTGATCAGAACCCTCTGAGAGGAATGGGGGGACATGCATACAGGAATTTCCCTTTCCAGAAGAGGGACAGTGCATCTCACCAAAAAATTCTGGGCCCTGGAGCAAGTAAGAAGAAATGCGGCAGTTATGCATTGTGTGGGGACGCAAAAAGGTCCAACTCTGTATTACCCCATCTTGAGAAGAGGTCAATTACCACAAAGGTCATCAGCAGTTTCATTTGTGAACCATTGATTGGGACCTACTTAACCTGTCTGCCAAGATGTTTTTGAGACCGGAGAGAAACATGGCTGATAGCTGAAGACCGTGAGACACAGCCCAGTATCATACTCTCGTTGCTACCCTGCATAGGGGATAGGAGTGAGTGCCCAGTTGTTTGTTGATGTAATGCATCACACTGATGTTGGCTGTCTGGATTAGCAGAGGACTGGGGCAGAAATGATTCTGAAAGGCTTGAAGGCTGCACTGAACAGCCCACATTTCCAGGAAATTTATGTGCAGCTCAGCCTCCACCTTGGTCCATAACCCGTGTCTGGAAAGGGCCAAGATGAGCACCCCAGCCACAACCTGTGGTGAGGATCTGTATAGGAGCTGTACAAACAATGAATGCCCTTCAGGGGGTCGTCATGATCCATCCACCACAAATGAAAATTACGTACCTATCGTAATTCTTGATCTTCCCGTGTATCTTCACCATTCATTACTGGTGGGGTATAAGCCAGAGGCGTAGTACTCCATGGGAGCTTTTTTTTTCTAAAAAAGGAGAGGAACCAGCACCAGAGGCGGCGCCGCCCTCGAGGCCGACGTGCTACATGGCACATGAGGGTTGGTCAGTAACAGACGTTGACTCCTCCTCCACCTCAGTTCTGCATGCTGGAGAGTGAAAGAAAGGGACAGAGAAATGGCAAAGGGTGGGGCAAGGGAGCCCAAAGGATAGACACAAGGAAAGGATATAAACATAAAAAAGAATAAAGCCAGCCAGAGGATAGAGGAGAGAAACCTAGGGGTCTGGACAACAGGCCCCAACCTCTGGGCGACAAGGAAGGGAAGAGTAAGTGGGAAGAAGAAAGAAAAGAAAGATAGAAAAGGACAGAGAGGGAACGGGGTGAGAAACCCTACCACACCCCAACAGAGGTCCAAGACTTCCAGAGGACCAAGGAGAGAGGTACTACTGCCCAATGTCAACCCCCCACATGAGATGTTAGAAAGAGGAGTGCTACATGCAATCCTCGATATGGATCAGCAGGCAGGGGAGGCCATGCTGGGCACTGGTCCAGCAGAACAGAATCATTCAGGTGCCAGGCTTGAAAAATGCCCTCTCCCTGGAGAGAGAAGATGGAGGGGTGTGGCAGAAAACTCCCCCCATCCTTGATACTCAAGGGTGGGAAGAGAACCACCTGGGGGCACAGTCTCCTTGTACTAGAGATTCCTCTCAAGAGGAGACTTAAGGATGAAATGTTCCCCCTGCAGAAAAGCAGAAGGGCAGGATCTACAAAGAGTATCCCTCTCTCAAGATATCTACTAGATCTAGGAGAAGACCCTGCCCCAGAAGGACCTATCTGGATCAGAAAGGAAGGGGTCACATTCTCAGAAGAAAAAAGGGGGGTTGGGGTCCTCAGTGGTCCCCCTGAACCCTTAACCCTGACAGGGATTCTGTCAGGCAAATAAACCTGAGTTGGTTAGTCGGACCCTAAGAAGAGTCCAGACCAAGCCAGAGGGAGGATCCCCATCAGGGTTCCGAGAAGAGGACCCAGGGGAGACTCAATCTCAGAATGAGGGGCAAGCAGCCCTACTTGCTGTCCCCCCCAAGAGGGTCTCTGTCTCTTCATGGAAGGAGCAAAGAACCCGGACGTACAGTGGGACCATGCCCACAATTGGTCTCAATGGGGGGAAGGCAAGCAGGGAGGAGGCTTCTCCCAGAGACTGAGGCCCAAGAGAGGATGGTGGGCGGGAAGCAGTGATGAATAGTGAAGATATACAGTAAGATCAAGAATTACGATAGGTACGTAATTTTCATATTTTCCCTGTATCAATCTTCACCATTCACCACTGGTGGGTGAGTACCAAGACCCCCGAAGGGGATCTGGCACCTCCCTGAGGGAAGTTCTTCCCTCAGGGCCCTGTGGGGGAAACACAGGGGGAGGAGACTCTCACAGGCAAGTTACGCCAGTGATTGGTCAGGGTGAGACGAGGTCTCCCTTTGCCTAGGAGAAGGAAGTCGCCCCTGAAGTTCCCGCCTCACCCTATGGGAGAAGAGGTGGGTCCCCTGGAAGCAGGAGGCAAGCACCCTTTGCCAGGCCAAGTGTGTTAACCAGGAAAGGTGATGCCATGCCGTCTGCCTAAAGCAGACTGCTGTCTCTGCAAGCCTGGATGCCCCCTCACTGGCGTCATATAATGTCCATGCCTGCTGCCTCACAAGCTAAAGGCCACGTGCAGAGAGGGCGATGGCTTGCCTGGTTGCCTCCGTATGAGGCACTGATGCTAGTACTTGGCCTAGCATCGACCATAGGTGCCTGCTGTAGGTAGCATGAGGGGCCTGATGCAATGCAATGGAAAGCATAAGGCACGCCATGGAAAAGACTCTCCTCCCCACTGGTCAAACTCCGCAGAGTCCAGCTACAGGGGTCGGTTATGCCTTGGGCTTCTATGCGCGGTTAGGGGTATCAGGAGACTCACTCCCGACATGGGGTGAGGAAAAGCCCCTTGAGATCCTTGAGGTGCACAATACCTGTGGTGGCAGGCCATCGGGGCTGAGGAAGGGACTGATGGATTCTGACAGGTACGGTACAACACTTTCTGGAATGGAACAGGCCAGGCAGGCACCAAAAGGTGGTCTGCACTGAATTCATTAAATAAAGTGCCCGTCGGCTGTTCAGGATTGCGTCTTGCCACCCTGGAGACGTGGAACTCATCAACTAGCCTCGAAAGGAAATGCTGATAAGAGGTCTGGTCAGCATCAGAGGATAGGTGGGTGGAAGGATCCTCTTCCTCAGGGAAGGAAGATGAGGAGGCCGATGAGTCCGAAGACTCAGAGCCCAGCTGCTGCTGGGGCAACAGGTGGAAGACCTGCTCGTCCATGGCTTTGACATAACGCGGGAAGCATTAGCTGTGGCGCTGAACTGCTCCCAGGTAAGAGGCCGCGAAGGACCCAAATGGCCCGGGAAGTGGGGAGGAGAAGGTAGAGGCAAGGGAGAAAGACATTTCAATGAGTGAGAGCACCCTCTGCCAGGGCTAGAAGACTGCGCAGGCAAGCCAGCACCCTGGAAGGATCCGCCAGTCTCTCCAGTAACTGACCGCTCAACCAGCCTGAAGTTGTCAGGACTGAGCCCCGAAGGGGATTCACCCTTGTAATGCGACTAGGGCCACATAGGTCCAGAAGGGCGGCCCTTAGCCCCACGCAACAAGGCTTCCCTCGAAAGGGACAAGGGAGAGAAGGAAAGCTTGGCGCTGCAACTCCTCCATGAGCCCCGAGGGCTCCAAGGGGAGGCTGCTGCTCCTAACCTCACCCCCTCATCTCCCCACTGACTCCGAGAGGGACCTCTTCCTTCATTCCCAATCGCAAGGGCTCCTCCACTCCTGCCGCATCCATTGGGGGGGGCCACTGGTGTGGGAGCCCCCTTCCTGGCCCTGGGGGGACCAAGTGGTGCCGCAAATGGTGCTGGCCCAGGCTCTCGGGCTGAAAGACTCAATTCCCACCAGCTGGGCATCACTATCAACACAAGGAGCCCCTCTGGCACTGCTAGCAGCACCAGAGAGACTCCCGGTGCCGAGACGGAGCCGGGGCCTGCAATGATTACAACAACCGGCCCCGAAGAGGGAGCTGGGAGAGCGCTATAGTACTGGGCAGAGGAGAGCCCTGGTGCTCCATGGAGTTGGGTTGCCAGTCTGCATCCGCCTCCCGATCATCCTCCTCCTCCTCCGAAGAGGAGATCCAGAAGACCTCCAGAGAGGCCACCCCCAAGGCCCTCATACCCTTGGCACCGTGAATGGCATAGCAAGTAGGCCCAGTTCCACCCTGATCACCGGAGCGCGAGCAGCTCCAAGATCCAGAGCGGCCCCAATGGGTGGTGCTGAGGAAACCGCTGGGCTGGGCCCAGCAAGTGTATGCCGCTACACTGGGGGAGCCTGCACCTCTGAGGAGGTGACTGCCAAAATGGTGCCCCCAGTGGGGCCTGACCGTGCCTCCGGCACCATAGAAGAGGCCTCTGCCCTGGCGAGGCTCAAAGAGGCAGAGGCCCCCTCCTCCGCTGTCTGTATAGAACCAGGAGGGGACCCAAAGGAAGGGTCACAAGACCAGTATCTGGCGTCCCGAGTGTGACGTTGCACCCCGAAGGTTGGCGGAGCACAGCTGACCTTAAACGCGTGATATTCCAGTACTCTGTGGTCCATGGAGAAGCAGGCGTTGTAATGGTCCATATTGTGGTTTGGATCCAGGCAGGTAAGACAATGGTCATGCCGGTCCAAAACGGAAATTTGCTGGCCACAGGGACATCGACACATTTGGGGCCAGCCCGCTTTTGAAGATTTCTTTTTGTCCCTCAAACCTGGCATGACTCAGGAACAAATAAACTCAAAACTAAAGCAACAGACTCAGCACCAAATAAAAGAAAGGAAAGATCTTACTGGTACTGAAGATCACAAAAACGGCACCGAGTAATGGATGCAGCGATGGCAGAACTGATGCGGCATCGACGAAGCATGGAGGCCCGAGTAGGCCACAATGACGTATCTTATTTTTAGCTCGTACACAAGGTAGCTCCACACTCTATGGCGAAAGAAGAACTGTGGTGGAGGAGTAGTCAACATCGGTTACTGGACAACCCACGCAGTATGTGAGACTCGAGGGCGGCGGCTCTTCCCTTTTTTGAGAAAAAAATTTTTTCCGGCGGTGTACTGCACCTCTGGCTTATACCCCACCAGTGATGAATGGTGAAGACTGATACAGGGAAGATCAAGTCTCGTGAAGAGGAGACATGATGAGAACCATTTGGTCCAGTTCATCCATTAAGTGATTGCACTGAACCCTGAATGTCCACTGAAGGATCCTCAAGACGAGCCAGTGGCACAGTCACTATGGCTGCAGCCATGAGGCCCAGGAGATGTAACATTGTTCTTGAAGAGACAGAGTGACTCCTGTATACCAAGTGTGCCTGAGCAATCAAAGTGTCTGCCCTGTCCTGTGGCATGAAATCACATACCTTCTCTGTGTCCAAGACTGCCCCAATATATTGCAGTCTTTGGCACAAAGTCAGCGCAAACTTTGGCACATTCACTATGCCCCCCCCAAAGTCACAGAGCAACTAACGTATCTGAGACAGAGTATGTAGTAGACCTTCCCTGAAGCTGGCCTTCAGGGTTGGGGGCAACATACAGGCCTTCCCTTCGAAGGGCTGCTGCAACAACCACCAAGCATTTGGTAAAGACACATGGCACAGAGAACAAGCCAAAGGGCAATATCTTGAACTGATAATGCTCGCCCTCCAGCACAAAGTGGAGGAATTGTCTGTGGAATTTCCTGATCATTATATGAAGATATGCATCCTTCATGTCCAGGGGAACAGAGACAGCCCCCTGCTGCAGTAGGGGAATCTGAGCTTACAGGGATACCATTCGAAACTTTTTAAATTCGATGCACAGGTTGAGAACCCGGAGATCTAATAGAGGAGGCAGATCCTCAGTCCATTTTGGGACTGGAAATTATCTGTAATAAAACCTTGTGTTTCTTTTCTGAGGAGAAACTGGTTCTATGGCACACTTTTGGAATAAGGTATGAACTTCATCCTTTAGAAGTGACAAATGGCCTGGAGGATAAAGGAAGGAGCAGGATGATCTGTACGGATTTTTATCAGCTCCATAGCATACCCACTTGCCATTATCTCCAGAACCCACTCATCCGTAGTAATCTCCTACCACTGTTTAAAATGCAGGGAGATCCTGCCCCCCACTCACCCCTGGAGGTAACAGCTGAGGAATGGGGCGAGAAGGAGGAGAGTCAGGCAGAACTGGGGGCAGCAGGGCCACTGGAACGGACTCCTTAGAATGATTCTGCATGGGCAAGGGGGTGGAAGACTCAGAATGCGACCACCTCCTCTACCACGGCACTGCTTATGGTGGTCACGATTCAGTATTAGGTAGGTACCTAATTGTGTATTAGGCATGTACCTACCACGTTAGGTACTAGGTAGGTACCTATACCTGCTTTACAAACTGGGATCCAAGATGTCAGGGGCTCTTTAAACCTGACTTTTTTTTATTCCTGTACACACTTAAACGTCAGGGGGAGACAGTATTTTATAAAATAATACTTAGTCCTGGAACAATAGTAATAATAATAATAATAGTAGCTCCCTTAACACACTGGAGTGCATGCAGAAGATATTTTTTTTTTCTTTTTTTTTTGTACACTTTATTTATGCTCCCAAGGGAAGGGCATCTCTCAGAGGTGCCCACTTGACCTACGCCTCTACTCCCTGCCGAGACCTTCCTCCTCCAGAACCCCCACCAAGACTTTCCAGCCCCAAATCACCCCGGAGGGCCCCACCCACCTAATTGGTGGCCTGTCTGAGATTGGAGGGTCCGTACTGGAAGAGGCCCTGGAGGACCAGAGGAGGGATGGTCTGGCGCTGAGGATGTGAGCTTGGTCACTGGAGCCCTCGTCGCCTCCCTGTCCCTGCGGGGGTATTTTAGGCTTGTGGTTTCCCCTCTGGGGTGTGGACCTGCAATGACATCCTGGCACAGATGTGCCAATGTCAGCTGCTGCTCCACCCCCAAGTCAAGGCACCGGAAGTTCCTTGTGCTGCCCCCGATCTCCATCAGAGGCTGCCAAGGAGTGGCGCGAAACCTGGATCCCTTCCCAGAGAAGGGAGAGCAGTCCTCCAGACACTCAATCCCTTCCCTCCCCTGCTGACCCTCAATGGCCCGAGTCTGTTCCTGAACCCGGGTCACTGGTGTGGCGTGGGGTGTGGTGTCCAGCACCTCAGCCCTCAGAGCCACCGGGCTGGTCCAGAAGATGTGGTTTATGCCATCACATAACTGCAGCAATTATTTTATATATTTATTCTGTTTTAAGGTGCTTATGAAATTTAAAATTATTATTTAAACTATTAAATGCTAAATAACTTATTTATACCTTGGTCTGTTCTTGGGTAGGTGTTTAAGTTGCCTCCATTCATTTGTTTTAGTACAGAAGGTCCAGCCATCACCTGTTAGAATAAAAATGGATTACTTTAATTTTCTTGCAAGAACAGGAAATACAAATCACAGAATGTCTAGTAAGAAAAAGTTACTTGCAATGTAATTTCTTTCAGAGGTAGTTATTTGTTGGCATATACATAACCAGAACCCTGACTGCAGAATCCAGGAACCAAACAACACTGTTCACAAGAGAGAAAAGAGAGAGACCAAGTGATGCTTGGAGAAAATAAATGCTTTAGTGCACTTCTGAAATCTGCATCCCTGAAAGATTGCGGGTCCTCGCAGCAGTGGGAAGTGAATGCAGGTATGTGGCCAAGTGCACGTCTTGCAGACTGCTGCAACAGGAATAAACTTCAAAAATTGCCATGAAACTGGCCGTACTGCTTCAGGGACAGAGAGATAATGCTCTTCCAGAGTATCTTCTCCATTAAGTACAACTTATGGGTCTAAGCTGGAGACCCTACAGCCCTACGGGAGCAAATCTTTTTGGCCAGGGGCCATCAAAGGCTACTGACTATGGTGCCTGCGCAACACTGCATGGTACCACGCACCTATCAATAACCATTACTGGCTCCCTCACCTACTTCAGTTCTGTTCGTGAAACAGAAAACGAAGAGTCAGAGAAAAACAAGCTGGGGCTTGTGGCAAGCTAGCACAAGGGGTAGAAAAAGGATATAGTAAGATAAAATGCGCAACCAAATAAAACCTAACTACCAAATCAAGACGGAGAAGAAGGGGCACATCAGTATGTGGGCATAGATGGTAGGCAGTCTGAGTATGCAAGCCAAAGCCCTGATAAGGAGGATCCACTGCAGGTAGTAGTGGGTAAAATGGGAAGCAACCCTGAAAATATACAGGCTCTAGCTAGTATAAAAAAAAAACAGGGGTAGCCAAGGGTACTCCGTTCCCCCTAGGATTTTCAAAATGTTAGCCACCGTGGCTAAAGTGACCCCAGACTGTTTAGCCACTATGTGAAGTCATGAGCCACACCACCATATACAATGCCAAATTAGTTATTCTAAACCATGTACTATGCTATTGCTAAAAATGGCACGAACAGAAGGTTTTAGCCTCTGTGGCTCGGGTAACTTTAAAAATCGTTAGAAATTTTAGCCACACGTTAAAAACATTCGCCCGTGGCGAGTAACTAGCGGGAACATAGGGGTGAGACACCCTAGCAAGTATTACAGACATTGACAGCCATATGTCAGACATAATTAGAATAGACAGGCCCCTAGGACTGCTTATACCACATTTCCCTCAGGAGGAAAATAGCCATATTTCTTTTCTTTTTTTAAAAGAAGGCAAACCTCTACCTAACACAGGTAAGCATAAAGGAATCATACCTGCTGGCCGATGTGATTAGTACAGAGCCTATAGGGCAAGAAAATGCACCAATCTCAGAATGGAGTACCTATGGCTGTCACTCTCCTCAATCAACTCCAGTTTCTCATGTAACATGCTCGCTAGAAGTAGGGAACCCCGGAAGTCAGGCCAAGAGTTAAGGCTGAGAAGAAAAAACAGGTTACTCACGTGTAACAGGAGTTCTAGGAGTGGTATATGATATTATAAAATGACAAGAAAAAATCTAGAAATCTCATTGGCCAAGACAGATCAGCTGACCATATATTAATTCTCTGTACACGCACAGTCATCCTGGTCCTAAACCACATTACATAATGAGCAGATCAGTCCTCTTACAGCCAGAACTATCTTCCATCGGTCTCCCTACAACCAGAACTGATCTTCCACCACGAACATGGCCACTACCATTACACTGTAGAAACCTTCAACTGGGCTCCAACATTAAAATTATCTTAAATATAAAATAAAACAAATTAATTAAATGTTGTTTACCAGACTGTCACACTATCCTTACACACATAAAACACATTAGAAACATTAAGTATCGTCAAAAACCCACTGTTCGTTATCCGCACTTTTGTATGTTACCCCTTCTTATATACCCAGACCTCTTAAGAATACTCCCATTGGATGGACCCTTAAGGCCCTTTATCAACTCCAAAAGCACCTTGGAATGAGATGGTATCAGTCATTTGAGCAGCCTATTATATGTAACCCTCATTTTAAGATTGGAAACAATCCCATACCTTCTATCTTTTGGCCTCTAATAAATAGATATAGGGCCTCTGACCTACTTTTGAATGGGGGACCAGTTCCTTTTGCTCACTTTCAAAGGAGCATCAGAGTTCCAGACACCTATGCATTTAAGTATGCACAGGTTAGTAAGGCTCTTAGTTCCTTTTTCCGCAATATCCCTGAGATAGGTTCGAATTTTGAGGATTTGTCTGCAATCCTTCAAGTAGCTAATCAGCCCCACTCCGTTTCCAATACGTATAAAATTCTCCAAGTATTGGACTCTGGCTTCCCAACTGGGATTTGTTATTATTGGACTCAGGAACTAGGAATCCCTGCTGACACTGATATACGGAAAAAAACTCTGGCAGACATCCTACAAATTTATTAAGCAGGATAGACTTCATTTAGTCCAATTTAATATTATGAATAACCTTTATTTTACGCGATAAAGCTTTTTAAAAATTAGTAAATTGCTTTCACCGGATTGTGGATGATGCAAGAGTGACACTGGTTCCCTCTACCACATGTTGTGGACATGCCCTAAGGCACAGAGCTTTTGGCAATCTATCCGTAGAATTTTGGATCCTCTTTTGGGCTTAGATATTTTGTTTACCCCTGAATCCTGCTTATTAAATTATTACACTCCTGGAACTCCAAGAGTCAGAAAAGCTCATATGGCGCTTATTGCTGCAACTGCCAAATTGGCTATTATGAGACATTGGGTAGATGACACACTTCCCCCTGTAATAGAATGGTATAGGGAGGTTCTACTGGCGTTGCAGTTGGAAAGGCATATTGCTTCCATGCAGGATACGTTGAAAGCCATTCAGACAACTTGGGGATCTCTGGAGGACCTTCTTGCCTTATGGAAACCTTAATATTTAAATTTTTGTATGTTTTACTATAGTCTTCCCTGTTTTGTATGACATTATGTATCTGCTTTGTGGATTGTTGAAAATTAATAAAGCATATTTAATTAAAAAAAAGAAACATTAAGTATTGTTTATAGTTTTCATTACAACTGTTTGTTTGCTAACAGTGAAAAATCCCCCTTCTGTCCTTACCTGCTCATCAGGGAAATCTCTTCTGCTTTCCCTGAAAAGTGAGATAGCTGAGTCTCTGGCTCTAAAACAGGCCTTTGTTGTCTGTGTGTACAGAATGTTAGTAGAGGAACATTCTGCTAGTAGAACTGAGCAGAATTTTGAAGCCCTGTATTCCATGGTAAACATTCCATGATAAACATTCCATTTACTGAATGTGGGGAAACAAAGGGAAAAAAAAATAGAATGAAGAAAGTAAGCAATAAATAGAGAATAATGGATGGGGAAGGGTTTGATATGAGAATTTAATGCACACCCGAGTTGTGGGATGCTACATAAACCCCGAGGGTGAAGCCCGAAGGGTTTATCAAAACATCCCACAATGAGGGTTTGCATTAAATTCTCATATAAAACACCCACCTCATCTTTCATTTTTTATAACAACAGACCAGCAATTTTTCTCCAGCAGTTTGTGAAAATGTTTGGCCCCGCCCACATACAGAATGTTGGCCAATGAGACAGCAGCATAGTTTGACTGGCATGGCTCATGAATGTCATAACAACCAGTCAGTTGTTATGGAAAATATCAACCCGGTCAGTACATTGAGAGAAATTGCTGACCAGTTATTATATAGAGAATAATAGATAGGCAACTGTGTGTTATGGATTTTTTTCAAACACCCGAGGTGTGTGATGACCCATAAACCTCGAGAAGCGAAGCTTGAGAGGTTTATAGAATCATTACACACCAGGTAATGTGAAAAAATCCATAAAACACACAGTTATTTATTTTTTAATTTTTATAATTACTGGTACAGTTTGCTCAGTGGTCAGTGTGTTTCACACACACACACACACACACACACACACACACACACACACACAATCAATCTCACAGACTCTGTCACACACACACACAATCTCACAGACTCGGTGTCACTCACACACACACACACACACTTTCCCTTTCTCACGCTCTGCTCGGACTTACTTTTTTTTTTTTCCTTTTGGTGTCAGACACGGCTCATACTAGGTAGGGTCTGTCCTGGATTTTAGTTGGAGTCAGCGCGTCTACCGATTCGGGGGCATGCGGGATCAACCAGATATTTATTTGCTGTTTGAAAGGCAGGATCAACCAGATAAAGATAAAAATGAAGAGAGAAAGCGGAGGCAACGAGTAAATAAAAGCGGCTCCTCAGTAAGCGGAAAACAGCCGCCATTTTGAAATACTGCTCAGCCGCCCCTGACAGAAGCAAAAGCCAATGAAAGCGGCAATGCATACAAGTGAAAACAAAATACGCTAGTGGTGAAAAAAGTTTAGTGAACGCCGTAATAACTCGATTTCGGGTTGTTACGGCATTTTTAGTGTGCCTGAATTGAGGATATTAAATGGGGTCACCAGTAATTATTACTATATAAACAAAGAGAAAAGGTGGCAAATGACTCACCCTGGTTTATCTTTTAAGACAGAGAACTGTGAAGCCTCTGTAATGGCTTCCTTTTAGTTTTGTCTACAGAGTGAGGAAAATGAAATAAAACAAGGGGGCTATGTGTCATACTTAGAATGAGAAAAACAGCATTTGTGAATTGTTGTGGCTGGCAGGGGAATATGAAGCTTACGTGGGCAGGGAGGCACACACTGTATAACACTACTTTAATCTAACACCAATAGGCGGAAGGACTATTTTATGTTAAAAGCACAGATTAACTTACATTTTTACTTATTTAAAAATGTGTTTAAAAATAAAAAAACTGCTTCTAAAAATAAAGGGACATTTATAAAGCGCAATAAGACCTCAGGGTTGTGCATTATGGTGTGATAACCGCACTCCTAAGGGCGACTGGCACTCAGCCTTGACCTCGTGCTAACTACTCCCGGTAAGTGCGGTTATCACACGTAATGCACACCCGTAATGTCTTATTATTACTTCATCCACATTTTCTGGCAGTTGCCTTTCCCTTTAATTCTGGCCAGAACATCTTCAAGCTGGCTCGTCCCACCCACTGTCATTGAGGCACAGGTCAGGAAGCATAGGAAAACCAGGAGTCGTTTCAAAATTCGCAAACAGCGTTTTATTATTAATAACAGCAAAATAAAAAAATGAAAATTGTTCAGTATAACTATTTACAACAGCAGTACAAACATAGACAGCAGAGTCCTTCTTCTGAGTTTTTCTTCTCAATTTCCAATCTCAGTCTCTCTGTCTCTCTCCCTCTTGCAGAACACTGCAGCTCTTTTTATAACAAGTCTTTGCAGGGAGCTCGTTAAGAGAACACTCTGCTTCTCACATAGTGTTCTTTTCAGTTTCAGCAGGTGCCGCAAAAACAATATTGTGACCCAGAACTGACCTCTTGTTGACAGCTCTGGAAATATTTTTCAAACCAGCATCTCAGGTTAACCCCTTGAATTCCAGTTTTTGCAATCATTTCAACAGTATAACTATATACAGTTTTAAACAAAGGGAACCCAATATCAGTGACATTTCCACATAAAGATTCACGTATATTTTTATACCTGCAGATATGCGAGGGGGAAGAAAAGACATAAATAGCAAGGGAAAGCAGAGAAATAGCAAGAAGTGGAGAACTGCGAAACCATCAGAGAGATCAGTTCCTTGGTATCACAAGAAAGTTTGGTTGCACAACCAGACAGAGAAGAAACAGAAAAGGAGAGACTAGAACAGACCCTTACATTTAAACCCTTTCTGCATAACAAATGGGGCAGGGCCTTACTCAACCCTGTCACACACACACACACACCCCCGGGTGGCAACTCCCTCGGCTCCGCCCCATGACGCCAGACTTTGCCCGCTGGAAGCATTTTTGTGCGCCAAAGCCAGGGGAGATTGAGTGGGTCCATGTGGATGAACATCATACGCCACTACTGTTAACAGTTCTCTGGGAGGAGGGAGGCAAGGTGCACACCCCCTACATAGGGAACAGAGACTGGAGAACTGAGGCCCCAAAACCAGCATCCCGGCATTACTCAAGGTCGATGTGGTAATGGGAAATGAAGGAGTGTGCTGACCTCCAGGTAGTAGCCCTGCAGATTTCCTGGATAGGGACATCCCAGGAAGCAGCCAACGAGGCTGCAGTATGATGGGTGGAATGAGCCGTTAGCCCTATGGGATGCTCTCTACCCGCCAACTTATAGAAGAGATCGATGCAGGATACAATCCACGTGCCAATCGTCCACTTGGCTGCTGCTCTGCCAGGTGCAGCTTCTGCGTAGGTGACAAACAGCTGGCAAACTTCTCCCCAAACTCTAGCCATGTGCTCTTTGTAGTAAGCGAGCACTTGCCTCAGGTCCAAAGTATGGAGCTTGTGCTCAGCCTCCGAGGTGTGATTGAAGTACACCAAGAGATTAACCACCTGGTTAAGGCGAAACTCTGACACAACCTTCGGAAGGAACTTCGGGTTGGGGCGAAGAGACAACCCTGTCCCTAGGGAAGACCAGGTAGGAGATTTCACCAAAGTCACCTGGAGTTAACTGATCCTTGTGGCTGACGTGATAGCCACCAAGAAGGCAGTCTTTCACAACAGATGATACATTTCACACCTGTGCATAGGTTCAAATGACTTGCCCATGAGCTTTGCCAAAACCAGCAGCAGATCCCAAGCTGGTGGTGGTGGTTCATGCACCGGGGGGAAATGTGGTCAAGGCTCTTGAAAAAGTGCCAGACTGCATGGTAAGCAGAGATGGCTGCCAGGTGCACCTTAAGGGTCGTTGACCGAAGGCCCAACTTAGAGAAGCACCACAGGTAGTCAAGGATGCTAGCCACTGGACAGGACAAGGGATCCAATCCCTTGCCCTGGCACTAAATGGAGAACCTCTTCCACTTGAAAGCATAGCATTTCCTGGTCTACTCCTTCCTAGATGCCTCCACAACAGTGAGGACATCTTGAGAGAGACCCAAAGCCTGGAACTCTAACTGCTCAGGAACCAGGCTGTCAGGTGCAGGGATTGATGGTCTGGATGGAGCACCGTCCCCTGATTGATGGAGAGCAGGTCTGGGCGGAGAGGGAGATGCCTTGGGAGCCCGCTGTTGAGGCTGAGGAGATCGGGGTACCAAATCTGGCATGGCCAGTCCGGAGCCACCAGTTATCACCTGCGCCTTGTCCCTCCTGGCCTTGAGCACCTTGTGGATCAAGGGAAGAGGAAGGAAGGCACAGAAGAGGCCTGGGGTCCAGGGCCTTAAGAAGGCATCCCCCTGCAGTGTTTCCTGCTAATGGGAGCGAGCGCAAAACAACATCAGGTTTGCATTCTCCCTGGAGGTGAACAGGTGCACCTGAGGGGTGCCCCACTGGGAGAACAGAATGAGTACTACCTCTGGCTGGAGAGACCACTCATGAGACGCTTAGCTCACTCGACTGAGGGCATCTGCCAGGTGGTTGGAGACCCCTGACACATGGATGGCTAGGAAATCAGCCTCCAGGCTGCGCACGAGTGTCTACACATGGAGAGCTTCCTTGCATAGTGTTAGGGAGTGTGTCCCACCCTGTTTGTTGAGGTAGTACATGGTCGTGGTGGTGTCCATCTGGACCTGGACCACATGACCCTGAATGTAAGGAGCAAAGGCAGTCAGCACCAGCTGAACTGCTCGGAACTCCAGAAGGTTGATGTGGCACCGGGACTCCTCGGGGATCCAGAGCCCGTGGACTCTGTGTTCCCCCAGGTGGGCACCCCAGCCTATGAGAGAGGCATCGGTCATCAGAATGACCATCGGCTCTGGGCGGATAAATGGAATCCCTTCCTGCAGATGTTCTGGGACTAACCACTACTGGAGAGCGTCCCACACCCGCTGGGTCACAGTGACCAGCTAGTCGAAGTGACCTTTGCGCTGAGATCACTGGCTGGTCAGCTCCCACTGCAGACAGCACATTCTCCAGTGGGCCACATGGACCACACTGGTGCAGGTCACCATGTAACCCAGGACGCGCAGGAAGTTCCAGGCAGGGCGTAATTGCCCAACCCAAAATGATCGGACAAAGGAGGAGAGAGCCTCTTCCCTGTCTGCCGAGAGCCAGAATCTGGCTCTGCAAGAGTCCAGCTCTGCCCCAATGAAGCTGATCACCTGCGAAGGCACAAGTTCCAACTTGGCCTCATTAACTAGGAGGCCAAGGGATACACAGGTCAGGAGGGCCAGGTCCCTGCACCGCTCCACCTCCAGCTCAGAGGGACCTGTGATCAGCCAGTCAAACAGGAAGGGGTAAACCTGGACCCCTCGGCGTGTCAGGTAAGCTGCCACCACTGCAATGCACTTGGTGAAGACCCTAGGGGCCAAGGACAGGCAGAATAGCATGGCCTGGAACTCGTACAGAGCTCCCTCTGCTCGGAAGCGGAGGAACCTTAGATGAGACGGATGGATCAGGATATGAAAGAACGCGTCCTAGAGATCCAGTGAGCAAAATCACATTTTTGCTCCATAGATGGTATGATCTGAGACAGAGTTACCATCATGAAGGTGTGCGACTTGAGAAACCTGTTCAGGTCATGCAGATCTAGAATGGGGCACCAGCCCTCCCCATCCGTTTTGCCACCTGGAAGTACCTGGAGACAAACCCTGGGTGTTCCGGAGGATCCCCGACAGGAACCACGGCCTCCTTGTGGAGGAGCTGGGCAGTGTCATCCCAAAGAGCTGACAGGATGTCTGCAGATATCAAGTCCTCCCGTGGGGCTTGGCAAGGAGGGTACTGCTCGAATTCCAAAGGCAGACCATGACCCACCCCTCGAGGACCCACCTGTCCATGGTGACAGCGGACCAGGAGTAAAGGAAGCGGCGGAGTCAGCCCCCCCCATGGGAAGACCCAGGGGAGGTGTGATGGACATGAGGGAGGCACCCTTCATCCCGTCACTGGGCAGGCTTGGAGGAGGAGGAAGATCCAGCTGAGAAGCCACCGGAGCCTCTTCCCCCAGGCTTGCGGATGACCGAGTTCACTGACTTAGTCCGAGGTCACCAGCCTGCGGCTGGGTTGGTTTAGCCGAAGGAATAGAGGTGGACCGAAAGGGCTTCCTTTTCTGCTGCTGCTTAGAGCCTCTGAGGTCCTTTTGGGAAGATGTCATGGAGTTCAAGGTGGCACTGGACTTCTTGATATGGGTGAGGTAGTCCTCGACCCTGGGCCCGAACAAGTCAGTGCCCAGAAAAGGAACATCTGCCAGCTTGTGCTGAGTGTCTGCCGTGAAGGACAAGATCCTCAGTCGAGCCCTGTGGCGCATGGCCACTCCGGCCGCCACAGAGCGGGCACAGGAGTCCCCAATGTCCATGGCTATCTGGAGCTGTTGCTTAGCTACAGCCCGGCTCTGGTCCTGGACCTGTTTGACCGTGATCTGGATGTCCACCGGCAGATGAGAAAGTACCTCCAAGGTGCCCAGCAGGGCATGGATGGGAGAAGTGGGCCAGGAGGGCCAAGCTCCACAGGTGAAGACCAAGTGAGGAGGCAGCTTAGACTTCTTAGCCGCATGGTCCAACTTCTTGGACTCTTTGTTGGGCAGCTTGTCAACGTTCCCAGTGTTGCCAGAGCGCCTGAACACAGAATAGGCCACCAGCCCCTCGGCCAAGGGGTGTTCTGTGAATCCCGACAGGGAACTGGTAGGTACCGCATACTTGTGGGTCATCTGGGCAGAGGGTGCAGAGCAAGAAGCGGGGCGCTGCCAAAGCTCCAAGGCAGGGACAATGATGGCCTGTCACCAGGAAGGCCTTCCCAGGAGTATCTCTCCAGTCCAGGATCTCAGTCAAAGGGTATCGAGCATGTTTCTGGACAGGCACCATTTTCATACCCGGTTAACTCCGAGATCAGGTGGAGAAGGCCCATAAAGGAAGTAGGGCGTTCGTCCATCGAGAGACTCCCGACTGACTCTACGTCGATCGGACAGGAGTGCAAGGAGGAATCCTCTGACTTCGAGGAGTCTTTAAAGAGGGGTCGACTGCCAGAGCCCCCATTGACGGTCAGGGGTAACCCTGACTGACAGCCGATGGGGAAGCACCTTGGCCAGCCGAAACTCCTTGGTCAGACCACCGGTTTTGGGCTGTACAGGTGGCGGCTACATGGGAATCGGTGGAGACGACGACCGCTGAGGCGAGAGCCAAGTGATGGTACGTGTAGGAGCTGGAATCGGCTTCATACCAAAGAACACCAGCTGTTGCCACATAAGATCCTCGCAGTGTCGATGCAGCTTGTGCTGAAGCCTCTCCTCATCCAAGGCGGACAAGAATGAAGAGTAGTGGTGGTGCCGGCTGGAATCACTCAACCCCTCGGTAGTATGACTGACACTTTGTGAACACTTGGTGCAGAAGTGAGCCTGAATGGAAGTGCTGACAACTGGTAATGACCTGATGGGAGTCTGAACCTGAGGTATTTTCTGTGAGACTCCCTTATGGGGATATGGAAGTAAGCATCTTTTAGGTCCAGAAATGCCAACCAAGCTCCCTTCTGGAAAGTTGGCAGAATCATTGCCCATGTTACCATTATGAATTTTGGCTTTGTTAAGTGCCTGTTTAGTAACCTTAGGTCTAGAATAGGCCGCCACTCCCCATTTTTCTTGTGGTGAGGAAGTATCTTGAGTAAAAACCCTTTCCTCTTTGCTGCGGAGGAACAGCTTCCATTGCCTTTCACAGTAACAGGTTTTGCACCTCCTTTTCTAACAGCTTTCTTTCTTTAAGTGAAGCTGGTTTGAACTGTCTTGTCCTTAGGGGTGGAAAGGATTTGAAGCTTAGGGACAAACCCTGCCTCACTACTTCCAGGACCCACTTGTCTGTGGTAATGCTCTTCTAAGCCTAGAAGTAGTAAGCCAGTCTGCCCCCACTAGAATTTGGGAGGCGGCCTTGGCAATTAAGTCAGTGATTCTGCTTAGTCTGGGGCTGGGCCTGACCAGTCTGAGAACCATGTCTGGACCTCAGTCTGCTCCTACCACGAAGTACCCTGTCCGCTGGGGGTACTGCTCGTATTGAGGTACAGGCTGGGCCGGACAAAAGGGCCTGTTGTAGCTAGCTCTACCCCTGCTTCCCCTTCCATAGGGCCTGAAGGAAGCTGAAGGCTTTTCTTTAGCCAATTAACTTTTGTAGGTGGCCTTGTACTCATCCACCTTTTTCACATATGGCCTCTGTCTTGTCACCAGAAAGAGAACTGTTCTCCACAGGAAAGTCCATGGCTTTCATTTGGGTATCCTGTGTGAGATTCGTATCCCTGAGCCATGCAAATTATATGAGGGCTACAGTAAGAACCATCCACCTAGCAGCAGTATCACTGGCATCTGCTGCCATCTGGAATTAGTACTCTGCGGCCTCCAGGCCAAACCTGGCAGTTTCAGCCAAGTCAGGTGAAAGACCAGATGAAGCCTTATCAGACATGGCTAAAACTGACTGCCACAGAGATTTCTGATACTGTGCAATGCAAGCCTGATAATTAGCCTACCTTATAGCCAAAGAGGCCAACAGATAGCCTTTCTTGGCCATGTTGTCCATTTTCCTGGAGTCCTTTTCAGGAAGGTGTGATGCCAAAGGCACCTTTGCCTTATCACAGGCTGCTGTTTGGACAACACCCTGGTGGTCAGGGTGAGTAAAAAGGAACTTACACTTTCCCTATCCAGCTGGTACTTTTTGTCCACCCTCTTGTCCAGAGGTGGGACAGAGTTTGGTGTCTGCAAAATTTTTTAAATGTCCTTTTTAAAGAATTTGTTCATTGGGAGTAACCGCTTGATAGTGGGTGTTATCTCCATAAGTCTGAGGTACTCAATCTCTTCTTCATCTTCCACCACTTCAATGGTGGCTATGTTCAAAGTCTCTACTATATTTTTCAAGAAGGAGAAGTGAGAAGAATAATCTTTAGTTGTTCCGGTTGGAGACCCAAACTCCTGTTCAGAGGAACATCAGGTTCAATGGGTTCCCCTTCCTCTTCTTCATACTCCTCTTATTCCTCATACTCCATCTGCTCTGGGAGTGAGGTATGAGCTGAGATAGTTGCTTGGCAAACCGGGGTTTGAACCGGTGTCTGGGGGGCTAACCCCTGTAAAGTTAGTATAACCTTGAAAGCCTGAGCAATTTCCTCCGGTGAAGGCAAACTGGAAGGCACAGCAGAAGTTCCCTTATTTTCCCCAGGGGGTTCAGTGTGTTTGGTTTTCTTTTTCCTTTTGCAGGAACAGGAGATTGAGCAGGTTCACCAGTTATTTTGCCGGTTGAACAATCACTCTTATCAGGGGTGGTTTGCTTTGGTTCTGCGGTTTCACCCGCATTTTTGGTGGGAGTTGGCTGGTCAGAGCCTGAAGCACCCAATTGTTTTGGGAGTCTTTCCCAATGTTTTTCAAGCATCTTTTGAGGGAAAGACTTGCATATTTCACACTCACGGGAGAAGTGTTTTTCACCCAGGCAGACCAAGCATAAGTCATGTTTGTCAACCTTGGCAAACACATTTCCACACTTAACACAGTTTATAAACACTGGAGGTCTGGTTTTCTTCTTAGATTTTTCTGACATTTTTTCCTTTTTAATAAAATCAATAACACCAACCGCAAACTGAAGTCTGAATTTAAATATACTTAGCAGTTGCAGTCAGTTCAGGAACCGAGCCAGGTTCCGACAGGAATTGGGATCCAGGGAAAAAAGAATCAAACTCATCGGTTCCGAAACCACAAAAATTAGAATTTATGTAACTAAAAATGGAGCTTTTTGTTAAAAAACTCAGACTAAACTAACCAAAAAGTACAGTTATGTAAGAACTTACCATAACAGTAGATCTTCGAGAGAGGCTCTTGCAGTAGGTAAGAAAAAATTACTCACCTTAGTAATTCTGTTTTTCTCAGTGATACTCAGGAATTCATAACTTTCTGCAGTAAGCCTGAAGGGTTGAACTGCCCGGAGAGATGGAACATATGCAAATGATGGAATCATCTGCACGTGATAACTTTTCAAATGCTACCCTATAGTAACTGTCAATGTTCTAAACCTCTTCAGATTTCCTAGGAGCCTGAATAGACCAATGCTAAAGTAAACTTTTAAAATTATTTGAAAGAGATAATTAAAGCTTGACCCCAATTGAAATAGGAGATAGCTCCAACTGGAGCCAAGAACACCTAAAAAAACCCTAAAAGAATTAAAATGTCAGAAACTATAAGGGTTTAAGACCCCAAAACCTGTTTTATAAATTGGACCACTATGAGAGGATGCTTGCACAAATTGTGATGTACCCTTTTACGGCAGCGCAGCATGCAGAGTGCAGAGGCTGAGTTCTGGAAGTGGAGGAGGGAGGGAAGTTATGAATACCTGAGTATCACTGAAAAGAAACAGAATTACTAAGGTGAGTAATTTTTTCTTCTAACCCCAGTAATACTCAGGTATTCATAACGTTCTGCAGACTACAAAGCAGTACCACAGGAGGTGGGCACAGAACACTTATTTAGGAAATAGACTCTGCAGGACTGCTGTGCCAAACCTAGCATCACTTCTAGACTGGATATCTAAACTGTAATGCTTAGTAAAGGTGTGTACTGTCTTCCAGGTAGCTGCTTTACAGATGTCAACCAGTGGAACACTCCTTACGGCTGCCAAGGCGGCAGCTGTTCCTCTGGTAGAATGTGCCCTCAATCCTGATGGGGGCTACCGACCAGCCTTTGTATAATAAAACTGAATACACTGGACAATCCAATGAGAAATGGGCCTTTTAGAGGCTGGATTACCTTTTCCCACATCCCCATAGGTCAGAAAAAAAAATTACTCACCTTAGTAATTCTGTTTCTTCTAATGGAGTCTTGCTGTATTCTGACTATTGCAGTTAGCCCCAGCCTTTAAACTGCCCCAGAGAACAAAGGGTTAACTTTCTATGCAGAGCATAGAATGCTGAGCTCGAGCTCGGTTGAGGTCTCTGTCTGCAGCCCTTTGAAATCCAACCATCAGATTCTTACGAGCAAAAAACTCACTAACTATCCTATGTGGAAACTATAAAATTTTTACTAGCCAACTGGCAAGAAGAGTTTTGAATTCCCAAAGAAGACTCAAGTCAAGAAACCCAAAACCAAAAACCAATCCAAATAAGAATAATAATAAAACAAACAGTCAAACAAAAAGAGGAGGGTGTAAAAGAAGCACACCTGAGGTGCAACACTGCACCTGCCCACTCACTTCCCAAAAACAGGTTCTGAGAGGGGAGGCAAGGAGGGAGGCCAGAATATAGCAAGACTCCATTAGAAGAAACATAATTACTAATGTGAGTATTTTTTTCTTCAAACAACATGAAGTCTTGCTGTATTCTGACTATTGCAGACTACCAAACAGTACCTCCATGGAGGACAGACAGAACCTACTTTGGGAATAGTCTCTGAAGTACTGCTGTGCCAAACCGACCATCACTCCTAGCCTGGATATCCAGAGAGTAATGCTTGGTAAAGATATGGACTGTTTTACAGGTGGCTGCTTGACAAATTTCTAAGAGAGGAATATCCCTGGCAGCAGCCAGGGAAGCAGCTGTACCTCTGGTGGAGTGAGCCCTCAGGCCTGAGGGTGGAATTTTCCTAGTTTCTCATAGCAGAATTGTATACAAGACACAATCCACCTGGCAATAGTTCTCTTAGTGGCATGGTTGCCCTTTCCCACTTCTCCATAAGTGAGGAACAACTGGAGGGAATCAAACCTGTGACCCCTGGGACGCTGTATGTAGTAGCTAAGGGCCCTTTTAACATCTAAACTGTGTAGCCTCCTCTCTCCTGAAGAAGAATGATCAGTGAAGAAAACAGGAAGAGACACAGACTGATTCAAGTGGAAATCTGAAGCCACTTTGGGCAAGAACCTTCTATTGGTTCTAAGGACCACTTTATCCCTATGAAAGGAGATAAAATCAGGTTCCACTGCAGGGCTTGCAATTCACTGATACGTCTGGCAGAGGTAATGGCTACTAAAAACACAGTTTTCCAAGTCAAGTACTTAAGCTCTGCTGAGGACATAGGTTCAAAGGGAGGTTGCATAAGTTGAGCAATGCAAACATTTAAGTCCCAGGCAGGGGCAGGGTCTCTAAAGGGAGGATTGGTATGAAGCACTCCCTTAAAAAATTTACAGAATACAGGATGAGACGATAGTGAGGAAGACTTTCCCACTGACAGGAAAGCAGAAACAGGTGACAAGTGTACCTTGAGAGTTGCTGGTCTGAGGCCTAAGCCATTCAAATGGACCATATAATCCAGAACTGTAGGCAATTCAGCAGTGTCTGGGGAAATATGTTGCTTGGAACACCAAATGCTGAATCTCTTCCATTTGGAGTTATAGGTTTTTCTAGTGGTGGGCTTTCGAGAAGCTTTGAGAATATCCAGAACCCCCTGAGACAGATGCAAATCTGCATACTCCAACTCTTCAAGAGCCACGCCTTGAGATTGAGAGACTGAAGATTGGGGTACCAAATCCTCCCGAGAGGAGGTTAACAGGTTGTAATTCCTGGGAAGAGACATGGGGAAGATGGACTGCTAGGGACAGTAACAGGGGGTACCAAGTTTGTCTGGCCTAGTCTGGAGCAATCAGAATCACTTTGCAAGGTTGAGACCTTATCTTGACTAAAACTTTGAACAGTAGAGGAAAGGGAGGGAAGGCATACAGAAATTTCCCTTCTCAGTTCAGAATCAGAGCATACAGAGGGACTGAGAGCCCAAGACTAGGGGTCTGCAACAAAAGAGAGGAAGTTAGTGATTGTCTGGGGCTGCAAAGAGATCTATCTCTGGAGCGCCCCACCTTGAAAAATCACCTTCAACACCAGAGGGTCCAGGGACCATTCGTGATGGCCCTGTGAGATCCTGCTCAGTGCATCTGCTAACACATTGTCCTTCCCTGGATGGTGGACTGCTATCAGAGAGGTTTGCAGGGAATAAGCCAAAGACCACAACTTCATGGCTTCTGTGCACAAGGCTGTAGACTGAGTGCCTCCCTGCTTGTTGATGTACCACATGGTGGTGGTGTTGTCTGTTCTGACCTGAACCACCTTGTTCTGCACTGACTGAGAGAAAGCCTGCAGAGCCAGAAAACTGCCCTGAGTTCTAGGAGATTGATATGGAGAAGGGATTCCTGAGGGGATCATAGTCCCTGGGCAGCGAGGGCCCCCAGATGGGCTCCCCAGCCCAGAAGGGAAGCATCCGTGGTAAGGACCACTGAATGAGACTGAGTGACAAATGGGACCCCTTGCCTTAAATTGTCCTGATCCTGCCAGAATTAAAGGGCCAGGATCAGGGTCAGAGTCACTGGAATCAGTTTGGTAAGGGGATCCTTGCTCTGGGACCAAAAGGCCCTCAGATGGAACTGAATGTCCCTCATCTGGAATCTTGCCCCTTGGACCACTGCTGTAGAAGCTGCCATATGGCCCAAGAGCTGAAGGAAATGCCTTGCTGGTCGGCACACCTGAAGGCTGAAGGAAGATCCAGTTCTATAAGAACTCTTGCACTTTCCAAGGGAAGAAAGGCTCTTGCTTTGACAGTATCCAGCTCCGCCCCATAAAGGTAATGAGCTGCGCTGGCTCGAGAACTGACTTGGGAAGGTTAAGAAGAAATCCTAGAGAAGTGAGCACTTGCTGGGTCACTTGCAGGTCTGACTTGACTTGGTCTGGAGACTGGCCCACTATAAGCCAGTCGTCCAGATATGGAAAAATGGAAATCTTTTGCCTTGTTAGAAAGGCAACGGCTACTGCCAGGCACTTTGTGAAAACCCTTGGGGCTGATGCTAGGCCAAAGGGCATTGCTTTGAACTGATAGTGGACTGAGGGCAACTCGAACCTGAGGTACTTCCTATGAGAGCACCTGAAGGGAATGTGAAACTAGGCATCTTTGAGGTCCAGGGAAGCTAGCCAGTCCCCTGGCCTTAGAGAGGGAAGAATTATTTCCAGAGTTACTATCTTGAACTTTGGTTTTAAAAGATGTTTGTTCAGGTATCTTAGGTCTAGGATAGGTCGCCACTCTCCTGTCTTTTTTGGGGTAAGGAAGTACCTGGAGTACAGACCTTTGCCCCAGTGTAGGGTAGGAACTCTCTCTATGGCTCTTAAGGCCAGAAGAGATGAAACCTCTGCTTCTAGGGCAAGGATTTCTGAGAGACCTGCAGGTGGAAAAGATCTGGCTCTCATCTTCGGAAATTTTTTGAAGCTGAGAACCAGTCCCTGGCTTACTACTTCCAGGACCCACTTTACTGATGTAATGGACATCCAGTCCTGGACAAAGTAAGCCAGCCTGCCCCCTACTGGAATAGGAGAGTCGACCCGGGCAGGCCCATCAGGGTGTCTGCTTGGCAGGGGCCTTAGGCTGAGGAGTGGATGCAGCCCTGCTCATCCCTCTTCTGCCTCTCCCTCTGAAGAACCCCCTCTGTGAAAAGGGAGAAGAGGCCTGTGCTTGGTAAAAAGGCCTATGAAAAGGCCTGCCCCTGCCCCTAGACTGCTGCCTTTGAGGAGTTGCCTGCCTCTCCTTGGCCTGAGCACTCCTATAAGTGGTCCTGTACTCATCCATTTTCTTCATGTAATTCTGTCTGCTCCCCAAACAGAGAATTACCCACTACAGGAAAATCCATGGCCTTAGCCTGGGTGTCCTGTGAGAGGCTAGTACATCTGAGCCAAGCAACTCTCCGAAGAGCCACAGATGTAGCCATGACTCTTGATGACATATCACTGGAGTCCACAGCAGCATGAAACTGTACTTTTGATGCCTCAATTCCATCAGCAGCCACCTCCTCCAGCTCCTTGGCTAGCTGGGGGGAGGCGGTTTAGCTAGTGCCAGTACAGTGTCCTACCTGGACTTCTGATACCTGGCTGTATAGGCCATATAGTTCGCCTGCCTGAGTCCCAAGGAAGATGCCATGTACTGCTTTTTTGCCATGGCATCAATCTTCCTGGAGTCTTTGTCTGGGCGGTGTGAAGCCAAGGGAATATTTGCCTAGTCACAGGCAGCAGCCTGCACTACCCCAACATGGCTGCATTGTTGATATAAAAACTCCATATCTGAGCCTGATAGTGTGTACCTCTTGTCCATCCTTCTGTCAACAGGTGGTACAGTATTGGGAGACTTTAAGATTTTGAGTGTCTGCTTCCCAAAGGATTTGTGGAGGGGAACAGACAGCCTCCTGGACTCTGGTATGTCCATCATTTCTACATAATCAGGCTCCTCTTGATCCTCCATGGCCTCCTCCATAGGAAGCTGGAGGGTTTCAGCCACCTTTCTGTAAAACAGAAAGTGGGGAAGGGACTCAGAAAGTCTAGGAGGGGAAACACCAGAAGGTCAATCTGGGGAGATGTCCGGTTCCACAGGCACATCCAGACTTTCACCATCGTCACCATCATCCTCGAACTCCTCCTCCTCCTCAAACTCCAGTTCATAAAAATCTTCAGGGGTATAATCTTGAACCAGGGGAACCGACCGAACCGAGCCCCTGCCAAATGGTGCCAGATCGGTCGGAACCGGGCAAAGCAATTCCACAACCCGAATTGCTATGTCTATTTCTTCAGCAGTCGGAACATGAACCTCTGGATCCGAACCGGTCGATTTCTCTTTGCGTTTCCTTTTTGTAGGACTTGACCCCTCAGGATCGGCTCTCCTTTTGCCCAAAGAAGTATCGCCCTGGTCAAAGGCACTCCTTCTGGTTCGGTCGGAACCGAACCGGGCTGGCCATCCGAGTCAGCGGACTTCTCGGCCT
This sequence comes from Neoceratodus forsteri, assembly GCA_016271365.2. Classification (NCBI taxonomy): domain Eukaryota; kingdom Metazoa; phylum Chordata; order Ceratodontiformes; family Ceratodontidae; genus Neoceratodus; species Neoceratodus forsteri. Next base: position 860,072,826 of record CM028134.1, read on the forward strand.
CCTTTTCCCTCAGTCTACCTAATCTCTTTTCAAGGGTAGATTTAGGAAAATGTTTACAAATTTGGCAGTCTGTATCGAGGTGTTCAAACCCCAGACAGTAAACACAGGTGGTGTGGGGATCGGCCTTAGCAAAGGCCTCCCTACACTCACTGCAGTGTTGAAACCCAGTGGGCCCGGTTTTCTTCTTGGGTTTCTCAGACATGGCCAACCTAACCAAACTTACCCTTTTTATGGCAACCGCCAGGCAAGACTCCCTTATCAGTTCCTAACCATGTCACGGGTGTTGGAAAAAAACGTTCAAAACACATTTTTTTTTAGAACCGATAAGGACCGGTAACCACACTCTAAAGTAAAAGACAGGAATTCACTAAATGTGATCGGTTCAGCCGAACCGATCAAACAAGTTACAATTTCCACACAGAAATAGGTAAAACCTATCTAGTACTCACGGTACGCAGACAGAGCTGAACCGACTAAAGCGAACAAATTCGACTAAAACCGACACTTTACCGACACTTTAACTACGACTTCTCGAACCGAGCTGAAGGAGAAATCTCGGAGCGACTGTTCAGTGCGAGAAGTAAAGAATCTGATGGTTGGATTTCAAAGGGCTGCAGACAGAGACCTCCAACCGACTCGAAGCTCAGCATTCTATGCTCTGCATAGAAAGTTAACACTTTGTTCTCCGGGCAGTTTAAAGGCTGGGCTAACTGCAATAGTCAGAATACAGCAAGACTTCATGTTGTTTGAAACAACTGTTTCTTGTCCTGCCTATGATCCTTAATGTACGTGATATAGTAACTAAGGGCCCGTTTCACATCAAGGCTATGAAGCCTTCTTTCACCATGGTAGAGTGCTCAATGAAAGAACACAGGGTAGGGTGATGGATTGGTTAATATGGAAATCAGAGACCACCTTTGGTAGAAATTTCCTGTTACGTTCTCAGTATCACTTTATCCCTGTGAAAAGAGATATAATCCTGCTCTCAGAAAGAGCCTGCAATTCACTTATTCTTCTAGCAGAAGTGATTGCCACTAGAAAACGGTCTTCCAAGTGACATATTTGAGCAAACTAACGTATTGCCATAGGCTCAAACGGATACCCCATTAGCTTGGCAATGCAAACGCTTGAGATCCCATGCTGGCACTGGTGCCCTGTGAGGGGGGTACAAATGGGTCAGACCCTTAAAGAATTTCCTACAAATTGAGTCTGAGGCAAAAGATACTGTAGTACCAGCAGAAATGTAAGCAGACAAGGCTGCAAGATGTACCTTAAGTGAATTGGGCTGCAAACCCAAGGAATGCAAATGGGAGAGATAATCCAAAACAACTGGAATGTCAGCCTGTAATGGGTAAAATCCCTAGGAGCACTAGATTGAAAATCTTTTTCATTTAGAGGAGTAAGTTATCTTAGTAGAGGTTTCCTACAGCTCCTTAGAATATGAAGTACTGTTCTATAACGTTTCAAACCAGCATATTCTAATTCCTCAAGAGCCAAGCCTTGAGGTTGAGGGATTTGAGGTTCGGGTACAACCGGGTCCCCTGGTTGGAAGTCAATAGATTGTATGTCTGAGGTAGCCGTATTGGCATGGCCACTGACACTGAGAGCACAGAGTGTACCATGGCTGCCTGGGCCAATCCGGGGCTATTAAGATCAGGGATGCTGAATGGGACCTGAGCTTGAGTAGCACCCTGAAGACCAGAGGAAAGGGAGGAAAAGCATAAAGGAACCTTCCCAGCTAGTCCAGAGTCAAAGCATCCAGTGTCAAAGTGCCCTGATCCGGTAGTCTGCAACAATACTGAGGCAGGTGGTGGAACTGGTGGGATGCGAACAAGTCCACCTCTGGAGCACCCCACCTTCGGAAGATTACGTTTACCACCTGCTTGTTCAAGGTCCATTCGTGATGGGCCTGGTTGATTCGACTTAATGTATCTGCCAGGGCACTGTCCTTTCCTGGTAGGTAGATTGCCTGGAGGAAGACTCCTAGAGAGTATGCCAGAGTCCAAATTCTCATTGCCTCTATACAAAGAGGCCCTGACCTGGTGCCTCCCTGCTTGTTGATATAGTACATTGTGGTGGTATTGTCTGTCCTGACCACCTTTGACTGTACCAGCCCTGAGAAAGCCTTTAGGGCAAGATAAACAGCCCCGAGTTCCAGCAAATTTATGTGCTGTAGGGACTCTGAGGTTGACCAGGTGCCTTGGGTTGTGTGTTCTCCCAAGTGGGCGCCCCAGCCCAATAGGGATGCATCTGTTGTAAGAACCATCGAGGGAAGGTCCCTCTGAAAGGGAACACCCTCCCTTAGATTGGATACCTCTTTCCACCATAGCAAAACTTGGAGAAGAGTTCTTGTAACCGGAATGGGCTTCGATAGGGAATCTTTTCTTTGATTCCAGTGAGTCTTGAGATTGGAACTGAATGTCCCTCATTTGAAATCTTGAACCCGGTACTGTGGCTGTGGATGCAGCCATATGACCCAGAAGCTGCAAAAAGTGCCTTGCAGGCTTGCTTTTGTTCAGAATGAAAGAGTTTGCCGCCAACTGGACATTTTCTACTCTGTCCAGAGGAAGACAGGCCCTGCCTTGCAGGGTGTCTATCTCTGCCCCTATGAACTGCAACTTTTGGGTAGGAATGAGGACTGATTTCTCGAGGTTGACAATGAATCCCAGGGATTCCAACAGATCTTGTGTAAGGCTTAAAAACTGGGAAACCTGCTGAGGCGACCTGCCCATCAGCAGCCAGTCGTCCAAATATGGAAAACCTGATACACCCTTTCTTGAAGGTATGCTACCACTGGAGCCAGGCACTTTGTGAACACCCTTGGAGCCGAAGAAAGGCCAAAAGGCAGGGTTGAAAACTGGCAGTGACCTGAAGGGAGTTTGAATCTGAGGTATTTTCTGTGAGACTCCCTTATGGGGATGTGGAAGTAGGCGTCTTTCAAGTCCAGTGATGCCAACCAGTTTCTCCTCTGGATTGTTGGCAGGATCAATGCTAAAGTTATCATTTTGAACTTTAGCTTTTTTAGATGTTTGTTCAGGGATCTGAGATCCAATATAGGCCACCACTCCCCACTTTTCTTTGTGGTGAGGAAGTATTTGGAATAAAAACCCCTTCCTCTGAGGGTGCTTGGAACAGATTCCACTGCTTTTAGAAGCAGTAGTTTCTGAACCTCTGCCTCCAGCAGGGTGTTTTCTGCCTGGGATGGTGTACTGAAATCCCTGGCTGCTAGAGGACGAAGGGATTTGAAATTCAAAGACAGACCCTGACCCACCAACTCCAGGACCCACTTGTCCGAAGTGAAGGTAAGCCAATTCTGGAGGAAGTGGGAGAGTCTGCCTCCGACAGGGAGTAAGTAAGTGGCCTGTACTTCAGGGGGTCTGTTTGGCTTGGGGTGGAGGTTGTGCTTGAGCTCCACGTCTAGATCCCCTTCGACCTCTGCCCCTAAAGTATCCCTGCTGTGGATACTGTTGATATTGGGGTATGGCCACTGGCTGAAAAAAGGCCTGGAATGAAAAGGCCTGCCCCCCCTTCCATAAGGCCTGGTGGATGGAGAAGCTCTGTCTCTACTAGAGTTGCTCATGTATGTGGCCTTATACTCATCTACCTTCTTCATATATGCCACAGTGGATTCCCCAAAAAGAGCATTTCCCTCCAAGGGAAAATCCAGGGCCTTAGATTGTGTATCAGCAGTGAAATCTGTAGCTCTCAGCCAAGCAAATCTCCTCTGGGCTACCATATTTGCCATCCATCTGGCTGCAGTGTCATTGGTATCAGCAGCCATTTGGAATTGGTATTTAGCTGCCTCCAGCCCCAAAGCTTAGCAGTCTCTGCTAGGTCGCCTGATGGGGTGAGGGAGCTTGAGAGATGGCCAATACTGACTGCCACAGGGACTTTTAGTACTGGGCAGCATAGGCCTGAAAAATTAGCCTGTCTCATGGCTAAGGAGGCTGACAGGTAACCTTTCCTAGCCATGCTGTCTATCTTCCTAGAGTCCTTATCTGGTGGATGGGAAGCCAGAGGGACTCTAGCCTTATCACAGGCCGCCTGCTGAATAACCCCTTGGTGATCTGGATGAGAGAACAGGGACTCTGCCCCTTCTCTTTCCAACTGATATTTCTTGTCCAGCCTCTTATCCAGAGGAGGGACAGAATTTGGGGTCTGCAACAGCTTTAGAGCATCCTTTTTGAAAAATGTATTTACTGGGAGGAGGAGGGCCTTGGTGGGAGTCAAACCCATCATTTCCAGGTACTCTATTTCCTCCTCATCCTCCACTTCCTCCGTTGTGGAGATGTCAAGGGCATCTGCTATCTTTCTCACAAAAGTAAAGTGAGAAAAGAAGTCTTCAGATACACTAGGGGGCGACCCAAAGTCCTGCTCTGGGGATACCTCTAGTAAAATAGGTTCCCCTTCATCCTCCTCATAGTCACTACACTACTCCTCTTCAATAGGAGGAATCCTGGCAGGCTGTCCCGTTGGCACAGGGGTTTGCTGTGCAGGGGGCACCAAACCCTGCAAAGCCTGAATAATTTTGACTGCCTGTGCAATCTCCTGAGGAGTTGGCATAACGTTAGTTGATACAGAAATCCCCTGATTAATAGTAGGGGGTTCTGAATTCTAAATGCTTGAGTTTACGTGCCTTCTTAGAGGGAACCGGGGAGCTAGCCGGTTCAGAACCCCTCTTTATATTCTTATCACCCGTGTCAGGGGTGGAGGTTACAATAGTTGTGGGTTCAGCCACAGTAGTAGAGGGAATCGGCTGGTCAGAGCCAGAGGGACCTTTGGGGAGTTTCATTTTTAGCCGTTCCAGGCGTTTTTCAACAGTTTTTTCAGGAAAAGTCAGGCAGATCTGACAATCCTCCTTCAGATGCTCATAACCCAGACAAGCCACACACATAGGTCCAGATATTCAAACTGCGCCAGGCTGTGGCGCAAGCCTGGGTGCAGCTCAACTTGGCTGCGCAGGGGTGTGGACTGGGCGATATTCAACGGAACTGCACCATGGCTCAGCATCGTTGAATATCGCACCCTTGCCACCCGCAGTACGCATGGTGCAGTGGCACTGTGCCAGTGGCCAGAGTGGAGCATGGGGATGCGCTAAGCGCAAGTTCATTAGCAAAAGGCGCAACCGTGATATTCAAAGTTGACATGCAAATGGGGCCTTGCAATGTATGCAAGGCACACATGGGGCCATTTACATGTCATTATGGGCTCCCATTTGCATGCAGATGCGCCATCCTCGGATTTGCTCTGCACCTGGCGCCTCTGCCAGGCAGCAGCAGTCGGGGACCGGACCTCTCGCAGTGCGAATGCGCCCACAGCCCAATTCGTGGGCATTCGTAGAATAAAAAGATCCCAATATCCCTGGTGGTCCAGTGGACCACTGTCTGCCTGATCGCGGGCTTAAGTACAAATAAAAACGATTCCTATATCCCTGGTGGTCCAGTGGACGATGACTGCCGGCTGGCTGGCTCAAGTACAAAAAAGAATTGAATCTTATATCCCTGGTGGTCCAGTGGATTGATGACGCCCCATCGTGGGCTTCAGTAAAGGATTATTGACCCCATATCCCTGGTGGTCCAGCGGACCCTCCCCACTGATCCCCATCACCCGCCCCGTCAGCGGTGGGCAGCAGCACCCCACCTGCCTGAAGACTGACACCGCTGGTAGGGCTGTACGCCCACTGGTCCACCATTCACATATCTGGTATGTGTAGTACAGTATGGCTGCACGCCCATTGGCTCAGGCTGCGGACCAAGGGCATGTACAGCCCTACCAACTGTGTCAATCAGCGGGGCGGGTGGGTGCTGCCGCCCGCCGCTGACCGTGCGGGGAGCGGGCGGTGGGGATCAGTGGGCGAGTGGGGAGGGGGTCTGCTGGACCACCAGGGATATAGGGCCAATAACTTTACTGAAGCCCGACTGGCAGTCATCAGTCCACTGGACCACCAGGGATATTGGATTCAATTCTTTTTTGTACCTGAAGCCCGCGATCGGGCAGACAGCGGTCCACTGGACCACCAAGGGTATAGGAGACTGTGATTCATTACGAATGCCCGCGATCGGGCAGGCAGTGGTCCACTGGACCACCAGGGATATAGGATTTCGTTGTTTAATTTACTCAAGCCCACGATCGGGCAGACAGCAGTCCACTGGACCACCAGGGATATAGGAATTCATTTTTTATTTACTTAAGCCAGTGATCGGGCATGGGAGGGGGCGCCACCACGGAGGTGCAGCCGGAGCTCGGGTGGCCACCCACAGGTGGCAGCTGCCGTGTTGCGCCATGCAATACTGCAGCTCACCTCGTGGTGGCCAACCTCTGCTCCTTTTTGGGCTTAACTTTGTGCTGGCGCAGGTAGGGTTGCACATGCATGGCCGCACATCCCGGGCTGAATATCGGGCTGTGCAGAGTATGCGGGGCATGCCCCACACCCACCTGCGCCTGCATACATTACTGATGCGCTCCGGCACGCTCGGGTTTGTGCCGCACTTCCTTTGAATATCACGCGGAGCCGCATCAGTGGGTTGCACATGGCAAGCACACTGTTCTACTTACGCGCAACCCTTTGAATATCTGGGCCATAGTGCTTATTCGCCGCGAAAAACATCCCCACATTGAGTACACAATTTTAAAGTCGGGCTCATCGGTCTTTTTCCTAGGTTTTTCTGTCATTTCAACCAGAAACAGAGAACCACAAAAATGCAAAGTAAAATAATAACAATTGTGTTTTTTTTGGTCAGTTCCGGAACCGAAAAGGAACCGGGTGAACCGAACCGATAAAGATTCTGGAACCAGTACTAGCGGTTCTGTAACCGAAAAAGACAGTTACAAAAATTTAGGTAAACAGTAAAATAAAACAGAGATAAACGCTATCCTTAACAGAAAATAGGCTAAAAATTAAGGAACTAGCTTGGTTTCCTCTCGAGGTTATACCAACCGAGAGGAACCAAGAAAACAAATTTACCAAAAACCAAGTTTAACTAAGCTAAACAATCAGCAAATGAAAATAAAACGATACTTATATGTTTTTATAAGTTATCACTTCAGATGAAGAGCGACACTCCGGCGACCAAACTGTTCAGGCGGAGAGCTAAATCTGAAGAGGTTTAGAACATTCACAGCTACTATAGGGCAGCATTTGAAAAGTTGTCATGTGCAGATAATTCCATCATTTGCATATGTTCCATCTCTCCGGCAGTTCAACCCTTCGGCTTACTGCAGAAAGTTATGAATACCTGAGTATAACTGGGGTTAGAATTACATATAGGACTGAAGCCGACAGGCATCGGACCCCAGAAAAATTTCTAGCTAGCAGTCTCTGGTGGGGACTGCTCCCACATCAGGTGACTGGCGTCAGGCGACATCAGTATAAAGGGGCAGTCCCCCACTCACGCCTTCCGGTTCTTTCCCGCTAAAGGCCAAAAAGGCAAGACGAGAGAGAAGCGGATGTTTCCCTTCCTGGAAAAGGAGCTGAAAAAGCTAAGGGGGATGGAGGGCGGGAAGGTATTACCTACTGCAAAAGCCTCTCTCGAAGATCTACTGTTACGGTAAGTTCTTACGCGAATTGTATTATCTTACTTCGAGAGGGCTCTTGCAGTAATTACACATAGGACTGAATTCCAAGCAGTCTGGAACAAGGAAAAGTACTCAGGAGGAGGAAAACTACACACCCATAGAACCTCCGGCTGTAAGGGTCTTAAGAAAGAAGACCTTGCAAACCAGCCAACCCAAAGCCTGCTCTACGGTGAGAGGCAATGTCCAAACTGTAGTGTTTCGTAAAGGTATGGACAGAAGTCCAAGTAGCAGCTGCGCAGATGTCTGCCGCTGACACATTCTTTAAACAAGCCACAGAGGCAGCTATTCCTCTGGTGGAGTGGCCCTGACTTGACCCTGCAGGGTTTTGTTGTTCTTGTAAGTAACAGAAAGTGATACAATGAGCCAACCATTTGATAGGCATTGCTTGAAATGGATTGCCCTCTCTTTGTGAGCAAAAGAGACAAAAGTTGATCAGAGTTCCTGAGATCCTTAGTCCTAGTGGTGTAGTATCTCAGGATTCTATGAACATCCAAAGTATGTAAGAGGTACTCCCCCTGATTGGAGTGTTGCATAAAGAAAGCAGGTAGCTCAATGGATTGATTCAGCGTAGATTCTGCCACCACCTTTGGGAGAAACTTAGGGTTTGTGCGCAGAGTCACACGTTCCTTGTGAAAAATCAAATATGGGATTTTACACATCCAGGCCTGAGGCTCAGAAATGCGTCAAGCTGAAGTAATGGCCACCAGGAAGAGAGTCTTTCACGAGAGGAACTTCAAGTCTGCTGAGGCTGCCGGTTCAAAAGGAGGCAGGGTAAGCTTCTCAAGAACAAAGTTCAGATCCCAAGAAGGGCAGGAACGCAGACAGGGGGTCTCAAATGGAGAACCCCTCTAAGGAAGGTCTTAGAGACTTCCAGCTGCGCGAAAGTTCTGTCCCCAAAAGGGACGTGGTAGGCAGAGATAGCCACCATGTGAACTTTCAAAGAGGAATGGCTGAGACACAGGTCAAAGAGATGATGCATGTAGTCCAGGATTCTCCCGACAGGGCAAGAGAATGGCTCGAAGTCCTTGGAAGAGGCCCAAATCGAGAACTGTTTCCATTTCATGGCGTAGGTAGACCTAGTGGAAGGCTTCCTGGCCTCCACCAGAATTTCTGCCACGAGTGGAGAAACCCCGAATCAGGCTTGAGCTACATCTGCAGGAGCCACGCATGCACCTGAAGGGATTTGAGACCTAGATGAATCAGGGTCCCCTGATCCTGGGTCAGCAAATGTTGAGACAGAGGAAGAGGAAGCGGAGGGTTCCTCTGAAAATTGTTGCAGAAGAGAGAACCAAACTTGCCTGGGCCAGAATGGAGCGATGAGGATCATTCGAGCTCCTTCTGAGCTGAGTTGTGTAAGACCCTCGGAATCAAGGGAATCGGGAGGAAGGCACAGACAAATCTGTCCGGTCCTGCATCATCCATTTTCTTCATGTAATTCTGTCTGCTCCCCAAACAGAAAATTACCCACTACAGGAAAATCCATGGCCTTAGCCTGGGTGTCCTGTGAGAGGCTAGTACATCTGAGCCAAGCAACTCTCCGAAGAGCCACAGATGTAGCCATGACTCTTGATGACATATCACTGGAGTCCACAGCAGCATGAAACTGTACTTTTGATGCCTCAATTCCATCAGCAGCCACCTCCTCCAGCTCCTTGGCTAGCTAGGGGGAGGCCGTTTAGCTAGTGCCAGTACAGTGTCCTACCTGGACTTCTGATACCTGGCTGTATAGGCCATATAGTTCGCCTGCCTGAGTCCCAAGGAAGATGCCATGTACTGCTTTTTTGCCATGGCATCAATCTTCCTATGAGTCTTTGTCTGGGCGGTGTGAAACCAAGGGAATGTTGCCTAGTCACAGGCAGCAACCTGCACTACTTAACATGAAGCTGCATTGTTGATATAAAACTCCATATCTGAGCCTGATAGTGTGTACCTCTTGTCCATCCTTCTGTCAACAGGTGGTACAGTATTGGGAGACTTTAAGATTGCAGTGTCTGCTTCCCAAGAAGATTTGTGGAGAACAGACAGCCTCCTGGACTCTGGTATGTCCATCATTTCTACATAATCAGGCTCCTCTTGATCCTCCATGGCCTCCTCCATAGGAAGCTGGAGGGTTTCCAGCCACCTTTAGAAACAGAAAGTGGGGAGGGACTCAGAAAGTCTAGGAGGAAACACCAGAAGGTCAATCTGGGGAGATGTCCGGTTCCACAGGCACATCCAGACTTTCACCATCGATCACCATCATCCTCGAACTCCTCCTCTCCTCAAACTCCAGTTCATAAAAATCTTCAGGGTATAATCTTGAACCAGGGAACAGCCGAACCGAGCCCCTGCCAAATGGTGCCAGATCGGTCGGAACGGGCAAAACAATTCCACAACCAATTGCTATGTCTATTTCTTCAGCAGTCGAACATGAACCTCTGGATCTGAACGGTCGATTTCTCTTCGCTTCCTTTTTGTGGACCTGACCCTCAGGATCGGCTCTCCTTTTGCCCAAAGAAGTATCGCCCTGGTCAGCAGCACTCCTTCTGGTTCGGTCGGAACCCGAACCGGCTGGCCATCGAGGTCAGCGGACTTCTCGACCTCCTTTTCCCTCAGTCTACCTAATCTCTTTTCAAGGGTAGATTTAGGAAAATGTTTACAAATTTGGCGGTCTGTATCGAGGTGTTCAAACCCCAGACAGTAAACACAGGTGGTGTGAGGATCGGCCTTAGCAAAGGCCTCCCTACACTCCTGCAGTATTGAAACCCAGTGGGCCCGGTTTTCTTCTTGGGTTTCTCGAGACAGCCCAACAACCAACTAAACTTACACGCACCTTAACCGCCATGGAGAGACTCACTCATCAGTTCTAACCATGTATCACCGGTGTTGGAAAAACGCTCAAACATTTTTAGAACCGATAAGGACGGTAACCACACTCTAAAGTAAAAGACGAAATTCACTAAATGTGATCGGTTCAGCCGAACCGATCAAACAAGTATTACAATTTCCACACAGAAATAGGTAAAACCTATCTAGTACTCACGGTACCGCAGACAGAGGCTGAACCGACTAAGCGGAACAAATTCACTTAAAACCCAATAATTCTACCGACACTTTAACCGACTTCTCAACCGAGCTGAAGGAGAACTCTCCGAGCCACTGTTCAGTGAGGCCAAGTAAAGAATCTGATGGTTGGATTTCAAAGGGCTGCAGACAGAGACCTCAACCGAGCTCGAGCTCAGCATTCTATGCTCTGCATAGAAAGTTAACACTTTGTTCTCCGGGGCAGTTTAAAGGCTGGGGCTAACTGCAATAGTCAGAATACAGCAAGACTTCATGTTGTTTGAAACAACTGTTTCTTGTCCTGCCTATGATCCTTAGTGGCCGTGATATAGTAACTAAGGGCCCGTTTCACATCAAGGCTATGAAGCCTTCTTTCACCATGAGTAGAGTGCTCAATGAAAAGACAGGTAGGGTGATGGATTGGTTAATATGGAAATCAGAGACCACCTTTGGTAGAAATTTCCTGTTCGTTCTCAGTATCACTTTATCCCTGTGAAAAGAGATATAATCCTGCTCTACAGAAAGAGCCTGCAATTCACTTATTCTTCTAGCAGAAGTGATTGCCACTAGAAAAACGGTCTTCCAAGTGACATATTTGAGCTGAGCCATTGCCATAGGCTCAAACGGATACCCCATTAGCTTGGCAATGCAAACGCTTGAGATCCCATGCTGGCACTGGTGCCCTGTGAGGGGGGTACAAATGGGTCAGACCCTTAAAGAATTTCCTACAAATTGAGTCTGAGGCAAAAGATACTGTAGTACCAGCAGAAATGTAAGCAGACAAGGCTGCAAGATGTACCTTAAGTGAATTGGGCTGCAAACCCAAGGAATGCAAATGGGAGAGATAATCCAAAACAACTGGAATGTCAGCCTGTAATGGAGTAAAATCCCTAGAGGAGCACTAGATTGAAAATCTTTTTCATTTAGAGGAGTAGGTTATCTTAGTAGAGGTTTTCCTACAGCTCCTTAGAATATGAAGTACTGGTTCATAACGTTTCAAACCAGCATATTCTAATTCCTCAAGAGCCAAGCCTTGAGGTTGAGGGATTTGAGGTTCGGGTACAACCGGGTTCCCTGGTTGGAAGTCAATAGATTGTATGTCTGAGGTAGCCGTATTGGCATGGCCACTGACACTGAGAGCACAGAGTGTACCATGGCTGCCTGGGCCAATCCGGGGCTATTAAGATCAGGGATGCTGAATGGGACCTGAGCTTGAGTAGCACCCTGAAGACCAGAGGAAAGGAGGAAAAGCATAAAGGAACCTTCCCAGCTAGTCCAGAGTCAAAGCATCCAGTGTCAAAGTGCCCTGATCCGGTGGTCTGCAACAATACTGAGGCAGGTGGTGGAACTGGTGGAATGCGAACAAGTCCACCTCTGGAGCACCCCACCTTCGGAAGATTACGTTTACCACCTGCTTGTTCAAGGTCCATTCGTGATGGGCCTGGTTGATTCGACTTAATGTATCTGCCAGGGCACTGTCCTTTCCTGGTGAGTGAGATTGCCTGAGGAAGACTCCTAAGATATGCCAGGTCAAGTCTCATTGCCTCTATACAAAGAGCCCTGACCTGGTGCCTCCCCTGCTTGTTGATAGTACATTGTGGTGGTATGGTTCTTGTCCTGACCACCTTTGACTGTACCAGCCCTGAGAAAGCCTTTTAGGGCAAGACAAACAGCCCCGGTTCCAGCAAATTTATGTGCTGTAGGGACTCTGAGGTTGACCAGGTGCCTTGGGTTGTGTGTTCTCCCGAGTGGAGCCCCAGCCCAATAGGGATGCATCTGTTGTAAGAACCATCGGGGAAGGTCCTCTGAAAGGAAACACCTCCTTAGAATTGATACCTCTTTCCACCATAGCAAAACTTGGAGAAGAGTTCTTGTAACCGGAATGGGCTTCGATAGGGAATCTTTTCTTTGATTCCAGTGAGTCTTGAGATTGGAACTGAATGTCCCTCATTTGAAATCTTGAACCCGGTACTGTGGCTGTGGATGCAGCCATATGACCCAGAAGCTGCAAAAAGTGCCTTGCAGGCTTGCTTTTGTTCAGAATGAAAGAGTTTGCCGCCAACTGGACATTTTCTACTCTGTCCAGAGGAAGACAGGCCCTGCCTTGCAGGGTGTCTATCTCTGCCCTATGAACTGCAACTTTTGGGTAGGAATGAGGACTGATTTCTCGAGGTTGACAATGAATCCCAGGGATTCCAACAGATCTTGTGTAAGGCTTAAAAACTGGGAAACCTGCTGAGGCGACCTGCCCATCAGCAGCCAGTCGTCCAAATATGGAAAACCTGATACACCCTTTCTTCGAAGGTATGCTACCACTGGAGCCAGGCACTTTGTGAACACCCTTGGAGCCGAAGAAAGGCCAAAAGGCAGGGTTGAAAACTGGCAGTGACCTGAAGGGAGTTTGAATCTGAGGTATTTTCTGTGAGACTCCCTTATGGGGATGTGGAAGTAGGCGTCTTTCAAGTCCAGTGATGCCAACCAGTTTCTCCTCTGGATTGTTGGCAGGATCAATGCTAAAGTTATCATTTTGAACTTTAGCTTTTTTAGATGTTTGTTCAGGGATCTGAGATCCAATAGAGCCACCACCCCACTTTTCTTTGTGGTGAGGAAGTATTTGAAATAAAAACCCTTCCTCTGAGGGTGCTTGAACAGATTCACTGCTTTTAGAAGCAGTAGTTTCTGAACCTCTGCCTCCAGCAGGGTGTTTCTGCCTGGGATGGTGTACTGAAATCCCTGGCTGCTAACAGCAAAGGATTTGAAATTCAAAGACAGACCCTGACCCACCAACTCCAGGACCCACTTGTCCGAGTGAAGGTAAGCCAATTCTGGAGGAAGTGGGAGAGTCTGCCTCCGACAGGGAGTAAGTAAGTGGCCTGTACTTCAGGGGGTCTGTTTGGCTTGGGTGGAGGTTGTGCTTGAGCTCACGTCTAGATCCCTCACCTCTGCCCCTAAAGTATCCCTGCTGTGGATACTGTTGATATTGAGGTATGGCCACTGGCTGAAAAAAGGCCTGGAATGAAAAAGGCCTGCCCCCCATCCATAAGGCCTGGTGGATGGAGAGCTCTGTCTCTACTAGAGTTGCTCATGTATGTGGCCTTATACTCATCTACCTTCTTCATATATGCCACAGTGGATTCCCCAAAAAGAGCATTTCCCTCCAAGGGAAAATCCAGGGCCTTAGATTGTGTATCAGCAGTGAAATCTGTAGCTCTCAGCCAAGCAAATCTCCTCTGGGCTACCATATTTGCCATCCATCTGGCTGCAGTGTCATTGGTATCAGCAGCCATTTGGAATTGGTATTTAGCTGCCTCCAGCCCAAACTTAGCAGTCTCTGCTAGGTCGCCTGATGGGGGTGAGGGAGCTTTCTGAGAGATGGCCAATACTGACTGCCACAGGGACTTTTAGTACTGGGCAGCATAGGCCTGAAAATTAGCCTGTCTCATGGCTAAGGAGGCTGACAGGTAACCTTTCCTAGCCATGCTGTCTATCTTCCTAGAGTCCTTATCTGGTGGATGAACCGAGAGGGACTCTAGCCTTATCACAGGCCCTGCTGAATAACCCCTTGGTGATCTGGATGAGAGAACAGGGACTCTGCCCTTCTCTTTCAACTGATATTTCTTGTCCAGCCTCTTATCCAGAGGAGGGACAGAATTTGAGTCTGCAACAGCTTTAGAGCATCCTTTTTGAAAAATGTATTTACTGGGAGGAGGAGGGCCTTGGTGGGAGTCAAACCCATCATTTCCAGGTACTCTATTTCCTCCTCATCCTCCACTTCCTCCGTTGTGGAGATGTCAAGGGCATCTGCTATCTTTCTCACAAAAGTAAAGAGTGAGAAAAGAAGTCTTCAGATACACTAGGGCGACCCAAAGTCCTGCTCTGGGGATACCTCTAGTAAAATAGGTTCCCTTCATCCTCCTCATAGTCACTACACTACTCCTCTTCAATAGGAGGAATCCTGGCAGTGTCCCGCTGGCACAGGGGTTTGCTGTGCAGGGGGCACCAAACCCTGCAAAGCCTGAATAATTTTGACTGCCTGTGCAATCTCCTGAGGAGTTGGCATAACGTTAGTTGATACAGAAATCCCCTGATTAATAGTAGGGGTTCTGAATTCTAAATGCTTGAGTTACGTGCCTTCTTAGGGGAACCGGAGGCTAGCCGGTTCAGAACCCCTCTTATATTCTTATCACCCGTGTCAGGGTGGAGGTTACAATAGTTGTGGGTTCAGCCACAGTAGTAGAGAATCGGCTGGTCAGAGCCAGAGGGACCTTTGGGGAGTTTCATTTTAGCCGCTCAGGCGTTTTTCAACAGTTTTTCAGGAAAAGTCAGGCAGATCTGACAATCCTCTTCAGATGCTCATAACCCAGACAAGCCACACACATAGGTCAGATATTCAAACTGCGCCAGGCTGTGGCGCCAAGCCTCGAGTGCAGCTCAACTTGGCTGCGAGGGTGGGACTGGGCGATATTCAACGGAACTGCACCATGGCTCAGCATCGTTGAATATCGCACCTGCCACCCTGAGTACGCATGGTGCAGTGGCACTGTGCCAGTGGCCAGGTGGAGCATGAGGATAGCGCTAAGCGCAGAGTTCCATTAGCAAAGGCAGCAACCGTGATATTCAAAGTTGACATGCAAATGGGGCCAGTAGCGTACGCAAGGCACACATGGGGCCATTTACATGTCATTATGTGTCCATTTGCATGCAGATGCGCCGATCCTCGCGTTTACTTTGCACCTGGCGCCCCTGCCAGGCCAGCAGCAGTCGGGACCGACCCTGCAGTGCGACGGTCGCCCACAGCCCAATGCGTGGGCATTCGTAGAATAAAAAGATCCCAATATCCCTGGTGGTCCAGTGGACCACTGTCTTGCCTGATCGCGGGCTTAAGTACAAATAAAAGCGATTCCTATATCCCTGGTGGTCCAGTGGACCGATGACTGCCCGTTCGCGGGCTCAAGTACAAAAAAAGAATTGAATCTTATATCCCTGGTGGTCCAGTGGACTGATGACTGCCCGATCGTGGGCTTCAGTAAAGGATTATTGACCCCCCATATCCCTGGTGGTCCAGCGGACCCCCCCACTGATCCCCATCACCCGCCCCGGTCAGCGGTGGGCAGCAACACCCACCTGCCTGAAGACTGACACCGCTGGTAGGGCTGTACGCCCACTGGTCCACCATTCACATATCTGGTATGTGTAGTACAGTATGAGCTGCACGCCCATTGGCTCAGGCTGCGGACCAATGGGCATACAGCCCTACCAACTGTGTCAATCAGCGGGGCGGGTGAGGTGCTGCCGCCCGCCGCTGACGGTGCGGGGGAGCGGGGCGGTGGGGATCAGTGGGCGAGTGGGGAGGGGGGGTCTGCTGGACCACCAGGGATATGGGGTCAATAATCCTTTACTGAAGCCCGCGACTGGGCAGTCATCGGTCCACTGGACCACCAGGGATATTGGATTCAATTCTTTTTTTGTACTGAAGCCCGCGATCGGGCAGACAGCGGTCCACTGGACCACCAAGGGTATAGGAGACTGTGATTCATTACGAATGCCCGCGATCGGGCAGGCAGTGGTCCACTGGACCACCAGGGATATAGGATTTCGTTGTTTAATTTACTCAAGCCCACGATCGGGCAGACAGCAGTCCACTGGACCACCAGGGATATAGAATTCATTTTTATTTACTTAAGCCAGTGATGGGCATGGGAGGGCGCCACCGCGGAGGTGCGGCGAAGACCGGGTGGCCACCCACAGGTGGCAGCTGCCGTGTTGCGCCATGCAATACTGCAGCTCACCCACACAGGTGGCCAACCTCTGCTCCTTTTTTGGGCTTAACTTTGTGCTGGCGCAGGTAGGGGTTGCAGCATGGCTCCGCACATCCCGGGCTGAATATCGGGCTGTGCAGAGTATCGCGTGGGCATGCCCCACCCCACCTGCGCCTGCATACATTACTGATGCGCTCCGGCACGCGCCGGTTTGTGCGTGCACTCCCCTTTGAATATCACGCGGGAGCGCATCAGTGGAGTTGCACATGGCAAGCAACACTGTTCTGCGCCATGCATAACCCTTTGAATATCTGGGCCATAGTGTGCTTATCTGCTTCCGCGAAAAACATCCCCACATTGAGTACAATTTTAAAGCAAGCTCATCGGTCTTTTCTTAGGTTTTCTGTCATTTCAACCAGAAACAGAGAACCACAAAATGCAAAGTAAAATAATAACAATTGTGTTTTTGGTCAGTTCCGAACGAAAAGGAACCGGTGAACCGAACCGATAAAGATTCTGGAACCAGTACTAAGCGGTTCTGTAACCGAAAAAGACAGTTACAAAAATTTAGGTAAACAGTAAAATAAAACAGAGATAAACGCTATCCTTAACAGAAAATAGGCTAAAAATCAAGGAACTAGCTTGGTTTCCTCTCGAGGTTATACCGAACCGAGAGGAACCAAGAAAAAAAACAAATTTACCACAAAAACCAAGTTTAACTAAGCTAAACAATCAGCAAATGAAAATAAAACGATACTTATATGTATTTATAAGTTATCACTTCAGATGAAGAGCGACACTCCGAGCGACCAAACTGTTCAGGCGGAGAGCTAAATCTGAAGAGGTTTAGAACATTCACAGCTACTATAGGGCAGCATTTGAAAAGTTGTCATGTGCAGATAATTCCATCATTTGCATATGTTCCATCTCTCCGGCAGTTCAACCCTTCGGGCTTACTGCAGAAAGTTATGAATACCTGAGTATAACTGGGGTTAGAATTACATATAGGACTGAAGCCGACAGGCATCAGGACCCCACGGAAAAATTTCTAGCTAGCAGTCTCTGGTGGGGGACTGCTCCCACATCAGGTGACTGGCGTCGGGCGACATCCAGTATAAGGGGCAGTCCCCACTCACGCCTTCCGGTTCTTTCCGCTAAAAGGCCAAAAAGGCAAGGCGAGAGAAAGCGGATGTTTCCCTTCCTGGAAAAGGAGCTGAAAAAGCTAAGGGGGATGGGCGAAGGGTATTACCTACTGCAAAGCCTCTCGAAGATCTACTGTTACGTAAGTTCTTACGTAGAACTGTATTATCTTACTCGAGAGGGCTCTTGCAGAATACATATAGGACTGAATTCCAAGCAGTCTGGAACAAGGAAAAGTACTCAGGAGGAGGAAAACTACACACCATAGAACCTCCGGCTGTAAGGGTCTTAAGAAAGAAGACCTTGCAAACCAGCCAACCCAAAGCCTGCTCTATGGGTGAGAGGCAATGTCCAAACTGTGGTGTTTAGTAAAGTATGGACAGAGTCCAAGCAGCAACTGCTGAATGTCTGCAGCTGACACATTCTTTAAACAAGCCACAGGGCAGCTATTCCTCTGGTGGAGTGGCCCCTGACTTGACCCGGCAGGGTTTTGTTGTTCTTGTCGTAACAGAAAGTGATACAATGAGCCAACCATTTGGATAGGCATTGCTTGGAAATGGCATTGCCCTCTCTTTTGTGAGCAAAAGAGACAAAAAGCTGATCAGAGTTCCTGAGATCCTTAGTCCTAGTGGTGTAGTATCTCAGGATTCTATGAACATCCAAAGTATGTAAGAGGTACTCCCCCTGATTGGAGTGTTGCATAAAGAAAGCAGGTAGCTCAATGGATTGATTCAGCGTAGATTCTGCCACCACCTTTGGGAGAAACTTAGGGTTTGTGGCAGAGTCACACGTTCCTTGTGAAAAAATCAAATATAGGATTTACACATCAAGCCTGAGGCTCAGAAATGCGTCAAGCTGAAGTAATGGCCACCAGGAAGAGAGTCTTTCGAGAGAGGAACTTCAAGTCTGCTGAGGCTGCCGGTTCAAAAGGAGGCAGGTAAGCTTCTCAAGAACAAAGTTCAGATCCCAAGAAGGGCAGGAGCATGGACAGGGGGTCTCAAATGGAGAACCCCTTTAAGGAAGGTCTTAGAGACTTCCAGCTGCGCAAAGTTCTGTCCCAAAAGGGACGTGGTAGGCAGAGATAGCCACCATGTGAACTTTCAAAGAGGAATGGCTGAGACACAGGTCAAAGAGATGATGCATGTAGTCCAGGATTCTCCGACAGAGGCAAGAGAATGGCTCGCAAGTCCTTGGAAGAGGCCCAAATCGAGACTGTTTCCATTTCATGGCGTAGGTAGACCTAGTGGAAGGCTTCCTGGCCTCCACCAGAATTTCTGCCACAGTGAGAAACCCCGAATCAGGCTTGAGCTACATCTGCAGGAGCCACGCATGCACCTGAAGGGATTTGAGACCTAGATGAATCAGGGTCCCCTGATCCTGGGTCAGCAAATGTTGAGACAGAGGAAGAGGAAGCGGAGGGTTCCTCTGAAAATTGTTGCAGAAGAGAGAACCAAACTTGCCTGGGCCAGAATGGAGCGATGAGGATCATTCGAGCTCCTTCTGAGCTGAGTTTGTGTAAGACCCTCGGAATCAAGGGAATCGGGAGGGAAGGCACAGACAAATCTGTCCTTCCAGTCTAGAGACAGAGCGTCTCGCCAAAAAATACCTCACCCTGGAGTGAGCGAGCAGAAAGCGGGAAGTTTTCTGTTTTGAGGAGACACAAACAGGTCTACCTGAGGTGTTCCCCAGCACAGGAAGACATCATCTATTACCCCTTGATCCATTTCCCATTCGTGGGCCATTGCTGATGACAGACTGAGGTGGTATGCCAGCGTGTTCTCGACTCCCGGAACATGAACTGTCATCAGGTGAAGGCTGTGCTGAACAGCCCAACTCCAAACTCTCATTGCCTCCCTGCAAAGAGGGTAGAAACGCGTTCCTTCCTGCTTGCTGATGTACCAGACTATGCACATGTTGTCTGTCTGGACAGTCAGATGACCGGGAAGCACATATGAGTTCAAGGCTTGGAGAGCATACACAACGACCCTGAGCTCGAGCACATTTATATGAACAGTCTTCTCGAGTCTGGACTAGGAGCCCTGAGTCCTGTGAGACCCTAGATGGGCTCCCCAGCCCTCTCCCAAGGCATCTGTTGTCAATGTTTGGGAGGGGGGTTCGAGGCAAAAGGGAACTCCCCGGCAAAGATTCTCTTGCACCATCCCTCACTGCAAGTCCCAGACCATGGGGGTGGAGACCAGAACTTCCTGGTCTAGGCCATCCAACGTCTGGTCCCACTGAGACAGAAGCATCCACTGAGAGATCCTCATATGGAGCAGAGCGCGAGGGACTGTTGGAATAGCAGCTACCATGAGCCCGAGAAGGCGAAGGGACTGACGTGGCGCTGACCCGTCTGCGACTGGACAGCAGACTTGCATGTGCCTAAAGGGTATCCACCCTGCCCAGAGGCAGAAAAGCCATGCCGATGGTCATGTCCAGGATCACCCCTACGAACTGGAGCCTTTGGCAGGGGACCAGATGGGACTTAGCCTGGCTGATGGTGATACCCAGACTGGAAAAGACCTGTAGGGTAAGGGAAAGAGAGCGCAGGAGATCCTCCCTGGATGGGGCTGCCAGGAGCCAGTCGTCCAGGTACGGGAATACCTGCACTCCCTGGATACGCAGGTGAGCCACTACCACAGAAAGGCATTTGGTGAACACTCGGGGCGCCGAGGAAAAACCAAAAGGGAGGGCCTTGAACTAGTAGTGGTCCCCCTGGAACGAAAACTGAAGGAGTTTGAGGTGGTAAGGGCGAATAGGGATATACAGGTAAGCATCCTGCACATCTAAAGCGCACAGCCACTGTCCTTGCTGAAGTAATGACAAAAAACTCTGCAGAGAGAGCATTTTGAACTGTCTGTACTCCACGAACATGTTCAGGGAGCTGAGGACTAAAATAGGCCTCACGTCTCCAGATTTCTTTGGAACCAGGAAGAAATGGGAGTAGTAGCCTGTCCCCCAAAGGTGGGCTGGGACAGGCTCCATCGCCGCCTTCAAGAGAAGGGAGGATATTTCTTCCCGAACCAGAGGAAGATGTAAGTCGACTTGGGGGGTGATTTTCTGGGTGGTTTCTGAAGAAGCTTGATTGAGTGTCCTACTGCTATCAGTTGGAGCACCCAAGCATCTGATGTGATCCTCTCCCAACCTGGTAGATGGCAGGAGAACCTCCTTCCTATTGGTTCCTCTGGGAGGTCCAGAGGTTGTGGGAGAGGAAAGGAGTCAGGAGGTGTGGGGCAACGTCGCGGCTGAAGCTCCCGATGCTTTTTTGGGCGGGGGGGGGGCTTGGAAGCCAGAGGGGCCTGAGGTTTGTTGGCCCACTTGACCTGAGGTTTCGCTTCAGGCCGAGAACGTCTGTGAAAAGGGCGACGCTGTCACTGAGGGGGCCTGTACAAAAAGTCAACAGACTTAAGTGCAGTGCCCTTCTCTTGCAGGTCGGTGATGATGTCTTTGACATCCCCACCGAACCCCTGAAGGGCGCATCCTGAAGAGTGGATTGCACTTGAGTGACCAAACCTGACACCCGGAGCCAGGCATGACGCCGAAGACCTACAGCGTCCACTGCATCGTATGTGGCACGGAACATGTGCCAACTAGCCGAACGAGCAGACCAGACAAGGTCAGCCACTTCCTGTTTAGTCTGAGACTCAGGAAGGGAGTCCAACTTGGATTCCACCTGACTCAGGATAGTCTTCTGGTAGTCCCCCATGTGTGCAACATAGTTCAGGGCCCTGATCCCCAGAGTGGAAGAAGCGTACACCTTCTTCCTGTACTGGTCCAGAAGATGGGATTCCTTGTCTGGTGGAGACGAGCTAAGGTGTTTTGGATTCGCCGACCGGCCATGAGCGGTGCTAATCACAACTGAGTCGGCCTTCGGGTGTGTGTTCAAAGAATCCATGCCCTCAGGAGCCTGGTATAGCCTATCCGCCTTCCTCGGAAGGGGGAATAACGCGGACGGTTGTTTCCAAATAGTGGAAACAAAGTCTGCGTCAGGCTCAATCCAGGGTGGAATCACTGTCGAAGCAGTTTTGGGCAGATCCAAATGGGCAGTGAGTTTTTTCCGCTGTGGGTCTGGCTCCAGACTTTGCCACTGGTGAACTTCCTGGATATTTCGCAGCAGCTTCAGAAAGGAAGGATCTTTCAGAGGAGACTTCGGAGGAGTCCTTGGCCTGGGACGGTCTGGAGTGCATGGTTCGTCGTCATGATCGGAGCACCCCTCAGAATCTGATTCAGAGGTCTCCGAAGAAGAAGATAAAGACCCCTCCCGGAGCGGGGGAGGAACAGACCCCTTGGACAACCCTCAGGGAAGCGTATCCTCCCTGGCCCTGGCACCCGAGGGCTCACCTCTGGTGTCGGGTAAGGGGGAGGGAGTCTCTCATCTCCGGAGACGAGGATCCGGTACCGGGTCCGACATCGACAGACGGCTCTCCACCTCCCTGGTGAGCTGAGCATTGGCCTCAGCCCACCAGGCAGCCAGAGTCTCCCTTCAAATCGACCAGCAGCTGGGGGGGCCGTGGAGGAGGAGAGGGATACGGATACTGAGGGTATCTGTAGGGCGAGTATCCGTAACCCGATGGCAGGAAGCCAGGCGTCGGGTATTGAGGCGTCAGGTACTGCAGCGTTGGGTACTGCGGCACAGGATACTGTGGTCCCGGGTAAGACGCCATCGGATAGGACGGAGTCAGATACCCAGGAACCAGGGGCTCCATCGGAGCAGAAGGCCCTGGGAGAGGCCCAGCAGGCAGGCCAGGAACAGGTGGCCCCACGGGCATTGGGTCCGGCGTTGGGACGGTGTCCAGCAATGGGATGTCGCCTGGCGTCGGGTAGGCTGGTATCGGGTCCGGCGTCAGGGGATCCAGCCCTGTGGGAGGGAGACCTGACGGAAGCGTACTGGCGTCCTCTGTGTCGCCCGAGGAAAAAGAACTGAAATCCCTGGGGTCCAGCAGGGGAGACGCTGGAGCCTCGGTCAGCAGCGGTGAGCGCTGCGGCGAGCCGGGATGGTGGACTTGTCGACATGGTCCGGCGTCGGCTCTAACGGCGTGCGTTCATCGGAGGAGCCGACGTCTGCCTTACCGGCGGGATCCAGGCGGGCGTCGGAGGAACCAGCATCCGACTTATGGGATCCGACGTCCAACAGAGGCCGTGTGGAAGGAGTGGCCTTGGTGGGCGTCTTTGGGGCTATGCGCTCCCGAAGAAGAGAGGCGTCTTATCGCCCTGTCCGGGTGGACGTCGGTGGCACCGTGTCCGACTTACCAGACCCACTCGACCCGGAGGGCTGCATGGTGGCGGCCTTACCGGGCGTGGACGCCTCCTTTGTCCCGGAGGCTCCCGAGGGGCCCGAGCATGTGCCTGACAGGACGGCTGCCGCCGCCTTGAGCACTGCCAAGACAGCCGTCGAGGGGGGGGACATTACTTGTAACACGGCGACTCCAGTCGGAGTCGCAGTGGCTATGGAAGTGGAGTCCCGGTGCTTCTCCTTCTTCTTATGGTGTCCCTTGGGCAAAGTTGAGGCCTGCCGAAGCTTCTTCAGCTCCTTCTCCATGGAGGACATCTTTTTCTTTAAAATGTGGGCCTCCAGAGACTGATGCCTCCGTTTACGGGTGGCGGCACTGAATTACTGGCAGTGCTGGCACTTCTCCACGGGGTGATCCGGGCCTAGACAGAAGAGGCACAGGGAATGACCATCCTTATGCAGGAGCTGAGCGCTGCACGAGTCGCACTAGTTTTTATGCGAGTCGGAAGGAGTAGGGGACGACATACATGGCAATTTTTGAAGAACTAGTCGAAAATTGCGAAACAACTGGGTAAATAAAACCGACGACAGACTGACGAAGTAGTAGGAACTTAACCTCGAGGCGCTTTCACAAGCTAGCGGCCGTAAAGAACTGGAAGGTGGGTGTGGGGGACTGCCCCTTTATACTGACGTCACCTGACGCCAGTCACCTGACGTGGGGGAGGTCCCCCGTCAGAGACTGCTAGCTAGAAATTTTTCCGTGGGGTCCTGACACCTGCCAGCTTCAGTCCTATATGTAATTACCTACTGCAAGAGCCCTCTTGAAGTAAGATCCCCAGTTCCTCAACGGTTATCCCGAACCGAGAGAAACCGGGAAAAACACCTACAACAGTACACAAACAATTGAATATGGGTAAGGAGGGAGTAGTAGAGCACTTCAGGGAACTGAGGGTGGAAAAGGTGCCAGGGATGGATGGCGTTCACCCCAGGGTACTGAAGGAACTGGCAGGACTGGAGGATAGCTCATGTGGTACCTCTCCATAAGAGTGGCCCCAAAGATGAACTGGGGAATTATAGACCGGGAGCCTCATATCCATCGTGGGTAAGCTGATGGAGACAATCCTGAAGGAGAGGTTGGTGTCCCTTCTGGAAGCCAATGGGCTGCAGGACAGTAGACAGAATGGCTTTGTCACTGGCAGATCCTGCCAGACTAACCTGGTGGAGTACTTTGACTGGGTATCTAGACAGCTGGACAAGGGCCATACAGTGGATGTCCTCTACCTAGACTTCACTAAGGCAATTGACTCGGTGTCGCATGGGAGACTAGGAAGTAAGCTACTAGGTACAGGGGCGGGTGCGAAGATGGTGGGCTGGGTAGTGAACTGGCTACAAGGAAGGCAGCAGAGAGTGGTGGTGGGTAGTGAGTTATCATCCCCAAGGGTGGTGACGAGCAGAGTTCCGCAGGGCTTGGTGCTGGGACCAGTGTTGTTTGGGCTATTCAAGGCAGGCATTTCGGTGAGCATCAAGAGCAAAATCAGTCTGTTTGCTGATGGCATCAAGATGGGAACGGAGGCCTGGTCAGACACCTGGCAACTAGGGTTCAATGCCAGAAAATGCAAAGTGCTGCATTTTGGGGCAAAAAATTCTAGGAGGAACTACCGACTGGGGGGTGTGCAGTTAGCTGTGACTGAGGAAGAGAACAATCCGGGGGTGCTCATTACGGGAGTAATGAACAACTTAGCACAATGCAGAAAGGCGGCTGCTATAGCCAACAGACTGCTGGGTTGTACTGGTTGGGGTATATCCTCAAAGGGGGTGATTCTGCCATTGAATAGATCGTTGGTTAGACCACACCTGGAGTACTGCATGCAGTACTGGCGTCTGTACCTGAAGAGGAACAGTACAGTTACGTAAGAACTTACCATAACATTAGATCTTCGAGAGAGGCTCTTGCAGTAGGTAATTACATATAGGATTGACATTGGCAGGCGGCAGGACCCCACGGAAAAATTTCTAGCTAGCAGTCCCTGGCGAGGGACTGCCCCCACATCAGATGACCAGTGTCAGGAGACGTCGGTATAAAGGGGCGGTCCCTGACGCCCGCCTTTCAGTTCTTTCCCACCACAGGCCAGAAGAGGCCGGACGAGAGAGGAGCGGATATTTCCCTCAATGGAAAAGGAGCTGAAAAAGCCTAGGGGAATGGAGGGCGGGAAGGTATTACATACTGCAAGAGCCTCTCTTGAAGATCTACTGTTACAGTAAGTTCTTATGTAACTGTACTATCTTACTTCGAGAGGGCTCTTGCAGTAGGTAATTACATATAAGACTGAGTTTCAAGCAGTCTGGAACAAGGAGAAGCACCCCGGGAGGAGGAAATCTACTCCAAGCAGAACCTCTAGCTGTGCAAGCCTTAAGATAGGAGGCCTTGTAGGACAGCCAGCCTGAAGCCTGCTCTATGGCGAGAGGCAATACCCAAACTGCAGTGTTTTGTAAAGGTATGCACGGAGGTCCAGGTGGCGGCAGCACATATGTCTGCCACTGACACATTCTTGAAACAAGCCGCTGAGGCAGCGACTCCCCTGGTGGAGTGGCCTCTTACTTGACCCAGCAGGGTCTTGTTGTACTTGTCATAACAGAAAGTGATACAATGAGCCAACCATTTGGATAGGCACTGCTTAGAAATGGCATTGCTTTCTCTTTTGGGTGCAAAAGAGACAAACAATTGATCGGTCTTCCTGAGATCTGTTGTCCTGTTAGTGTAGTATCTCAGAATCCGGTGAACGTCCATAGTATGGAGTAAATACTCCCCTTGATTGGAGTACTGCGTAAAAAAGGTGGGTAACTCTATGGACTGGTTCAGGGTAGACTCCGCTACTACCTTAGGGAGAAACTTAGGGTTAGTGCACAGAGCCACACATTACTTGTGAAAAATTAAGTATGGAATTTTGCACATCAGGGCCTGGAGCTCGGAAATTCTCCAAGCGGAAGTAATGGCCACCGGGAAGAGAGTCTTCTGTGAAAGGAACTTCAATTCTGCGGAAGCTGCTGGTTCAAAAGGAGGCAGAGTAAGTTTCTCGACAACAAAGTTCAAGTCCCAAGGGGGAGCAGGACTACGTATAGGAGGTCTCAGAGGGAGGACCCCTCTAAGGAAAGTCTTACAGACCTCCAGTTGAGCAAATGTCTTGTCTGCAAAGGGGACATGATAGGCCGAGATGGCCGCCATGTGGACTTTCAGAGAAGAATGACTAAGACCCAGGTCAAAAAGATGGCATAGGTACTCCAGCAGAAGCCCGCTGAACAGGAAAGGGTTCCATGTCCTTGGGGCAGCCCAGATAGTGAACCTTTTCCACTTCATGGTGAAGTAGATCTAGTAGAGGTTTTCTAGCCTCCACCAAAATCTCCGCCACTTGGGGAGAAACCCCAAAGCGGGATTGAGCTAAGTCTGCAGGAGCCATGCATGCAGCTGAAAAGACTTGAGGCCTGGATGGACCAGGGTCCCCTGATCCTGGGTCAGCAAACCCCGTGATAGAGGAAGAGGAAGAGGATGATCCTCTGAGTATTGTTGTAGAAGAGAGAACCAAACTTGCCTGGGCCAGAAAGGAGTAATCAGAATCATCCGTGCTCCTTCTGAAGCTAGTTTCTGTAAGACTCGTGGGATAAGTGGAATTGGGGGTAAGGCATAGACGAATCTGTCCTTCCAGTCTAGACACAGAGCATCTCTCCAGAAAATGCCTCACTCTGGAACGAGCGAGCAGAAGATGGGAAGCTTTGCACTTAGAGGAGATGCGAACAGGTCGACCTGTGGTGTTCCCCAGAGTCGAAAGATACCTTCTAGGACCCCTTGGTCAGTTCCCACTTCGTGAGTCAGAGCAGGCCGAGCGACTTGGCGCCTGTCTGCCAAGGTGTTGTTGACTCCCGGAACATGGATTCCTTGCCGTGAGTGAAGGTCATGTTGTGTTGCCCAATCCCAAACCCTCATTGCTTCCCTGCAAAGAGGGTAGGACCGAGTCCCCCCCCGTTTGTTGATGTACCAAACCACGCACATATTGTCCGTCTGAACAGCCAGGTGGCCGGGAAGAATGCATGGGTGAAGGGCTTGCAGAGCGTACAACACTGCCCGAAGCTCGAGCACATTGATGTGGAGTGTCTGTTCAAGCTTGGACCAAGAGCCCTGGGTCCGATGGGGATCGAGATGGGCTCCCCAACCTTCGCCCGAGGCGTCTGTGGCTAGAGTCTGGGAGGGAAGGATAGAAAGAGAACTCCCGAAGCAGGTTCTCTCGAACCACCCACCATTGCAAGTCTCGGAGCATCGGCGAGGAGACTAGAACTGGGTAATCTAAGTCGTCCACTAACTGATCCCATTGGGAGCGGAGCGCCCACTGAGAAACTCTCATGTGAAGCCGAGCACGAGGGACTGTCGGGATAGCAGCTGCCATGAGCCCAAGAAGGCAAAGGACAGACCTTGCACTGACCCGCCTGCGGCCGGACAACAGACTTATTTGAGTCTGGAGGGTGGCAGGAAGGTCCTGCCAATGGTCGTGTCTAGAATTACCCCTATAAACTGTAGTCTCTGAGATGGGATCAAGTGAGACTTGGAATGGTTGATGGTAATACCCAGGCAGGCAAAAACCTGCTGGGTAAGAGCGAATAGTGCAGGGTTCCTCCATGGACGAGGCCGCCAGACCAATCGTCCAGGTAACAGGCCTCACCCCAATGCATGGGTAGGCCGCCACCACCGCCAGGCATTTGGTAAATACTCAGGAGCAGTATAGGCCAAACAGAAGTGCCTTGAATTGGTCGTGGTCCTCCGGAGCGTAAAACGAAGATATTTGCGATGAGACGGGCGAATGGAAATGTGCAGGTAGGCATCCTGCATATCCAGAGCACACAGCCATTGTCCCGACCGAATGAGGGGCAGAAGGCTCTGCAAAGAGAGCATTCTGAACCTTTTGTATTCCACAAAAAGATTCAGGAAACTGAGACCTAGAATGGGTCTTAGATCTCCTGTCTTCTTTGGGACCAGGAAGAAGTGGGAATGGTAACCCGTCCCTTGAAGATGAAGAGGGACGGGTTCTATTGCTTCTTTCAGTAGCAGAGCTTAAATCTCTTCCTGGACCAAGAGAAGATGTTCCCGTGAATATGACGACTTTAGTGGGGGGTGGCGAGGCGGTTTCTGTAGAAACTCTATTGAGTGTCCTTCTGCGATTAGCTAGAGCACCCAAGAATCTGATGTTATCCTCTCCCAGCCCGGAAGGTGGAAGGAAAACCTCCCTCCTACCTGTTCCTCCGGGGAGTCCGGAGGCTGTGGGAAAGGAAAGGAGTCAGGTGGTGTGGAGCAGCGTCGCAGCTAGCACCCGCTGCTTTTTTGGGCAGGGTGGGCTTAGCAGCTGTGGGGGCCCAACGTTTTGTGGCCCGCTTTCCCTGGGGTTTCGCAGCAGGCCGATTCCGTCTGCGAAAGGGCGGCTGCGGCTGGTGGGGATGGTACATGGGTCAACAGACTTTGTGCCATCCTTCTCCTACAAATCGGGTGATGATGTCCTTGACATCACCACCAGCACCGACCCACAGGCGCTTCCTGGATGGACTGCACTTCTGGGACCAACCTTGACACACGGACCAAGGCGTGACACCGTAAGCCCTCCGGCTGAGGCGAGCTCAGTCCAGCAGTGTCCACTGCATCGTGGGTCTACAAGCATGGGTTGACTGGCGAGCGTGCAGAGTGGACAAGATCAGCCAACTCCCGCTTGACCTGAGAGTCCGGCACGGAGTCTAGTTTGGCTTCCACCTGAGTAAGAATGGCCTTCTGGTAATCCCCCATATGACTGACATAGTTCAGGGACCTGATCCCCAGCGTGGAAGAAGCAAAAATCTTCTTACCATACTGGTCCAGTAGGTGGGATTCTGTGTCAGGTGGCAACGAGCTCAGGTGTTTTGGGTTAGCTGACCGGCCGTGAGCGGCGCTAATCACTACCGAGTCAGCACGAGGGTGAGAATCCAAGAAGTCAACACCCTCGGGAGCCTGGTATAGGCTATTCGACTTCCGGGGAAGTGGGGCTAGAGCCCACGGCTGTTTCCAAATGGTGGTAACGAGGTCGGCATGAGGCTCTATCCAGGGTGGCACCAAACTGGGAGCTGTCACGGGCAGATCCAGATGCTCGGCAAGTTTCAACCGCTGAGGGTCTGGTTCCAAAGAACGCCACTGATGAACCTCCTGGATTTTGCGTAGCAACTCCATAAAGGAAGGCTCTTTCAGAGGAGACTTCAGAGGAGACCTTGGCCTGGGCTTCGACAGAGAGCATGGCTCATCGTCCCCTTTCGGAGCAACCGTCGGAGTCCGAGGGGGAAGAGGAAGAAGAAGAGGGAAAACGACTCCCTTTCCCGACCCAGGGGAGGAACGGACCCCTTGGGAAGCACCCAAGGAAGTGTAACCCCTAGATGGCGCTATCCCAGGGGCTACTACCCCTGCCTGATTTGCCACTAACAGGTTGAGGGGCCTGGATCCAATGGCGGGTGCCTCCACCCAGAGGTCAGGGTTGCAATAGTTAAACTAACTTGGTCACAGCCCTCTGGGACACTGCAACCCCCTTTCTTCCCACTAGTAGCCCACACAATATATCAAATTACCTTCACAGTATACACTTACCCCCAGGTCTGGTTCCGGCACTGGGACCTCCTGTGGAATGAGATACAGTGCAACAATCACAGTACAGTACTTTAACATAGACAATACCTCAGGCAGTATAACTTTGCTGAAACAAGCAGCTCTGTTTATTTGGGGGATATAACAAGGACAGGAAATCAGGTTAATTAGCTTATCACTCTAATAATCTACCTATGGCTCTGTGCAGGCCTATCCCTATCAGTTACTGTCCCTGGGTACCCAAGCCTAGTGGCTAGTCCAAACCGTGGCAGCTGGTAGGGGCCCTTTCACAGAGAAAAGGAGAATTAAACAGTCAGCAGTACAGTAATTCCATTTGGATTTAATGTGGCAATTCAACAGGAAGCGACCCTGAATTAGTACTCCACGACCTCCAAATAAGATAGGGTCCTTCAATGTCAGCAGGGCTCACTTGAGTACACAAACCTCTTCACACATCCATATAAAGAAAGTACTACTATGAGGCAGGCTGCATCTGTATCCCAATCGTAATTACTGCACAATACCGGGAGAACACACAGCAGATTCAGTTCCTGACAGACCGAGTGCAATTTTCAGCAATTCCTCCAGTCTTCTACAGGGTGAGCCTGGTTTCTACTCTTCAGAGATCCTTTGATTCTTTTCAAGAATGATTCAGTCCTAACAAGCTGTTACACAAGCTGCAGACGGAACTCTGGGCCTTACACACGTTTTGACTAAAACTGCACACTGAAAAAGCACAGGCTCCTTCCTTCTTCACTGCCAAAGCTCAACTCAAACTCCAACCGACAAAACGGGCACTTCCTTTGAGTTCCTCCCAGTTCTTGACTGGATTGGCTGTCACTCACAATAGACTGCTGCTATTGGTCCAAAAGGCACTGAAGTCTAAACTACATCTCCCAAGTCACTGCCCATACAATCCTCTTGTGGCTGGCTCAGATTATGAGTCCAAGTTCTGATACGTCAAGGCACCATTTTAGAGCTAGCTTACCCCACACTGATTGGTCCAGTTCAGCAGTTCAAAACTAGAATGGGGAACTAGCAGACACAGTTCTGACTGCAAAGAAAGCAGGTTAGACAAACTGTAATTTCATTATTACTCTAAATAATTTCTGGCAAACAGTTACATCTTTCAGATAGGTTCCCTTTGCACTCCTAGTGACTGAAAAATGAAGTGAATTGGCAGCAGCTTGAGTGGTACTCAATCAAAGAAACACACAGTCCCCCATACAAACTAATTATGTCTGCAAGCAGACAGCTCTTAAAGAGACAGTACCAGAGGTTCTAAAAACACTCACTGATAAATGGCTTAAATGCCAAACACCATTCAGGCTTGGAGCATTCAAGCAAGCTCCTGGAAGTCTTTTGGGAACCCCCATTTGCAGGGGGGTTACAGAAGTATATCCTGCCCCTCTCTGGACCCACAGGGGATAGCCCTGGTGTCCGGAGGTGGTGAGGGAGTGTGCTGCCGTGGATGTACGGGAACCTGGGTCGGCACCGTCGTCGGTAGGCGGCTCTCCACCTCCCTGGTGAGCTGAGCCTTGGCCTCAGCCCACCAGGAGGCCAGAGTCTCCTGCAAATCCACCGGCGGCTGAGGGGGCGGTGGAGGAGGAGGGGGATAGGGGTATGGATTATATCCATAGAGTATCGAAACCCGGCGGCGGGTATTGTGGCGCCGGGTACTGCGGCGTCGGGTACTGTGGCGCCGGATACTGTGGTCCCGAATACGACGGCGCCGGACAGGATGGAGGGTATCTGGGAGCCGGAGGAGCTGCCGGAGCAGACGGCCTGGCCGGCGGCCTCACGGGCGGGTCCAGGTGGAGGGCCCGGAGGGCAGAGGGCCCGGTGTCGGGGCGACATCCAGTAGCAGGATGTCAGCCAGAGTCGGTAAAACTGGCATCAGAGGTACTGGCATCGGAGCCGGCATCCGGGAAACCGACGTCAGATCCGGCGGACCTAAAGGAGGATGGTCTGATGGAAAGGAACCCCAGCGTTGCCGGGGATGGAGGAAAAATCCCGGGGTCAGGCTGGGGGACTCAAGATCCCCGGAGGGCAGCGAAGTCTCGCGGAGAACATGAGGGCGAAGGACGTGGAAGATCCGTCGTTCAGTTCTTCGTGACGGACATCAGACGAACCGACGTGCGGTTTTACAGCGAGATCCCAGCGGGCACCGGAGGAGCCGGCATCCGACTTATGGGACCCCTCACTGGAGGCAGACCGAGAAGAAGGATCGGCCTGGTCTGGCGGAAGAGGGGCTGCGCGCCGCCCTGAAGGGTCGTGCGACTTACCGGCCTTCTCCGTGCGGACGTCGGAGGAGCCGACGTCCGGCTGACGGTCACTCACGCCAGTGAGCCCGCGACTACGGCCAAACTGGGCGGAGGCCTCAATTGCCCAGAGCGCCCGAAGGCCCGAGCGTGAGTCAGAAGGGCCGGCTGCCGCTGCCTCAGAAGCCTCTGAGGCGGCCGTCGAGGAACGGTTACCTGAATCATGGTGACTCCCGAAGGAGACGCGGTGGAGGAGCCCTAGTCCTGGTGCCTCTCCTTGCCTTTCTTCTTCCGATGGCCTTCGCGGGAAGTGGACGCCTGCCTCAGTTTTTTGAGCTCCTTCTCCATCTAACTCATCTTTTTCTTCAAGATGTGGGCTTCCAGGGAGACTTCAGTACCTGGCTATGTATTGTTCAGAAGAGACCGAGGGGCAAAAAGGGGGGGAGGAGTGGCCCTGTATGTTAATGAAAATATCAAAGCTACAGAAATTCAGAATACACATAAGGAGCCAGAAGAACTGTGGGTCACCCTGGAAACAGGAAATGGGACAGCCATAAGAACTGGGGTTGTCTACAGGGCCCCAGACCAGAGGAGGACATAGACACATTACTGTTAGAAGATATACAAAACATGACAGCTAAAGGGAGGTTCTGATAATGGGAGACTTCAACATGCGGATACAGATTGGTCAATACCAGCAGGAACATCTGCAGAACTAGACTCATAGTGGACTCCCTGCAGGGGGGCCTCAAACAACTGGTACAGCAACCCACAAGAGACAGGGCTATCCTAGATCTAGTACTGACTAACAAGAAGGGATCACAGATCTCAGGTAGAAGGTCACCTGGGGCCAGTGACCATCACATGGTATGGTTCAATTTGGCTACTACATCTAAATCATCCCATTCCAAGGCAAAAATATGGGACTTCAGAGAAGCTGACTTTGATAAGATGGCCAACAGAGTTAAGCTAGCCCTGGCAAAAAGAAACACAGGTGAGGGGTACAGGCAAAGTGGGCAAGCATTAAGGATGCAATACTTGAAGCAACATCCCATTGTGTTAGACAGAAAAGGAAGTGCAAAGAAGAAGAAACCAGTTTGGTTCTCAAATACAGTAGCAGAAAAGGTCAGAGCCAAAGGCTGGCCTTCAGAAATACAGGGAACACAGCGAGATGAAGATAGGGAGGCATACCAAACTGCCCTAAGGAAGCAGGAAGGCAGTAAGGCAGGCAAAGTCCCAAACTGAGGAAACACTAGCACGAACAGTAAAAGAAGGTGACAAGACTTTCTATAGATACATTAGTGAAAGGAGAAAGTCCAGAGGTATTGCTAAGCTTAATGGAGAAAAGGGAGCATGTGAGAGGAGGACCCTGTAAAGGCATCTATCCTAAATAATACTTTTGCTCAGTATTTACTGAAGAGAAGGTGGGGCAGGGCCCACAGCTCAGCATCATGGACACAGGGGAGGGAGGTGAGCACTACTCCTTCACAAAGAAGGGTCCTACAAGGCTTCTAAGCTCAGGGTGGATAAGGCAAAGGGACCTGATGGCATACATCCCAGGGTACTTAAGGAGCTAAAGGAGGAACTAGCAGAGCCATTAGCAGAATTGTTTAGTGAGTCTCTGAGCACAGGAGAGGTCCCAGAAGACTGGAGAAGGGCTCATGTGATCCCGCTCCACAAGAGTGGTAGCAGGAGGAGGCGGGAACTACAGACCGGTCAGTCTTACCTCAGTAGTGGGCAAGATTATGGAGGTACTCCTTAAGGAAAGGATAGTGCAACACCTGGAATCCATAGGGGCACAGGATCCAAGACAGCATGGGTTTACAAAAGGAAGGTCCTGTCAAACTAATCTCATAGATTTCTTTGACTGGGTAACCAGAGTGGTGGACCAAGGGGGAGCAGGACCTACCTTGACTTCAGCAAAGCTTTTGACACTGTTCCACATAGAAGATTGATAAATAAGCTGGGTAGGCTCGGGGTGGGTCAGAAGTTGATCAACTGGGTGGCAAACTGGTTGATGGGCAGAAAACAGAGAGTGGTGGTAAATGGTATACAGTCAGAAGAGATGCAAGTCACAAGTGGGGTACCTCAGGGATCAGTCCTGGGGCCAGTCCTCTTCAACATCTTCATTAGTTACCTTGCAGATGGACTAGAGGGTAAGGCTTGTCTGTTTGCAGATGACACCACATCTACAACAGAGTAGATGATCCAGATGGGGTGGGCAGAATGAGAAGAGATCTGGATAAACTAGCAGAATGGTCAGAAGAGTGGCAACTGGGATTTAATGCAAAGAAGTGCAAAATCATGCACATAGGGAAGAGAAACCCTGAAGCCACCTATAGGCTGGGAGGGGAGTTGCTAGCAGTCACAAAGGAAGAGAGACTTGGGCAGCATCATCACTGATGACCTAAAATCATCCAAGCAGACCTCTAAAGCAGTAGGTAAGGCTAGGGGGGTGTTAGGGTGTATTAGTAGGGGTATCACAAGTCGTAAGAGGGAGGTAATAATCCCTCTGTACAAGACACTGGTTAGGCCCCATCTGGAGTACTGCGTGCAGTATTGGAGGCCACACCTTCACAAGGACATTAACCAAATTGAGGCAGTCCAGAGAAGGGCAACCAAAATGGTGCAGGGACTGCATCAGAAGACATATGAGGACAGATTAGCAGAGCTCAATATGTATACCCTTGAGCAAAGGAGGGAGAGGTGATATGATCGAGGCATTCAAACACCTTAAGGGCATAAACAAGGTGAAAGAGTCTAACATGTTTACATATAAGAAAAATAGCAGGACAAGAGGACACAGCTTGAGATTAGAGGAGGCTGATTAAGGGGAATGTGGGAAATTCTTTTTCACAGAAAGGGTGGTGGATGCATGGAATGGCTTACCACAAGAAGTGGTGGCTATGAATACAGTGCAGGGCTTCAAACAGGCATGGGATAGGCATAAGGGAGCAATACAAATGACTATGAATAGATAGGCCACTGACAGAGCAAAGGCCGATGGCACATTTATAAGGTAGAAAAAGAAATGGGCAGACTGGATGGGCCTTGCGGTCCTTATCTGCCGTCAACTTCTATGTTTCTGTGCTGCCGCCTTTTCTGGGTAGCCGCGTTGAAGCTGAGGCAGTGCTGGCACTTCTCGACCAGTTGATCGGGGCCTAGACAGAACAGGCACAGAGAATGGCCGTCCTTTTTGCAGGAGTTGGGCGCCGCACGAGTCGCACTTATTTTTGTGCTTGGAGGGTGTCGGGGACAACAGACACCGACGGATGTACTGACGATTGTTGAAAAAAGGCAAAATTACTCAGCAAAAACCAACGAAGGGAGGCTGACGAAGCAACAAACTTTTTCATGAGGCACTGCACGAGCTAGCAGGGAAAAGAACGCGGAAGGGCGGTGTCAGGGACACGCCTTATACCGATGTCTCCTGATGCGGTCACCTGATGTGGGAGCGGTCCCTTGCCAGGGACTGCTAGCTAGAAATTTTTCTGTGGGGTCCTGCCACCTGCCAACGTCAGTCCTATATGTAATTACCTACTGCAAGTAAGATATTAAGTTACTGGAGGGGGTGCAGCGCAGGGTGACAAAAATGATCCATAGTCTGGAGGATTTACCTTACTAGAGTAGGCTGAGGGAACTGAACATGCACTCACTGGAGGAAAGGAGAGAAAAGAGGGATATGACTGAAACCTTCAAGTACATGAAAGGAATAAACAAGTCCTGTACAGAGGAGCTTTTCAAACTAAGGTAGGGGAGGGACACCCGAGGCCATGATATGAGATTGGGGGGGGTTCAGGAGGGAGATAAGAAGACACTTTTTTATGGAGAGGGTGGTGGCCAGGTGGAAAGTGTTACTGGCAGAAGTGGTATGCAGTAGAACAGTGAGCGGCTTCAAAAGGGGATGGGAGAGGGCAAAAGGGAGTCTCAAGGGGGGGGGCAAGGGAGGGAGGGGCAGCTGTAGAATAAGGGCTGCTAGCTGCACAATCAAGCAAATTTGGTAGACCATAAGGACTTTTTCTGCTGGCAATTTTCATATGTTCGTACACTAACTAGAGATTATTAAATTTAAGCAGAAAATAAAGACAGCAAACGAAAATTTTAAAAGAAACACATCATTTTTAAATCAAACACTAAGGAACGACTGTGAAGAGAAGTCTCTGAGGCGTCTAGTCTTGACAGGTGGAGAAAGAAATCTGAGTGGTTAATAGAAAGCGGCAGTTGATAAGGGTAGCATCTGAATAAGTGGCACGAGCCAATGATAGTTCCATCATTAACATAACGTTCTGTCTCCAGGCAGTTCTACCTTAAAGGCTGACTGCAAGAGTTAGGAATATTAGAGAAGTCCTGGGGTGAGAAACTTGCTTCCCTCTGAAAGGAACATTCCATGCAGATTGTTGTACATTGGGGCAAAGCCTGCCACCGGCAGCCAAGAATGAAGGCAGTGGCAAATCCCAAAGACCGCAGCCCTAGTCATAGTATCAGAGGCATCATAAGCAGAACTGAGAAGGTGTTTTCCTGCCTCCTGTCCACTAGCAATAGTCTGCTGAACCACTATTTTATCCTGGCCTTCCTGCATTTTTCAAGCCAGGGAGGCCATAGTCTTCCATAGACAATTGTGATATTTTATTTTGTATGCCAGTAATTTGCAATCCTTAGACCAAGGGAAGCAGAAGCAAAAGTACTCTTCCTCATCATATTCAGCTTCCTCGACTCCTTATCTAGAAGAGAACTCTTCTAAAAGAGAAAAACTGTAAGTTGCTACCTGCCCTTAAGACTGTGGGACTGCTTTACCTATTGTTACTGGGTTCCCCATGGCCTGCAAATATAGGACGGTGGTTGTGGTGATTGGGGCTGAAGGTGTATTATTCCTTGGGCCTCCTAAATATACTGTACATTGTGAGGTGTGGGATAGCAAGAAGGACGCTTTTCCAAAGTTGTAGGTGCGCCAGACAAATATATTTATTGAGATAAATTAAAATAAAGCCGAACTTCAGGCGACAAAAGAAAATGAAACATGATAACAAATAACGAAGTAACAACAGCTTGGAACACTAGAAGGAGCTAGTGTAACACTCACTGAGGTCTGAACACATCTGTACCTTACCAGACTATCTGAAGAAGTAAGCCACCATCTTGCCTTATATACTCTTGGAAACATGTGACTTAGAGAACTCCTCCCCTAAGTTTAGAACAAAAATATTTTTACAGAACAGACGGATTGATTTATTTAAATGATAATACGAAACATATTGTTTTCTAACCATAATATATTACATCATTCCAAATTGTGAAAATAAAGGTTAGATATCAAGATAAGTTTAATAATTACCAGATTAACTCCGCCTCCTACAATGTACCTTTAAATATAGGAGGAGACCAGCCAGCCAGCTCTATAGGGACATGTGGAGTGTAAGGAGTTAAGCTTGCAGTACTGCTTGGAACTAACAACCAAAAGAAATAATAAAAAGGTTTGTGTGGACTTAAAGTTTATTTAATTATGACTCTATCCTCCCTAGAACTCTAGATTCTCAAGGTGCTGTATTTTGTTTAATACAAACCACCTTTCATTCTGAAGGGGGGAGTGTTGATTCTGCAGCAGTATTCACTTCTAAAGAAAATATTGTTTTGAGGCTGTTTACAAGAGTTCTAAATTCTTTAAGTACTTTCTCAACCTAAATACATATACATATGTCTTTTCATACGTTAGTCATTCACAGAATACTAAGCGTTTAGAAGGAAAGGCATAATAGCCAAAGCAGCGTTTTAACAGTCGACCGCTGTAAAAAGGGGAATGGTTTGTTTACCTTATCGACATGTCCTTTTTATACACACAACGAAGTGCAAGTAGCATCACAAATGGGGTTTCTGAACTTCCAGAGGACATATGTTTTAATTTTAGAGAAAGAAAAAAAAACATTACCTCGGCGGTAACCAGGGAGTAACATGAGGCGAGGGAACACTCGCTGTCAGCGGTGGCTATTCTGAATATAGAAGAGTTCCAGGGATTCCAACACTGATGCTCACATAGAAACGTGGCATAGTTTAGCCAGCTGTTGCAAGGATAGCACCATAATAAAATAAAGCAAAATGTAAGAGGAAAAGCTGCTTAATATCCATTCAAAAGAAGCACAAGGACCAGACAGTGTTTTCAAACCCTTTTCAGCAACAAAAACAAGCTAGCGAAACACTGTGAGGGTTTAAGCACTGAATTATAGATATCTATATTTCTCATTTACAGGGTTTATATCTCAGGCTACATTCTTTCTTTTATTTTCCTTTCAAAGAATTACTCTAGAATACAAGTATACTAAACGGTGGTGGTGGTGGGGGGGTAAGCTTCATATACCAGGGTTAGCAAAGAGACACAGGGATAGTAAGGAAGTTATATAGGTGGCCTGCCTATATACTTAGGAAATAAAGGTGAGGAAAGAGTACAAGAGGACAGAACAAAAGTAAAGGGCTGTTGCAACAGACTTTAAAAAAAATTAAGGTCTGGTATATGGAGTTGTCCCCTACATTCCTCCCCACTCAAGAGGAAATCAATGTTTTTAATACTCAAATTCCATTGGTTTTCTTTTCTTAATTTCCAAAGTAAACCAGATCTCCACTTTTCTCAAAAATAGGAAAGGGAGATGGAGCTTTAGCCCTCCACTCCCAAAGCTCCACTCCGGAGTCCCTTTTTAAAGATTACTTATATATTAACAGAAATATGAAAGGAAATTAACCACTACTTTCTTTTACTCCGGAGTCCGATAACAAAGGATTACTGTCTGCACCATAATGTGACAAACAGTCAGCGTTATAATGCGTCTTTCCTGGTCTATGTTGTATCTCAAACTTATAAGGTTGGAGGGCCAAATACCACTGCACAATGCGAGGGTTTTTGTCTTTCATTATGTGTAACCAACATAATGGGTTGTGATCTGTTATAATCAGAAAAGGTCTGCCCCACAGATAGAATTTTAAGGCATTTATTGCCCATCGAATAGCCAAACATTCCTTTTCAATCGTCGAATATTTAGTTTCTCTAAGATGTAGTTTTCTACTAATAAATATGATTGGGTGTTCTTCCTCTCCATCAAGTTGGGAAAGAACAGCCCCAATACCCTGATCAGATGCATCGGTATGAACTATGAAGGATTTCTGAAAGTTTGGGCTATATAAAACAGGATAGGAACATAGTTTAGCTTTTAGTGATGTAAATGCTTTTTCACATTGCAAAGTCCATTGGACTTTTTCAGGTTTATTTTTCTTAGTCAATTCAATCAAGGGGCTAGCTATGTCTGCAAAATTAGCTACAAACCGTCGATAATAACCGGCCAAACCCAAGAAAGATCTCACTTGTTTTTTAGTTTGTGGCTGAGGGCTATTAGCAATAGCATCAACTTTACCAATTTCAGGCTTCACCCTCCCTTGTCCAATTATGAAGCCTAAATATTTGGTTTCCTGCATACCTAATGCACATTTACTTGGATTTATAGTTAGACCTGCATTAGTTATGACTGTTAATACATTTTGTAAATGTTTTATATGTTCTTCCCAGGATGAACTGAAAATAATAACGTCATCTAAATATGCTGCACTGTAATTCATATGAGGGTGTAGTAGATGGTCCATACATCGCTGAAAGGTTGCTGGGGCCCCATGCAGACCAAAAGGCATTTTTGTAAATTGAAATAACCCTAATGGGGTGCTGAATGCTGTCTTATCTTGCGAATCTGCATCTAGAGGTATTTGCCAGTATCCCTTTGATAGGTCTAAAGTACTTATGTATTGGGCGTTGCCTAACCTATCTATGATGTCATCGATTCGGGGCATTGGGTACCCATCGAATCGAGATATTGCGTTCAATTTGCGAAAGTCTAGGGGAACCCTCACACCTCCTTCTTTTTTGTTTACAACCACCATAGGAAAGCTCCAAGGACTTTTTGAAGGTCTAATTACCCCTAGTTGTTGCACTTTTAGTATTTCTTTAATTACCTCTTCCCTTAAACTTTCAGGTAATCTATAGGGTTTGTGTCTGATAGGGTTGTTAGTGGTCACTTCTATATGATGTTCAACTCCCTCAACTTTCCCAGGTGTTGTTGTGAAGGTATTCTGAAAAGTGCGTATAACATCTCCTAATTCTTTCTTTTGTTCAGCATTCAGTTTATCATTAATAGTCATATCTTTCATCTCATCTTGGCCATCCAAACGTTCATAGGCTAGTTCCAACTCACTTTTAGTTATTTCAGGATGTACAAATAGAACTGGTGTCTTCTATCTCAATTTCAACAAAATAGCATGATAGATTTTCAATTGTTTTTTTCAGGACAAATAATTTCATAGTTCACGGTCCTACTTGTCTATGAATGGTATAGGGCCCCTGCCATTTCATCAGTAACTTATTCTCTGTACAGGGTAACAACAAGAGAACTCTATCACCTGGCTGGAATGTTTTAGACCCTACTCCTTGATCATAATATTGTTTTGGGGACATCTGATGTTCTTTATTAGTTTTTTGGGCCTTCTTAGCATATTTTGCTAATCTCTGGCGTAAGGAAGTAACATATTCCAAGGTGGATACTGGAATAGTGTCTGCCCTAGACCCTTTCCAATTTTCCTTTATTATGTCTAACACTCCTCTTGGATTTTTCCCAAATAGTAACTCAAAAGGGGAGTAGCCAGTTGATGCCTTGGGAACCTCTCGATAAGCAAACATTAAGTAGGGCAAGTACTTATCCCAATATTTACCTTCATCGTTAATAAATTTTTTTAACATTTGCTTTAGAGTTTTATTAAAACGTTCCACCAGCCCATCAGATTGTGGATGATAGGGAGATGTATAAATGGAATGTACCCCTAAGGCCTGATAGAGACGTTGCAGAACCTGCGAACAAAAATTGCTGCCTCTATCAGTCAGTATTTCTTTGGGTATACCCATCCTGGAAAATACTTTGACTAATTCTTCAGCTACCTTTTCAGCTGTGACTGTTCGCATAGGTATCGCCTCAGGGTATTTTGAAAAATAATCACATATAACTAAAATAAAACGGTTCTCCTTGGCACTTTTAGGTAGAGGACCTACTATGTCCATTACAATACGAGTAAATTGGGCACCCACTAAAGGTAAAGGCTGTAGGGGCACCTTATCTTTCCTAAGTGTAAGTCTTACCTTTTGACACTGTACACATGATTTACAATACTCGGCCACTTGATCATGTATACCTGGACAAAAAAATCTGTACAACAATCTCTGCAACGTACGTTCTTTGACTTGATGACCAGCTCTAGGGATGTCATGTGCAAGTGTCAATAACTGTTCTCTGTAAACAGTGGGTACCAGTAATTGTAATACAGACTCTCCAGTTTTGGAGTTCAAACACTTTCTATATAATAGTCCCTTATGTAGCACCAATTTATGCTCTGTGTTTTGTTCATTGCCCACCTACAGAAATAAAGGTTTTAATGAATTATCTTGTATTTGTGCTACTCTAAAGTCCGACTGTGAACTCACGTCCTTTAATTCAACATTGTCTTTAGAGTCTCTATGCAAGTATTGCCACATCTGCTTGTCCTGACGCTTTTCCCTTTTAGTCTTTCTTGTTTTCCCAGGAAGTTCGAACAGATCATCTCCAAATGGGAAGGAGTGATGCAAGACTGTATCTTTCTTCTGTTGAGCTCTGGTAGTCATTGCTCCTACATTGGTAGCATCAGCAAGTAACTGTGAAAAGTCTGGGTGGTCATGCCCTATAATAACTGGCACTGGTAGATGTGGAACCATCCCTACTTCCATGTTTCGGGTAATTGCTTGTATTTGTACCTCAACTTGTTGCATAGGGTACATATGTGTATCTCCATGAATACAGGTTACTTGGGTTTGATTGTGAAACTCAGGAACTGTAGATATCATGCTGGCTTTAACTAAAGTTTGTCTACTACCAGAGTCCAATAGTCCAACCATATCCTTTCCATTTATTTTAATAGGTGTAATAACTGCCCCCAATTGGCCAAAACTAAATGAGTAGGGCTAGTTTTCTTTTTGGACAAAACCTTGCAATATGTCCTTTCCCTTGGCAAGAATGGCATATTATTTCAGTGTTGGGGGGTTAGGAACATTGTAGTTTTAACAGTTCCACCAGATATGGTTGTAGTAGATGAAGAAGATCTTACCGTGGGATGGGTTATACTAGCTCCAGAATATCCTTTGTTCCTGTTTGGCCTTGCAGTCAGGTAATCTTCTGCTAATTGCACTGCTTTTTTAGCTGTCTCTGGACGGTGTTCCCGAACCCACATCTGAACATCTTGAGGTAGAATACGTATGAACTGTTCCAGAACAACAGCCTCTAACATCTGTTCTTTCGTATTGGTGTAGGGTTGTAACCACTTGGTACACAAGTCTTTCAGTCTTGTAAAGGCTTCTTGTGGGGTATCTGATGACTGAAATCCTAGGGATCGAAATCTTTGTCTTTATGTTTCCAGACAGATATCATAGCGTTTCAAAATAGCCTCTTTACAGTGTCATAATTCTCGCTCATCGCACTGTCCACATTACCATATGCTAGTTGAGCTTTTCCTGTTAAATAGGGTGCAAGACGTATTACCCACCAGTCCCGAGGCCATTGACAGGCTCGTGCTATACGCTCAAACGCAGTCAAATAAGTTTCTATGTCATCGGTCTCACTCAATTTAGTCAATTTTATGTCCTTGGGGTTATCCCCTGTCGGAGGAGGGGGCCTACTGACGCCAAGTGCTTGAATAGCTCTCAAGGTATCAGCCCACCTAGCCTGATTTCTTTGCATGTCTCTTTCTCTCTGTTTCTCCAAGGCTATCTGTTGAATGCACAGCCATGGTAGCAAGTCTTGTGTATCTCCAGTGGGGGGCCCTTTCTCCAACTCCTCTTGTTCGCCATCTTCAGGGTCACCACCACCTGCACCATCCTCTTCATGTTTTGCAATTTTACGTTTAACATCTGGTAACCCAGTCATCAGGGGTTGTCCTAATTTCTCCGCCATTGTTCGGGTCAATACACCAACAGGTATCTCCTTCTGGGACATCCATGACCTCCTTCAATACTTGGTGCAGTATCACAGGTATCCCACCACTGCCACGTGTGAGGTGTGGGATAGCAAGAAGGACACTGTTCCAAAGTTGTAGGTGCACCAGATAAATATATTTATTCAGATAAATTAAAATAAAGCCGAACTTCAGGTGACAAAAGAAAATGAAACATGATAACAAATAACGAAGTAACAACAGCTTGGAACACTAGAAGGAGCTAGTGTAACACTCACTGAGGTCAGAACACATCTGTACCTCACCAGACTATCTGAAGAACTAAACCAACATCTTGCCTTATATACTCTTGGAAACATGTGACTTAGAGAACTCCTCCCCTAAGTTTAGAACAAAAATATTTTTACAGAACAGACGGCTTGATTTATTTAAATGATAATACGAAACATATTGTTTTCTAACCATAATATATTACATCATTCCAAATCATGAAAATAAAGGTTAGATATCAAGATAAGTTTAGTAATTACCAGATTAGCTCTGCCTCCTACAATGTACCTTTAAATATAGGAGGAGACCAGCCAGCAAGCTCTATAGGGACATGTGGAGTGTAAGG
The DNA here is from genome assembly GCA_016271365.2 of Neoceratodus forsteri. Lineage (NCBI taxonomy): Eukaryota > Metazoa > Chordata > Ceratodontiformes > Ceratodontidae > Neoceratodus > Neoceratodus forsteri. The sequence goes on from CM028134.1 coordinate 860,116,084, forward strand.
AGTTAAGCTTGCAGTACTGCTTGGAACTAACAACCAAAAGAAATAATAAAAAGGTTTGTGTGGACTTAAAGTTTATTTAATTATGACTTTATCCTCCCTAGAAAGTACAGTTACGTAAGAACTTACCGTAACAGTAGATCTTCGAGAGAGGCTCTTGCAGTAGGTAATTACATATAGAACTGACGTCGGCTGGAGGCAGGACCCCACGGAAAAATTTATAGCTAGCAGTCCCTGGCGGAGACCACCCCGATCAGGTGACCGGCGTCAGATAACGTCGGTATAAAGGCGGTCCACGCCCGCCTTCCAGTTCTTTCCGCCACAGGCCGGAAGGCCGGACGAGAGGAATCGATATTTCCCTCAATGGAAAAGGAGCTGAAAAACCTAGGGGATGGAGGGCGGAAGATTACTACAGAAGAGCCTCTCTCGAAGATCTACTGTTACGTAAGTTCTCACGTAACTGTACTTATCTAACTCGAGGGGCTCTTTGCAGTAGGTAATACATATAGGACAGAATCCCAAGCAGTCTGGAACAAATGAAAAGGCACCGGGAGGAGGAACTACTCAAGAAGTAGTAAGAAAGCTTGCAAACCTCAAGAAAGGAGGCCCTGCAAGACCGCTAACCCGAAGCCTGCTCTACGGCGAGAGGCAATGTCCAAACTGTAATGTTTAGTAAATGTATGGACAGAAGTCCAAGTGGCGGCAGCACAGATGTCTGCCACAGACACATTCTTGAAACAAGCCGCAGAGACTGCTACACCTCGAGTAGAGTGGCCTCTGACTTGACCTGGTAGGGTCTTGTTGTACTTGTCATAACAGAAAGTGATGCAATGAGCCAACCACTTTGATAGGCATTGCTTGGAGACAGCATTGCCTTCCTTTTGTGAGCAAAAGAGATGAACAACTGATCAGTCTTTCTGAGATCCTTCATCCTATCGGTGTAGTATCTCAGAATCCTGTGGACATCCATGGTATGGAGCAAGTATTCTCCTTGGTTGGAATACTGCGTGAAAAAGGCAGGTAGTTCAATAGACTGATTCAAGGTAGACTCCGCTACCACTTTTGGAAGAAACTTAGGATTCGTGCGAAGAGCTACTCTTTCTTTGTGAAAGATCAGATAAGGGATTTTGCACATAAGGGCCTGGAGCTCGGAAATTCTGCGAGCAGGAGTAATAGGCACCAGAAGGCGTCTTCCACGATAAGAACTTCAAGTCTGGGAAGCCCATGAGCTCAAAGGAGAAGACTAAGTTTCTCGAGAACAAAGTTCAAGTCCCGGGGGAGCAGGAGTCCGAACAGGGGGTCTAAGATGAAGGACCCTCTAAGAAAGGTCTTGGATACCTCCAGTTGGGCAAAAACCTTATCAGCGAAAGGGACATGGTAGGCTGAAATAGCCGCCATGTGGACTTTCAAAGAGGAGTGACTGAGACCCAGGTCGAAAAGAGGACGCAGATAATCAAGCAGAACGGCCACAGGACAGGAGAAAGGCTCCACGTTCCTGGAGGCAGCCCAGATGGAAAATCTTTTCTATTTCATGGCGTAGGTGGATCTAGTGGAGGGTTTTCTAGCCTCCATCAGAATCTCAGCCACCTTAGGAGAGAGCCAAAGCGAGATTGGGCTAGGTCTGCAGGAGCCATGCATGAAGTTGAAGGGACTTGAGTCCTGGATGGACCAGGGTCGACTGATCCTGGGTCAGCAGTCCTCGAGATAAAGGCAGAGGAAGAGGAGGAACCTCTGAGTACTGTTGTAGAAGAGAACCAAATTTGCCTGGGCCAGAAAGGAGCGATCAGAATCATTCTCGCTCCTTCCAATGCCAGTTTCTGTAGCACATGAGAGACCAGAGGAAGTGGAGGAAAAGCATAGACGAATCTGTCCTTCCAGTTTAGAGACAGAGCGTCGCTCCAGAAAGCGCCTCGCTCTGGAGCGAGCGAGCAAAAAACTGGAAGCTTTGCGTTTTGGGAGGAGGCGAACAGGTCTATCTGTGGAATCCCCCAAGTCTGGAAGACGCTTTTTAGAACTTTTTGGTCCAGTTCCCACTCGTGTGGCAGAGCCGAAGAACGACTTAGTTTGTCTGCCAGGACATTGTCGACTCCCGGAACATGGATCGCCGTAAGGTGAAGGTTGTGAAGAGTTGCCCAGTCCCAAACCCTCATCGCTTCCCTGCACAGCGGGTAGGACCGAGTCCCTCCCTGCTTGTTGATGTACCACACCATGCACATGTTGTCTGTTTGGACAGCTAGGTGACCAGGAAGGATGTATTGGTGAAGGGCCTGGACAGCATACAGCACTGCTCGAAGCTCGAGCACATTGATATGGAGAGCTAACTCCAATTTTGACCATAAGCCCTGGGTTCGGTGAGGACCCAGATGGGCTCCCCAACCTTCGCCTGAAGCGTCCGTAGTCAGAGTCTGAGCGGGGGGAGGATGAAAAAAGGGGACCCCCCGGAATAGGTTCTCTCGAACCATCCACCATTGCAAGTCTCTTATCATCGGCGAGGAGATCAGTACCAGATGATCTAGGTCGTCTACAAGTTGATCCCACTGAGAGCGGAGAGTCCACTGAGAGATCCTCATGTGGAGGCACGCACGCAGAACCGTCGGGATTGACAGCCGCCATAAGCCCCAGGAGACGGAGCACCAACCTCGCCGGAACCCTTCTGCGTTCTGATAGAAGGGAAATCTGGGACTGGAGGGAGGCCCCCCGTTCCGGAGGCAGGAAGGCCCTGCACATTGTCGTATCGAGGATTGCCCCGATGAACTGGAGTCTCTGGGAAGGGTCCAGATGAGACTTGCAATGGTTGATGGTGATACCCAGACCAGTGAAAACCTGCTGGGTGAGGGAGAGGAAATGCAGGAGTTCCTGCCTGGACGGGGCCGCCAGGAGCCAGTTGTCCAGTTAGGGAAAAACCTGAACTCCCAAAGTACGGAGGTGGGCCGCTACCACCGCCAGGCATTTGGTAAAGACTCGGGGAGCCGAGGAAAGACCAAAAGGGAGCGCCCGGAATTGGTAGTGGTCCCCCTGGAAAGCAAACCTGAGGTACTTTTGTGCGAAGGGCTAATGAGGATGTGCAGGTCGCATCCTGCATATCCAGTGCACAAAGCCATTGGCCCGGCCAAGCAGGGCAAGAGGGTTTGAAGGGAGAGCATCCTGAACCTCTTGTATTCCACATATAGGTTCAGGGAGCTGAGATCGAGAATGGGTCTGAGATCTCCCGTCTTCTTTGGTACAAGGAAGAAATGGGAATAGTAGCCTGTCCCGTGAAGGTGAGGTGGGACGGGCTCTGCTGGCTCTCATGAGGAGAGCAGAAATTTATTCCTTGACCAAAGGAAGATGGTCCCTTGAGTAAGAGGAGTTCAGAGGGGGTGACGTGGAGGTTTCTGCAGAAACTCTATGGAGTGCCCTCTGCTATGATCTGAAGCACCCATGAACTGATGTTATCCTCTCCCAACACGGAAGGTGAAGGAGAATCTCCTCCTACCGGTTCCTCCGGGCGTCCAGAGGCGTGGGAGAGGGAAGGTGGGTGATGGGCAGCCGCAGCTGGGGCACCTGCTGCTTTTTTGGGCGGCGGGGGCCTGGCAGCTGTGGGGGCCCGATGTTTTGTAGCCCACCTTCCCTGAGGTTTCGCTTGAGGCTGGCTGCATCTGCGAAAGGGACGGCGCTGCGGGGGATGGGGATGGTACATTGAATCAACAGATTTAAGGGCCGTCCCCTTCTCCTGCAAGTCAGTGATGATGTCCTTGACATCACCACCGAAAAGCACAGAACCCCTGAAAGGTGCTTCTTGGATTGCTGACTGCACCTCCGGGACCAGACCTGACACACGGAGCCATGCGATATGCCAAAGACTTACAGCGAACGCAGAGCTCCGTCCTGCGGTGTCCACTGCATCGTAGGTCATCCTCAGAATGTGACGACTGGCCGAACGAGCAGAACGGACCAGGTCGGCTAACTCCTGTTTGACCTGGGAGTCAGGCAAGGAGTCAATCTTGGATTCCGCCTGGGTAAGGACAGCCTTCTGGTAATCCCCCATATGTGCTACATAATTTAGGGCCCTGATCCCCAGTGTAGATGAAGCATAGATCTTCCTTCCATACTGATCCAGAAGGCGAGATTCCTTATCCGGGGGAGATGAGCTCAAATGTTTGGGGTGTGCTGACCGGCCGTGAGCGGCGCTAATCACAACTGAGTCTGCACGGGGGTGAGAGTCTAGAAAATGTACACCCTCCGGAGCCTGGTATAGCCTGTTGGACTTCCGAGGAAGTGGGGCTAAAGCCAACAGCTGTTTCCAAATGGTGGAAACAAGGTGGGCATGAGGCTCGATCCAGGGTGGCACTAGAGTAGGGGCCGTAAGGGGCAAGTCCAGATGTTCAGCGAGTTTAACCCGCTGAGGATTTGGTTCTAAGGAACGCCACTGGTGGACTTCCTGGATCTTCCTGAGCAACTCCGTGAAGGAAGGATCCTCCAGAGGAGACTTTGGAAGAGTCCTCGGCCGGGGCTTGGACGGAGAGCGAGGCTCGTCGTCTTTCTTGGAACAACCATCGGAGGAATCCGAGGAGTCCAAGGAAGAAGAAGAGGAATTTGAAGCAGAGTAGGACTCCCTAGCTCGTCTAGGGGGAGGAACGGGTTCCTTAGGGGGGATCCCTGGACTCGTGTCCTGCCCCTCTCTGGATCCCGAGGGCAGAGCCCGGAACCGGAGGCGGAGAGGGAGTGTGCTGTCTGGGGGCGATGGGGGCTGGGGTGGCACCTGGCGTAAGGCGGCTCTTGACTTCCTTGGTGAGCTGAGCCTTGGCCTCAGCCCACCAGGAGGCCAGAGTCTCCTGGAGATCCACCGGCCGCCTAGGGGGCGGTGGAGGAGGAAGGGGATAGTTGTACGGATGAAATCCGAAAGGGGAGTATCCGTAACCTGGCTGCGGGAATACCGGACCTGGTATTGCGGCGTCGGGTACTGCGGCATCCGTGGAGTCGGCACCGGGTACTGCGGCGCAGGATACTGAGGACCCGGGTAAACCGGCGTCAGATAAGACGGCGGATACCCAGGTACTGGAGGAGCTGCCGGAGAAGACAGCCCAGTAGGGAACTCCACGGCGGATCGACCGTGATAGGCCCATGGGGTGGAGGGCCCTATGGGAGAGGAATATCCCCCGCCGGCGTCGGAGGGGCCGGCACCAGAACCGGCATCGGCGGGGCCGGCGTCGGAGCCGGCATCATGGGAGCCAGCGTCAGATCCAGCTCTGTAGGAAGGGGATCAGACGGCGGACCAGCATCCCGAGCCGGGGACGGAGGGGAAAAGTCCCCGGGGTCAGGCAGGGGTGACTCGGGCTCCCCGGATGGCAGCGAAGGCTGCAGGGAACCTGGGACGACAGACGGAGCAGGGTCTGCCATAGGTTCCGAGGCCCGGCGGACGTCGGAGGAGCCGACGTGCGACTTATGGGCCGAGTCCCGGCGGACGCCAGAGGAGCCGGTGTCCGACTTCAGGGGTCCCTCGTCGGAGGCGGGCCGAGGATGGGAAGAGGCCCGGTCCAACGGGGACGCTGCCATGCACCGCCCCGAAGGGTCAGGCGTCTTAGCGCCCTTCTCCCGGCGGACATCGGAGGAGCCGACGTCTGGCTTATGGGAAGCGCCCGCACCAGTAGGCTGCAAGCCTGCAGCGGTACTGAGGGCTGAAGCCTCCTTTTGCCCGGAGGCACCCGGCGGGCTCGAACGCGAACCCGGCGGGCGGGCGGCGCCCCTCCAAAGCCTTGGAGGCTGCCATCGGGCGATCCTCCGAGGGGACGTTACTGCCGCGCTCCGCTGGAGTCGCTGGAGGAGGAGGCTTTCTCCCGGTGCCTTTCCTTGTCCCGCTTCTTGTGTCCTTCAGGGGAGGTCGACGCCTGCCGAAGTTTCTTCAACTCCTTCTCCATTGCGGACATCTTCTTTTTGAGGAGATGGGCTTCTAGAGACTGCTGGCGTCGTCTGCGGGTGGCCGCGTTGAAATGTAGGCAGTGCGGACACTTGTCGACCACGTGGTCGGGGCCTAAACAGAAAAGGCAGAGGGAGTGACCGTCTCTATGAGGCAGTTCGGCGCCACACGAGTCGCACTTATGTTTTGAAGGGTACAACATATACCGACGTTCACCTGACGAAGAAAATACAAAATACTGATACTTTTCGGAAAAACCGACGAAGCAACAGGACTGAGCGTTATGAACTTCACCGCGAGGCGCTGCACGAGCTGACAGCGGGAAAGAACTGGAAGGCAGGCGTCTGGGACCGCCCCTTTATACCGACGTCGTCTGACACCGGTCACCTGACGTGGGGGCAGTCCCCGCCAGGGACTGCTAGCTAGAAATTTTTCCGTGGGGTCCTGCCGCCTGCCGACGTCAGTCCTATATGTAATTACCTACTGCAAGAGCCCTCTCGAAGTAAGATCTCTAGATTCACAAGGTGCTGTATTTTGTTTAATACAAACCACCTTTCATTCTGAAGGGGGGAGTGTTAATTCTGCAGCAGTATTCACTTCTAAAAAAAATATTGTTTTGAGGCTGTTTACAAGAGTTCTAAATTCTTTAAGTACTTTCTCAACCTAAATACATATACTGTACATGTGAACATATGTCTTTTCATACGTTAGTCATTCACAGAATACTAAGTGTTTAGAAGGAAAGGCATAATAGCCAAAGCAGCGTTTTAACAGTCAACCGCTGTAAAAAGGGGAACGGTTTGTTTACCTTATCGACATGTCCTTTTTATACACACAACGAAGTGCAAGTAGCATCACAAATGGGTTTTCTGAACGTCCAGAGGACATATGTTTTAATTTTAGAGAAAGAAAAATACAACATTACCTCCGGCAGTAACAGGAAGTAACAACGAACGGGGGCCACTGGCACAATTAAAGCGCTATTCTGAATATAGAAGAGTTCCGGGATTCCAACGCTGGCGTTCGCATAGAAACGGGGCATATTTTAGCCAGCTGTTGCAAGAATAGCACCCAGTAAAATAAAGCAAAACAGAGGGGAAAAGCTGCTTATTATCATTCAAAAGAAGCACAGGACCAGACAGTGTTTTCAAACCCTTTTCAGCAACAAAAAACAAACGCTAGGGAAACACTGTGAGGGTTTAAGCACTGAATTATAGATATCTATATTTCTCATTTATAGGGGTTTATATCTCAGGCTACATTCTTTCTATTGGTTTTATTTTCCTGTCAAAGAATTACTCTAGAATACAAGTATACTAAACAGTGGGGGGGGTAAGCTTCATATACCAGGGTTAGCAAAGAGACACAGGGATAGTAAGGAAGTTCTATAGGTGGCCTGCCTATATACTTAGGAAATAAAGGTGAGGAAAGAGTACAAGAGGACAGAACAGAAGTAAAGGGCTGTTACAACAGACTTTTAAAAAAAATTAAGGTCTGGTATATGGAGTTGTCCCCTACATATATGTATGTACATAAGTGGTTTTAAGTAAGGTTTAGAGAAGTGATATTAAAATCAGAATAGTTGTGCAATAATGGATGATGGTAAAAGGCAATTTTGGAGGATTTTATAGAAATAAATTAGGCTTATGGCTACAAATATAGGGCAGGGTAAAAAAATATAGGGTGGTAGTAAAAAATATAGAGCAGTGGTAAATAAAATACAGGGCTGTGGGTCACTGTGCTAAAATAATGAATGGGAACACTGTGGTGCCTATTGGACGCTAACTAATTGGCAAACTGGGTAACCAAACTTCACCCTATCAGGGTATATTCATGTTTCTAGATTTCATGCTAGCTGCTTATGGGACGTGGGACTGCTTTAACTAAGGGTGTACCTCCTAGCCTCTAATTTGTACATTGAGTAACCTAGCTATACCCTATCTGGGTATTACCTTATTTTTAGTTTCAGTACAGAACAATTAAAGCAATATACTCCGACAGGGTGTGGGTATACTGGAGGATTTACCACGCTGGTGTGGTTCGGTCACGAGGCGCAGCTGAGGGACTTAACCACACCAGTAGTGGTAAATCCTCCATTATACCGACTCCCTTGACAGGTACATTGCAATTATACAAAGGCCCTGTTTGTTTCTGTACAAAAAAAAATATTTACAACGTCCGTTCATTTTTTAAAGTTGCTGCTCGTTTGTTTTTCACTGCGGACGCACTGGTTGGATTTTGTTGCGAGTTCTGCGCATGTGCCGGAGGATCGCTGATTGTCACCGCTACCGTTACAATTTTTTTCAGCCTATTTGCCGTTGAGAGAATGAACTGGATTTTCTTTTCTTTTTTTATTTCGGATCTGTCGCTTTTTTGGAATGGTGCAGCACTTTTTGTGACGTTTTGAGGGTAGGGATGGAGTATGGGATGTCGAGTTAACGACTAGGTAATCTTGCCGTACATCCGTGTGTTTGGCAGTGGTGTGTGTGCGAGTAGCGGAAGGATTTGTCAGGGAGTTACTGATGCAGCTGAGTGGTGGCTGGCACCTTTTCCAGTGGGTACTCTGGAGGATTTACAACGCTGAAAAGGTGCCAGCCAGCCAATCAAAATGCAGGATTCTGTCAGTTTTTTTGTGCCCGTTGTATAATATAGCATTGATCTGTTCTATTATTGTACTGCTGTGTTACTGTTAGACTGCTTTTACCTACTGTGGTTGCATGCTGTTAGCTAATTAGGTATCACAGCTGCACCCTATCTGGGTATACCCTTATTTCTGTTTGTAAATAAGGACATAGCTTTTTGGTATTTATCAATTGTATTATGGGTTAATTCACTGTTTGCTTGGTGCTACTGCTAATAATTAAATACCAAATATCCTAGTGTCGAGAAAGCACAGGATGACCAGGAGCAGTGGTAAAATTTGCAATGAGTATTTTATTATTTCCAATAACAGTAACATAAAAATAAAATTATTCAGAATAACTATTAACAAAGGCAGTACAAAAATAGAAAACTAAGTCCTTCTTCTGACGGTATCTCTTCATTCTAAGTTTCAGTCTCTCAGCCTCTCACTCTCCTTGTTACTCTAGCGAAAGCACTGCTGCTCCTTTTATAAGTCTTTGTCTGGGAACTTGTTAACAGAGCCTGCTTTTCACATAATGTTCTTGTAAATTTACAGAATGTTCTTGTCAGTTTCATTCCATGCAGGTACAGAAAAAGAATATAGTGACCCAGAAATGACCTCTTGTTTACAGCTCTGCAAAAGGCTTAAAAACTGCATCTCAGGTTAACCCCTTGAGTTTCCAATAGCTTTTTGCAATCATTTCAACAGTATAACTATATACAGTTTTAAACAAAGGGATCCCAGTATCAATGATATTTCCACATAAAGAGTCACATATATTTTTATAGTCGCAGATATGCAAGTTAGAAGAAAAGACAGTACAGCAAGGGAAGGCAGAGCGATAGCGAGAGGCAGAGAATCGTGAAACCGTCGTAGTGATCAGTTCCTAGGACTCACAAGAAAATTTGGTTGCGCAACCAGACAGAGAGGTGACGGAAAAGGAGAGAACAGAACAGACCCTTGCGTTTAAACTCTTTCTGCATAGCAGACAGGGCAGGGCCCTTATTCAACCCTGTCACATACCCCCTCTTTAAGAGGGAACCTGTTTTAGAAAAACAGGTTTCCAAAATGTTCTATTAAATTCCCATCTAACATTAGTTTATAACCTTTACAGTTCAGTGCATATGCAGCACAGCAAACAGCGAAGTTTCAACTCACATTTTTTCAACCTTCGAAATTCTCAATTCCTGATCCATATCTTGACAGAAAATCAGCATTGACCTTCTCTTTCCCAGAGTTGTGCATCACTTTAAATTTAAACAGCTGCAGTGCCAGGTACCACCATGTGATTCTGGAATTTTTATCCTTCATATGGTTAAGCCAACAGAGAGGTTTGTGGTTTGTTATCAATACAAAGTCAGCTCCTAGCAAATAAAACTTAAGGGACTCCATGGCCCACACTGCTGCAAGGCATTCCTTTTCAATGGCGGAGTACCTTTTCTCTCTGTCGTGCAAATTCCTACTGATATATAGAATGGAATGTTCCTTCCCATCTATATTTTGACTCAAGACTGCACCTAGCCCTACCTCTGATGAATCTGTCTGTAACAAAAACTGTCTCTCAAAGTCTGGGCTTCTTAAAACATGGGCTGAACATAAAGCAGCCTTAATGGCCCAAAAAGCTTTGTCACACTCTGGGGTCCATTTCACATTCAGGAACCGTTTCTTTATGAGATCAGTGAGGGGAGTAATTAACTCGGCAAAGCTGGGAACAAATCTCTGATAGTAACCAGCCAGCCCTAAAAATGACATGACATGTTTCTTGGTTTTGGGGACAGGGCTGTTAGCTACAGCTTCTATCTTAGAAACCCCTGGCTTGACTTCTCCATTTCCGAAAACACAGCCCAAATACCTGGTCTCCAGCATGCCCAGTGCACACTTGGTAGGATTAATTGTCAGATCGGCCTTTTTGATCGATTGGATAACTGCTCGTAGGTGTTCCAGGTGGCTTTTCCAATCTGGACTGTACACCACGACATCATCCAGGTACGCAGCACAATAGCCAGTGTGAGGGGATAAAACTGCATTCACTTACCGCTGGAATGTAGTGGGTGCACCACGTAAACCAAACGTCATGGTACGTGGTGGTGAACTAATAGAATCCTATAGGAGTGGCAAATGCAGTTTTGTCTCTGGATTCTTTAGCTAAAGGGATTTGCCAGTAACCCTTGGTGAGATCGAGGGTACTGATATAACTGGCACTTCCCAGTCTGTCCACCAAATCATCTATTCTGGGCACAGGATAATTGTCAAATTCTGACACTTGATTCAGTTTCCTAAAATCAAAGCAGATTCTTACACCACCTTCTTTTTTGTTTACAGTCATCATTGGTGATGACCAAGCACTTCTCTACTCTTCTACGATACCCAATTCTTTCATTTTTTTGTATTTCCTTAACACATCTGCTCTTAACCGTTCCGGTAATCTGTATGTCTTTTGTATAACAGGGTGAGCATTCCTTGTCACTATTACGTGCTCGACACCTTTAGCTCGGCCTGGCACTGTAGTAAAATTACTGTTAAATGTCTTTAGCAAGCTACAAATTTCTGCTTCAGCAGTTACAGTTTGTTCCAGTCTGTCGTAAGTTACATTAATATCTTCTTTATCAGGTTCTGGTAAAAGCAGCAAAATAGCTTTTAGGTTTTTTCAACCCATTTCTTGAGATGGTTGGCATGGTGGGTAGAATTTTTTTCCCTATCAGGGGTCTCAATCACATAGTTAACTGTGCCAGTACGTCTAAGCACTTTATGAGGTCCTTGCCACTTCATTAACAGTTTATTTTCTGTAGTGTGTAACAGTAGCAAGATCTTTTCACCTAGCTCAAAAACGTTTTATTTTACCCCATGGTCATAATACACCTTACAAATATACAAAATTTGCCAGCAGATAAAGGCCTAGAGGTCTATCAAGTCTGCTCGAATGTGTAGCTAGCACCCCCTTATTCTGCAGCTGCCCCTCTCTTCCGCCCTTCCCCTTCATTGACCCTCCCCCTTGTCCTCTCCTATTCCCCTTTTGAAGCAGTCCACTGTTCTACTGGATACCACTTCTGCAGGTAACGCATTCCACCCAGCCACCACCCTCTCTGTAAAAAAGTGTCTCCTCATTTCCCTTCCGAATCTTCCTCCCTCCAGTCTCATATCATGGCCCCTGGTGTCCCTCCCCTCCCTTACTTTGAAGGGCCCCTCTGTACCTGTCTTGTTTATTCCTTTCATGTACTTAAAGGTTTCAATCACATCCCACCAGTCCCTCCTCTCCTCTCCTCCAGTGAGTACATGTTCAACTCCCTCAGCATCCTCTCGTATGATAAGTCCCCCACCCCCTTGATCATCTTTGTCGCCCTGTGCTGCACCCCCTCCAGTAACTTAATGTCCCTCTTCAGATACAGGCGCCAGTACTGCACACAGTACTCCAGGTGCAGTCTAACTAATGACCTATACAGTGACAGAATCACCTCCTCCCTCCTCGAGGATATACTCCTTGCAATACAACCCAGCATTTTGTTTGCCTTTGCAGCTGCCTTCCTACATTCTGCCGAGTTGTTCGTTGACCCTGTAATGAGCACCCCCGGATCCTTCTCCTCCTCTGTCTGGGCTAGCTGCACTCCCCCCAGCTGGTAACTCCTCCTTGGGTTCTTCATCCCAAGATGCAGCACCTTGCACTTTTTGGCATTAAAACCCAGTTGCCAGGTGTCTGATCAGGTTTCAAGCTTTGCTAGATCATTCTGCAACCCCTGCCAACCCCCTAGGTCATCCACCACCGCTCCTACCGTGGTATCATCAGCAAACAGACTGATCTTGCTCTTGATGGCCAATGATATGTCTGCAATGAATATCCCAAACAACACTGGTCCCAACACCGAGCCCTGTGGAACACTGCTCGTTACTACCCTTGGGTGTGAGAGCTCCCCACCCACCACCACCCTCTGTTGCCTTCCCTGAAGCCAGTTCCCTACCCATCTCACCGGCTTTGCACCCGCCCCTGTGCCTTCTAACTTACTTCCCAGCCTTCCATGCGGCACCGAGTCGAATGCCTTACTGAAGCCCAGACATAGGACATCCACTGCATGGCCCCTGTCCAGTTGCCTAGATCTTACTTCGAGAGGGCTCTTGCAGTAGGTAATTACATATAGGACTGACGTTGGCAGGCAGCAGGACCCCACGAAAAAATTTCTAGCTAGCAGACCCTGGCGAGGGACCGCCCCCATGTCAGGTGACCAGCATCAGGAGACGTCAGTATAAAGGCGGGTCCCTGGCGCCGCCTTCAGTTCTTTCCCACATGGGTTAGCTCGTTGCAGGCATCCTCGCGGAAAAGTTTGTGCTTCTTCAGCCCAATCTTCGTCAGTTTTACCGAAATAATTTGTTTTTTTCCACTAACATCAGGTAACATCGTCAGTGTACGTCGTCCCCTACACCCTCAGAGCACAAAAATAAGTGCAATTCATGCAGCGCCTAACTACCGCACAAGGACGGCCATTCCTTGTGCCTGTTCTGCCTAGGCCCCGATCACCCGGTCGAGAACTGCCAGCACTACCTCAGCTTCAACGCGGCTAACCGGAAAAGGCGGCAGCAATCCCTGGAAGCCCATATTTTGAAGAAAAAGATGAGTTCAATGGAGAAGGAGCTCAAAAAACTGAGGTAGGCATCCACTTCCCCCTAAGGCCATCGGAAGAAGAAGGATAAGGAGAGGCACCGGGACAAGGGCTCCTCTACCGTGTCTCCCTCGGGAGCTGCGAGACACAGGTAGCGTCCCTCCGAGAGGACCACTCTCGGCAGCCCCGCCTCGGAGGGTTTCCGGCGTAAAACCCTCCGTCTGGCTCGCGCTCTGGCCTTTTCAAGGTGCCTCCGGGCAATTGGAGGCCTCCGCCCCGCCAGCCGCAGGCTCGCGGCCTACTGGCGTGGGTGACTCCGGTAAGTCGGGCATCGGCCCCTCCGATGTCCACGCAGAGAAGGCTGGTAAGACGCATGACCCCTGAGGGCGGCGCACGGCCTCTCTTCCATCGGACCAGGCCGATCCTTCTCCTCGGTCTGCCTCCAGTGAACGCTCCCATAAGCCGGACGCTGGCTCCTCCGGCGCCCGCTGGGAGCTCGCCGTAAAGCCACACGTCGGCTCGTCTGACGTCCGGTTGGAGACGGAACCGACGACGGACCCCCCCCCATGTCCGTCGTCCCCGGTTCTCTGCAGCCTTCGCTGCAGTCCGGGGACCAGGAGTCCCCCCAGCCCGACCCTGGGGATTTTTCCCCTCCATCCCCGGGCGACGCTAGGGACCTTCCTCCGTCAGACCGTCCCCCTGTAGGTGCGCTGGATCTGATGTCGGCTTCCCAGACACCGGCCCCGACGCCGGTTCCTTCGACACCGGTTCTACTGACTCCGGGCGACATCCTGCTTCCGGATGTCCCCACCGCCGGGGCCCTCCAATGTGGATCCGCCGTGAGACTGCCGGCCGGGCCATCTGCTCCGGCAGCTCCCGGCTCCCAGGTACCCTCCGTCCTATCCGACGCCGACGTACCGGGACCACAGTATCCGGCGCCGCGTACGGACGCCGGTCTTTCCGACACTGCAATACCCGACACCACCCGACGCCGGGCTTTCCGTAGCTGGGTTTTGGATACTCTCCATATGGGTACAACCCGTATCCTTATCCCCCACCTCCTCCTCCTCCACTGCCCCCACAGCCGCGGGTGGACTTGTAGAAGACTCTGGCCTCCTGGTGGGCTGAGGCCAAGGCTCAGCTCACCTAGGAAGTCGAGAGCCGCATACCGACGACGGTGCCATCTCAGGTTCCCGTACGTCCTGAGGCGGCACACTCACTCACCACCTCCGACTCCCGCCTCTTCCATCTGGGTCCAGAGAGGGCAGGACACGCCCCCTGGGGCTTCCCAAGGGTCCGCCTCCCCTGGTCAGGAAAGGAGTCTTTTTCCTCTTCCTCCTCCTCTTCACCCTCGGACTCCTCGGATTCCTCCGAAGTCTCCTCCGGAAGATCCTTCTTTTATGGAGTTGCTAAGGAAAATCCAGGAGGTTCATCAGTGGCACTCCTGGGAACCAGATCCTCAGCGTCTGAAACTCGCTGAACATCTGGATCTGCCCGTGACAGCTCCTACCTTGGTGCCACCCTGGACAGAGCCTCATGCCGACCTCATCATCACCATATGGAAACAGCCGTCGGCTTTAGCCCCACATCCAAGGAAGTCGAATAGGCTATATCAGGCTCCCGAGGGCGTTGATTTCCTAGATTCTCACCCTCAGGCTGACTCAGTTGTGATTAGTGCCGCTCACGGCCGGTCGGCCAACACAAAGCACCTCAGCTCGTTGCCACCTAACAAAGAATCCCACCTTCTGGACCAGTATGGGAAGAAGATCTTTGCTTCCTCCAGGCTAGGGATTAGGGCCCTGAATTATGTCGGCCATATGGGGGACTACCAGAAGGCCATTCTGACTCAGGTGGAAGCCAAATTGGGCTCCCTGCCAGACTCCCAAGTCAAGCTGGAGTTGGCTGATCTTGTCCGCTCTGCACGTTCGGCCAGTCGAGACATGCTTCGTGCGACATACGATGCAGTGGACACTGCTGGACGGAGCTCAGCTTTCGCCATAGGCCTACGGCATCATGCTTTGCTCCACATGTCAGGGTTGGTCCTGGAACTGCAATCCGCTATCTAGGAAGCGCCCTTCCGGGGGTCGGTGCTTTTCGGTGGTGAAGTCAAGGACATCATCACTGATTTGCAGGAGAAGGGGCTGGCACTGAAGTCTGTCGATTCCATGTTCCGCCCCCATCAGCAGCAGCGCTGTCCCTTTTGCAGACGGAATCGGCCCAGGGCGAAACCCCAGGGAAGACGGGCCACAAAACGCCAGGCCCCCGGAACTGCTAAGCCCCCCCGCCGAAAAAAGCAGCGGGTGATTCAGCTGCGGCGCTGCCCCACACCACCTGACTCCTTCCCTCTCCCACAGCCTCCGGACTCCCCGGAGGAACCGGTAGGAGGGAGGTTTTCCCTCCACCTTCCGGGCTGGGAGAGAATAACAACAGATTCTTGGGTGCTCCAGCTCATCGCAGAAGGACACTCGATAGAGTTTCTTCAGAAACCACCTCGCCACCCCCCTCTGAAGTCGTCATATTCAAGGGAACATCTTCTCTTGGTCCAGGAGGAAATTTCAGCTCTACTGCTGAAACATGCAATAGAACCCGTCCCCCTTCATCTGCAAGGGACGGGTTACTATTCCCATTTCTTCCTGGTCCCAAAGAAGACAGGAGATCTCAGACCAATTCTGGATCTCAGTTCCCTGAATCTTTCTGTGGAATACAAAAGGTTCAGGATGCTCTCTTTGCAGAGCCTTCTGCCCCTCATCCGGCCAGGTCAATGGCTGTGTGCCCTGGATATGCAGGATGCTTACCTGCACATTTCCATTCGCCCATCTCACCACAAATACCTTCGTTTTGCGTCCCAGGGGGACCACTACCAAGTCAAGGCACTTCCGTTTGGTCTATCTGCGGCACCCCGAGTATTTAGCAAATGCCTGGCAGTGGTGGCGGTCCACCTGAGTACCAGGGGGGTGCACGTTTTCCCGTACCTGGACGATTGGCTCCTGGCGGCCTCATCCAGGGAGGAACTCCTGCGCTGCCTCACCCTTACCCAGCAAGTTTTTGCCTGCCTGGGTATTACCATCAACCATTCCAAGTCTCACCTGATCCCATCCCAGAGACTACAGTTTATTGGGGTGATTCTCGATACGACCACGGGCAGGGCCTTCCTGCCACCGGACAGGGCGTCCACCCTCCAGACTCAAATAAGTCTGCTCTCCGGCCGCAGGCGGGTCTCTGCAAGGTTGGTCCTTCACCTTCTCGGGCTCATGGCAGCTGCTATCCCGACAGTTCCTCGTGCTCGACTCCACATGAGAGTCTCTCAGTGGACTCTACGCTCCCAATGGGATCATTTAGTGGACAACCTAGATCACCCAGTTCTGGTCTCCTCGACGATGCTTCGAGACTTGCAATGGTGGATGGTTCGAGAGAACCTGTTTCGGGGAGTTCCTTTCTTTCGTCCTCCCCCCTCCTAGACTCTAACCACAGATGCCTCGGGCGAAGGTTGGGGAGCCCATCTAGGCCCCCATCAGACCCAGGGCTCCTGGTCCAAGCTCGAACAAGCTCTCCACATCGATGTGCTCGAGCTCCGGGCAGTGTTGTACGCTCTCCAAGCCCTTCACCAATACATCCTTCCTGGCCACCTAGCCGTCCAGACGGACAACGTGTGCATGGTTTGGTACATCAACAAACTAGGAGGGACTCGGTCCTACCCTCTTTGCAGGGAGGAAATGAGGGTTTGGGATTGGGCAACACAACACGACCTTCACCTCATGGCAATCCACGTTCTGGGAGTCAAAAACACCCTGGCAGACAAGCTAAGTCGCTCTTCTGCTCTGACTCATTAGTGGGAACTGGACCAAGGGGCCCTAGACAATATCTTCCGACTTTGGGGAACACCACAGGTCGACCTGTTCGAATCCCCTCTAAACGCAAAGCTTCCTGTCTTCTGCTCGCTCGTTCCAAAGTGAGGGGCTTTCTGGAGAGACGCTCTGTGTCTAGACTGGAAGGACAGATTCGTCTATGCCTTTCCCCAATTCCAATTATCCCACGAGTCTTGCAGAAACTAGCTTCAGAAGGAGCACGAATGATTCTGATTGCTCCTTTCTGGCCCAGGTAAGTTTGGTTCTCTCTTCTACAACAATACTCAGAGGATCATCCTCTTCCTCTATCTCGAGGTTTACTGACCCAGGATCAGGGGACCCTGGTCCATCCAGGCCTCAAATCCCTTCAGCTGCACGCATGGCTCCTGCAGACTTAGCTCAATCCCGTTTTGGGGTGTCTCCCCAAGTGGCAGAGATTTTGGTGGAGGCCAGAAAACCCTCCACTAGATCCACTTACGCCATGAAGTGGAAAAGATTCACTATCTGGGCTGCTTCCAAGAACTCGGAACCTTTCTCCTGCTCAGCAGGGCTTCTGCTGGAGTATCTACGTCATCTGTTTGACCTGGGTCTCAGTCATTCGTCTCTGAAGGCTCACATGGCGGCCATCTCGGCCTATCATGTCCCCTTTGCAGACAAAACTTTCGCTCAATTGGAGGTCTCTAAGACCTTTCTCAGAGGGGTCCTCCATCTGAGACCCCCTATCCGTACTCCTGCTCCCCCTTGGGACTTGAACTTTGTTCTCGCGAAACTTACTCTGCCTCGTTTCGAACCGGCAGCTTCTGCGGATTTGAAGTTCCTTTCGTGGAAGACTCTCTTCCTGGTGGCCAGTACTTCTGCTCGGAGAATTTCCGAGCTCCAGGCCCTGATGTTTAAAATTCCATACCTGATTTTACGCAAGGAACGTGCTGCTCTTCGCACAAATCCTAAGTTTCTCCCTAAAGTAGTAGCAGAGTCTACTCTAAATCAGTCCATAGAGTTACCCGCCTTTTTCATGCAGTACTCTAATCAAGGGGAATACTTACTCCATACTATGGATGTTCACCGGATTCTGAGATACTACACCAACAGGACGAAGGATCTCAGAAAGACTGATCAATTGTTCGTCTCTTTTGCTCATAAAAGGGAAGGCAATGCTGTTTCTAAGCAATGCCTATCTAAGTGGTTGGCTCATTGCACCACTTTCTGTTATGAAAAATACGAGACCCTCCCGGGTCAGGTAAGAGGCCACTCCACCAGAGGAGTAGCTGCCTCAGCGGCTTGTTTCAAAAATGTGTCTGCGGCAGATATCTGCGCTGCCGCCACCTGAACTTCCGTTCATACCTTTACTAAACACTACAGTTTGGATGTTGCCTCTCGCCGTAGAGCAGGCTTCGGGCTGGCTGTTCTGCAAGGCCTCTTATCTTGAGGCTTGCACAGCTAGAACTGCTTCTCGGAGTAGTCTTCCTCCTCCCAGTGCCTCTCTTTGTTCCAGACTGCTTGGGATTCAGTCCTATATGTAATTACCTACTACAAGAGCCCTCTCGAAGTAAGATAGTACAGTTACGTAAGAACTTACCGTAACAGTAGATCTTCGGGAGAGGCTCTTGCAGTAGGTAATACCTTCCCGGCCTCCATACTCCTAGGCTTTTTCAGCTCCTTTTCCAGTGATGGAAACATCCGTTCCTCTCTTGTCTGGCCTTTCTGGCCAGTGGCAGGAAAGAACTGGAAGGCAGGCGTCAGGGACCGCCCCTTTATATCGACGTCTCCTGACGCCGGTCACCTAACGTGGGGGCAGTCCCTCGCCAGGGACTGCTAGCTAGAAATTTTTCCGTGAGGTCCTGCCGCCTGCCGACGTCAGTCTTATATTTAATTACCTACTGCAAGCGCCTCTCTCGAAGATCTACTGTTACGGTAAGTTCTTATGTAACTGTACTTTACCCAGTCATAGAACTCCACCGGGTTGGTTTGGCAGGATCTGCCCCTTATGAAGCCATGCTGTCTGCTGTCCTGCAGTCCTTTGACCACTAGGAGGGCCACCAGCCTCTCCTTCAGGATAGTCTGTATTAGCTTACCCACGATGGACATGAGGCTCACTGGTCTGTAGTTTCCCAGTTCATCCTTGGGGCCACTTTTGTGGAGGGGCACCACATGAGCTATCCTCCAGTCCTGAGGTACACACCCCGAATGTAGTGAGGCATTAAACAGGTCTGCCAAAGGTCCTGCAAGGACCTCTGCCAGCTCTTCAGTACCCTGGGGTGGATGCCATCTGGGCCTGGCGCTTTGTCCACCCTCAGTGCCTTCAAACCCTCCCGAACTCTGCCTCCATGATTTCCCATCTGTCACCCTCCCCCTGCTTCTGCCATTCCTCCCCTTGGGTGTCAGCCCCTCTTCTCCTTAGTAAAACCGAGCAGAAGTACTCATTTAGTGCTTCTGCCTTATCGCACCCTGCTTCAACCCAACCCCCTCCTTCCTAATCCTTATTATGTTGTCCTTACAGCTCCTTTTCTCCCTGATGTACCTAAAGATGTCCTTCTCCCCCCTTCTTAACGCCTTGTGCCAGCCTGAGTTCCGTAGATGCCTTGGCTCCCCTTACTGCCCTTGTCACCACCTTCGATTCCGTCAAGTACTCCTTCCTGTCCTCCCCCTTCCCTGTTTTCTTGTACCTCCTAAAGGCAGCTCTTTTCCTCCTTACCTTTTCCATGACTTCCTTGCTCAACCAGCTTGGTTTCTTAGCCCTAGCCTTCTTGCCCTGGGCCTTGCAGCAGGTTTTGGTTGCCTCCACCATCCCCAGCTTTATGAGCTCCCACCTCTGGTTAGTGTCCATACTAGATTAGATTCTGGCCAGGTACCCTTTTACCACTTCCCCCATCCTCCCAAAGTCGGCCCTCCTGAAATCCAGCACTCTTGTGCCAGATTCCACTCCTTCCTTGCCCATATCCAATGTGAGCCATACTGAGTGGAGGTCACTCCCACAGCGTGTTCCTCTACTGCAAGTTCTCTCTCACAAAGTCCCCATTTGCCAGAACAAGGTCAAGGGTATTCCCCAACCTGGTTGGTTCACTGACCATTTGCAGCAGGAAGCTGTCCTGGAAGGCATCCAGCAGTACCTGCTCCCTTCTGTTCCTGGTTGTTGGGAGTACTCCAGTCCACTCCTGGCACGTTGAAGTCCCCCACAATCACCACACTACCCTTCTCACAGGTACTTCTGATCTGTCCCGCTAGTTCCCTGTCTAATTCCTCTGTCTGAGATGGCGGCTTGTACACCACTCCCATTCTGAGAATCCTATTCTTGGAATCCTGGATTTGCATCCAAAGTGACTCCATACTACCCTCCTCCCTTCCTCCCTTACACACTTCAGTCCTTCCTTCACATAAGTGCCACACCCCCTCCTTTCCCAATCACCCTGTCCCTACGAAATAACCTGTACCCTGGTACAGACAGGTTCCAGTCATTGTATTGGGTTGCCCATGTTTCTGTGATGGCTGCAATGTCCACCTCTCCCTCTGCCATGAGCACCTGTAACTGTGCAGTTTTCCTCCCAAGGCTCCTAGCATTAAGGGTAACCACCTTCCACCCTCTCCCCCCATCCTGCCCTCCTTTACTAGCATCACCAATAGTACTTGCCATTTGTCCTTTGTCACTGCTATGGGGGTAAGTGCATGTGGTTTCCCAACCTGTGGTCTCTGCATGCCTCTTGCCCAATTGCCACCCCCCCGCTCCTAGTTTAAATTCCCAGCTTCCTTTATGTACTGCTCCATTCTCTGTTTCAACACTTTCTTTCCCTCCTCACTCAAGTGTAGTCTGTCCTCGGCATAAAGACTACTGTCCTTCCAATTCCCTCCCCACCCCCAATAGCCCATACCCTTTAGCACAACACCAGGTTCTTAGCCATCCGTTAAATTCCTCTGTTCTCAGCTTTCTTGTTGTGCTTGCCTTGGGCACTGGAAGTATCTCTGAAAAAGTTACTGATCTTCCTGCCCCCTCACACAATTGTCCTAGTTCCCCAAACCTTCTCTGGACTGTATCTACTGTCTTGTCAGCCAGGTCGTACGTCCCAAGATGTATAATTAAATTAGGCTTGTCCCTACCCCTTCTAGCATATTTCAAAACAGATTGTCCCACCCTTTCCGCTGTCATTCCTGGCATGACCTGCACCCAAATGCGACTATGCCTCTCCCCCTTGCTACCCCACCTGACTCCTCTTAGTATTGAGTCCCCCAGCACTAAGATTCCACCCCTCTTACTCCCTGCTTGCTTCCATTCATCTCCCTCTCTCATTTCTGGCTCTTCTTCTTCCTCCTGTAGATTATTTCCCCCTTTTGCAATTCTCCCAGCAGAACTTGCCCCTGCTCCGGTTTGGTCCAGGCATTTATCAATTACTCCTCTAATTTCATCATTTCCCTCCTCCTCCTTCTTCCTCTCTAGCACTGCAAAACTATTTTCTGAAGACCCTTCACAAATGCCCGCTCCCCCCCCCTCTCTTCATAGTAACCTGATCTCTCCTTTCCTCTCCATGACTTTTGCCACTTCTTTGCCTCCACTTACAAGTCCCCATCTCCTCCTTCCATTTGTCTTTTGTCTCCTGACCTGGTTTCCCCGGCAATCGTTCTTCCTGGTCTGGGCCCCTTTGTCTCTGCTTCCCTTCTTCTGACTCTCTCCTCACCACTGTTGGCTTAAATCGCCCTCCCTCATCTCCCCTCTTTCCTCCCTCCAGTACTGGGCTAAACCCACCCCCAGTCTGCCTTGCCTGTCTTAGTTCCTCCTGCAGACCCTCAATCTCCTTCCTAAGTTTCTCTATGTGGTTGCACACTAAACATCCTCCCACACTCCAGGCAATTTTTAGAAAGATTGGTTCACCACAGTTGTTGCAGCCTACCACCCTACCCATTGCAGTTGTTGCCCATCAGCGACCCCCCACCCTTCCAGATGAAGGATACCAAACACTCCCCCAAGTCTCCCCTCTCCCCCCTCTATCAGTGCAAAACATTGTTTTCTTAATTTTCCTTACCCCCTTTGTTGTACACGTTTGGATAGATTGAGCAACTGCTTTTTATATTACTATCCTTCCTATCCACACACAAAAAGAGACTTTAAGTAGCTATTGAGCAACCTTCTTCAAACTCCTACTACTCCTTTCCACAATGCAATAGCAATGCAAAGAAGTAACAATGAAAGCTCCTTGATTTGCAGTTACTTCCCTTCCACCGAGATAGCAGTCACCTCTTCACTCGCTGCTGTTCCTTTCCTGGATGTCTGCTTCTGCTATGACAAGTGCATATCCTTTGCCCATTTGAGGAAGCGATGTCAGAACCCCTGGTATAAAGGAAATCACAGACCAGGGGGCGGGTGGGTGAGGGGTTGTGGGAGTGGGACCAGCCCAAGTCTTCCAGAAACAATCAGGTAGCTGAGGCCCCTGGCCAGACCATTAGCACCCTTCCCTCACTATGCACTAAACTTTGAAGGTAGTGAAGCCAGCAAAAATGAATCACAATTCTACTCAAAGCCCCCAAAATAGGTTTGCTACCAAAAGAAACAGGTCTCCAATTCAAACAGCTTCACCAGCAACACATCAAAATAGGCTTGAAATTAGAAGATACAGGTCTCCAATTCAAAGAAACAGCCCCAGTTAAATCACACCAAATAGGATTTAAATCAGAAGAAACAGGCCTCCACAAATGCAGCCTGCTACACAGTGAAACATCAAACAAATGAGCCCACTTATAGCCACCAAAACAGGTTTCAAAATTCCAACAGCCCCAAAACAATACCCTGCTAGCCCCTTAGTAGTAGTGAAAAAGAAAAGAAATAACCTTCTGGCACGTAAAATCCATAAGAAACAATGTAAAAACAACAAGAAGAAGCTACCGTACTGGAACAGGTCTGATCCTTTCCCCTTCTAGTTCCTTCTGCTGGTTGTGGACCTCTTCCCGATTACTATGTGCAATTTCAACATATTTTGCCAGCTTCTTTCTCAAGGCACACATTTTGGGCAGGATTCACAAAAGGGGACTTGCACACAGTCGTGATTCAGTATGAGCTGGGATGTGTCGCATACCACCCATAATGTTATGCAGCGCATCTTGAGGGGCTGTGCAGGGGGTGTGCCCATGTATATGGTGCAGCACCATTCACAACCCACCAAGGAGTGCATCTCCGGAGCAAGTCTGGAGATGCGCCTTCAAAAGATAAATCTACGAGTAGACGTAAGTGGGTGTCCACCCACAGGCAGGCTGCCATACTGCAGACAGCAGCACGGCAGCCTGCCTACCCTGGCAGTCCAGCATCTCACCCCCTCCCATAGTCCTGTAAATCACAGTGTGTGAACCGAAACTCCCTGGCAGTCTAGTGGCACCACCCACCTTCCCGTAACCCCGTAAAGACATTACAACACCAGGCATCCCTGGTACACAACTGTGTCCCCCCCTTCCCTGCCAGTAACCCCGTAACGCACAAATCTGTCCTCAATCCCTAGTAGTCAAGTAGAACCT
This sequence comes from Neoceratodus forsteri, assembly GCA_016271365.2. Taxonomy (NCBI): domain Eukaryota; kingdom Metazoa; phylum Chordata; order Ceratodontiformes; family Ceratodontidae; genus Neoceratodus; species Neoceratodus forsteri. Next base: position 860,139,523 of record CM028134.1, read on the forward strand.
CCCACCCTTCCTTAGCCCGATCACATTCCGAGTATAATCCAAGAAGTATCCCTGGTGGTTCAGCGTCCCCCCGCCCAAATCCCCGATGTAACAGAACCCGTGAACTCCCAGCCCAGAGAACCCCCGCCTCATCACTGGTAAAATGGAATTCAATGCGGCAACATCCCTGGTAGTCTAGAAAAACACTTCCCTACCCCTGAAGAAGAAGAATCAGCATTTATATACCGCTTTTCATACACAGTGTATCCCAAAGCACTTTACAAGCAATGCTAGACTGGTAGTGAAGTGACTGAATGTGTAGTGGCCGCCATATCGCACATCATCACCCACAAACAGCCTGGATAATTGCATGAACCGGTTTATGGGAAGGGGAATGTTGACCAGGACACCGGCAATGTCCCCTTCTCTTTGCAAAGAGTGCCCTGGGTTCTTTTACTTCCTCCTGGACACCCACCAGGACAACACAGGATGGGTAGAAGGGACCTCGTTTTAACGTCTCATCCGAAGGACAGCACACACCCCAGCAGTACAGCACCCCCCTAATACTGCACTCGGATGCCAGCGATTTTTTAGGTGCAAGCCCAATCCCTTGTGGGACGAGAACCCATGACCTTCTGGTCCAGAGGTGGATGTGCTACCAACTGGAGCCACACTGGCGTCCTACTGACCCGATCGCCAACACCAGCGGCAATCCCAAAGTCCCCCTGGTTGTCTAGTGGACCCCGCCCCCCAACCCACTCAGGCACCGCCAACCAACCTCCCCCGTCCCAGCATGTTCCCAACATCAGCGGGTGGCTCAACCCACCGCATACCACTATGGTTGCCATGCAAAGAGCTGTCTGTGAATAACAGGGTACAGTATACACTGCAAGCACATTGGTCAACAGGGTCCACCAATGGGATCCAGGTGTACAGTAGCGGTCATTCACAGACAGCTCTGTCGGCGGGCAGCCATGGCAGTATGCGGGTTGGCTGAGCTGCCCCCCAACATTGGGAACATGCTGGGACGGGAGAGTGGAGTTGGCTGGGGGTTTCTGAGTGGGTGGTGGGCTATGGGGGTCCGCTGGACAACCAGGGAGACTTTGGGATTGCCATTGGTGTTGCGATCGGAATGGGGTAGAGGGGGTTCTTCTAGACCACTAGGGATGTTGCCGCATTGAATTTCATTTTACTGAGAGGTGGGGGGGGTTCCTACTTGGGCACCAGGATTTTGCCAGCTTCTCTTACATCGGGATTCGTGGGGTGGGCGGCCACTGACCAGCAGGGATACTTGTGGATTATACTGGAATGCGATTGAGCCGGGACAGGTTGGGGGTAGAACTGATTACTTGGGACTATGTGTGGGCCCAAGTCTTGCAGGCGCCTCATGATTCTGCAGGGGCTTCCTGCAAGACGCATGCAAATGGGGCCATAATGACATGCAAATGGCCCCACTGCACCTTGCATGCCTAATTGCCCTATTTGCGTGTCTGTGTCTGTGAATGGCAACATTGGGTGCAGTGCATCGTGAAATGTACTGCCCCACTGGTTTCTCTGCATGGCCAGGGGGTTGTGCCAGTGCATCTCGAGTTGGGCACAACTGTGGTATTCACAGAGGGGATGTGCCAGAAGCATTCCCCGATGCAACTTCCGTGAATACTACGGTTCGGGCACAGCGCATCTCATTTGTGCTGGGGCAGCTGAGATGCACCGTGCGCAAATGCTTTGTGAATCCTGTCCTTTAGATGTAATAGATTCTCTTTCCCCCCCCCCAAACTCTTTTTACTTCACCTCTCTTCCACTGACCTCTCCCCGGCGTGGACTTGCGGTGCTGCAACTTCTCCCATCTGCCTGAAGCACTGGGTGCTCAACTCTGGTGAGGGCCACCCCTCCAGACTGGCTAGCCCGACTCCTAGATCCGAGTCTCCTGGGGAGGGACCACCGGCTCCTCTGGCGCTCCATCTATAGTACTGAGGGCTGCCATCTAGAAAGGAACCGGGTCGAGCGTCCTGGTGCCCAGCGGTGACGTGGGGTCATTACCTCTGGACTCGTCTTCACCTACCAATGGTGAGAGGGTTTTTTCTACTTTGTTCCCCTTCCCCAGACGTGGGTCGTGCAATGCCGCCCAGCCCGCTATGTGAACACTCCCGCTCACGTTCAGAAGGCGGCCGCCCAGCGTTTTTTCCCCTCGTGTGGTCCCATCTGTAGTGCATCCAGTCTCCACTGAGTGCCGCTAACTGACATGTCCCTTCTCCCTCCCAGGAGAGGACAGCAGTCCTCCGGACGCTAGATCCTCTCCTTCCCTTCCGACCCCCAGTGGCCCGGGCTTGTTCCCGAACCTGGGTCTCTGGTGTGGCATCCAGCGCCAACCCTCAGTGTCACCGGGCTGGCTAATAGATGGGGGTTATCTTCCCATGTTTCTTTTATCACTTCTAGTGGCCCTCTAGGATTTTCTACCATTCAGCATTTCAGATGGTGAAAAACCTGTAGATGCCTGTGGCACTTCTCTGTAAGCAAAGAGCAGGTAAGGTAAGTATTGGTCCCAGTCTTTCCCTTCCCCTTTTATAAACCTTTTTAACATGTGTTTTAGGGTTTGATTAAAATGATCAACAAGACCTTCTGCCTGAGGGTGATAAGGGGAGGTTCTTATGGCAGTGATACCTAGTAGTCAGTACATCTCCTTCAGTAATGCAACATCAAAACTACCCTGATCAGTAATAACCTCTTTAGGTATGACCACCCTGCTGAATATTTTGGCAAGCTCTGCTGCCACTTTTGGAGCTGTCACAGTGTGCACTGGAACTGCCTCTGGGCACTGAGTAACATAGTCACACACTACCAAAATGAACAGATTACCCTTTTTACTTTTGTCTAAGGGGCCAACCACATCCATTGCAATTCTCTCATAAGACACATCTATCAAGGGTAGGAGCACCAGGGATACCTTGTCTTTTTAGGGCTGTAGGTGGAGCCTATAGCCATCCTGCTTTCCCCTGAAAAAAGGTGTTTCCGTGGAACATATCTTTTAGGAGTTTTCAGTGTAACCTTCCATTCTGCAAATCTCCATGGCAGTTAAAGAAATACTTCCTTCTTTCTGTTTAATTAGAATGATGGACACAGAACTCCAAGCTGCTTTCTCTGAGAGCAAATGTGCACACCTTCCAAACAAATCTAAATATCTTAAAAAACTATTCAAGGTGCACAAAAACAACCTGTGTGAAAGTTTTTCACATCAAAAAAGACCTTCTCATGAGGGTGGTCACTAAGAAAAAATTACTCACCATAGTAATCTTGTTTCTTCAAAGGGATCACTCATTATGATTAAACTGATGCAGTCAGCGTCCTGTGTTGAGCTGCCCGGAGAGATGGAATGCTATGCAAATGATGGAACTCTCAACTGGTCCGTGCCAATTTCAAACTGCTGCACTCTAAGTGCGTCAGATTCTTACGTAGCCTAACTGGGTATAGGACCCACTAACATTCTAAAAATTACAGCAGAGTAGGCCTTATGGTCTATCAAGTCTGCTCGGGCCTCAGCACCCTGATTGGGTACTGTAGCCATCTACTTGGCTCCTTTCCTGCTTACCCCATCCCCCACTCCTAGCCCCCCCCCCGGGCAAGCCATCCTCTGCTTCACCCCTTGCATACACCTGTCCCATCCTCTCTTACACCCATCCACAGTAGCTATCTGTACCAGCTCCCCAGGCAGCACATTCCATGGTTCCACCACTCTCTCTGTGAAGTACCTCCTCCTCCTCCTCTCCTCCCTAAGCCTTCCACCCTCAATCTTCCAACTGTGTGCTCTGGTGACTCCACCCTCCTTCAGCCGAAGGATCCCATCTAGGCTTACCTTATTTACTCCCTTGAGGTACCTGAAGACCTCAATCATATCCCCCCGTCCCTCCTCTCCTCCAGCGAGAAGAGGCTGAGCGCCTCCAGATGCTCCTCATATGTCATATCCCCCAGTCCCTGAATCATTCTAATTGCCCTCCTCTGAGCGCTCCCCAGGAGCTGGATGTCCCTCCTTAGGTGCGGCCGCCAGAACCGCACACAGTACTCCAGGTGTGGTCTAACCAGGCTGTTGTACATCGGAAAAATCACTCCCTGCTCCTTGAAGTAATCGTCCTGGCAATGCAGCCCAGCATCCTATTTGCCCTGACTGCGGCCCTCCTGCACTGCTCTGAATTATTCATGTTGACATCCACCAGGTTTCTCATGTCTTTTTTTTGCCGAGCCTGCAACTCCCCAGGGTGGCACATATTCGGGGTTCCCTCGCCCTATGTGTAGCACCTCCTTGCACTTGGAGGGATTAAACTGCAATCTCCAGGTACAAGACCATCTTTCCAGAGTATCCAGATCCCTTTTGTTGCACCTGGGTTATGCCCCCTATCATCCCACATACACCTCACACTGTATTCCTGGTCTATTATACTGTGATATTGCTATTTTGCATTTATATATAGATTTAGACATCCATCATGTAAGCATGAGTGTCAGTAATGTGCTTTGCTGCTCATATATGCCAATGTTTACATCCTTCATAGAATTAGATCATGCATGACTATTATACCACACTATAATGCATTATGTTTGTCTTTTACATATATTCCATATATAATCTACCTAATCACTGATAAGATGACTCTGAGGGATCAGCAGTGATTACTTTATATACTATATATATATATATTTTCATATACACTATGTATATATTCTCATATAATCATATGTAGTTGTGGCCAGTCAGCACTTCTCTTTGTCTAAGCTAGATGACACAGAGAGAAAACCTTTGTTATGTCTTATACACAGGCAAGAAATGCCACGTGTAGTTTGAACCCGTCAGCATTTCTTTTGTCCAAGCTATAATGCAAACGGAAGCATATTATTTGTCTTATACGATACTCATTAGTAATTCTGTCTCCTAAGTCATTATCCAATACATATTGTTTCTCATATCTGTAACTATGAGGTAATCTCTGTTACTATGCTGGTATCTGTAGTATACAGCCTCTGCAACATCCTGTAGCTCCAGGAGAGTGGAGAGAGGGAACGAGATCTTGGAGAACTTGAGATACTACAACCCTGGAGATTATGTACATTCTTCAGGAGAGTGGTGAGAAACCCATCTCCCTTGTGATTTTCTTTGTCACATGCTTGGCGTAAGAGGTATAATAAACATTTATTAGTACTCTTGCTTGTTTACAAATGTTTCCTGGCAGACTCTGAAGACATAAGAATTTGTATTACTACTATCATTATTATTTACTCTACAGACTAAGAGTGCTTAGACAACACTTTGCAGGGCCAACCTTCCTTCCTTCCTCCCTCTCCCTCCACTACCGCCCTCAGTTTAGAGTCACCTACAAAGAGACTCATTTTGCAGCCGATATCTTCCCTGACATCAGAGATGTAGGCACTAAACAGGAGCGGCCCCAGAAAAGACCCCTGTGGGACTCCACTAATGACCTCCCTAGGAGATGAGCCCTCCCCCTCACCACTACCTGCTGGGTGCGCTCGGAAAGCCAATTTCCAATCCAACTAACCATCAGTGGTACTACCCCCATTCTCCTTAGTTTCTCCAGCAGACCCTTGTGAGGGGCCGAATCAAACGCCTTGCTGAAGTCCAGTAAGAGTATATCCACCGGTCTCCTCTGGTCGAGTGCTAAAGTCACTCACTAGCAGAACTCCACAAGGTTAGTCTGACACGACCTACCTGGCACAAACCCATGCTGCCGGTCATCTATGTATCCTTTCTCATTCAAGAAACCTCCCAACCTCTTCCTATGTATGCCCTCCATTAACTTTCCCACCGTCGACGTCAAAATGACGGGTCTATAGTTTCCCTGGCTTTTCCCTCGAACCCCTTTTATGGATGGGTACAACGTGTGCCTGCTTCCAGTCCCTGGGCACTCTCCCCCATCTCCAGTGACAAGTTAAAAGGATCCGCCAGTGGTGCAGCCAAAACATCAGCCAACTTCCACAGTACTCTGGGATGGACAGCATCAGAACCTGGGGATTTGTCCTTCTTTAGGGACTTGAGGGCTTCCCACAACCGGCCGATAGGTATATCAGCATCCATTCCCCCCCCCCCTTTGGCAGATCCAGTCTGGCTCCTTGCCCCCAGACCTTCTCTCCCAGCGACCCGTTCACCAGCAGGTACTCTTAACAGACAGGTCTGCTGCCCCATCTGTTCCCTGCAGACTCTTATACAGAGTATCTCCAGCACCCACCCTGCTGAATACTGAGGCAAAGTACTCACTGAGTACCTCTGCCTGCTCCCTAGCCCCTTCTGCCCCCTTCCATCCACAACCTACTGAGCTGGCCCTTGACTTTCCTCCTCTCACCAATATACCTATAGAACTCTTTTTCCACACCCCCATCCCCTTCGCCAGCCTCTGTTCTTTCCTAACCTTGCCCCCCCAACTACTCTGGTGACCTGCCTGGCTGCAAAGCGATAGCCCTCCCTATCCAACACCCTCGTGATCTTTTGTACCTACTATAGGCAGCCTTCTTCTCCTCACCGCCTCCTGGACCTCCTTGGTCCACCGGCATGGTTTTGAGAAACCCACCACCCTTGCACCTCACTTTCGACAGGGACCTGGTGGCGTCCCGTAGCCCTGTTTTATGACCCCCCCAACGACCTTCTACATCCATACCTGGTTTTAACTCCCCCAAATGCCCTTTGAGAATTTCCCCCACACGCCTAAAGTCTGCCCCCTAAAATCAACTGTCTCTGTCCTAGTACGATCCCTCTCCCCCAGGCTGAGCTTAAACCAGACCGTGTCATAGTCACTCCCAGCAAGTGGATCCTCCACAACTAGATCTCTTTACCAGGTCCCTGTCTGCCAGAACCACATCCAGGATACGACCCTCCCTCGTTGGGTCCATCTCATGCTGATTTAGGAATGTGTCCAGGAAGCCATCCAGCAGCCTCTGCTCCCTAGTCACAGTGGATGTCATAGTATCCCAATCAGTAGCTGGCATACTGAGGTCCCCCATCAACACCAACCCTTCCCCTTGCTGCCCGCACTGACTCCTAATGTTAGCCAGCAGACAGTCCTCCAGATCTAGTCAGTCAGTCCTGGTGGCCTATATACCACCCCATCTTGATCTTCCTTCCCCCAGGGGTTCGCAAGATGACTCATAAGGCTTCCACGTTGCTCTCTGCCTCCTCTGCTCTAATAATCCCAATGTTATCCCTAATAAACAATGCTACCCTCCCACCCACTGTTCTATCCTTCCTAAGCACAGTGTACCCACTCAGATTAAGATCCCAGTCATGGAAAGGGGTGGCCCAAGTTTCAGTGACCGCTGCCACATCCACCTCCCCCTCCATCAGCATCAGCATGGCCTGGAACTCAGGCATCTTATTTCCCAGGATCCTGGCATTTATTAGTACCACCCTCCAACCCTTGTCCCTACCCCCCTTTTTCCATATCCACCCCACAGCTTACATCCGGCCGCCTACCAGCCTCCCCTATGGCACCATTCGCCCCCCCTTTTTGGGGTCGAAGGCTGGTCCTACCCTTGATAGACATGGCAGGATCAGCCCCGCAGCCCTCCCCCCTTCACAAGTTTAAACGCCATCTAGCCTGAATAAAATCCATTTTCTGCTTGAGAACCTCCTTCCCTACCAGACTGAGGTGAAGCCTATGCCTAGCATACAGCCCCTTTTCCTCTCAAATTCCCCCAGTCCCCTAACACCGCAGACTCCCGTGCTTCACCCCACTGCCTGAGCCAGTCATAAATCTCCCTGATCTTCTGTTTGTTCTCCACCATTACCCTATGTACCGGCAGGATTTCCGAGAAGGAGACTGTGTAGACATTGTCCTGACAGACCCTAGCCAGTTCCCGGAACCTTGCCTGAATTTCTAGCACACTATTTCCTTCGATATCATTGGTCCCCAGGTGTACCAAGAAAGTCAGGTGATCCCTCACAGTCCTGCGCCAGCTCATACACCAGGAACTTTGCCCTATGCACAGTCAGACAGGAAATACCCACTACCTTAGCTGGGCTGGATTTTCCCTCACCCTGCCCCCCCCACCACTGAATACCCCTGATCATGGAGTCCCCAGCAGGAGTACCTTAGTATCCCCCTTGACCTTTGGCCCACCTTTTTGGGCTCCCGCCAGAGCCCCTACCTCTCCCCCTGCCCCACTTCCACCTCCCCCGTCTGACCTCCAGACCCTCTACGAGAGAACCCCTTGTAGCCCTAGCTTTCTTCTTGTCGCGCTTTGAATATCAGATTTCCGAAACACACCCCAACTTAGACTCTGCCCCACTCCCTACCCCAATCAAACCTTCCACTCGTGCCTCCCCTCCCCTTCCAGATTCTACCACCCCATTTCCCCCCCAAAATGGCACTCCTAACGTCATCTCCCCCACCTGCCTCCTCCACTGTCCCCTTATCCCCCTCAAAGCAATCCTGCAGGGTCCCCAGCCCTTTTGGCCCTACTCTGGTAGGGTCCTGCACCCTAATAGGACGACCCTCACTGGACTCAATTTCACCTTTTTTCGTACCGATCGAGCTCTCAGCCCCCACACCTTCCTTCTGCAGATTGCCCCTCCTTCTTCTGACAACAGACTTGCCCCCACCCCTGCTAGCTTGCTTCTTTGACTGACCTGTCTCCACCACACTCCACTGTCCCACGTCACTCCCTCCTTCAACCTCCTCTACCTCCTCTGCTCCTGTTACCCCTCCTTCCGCACTCAGCTTAAGCAGTGACTCAGATTTGTTATAGCTCTCAATGCCAGCCTCCTTCCAGCATTCGCTTCTCTCCTCTCTGGAGATACTAGCGAAGTTCCAGTTAAGCCCTGCATGTATCTTCAAAATCTAGCAGTTAAGACATCTGCTTTTGCAGCAGTATGGCCCCACTCCGAAGATTTCCGAATTCGGCACCATATTGACTCAGATACAAGATCTAGCTATTAGACTCTATGGGATCTCTCTTATATATTCGTTCTTGCTTGTCACACTCCACCCCTCCCCACCTGCTGGCTCCAAGGTTTGGGAGACCTTGTTGCCTGATTCCACACTCAACTGGGCTCGTATCTGGAAAGACCTATATAGATATCTAACTCAGGACTGGCTGCGGCTTACCCAATACCAAATTTTAAATAACATGTACTACACCTCTGCCAAACTGTTTAAGATGGGACGTCTTCCCTCACCTACTTGTCCCAGATGTGGCAAAGCAGATGGTACACTTTTACATGTTTTGTGGCCCTGTGAGAAGGTCGCACCTCTATGGGAATTAACTGAAGAATAGGTTGACCCTCTCTTGGGGCTGGACGCCTTTTCACTCCAGAAACATGTATTATTGGAGATTACACTCCAATTATGGTCAAGGAAAAGAGATACCACATAGCTTTCATTTCCCTGACTGTCAAAAAGCTGGGTCTTAAGCATTGGTTGGACCAATCACCAATTTCATATCGTGAGTGGCTACACAAGCTTTCCTTTTGTCTCCGGACTGAGTGCCTGATCATGCCTCTTTTCAACAAGAAATAGGGCAACCTTTATGCCCTCTATCTGAATTAAGGTTTCCTCTGGGTTCTCTCCGACTCCCCAGTATATACATATGCATATATTTGTTTTTTCCTCATGGCTTGTGTACCTTCTATTCTTCTTATCCAGGACGTATCACACACTCCGTGAGGAGAGGTATTTACCGGGGGCCCTGTTGGTCATGTTTAAATGTCCTGTACAATTACGTTGTTTGTGGTTGTATTTTAAAATTCAATGAAGTTAATTTAATAAAAAAAAATAAACAAAAAGTCAGCCTCCTTCATCTGACCCAATTTCCCGAGATCCATCAGTCTGGGTGGCCCCCTACCCTCCTATCCCCCTATGTTTTTGATGGCTTCCCTGACTGATTTCCTCCCAGGTAGAGCACCCCCTTGCCTCAAGTCTGTGCTCCTTACCCCCTTCCCTCCTATCTAATGAAACAAGTCCAACCTCACATAATCACTGCCCACCTGCCCCCCGATCGTTCAGCCCACCCCCCAACACCTCCAGCTGCCTTCGTACCCCAATCAATCGCCCCTGACTTGTGATAACTGCCTGCCAGACTGGGCAACCTGCTCCCTCCAAGCCCAATTTAGACCATGGCTGCCCCATAGCTGGTGCACCCCACGACCCTACCAAAGATGCCTGCCCTAGTGGCTGGGGCCCCTCCAGGACCCATCACCAAACATTTTCTGTCACTCCCCCAGTCCAGGGCCCCACCAACAGGTGTATCTACCCGCACCCCTAGCTAAAATGAATGCATTATAAAATAATTTTTGTTCCCTCAGGTTAAAACATCCCTAAGAAGAAAGCCTAAAAAACTTGACACCACAAGGAAACCAACTGGTTAAAAGAGTGAGTCTCTAACCTGACCTATATAGAAACCTTCAGGCAGGGATGGAGAACAACTTTTTATTTATTCATTTATTTTTTAGTTTCTGGTAGGGGAGGCAGGTGGTGCTTTAATCAGAATGAGAGATCCCTTTGAAGAAACAACATTACTATGGTGATTAATTTTTTCTTCTAACCACAGGAATCACTCATTATGATTAAACTGATGCAGACTACCAAGCAGTATCTTTGGAGGTTAGGCAGAGAACCTATTTGGGAAACAGGTTCTGAAGAACTGCTGTACCAAACCTGGCATCACTTCTGGATTGAAGGTCCAGGCTGTAGTGCTTTGTGAAAGTGTGCACTATTTTCCATGTAGCTGCTCTGCAGATTTCTAGTGTTGGGATCTCTCTTGAAGCCGCCACTTAAGCAGCTATGCCCCTGGTGGAGTGAGCCCTTAAGCCCCGAGGCGCCAATTTACCCACTTTAGTGTAACAAAACTGTATACATGTCACTATCAGCAAGCAATTGTACGTTTTGTGGCAGCTCTGCCTTTACCCACTTCACCACAGGTGAGGAAGAGCTGTGTTTGACTTGATCTGTAAGACTTGGTTCTGTCAATATAGTGGCTAAGTTCCCTTTTGACATCAAGGGAGTGAAGTTTCCTTTCTGGAGAACTGGAGTTCTCTGTAAAGAAAACAGGTAGGGTGATTGACTGATTTAAATGAAAATCAGACACCACTTTGGGAAGGAATTTTCTACTGGTCCTGAGGACCACCTTGTCCTTGTGAAATGAGATGCAGTCTACATCTGTACACAGGGCTTGCAACTCACTGATCCTTCTGGCTAAAGTAGTAGCAACCAGAAACACGGTTTTCCAAGTGATGTACTTCAGATTTGCAGTTGCCATGGGTTCAAATGTTGCATCCATTAGCTTGGCAATACAGATATTCAGATTCCAGGCTGGGACCAGTTCCGTCAGGGGAAGGTGCAGGAGGTTGAGGCCTTTAAAATATTTCCTGAAGACTGGGTGAGAGGCCATGGACCTCTCTTTACTAGCTGACAGGTAAGCTGAGACTGAAGCCAGGTAGACCTTGAGGGTTGAGGGCTTCAGGCCTAATGAGTGTAGATGTGTCTGGTAGTCCAGGAGAATAGCCAAGTCAGCCCTGGAGGGGTCAGTACCCTTACCTGAACACCATATGGAAAACCTCTTCCAGTTAGAAAAATATGTCTTTCTAGTGGAAGACTTCCTGGAACCCCTAAGCACTGTCAGCACCTGTTCTGACAGTTTAAGGTTAGCAAATTCTAAGTCCTCAAGAGCCGGGCCTTGAGTCTCAGTGATTTGAGGTTGGGATAAGGATCCTGCCCTGACAGAAGGTCAGCAGGTTGTGCCTCCTGGGAAAGTGAATTGGGGGGCCACTGACAGGGTCAGCAGAAGCGAGTACCAGTGTTGCCTTGCCCAGTAGGGTGCTACCAGTATCACTGTTGCTGGTTGGGACCTCAATTTCAGCAGGGTCCTGAATATCACTGGAAAAGGAGGGAAGACATACAGAAACTTCCCTGACCAGTCCAGTGCCATCGCATCTAGGGGACGTGTACCCCTGAGAGGAGGCCTGCAACAGTACATGGGTAACTGGTGATTTTCTACAGAGGCAAAAAGATCCACCTCTGGAGTACCCCACCTCCTGAAAATTGTACTGAGTATCTTGGGATTCAGACACCACTCGTGGTGGTCCTGACTTATTCTGCTGAGGGAATCTGCCAGTATTTTGTCCTTCCCTGGAAGGTGTATGGCTGATAGGAATACTTTCATGGAGCATGCCAGGGACCACAGCCTCACTGCCTCTGTGCAAAGTGGGGTTGAACTGGTTCCTCCCTGTTTGTTGATGTAGTACATAGTTGTGGTGTTGTCTGTTCTGACCTGCACCACATTGTTTTGAAGATGTGGGGTTAACGCCTGCAGAGCCAGGTACACTGCCCTGAGCTCCAGCAGATTTATGTGCAACAGGGACGTTTGGGGAGACCATGTGCCACTTGTTGTGTGGTCCAGCATGTGTGCTCCCCGACCTAGAAGGGAGGCATCTGTTGTGAGATCTAGGGAAGGCTGCTCCCTTAGAAAAGGTACTCCTACCTGGAGGTTGTGCTTGTTCAGCCACCACTGTAGTGCCTGTAACAGGCTGTGAGTGACTGGAACCAGTTTGGACAGTGGGTCTGTCCTCTGTGACCAGTACTGTCTCAGGTGAAACTGGATGTCTCTCATCTGGAATCTGGAACCTAGCACCACCGTGGTGGCAGCTGCCACGTGGCCAAGCAGCCTGAGGAATTCTCTGGCTGGTCTGGGATTTCCTAGTATGAATGACTTTGCAATCTGCAGAATGCTGTGTACCCTGTCCTGGGGCAGGAAAGCTCTGCCTAGGGTGGTGTCCAGTTCTGCTCATTTGAATGCCAGCACCTGTACTGGTATTTGTTGTGACTTTTCCTCGTATATGAGGAAACCTAAGGACTCCAGAGTAGATTCTGTTAGTGCTAGGGATTATTCTGCTTGCTGCAGAGACTGACCCACTACTAGCCAGTCGTCCAGTTAGGGAAAGATTGTCACCCCGTTTTCTCAGAAACTCTACTACGGCCAGGCACTTTGTGAAAGCCCTTGGTGCAGAAGTTAGACCAAATTGGAGTGCTGTGACCTGATAATGGCCTGAGGTCAGCCTGAATCTCAGGTACCTTCTGTGGGATGATCTGATAGGGATGTGGAAGTAATCATCCCTTAAGTCTAGGGAAGCTAGCCAGTCTCCCTTCTTAATGTAGGAAAGATTATTGAGAGAGTGACCATTTTGAATTTTTTCTTCAGAATGTGTTTTTTCAGAAGTCTTAGATCCAGGATAGGTCGCCAATCCCCATTTTTCTTCCTTGTGAGGAAATATCTGGAGTAGAAGTCGTTGCTCCTCTGGTTTAGGGGCACTGGCTCCACTGCTTTGATAGCCAGAAGGTGCTTTACCTCTGCTTCCAGTAACATTCTATCTACAGATGTAACTGGTGCAAAGATTCTTGTTCTCAGCTTGGGGAATAATTTGAAGCTGAGTGACAGACCCTGACTCACTACCTCCAGGACCCACTTGTCTGTGGTGATGGTATGCTGAGCCTGGAGGTAGTGAGCCAACCTGCCACCAACTGGTGGTTCTACGACAGGGGATGCGACCTGTACCAGCCCATCAGGGGTTCTGTGTGGGCTGTGCCTGAGTCTGTGGAGAGGGAGATGCTCTTCTCATAGTTCTCCTGCCCCTTCTTCTAAAATAACCTCTAGACTGCTGATGCAGCTGAGAGGCTTGTGCTTGGAAAAAAGGTGTAGGGTAGGATCCCCTACCCCTGCCTCCCTTAGTTTGGCCCCTATAGGTGGTGGAAGGCCTATCCTTAGAATTACTTCTATAGGTAGCCTTATATTCCTCTACCTTTTTCACGTAGGTCTCGTTTTGTCACCAAATAATGAATTTTTCTCAAATGGGAAATCCATTGTCTTGGCCGGAGTATCCACGGTCAGGTTGATGGCTCTGAGCCATGCAAATCTCCTGAGTGAGACAGGTAAAGCCATTAGCCTGGCTGCCGAGTCATTTGCATCCACAGCCACGTGGATCTAGTAACTGGTGGAATCCACTGGAGCTCTCGCTGTATGCTGCAAGTCGACTGCCACTTCACCTGGCACCCTGTCAGCCAGGGTTGGAACTGTATTCCAGAGTGCCTTCTGGTATTGCACGGCATAAGACGTAATTGGCTTGCCTGACTATCAGGGAGGCAGCCATGTACCCCTTCTTTCCCATGGCATCCATCTTCTGAGAATCTCTGTCAGGAGGATGGGTAGCCAAAGGTATCCTGGCCTTGTCGCAGGCAGCAGCCTGGACCACACCTTGAGTGTCAGGATGGCCGAATAGGAAATCAGCTGTGGTCCTATCCAGCTGATATTTCTTATCAACTTTTTTGTCTACTCCAGGAATTGAAGTGTAAGGACCCCACCCCCACCTTTTTACTAAAACGACAGGTGGCATGCTGTTGGCGTTGGCAGCAATACCTGGTGGGGGACCTGGGTTCGGGGAGGATGAGGTTACCTGGCACAAGGGACCTAGGTTTGGCTACTCTGTACAGGGGCACCCAAGTAAATCCAACTACAGGAAGCAATAACTGTAATGCCCAGAACCAGGATTGGGATTTTTCAGTGTGGCTTTATTTATTAACTAACTGAACATAAACAAAGCATTGCATGGTTCCCCAAAGGGCTACGTTCACTGTATGTGCAGATTAGAGGTTAACAAGCGGTCCATTTAAAGAATGAACACATTACTACTGTTGTCTGGCTTTGGACCCACCAGTACTCTCAGCCCGGACTTTGCATGCTGGATACATAGTCTGACTGGCCCGGCCTCTGCCGCCACTTTGACTGACGGTCCACTGAAGAATGAACCCAAACTTTACTTGAAAGACATCCCATCAAACAAGGAGACTCCCAAACTGTGGCTCCCCACACCACTTAGAGTCTGCGACTCCTAGAGAGATTTGTTTTCTTACTTCCAATCGAACTCCCATCCAACAAGGAGACTCCCATCCAACAAGGAGTAATTTTCCCATCCTGTGGCTCCCCACACCACTTAAGAGTCTGCGACTCCTAGAGAGATTTTCAAGTTGCGACCCACGTCTGGGTACCCACCCCATCACTGGCCAAGTGCATGAGGCAAGTAGCAAAACACAGAAGAAATCCGTAGAGGTGGACCTGGTTACTAAAGATGGGGGGTTTTCCCACCTCCAGCTCCCACAGCCCATACCCGGCCATTTCTCTGGATACACACAGAAAACTTTAGAACTTTAAAATGTAGATTGAACGGTGGATGACTTGAAGCACCCCCTCTACAGCATTACTTGAAATCCAATAAAACTTTAGACTGTTTTACTGCTCCATTTGTTCGTCCTAGTAACATAGTCCTCCCAAATAGCAGTCCCCATTACTTGAAATCCATTTAAAACTTTAGACTGCTTGACTGCTCCATTTGTTTGTCCTAGTAAACATAGTCCTCCCAAATAGCAGTCCACATTCATTTCCCAACTGAAGAAAACAATTTGTTTGCCCCTTCAAATGGAGCCAAACATTCACCCTTTTGTTGCAGGTGCCCCACAGGCGAAGTAACACTTTCTTTGCTGTTATACAAGAACAGACTAAATAAAACCAGGCAGCTTCCTTCCATAGTGGGCAAAGGGGATTGCCCCTGGAACCCACAGAGAACCCCCAGAGGGAGGGGGGCACTGAGACCGGGGGAGCGGCCTCCACCACTTTAAAAAAAAAAAAGGTAAACACAGGAACACTTCCTTCTTCTTTGAAACAAACTGAAGACTGACCGACTTCCTTCCTGTTTGCTTTAGGACAAACTGAAGAAGAATGACTTTGAATTTCCCAAAGTTCTAAACTCGCTCCCTGAGCTGTAGATTCCAATGTGGCTCATGCAGCTGCGACAGTTCTATGGTGATGTCATCTCTCAAGTCTCAGCTGTGACTGAGGACAGAGTGAGACAGTGTGAACCCCATTTAACTGGAGTTTCACGAGCTGCCTTCCCTGCCTACCACTAGGTCTTACTGGGATTCTAGTAACCCCGGGTAACAAAGGGGTTACAGAAGTCTGAAAGATTTGTAATGCTGCCTTTTTTAAGGATTTATGCATAGGTAACAAAAGACGCTTTGTGGGGGCTAACCTCATCCTGTCAAGGAACCCTGCTTCCTCCATATCCTCCTCTGTCTCCTGCAGAGGGAGGTTGACGGGCTCTACATGTTTTTTACAAAGGCAAAGTGGGAGGTATAATCCTCTGGTCTCCTGGGAGGAGATCCAAAAGTACAGTTACGTAAGAACTTACTGTAACAGTAGATCTTCGAGACAGGCTCTTGCAGTAGGTAATTACGTATAGGACTGAAGCTGGCAGGCGTCAGGACCCCACGGAAAAATTTCTAGCTTGCAGACTCTGGCGGGGGACCGCCCCACGTCAGGTGACCGACGTCATGCGACGTCAGTATAAAGGGGCGGTCCCCCACGCCCGCCTTCCAGTTCTTTCCCGCCAAAGGCCAACAGGCAAGACGAGAGAGAAACGATATTTCCTTTCCTGGAAAAGGAGCTGAAAAGCTAGGGGATGGAGTGGTAGTATTTACTGCAAGAGCCTCTTCTCAAGATCTATTGTTACAGTAAGTTCTTAAGTGACTGTACTATCTTACTTCGAGAGGGCTCTTGCAGTAGGTAATTACATATAGGACTGACCAAGCAGTCTGGAACAAAGAGAAGTTAATGGGAGGAGGAAACTACTCATACACAGATCCTCTGGCTGTGAAGGTCTTAGGAAAAAGACCTTGCAGAACAGCCAACCCGAAGCCAGCTCTGCGGCGAGAGGCAATGTCCAAACTGTAATGTTTCGTAAAGGTACGGACAGAAGTCTAAGTTGTGGCTGTACAGATGTCAGCTGCTGACACAATCTTGAAACAAGCAGCAGAGGCAGCGACACCCCTAGTTGAGTGACCTCTGACTTGACCTGGCAAGGTCTTTTGATACTTGTCATAACAGAAAGTGATACAATGAGCCAACCATTTCGAAAGGCATTGCTTGGAAACAGCACTGCCCTCTCTTTTGCAAGCAAAAGAGACAAACAGTTGATCAGTCTTTCTGATATCCTTTGTCCTGTTGCTGTAGTATTTAAGAATCTGGTGAACATCCAAAATATGTAAGAGGTACTCCCCTTGATTGGAATGTTGTGTAAAAAAACGCAGTCAGTTCCATGGATTGATTCAGCGTAGATTCCGCTACCACCTTAGGGAGAAACTTAGGGTTGGTACGCAGAGCCACACGTTCCTTGTGGAAAATCAAGTACAGGATTTTGCACATTAAGGCCTGAAGCCTGGAAATTCGTCGAGCGGAAGTAATGGCCACCAGGAAGAGGGTCATCCAGGAAAGGAAATGTAGGTCTGCTGATGCTTCCAGCTCAAAGGAGGCAGGGTAAGCTTCTCCAGAATAAAATTCAAGTCCCAAGGAGGGGCAGGTACGCGAATAGGGGGTCTCAAGGGAAGAACCCCTCTTAGGAAGGCCTTAGCAACTTACAGCTGTGCAAAACATCTGTCCCCAAAAGGAACATGGTAAGCGGAAAGAGCCACCATGTGAACCTTCAAAGAGGAATGACTGAGACCCAGGTCAAAGAGGTGACGCATGTAATCCAGGAGCCTCCCAACAGGGCAGGAGAATGGCTTGAAATCTCTGGAAAAGGCCCAAACAGAGAACCTTTCCTATTTCATGGCGTAGGTGGAATGAGTGGAAGGCTTTCTGGCCTCCACTAGAATCTCAGCCACCTGCGGCGAAATCCCAAACCGGGTTTGAACTATGTCTGCAGGAGCCACGCATGCAGCTGAAGGGATTTGAGTCCTGGATGGACCATGATCCTGGGTCAACAAGAGCTGCAATAGAGGAAGAGGAAGTGGAGGTTCCTCTGAGTACTGTTGCAGACGAGAGAAATGAAAATTACGTACCTACTGTAATTCTTGATCTTCTTGGACGAGTCTCCACCACTCATTCACACTAGTGGGATTAGCGCCGGAGGCACTAGGACCCATCGGGAGCAAACTTTTTGCTGGAGGGTCGGCGCGAGAGACGGCACCGCGAGGCACGGTGCCGCGAGCAGTGGCTCGAGCGTGTAACGACTATCTCGGCGACGACCCTCCAACCGCCTCAGTACCTTTTTACCAAGGAGGGTGTGCGCAACTAATGTAAAGGGTAAATCTAGCTTAAAAACGGACATAAGATAGTCCGTATGGACCCGTGTAAGAAGGGTCAACAAGAAGTCCTCAAAGCCTAAAGATTTGAGGGAGGAAGAACCAACACAGCGGTGAGCTCGGGGATGAGGGTGGGCGTAGGAATGAGTGGTGGAGACTCTGGTCCAAGAAGATCAAGAATTACGGTAGGTACGTAATTTTCATATCTTCCTGGACATAAGTCTCCACCACTCATTCACACTAGTGGAGAGTACCAGTTGATAATCCCCAAAGGGCGGCAGGAGAGCCAGAGCTCACGAGTCTAAGATGAAGCCCATTAAGGATGGATTCTGCGAAAGCGGATGCGCCTGGCATGAACATCCAGTGCATAATGCTTAATGAAGGTATGCACTGAGCTCCAGGTGGTAGCGTTGCAGATATCATGAATTGGAACATTGCGAACCTCCGCTAAAGATGCCGCTGACTCACTCCTAGTAGAGTGAGCGCATACCTACCCCTCCAACTTGATTCCTGAGCCATGGAGTAGCAATGTTTCAAGGGCATGCCACTAACCATGATGAGATGCATCTGATAGCGACAGGTTGACCCAGCTGGTGTCACTGAAAGAAACAAACAGTTGCTGAGTCTTGCAGAAAATTCTTGGTTCTATCTAAAATAGAACTGCAAGGCTCTTTAACATCAAGGAATGAAGAGAATGTCCCCTTCATTTTGGAAATTAGCAAAGTAAGAGGAAGCACCAGAGGTTGGTTTAGATGGAATTCTGACACAACCTTGGAAGAAATTTAGGATGAGGGAGAACTACCTTGTCTTTATGGAATACAGTAAACGGAGGGTCCGTCACCAAGGCATGAATCTCCGAGACCCTGCGGGCTGAGGTAATGGCCACCAGGAATGCAGTCTTCCAGGTAAGAAATTTTAGCTCACAGGTAGCTAAGGGCTCGAAAGGCTTCCGAGTGAGCATGTCCAGCACCAGGTTAATGTCCCAGGCTGCAACTGGACTCTTAACAGGGGGTCTGGTATGAAGAATCCCTTTAAGAAATCTCTTCACCATAGGAAGCTAAACAAGTGTCAAGGAAGAAACCGGCTCATGGAATGCTGAGATGGCACTAAGGTGAACTTTAACTGTGGAGTACTGGAGACCTGAGTTTGATAGGTCCAAAAGATACTCAGAACCTTGTCAGGAGGACAGGAAAAGGGATTCCAAGAGGACTTTGCACACAGAGAGAAAGCGTTTCCATTTGGAGCGTGCGTTTTTAGGTGGCTGGCTTCGCGCAGCCAGAAGGATGTCTGAGACTCTACGAAGCGTTGAACCGATTCACTTCTACCTCTTCAGGAGCCAAGCATGAAGGTGAAGTGATTTCAGGTAGGGGTGGACCCAACGAACCATGAGTCAAAAGATTGATTTGCAAGGGAAGTGGTCTGAGAGAGGTGCCAACATACTGTTGAGTAGAGGAAACCATAGTTGCGGAGGCCAGGAGGAGCAATGAGGATCATTTTGGTCCCTGAGACTCGAACTTGAGGAGAACTCTCTGGATTAGAGGAAGCGGTGGAAAGGCATAAAGCGTTTGTCCACATGCAGCCTGAGCGCATCCGACAGAGAAATGCCAGGCCCTGGATTTCTGGAGCAGAAGAGAGGCAGTTTTGCGTTGAGTGGGGATGCAAAAGGTCCAGGTCTGGAGTCCCCACTCTTTGAATAGTGACCAGACACGGCTGGATCGAGACCACTGTGAGGGTCTGCCTCCGTTTCTGCTGAGGTGATCTGCTAGATCGTTTTGTATACCTGGCAGATGAACCGCCTGAATCAGGAGACTTGTGCTCAAGCACCACTCCACACCCTCATTGCTTCCTGCAAGGGGATAAGAATGAGCACCGCTTGCTTGATGTAATACATCACAGCTTTGTTGTCCGCTTGAAGGAGAATGTTCTTGTGACAAAGGATATCCTTCAGAGCTCGGATCGCGTAGGACGCTCCTCATCTCCAGGACATTTATGTGGAGATGAGTTTCGAACTGAGTCCATACACCTTGAGTGTGGAGGGAGTGACAGTGAGCTCCCCATCCCGTTGTGATCGCGCCTGTGGTGATGGAGATCTGATGATCCGGGGAGCAAGGGAATCTTCCAGGAGATTGCTCTCTTGAGTCCACGGTGAGAGACCTTCAAGGGGCCCTCGCCTTGATGGGATAAGACTGGGGGCACGGCTTCCAAAGTCCCTTGGCTGGAAGGGCTTGCTAGAAGCCAATCGTCCAGGTAGGAAAACACTCGGAGTCCAATCTTCCTGAGATGCGCTGCGAGAACTGCACAACACTTTGTAAAAACTCACAGCGCGGATGAGCCAAAAGGCAGGACTCTGAACTGATAATGCTGACCCAGAGCTACAAACCTGAGGAACTTGCGGTGGGTCGGGTGGATGGGGATATGCTGGTAGCGTCCTGCATATCCAGGGAGCCAGCCAGTCGTGCTGATGCAGCAAGGGTAACAGGGTACCTAGAAATCATTTTAATTTCTCCTGGGAAGAAATTTTTAACTTTCTGAGGTCTAGAATGGGTACATTCCCCAGATTTCTTTGGAACCAGAAAGTAATGGGAGTAGAACCCTGTGTTTCAGATGCAGGGGCACCAGTTCTATTGCCCTGTTGCTTGAAGGCCCTGGATCTCAGCGGTGAGGAGGTCTGACTGAGAGGCCGACAACCTGGGTTGTCGTCCGGGAGGGACAATTCAGGGGTTTCAAAAATTGAGAGAATAACCCTCGCGAATTATTGAAGGACCCATTTGTCCGAGTTATGGACTTCCACTGGTTGTAGAAATACATCAGAGCGACCTCCACGGAGAGAAAGTTCCACCTAGGCAATGTGGATGGAACTTGGGCCAACAACTCATAAGGTGGCGCTGGGGCTTTAGGCCCTCGCACTCTGCTCGCTTTCTTTTGAGGTTGGGCAGGTTGGCTTTATGGAAGCTTCCTCTGCCTCTGCCTCGAAAGGACTGACGACTATGAAACTGGCGTCTGTTCACATGCCCCGAGGGGCAAGCGGAGGTCTGCCAACTAATGGCCGACCTAGTCTTCTGAGTGGCCTCTAAGGCTTGTTCCACCTGAGGGCCAAAAGAGAGCCATCAAAAGGCAGCGCCATTACCTGCTGCTGAGCATCATTCAGTGAAGCCAAGTACGCAGCCAGGAATGGCGCCAGTACAATAACCAAAGCTGCTGAGCGAGAAGCAGTGTCGAGGCGTCCATAGCGGCTTTGACCTGTTGGTTATTGGACTCAATACCTCTAACAACGGTCAGAAGAAGCTCTGACTTGGAGTCGAATCCGGAGAGCTTCAACCATTCTTTTCAAAGAGTGCCACAGGATATACTCATACTGAGAAAAAATAGCCTTGATAACTGTGATCGCATACTTAAAGAGAGCAGTAAAGACTCTCTTACCTAAAGTATCAATCTTACGAGACTCTTTATTAATAGGTCAAGCTGTAGTAGTTTGAGGAAGAAACGACCTTATCATTCTCTGCCAGGACTACAATAGAATCCTAAGAGCTTGGGATGCCAAAATGGGACGATCCTTGGAGCTGAATACTTCTTATCAATGGATTTAGCCACTGAGGGAATAAGAGCAGGATTGATTCATACCATTTGAGACAGCGTCTCGGAAGGAGCTGGATCGGAGGAGTCAAATCCGTAGGGATCTCCGAAGCATGAAGGTACTGGAGTCTTAATATCTTCCCAGGATCGATGTCTGTAGTCTGGAGAAACAGTGGATCTCAGGTTCTTCAATGAGACTTAAGGACAGGTCCTCGAACCACAGGCTCTGTAGCAAAGAAAGATCCTGTTTCCTCCACTTCATCACCCAACTGAAGGTCTGGGTCAGGCTCAACATCATCTCCTGATGGTCCAGGAAGGACTGTATGGACAGGAAAGGTGAAAAGTATAGAGGAAATAGCAGAGAGAAACAAGGAGAAGTCCCGAGGGCCCAGGCGCCGAGAAACAAAAGCAGTCTAAAACACATGGCACATGAGAGGCACCCGGTGCGAAGAACCCCAGCGCCATGACCAGCAGCACCGCCGAAAAGGCGCCGTCAGCGGGCGCCGCCAAAGCGAGCGCCGCCAAAAAAAAACAGCGCGCCCGATGGTGCCGTCGAAATGGCGCCACAGACTAACGCGCCTGGGCTAGCGGCTGACGGCACCCAACCAACAGACCCTTGGAAGGCACAGGGCGCCCAGGAACCTGGAAAGCTAGGGAAAAAAACAAACCAGGAGATAAGGGCATCGGTGTGGCCCCCTGCGCCGCAGCCATGTGAGGGGGAACACCTAAGCGTGGAGTCACCGGCACCGAAGAAGGCGCCGCGCGACTAGGAAGGTCCAACCGCCCTACCCGATCGCCGGAGGAGCCCGGGGGCCCCGTGGCAGCCGAGCCAGGCAGAAGAACCAACCTCCGAGCCCAACGCTCCATAAGAGCGGCCCACTGATGAAACTGCTCATCTGGAGCCCTACCTGTAGGCGGGAGGGCTCCGATGTCGAAGGCGACGGTCACCGGCAGTTAGCGACTCCGAAGAGAAATAGGCAACTAGCTACGATAACCACGACCCGTCGGCAGCGCAGACACCAGAGGCGACCTCGGTGATGCCTTCTCTTTTTTGACCTGTGGGCCGAAGAAGAGCTCGAGGCCGAACGGTGCCGAGAATGCGACCGTTTATTTTTATGCCGACGGGGGGACCGCCCATCCCCCCGGGCATCGGACTGACTGTTGTTGGAACCCTGCTGAGTTTCTTGAGAAGGAGGTTGACCGGACCCAGCCCGGCTGACTGAACAGCTTTCATACGAAGTCTCCCTACCGTCACCTGACCTGCTCATGGTCGACTCCGTCCAGTAGGCCGAGACTTCTTCAAGTAAGTTAAATTTAAATTTTAACGAAAATAGAATAAAATTAAGCGATACTACTATCGAGATAATATTACAAAAAAATAAACTGAAAACTATGCGCTAGTTTGAAGTTTGACTCGACAGGCGGCGGCGTGTCGTCACTGGAAGCGCACTCGACGGCGGGAAAAAGGAACTGAGGCTGGAGGGTCATCGCCGAGATAGTCGTACCGCCGAGCCACTGCTCAAGGCGCCGCGTGCCCTGGCGCCGGTCTCACCGACCCTCCAGCAAAAGTTTGTTCCCGATGGGTCCTAGTGCCTCCGGCGCTAATCCCACTAGTGTGAATGAGTGGTGGAGACTTATGTCCAGGAAGATCCAAACTTGCCTGGGCCAGAACGGAGCGATGAGGATCACGTGAGCTCCTTCTGAACTGAGTTTGTGTAAGACCCTCGGAATCAACGGGATCGGGGGCACAGACGAATCTGCCCTTCCAATCTAGAGACAGAGCTTCTCTCAAAAAAACTCTGCGCCCTGGAGCGAGTGAGCAGAAGATGGGAAGTTTTGCGCTGAGAGGAGAGGCAAGCAGGTCTACCCGAGGGGTTCCCCAGCGTAAGAAGACATTGTCTACCACCCTCGATCCAGTTCCCATTTGTGAGCTTGGGCAGACGACTGGCTGAGGTGGTCTGCAAACGTGTTCTCAACCCCCGGAACATGAACCGCCATGAGGTGAAGGTTGTGAAGGACTGCCCAATCCCAAACCCGCATCGCTTCCCTGCAAAGAGGGTAAGAACGAGTTCCTCCCTGTTTGTTGATGTACCACACTACGCACATGTTGTCGGTCTGGACAGCCAGATGACCGGGAAGCAGACACAGATGCAGAGCTTGTAGAGCATACAGCACGGCCCTTAGCTCGAGCATGTTTATGTGGAGAGTCTGCTCGAGTCTGGACCAAGAGCCCTGGGTCCACTGAGATCCCAAGTGGGCTCCCCAACCCTCGCCCGAGGTGTCTGTTGTCAGAGTTTGGGAGGGGGAGAAAGACAGAAGGGAACTCCCAGGCAAAGGTACTTCTGAACCATCCACCACTGCAAGTCCTGAACCAATGGAGAGGAGACCAGGATCTCCCAATCTAGGTCATCTACCTATTGACCCACTGAGACCAAAGCGTCCACTGAGAGATTATCATGTGGAGCCGAGCGCGAGACACCCGTTGGAATGGCAGTCGCCATGAGCCCGAGGAGGCGAAAGACTGACCTGGCAGTGACCCGCCTGCGGCTGGACAATAGGTTGGTCTGAGCCTGAAGGGTGGCCACCCTGTCCAAAGGCAGGAAGGTCATACTGGAGGTCATATCAAGAATCACCCCCAATAAACTGGAGTCTTTGGGATGGGATCAAATGGGACTTGGCCTGGTTGATGGTAATACCCAAGCTGGTGAAAACCTGCAGGATAAGGGAAAGGGAGTGCAGGAGGTCCTCCCTGGATGGGGCCACCAGGACCCAGTCGTCCAGGTACAGGGAAACCTGAACCCCCTGGGTACGCAGGTGGGCCGCTACCACAGAAAAGCATTTGGTAAATACTTGGGGAGCCAGGAAGAGACCAAATGGGAGGGCCCTGAACTGGTAGTGGTCCCTCTGAAAAGAAAACTGAAGGTATTTTCGGTGGGAGGGGCAGATAGGGATATGCAGGTAGGCATCCTTCATGTCCAGAGCACACAGCCACTGTCCTGGACCAAAGAGGGGGCAGAAGGCCCTGCAGAGAAAGCATTCTGAACCTCTTGTACTCCACGAACAAGTTCAGGGAGCTGAGGTCTAGGATTGGCCTCACATCACCTGATTTCTTCGGAACCAGGAAGAAATGAAAATAGTAACCCGTCCCCTGAAGATGAGGATGGACGGGTTCTATCGCCGCCTTCAGGAGAAGGGAGGAGATTTCTTCCCGAACCAGAAGAAGGTGCTCCGGGGAGTAAGACGACCTTGGAGGGGGTTTTCTGGGAGGTTTCTGAAGAAACTCTATTTAGTGTCCTTCCGTTATCAGATGGAGCACCCAAATGTCGGAAAGTGATCCTCTCCTAAACAGGCAGATGCAGGGAGAACCTCCCTCCTACCAGTTCCTCTGGGAAGCCCAGAGGCTGTGGGAGAGGAAAGGAGTCAGGAGGTGAGAGGCAGAGCTGCAGCTGGAGCTCCCACAGCCCGTTTGGGTGGAGGGGGCTCCGCAGCCGGAGGGGCCCAAAGTTTGTTGGCCTGCTTTCCTTGGGGTTTCACCTTGGGCCGTGCACGTCTGTGAAAGGAATGGCACTCAACTTCCTTGAGAGCAGTGCCCTTCTCCCGCAGGCCAGTGATGATGTCCTTGACATCACCACTGAACACCTGAAAGGCGCGTCCTGCATAGCGGACTGCACTTCCAGGACCAAACCTGACACTCGGAGCCAGGTATGACGCTGCAAACTTACGGAGAACGCCGAGCTCCATCCAGCAGCGTCCACTGCATCGTAAGTAGCGCGTAGCATGTGCCTACTGGCCGAATGAGCAGAACGGACCAGGTCTGCTGCTTCCTGTTTGGTCTGCTACTCAGGAAGGGAGTCCAATTTTGCTTCCACCTCGCCAAGGATGGCCTTCTGGTAATCCCCCCTGTGAGCAACGCAGTTCATGGCCCTGATACCCAGAGTGGAAGAAGCGTAAACCTTCTTCCCATACTGGTCCAGAAGGCTGGATTCCTAGTCGGGTGGAGACAAGCTCAAATCCTTTGGGTTGGCTGTACGGCCGTGGGTGGTGCTGATCACGACCGAGTCAGCCTTGGGGTGCGAAGTAAGAAAATCAACACCCTCCGGAGCCTGATACAGCCTGTCCGCCTTCCTCGGAAGGGGGCTATGGCCGACAGTTGTTTCCAGATGGTGGAAACAAGGTCCACGTGAGGCTCGATCCAGGGTGGAACTAAGGTAGGAGCGATCTCGGGCAGATCCAGATGTGCAGCCAGCTTCTACCGCTGGGGATCTGGCTCCAAAGATGTCCACTGATGCAATGCTGGATCTTTCGTAGCAACTCTGTGAAGGATGGACCTAGGCCGGGGATTGTCTGGAGTTTGTGGCTCGTCCTCGAAGTCGGAACATCCGTTGGAGTCTTCCGAGGAGTCCAAGGAAGTTGGATGAGATGAAGACCCCTCCCCGCTCGGGGGAGGAACGGACCCCTTGGGAAGCTCCCGGGGTAACGTGCCACCCCCTGTCTTGGAACCAGAGGGGACATCTCTGGTAACAGGAGGGGGTCTCTCACCCTCGACGACGGGGGTCCGGAACAGGTTCCGGCATTGGATGGTGGCTCTCTACTTCTTTGGTGAGCTGAGCCTTGGCCTCAGCCCACCAGGAAGCCAGAGTTCCCCTCAGGTCCACCGGCGGCTGGCGGAGCGGTGGAGGAGGGGGGATATGGATACTGAGGATATCCGTATGGTGACTATCCATTCCCCGACGGCGGGAAGCCCGGTGTCGGATACTGAGGCGCCAGATACTGCGGCGCTGGATACTGCGAACCCGGGTAAGACAGCACTGAATAAGATGGCGTATACCCGGGCACCAGGGGCTCCGACGGAGTGGAAGGCCCTGAAAACGGCCCCGCAGGTGGGCCGGGAATAGGAGGCCCAGCAGGCGTTCGGTTCAGCATAGGGACAGCATCCGGGAGAGGGATGTCGCCCGGCGTCAGCAAGACCAGCACTGGTGCCAGCATCCGAGGGTCCGACATCAGATCGTCCAGCCCAGCAGGAGGGAGACCTGACAGGAGCATGCCTGCATCCTCCGTATCGCCCAGGAAGGAGGATTAAAATCCTCGGGGTCTAGCGCAGGAGACGCTGGGGCCTCAGAGGGCAGCGGCGAACGCTGCAGGGAGCCAGGGATGGTGGACTGGAGATCAGGATCCGGCGTCGGCTCCAACGCTGTGCGATCGTCAGAGGGGCCGATGGTTGCCTTACCGCGGGTCCGAGCAAATGTCAGAGGAGCCGTGAGTCCGACTTAGGGAACCGTGCCCCGAGGGAAGGCCACAAAGAGGGGTGGCCTTGTCGGGCGGCTTAGAGACGCGGCGCTCGCCCCAAAGGGTCGGCGCTAATTTAGCGCCTTCTCCGGCGAAGCGCCAGAGGAGCTGACATCCGGCTTACCAGAGCCACTCACACCAGAAGGCCAAACAGCGCGGCCTTGCTGGGAGTGGATGCCTCCTTTGACCCGGAGGCTCCCAAGGGCCCAAGCGCAGCCAGACAGGAGGGTCGACGCTGGCCCAGGAAGTTTTCCCAAGACGGCCATCGAGCGGTCCTCGAGGGGACGCCATCTTTGAGCACGGCAACTCCAGCCGAAGTCACGGTGGCTGAGGAAGAGAAGTCCCGTTCTTCTCCTTGTCCTTCTTTTACGGTGACCCTCAGGCGAAGTGGAGGCCTAATGAAGCTTCTTCAGCTCCTTCTCCATGGAGGTCATTTTCTTTTTAAGTATATGGGCCTCCAGGGACTGCTGCCTCCGTTTGCGGGTGGCGGCATTGAATTTCAGGCAATGCTGGCACTTCTCCACGGGGTGATCTGGGCCCAGACAGAAGAGGCACTGGGAGTATCCGTCCTTGTGCGGGAGTTGGGCGCCGTACGAGTTGCACTTATTTTTGTGCTCGGAGGGAGTAGGGGACGACATACACTGCACAAAACCTGACGAAAATTCGAGAGAAATCTTGGTGGTAAAACTACCAATGACCAATTGACGAAGCAGTGGAACTTAACTGCAGGCGCCGTGCTAACGTGGAAAGAACTGGAAGGCAGTTCTGGGGGACCGCCCCTTTATACTGACGTGGGGGCGGTCCCCCGCCAGAGACTGCTGGCTAGAAATTTTTCCGTGGGGTCCTGACGCCTGCCGGATTCAGTCCTATATGTTATTACCTACTGCAAGAGCCCTCTCGAAGCAAGATCTCTTGTTCTGGGGAAATCTCTAGGTCTATCGGTTCCTCACCATCATCATCCTCATCCTCCTCACCACAGGTAGCCTGCGGTTCCTGAGGAGCTAACACTGGCCCAGTAACTGGTGCAGCTGGTGTGGTAACTGGGACTGCAGCCGGTAGTGCTTGTAAGACCTGTAAAGCCTTAGCAATGTCCTCAGCTGAGGCCATATTGAGCTTGTCTGCTGGGAGCTCCTTAGCCGGAGGTACAGCAGCATGCTTTTCCTTGCATTTCTTCTTAAGTGGGACATGCTCAGACCGTATCTCCACAGCCCTTTTTGACTTCCTTGCTCAATCTTGTCTGACCCCATGGCAGGATCTTTAGCTTTACCTCCATCCTTTTTAGTGGGCTAATTACAAAAGTAAAAGGCAGCAAGAGAAATGTTCAAGAGTACTTATCATATTCTGTAAGGTTTCTCACGCCAGAACAAGATGATAAAGAGGAGAGAATCTCTGAGCATCTAGACTTATCAGGTAGAGAGAGAAATCTAAAGGGTTTAGAACTAAGGCAATTAGTATAAGGCAGCATTTGAAAAGTGGCTCCTGCAAAAGATTCCATCATTTGCATATGTTCCAAATTCTCTCTGGGCAGTTCTACTTAGGAGGAAGACTGCATACAGTTATGAATACCTGGGTATTACTGGGGGTAGAAGAACTAGTTTCCCCAGTACTAGCAAAAACAGAGGCTGTCTCTTCCAACTTTTTGGCCCTTTTCTCAAAGTTTTAGGACAAAAAGTTTTACAAATATCACAATTGGCAAAAATATGGCTAGTACACAGACAGAAACACAGGGAATGTCTGTCTGCTTTTGCTATAATCTGCTCACAAGACTTAAAACCAGTGGGTCCTGCGCGTTTTTTTAGGTTTGTCAACAGAGACCTCTGACACTGAGCAGTAAGCAGTAAAATTAATTTAAAGAATTTTTATCGGTTCCTTGGAACAGGAGATTTCAAATATAAACAACCGCTAATGGTTCCAGGAACCGAGCGCTAATCGGTTCCTGAGAAAAAAAGGGAACCGAGAAGTAAATATAAATATAATATTGTAAAGCAGTCAAAGGAACTGACCGAAAAAACACTTAATATGTTAAAGAATGAGGTAAAAACCTCCCCTAAAACCACGGAATCCTCGGTTCCAAGGAACCGTAAGGGAACCGCGAACAACTTAAGAAAATTAATACAATCTACAAAATAAACTAACTCTAGGACAGCAATGTAAAATTAAACTTAAAACGATACTTATCAACCAAGATAATCGAATTTGAAGAAAGCTGAAGGAGAGCTCTACGGGACGTTTTCACTAGGCAGGCGCAATAAAGAATCTGAAGCAATTAGAGTGCAGCAGTTACTAGGGCAACAGTTTGAAACTGGCACGGGCCAACTGACAGTTCCATCATTTGCATAGCATTCCATCTCTCCAGGCAGTTCAACACCGGAGGCTGACTGCATCAGTTTAATCATAATGAGTGATTCCTGGGGTTGGAATCTGAATTCTTTATATTTTGTAAAATATGGTCTTCCAAACAACCTCATTTTTTTTTCTCTCTGAGTGAACACAGTAGGAGTCACGCCAAACAAATGTAAATATCTTGGAAAGTATACAAGTTACTGTCGTTGAGACACAAGCCAGGAAGCATAGGAAAACCAGGAGCAGTTGTAGAATTCACCACAATTTGTATTTGTATTAGCTGTAACATAAAAAATATACTTGTTCAATATAACTATTTACAAAGGCAAAATAAAAGAAAGATCCATCAGAGTTTTCCTTCAATCTCTGTGTCCTTCTTTTCTCTTTCCAGCAATTGCAGCTCAGCTCTCTTATAAGTCCTTTCAACCCCCACTCTTAACAAGCATCCTGTTCTTGTATCAGGCAGGTACAGCTAGAACACAATATCCCAGAACTAAGGCCCCTTTTCAACAGCTCTTCTGCAACAGGCTTAAAACTTGCACTCGGGTAACCCCTTGAGTTTTCCAATAGTTTTTTTTTAATCATCTCAAACCACAATTACATATATTTCAAAAATTAAAAATATATAATTTCTAAACAAAAGGGATCCCAATATCAGTTACATTTCCATACAATGATTTGCATACATTTTTATATCAGCAGATATGCAAAAGGGAGAAAAATAAAAACAGACAGCAAGGGAAAACTTGAGAGACAGTGAAAGGCAGAGAATTGCGAGACTGTTGGAGTGATCAAATCCTAGGTCTCACAGGAAAATTTGGTTGCGTATCCAGAGAGAGAAGAGACAGAAAAGAAGGGAACAGAAGAAAAAATTACTCACCTTAGTAACTGTATTTCTTCTAATGGAGTCTTGCTGTATTCTGACAATTTGCAGTTAGCTCCAGCTCCTGAACTGCCCCGGAGAGTGAAGAGTTAATTTCTATGCCAGGCATAGAAGAAAAAATTACTCACCTTAGTAATGTTGTTTCTTCTAATGGAGTCTTGCTATATTATGACAGTAGCAGTTTGATCCAGCTCTAGAACTGCTCCGGAGGTGAAATGGTTAAAACCATTCCAAAATAGAATTTTGGCCATGAGCTCTAAGAAGCAGCTCTATCTGTGTTATTTCAAACTTGAACTGTCAGATCTTTACGAGCCAAACTCACTAAGGTCTGTGTGGAAGCTGTAACCTACACTAGCCAAATGGCTACCTAAATAATAACAACCATTGCTGGTCCCAACACCCAAGACTCAAGTCAGGGGACCAGAAATACTAACACAATTCTAATCATATGAGAATAAAACATAAGTATAATAAAACACACACACACACACACAACCCCAAAGCCCCAAAAGGGGACAAAAATGCTAACAGGGCATAAAAAGGTGCCCACACCAAGTTGCCCGCACCCCACCTAAGTAGAGGTTCTGAGAGGGGCAGGTTGGGGGGGAGGTCATAATATAGCAAGACTCCATTAGAAGAAACAACATTACTAAGGTGAGTAATTTTTTCTTCAAACAACATGAAGTCTTGCTATATTATGACAGTAGCAGAATACACAGCAGTACCTCCATGGAGGAGGGGCAGAACCTACTTAGGGAATAAGCTCTGAAGAACAGCTGTGCCAAACCGAGCATCTCTCCTGGCCTGGACATCCAGGGAGTAATGCTTGGTAAAAGTGTGTACCGTTTTCCAAGTAGCAGCCTGGCAAATCTCTAATATAGGGATGTCTCTGGCAGCAGCTAGAGATGCAGCTGTACCCCTGGTAGAATGAGCCCTCAAACTGGGGGCTCTGCCCAGTTTCTGATAACAAAATTGGATACAAGAGACAATCCACCTGGCAACTGATCTCTTAGTGGCGGAGTGCCATTCACAACTTCACCACAGGTAAGGAAAAGTTGGAGGATTCGAACCTGTGACCTTTAGTCGCTCTATATAGTAACTAAGAGCTCTCTTAACATCCAGGCTGTGCAACCTCCTCTCACCAGAAGAGGAGTGATCAGTGAAAAATACTGGAAGGGAGATAGATTGATTAAGATGGAAATCTGAAACCACCTTAGGCAAAATCTTCCTATTAGTCCTAAGGACTACCTTATCCCTGTGGAAAGAAATAAAGTCAGTTTCCACTGACAAGGCTTGCAACTCACTTATGGGTCTGGCAGAAGTGATAGCCACTAGAAAAACAGTTTTCCAAGTTAGGTACTTAAGCTCTGCAGAAGACAGAGGTTCAAAAGGGGGTTGCATTAACTGGACAATGCAAACATTAAGGTCCCAAGCAGGGGCCGGTTCCCAAAAGGGTGGATTAGTATGGAGTAATCCCTTAAAAAACTTGGAAAACACAGGATGAGAGGAAAGAGGGGATGACTTTCCTGCTGACACAAAAGCAGATACAGCTGCCAAATGAACTCTCAGGGTAGCTGGTCTGAGACCCAAGGAATTAAGATGTACCATGTAATCTAACACAATGGGCAAATCAGCAGATTCTGGGAAATATTTTTCCAGCACACCAAATGGAAAACTTTTCCATTTAGAACTATAAGTAGCCTAGTGGAAGGCTTTCTAGAAGCCTTTAGGATCTCAAGAACACCCAGAGAGATGTAAATCAGCAAACTCTAACTCCTCAAGAGCCAGGCCTTGAGGTTGAGGATTTGAGGTCCAGATACCAAACCCTTCCCTGGGCACAAGTCAACAGGTTGTGATTCCTGGGAGGCAAAGGAAGATGGATTGTCAGTGACAGAAGGA
This sequence comes from Neoceratodus forsteri, assembly GCA_016271365.2. Taxonomy (NCBI): domain Eukaryota; kingdom Metazoa; phylum Chordata; order Ceratodontiformes; family Ceratodontidae; genus Neoceratodus; species Neoceratodus forsteri. The sequence goes on from CM028134.1 coordinate 860,171,602, forward strand.
GGGGTACCAGGGCTGCCTGGCCCAATCCGGGCAATCAGAATCACCCTGCAAGGCTGAGATCTGATTTTGACTAGTACTTTGAATAGGAGAGGAAGGGGGAAAGACAGAGAAACTTTCCTCCCAATCCAGAAGAAGGGCATCCAGGGGAACTGAGCCCAGCACTGGAGGCCTGCAACAGAACAGAGGAAGTTTGTGATTGTCTGGGGCTGCAAAAGATCTATCTGAGGGGTGCCCCATCTGGCAAAGACTATCCCCAGCACTTGAGGATCCAGGGACCATTCGTGATGGCCCTGGGAAATCCTACTGAGAGCATCTGCTAGGACATTGTCCTTCCCTGGAAGATGAACTGCTATGAGGGAAGTGTTCAGGGAATAGGCCAGAGACCACAACTTCATTGCCTCGGTGCACAAGGCCGAAGACCGAGTGCCCCCCTGTTTGTTGATGTACCACATGTTGTGGTGTTGTCTGTTCTGACTTGTATCACCATGTCGTGGACAGATGCAGAAAATGCTTGAAGAGCTAAAAAGACAGCTCTCAGTTCCAGCAAACTGATGTGGAGCAGAGATTCCTGGGGGGACCACACTCCCTGAGTGGAAAGGTCGCCCATGTGAGCTCCCCAACCCAGAAGGGAAGCATCTGTAGTGAGAGTCAAGTCGTGAGTAGCGGGAATGAAGGGGACCCCCAATCTTAAATTGCTCTGATCCTGCCACCACTGGAGGGCTAGGATCAAGGTTCGAGTCACTGGGACCAACTTGGAAAGGGGGTCTCTTCTCTGAAACCAATAGGTTCTCAAGTGAAACTGAATGTCTCTCATCTGAAATCTTGCTCCCTGCCAACAGCTGTGGATGCAGCCATGTGCCCCAGGAGCTGCAGAATGTCTTGCTGGTCGAGACCTGCAGAGTGAAGGAGGAGGCCAGAGCCACTAAATTCCTTACCCTTTCTAAGGGAAGAAAGGCTCTGGCTAGCTTTTAGTCCAATTCTGCCCCTATAAAGGTGAGTACCTGGACTGGTTCCAGAACCGACTTTGGTAGATTTATAGAAAGCCCAGGAGGTGAGAAGCTGCTGGGTGACCTACAGGTGAGATTTTACCTGTTCTGGGACTGGCCTACAATGAGCCAGTCATCTAGATAGGAAAAACAGCAATCCTTTGCCTCCTTAAGTGAGCCACTGCCACTCCTAGACACTTTGTGTGGAGCCCTTGGGGCAGAGGTAAGGCGTAAGGGCATTGCTCTGAACTGGTAATGACCTGAGGGCAGTTCAGATCTGAGGTACTTTCGATGGGAGCTTCTGATTAGGACATGGAAATAGGCATCCTTGAGGTCCAGGGAGGCTAGCCAGTCTCCTGGCCTTAGGGAGGGTAAAATCATTGCCAGAGTTACCATTTGAACTTTGGTTTCAAAAGATGCTTGTTCAGATATCTGAGATCTAATATGGCCGCCATTCTCCTGTCTTTTTGGGGTAAGGAAGTATCTGAATACAGACCCCTGCCCTGGTGCAGGGAGGAACCCTTTCTACTGCTCTGAGAGCTAACAGGATGAGACCTCTGCTTCAGAGCAAGGGTCTCTGAAGCACTTGCAGGTAGAAAAGCCTGCTTCTCAACTGGGAAACTTTTGAAGCTGAGAACCAGACCCTGGCCTACTACTTCAGAACCCACTTGTCTGAGGTTAAAGAAGCCCAATTCTGGCTGAAGTAGCCAGCCTGCCCCCTACCAGTACAGGAGAATGGCCCTGGGCACCCCATCAGGTGCCTGCTTAGCAGGAGCTTTAGGCTGGGGGTGGGAGCAGGTCTGCCCACCCCTCGCCTGCCTCTGCTCTGAAGAAGCCCTCTGAGCATAGGCAGAGGAGGCCTGAGCCTGGTAAAGGCCTGTGAAAGGCTCACCCCTACCCTGGGTATGCCTTTGAGGAGTGGCTTATCGCCCTTAGCCTGGGCACTCTTGTAAGTAGTCCTATATTCATTCATCTTTTTCATGTAGTTCTCTGTCTGCTCCCCCAAACAGAGAATTCCCCACCACAGGAAAATCCATAGCCTTAGTCTGGGTATCCCAGGACAGACTAGTACACCTGAGCCAGGAGCCAACCTAAAAGCTACAGATGTGGCCATGACCCTAGAGGAAACATCATTAACATCCACAGCAGCATGAAACTGAACCTTAGAAGCCTCAATGTCATCAGCAGCCACCTGTTCTAGTTCAGTAGCCAGCTGGCCATGGAGCTGCTTGGCTAGTGCATCAGATTAACCCATCTAGATTTCTGATACCTAGCTACATAACCACATAATTTGCTTGCCTGGGTTGAGTCCCAGAGAGGCTGCTATATACTGTTTTTTTTGCCATGGCATCAATCTTTCCTGGAATCTTGCTGTGGAGGATGTGAAGCCAGGGGAATATTAGCTTTATCACAGGCAGCAGCCTGAACTACCCCAACATGACTGCATTGCTGAGAAAGGAATTCTGTATCAGGACCTGACAATGTGTACCTTCTGTCCATCTTTTTATCTACAGGAGGCACAGAATTAGGAGTTTTTAAAAGTTTTATTGTTTGCTTCCTAAAAGACTTATGTAAAGGAATAGACAATCTCCTAGACTCTGGAATATCCATCATTTCTACAAAATCAGGCTCCTCTTGCTCATCCACAGCTTCTTCTAAGGGAAGCTGGAGGTTTCAGCAACTTTTGTAAAACATGAAATGAGATGGGGACTCAGACAGCATAGGGGAGATTCTAAAGGTCTGTCTGGGAGATGTCCGGTTCAATGGGCACACCCAGACCTTCCCAGCCACATTCATACTGTTCATAATCATCCTCCCTCCTCTGGTTCATAAAATTCTCAAAATCATATTCCTGAACCACTGGGACCGGACGAACCGACCTTTGCCAGATAGTGGCGGTTCGGACGGACCCTGAGACAGTGACTGGACAATTTGTATGGCTTTTGCTATCTCTGCAGCAGTTGGAGAAGGGTTTTGGACCCAGACCTGCTGATTTTCTTGTTTTCTTTACTGGAATTGGTTCCTCAGAACCAGCTTTTCTTTTGCCCGAGGAAGTCTCAGCCTAGTCAGAGGGCACTTCCTCCGTTCGGCTGGCACCGAACCGGCTGGCCATCCGGTCTGCGGACTCTTTACCTCTGCCCCTGAGCCTGCCCAATCTTTTTCCAGGGTGGCTGCAGGAAATTCTTACATATCTGGCAGTCTGACTGGAGGTGGTCAAACCCCAGACAATAAACACATGTGGTGTGTGGGTCAGCCTTGGCAAGACTTCCCCACAAACATCACAGTGTTGAAACCCAGTGGCCCGGTTTTCTTTTGGGTTTCTCAGACATAATGTCAGCCTAACCAGAAAACTTGCCTCTGTTAAGTGCAGTGCCATAGACACCTTATCGGTTCCTAACCGTATCACGGTATTGGAAAAAACGTAATAAACTGCTTTTTTAGAACCGATAAGAACCGAACCGCACTCTAAAATATTAAATTTTAGTTTTAAATGAGTTTAAACCAACTGATCGGTTCAAACCGAACCGATAACTTACAAGTTCCACACAGACAAAACCTTCAATTTACTTACGGTTACCACAGATAGAGCTTGAACCGAAGCGGTTTTCGCGGTTAAATAAATCATTCTCGTTGAATCCAACCGAGAAAACACTTTTTAAACCGAGAAATGAACCGAGCAGTAGGAGAAATCTCCGGAGCGACTGTTCACTGAGGCGGAGTAAAGAATGCGACAGTTCAGGTTTGAAATAACACAGATAGAGCTGCTTCTTAGAGCTCGTGGCCAAAATTCTATTTTGGAATGGTTTTAACCATTTCACCTCCGGAGCAGTTCTAGAGCTGGATCAAACTGCTACTGTCATACTATAGCAAGACTTCATGTTGTTTGAATGCTGGGCTCGAACTCGGTTTAAAACTCTGTCTGTGTCCTTTCAAACCCAAACCGTCAGATTCTTACGAGCTAAAACTCACTGACTAAATGTGGAAATCGTAAAAACTCCTAGTAGACAACTGGCAACAAAGACTTTGGATTCCCCAAAAGACTCAAGTCAGGAAACCCAAAGAACCAAAAACCAGATAATAAGAACAAAAAACTCTTAATTAAACAATTACAACGCACCCCACACAACAAGAGTGGGGGAAACATACCCAAGGGTGCAACACTGCACCTGCCAGCCTACTCCCAAAACAGGTTCTGGAAAGGCAGGGAGGGAGGGAGGTCAGAATACAGCAAGACTCATTAGAAGAAATACAATTACTAAGGTGGTAATTTTTTCTTCAAACAACATGAAGTCTTGCTGTATTCTACAATTACAGACTACCAAGCAGTACCTCCAAGGAGGAGGGACAGAACCTACTTTGGGAATAGGCTCTGAAGCACTGCTGTGCCAAACCTAGCATCACTCCTAGCCTGGATATCCAGAGAGTAATGCTTGGTAAAGGTATGAACTGTTTTCCAGGTGGCTGCGTGACAGATGTCTAACAAAGGGATATCCCTAGCTGCAGTCAGAGATGCAGCTGTACCTCTAGTGGAATGAGCCCTCAGGCCTGAGGGTGCAGTTTTTCCCAGCTTTTCATAGCAGAATTGAATACAGGACACAATCCACCTGGCAATGGTTCTCTTGGTGGCAGGTTTTCCCTTACCTACTTCCCCATAACTGAAGAACAACTGAAGGAAGTCAAACCTGTGACCCTTTGTACATTCTATGTAGTAACTAAGGGCCCTTTTAAAATCTAAACTGTGTAGCCTCCGTTCCCCTGAGGAGGTGTGATCAGTGAAGAACACAGGAAGAGACATAGATTGATTTAAGTGGAAATCAGAAACCACTTTAGGTAGGAACCTTCTATTGGTTCTAAGGACCACCTTATCTCTATGGAAAGAGGTGAAGTCAGGCTCCACGACAGGGCTTGCAATTCACTGATACGTCTCGCAGAAGTAACTGCAACCAAAAACACAGTTTTCCAAGTCAAGTACTTGAGCTCTGCTGAGGACATAGGCTCAAAGGGGGGTTGCATAAGCTGAGCAATATAAATATTCAAATCCCAGGCAGGAGCAGGATCCCTAAAAAGGGGACTAGTATGAAGCAATCCTTTGAAAAATTTACAGAATACAGGGTGAGATGACAGAGAGGAAGACTTCCCCACTGACAGGAAAGCAGAAACAGATGACAAATGAACTTTGAGAGTAGCTGGTTTGAGGCCTAGGCCATTAAGATGGACCATGTAATCCAAAACTGTAGACAACTCAGCAGTGTCTCGGGATATATGTTTCTTGGCACGCCAAATGCTGAACCTTTTCCATTTGGAGTTGTAAGTTTTTCCTGTGGCAGGCTTTCGAGAAGCTTTGAGAATATCCAGAACCCCTTGGGACAGATGCAAATCTGCATACTCTAACTCTTCAAGAGCCATGCCTTGAGACTGAGTGACCGAAGATTGGGGTACCAAATCCTCCCCTGAGAGGAGGTTAACAGGTTGTAATTCCTGGGAAGAGAAAGGGGAAGATGGACTGCTAGGGACAGCAACAGCGGGTACTAAGGTTGCCTGGCCCAATCTGGAGCAATCAGAATCACTCTGCAAGACTGTGACCTTACCTTGACTAGAACCTTGAACAGTAGAGGGAAGGTAGGGAAGACATAAAGAAATTTCCCTTCCCAGTTCAAAATCAGAGCATCCAGAGGGACTGAGCCCAAGACTGGGGGTCTGCAACAAAACAGAGGAAGTTGGTGATTGTCTCGGTCTGCAAAGAGATCTATCTCTGGAGTGCCCCACCTTGAGAAAATCACATTCAATACCAAAGGATCCAGAGACCATTCGTGATGGCCCTGCGAAATCCTGCTCAATGCATCTGCTAGCAGATTGTCCTTTCCTGGGAGGTGGACTGCTACCAGAGAGGTCTGCAGGGAATAAGCCAGGGACCATATTTTAATGGCCTCCATGCACAAGGCCATGGACCAAGTGCCTCCCTGCTCGTTGATGTACCACATGATAGTAGTGTTGTCCGTCCTGACCTGAACCACCTTGTTCTGTACTGACTGAGAGAAGGCTTGCAGGGCAAGGAATACTGCCCTGAGCTCCAGAAGGTTGATGTGAAGAAGGGATTCCTGATGGGACCACAGTCCCTGGGCAGTGAGAGCCCCCAGATGGGCTCCCCACCCCAAAAGGGAAGCATCCGTAGTAAGAACCACAGAGTGAGTCTGAGAGACAAATGGAACACCCTGCCTCAGACTGTCCAGGGCCTGCCACCACCGAAGGGCCTGAATTAAGGTCTGAGTGACAGGAACTAGCTTGGTAAGAGGATCTTTCCTTTGGAACCAAAAAGGTTCTCAGATGGAAGTTAATGTCCCGCATCTGAAACCTGGCCCCTTGGACCACTGCTGCGGAAGATGCCACGCTGACCAGAAGCTGCAGAAAATGCCTTGCTGGTCGAGAAACCAGAGGGGGAAAGGAGGAGGCCAGCTAAGACATGGCTTTTGCCCTTTCCAGAGGAAGGAAGGCTCTTGCCTTGAGGGTTTACAGCTCTGCTCCTATAAAAATGAGGAGCTGTACTGGTTCCAGAACTGACTTGGGGAGATTGAGAAGGAACCCCATGGAAGTGAGAACTTTCTGGGTAACCTGCAGATCTGACTTGACTTGGTCTGGGGGACTGGCCCACAAGGAGCCAATCGTCCAGATACGGAAAGATTGAAATCCTTGTTCTTCTTAAAAAGGCTACCACTACTGCTAGGCACTCTGTGAACACCCTTGAAGCTGAAGTTAGGCCAAAGGGTATTGCTCTGAACTGGTAATGGTCTGAGGGCAATTCAAACCTGAGGTACTTTCTGTGGGAGCATCTGATGGGAATGTGAAAGTAGGCATCCTTGAGGTCCAAGGAGGCTAGACAGTCTCCTGGCCTCAGAGAAGGAAGAATTGTTCCCAGAGTCACCATCTTGAACTTTGGCTTTACTAGGTGCTTGTTTAAGTATCTTAGATCTAGGCTGGGTCGCCACTCCCCTGTCTTTTTCGGGGTAAGGAAGTACCTGGAGTACAGACCTTTTGCCCCTGTATGGAGTAGAAACTCTCTCTATGGCCTTTAAAGCCAGTAGAGACAAAACCTCTGCCTCTAGAGCAAGGGTTTCTGATGTATTTGCAGGTAGAAAGGATCTGGGTCTCAGTTTCGGAAAACTCTTGAAACTGAGAACCAGCCCCTGGCTTACAACCTCCAGGACCCACTTGTCTGAGGTAACAGACATCCAGTCCTGGACAAAGTAAGCCAGCCTGCCTCCTACTGGAATGGGGGAGTCGACCCGGGCTGACACATCAGGGTGTCTGCTTGGCAGGAGCCTTAGGCTGAGGGGTGGATGCAGCCCTGCTCATCCCCCTTCTGCCTCTCCCTCTAAACAACCCGCTCTGAGAAAAAGAAGAGGAAGCCTGTGCCTGGTAGAAAGGCCTGTGAAAAGGCTTATCCCTGCCCCTAGACTGCTGCCTCTGACGAGTTGCCTGCCTCTCCTTGGCCTGGGCACTCCTATAAGTGGTCCTGTATTCATCCATTTTCTTCACGTAATTCTCTGTCTGCTCCCCAAACAGAGAATTACCCACTACAGGAAAATCCATGGCCTTAGCCTGGGTGTCCTGCAAAATGCTAGTACATCTGAGCCAGGTCATTCTCCGAAGAGCCACAGATGTAGCCATGACTCTTGATGACACGTCACTGGAGTCCACAGCAGCATGAAATTGCACCTTTGATGCCTCAATCCCATCAGCAGCCACCCCCTCCAGCTCCTTGACTAGCTGGGGGGAAGCCTGTTTAGCCAGTGCCAGTACAGTGTCCCACCTGGACTTCTGGTACCTGGCTGTATAGGCCATATAATTAGCTCGCCTTGAGTCCCAAAGATGATGCCAAGTACTGTTTCTTTGCCATGGCATCTATCTTCCTGGAATCTTGTCTGGGGTGTGAAGCCAAGGGGATGTTTGCCTTGTCACAGGCAGCAGCCTGCACTACCCCAGCATGGCTGCATTGTTGGTAAAGAAATTCCGGATCCGAGCCTGACAAGGTATACCTCTTGTCCATTCTTTTGTCAACAGAAGGTACAGAAATAGGAGACCTAAGAATTTTTAGTGTCTGTTTCCCAAATGACTTATGAAGGGGAATAAACAGTCTCTTAGACTCTGGGATGTCCATCATCTCTGGGAAGTCAGGCTCCTCTTGATCCTCTACAGCCTCCTCCATAGGAAGCTGGAGGGTTTGAGCCACTTTTCTGTAGAACAGAAATGGGGAAGGGACTCAGAAAGCCTAGGAGAGGAAACACCAGAAGGTCTGTCTGGGGAGATGTCCGGTTCCACAGGCACATCCAGACTTTCACCGTCATAATCATCCTCTTCAAACTCCCCCTACTCATCAAACTCCGGTTCGTAAAAATCTTCAGGGGAATAATCCTGAACCAGGGGAACTGACCGAACCGATTCTCTGCCACAAGGCGCTGGATCGGTCGGAACCGGACGAAGCGATTCCACAATCCGAATCACTTTGGCTATTTCTTCAGCGGTCGAAACATGCAGCTCTGGATCTGAACCGGCCAATTTATCCTTTCGTTTTCTTTTTGTAGGAACCAATCCCTCAGGATCAGCTCTCCTCTTGCTCGAAGAAGTATCACCCTGGTCAGAAGGCACTCCTTCTGGTTCGGTAGGAACAGAACCAGGCTGGCCTTCCGGGTCAGCGGATTTCTCGTCCTCCTTTTCCCTAAGTCTACCTAAACTTTTATCCAGGGTAGACTTAGGGAAATTTTTACAAATTTGGCAGTTTGAATCGAGGTGGTCAAACCCCAGACAGTAAACACAGGTGGTACGGGGATCGGCCTTAGCAAAGACCTCCCCACACACACTGCAGTGTTGAAACCCAGTGGGCCCGTTTTTTTTCTTGGGTTTCTCAGACATGGCCAGCCTAACCAACTTACCCTTTATATGGCAACTGCCAGGCAAGACTCTCATCGGTTTCACACCGTGTCATGGGTGATGGAAAAACGCTAAAATTACGCTTCTTTTTAAAACTGATACGACCGGAAACTCACACCAACTTTTCTTCACTACAACATCGGTTCAGCCGAACCGATCGGAAAATTTTCAAAATCTCCACACACAGCTACAACGCTAAGTACTTACGGTACCACAGACAGAGTCTCGAACTGAAAAAAACGGAACGAAAATCAGACTACAACCGAAACTTTAACCGCGAAGAACCAAGCTAAAGGAGGAATCTCTGGAGCGACTGTTCAGTGAGGCGGAGTAAAGGATCTGACGGTTTGGGTTTGAAAGGACACAGACAAGAGTTTTCAACCAAGCTCGAGCCCAACGTTCTATGCCTGGTATAGAAATTAACCCTTCACTCTCCGGGGCAGTTCAAGAGCTGGAGCTAACTGCAAATTGTCAGAATACAGCAAGACTTCATGTTGTTTGAAATTAAAATTACGCACCTACCGTAATTATGATCTTTCTGTGTATCTTCACCACTCATCACATATGGGTACTCGGCCGGAGGTCAGGATCCCAGGAGCTTTTTTTTTTGTAGGTGGAGCCAGCCTCAGCGCCACCGAGGCCGATGTTCACGTGACGCCACGGGTTGGTCATAGGCCGCTTGGCCGACTCCGGGCTTTGCCTGCCAGTTCTGAGTCACCAGAGAGGTGAGGAAAAAAAGAGAGTTGGGAGGGTGGGACAAGAGAGTCCAAGGGACGGAAAAAGGAAAAGATATAAAAACCAAAAGGAGAAATAAATGACTGAGAGGGCAGAGCAAGAGAAAAACGGAATGCTAGGGAGATTGGGAAGGGGGCCCCAATCTCTGGAAAACAGAAAAGGGTGGGAGTTAGGGAAGGATAGGGATTTTTGAAACATAAATGTTTAGCATGAGAGGGGAATAAAACACCAGAACATGCTGGATTCTGTCCTGTCTCTAGATTGCAGTGGAACTGCAAGGAGTAGCCAAGAGGCTTAATTACCAGAATTCAATGCACAGAATCTCTGGCAAAGAAACTCCTTTACGGCAGAAAAATGGATATTCTAAGAGGACAGGGAACAGAGGTTCTGCCCCCTCTCACATGGAGAAAAGAAATTTTTAGTGGGGATAAATCAACTTTAAAACATGTCCAGCGGACAAGTAAACTGAGGTTTGAAGAGGAAAAGAAGGAGGCGAGGATGAAGGGCAACCGCCCACTCCCACTCCACAGGAGTGGAGCCAGAGCACTACAGAGGGAATGTCACCCCATCCCAACCACTCTCCCCCCAGATATACCATCCCACCATGTGCCCCAGATTACCCCCACCAACAGAGACAGGGGAAGGGGGGCAAGGAAAGGCACAGAGACGGAGGGGGATCCAGAGACTGAGGCCCCAGGGGGATGGTGGGTGGGGTTGAGATGAATGGTGAAGATACACAGAAAGATCATAATACGGTAGGTACGTAATTTTCATATCTGTGTCAATCTTCACCATTCATCACATATGGGTGAGCACCGAGCCCCTACCGAAGGGGGCTTCTAAAAAACCCTAAAGGACAGAGTCCCTTAGCTCTCAGTGGGTGATACACTAAGAGGAAGAACCTTCTGGGCCTGGAGAGGCCTGAGAGTGGGGAGAGTGAGACGGGGACCCCCCCCGGAGGGGGAAGGAAGTTGCCCCGACAGACACTGCCTCACCCTGCGGGAAAAGAGATAGGTCCTCTGGTGCGTGGAGTTAACCACCCTACACCGGGCCAAGGGTGACAACCAGGAAAGATGCAGATATGCCGTCCGCCTAGTGCAGATCGCTGTCCCTATGACCCTGGTAGCTACCTCACTGCCATCATACAACGCCCTTGCTTGGTGCCTTGCTAGCTCCAGGCCTCATGCAGAGAGTGCAATGGCTTGTCTGGTTTGCTCCATGTCAGGCAATGAGGCTAGGAGCTGACCCAGCCTGGACCACAAGAACCTGCCATAAGCTGCATAGTGGGCCTGATGTGCGGAAATAGAAAGCAGCAACCATGCCGAGTAGAAAGTCCTCCTACCCCAGAAGTCAAAGTCCGAGGAGTCTTGATCTGGGGGCCAGTCACGGTGAAGAGCATGAAGCCCATCGGGAGTGTCCAGCTGCGTCAATCCTGACTGAGGATGAGGCATGGAACCTGGAGACTCGGGGGGGGGGGCAATACCGCTAGCAGAGATCCCTAGGGCTGGGAACTCCAGAAAAGGGTCTCTGCCAGGAATGCAACGACGCCCCCCCAAAGGGAGCAGGCCAGGGGGGGCACCACAAGAGTGTCCTCACTGAAGTCGCCCAAAAAAGCGTGCACGGAGTGCTCTGGATTGCTCTGAGATGCAGGAGAGAGAGATGCAGGTCCTCCAACATCCTCACGAGGAATCGCCGATACTTTGCGAGATCAGTGGCTGGGGAGATGTGGACAGAAGGCTCCTCTCCCCCAGAAGAGGGGGATGAAGAGTTAGAGGACCCCAACTGTTCAGAGGGTGGCTGCTCGGAGGGAGGCTGAAAAACCTATCTGTCCATTGCCCTGATGTAAGCGAGAAAGCGAGCAGCCACGGCTCTAAACTGCTCCCAGGAGAGAGGCCCGCTAGGACCAAGGATGCCTGGGAGCGCAGGAGAATGTGGCAGAGGGATGGGGACAGAGACGAGAAGAGAAGTCGGCTGACCTCCATCTGGGCTAGGGAGCAGACCAGGAGCGCCAGAAGATGAACATGCTGCGGAAGACTCCACAGCCGACAGCTGAACAACCATTTTGGAACTGCCTTGGCTGCGCCCGAAAGAATCCCCCCTGTGAGGCGACCGGGGCCATATAGGTCCAGAAGGACGGTCCCCTACCTCAAAAGAACGGGTCTCTCTCAAAGAAAGCGAAGAGGAAGAGCGGAGATCCGCACTGCTGCTTCTTCCAAAGCTCGGATGGGTCCCCGAAAAAGGCCTCCGCGAAGACCCCAATGCCCCTCAACCCCTCAGAATCCGAGAGTGCCCTCCTCCTCGAGATTGCCAGCCTAGGTAACTGACAGCCCTTGTCAGCACCTGAAGGAGCTATCCAAGGCACAGTACCCTTCCCTGTCATAGGTGCTCTGATCGGCCCCAAAGTTGGGCGATCCAGGCACACCACATGAGGGGGTACCACCACTGAGGGGTCAGCGAATCCTCCAAGGCCGGGTTGCAGTGCAATGGTGGCATGCACCACTGCCCGCTGGTCAGCGCCCCTGACCCCAGCCTCGGAAGTCGCCGGCCGCTCCTCAGAGGGGGGCTGACTTTGGTCTGTCGAAGACACCATAAGGCTGCCCACACTAGCAGCTAGTTCCAAGGAGCCAGACTGCTCGTCTGACTCAGAGTCCGACTCCTCCTCCGAAGAGGTGGAGGCCGAAGCCCTGTGCCAAACCGTAGGTGGGCGCCTTTCACCATCCCTACCAAACAGGGTACCAGAAATGGAGACCATGCCGTAGCCGGTGCCAGTGCTCTCTGCATCACCGCAAACGGCGGCCGAAGAGGACACGGCTCCAGCCCGAACAGCAGGCTTGAAGTCGGAACCAGCCACGACGCTGTCACGCCCCATGGCTCCGCAAGCAGTGCCGAGGGCAGTGACGGCACCGATGATGACTCCGACGGCGCTTTCGGCACCGAAGTCAGAACAGCGCCGCCCGCCCATGGTGCCGTGAAAGGCGCCGAAAGCAGGAACGGCGCCGCCAGCTCTGACAGCACAGTCTGAACCCCCCACAGCGCCGTGCCCATGCCAGGCGCCGCGAACGGCTCCAGAACTGGACATGGCACCATGCTCAACCTTGGCGCCACGGCGAGGAGAAGAAAGGGACGGCGCCGTAGTGATCTCTCTCAGCTCCGCTAGCAGTATCAGCATTGCGAATGGCGCCAATAGCAGCCACAGCGCCGAGCAACACACTAGCACCGACGGCGACTCCGCCAGGCCCCATGGCACCGCGAACGGCACTGACCAACGGCGTTGAGGACAGCACCGACCCGGGCCTTGTGAACTGCGGGTCTGACACCGGAGGAGCCGCCTCGGCAAGAGGCACCGCCATGGCAGTGCTCTCCTGCCCGCCTCAAAGGAACGGACTGGGCCTCCTGCACCGCGGAGGAGCCTCGACCATGGCTAGGCTACTAGAAGCCGAGGCTCCCTCCTCCTCAGTCTGTACAGAACCGAGACGGGACCCGGAGGAAAGGCCAAGAGAGTGTGGCTGGGCCTGACAAGTGCGCACCCGACCCCCGAAAGTCGGCGGAGCTCGCGCCACTTTCCACATGTGCTGTTCGATGACCCAGCGGTCCATTGAGAAGCAGGCGTCGCACAAATCCATGTCGTGAAAAGGGCCAAGACATGAAAGGCAACGGTCGTGCTGGTCGGTGATGGAAAATTTTCAGCCAATGGGCACTGTCGCATGGGGGGGCCGACCCATCTTCGAAGTCTTCCTGCCCTCCGACTCCAGACATGACCTTTGAAAAAAAAAGACTCGAAGTTGCTCGAAAATAGTAACATGGAAAGATCTTACCAGCAACATCGAGTGGCTAGCAGAACCAGCAGGAGGAACCGACGGACTTGGCGTTGAAATTTTCTGACGAGAACAAACTATGACACAGGTAGGCCCGAACTCAAGATGCTGGAGAAAGTTTCCCATGAGCTGACCTCTACGGTGTGAGACAAAGAACTGGCAGGCAGGCAGAGCCGACGGCGCCTAATGGCCAACCCGCAAGCGCCATGTAGAACGTCGGCCTCGAGGGCGGCGCCGAGAGCGCATCAGCTCCACCTACAAAAAAAAAAAAAAAAAAAAAGCTCCCGCAGGGTCCTGACCTCCGGCCGAGAACCCATATGTGATGAATGGTGAAGACTGACACAGATAAGATCAGATCCTTGCATTAAAACTATTTCCATAACAACTGGGACAGGGTCCTATTCTACCCTGTCACAGTTACCAATACACAACCAACATGAAAGTTGTTCAGGACAAAATGACCTTTCAAATAAGGGTAGTCACTGATCTGAATTCATTAGATTTTATTTAATAGTCATCTGAAAGTTGAAAATTGTAATGAAAAATGAAAATTCAGGTAATCAGAAGGCCATAGTTTAAAAAATAGAATTAGTGCAACTTAATGAATATGCTCATTTGAAAGGTCTTCTTGTCCTGAACAACTTTCATACAGGTTTATTATCTGTAACACAGAAACACAGACTTTGACGGCAGATAAGGACCGCTTGGACCACCTAGTCTGCCCATTTCCCTACCTATAGGATAAGCTGCAGATCCTAGTTAACCAACAGCCTATTTCTTCTTACCCCCCCCACAAAAATTTCCTTATATCTATCCCATGCATTCTTGAATTCTCCCACAGTTTTAGAGCCCACAACTTCCTCAGGAAGGCTGTTCCATGCGTCCACCACCTTCTCTTTAAAAAATACTTCCTCACATTGCCCCTGAACCGCCACCCCCCATCTTCAAATTGTATCCCCTTGTTCTTGCACATCTCTTTTTCTGAAAGATGCTACCCTCTTGGACTTTGTTGATTCCACTGAGGTACTTAAAAGTTTCTATCATGTCCCCCCTCTCCCTCCTTTCCTTAAGGGTATACATTTTAAGCTCCTTTATTCTCTCCTCATATGGCTTCTCTTGCAGACCCTGCACCATTTTAGTTGCTCTCCTCTGGACTGCCTCTATCCTGTCTATATCCGTGCGGAGATGGGGGTCTCCAGAACTGGATGCAGTACTCCAGATGGGGTCTCACCAACTGTCTGTACAGAGGGATAACAACTTCCTGTTTTCTGCTGGTGATGCCTCTCCCTATACATCCCAGAATCCCCCCAGCCTTCACTGCTGCCTTCTCACATTGCTTGCTAACCTTAAGGTCATCTGATATGATTACCCCCAGGTCCCTTTCCATTGTGTAATCTTCCCCAGGGGTTCTTGTTTTCCAGGTGCATTATTTTGCACTTCTTTGCATTGAATCCAAGCTACCATACTTCTGACCATTCCTCCAACCATGCCAAGTCCCTTCTCATCCTTTCCACACCTCCTTGTGTAGCAACCCTGTTGCAGATCTTTGTGTCATCTGCAAAGAGGAATACTTTTCCTTCCAGTCCCTCTGCAATGTCACTTATAAAGACATTAAAAAGGACTGGACCCAGTACTGAACCCTGTGGTACCCCACTAGTAACCCCTCTTTCTTCAGAGTGGACTCCATTTACAATTACCTTCTGTGTCCTCGTTGTCCAGCCAATGTTTTACCCACTCCCAGGCTGATTAATTTGACTATTAATCTTTTGTGTGGAACTGTGTCAAATGCCTTGCTAAAGTCTAGGTAGGCCATGTCCACAGCCCATCCCTGGTCTACTACTTTGGACACCCAATCAAAGAAATCAATTAGAATTTGTCTGACATGACCTTCCCGCTGTGAACACATGCTGCCTTGGGTCCTGTGCCCCACTGGTCTCTAGGTACTCAACAATTCTAAGTTGTATACTTTTAGAGATATTTACATTTGTTTTGCGTAACTCCTAGTGTACTTCTAAACAGCCTCAGCTTTGCAAATTACTTCACCAAGACAGGATTAGTTCCATCAAAACAAAAGCTATCCCAAGGTCACATTTCACTGACTTGAAAGTTCACTCCCCGACACAAGCTATAAACCAACTCAAGTTTCATTTTAAAACCCTGTGTGTGTCTGTGCTAGCATTAATAAATGACAATGATTAAAAACACAAGGTAAAATAAGCTGAAAGAGCAGCTGACACCTTCAAAAGAACTTTAACAAAATATAATATTCAGATAAAGTTCAGCTTGTATTTCACATTAATTCTTATTCCTCCTCCCCATTATTTATTGCTGAGGTCATTTGCATGAAAACAGGCTTTTTGCTCCTGAAGAGCTCATCTATTTCTGTTACTGTCTCTCTACCTGAGGCCATAATGTGCTGCTTGTGACATCACAGTTACTCTCATGGCAACAGATTGTGATGTCACAACACAGCATTATAACTTGAAGCACGGAGTAAGCTACAGAAGGCAAATTAACGTTAAAGTAACTGCAAGGGATAAAAATCACGTATTCATGCACATTTTCTCAGTAATAAATAATAGGGAGGAGAAATCTAGAATATATATGGAATACAAGCAGAATTTTACCTAATTATTATGTTTTTCAAAATTTTCTTTGCAGCATCAGTAGATCTTTAAGCAATACATAGTAAATAATGTTAAAAGTCTTATAAATACACTTGGCCCGGTGGCGCTGAGGTCTGAGGTGCTGGACACCTTACTTCGCGTTACACCAGCGACCCGTGATCAGGAACGAGCATGGGCCGCCGGGGGTTGGCAGGAGAGGAGCAGGATCGAGCATCCAATGGACTGCTCTCCTTGTCCAGTAAGGGGGGGGATGTTAGTGGTCGGCTCCCAACTGGCCCCTAGCCGAAGGCTGAGGGGCGGCGCAGCCTGCTGCACAACAAGGGACGAGCCTGGAGGAGTGTGTTGAGCGTGTCATTCTCCTCCATCCGGCGCCCATTGTACGCCACATCTCCAGGATATAAAGTGGAAAACTGGCTCTTGGTCGGGCAGCATGAGCTTCCGACCTCCACGGTCCGACCCCGAATGGCGCTTCCTTGTTTGGGTCCATATGGGTGAGTTGAGCTTAAGGGGGAGAGACTCCTCACCACCAGAGGGCAACCCGTGGGGGAACTGAGGAAGTTGACCTGATGTTGGGGGTGCAGTCCAGGAGGTCGGCCGGGATGTCAGCCGACCAGGAAGCCACAGGGAAGAAAAAGATAGCCAAAAAAAGTCTTATAAATATGAAAATATACATGTGTTAAGTAAAAAATAGGTTAGAAGACAACCTGCCCTACTGTAAGTTAAGCATTCACCAGCTGTTTCACACAGTGGCGTCAATCAAATGTTACACAGTGTAGTGATCAGATACATTTTTTAAACTCTGTGTACAAGAAGTCCATATTATTCATGAACATTCAAACTTATACTATCTTAAACATGATAAATCTGCAATTCTGTAACAAGTGACTAGTGTGTGTGTACATTCAAAGCCCAAACCTAACACAGATCCCCTTGTAATCGAGATACCGTTATCCAAATATGTCCATGTATCAACATATGTCCATGTGTACCTAATCTGCTGTTGTATTAAATAACTGTTCTATAAATCTAAAACCAAAACAAAACTGACAGCTTCAGCTTTTATTCAGGCACAGTTAAAATAGTGATGCTTTAAAGGTATGAATATAATTCATAAAAATAGAGACGTTTCAAACAGCTGCACATAAGTAATTTCTGTCCCCTTTAACTCAAGGGGTCATTGCTAAAACATGCAGATGAGTATGGGCACAACTTTTTTCAGAGTATGCCACCACTGGCAGCAACCACTTCCAAGACTGCTATTACCTTCTCCTAATACAATCAGCGGAAAACCAGAAGTAGTCTACCAGCACTGAGATCAATATGGTTAAGGTACATTTAACAGAAAATACTGCTTAGAAAAGAACAATAAAGTGACTGTGATGACGAGCAAATCCGAGACCAGATCTCTAGTTTGTTAGTAGTCTCCTCCTGAGTCTGATTTTTATGGTTGTATAGGCCAAGCTCCACAGATGTTAT